>JAVANC010000021.1:38857211-40289620 GCA_033319125.1 Parnassius glacialis | reverse complement strand
ATGTATGTGGTCTATGGTGCTAAAGCCCTTTCGGAAACCGGCTTGTTCGGGAGGCTGGAAGTCGTCAAGTCTGCGCGCGAGACGATTCGTAATGACTCTCGAAAACAGCACGTAGACGTGGCTCAGAAGGGAAATCGGTCTGTAGTTCTTCAAGAGAGCGTTGTCACATTTCTTGAAGAACAAGACCACCGCACTTCTGCTCCACGCCTCCGGTGTAATGCCACCATGGAGGACGGAATTAAAGAGCTTCTGAAGGACTTCAAGTACCGGTTTTCCACCCGCTTTCAGAAGCTCCGCTGTAATTCCATCCTCGCGTGGGGCCTTACCGTTTTTAAGGTGCTGGAGAGCCATTCTAATCTCGCTCAGACTGACGTCCGGGATATCTTCGGAATAGTGTCGGATGAGACTCGCTCTTGGATCGTTACTCACACTTGCGTGTGGCTCCAACGATGACGTGTACAGCTGCCCATAGAACCTCTCAATCTCACTCAAAATCTCAGGTGTCCCGGAAACGATGCTGCCACACTCTGTCTTCAGCTTTGGCAGTTGGCTCTTTCTGGCAGACAGATCTCTGGCAAAGACTTTGGAGCCTTGGTTCCGCTCGATCGCTTCTTCAATACGAGCTGTATTGAAGTTGCGTAAGTCCCGCCGCATGCATTTGGAGATCTGTCTGTTCAGTTGCCTGTATGCATTCAAGTCTGTTGAAGAATGTAGCCTCATCTCCCGTCTAACAGCCATGAGATTAAGAGTGTGATCGGAGAGTTTTTGTGTTCTTCTGCGGCGGGTCTTGCAGAACTTAGCTCCGACCGCATGGACAGTTTCCACGAGCTTGTCATTCATATCGTCCACGTCATTGCAGTGTTCTAGGCACTGAAAATGGTTTTGCAACTCGAGCTGAAAGGTTTCGGGAATTAGGAACAGAGCACGAGGGGGACGGAGCGTTGACTTCATTAGACGAGACCTCTCCAACTTTACGTTTAGGTTCAGTGTGCCTCTAACCATTCGGTGATCGCTACCAGTTTTCACCCTCGCGATCACGGAGACATCACTGAACAGTTGTCGTCTGGTCGTCATAATGAAGTCAATTTCATTTTTGTCGAACCGTTGGGGCTCGACCAGGTCCACTTCCTGTGGGGCCGCTTCTGGAAGAAAGAGTTCATCATAAAGAGTCCCTCTTTCTCCATGAAGTCGGCCAGCTGCTGGCCCCTCGGGTTCCGTTGCCCTATTCCAAATTTCCCTACTTTCAGCTCACCGTTCTCTCTTGTGCCTAGTTTTGCATTGAAGTCTCCCATTAACACCGTATATATTGGGTTTTGGAGGAATGCATGGCTCTAGAGATATCCTCATACATTTCTTCCACCTCCTCATCGGGGTGTGCCGAGGTTGGTGCGTAAACCTGTATGACCTTCAGCGAATACCGTTTGGTGATTCTGAGTATAAGGTACGCAACCCTCGTCGACACACTCCCGATCTTTACAACGTTGTTAACGAGAGACTTGTGGACGATAAACCCGACACCTCTTTGGGACAGATGGTCGCCCTCCCGGTGATAGAGCAAGTTGCCGGATTCGAGGATTACCGTGTCCTCCCCCTCTCTTCGGACTTCGGATAATCCTATAATATGCCAGCGCAATTTATTATATTTTTTCGAAAAACTAAATTAATAATTTAAGATTATGCTGGACTTAATCTTCAAGAAAGTTTGATATTTATTTTGCTTTTTTTATTCAACAATGGAAATGAGACGTGAATCGTCAATTAAATATTGTTTATCGAAATTTTTTTTTATCTTATGTTAACAGACATAAAAATTAGACCTGTTAGAACACTATATTATAACCTACGACGCAAAACAATTAAAGATACAAACACTTTAGCCACTTCACCCATGATTTAAGAACAAAATTAAAGTCTCAGAACTAAAATAACATTTTCTATCGCTTTTCACTTTTCTCTTCGATTCACAGTTTTTTCACAGGAATAGCGGGGCCGCCGGGGACTGGGGGCCGTCTCTTCGTAACTTTCATCATGGGGGGTATTTTGCCATAGTTGCCACGCTTGGCGAGCGGGTTGGCAACCGCAGTTTTTTTATTGTATTTTGCCGTTACCAGGAAGATGCTGCTGCCCATCTCCTGCCTGTTTCCCTTTGTCGCCTTTTACGACACCCACAAGAAGATATGGGGTAGTGGATATTCTTAACCGCCACTACACGGCAGTCTTAACCGCCCCTACACGGCAGTCTAGTGGCGGTTAAGACTGTGTAAAGTGAGGGAGATTAAATTAAAAATTGTAATTCAAACGTCACGATGTCTTTTCTGATTAATAATCTTATGGAAAGCAAGTAAAATTATAAATAATAATTGCATTATTTTGACTTTATCCATAGCTTTATCAGAAAAAAATTCTATCTTATGTTTATATTTTTTTAAACATATCAATTTTAGATTTATGTAGTCATTACTTCCTACCCTTCGTTATTTTATCTCGTTGGTATAGTGGTTGTAAGTACTACTGAATCATGGAGTCCGGAGTTTGAATCCCGGATCGGGCCACAAGTCAGTTATTAGCTTTATCTGTCCCATGGTTTTCGAGAAATATTTTACTGATATTCCGATATTAACCACTAAGTCACTGAATTCTTCTCCTGCGGTCGCCGAATCATTACTTAAACAAAATGTAAATGCGTGTACAAAGAATTTTACATTTCACAAAGTATCATCAAAAGATATTGTAAAATATTTTAAAACAATTGATGTTAAGAAAACTGCGGATCTGTGGGAGATTTCCGTTAAAGTTATTGCGTCTATTATAGATACAATCACGCCTCATTTAGCTATTATTTTTAATACTAGTATCGAATCTGGTGTGTTTCCTGATTTAATGAAGTATAGTAAAGTAATACCTTTATTTAAATCTGGTAGTACATTAGACCCCGCCAATTTTAGACCTATTTCTGTACTACCAACACTTAGAAAGATTTTTGAAAAAATTATTCTTGATCAAATGTTAAATTTCTTTAATTTAAATAATTTACTTCATAAAAATCAATTTGGTTTCACAAGGGATCGCTCGACAACTGATGCCGGTGTTGAGCTGATTAAATATATATTTAGTGCATGGGAGAATTCACAGGATGCTTTGGGTATATTTTGTGACCTATCCAAAGCTTTCGATTGTGTTCACCATGAAACATTAATCAGGAAACTTCAACACTACGGTGTAAGAAGTGATGCTCTTAAATTAATTATTTCATATTTAAGTAAGAGAACGCAAAAAGTTGTCATTAACAGTATGAGTTCTTCCGGGTCGATGGTACAGATGGGAGTTGCTCAAGGCTCAATTCTCGGCCCCATTCTGTTTCTTGTATACATTAATGACTTACCTTACAAAGTAGGAGATAACCATGATATAGTATTATTTGCAGATGACACTTCTTTCATTTTCAAATTAAAACGACATTTACTAAAATATGACAAAGTAAATAATACTTACTTACTACTTATCGTCACGCACAATCCCTGACGGGGTAGCCAAAGAGAACAGATCGCCAAGTGTCACGGTCCTTACATACCACTTTCGCTTCTTTCAGATTCATTATCTTCTTCATACATGCACGTCTAGGTATCCGAGTACTCTTGACCCTCCCCTCTTCGAGCAGTTTGCTCACATGGTCTTCGAAAGTTAGTCTCGGTCTACCTCGACACCTTTTAATATTAACTTTCGCGCTATATATTTTCTTCACCATTCGGTCTTTACTCATTCTCTTAACGTGGCCAAACCATCGAAGCACGCCCTTATCAATTTTTGTGATAAGGTCATCTTTCAAACCTGCCATATTGCGAATCTCTTCGTTTCGCTACCGGTCGGCCATGGTAACGCCGCACATTTTACGGAGAGATCGCATCTCCACTGCATTCAACTTGCTTTTATGCTTCTTCTGGCATACCTAGGTTTCGCTGCCATATAACAAAGTCGGTACCAACACTGCGTTATGTATTGCAAGGCGTGCACTCTTCACTACGCCTTGCCTTTTGACTAACGCAGTCAGGGCACCATTGACTTTGTTACCGGCAGCGACACGCCTGTCCACATCTAAATCACATCTTCCATCCCGGCTAAAATCACTCCCCAAGTATACAATTTCATTTACCTGTTCTAGACATTCCTGATTTACCCATATTTCACACTTCGTTCTCTCTTCGTCCCTTTCAAATACCAGAACCTTAGTTTTATTAGCATTCAAGCGGAAACCTATAATTTCACATTCCTCTTTCATACACGTGACTAATGCCTGCAGTTCTGCCTCTGATGGTGCAATAAGCACTGCATTATCAGCATACAGCAGACAATTTACTTTTATGTCACCCAATTTCACACCCAAACAGCTATCTTTCAGCTTCTGTAAACAGCTGTCAAGATACAGTATGAACAGTCAGGAAGACATGACACAACCCTGTTTTACGCCCGTTTGGACGCTAAACATGGGTGACAGGTCATGCTCTACCCGCACACAGGCTTTACAGTCACAGTAAAGTGACTGCACAGCCCTTAGCAATCGACCATCCACACCATACCCCGGCAACAGTTCCCACATTTTCTTCCTTACAACCTTATCAAATGCTTTCTCAAGATCCACAAAAGCACAGAAAATCCTCTGGTTAGCAGCCAGAAGCTTTTCCGTGATCATGCGGAGAGAAAACATTTGATACGTGCATCCTCTTCCAGGTCTAAATCCGCATTGTGCCTCCCATAGAAATCTTTCCGATTTCTCTTGCATCCTACGTGTCAAAACCTTCGAATAAACTTTACTTGCTAAACTGGTCAAGCTGATCGCCCGATAGCACCCGCAGTCAAAATGTGAACCTTTACCTTTATATAAAGGCACAATGACTGCGGATCGCCAATCATCCGGGACATCCCCCGTCCGCCAGCACAAATTGCACAGCAGATGAAAGCTGTCCCAGACGCGAGGCCCACCATACTTGACCATTTCAGCAGTAACTCTGTCTAGTCCCGCAGCCTTACCACATTTCAAACTTCGAATCGCATGTTCAATCTCTTTCATACTGATGACCTCAGTGTCATCGAGATCCGGGTCTGGCGTACCAGTCTCGGCGTCATCCCCGGATCCCTCACTAAGATCATCACACGCATACATTTCTCTATAAAATTCGCTCCATCGCTGCATGACGTCCGATTTGTCTGAGAGGACGTCATTAGTTCTCGAAAGCACTTTATTCATTCTTAAGGCCGTCGCACCACTTCGGGTCCTTCCAACCTCTTTCCAGAAGAGTTTGGAGTTCTCCTTAAAGTTGTGCGACAACCTTTCGTCCGCTTCCATTCTACACCTTTCACGCACTTCCTCAATCAATGCTTTCGTGTGAACTTTTTGCAGCTTATATCTTTCTTCCATCTTCTCTCTCATATCCTTAACATTACTAGAGGCCAAGTAGTCTAACCATGCTTTCTTCTTCATCTTTATAGCTTCTTTCACTTCATCATTACACCATGCATCTCTTCTTTTACTACTGCCTTTTTTAATCGTTCCACACACTTCTTCCGCTGCACTTACCATTCCATCCCTAAGGTTCTGCCATGTTCTTTCAACACATTCTTTTCTGCCATCGATGGTGTCAAGCTTTTCGGCTTCCCTCGCATGATATTTGTCCCTAGTATCCGCTTTCTGAAGCTTCCAGCTTCGGATGCGACAGACTGACTGTGGTTCTGTTACTGCGGTCCGGTAGCGCCAACCCGCGAACAGACCCCTAAATCTAGTAATCACTGTATACTATATACTAAATCCATATGTATACTAGAGAAAGTAAGAATGAGAGAAGTATGATCGATTTGTTCCTGGTGGATGACCGACTGCGAAAACAGGTGATGGATACGCGAGTGTTCAGGGGTGCTGACCTGGGAACGGATCACTATCTAGTGATTACTAGATTTAGGGGTCTGTTCGCGGGTTGGCGCTACCGGACCGCAGTAACAGAACCACAGTCAGTCTGTCGCATCCGAAGCTGGAAGCTTCAGAAAGCGGATACTAGGGACAAATATCATGCGAGGGAAGCCGAAAAGCTTGACACCATCGATGGCAGAAAAGAATGTGTTGAAAGAACATGGCAGAACCTTAGGGATGGAATGGTAAGTGCAGCGGAAGAAGTGTGTGGAACGATTAAAAAAGGCAGTAGTAAAAGAAGAGATGCATGGTGTAATGATGAAGTGAAAGAAGCTATAAAGATGAAGAAGAAAGCATGGTTAGACTACTTGGCCTCTAGTAATGTTAAGGATATGAGAGAGAAGATGGAAGAAAGATATAAGCTGCAAAAAGTTCACACGAAAGCATTGATTGAGGAAGTGCGTGAAAGGTGTAGAATGGAAGCGGACGAAAGGTTGTCGCACAACTTTAAGGAGAACTCCAAACTCTTCTGGAAAGAGGTTGGAAGGACCCGAAGTGGTGCGACGGCCTTAAGAATGAATAAAGTGCTTTCGAGAACTAATGACGTCCTCTCAGACAAATCGGACGTCATGCAGCGATGGAGCGAATTTTATAGAGAAATGTATGCGTGTGATGATCTTAGTGAGGGATCCGGGGATGACGCCGAGACTGGTACGCCAGACCCGGATCTCGATGACACTGAGGTCATCAGTATGAAAGAGATTGAACATGCGATTCGAAGTTTGAAATGTGGTAAGGCTGCGGGACTAGACAGAGTTACTGCTGAAATGGTCAAGTATGGTGGGCCTCGCGTCTGGGACAGCTTTCATCTGCTGTGCAATTTGTGCTGGCGGACGGGGGATGTCCCGGATGATTGGCGATCCGCAGTCATTGTGCCTTTATATAAAGGTAAAGGTTCACATTTTGACTGCGGGTGCTATCGGGCGATCAGCTTGACCAGTTTAGCAAGTAAAGTTTATTCGAAGGTTTTGACACGTAGGATGCAAGAGAAATCGGAAAGATTTCTATGGGAGGCACAATGCGGATTTAGACCTGGAAGAGGATGCACGTATCAAATGTTTTCTCTCCGCATGATCACGGAAAAGCTTCTGGCTGCTAACCAGAGGATTTTCTGTGCTTTTGTGGATCTTGAGAAAGCATTTGATAAGGTTGTAAGGAAGAAAATGTGGGAACTGTTGCCGGGGTATGGTGTGGATGGTCGATTGCTAAGGGCTGTGCAGTCACTTTACTGTGACTGTAAAGCCTGTGTGCGGGTAGAGCATGACCTGTCACCCATGTTTAGCGTCCAAACGGGCGTAAAACAGGGTTGTGTCATGTCTTCCTGACTGTTCATACTGTATCTTGACAGCTGTTTACAGAAGCTGAAAGATAGCTGTTTGGGTGTGAAATTGGGTGACATAAAAGTAAATTGTCTGCTGTATGCTGATAATGCAGTGCTTATTGCACCATCAGAGGCAGAACTGCAGGCATTAGTCACGTGTATGAAAGAGGAATGTGAAATTATAGGTTTCCGCTTGAATGCTAATAAAACTAAGGTTCTGGTATTTGAAAGGGACGAAGAGAGAACGAAGTGTGAAATATGGGTAAATCAGGAATGTCTAGAACAGGTAAATGAAATTGTATACTTGGGGAGTGATTTTAGCCGGGATGGAAGATGTGATTTAGATGTGGACAGGCGTGTCGCTGCCGGTAACAAAGTCAATGGTGCCCTGACTGCGTTAGTCAAAAGGCAAGGCGTAGTGAAGAGTGCACGCCTTGCAATACATAACGCAGTGTTGGTACCGACTTTGTTATATGGCAGCGAACCTAGGTATGCCAGAAGAAGCATAAAAGCAAGTTGAATGCAGTGGAGATGCGATCTCTCCGTAAAATGTGCGGCGTTACCATGGCCGACCGGTAGCGAAACGAAGAGATTCGCAATATGGCAGGTTTGAAAGATGACCTTATCACAAAAATTGATAAGGGCGTGCTTCGATGGTTTGGCCACGTTAAGAGAATGAGTAAAGACCGAATGGTGAAGAAAATATATAGCGCGAAAGTTAATATTAAAAGGTGTCGAGGTAGACCGAGACTAACTTTCGAAGACCATGTGAGCAAACTGCTCGAAGAGGGGAGGGTCAAGAGTACTCGGATACCTAGACGTGCATGTATGAAGAAGATAATGAATCTGAAAGAAGCGAAAGTGGTATGTAAGGACCGTGACACTTGGCGATCTGTTCTCTTTGGCTACCCCGTCAGGGATTGTGCGTGACGATAAGTAGTAAGTAAGTATTATTTACTTTGTCATATTTTAGTAAATGTCGATTTAATTTGAAAATGAAAGAAGTGTCATCTGCAAATAATACTATATCATGGTTATCTCCTACTTTGTAAGGTAAGTCATTAATGTATACAAGAAACAGAATGGGGCCGAGAATTGAGCCTTGAGCAACTCCCATCTGTACCATCGACCCGGAAGAACTCATACTGTTAATGACAACTTTTTGCGTTCTCTTACTTAAATATGAAATAATTAATTTAAGAGCATCACTTCTTACACCGTAGTGTTGAAGTTTCCTGATTAATGTTTCATGGTGAACACAATCGAAAGCTTTGGATAGGTCACAAAATATACCCAAAGCATCCTGTGAATTCTCCCATGCACTAAATATATATTTAATCAGCTCAACACCGGCATCAGTTGTCGAGCGATCCCTTGTGAAACCAAATTGATTTTTATGAAGTAAATTATTTAAATTAAAGAAATTTAACATTTGATCAAGAATAATTTTTTCAAAAATCTTTCTAAGTGTTGGTAGTACAGAAATAGGTCTAAAATTGGCGGGGTCTAATGTACTACCAGATTTAAATAAAGGTATTACTTTACTATACTTCATTAAATCAGGAAACACACCAGATTCGATACTAGTATTAAAAATAATAGCTAAATGAGGCGTGATTGTATCTATAATAGACGCAATAACTTTAACGGAAATCTCCCACAGATCCGCAGTTTTCTTAACATCAATTGTTTTAAATATTTTACAATATCTTTTGATGATACTTTGTGAAATGTAAAATTCTTTGTACACGCATTTACATTTTGTTTAAGTAATGATTCGGCGACCGCAGGAGAAGAATTCAGTGACTTAGTGGTTAATATCGGAATATCAGTAAAATATTTCTCGAAAACCATGGGACAGATAAAGCTAATAACTGACTTGTGGCCCGATCTGGGATTCAAACTCCGGACTCCATGATTCAGTAGTACTTACAACCACTATACCAACGAGATAAAATAACGAAGGGTAGGAAGTAATGACTACATAAATCTAAAATTGATATGTTTAAAAAAATATAAACATAAGATAGAATTTTTTTCTGATAAAGCTATGGATAAAGTCAAAATAATGCAATTATTATTTATAATTTTACTTGCTTTCCATAAGATTATTAATCAGAAAAGACATCGTGACGTTTGAATTACAATTTTTAATTTAATCTCCCTCACTTTACACAGTCTTAACCGCCACTAGACTGCCGTGTAGGGGCGGTTAAGACTGCCGTGTAGTGGCGGTTAAGAATATCCACTACCCCATATCTTCTTGTGGGTGTCGTAAAAGGCGACAAAGGGAAACAGGCAGGAGATGGGCAGCAGCATCTTCCTGGTAACGGCAAAATACAATAAAAAAACTGCGGTTGCCAACCCGCTCGCCAAGCGTGGCAACAATGGCAAAATACCCCCCATGATGAAAGTTACGAAGAGACGGCCCCCAGTCCCCGGCGGCCCCGCTATTCCTGTGAAAAAACTGTGAATCGAAGAGAAAAGTGAAAAGCGATAGAAAATGTTATTTTAGTTCTGAGACTTTAATTTTGTTCTTAAATCATGGGTGAAGTGGCTAAAGTGTTTGTATCTTTAATTGTTTTGCGTCGTAGGTTATAATATAGTGTTCTAACAGGTCTAATTTTTATGTCTGTTAACATAAGATAAAAAAAAATTTCGATAAACAATATTTAATTGACGATTCACGTCTCATTTCCATTGTTGAATAAAAAAAGCAAATAAATATCAAACTTTCTTGAAGATTAAGTCCAGCATAATCTTAAATTATTAATTTAGTTTTTCGAAAAAATATAATAAATTGCGCTGGCATATTATAGGATTATCCGAAGTCCGAAGAGAGGGGGAGGACACGGTAATCCTCGAATCCGGCAACTTGCTCTATCACCGGGAGGGCGACCATCTGTCCCAAAGAGGGTGTCGGGTTTATCGTCCACAAGTCTCTCGTTAACAACGTTGTAAAGATCGGGAGTGTGTCGACGAGGGTTGCGTACCTTATACTCAGAATCACCAAACGGTATTCGCTGAAGGTCATACAGGTTTACGCACCAACCTCGGCACACCCCGATGAGGAGGTGGAAGAAATGTATGAGGATATCTCTAGAGCCATGCATTCCTCCAAAACCCAATATATACGGTGTTAATGGGAGACTTCAATGCAAAACTAGGCACAAGAGAGAACGGTGAGCTGAAAGTAGGGAAATTTGGAATAGGGCAACGGAACCCGAGGGGCCAGCAGCTGGCCGACTTCATGGAGAAAGAGGGACTCTTTATGATGAACTCTTTCTTCCAGAAGCGGCCCCACAGGAAGTGGACCTGGTCGAGCCCCAACGGTTCGACAAAAAATGAAATTGACTTCATTATGACGACCAGACGACAACTGTTCAGTGATGTCTCCGTGATCGCGAGGGTGAAAACTGGTAGCGATCACCGAATGGTTAGAGGCACACTGAACCTAAACGTAAAGTTGGAGAGGTCTCGTCTAATGAAGTCAACGCTCCGTCCCCCTCGTGCTCTGTTCCTAATTCCCGAAACCTTTCAGCTCGAGTTGCAAAACCATTTTCAGTGCCTAGAACACTGCAATGACGTGGACGATATGAATGACAAGCTCGTGGAAACTGTCCATGCGGTCGGAGCTAAGTTCTGCAAGACCCGCCGCAGAAGAACACAAAAACTCTCCGATCACACTCTTAATCTCATGGCTGTTAGACGGGAGATGAGGCTACATTCTTCAACAGACTTGAATGCATACAGGCAACTGAACAGACAGATCTCCAAATGCATGCGGCGGGACTTACGCAACTTCAATACAGCTCGTATTGAAGAAGCGATCGAGCGGAACCAAGGCTCCAAAGTCTTTGCCAGAGATCTGTCTGCCAGAAAGAGCCAACTGCCAAAGCTGAAGACAGAGTGTGGCAGCATCGTTTCCGGGACACCTGAGATTTTGAGTGAGATTGAGAGGTTCTATGGGCAGCTGTACACGTCATCGTTGGAGCCACACGCAAGTGTGAGTAACGATCCAAGAGCGAGTCTCATCCGACACTATTCCGAAGATATCCCGGACGTCAGTCTGAGCGAGATTAGAATGGCTCTCCAGCACCTTAAAAACGGTAAGGCCCCACGCGAGGATGGAATTACAGCGGAGCTTCTGAAAGCGGGTGGAAAACCGGTACTTGAAGTCCTTCAGAAGCTCTTTAATTCCGTCCTCCATGGTGGCATTACACCGGAGGCGTGGAGCAGAAGTGCGGTGGTCTTGTTCTTCAAGAAATGTGACAACGCTCTCTTGAAGAACTACAGACCGATTTCCCTTCTGAGCCACGTCTACGTGCTGTTTTCGAGAGTCATTACGAATCGTCTCGCGCGCAGACTTGACGACTTCCAGCCTCCCGAACAAGCCGGTTTCCGAAAGGGCTTTAGCACCATAGACCACATACATACCCTTCGGCAAATTGTACAGAAGTCCGAAGAGTACAATTTGCCACTATGTCTGGCGTATGTAGACTATGAGAAAGCCTTTGATTCCGTCGAAATTTGGGCGGTGCTGCAGTCCCTTCAGCGGTGCCAAGTCGGTATATCGAAGTGCTGAAGTGTTTGTACAGTAGAGTTACGATGGCTATCCGAGTACAGAACCAGAGTACGAAACCTATCCAACTGCAGAGAGGTGTAAGACAGGGTGACGTAATATCCCCGAAACTCTTCACCGCTGCATTGGAAGACGTTTTCAAGCTTCTGGACTGGAAAGGATACGGTATCAACATTAATGGCGAGTACATCACTCACCTTCGATTTGCCGACGATATAGTCCTTATGGCAGAATCGCTGGAGGACCTAAGCACTATGCTCAATGACCTCAATAGTGTTTCCCAACGGATAGGTCTTAAGATGAACATGGACAAAACAAAGATCATGTTTAATGTCCATGTCACACCTATGCCGGTAGTTGTTGGGAACACTAAGCTCGAAGTTGTTGACGAGTATGTTTACCTGGGACAAATAGTCCGATTAGGTAAGTCCAACTTCGACCGAGAGGTCAATCGACGGATTCAACTCGGTTGGGCAGCGTTCGGGAAATTACGGCACATCTTCTCGTCAGGTTTACCTCAAAACTTGAAAACGAGACTGTACACCCAGTGCGTGTTGCCAGTGATGAAATATGGAACTGAGACGTGGTCCTTCACTGCTGGCCGGATGAGGAAGCTCAAGGTCGCTCAGCGAGCTATGGGGAGGGCTATGCTCGGAGTTTCTCTGCGTGATAAACTCAGAAATGAGAATATCCGCAGTAGATCCAGAGTGACCGACATAGCCGAATACACACAATAGCTGAAGCTGAAGTGGCAATGGACCGGCCATATAGCTCGAAGAACCGACAACCGATGGGGAAGAAAGGTTCTCGAGTGGCATCCTCGTACCGGCAGACGAAGTGTAGGGCGTCCCCCCACTAGATGGAGTGACGACCTGGTAAGATATGCAGGAAGTCGATGGATGCAGGTGGCTCAGGACCGTGCTTTGTGGCATTCTTTGGGGGAGGCCTATGTTCAACAGTGGACTTGTGAAGGGCTGTAATGATGATGATGAATAAATAATACTCTTAGCGGTTGGATTAAGATAGTAATTAATTTTCAAATATAAATAAACTTAAGTAATCTTTATCAACTTGCTTGAGTTCAGACCTCCAAGTAGTTCTTGAAAATGAGAATAATACTATGAGGCATTCCATCTAAGTGCTCACAAATGACAATGTATTTGTAGCTTTCGTTTAAACTTGGCTGCAGATGTCCAAGGACTGCAGTAACCACTTACCATCAGGTGGACTGAAGGATCATTTGTCACTTCAGTTTTATAAAAATAATATAATTCATGCATTGAATGCTGGAAACAGACAACTGTTGACAGCAGTACAAGACGCACTACACCTTATATTATGCTATTCGTTAGTAATGATGTCGATGAGACACAAGATTTTCTATTTCATAAGAACTACATATCATTTTTTTTTCTTTTATAAACTATGTTACCTCCCATGTGCAAGCAATGTTATTATAGCTGCAGTACGAATGGTTCGGCTCAACTGGGGTGGAACCACACAGACCACCAGCGTGAAACAGCAAAATAATGCTGCGTTTCGCATGGTCAGTGCAGATAACCAGAGACCCTTATTTACTGATAACTAGGCATTCCAATTTAGTACTCTGGGTAACAACGCATCTGCATTTTTATTCCTAACCGAGGTTAGATGTTAATGTCTATGTACCACAGGATCCACTTACACATGCGAGCACAAAGATCTGATAAACTGAATCATAACCATTTGGTATATAACAGATGTAAAAATACTCAGATCGACAAAGGAAAAGAAGAGCAGTAATAAAAGTGCGAGAACTCCGGTACTACAATCACCAATACCAAGCCTGACGAAAATGACATTTCTCCTTGCTATAGCAAAATCTCATATCTCTCCCCTGAACGTGATTTCGCCTTGTCTTGGCAGTAGGGCTTTGTAGCCTTGGCTTGGTCGCCCACCATGAAAATAGAGGAACCCACTTGACTGGCCTTAGGTATAGAGCTGGCCCAAATTGGCCGCTCGAAGTGGGCTTACTTAGCCCACTCAAGAAGTACGTTGGTGGACTGTGGCGGAAGAGATATACTATCACTCCTCCCGTTGCATCCAAGGTGGAATCCCGGGGATGGGGAGTGTTGGTATGACGATACACCACTCGCTATATCCTCCACGATTGTGACGGGGCCACACCGTTGATGCGGAATGGTGGGGCCGCGGTGAAAGAAGAGTGTCAGTATTGCGAGGCGCCGCTCTCCTTACACATTGCGACCGAAAGTTGTTGATGCTTGCGAGTTCTCACTTTTCCTGGCCCGTATCGGGCTCAGGATGTTCGTTGCGCAGGTAGACTTAGAGGCCGCTGAGGTAGGCGCCTCTTGTATTCCTGGTGTGCTTAACGAGAGTAGGAGTCCTCCCCCGAGGAGGGATAGCCATGGGTTGGCCGGCGCTGGTGAGGCCGCGGATGTGTGCGAAAGTATTTCCGTGATCCTGCATTCGTTAGTCTGTGTTTCGCATGTTTCCGCGGGACTTCACTGGTGAAGCAGATTCTGATTTAAACCTCATGTGTATAATAATAATTGAATAAAATTTCATCAAATTAGTATATAGTACTTAAGAGAGTTTTCTCGTTTATCATATAGAAACATGATAAAAGTATAAAGTTGATGCTATAACCCTGTGTTGCTTATAATAGTACATTTTAAAAGATTTGACCGCTAAGCGCTAGGTTTACGAGGCGGGATGATGAAAACGCCCGTAAAATCTTTTGATGGAGTAATTTCGTGTCCAGTCAAGAACGACCGTGTTCAAGTACATTACACACGCTGAAAATAAGACTATATATAAAGTACAGATTTTCTTACAAACATTGGTGAAATTGCCTTACAGAACCTTATCCTCTAGGGATGAACCTGGTCATTTGAAATCCGTCAGAAGGTGGCCGATAAAGTGTTATGTACCTTTCACGACGAATATCGCTGGCTAAACATTTCTTTACATTATGATATTGCTGGGTTATAAATCGTTTCAATATTCAAAACATAGTTTTTTATAGGACAAGGGTGACGAGCGAGCACGCAGCCCTCCTGATGGTAAGAGGTTGCTGTAGCCCATATAAATCTACATCTATCCTCGTTTGCGAGTCAAAATGCAGATGCGTTGTCAGCCGTGAGGAGTAAGATGGAATGCCTCTTTTCCAGTAAAAAGGGTCTCCGGTTCTGTACATTCACCATACGAATCACAACAGCATTTAGTTACTATTTTGCGCTAGTATTCTGTGAGAGGTGGTCCTTCCCCGGTCGAGTCGACGACGAAATTTCCACAGTATCCACTCATCATTAGGTGGATTGTGTGCTCCATTGTCACCTTCAAACATTTTATTAGCCTCTTATAAGGATATTTAAATTCATTTGCGGAGAGTTTGCGAAACTACAGGATTAATAGAAATATCTCTTAGAATTTGATCAGGTTACTGAACATAATTAAGTTATACCAACCCGACCGCGACAGTAACCTTCATATTTAATACAAACGCTCTTCGCGAATTTAATTTATAGTATAAATTTAACATTCCTGGTTTTCAAGCTATCGTATATTAGTGATGTACGTTGCTTATTGTAATCCTAAATTAATCTTCACTTTAAGTAAATAGTCGGGAGCCATAGTAGCTAAGAAGGTAAGTGATCTATTTACAGAGTCAATCTCCGTCGAAAGCACTGATATTATCACTAGCAATATTAAGTTTGAAGTAGAGAGAGTCGTGGTAGGACAGACGCTGAGCGTTTGTTGTAAATTTCATAATACGCGAGCAACCCGGTTTCGATCCACGCCGACACCATTGAAATTGTTAATTGCCATTTTAAGTGCTGATTTACCACGTGCTCGGCTGGCAAGGCAAACATCGCGAAGAAACCTGCATGCCTGAGAAATAAAAAGAAAATGACTATTTCGAAGACATGTCAAATTCGCCAACACGCATTGCGGCAGCGCGGAAACCTATCAGAAATAAGAGGAGGCCTGTGCCCAGCAGTGGGACGTATACAAGGTCATTTTTAATTTACTAAAGACCTTTTGGGAATATATTGGTTACATCATTACAAACAATTTTAGCGAGATCACTCTTTACAGAATATAATCATTAACAAAAAAAAACTACTTTTAAATTTTTGTTGTCATGTCTGACTCCTTTTAAGTCTGTATTTTGTAGTACATAAACAGTGTCAGAATAAATCGTCAAAGAAAATGCCTTATTTATTTTACACCTGTTATCAGTATCACACATCAGTATCAGCAAATGACATTCAAAAAAAATCACAAATATTAAAATTTATATTATTATAAATTTTAACTTATGTAAGTATGACTGCCGGGCCGGTCGACGCCCGCGCTCAGCTGATTGCGTTGCAAGTGCCTACTAAACCATTAATCACTGTGCCTGTTGAATACTCTAAGCTGTGCCTATTGCACTAGGGCGCTACTTTAAATGACTACATTAAATTTTCATATACTTCTTTATTTTGCATAAAACCATTTGATGAACTATTTGATTCTTTTATTAATTTCTTTACGAATTAATAGACATTCTTTAAAAGACATTTAGGTACATTTTTTACGAATACTGTTTGCTAGCAACGCCTCAACGTCGCTCATGCAGCGGCCCAAGGCCAAGCCAAAGGTATATTATGACGTCAACACAGGTGTCATTGTCATCAAAAGCGCCGCCTGCGCTTTTCGGTTTGCAGCCATCCATTTGGTGATCGATGTTTGCAGCACGTGCAAATTAAATGAGTATTTTAACTATATTTTTATTTAATGTAAGTTGTATTTAAAAATGGATACAGGTTAAAATAATTAAAAATATTACAATAAAATATTTATAATGATTAATACAAATTAACAGTAATTGAATAAAGATATTAAGTTATAATGGTTCAATAAAAATTATAAAATACAAATTAAAAAATTAGACTTAACTAGGTACTTGTCCGCGGATGGCGGTGAGTATCGCGCACATAGCGTTCAAAACACAATATAATCACCTCCACATTCTATGCATAGGTGACACCTTAAACTCAACTGTTCACCGACACGAGATAATACTTGATGATTCATTTTGATTTGATCGAATGCCCAAATTATTTTTTTCTTTCAACATGTCACGGGTTTCGGATGCGCGACCAGTATACACTAATGTCTTTACATGCCCCACAAATAAAAATCCATTGGTGTGATATCTGGCCATAGTATAAAGAGAGGGGAAGTACGTTATCTTGATACAAACGCACTGCGCGCGGCTTGTATGTGTGCGCCATAGTATCTATGAGGTGCCGCACGCACACTTAATCACAATCTCGAAGTGTTTCTCAATGCGCCAGTCGAGGCTAACACCGCACTAGGTTCGCGGGTCACGTAAGCGAGTCACTTATTATAGCATATAATTTTCACTTGACGATGAGATACCTACTTACTTATTTTTGTTGTATTAGTTGTCTATCAGACAGAGGAAGAATAGTAACTAAGTACCTACTTACGGTCATAAAATCGTAATTAAAAATTAGTAATTGACTAATTGTGAATCAGATAAATAGAGCAAAGTTCGAATAATAACAACAGAACAAAAAATCGATTACAGTCTAAGAGGCAGGCGTTAGTAATTTTATGTTATTGTACGATGTTTTTTTTTACAATATTTTAGTCGCTTTATTCAATTTTTTTATTATTATATATATTTATTATACTGCTCTGAATCTTAATACATTTCTGTATTTGTTAGGAAAACCATTGTTGAACTTTATCGACTAATGATCACTGAATTAGTTATACAGAGATGTATTATCTTTGGCAAGGGCCGAGTTTTAAACTAATGATTTGGTGACAGTGACAACTCTGAGACAGTACGCAATTATATCGCGGATTAGGCCGCAGATAACCTACTTGGCCTCTCTTTATACTATGATCTGGCGATCTGGGAGGCCATGCACAAGCCCCGTAACGACCGATTCAGTGACCAAGGTATTCTCTGTTTAAATAAAAAGTTAAGGAACTTGGCGAACATAGTGCACCGACGCCCCGTCATGTTGGTAATACATATTGCGTAGAGATGCAAGTGGTATGTCCTTTAATAACTCTGTTAGCGTGTCGGTGAGAAAAGTATGATAGCTTTCACCGTTTAATCTTTCTATGAAGACCGGGCCTGCCTACACATTGACACTAAACCGGTGTTGAAAGCTATGCGGTCTTGGTTCATGTGGATTTTCATAGCACCACAAGTGTTCATTGTGCGAATTAAATAATCCTATTCTGCCAAATGTTGTTTCACCAGTCCATAAAATCATCAGTCCATAAAATGTTAGCTCGTTCAGCAGTTAGTAACAAGTTACAAAATGTAACTTGCGCTGGTTTGTCAGCTTCGTTGAGTTCATGAACACAATGCAGGTGGAATGGGTACTTCCTTTCATTGTGTATGACACTCCATGCAAAGTACTGTGACACATTGAACTGTCGGGCTGCGTCATAAGTGCTCGTTGCTGGATTTTGTCCAAAAAGCTGCAGTATGTCTTCCTGCTCACGTACTGTGCGCCGCGGTGGACGACCACGATCGATTGATACAGGATGGAATTGCCCGTAATCTCGCAATCGCTGTGCAGTACCTAGCATCGTAGCGTAGCTCGGTGCACGTGAGTTGGGAAATCACCTTGAACATTCAGGGCAGGCTTCACTAACGTTATCATTGCAAATTGCTAAAATTCACACTATTTCGATGTATACTCAACATTTGAGTATCGGTAAGCCCGATGGCTTACCGATACTAACATACAACGTAACGTTCGCGTTATTAATCTCACAACGGAAGGAGAAACGTCGCGGGCGCATCAAAGGCGACTGAGACTGACGACACAGGTAATTAGGTCAAGTTCAAATGAGCAAGCGCCGCCTCCCACACCCCTCCACCCCTACCCCGCCACGCGCTTTCTTTTGCTAACTAGGGCTATTGCCGTTTAGAAGGTCTAATTAAAATATTTTTATTTTTGTATGAAAATATAAATTGAAGAAATATATTTTTTTTCTTACATATTATGTTATTGTTATGATGTAAATAATATATTCCCAAAAGGTCTTCAGTGAATTTAAAATTACTCTGTATAGGCTGTAATTTTAACATTAACTTTAAATTTTACGTGCTGATTCTCCTTAATAATATGAAGTTTATACGTTTAGAAATTAATAAATTATTTCGAGGTCACTTGCACAATTTACTTTTTTGAAATTTTAGGCCTGTGTCCATCTGTAAAATATATCTTTTAGACTTTTACTTTGATGTAAACGGTTGATAATAAATTACTTATGTAAAAATATCTTTAGGGCGTTGATATTCCCATAACGTTTAAGATATCTTAAGTTTAAGATATATCTTAACATATTGTTACGAGCTTGGGGTTCGAGACAATTAAAAACTGCCGATTAAATTACCAAAGTTGACACTTTAATCATACAACACTAATTACAATCTGAATCCACACTAATAATAAAAGACAATCACTTTAGTTCGCAGTTATTTCGCTTCGAATTATTCTCTTGTATCGTCAATTCAATACTAACTCGGTCGTGGTCTATACCAGCCTTATATAGGGCCTCAGATAGTTTCCAGAACATTCTACTGTAGCTTCATCTCTTCATCTGGAATGTTCGAGTACATATCGGTCCCGAAATTTCTGGAAGGATCTTGACTCTCCTAGTTCTGCTACTCGACACTATAGGGCGCTAGTGTAACAAGTGTTGCCATGTACAAGACATTAATAGTGGCGCGCAACACTGCCCCCTCCTAAGACATGCTCGTCCCGAGCATTATTGGCCCCATAATAACGCGCCAATCGATCCACATGGACGATCTTAGGAGTACCTCTGGCACCTTTCTGTCTCCGGTAGGTTACGTCATTGATCCTTGTCACAATCCGGTACGGTCCGTCCCATTTAGCTTGAAGCTTAGGAGATTTCCCTTTGCTGCAAACTGGATTGTGTAACCACACTAGTGAACCTTCGTCAAACCCTTTGTTGTTCATTTTGCGGTCATACCGTGTTTTCATCTTCTCAGACGTTTGCTGGCCCGACTGTCTGACGTGCTCATAAATGTCATTCATTTTGTTCCGCAAGTCATTTGCATAATCAGTTATACTGCGTGGGGCATCAGGTGGTATTCCGGTGATCAGACCTGCAGGCAGCCGTAATTCTCTCCCAAAGTTTGAGAAAGCTGGCGTCACTGATGTACTTTCGTGAACAGCGCTTCGATATGACAACAAAAACGGTTGTATGTGCCTGTCCCAGTCTCGTTGCTATTTTTCCACAAATATTGCCAGGTACCTTTCCAATGTCTGATTAAATCGTTCTACCATTCCATCAAATTGTGGGTGGTAAGAAGTAGTTCGTGTTTTGTGAGTACCCATAACTCTGCAAGTTTCCTGGAATATTTGAGACTCAAAATTCCTTCCTTGATCGCTGTAAATCTCTAAAGGTACTCCAAAACGACAGAAGAATTTATGAACTAGTTTATCTGCAACTGTTGAAGCTTCTTGATTTGGAATGGCGAAGACTTCTGGCCACTTAGTGAAGTAATCCATCACAACCATGAAATACTTGTTACCACTTTCACTTTCCGGAAACGGCCCCGCAACGTCAATGGCTATCCTCTCCCATGGTGTACCAATATTGTACAATTTCAATGCGCCTCTACTACGAGATTGAGGTCCCTTTACAGCCGCACAACTTGTACATTTACGGCACCAGTCCTCGACATTATCACGACAGTGGACCCAGTAAAACCATTCTCGGATCTTCAGTAGAGTTCGTTTAACTCCCAGGTGGCCTCCTGAACAACCACTATGGTATAGCTGTAGAATATACGGTACTTTAGCCTTAGGGACAACCATTTGCAAATGACATCTGTCTCCCCGACCATTTTCCCATTTACGGCACAGGACTCCATTCTGAATCAGCAAGCTGTCCCATTGGGCCCAATAGCTTTTCGTGGTCGAAATCATTGCTGAGACGTCGCTCCACTTGGGCTCAGGAGCACTGGCCTTCATCCATTCCAGAATCGGCTTAATGTCCGAATCTTCCTGCTGTGCATGTTGTAGGCTGGCCTTCCATTCATTGCTGAGCTGGTCTGTCCTGAGCATCCTTACAGGTACCAATTCCTTACCCTCTTGCCAAGTACAGTGCTTGCAATCTTCAGGACCCGGTCTTCTTTACAATGCATCTGCGTTGTCATGAGATTTTCCGCTACAAAGGGTGGTGCTGTTAGCCGCACTACCCCCTCGAGATCGATCACCTTCCCTTTCTATAGTTCGCTTAGGGCAGCTGAATCAAAGATGGCCCCTTTCCCCACAGCCGTAGCACCTAGGGCTGTAGCTTTTATTGCGGTCCTGAACTGTAGCTGCTGCAACCTCCCTAACGCGGTGGGAACGATGATCCTGCCGCACGGCTTCCACTTCCAGTGCATGGGTGAGGGCGTCCTTAAGCGTCTCGTGGTACCCGAGCCTCACAGTAGCTCTGACTTCAAGGTCGCGGATGCCGTCGATGAATGTCTGCACCAGGTTCCCTACAATGAGTTCAGGTACAGACTGGTACGCTTTTCGAACCAGCTTCTCCACGTCAAGGGCCCACTGCTGCAGGTTTTCGTGACTGCGTTGCACGCGATCTTTGAACTGCGCATGAAAGACGTGTTCCAGGTGAGCGTCGCTATATCTCGCCTCCAATGCCTCAAGGAGCTGCTCGTAAGTTATTTTCTTACCGAGAGCTTCCAGAACAGTTAAGACCTGGTCGCATAGGCTTAGGGTGAGAGCAGTCATGGCCTGAATTTTATTCCAGCCGTTCGCTTTCATGACAGCCTCGAACTGGATTTTGTAGGCCGACCAGAAAAAGTCCCGTCGAACGGTGGCTCTTTAAATCCACGTAGCGAAGGTGTTGTTGCTACCACGGGAGCTGTAACTCCATCCTCAATTTTGAGGTCGTTCAGCGTTTTTTTCTCGTCAACCATCACGTTGTCAACCCGATTGTTCATTAGGTCGATTCGGGTTTCAGCTTCCGACAGGCGGTTGTCACGTTGAGCAACCCTATCCTTCACCTCCCTTATATCTTTCCCGAAGGTAGCGTGAAGGTCCTTCATGAGAATAAGCTGCTCTTCCAACCGACGGCGTTGTTCTTCCTGTTGGCGGGCCTGTTCCTCCTGTCCGCGCTGCAGCTGCTCTTCCAACCGACGGCTCTGTTCCTCCTGTCAGCGGACCTGTTCCTCGTGTCGGCGAGCCTGATCCTGCAACATCATCATCAGAGCACCTAAGTCAGGTGCTGCAGATGCAGGAGCTACTGACGGGCCGGCCTCCGTGGTCAGCATCTGGCCCTCCGACGTTTGCGGCGTTGCACCACCAAATCGTCTCTGGTCCGTCTCTAGCTGGCGTTGACTTCGGGTACGGATACCCTTTATGTCGTCCTTTGGTAAAATCGGCATGATTTGATCCCACTTCTGACACCAATTGTTACGAGCTTGGGGTTCGAGACAATTAAAAACTGCCGATTAAATTACCAATATTGACACTTTAATCACACAACATTAATTACTATCTGAAACCACACTAATAATAAAACACAATCACTTTATTTCGCAGTTATTTCGCTTCGAAGTATTCTCTTCTATCGCCAATTCAATACTGACTCAGTCGTGGTCTATACCAGCCTTATATAGGGCCTCAGATAGTTTCCAGAACATTCTATTATAGCGACATCTAGAATGTTCGAGTACATATCGGTCCCAAAATTTCTGGAAGGATCTTGACTCTCCTAGTTCTGCTACTCGACACTAGAGGGTGCTAGTGTAACTAGTGTTGCCATGTACAAGACATTAATAGTGGCGCGCAACAATATATTGCTCACAACATTACTAAATGTTGCGAACTATAATACTTCATAGTATCATAAAAGTAGTAACGAGCTATAAACTAGAGTATAAGTGAAAATTTAATTGGTCGTCTCACACAGTAACCAACACCTATACAGTGACAACTCGACTTTAAATACATTACATGAGTTTTACATAGGTTTACCCAAAGACTTCGTCTTAGGGCTACCGCAGTTTTTTTTATGATTATGACTTGTTATCAGGAACATGCTGCTGCCTCTGTCGCATCTTATGACACCCTTGGGTCGATATGAGGTGGTTTTCTACCTCTTACACCACCAGGAACCTACTACTACACTACTACCTACAGGAACTTAAAATAAGGCGTTAAAATGAGAGCGAGTAACGTATTGTTTATATTTATTTACTAAATCCATCCGTAAATCTCTACAGGCCATCCACGTTAATGTTATGCTGATGGTCTGCTACCGACTCATAGCCCCCATGCTATTCATACTTCCTGATTTCTGTTAGTGCTGATGTTAACCTTTCGACTTCATCGGGCTCATTTTCATTTAGAAAATGTGAGTGGAGATTATTTATTTTTTTATTATTTTATTTTAGTGAGTAATCTAATTGATAGTGCGTGCGTTATAAACTCGTAAACAATGTGTTTCTGTCGGCACGCTGGTCAACCGTGGTATCGTTCGCGCATCGACGACTTGTTCTCCACCCGTTATCGGCACGCAGTCAACTAGTAAGTGAGCTCAATCTTTTGCGCCAAAGCGAAGGTTGATTAGGGACGTTGGTGGTCATTTTATGGTTAGTCATTTGATTTAATTATTGTCACATTTTACATGGCCAATATTATACTGAGAGTTGGTTTCACGTAACACTTTTTTTATTATTTCACTAGAACAACAACATGGTAATAACTGGATCTATTAGACATTTTAAAGATTAGAAAAATTTATAAACATCATCATCTTCATTGTCTGCCCTTAAAAATCTCTCTCTCTCTCTCTCTCTCTCTCTCTCTCTGGAGTTTTCCTATAAAGAGCTAATCAGCATTCATTTCTTGAAATAAAACTTACTTCTCATCACGTTGAGTGAATGAGTCAGTGAGCGCAGAAATTATACTGTCTTAATCTTGAAATATATAAGTTAGATAGATTGGTAAATTATTACATAATGTTATAAAAATTCTTGCCACATAACGTGTAATAGCGGCGTAAGCGGATCCACTTCCTCATATCATACATAACATACAGTCACCTATCCACCTGTCAAATAAAAAATATTTTTTATGAGTTATTTTCAGCAGTGGTCTTTTTATAGATTGCAATAAATGATTGCAAAAAAAAAGGTTTAACTTTGATATTAATGTATTTCAAAATCTAGAACCCCGCTTGCATTGAATATCAGCATAAAATAGCAGCATAATGCTGCTGTGTTATGTATGGTGAGTGTAGAGAACCGGAGATCCTTTTAAGCGGCATTTCACCTTAATCCTCTGTGGTGATGACGCATCTACATTTTGATTGTTGGTGTCCATGGGTCACAACATTCACTAGTCATTGGGTTGAAAGTGTGCCCATTTGTCACCTTTCCTTCAGTATAATAAAATTGCAAGATAACGTTGACGAAATAATCAATTAACAGAGAGTACTTTACTAAGTTTGCTACTATTTATATGTAGCGTCTATTCACGGAATTAATGAGCTCAGTACGCCGGACAAATCAACAAAGTATTTTTTAAATATCAAAGAAATATTTGATTTTCAATTTGCGCAGCCGGGCAACATTGTTGGTGAGTGACCTTACTTGACCTTGACTCGTAATAAAAGCTGCCTACAGATAGTGTCACATCAGGTTTTAGGACCGTATTTGTTACCGCCTCTCGGAAATATTCACATTTCATTAATCCGCAGTTTCGAGAAATAATGGACCAAAATATGTTCAGTTTTTTAATATATGTTTTCTACTAGCAACAAAATTTGTTAAACACACAAGGAGCCGAAGCAGAGCAATGCTTAATAACTAAGCCTTAAAGTTTTATACCAAATTCATCTCCTTACAATTTTATTATAAATACGCATTTGCTCGGCGTTCAAGGAAGCGTAGGGAGCAAATCTGCATGGCTCGCACACGTAATGTAGCACTTGGCGGACACCGCTTTGCAGCCAGGACGTTGCAGCAGGACTAAGTTGGAATACCTCACAGCATGTAATTTTACTGTCTGTCTATATCCTTCAGACTGGAACAAAGCAGTGCATGCACTGCGATCTGGCGACAGAGATAGGTAAGAGGCCGGGAGGTATCTACCCAGACAGACGCTTGGGCAGAAAGTAGTCATACCAACTAATAAATTAGCCTACTACTTGACTTAATAATAAAATAATACAACTGCAGAAAAGTTAAGAACCATAAGGTAAATTTTACGAAAATAAACGGAAACCGCTTTTAATAATGTTGACTTTAATGCCATTGTTGATATTAATGTTTCATTATTTTGACACCCGTGAGCTAGCTTATGTTTAATTGTTGGAATTCAAATTCATAATTTTATTCATTTACAACCTCCGCATAGATTGCCCCATAAAAGGGATATTTGCCATTGTTGCCACGATTTGCAGGTGGGTTGCAACCGAAGTTTTTAATTTCTGTATTGACGTTTGTTTCTATCTGTTGCCTCTTACGACACCCATGGGGCGAAATCGGGTGGTGAATATTCTTACACTGCCAATACAAAGTAATTCCAATTGAAATACAATTTTATTTAAAAATATATACTAGTATATTATGATATAAATTTTACATTTGATTAATTTTATACAAAACTGAATGACAAATTTTTTTTTCAAATTTCTATTTTTTTATTATATTAAATTTACATAATACTTATTTTTATCTACAATATTAAAAACTATGATAATAAAAAAAAACTAAAACTATAAACTTAATTATCATATGAGCCTGGGTTGACTGGTAGAGAATGTCTCAAGGCATTAAGTCCGCCCTTTGTATTCTTTTGTTTTAAGGAATGCAATAAAGAATAAATATAAATAAATAAAATAGTCCTACTCCCCGCGGTATCGTGCCAAGAACGCTGGATGCGTTTCCCCGCTGAATGACTATACTTAGCCTTTGAGCGAAAGAACCAGCCTTCTTATCACCAGCAGCAACAACCAGCCGCAGCTAGAGTTCCTTTAGAATCTTACCGCAGATGGACCCCACGGAATGATAGTCTCTACAGCAAATGGCACAAATATGTAGTCATCTCTCAGAGACTCATATTTGCGCCACTTACTCAGTTCAGCTGCCTCTGATGCCGCCCCGGCTCTAATCAAGGTACAAGATGAGACCCCAGAGTGTCTACGCAAGTAGTATCCCACACTAGGGCTTTACCTCTCTCCCAAGGGACCAATGTCATACCGTCGGGTCTCTTGCCATCGTCTCTAAATATTCCACAAGGCTCTAATACCGAGAGAACATTTATAGAGACAAGAGCCCTTCGGATGACATCGTTCAAAGAACTGTGTCGTGAAAACCTACTAGCGCTTTTCTTACATGAAAGTCCGTGGAGCCCAAACTTGTCGACGCTGCTACCACAGGGGCATTGATGGGGTTGACAAATCGCCGCTCCTAGTCGGATTCCTATGGCAACGCGCAAGCTTTCCCCATCAAGTAATGCGCCGAGATTACTTGACGGTAAAGCGTGTAACCAGTGAATAATATTTGACTACATTAAAAAAGAAACTGAAATATTTACAAGTACATGTATTAGGATTATCACTTAACGTGATTTGACATTGTCATTTGCTCAAGCAGAAAAGGATCGGTTCAAATGAAATTAGAGTTTGATGAGTGAGATTCAATTTTTTTGCGAGAAATATTTTTTAAGGAATATAGCAGGATTTCTCTTTACCTGAATTTATTTAATTATATTTGTTTCCCAATTTGAAACTGAATTCTAAATGAGTTCTATAAAAGCTTTATAATTCTATATAAATTGTTCACAATAGAATACTTAAAAATTTGCACCTACATCTAATGCCTGCTGCGTCGGCGATGTTTATGTTAGTCAAGATACTTTTACCAGCCTCATCAGACTCTGTTCTAGTAGACGGAAGGAAGTAAACTAAGCGGTGGATTAGGCCTTAGTATATGTGTATTTGTAATGGTCTAGAAGGAGGCTGCTGTGCCTCGAGATGCTGATTGGGAGAGCACAGATCCCTCTCGGATACGACTTCGTTATGGCGGGCATCAATATCCTCTCCTTGATGAGGTGTTCCCCTACCAGAAACGGGGTCTATGGAATTACGTAGTAATGTGACGTAGAGAATGATAAGTCGGAAGTGGTTTTTAGACATGATAATAGCACTGTGAGTGTACTGGGGCAGGGTGCTGCTTCTGGGACGTGCTTCTATTGTTTTCCGTTTCGTGGGTAAAAGGAACGTGTTTGTATTATATTTAGTTGAAGTCACCTGGCGACTGGCGGTGGCGACAGATAATCGAGATAACGTCAAAGTGGAACGTGCCTGAGTTTACCAACTCGCACGAACAAGCCCCATTACACAATCTTATTTTGATCTCTAAATTACAAATTGCTTAATTTTACTAAGTTTTTTTTTATTTTGTACCGTTTAGTGTATGTTGTTATGTATACTCCAAGGTGAGGCGTCTGAAGGTGAAACAAAATACAATTCGTGGGTTCAAATGAGTACGCTCAAGTTCGGGTAATCGTTTCAAATGTAGTGTAGTGTTAGCATTAATATAACGTGAGGGACTGATGTGTTTAACGTACCGGTGTCATAGTTAGCACAGACACCTTCAGTTTTTGGATATTAATTTTTGGTCCGATCTA
Organism: Parnassius glacialis; assembly: GCA_033319125.1. Lineage (NCBI taxonomy): Eukaryota > Metazoa > Arthropoda > Insecta > Lepidoptera > Papilionidae > Parnassius > Parnassius glacialis. The sequence goes on along the minus strand of JAVANC010000021.1, from coordinate 40,262,033 downwards.
CGCAGAATGAGCGTATAATATGTTAAAGTCATGCATTGGTGTGCTAAAAAAATAATATTTAAAAACTGAGAGTAGCTGGGCAAACTATGATATTGGGACATCAAGATCGCAGTCCCCCCCCCCCCTCGTGACTATGGGTGCTGTAAAGCACCCAAAACATCGGGGAATAAAAATTTAAATTTAACGCGATAGAATCTGTGATATTAGTTTCATTTTTTTTATAGGAGAGGAGGCAAACGAGCATGCGGCTCACCTGATGGTAAGTGACTACCGCCGCCCATGAACAACTGCAACACCAGGGGAACCAGGGGAATTGCAGATGCGTTGCCGGCCTTTTAAAAAGGAGTAGGTTCTTTTCTTGAAGGTCCCTAAGTCATATCGGTCCGGAAAATCGCTGATGGTAATCGATTCCACAAGGAAGTCGTGCGAGGAAGAAAACATCTTCCAAATCGCACAGTGGTGTCTTGAAACTGGAGAGATACAATAAAGGGGTTCCTTTTAGCGGTAAACGCGCAAACTTGTGTCTTCTGAGGATTAAACTGGACTAGACTTAGTCGCCCCCAATCCGAGACTTTGTTCAGCAAAGACTCGACTTCAGACACAAGTTTGTTCCGGTACTTGGCGACGTTTTCCCGAGAAATATTGGCACGGCCGGTGCATAGAGCATCACCAGTGCTGTCATCCGCACAGCAATGAGTATTACCAGTTAGCAACATATCATTGATATGGAGAAGAAACAGCGTTGGTGTTAGCACACAGCCTTGTGGAACACCAGCGTTAATAGGCTTGTAGTCGGAACATGCACCGTCTACAACGATTCTTAATGCTTTGATCTGCAAGAAAGCTAGTGATCTAATTGCACAATTTCTCGGGAAGTCCATAGGAAGGGAGCTTCGAAAGAAGCGCTTTGTGCCAAACCCGATCGAAGGCCTTGGCAATTTCCAAACTAACAGCCAACGCCTCCCCCTTCGACTCTACTGCCCCCACCCATATATGGGTCAGTTAGACCAGAAGATCACCAGCTGATCGACCCCGGCGAAAACCGTATTGGCGGTCATTAATCAGCTGGTGAACCTAAAGGTACCGCATGAGTTGGCAGTTAATAATGGATTCCATCATTTTAGTGAAACAAGTACACGTATCTGTACAAATCAACTAAATGAAGATAAATTTTTATAAAGTAACAATCGCAAGTCTAAATTATACAATTATTTCATTGGTTTAAAATACATGCATAGAATTCTATTTATACTAAGAATTTCAAGTCTCCTGTTTTGTGCTGCTTTATATATTTTTTTCTTTTTAGAACTGACGAAATCGTTGCCTACTAACTCTATTTGGGTTTGAGGATCCGCTCCATAGCTCATATTTGTATGGTAATATGGCAGTGTTCGGGAACAATGTGCGAACTTCAAGCGAAAAGAAGGATGAATTATTAGGTACAAATATTCCCCGCACAACACACAATCCTATGCATAATAAGTAATTCGTATTCTAGAAAGAATAGAATCTTTGTGTCGTTCACAGAATTTATGAGTATACATATTTTATTAAGGCGTTATGGAAAACTATTATAGGTCGACATGGATCTTTATTAAGAGAACAAATTATTCAAATTAGTTTTCCTCGAAATATTCTTAATTTCATTTTTAGCCGACTTTAAAGTATAATTAGACTGTTTATTTTTTGATGAACGTTATGCGATATTTTATTTTATTATTGAACCGATTTTGAGAAGGGACGTCAAAACCAGCCCCCCCCCCCCCCCCCCGTGACGATGGGTGCTGTAAAGCACCCGAAATGTAATTAAAAGTTAAATTCAACGCGATAGAATTCGTAAAAATTAGTTTCATTTAAAGTGTAGTCTTGGCGTAAATATAGAAAATCATTAATTTTTTCCAGGTACTTTAAATCCACGAAATATGTTTTTGTATACTTTCATACAAATATTACACTTGCATACATAAAATGAGACACATTAAGGAAATAAACTGAATGCGAATATTTCTTCGTACATATTAATTTTCAATTGACATATATATTATCCAGTACAGTAGCGTTAAAAATACAATTTCTCGAGCGTTTGTTTATTGATATTTTCTTTAATATTGAACAGATTTTGAGAAGGGACGACAAACACCTTAATCCCCCCGTGACCATGCTGTGCACCCGAAATGTCGGAATTAAAAAGTTAAATTAAACGCGATAGAATTCATAAAAATTCGTTTCATTTGATTTGTAGGCTTCGCGTAAATATAAAAAATCATTATTTTTTTTTCATGTAGTTGAAATCCACGAAATATGTTTTATTATACTTTCATACCAATATATATACACTTGCATACATAAAACGAGATACATTAATGAAATAAAATGAATGCAATTATTTTTTCGTACATAGTAATTTTCAATTTAAATATAAAAAATTGAAATTGTATATCCAGTACAGTAGCGTTAAAAATACAATTTCTCGAGCGTTTGCTTAAGTAAAGAAAACATAGGAAACATTATAAATTTACATACTAAATAATTGAAATACCTTATTCAAAACAACTTAAAGAAACCAATTTCTCAATTTTTTGTTTATGTTAAGACAACTGAGCATAAATTGTTTTTATTATATCAATATAATAAGCTGGAAAGGTATATGTGAGTCGTTTAGTTCTAAGAATTGACATCCGAGGAAGGAGAAAGATTCTTGAGTGGTAGCCTCGTACTGGTAAGCGGAGTGTAGGAAGGTTTCTCACTAGAGTGGACTAGAGGTGTGTTACGATCGTGTTTCTTGGCATTCCTTGCAGACCATTTCAGCAGATGACATGTGAAGTTGTGTGATGACAACGATGATGATGAAACTTGTGGAAAACGTTTCTCTACTCCAAGTACACAATATATACAATATAAATAAATACAAACAAATAATAATCTGTATTTATCCATGAAAGTATTGACCTTTCTACATTATACTACTATAGATAATTTAAAAATTTCAATTAAAATAAAAAAACAACAGATTTATTTTCTCTGAAGACGATATCATAATTTATGTTCGAGATATACGTGGTGTAAGTCTACTAACCTACGAACACACATGCTAGGTTCTGCCTGGTAGGTGTGTTCGTAGGTACTTAGGTAGTTTGTCTGTAGAGGTACATCCCTCTTTCCTCTTTCTGTCGCCAACTAGCAGTGCTTGCACTCACACTCCTGTGTTCTGGTCTGGAGGGTGCAGAGCCAGTACAATTACATGCTGTGAGACATTCCATTCCAGCTTAGTCCTCAGAGGTAAGAACGCATCAATAACCTTCTTTGTTTGAAGTTGGCTGAAGGTGTCTATGGTTTGCAGTAGCCACTCACAAAGTGGTTTGTAGATTTGTTTGTCAATTCAATTTTATAGAAAAATACTTTTAAAAACAGTTGACTTTATGGACCACAAAACCTGGAGGTATAGTTACAATTAGTTGTTTCACATAATAAAACTCCGTAAAAGCTAAGAATATTTCTTCAGTTTTTTGATAACATAGTCATTGTTACCCCCATAGTATAGGACTGTACCGTGCAGTGTTCACCACCATTCACCTCATTATGTCTCGTATCTGTCATAAAGGCAACTATTGGAAAAGTCTGAAAGACCTTTTGACTTTAAACAGCTGGCGTTATAGCCCCCTCTGTACAAGAAATACTCTTACCAAAGACAATAAGCAGCGTAAAAGATTTTTTTAATTAGGATGACAAGCGAGCACACAGTCTACCTACTGGCAAGTGGATGCTATGGCCCATAGACATCTACATTTATCTTCGAAAGAACCAAGATACGTTGTCACCACTGAGGACTAAGATGGAATGCCCCGTTAAAGTAATAAAGGTTTATAGAGATGGAAGAGAAGAGAAGAAAGCGGGAGGGGGTCGTTACAATACGAAACACAACACCATAAAGCTGCTATTTCACACTGGTATTCTGTGAAAGAGTAGTTCTTTCCCGATTGATGATAACGATTTGGGCTACAACAATAATATTATAGTTGCGGCGTGGCTTAACCACTTGTAATAAGGTGTGTGACGTCTGGTGCTGCAATCGCCAACTTCACCTGCTAAGAGGCAAATCCTCCCCACAACGAAAGAATCCAATAACCAGCAGTGGATTTTACGAGCTGATGATAAAGAAGTTAAAAATTATGTTTTAAATGTTAGATAGTATATTGCTGCCTCAAGTGTGTCATTTTAATTTTATTGATGATTGGTATTTACATTACTAATTTGCTCGCGATTAGAACATGATTTAAAATTAAATATTTTGTACAGCCGACTTCAATATAAGCGACTTCAATATAGGTTATTTAAGAATATTTTAATAACCATTGATCTGACCTTGATCAAATTCACGCAACACGAGACACGAGAACTATCAGCTTTCATATAAAAAAGAATCATCAAAATCGGTTCGCCCAGTACAAAGTTATGAGGTAACACACATAAAAAAAACATACAGTCGAATTTAGTACCGTCTCCTTTTTGGAAGTCGGCAGAAAAAAGAGTTACAAATGCATTTAAACCGCTATCTATCGGATACCATGAGACCTTTTTTTGTAGGATAAGGGTGACAAACGAGCATACAGTCCACCTGATGGTAATTAATTGCAATGGCACGTAGACCTCCTCGATTACGAATCAAAATGCAGATGCGTTATCACCCGTGAGGACAAAGATTGAATGTCTCGTTTCCAATTAAAGTATCTCTGGTCCTCTGTACTCTGCTATTCTTCGCTGATTTTCTCTGAGAGCATGGTTCGTTCCTTACATTCTGTACAAAAAATTCCATAATCGTATCCAAGGGTTGAAAGAGGACGATGAATTATTCTCCCATATATTATTAAACCTGTCATAATAATTACACAACTTAGTATGATATATTAGGGCGCAAGTTTTTTTAATACGCGTCAATGAAAAGATGATGCATGATGCAATTATCACCAGGGGTATTCCCATGGTGATAATTGCATCATGCAAGGCTTTTAAAAGAACTTATCTTAAAGGCCCCTAAGTCGTATCAGCGCGGATAAAACACAGGTGGTAGCCAATTTCACAAAGAAATCATGCGAGAAGAACATAGTTGGGAAATCGCACAGTAGTAAATCGCTAATCACTCAGATGATAAGAATGGTACCAAGAGTTTTGTCGCAATATGTGATGATGATATTTGGCGACTATAACTAGTCCGAACAATTCTTCTAAGCACTCCCTGCGGATGATGAGATAGAATATGTAAAGAGATGCAACATCTATTCGGTGCGCCAGTGAGTCAAGCCGATCAGAAAGAAGTCGGTCGTCGACGACTTACGCCTTCTTTGCTGGTTTTGGCCAAATGGGAAGAGTGTTGTACTCAACACCCACTACCTTGTCAATACGACCGCTCACTTGTAAAATGCCTTAGTCGTCGACATAAGGTGACACCTGCAGTAAGCGGCTGTTCGACGGCAGATGCTTATTTTATTTTAAGCATAACAGTTCTGTGCTAAGACTGTCGAGTTGACACTTTGTTATTAACAGGTTCTCTGCCTCCTTCATTAGAAGAACGTCAAGTCTACAAGCTTTACGCCGATATCTTCTAATGAATAACAAGACCCTGGCCGTGGCGCGAACGAGAGTGGTCCAACTCGAGATATTATCTTCGTTAGGCAAAGGTTAATTTGAGGTATCTTGTTCTACGACCACATGCACTGACCGTTCCTCACATTTCGCTTCCTCTAGAGCTCTAATACGCTTAAGGTACTTGGGCCACTTGTCTTCCGTGCAGCGCAAAAAAGCAGGCCCTTGAAACCAGTCACTAGAGTAAGTAAGCCTAGGAGCATCTTTGCGCGTAGCTATATCCGCCGTGTTAAAGCAAGTGGGAACGTGACGCCATTCACTCGACGAAGTCAATTATTACTCGTCAATTCGTCTATCTCACCTAAACGGTGAGCCACATAAGGTTTATAATTGCGTGGAACACTTCGGATCCAATGTAGCACAGTACTTGATTCCATCCAAAAGTACTGATTCCCGGGCTGTGTATCTTTTTGCTGGTGCTGTACAGTAGCAGCGAGTCGCGCTGCTAACAGTGCAGCTTAGAGTTCAAGCCTTGGAATAGACACCGGACGTAACGGACTTACTCTGTTTTTACTAACTACAAAACAAACTAGTACACTATATCATCCGAATTTGTAAACCGCCAATAAATAACAGCTCGATACGCTTTTGAAGAAGCGTCACAAAAAATATGCATTTGTTTATCAACAATGTGGCGATCATAGATATGGTTATCAGACGACCAGTTACGTACATTTTCCATTCAGCGTCCGAGTAGTATTCAACCCCTTCTTGTGTACTGTAGTAGTACCATGGAATACGAAGTGTACTTAAGCTTCGAAAATCGTTAAACCAACTGATCCACAAAGCATGCTCTTCGGGTTGAATGCGGCAATTCCACTCAATTCCGCTACGATGTACGTTCTGAAAAATTATTTTTCCTTTAATTATAAAAAGTGAAAGAAAACCTTGTAAATCATATACTGACATAACAATGCTTAACAGTTGCGTTTTTGTAGGAGATTCCAACCCATTCAAAACATCTGGTGAAATTCTATTAAGAGTAATTTTAAATCCAAAAGTATCATCGTTCGGATACCACATCAAACCGAGAGTGTGCTCAGTTATAATCGTAGCTCCATGTTTGAATTCCAAAGCAGTAGGCGCGAGCGCATCGGAGGGGATCTTAGAGTATTAAACTAACAGGAGACGACATTGGAGAGCGTTCCCCTCTGTCAAAAGTACGAGAGCGCGGATCATTCCCGTTATATAAAACTAGTTGCGCCGCGTACGGCATCAGTTAACATGTAGTCGTAACCGTGAGTTGACCTCCAGAAAAATGCCGAGTTGCAGTGTGTTTTCTTGTAAAAAAAGATCACAGACCTCAAATTTACAAAAAGACGACGTTACCTTTCATCTTTAAGTATTTATTTTGATATAAATAATTAATATAAGCATTAAACCACGAAAATTCTGATTAATATAGCTGAGCAGGGTGTGTTGCCAACTTAAAAGTATTAACACTATAGTAGGGACTTTTGCACCACTAGGACATAATTAAATTTTGCTTAATTGTAGACAAATGTCGTTTCTCTTTGTTCTTATTACACAAGACAAAATCGTGTTATTGAATTGTCTTAAATTCATTAATATTATTGTGATTTATTTGCAAAACTATATTATTTCAAACAACATTAATAATCTTTAATTGTTTTTAACAAAATGAAAACATCAATTTAAATTGTTTTATTGTATATAAAACATTTTAAATAGATATTTTCATTTCATTATGTTACGTTATGAAAGGAAAAGAAGGGTAATTTCGAGTATATAAAATGGTATCATCAAGGCAATAATAGTGATGTTCACTGTAATCTTTAGTGTCGATGTTTTTATTTGACTATAATTAATACCTTGATATATAATACCAAGGTGTTATTTAAAATTATTTTTTGTACAATGTTTAAAAAAGATCTTTGGTTTTACACTTTTCCAAAAGATCCTTACAGGCGCCAAGTTTGGATAAAAGCATGTGGCAATCATATAACCTGGGTACCTAAACGAACAAGCACTATTTGTTCCGAGCATTTTGACCAATCGGTTTTCGTAATCCAATCAAATAATAAAAGGAAACTAAATGAAACTGCTGTACCGACTTTGAAATTATTGGAAGTAAGTTTATTATTTTGCTACAAGTTTATTTTACATTATGAAGGATAAAATTTAAAACATGTAACAAATCGAAATGGAAGGTTTAGTGAATGATATTTATTCATTTTAAAATGTTATTTATAAGTATATCGTCTTAGATGGTGTCAACCAAATTGTTGTTTTCAGATGAGACACGAATAATTAGCGCTTAAATAAATAAATAAGGACAAACAAATAATCTCAGTGTCATATTTATAATCTATTATTGTTAAATATATACAGAGTACTACACTTTTGTACTGTAGAACACAAAATATTACCGCTATTTACGACGACATCTATTCAATCCTAAGTAAAATGACGAAAAAAAGTATGTTTGGTTAAGTGTAAACTTCGGCCAAGAGATAGCAAATGTTTAATTTTTTTTAATTGCTCCATTCCGCTGCTGCGTAAAGGAAGGACAAAAACAAATAAACAAAAAGTCACACTTTCAAATTTATAATATTATATTAGTATGGATTGTCAAGAATGATAGATAAACTTTTGAAACCGGTTTACAATCGGCTTTTTGAGGGTGAAACTATACACTCCCGCTCTCTTTCTTGCTCTAGTAAATAACGTTTCTGAGTGATCAAAAAGGATAGAAGTACAGGAAAGTGCGATTCCGTGCTGCCAGATGTAGTTCAACCTTAAGCCTTAAAACGGTTTAACTCTATAGGTTGGGTAAAATCTGTAAAATTAAAACGTTTAAAACCCCTACACAGATAACCTTTCCGGTTGATCATGACATTGAAAAATGGTGAAAATATTTCATAGACTAGGCATATTATATATTTTTAAGCATACAGGAACATTATTTCGACAATGATTACGTTCCACATAACATTGAACTGGCAAACTTGGTGATGGAAAATATGCAAGCACTAGAATTAGCTACCTCGCAAAAAAAGAGTGATCCCAAAAAGTGTATTCGTCACATATATACCAAACTTATTCACTTTAAAAACCTACTACCTACTTTTTCAATTTGTTTTAATTTTGGTAATTTTGTATTATTATTTTGTACCTTATGTATTTTTTTAAACTTACTTTGAATGTAATATGACACATTAAACATTTGTTCATTTTTATTTTATTTAACTTGCATAAAATTTCATCGACACATCCATATCGACAAGGCCCTCGCACTAGTTGTTTATGGCTTATGCACTGTAACGATGAGACATTTATGAGAGATTTTCAAGGTTGTGTGCGTTTTGCTTAATCGTGTGCTCATATTATGCTGTGTGCGTGCGTAACGACGTGGCCGTGGTTTACGATTTGCTTAGTGTGCGTTACCTCGCCTCCCGCTAGAAGTGACAGACTTTTTTGTTTGGAACTTTATGCGCATGGCGTCTCCTGTTAGTTGAATACTCTAAGGAGGGGATTGATTGCAAAACCCGTTTGCTATTGCTCGTCCAACGCGTTTTCTCGAACCCACCTGCCTTATGTATAGCAATTATTTGTTGCACCAATTGAATCGCCTTACTTTCCGATTCGCATGAATGTAAACAATCGTCCATATAATGATTATTAATAATTACATCGACGGCTTCGGGATATAAATCCTGATATTTTGCAGCATTTTATTTTTTATATATTGTGCGATGAATGATAAACAAGTGGCGCCGATTAATAAACTTTGCATAACACATTTTTTTAAGGACGCCTCAGCACTTTCTTGCCAAAGAAATCGAAATACGTGTTGATTTTCAGAACGAATTTTAATTTGTATTATGTTTCTGTAAAATATCGCCTATTAAAACAATTTTATGTTTTTTTTTTTATAGGTTAAGGGTGACAAACGAGCACACAGTCCACCTGATGGTAAGTGGTTGCTGCGGCCCATAGACATCTACATCTATCCTCTATTACAATTCCAAATGTAGATGCGTTGTCACCCGTGAGGACTAAGATGAATCGACAATGATTACGTTCCACATAACATTGAACTGGCAAACTTGGTGATGGAAAATATGCAAGCACTAGAATTAGCTACCTCGCAAAAAAAGAGTGATCCCAAAAAGTGTATTCGTCACATATATACCAAACTTATTCACTTTAAAAACCTACTACCTACTTTTTCAATTTGTTTTAATTTTGGTAATTTTGTATTATTATTTTGTACCTTATGTATTTTTTTAAACTTACTTTGAATGTAATATGACACATTAAACATTTGTTCATTTTTATTTTATTTAACTTGCATAAAATTTCATCGACACATCCATATCGACAAGGCCCTCGCACTAGTTGTTTATGGCTTATGCACTGTAACGATGAGACATTTATGAGAGATTTTCAAGGTTGTGTGCGTTTTGCTTAATCGTGTGCTCATATTATGCTGTGTGCGTGCGTAACGACGTGGCCGTGGTTTACGATTTGCTTAGTGTGCGTTACCTCGCCTCCCGCTAGAAGTGACAGACTTTTTTGTTTGGAACTTTATGCGCATGGCGTCTCCTGTTAGTTGAATACTCTAAGGAGGGGATTGATTGCAAAACCCGTTTGCTATTGCTCGTCCAACGCGTTTTCTCGAACCCACCTGCCTTATGTATAGCAATTATTTGTTGCACCAATTGAATCGCCTTACTTTCCGATTCGCATGAATGTAAACAATCGTCCATATAATGATTATTAATAATTACATCGACGGCTTCGGGATATAAATCCTGATATTTTGCAGCATTTTATTTTTTATATATTGTGCGATGAATGATGAACAAGTGGCGCCGATTAATAAACTTTGCATAACACATTTTTTTAAGGACGCCTCAGCACTTTCTTGCCAAAGAAATCGAAATACGTGTTGATTTTCAGAACGAATTTTAATTTGTATTATGTTTCTGTAAAATATCGCCTATTAAAACAATTTTATGTTTTTTTTTATAGGTTAAGGGTGACAAACGAGCACACAGTCCACCTTATGGTAAGTGGTTGCTGCGGCCCATAGACATCTACATCTATCCTCTATTACAATTCCAAATGTAGATGCGTTGTCACCCGTGAGGACTAAGATGGAATGCCTCATTTCCAGTAAAAGGGGCCTCCGGCCACCTGCACTCACCAAGCGAAACGCAGAGGTAAACCTCTACTTCACGCTGGTATTCTGTGAGGTCGTGGTACCACACCGGTTCGAGCCGGCCCATCCGTGCGACAGCAAAAGCTGCCGCGTGGCTTTACCATTGTTTAAAATTCACGTTACCATTATGTTCACGTAATCTTAATAAAGAATTATATAAATCGGGACCCGTGAGTATAAAATCATTTAGCCAAACACCTTTCACCTTTCCCAAACAGTCAAATACTAAGCTTAGTTTTCCGGGATTATTTGGGCTTTGAACCCCAAAGTATGACAGGTACCAAACGTGGCCAGCAGTCGAGAATTCATTTTCTTTAAGTTCCCGCGCGTAGCCGTGTTCGAAGAGATTTTTCATCTTGTTCCGATATCTTTCCGCGTAATCACTGCCTGATTTAAATTTTTATAACATACCTTGTAGTCTGTAGTGCGTGTAGGCATATGTTGTGTCCGGCATGGAAAACTCGTCCTTAACGAAAGGTAAGCCAACCTCCCATTGATTACCGATGTTACGCGCTCTCTCGTCAAGTATACGTACCGCTCTCAAATGTGCCGTATTTTCGCGTCGTAAAGTCGAAACTCCAATGAAATCCAATTCAAATGATTTTTTAACTATATCATTTAATTCATCTATATTGGTTAATGTTCCTGCTGCTTGGAATGTGCAAGATGCGATATGTGCCCGTTCACGGAGGAGTGAAAAAGACCGTAGCAAGCATGAATGGACTATCCTAGTCGGCATCTCGTAGCGTATGGCTTTTGTTTGTTGCCGTGCAGCACTTCTAAAGGCGCTAATAGAAAATAATTATCTCGCCCTATCAGTAAGCAAAGCACCACACATTGTTTACATACAAAATCTTTTACATGTTACAAGTATTTACAGTTTAAATTATCGACTACAGACATGTTGTACTTAGGTAATTTTAATTTATCTACCTGTCGAAATATTACGTCATAAAATACATTTTCGAAAAAGGCAGAAATTTTTGTACATATTTTAGGAGCATCAGACTGATATACTTCAATACCAAAAGCATCAATAAATTTCACATGGTTAGATTGAGTAGGTGATAGACCTAATTCCTTAACTAGATTTTTATCGACCATCGAAACGGATGCACCATCATCTTACAACGCGTAATTCGTTACACTACCACTTGGGCTAAATATATTCACTTTTACCACTTTTAATAGCACTTCACTGCCGCTAGTATGACCACTACTAGAGGAGGCGGCGTCGCTGCTCGGTGTATGCGCGCCCGCATTGCACGGCGCGAGCGCACCCTGCTGTCGCAGCGCGTTGTTCGAGTTCGGAGCCATGACTAGAGCCACAGTCTCAATTCGTGACAACGGCTCCAATACAGGTGACGTCTCGTCTTCTCGCCTCTGGTCAGGCATTTGTATATAAGGTGCATTAGGCATTTTAAATGAAGCAAACGATGATGTACCAGTCCGCAGCCGTCTATGTCGTTACATACCTCCATCGATCTTTTCTCGTAGCCCTTTTAAACAGACGACAGGCAGGTAATATGTGCATCGATTTTTTACAATAATTGCATAACTTAGTGCTGGTTGTTTCCGAGGCTGTAGTTAGGACAGGTCGGTTGTAATTATTGAAGCAAGATTTATTATCAAACTTTCTGCCAGGTGGTATGGGTTCGGTTTTTTTATAGTCTAGCAAATGAGTGACTCTTACAACTGAAACTTTTTCAGCTTCTTGCTTGAGAAATGAACCTATCATTTGAAGCTTAGGTATATTGCATGATAGATTATTATATGCGTAGTCTGTCCATTTACACAACAATATACTAGGTAGTTTAGAGAGTATTGTAGCTGACAGTTCTCGACTACGTATGTAAGTCGGAAATCACGACATTTTCTTTTCCTTTAGGTGGGATATGGCAATAAGTACGGCTGTTGATGCGAGTAATAACTGCAAGTTTAATCACAAAACACATTAGTACTTATGAATAATACACGTTACATACAGGAGACATATGTTTACAAAGACGATGTAATGCTAAATACCTGAATCAACAACAAGTACAATCACTATTTGTTTACACAGTGTCAAAGGCGCGAGCTATGAGGTTATAATCTTATAGTACATATCGTGCGTACTGTCGGCTCGGCAGCGCCGCTCGCACTGTCTTCCCGCTCCCCTCCGATATCACGATGCCGGCGCGTGCGCTGCGCTGGTTTGACTCAAGTCCAACCTACATCCCCCCTATTCCGCCCCCTCTTAGGAAAGATAGTATTCAGGAGTAGGACAGTAAGGGATCATTTTATTTGCGTGGAAAATATTTGATTCCTTCTTTTTGAAACCTGAATCTACGATATATAATAGATTTGAAATTTTCTTTTTTATTTTAAAAGGGCCCACTCTAATTGGATCCAGCTTGTTTCGATTTAAGCGACTCGTGTTTTGAATGTATACCAAATCTCCCTCTTGATATATTAAAGTCCTTTTATTCTTGTCATACAAAATTTTGTTTTGATCATGAATTTTCTTAGAATTTAAGAATGCTATTTCTCTGTTTTCTGTCAAGTTTTCTAAGTTGTTTTTGTTCAATTCAGGAGGTAGAAAAGAATTATCAATACCATTTAAAAGATAACTAGGTGTAAATTTTGTTGTGCTATGTACAGTGTTATTATAATTTTCAATACATTGCTCGGTTATAATACTCCACGGTCGGTGTCTATTTTCTGAAATTTTACACCTTATTGAGTTAACTAAAGTCTGATTTGTACGTTCGTTTTGCCCGTTTGAGAAAGGGCAATGCACAGCTGTAAATATGTATTTTATGTTTTCGGATTTCAGAAAGTTTTTGAATTGATTAGAGTTTATACCGGAATATTGGTCTGTTAAAAGTAATTTAATTTTGTATTTTTTTTGTATTTTTTTTACTAAATTAATAAAATCTTTTGCCGTTTGAGTTTTTGATGTTAGCGCAAAAGCAAACTTAGTGAAATGATCTATTACTAAATGCAAGTATCTTTTTGGTGATCTATTACCTCCGAACCCTCCTATTGTATCCAAAGATACTATCTGAAACGGTTCCGTAGCTGGACCTAGTTGAGACAGGGGTTGAATAAAATTTCCGAATCTTGACTTATTTTTTATACATGTGTCGCATGTTCGACATACGAGGTTTATATGTTTGTGCATGTTTTTAAAATAATATGTCGGAGTCAAAGTTAGGGTTATTTGTTTCACACCTATGTTGCTGTTACTGTGGATTTTTTATCAGGTTTATACCGAAATCCTCTGTAATCCAGATTTTCTTTTTATTATTCATAGTTTTATAATAAATGTTATTTTCAGTTTGAAACGTTTCATTTTCAGTGTGTAATTGTTTTTGGTTGTTCTTTACATCATCCAACGATACAAAGTTTACTGTTTTAATAGTGGATTCATTATTATTGTTATTTTCTAAAACCGGATTTCGTGAAAGGCTATCTGCTTCTATATTATTCTTTCCGGGGTTGTATATTATGTTAAAATCGAAGTTTGATATAAAGTTTAGTATAGGTAACAAATCTGGGTCCTGCCTCTTTTTTACATTGAAATTTTCAAGAGGTTTATGGTCTGAGAAAATGGTAAATTTATGACCCATCAAGTAGTATTGCCAATATAGAATTGACTCTTTTATGGCCAGACATTCTAGAAAAATAGCACGTTTATTTTTTTGTGACTGAGTCAGCTTTTTTGAAAAGTAAAATACAGGTTTGAGAGAATTATCTTTTTGCGGTTGTTTTAAGATTGCTCCGACTCCTTCTTTAGATGCGTCTGTAAAAATATATATTGGAAGTGTCGGGTCGAAGATCGCTAGTCTAGGCTCTGAACTTAGATATTGTTTTATTTTATTGAAGCTATCTTCGCACTTCTGAGACCACTCAAACTGAACATTTTTCCTAAGTAGGTTATGAAAAGGTTCTAATATTATTGATGCGTTGGGAATGTATTTTAAATAAAAGTTTATCTTGCCTAGAAGCTGTCTAATATTTTTTTGATTCTGTGGTATTGGAATTTTTTTATTGCAACTAAATTGTCATTTAGGGGTCTTATTAGATTTTCTCCTATTTCATGACCGAGATACACAACTGATTCCTTTGCAAAAGAACATTTCTTTAAGTTTAATTTGAAACCCGCATTTTTGAGGGCTGTAAGGGTTTTATCAATATGACTTAGGTGGTCCGTAATGTTTTTCGAAAAAATCAAGATGTCATCTATATAATTTATGGCGAATGCATTCAGATCACTTTTAGAGATTACGTCACTCAGTATTTTCTGGAATATTGCCGGAGCTGATTTAAGACCGAAAGGTAAACATGACCATTGCCAGTGGCCATTATGTGTAATGAATGCCGTCTTTTGTTTATCCTTTTCTCTAATCGGGATCGACCAAAACGCCGAGTTTATGTCGAGTTTCGTGAAAAGCGAGCAATCGCGTGCTAATAGTACTAAGTCATCTATTATAGGAAAAGGATAGCATTCAGGAACAACTATTTTGTTGAGTTCACTGTAGTCAATACACAACCGCGATTTTTTTCCTTCTTCCTTCTTAAAAACAAGAGTTATTGGAGAAGCGTATGGACTGGTGGAATGTTCTATAAGACCAGCTTTTAGTAAAGATTTTATTTGTGTATCTATTTCCTCTTTATCCTGCAACGAGCACTTGTAGGGTTTTCTAGCGATGTATATATTTTTGGTAAGTTTTACCGTTGCTTCATAGTTTTTTACCGTGCCGATATCGTACTTATGTTCGGCAAAAACTGTTTTATGGTTGTCTAATAGGCAATCCAAAGAAGTTTTGCTATTAGTTTTTACATTTATAGTTGTAGTATTTATTTTATTTTGGTTGCGTAATTCAAAATGTTCGTCATGTTTTTGAGAAATTTTTAGGTTCTCATCTTGACATAGCTTAAATTCTTTAATGGCGTCTAACCCTAAAAGGATATCATCCTGAAATGATTCGCTTTTTATTACGAAAAAAGGCCAATTTTTAGAGATAGCAAAAATTTTCAGGGGTATTATAATTAAACCCAACGTTTCTGTCACACCTGAAACAGTATTTATTTTTTTAGCCCCACTTATATTTTCATTTAGTTTTAATCTTTTAACAGTGGAATAATTAATTACTGAGATATTGGCTCCAGAATCATAAAGCGCAATAACGGGCTTATTGTTTACCAGGATTTTTAATTTGATAAGTGGGGTAGTTATTCGTTTTTTGAGTCGTCACTTGATGAAATACTATCTTGTACTTCTAAGTTATTTACCATTTTGATTTTGTCATTTTTGAAGTTTTCTTTATGGCTTGGTTGTTTATTGCGACAAAGATTTTCAGGATGGAATCTGCTTGGAAAACCTTTATCTTTGCAGTACGAGCAAGGTTTGTACTCTGATCTATTTGGTAATTTATTTTGCGATTTATTTTCAATTACCAACGAATTTTTGTTTTTGTTATTATTACTCGTAGATGAATTTTCTAATTGTCGAATACACGACATCAATTGATCAATTGAATTTAAATCCCTTTTATTGATTCGTGTCCTTATTTGATATGGTAAACCCAATACAATAAAATTTATTTGGCTATTTGGGGTTAATTCCGGATCCGCGTCCAAGAGTAAGTTTATCTGTTTGAGCGCGTAATCTAACATTGGCCCACTGACATAACGAAAAGTGTAGGCATAATTTATTTCGGCCCAACTCAGCTCTGCAAAGGTATCAAGAAAAGAGTTTTGCCAGAATTCCCACGGTCGTGAGATTGTATGTGTCTTTAGAAAGGCAAGAAACCAATCAAGGGCCGGTCCTTCTAAAAAAAGTCTTAACACTTCTGGAAAACGTGTGTTTTCAATTTTTAAACGGTTGCATTCTTGTACAAAAAGGTTTAGAAATACCTTCGCGTTTTGATTTTTTCCTGAAAACTAATCTAGAATCATATCTTTTACCACTGAATGTATGGATTTGTTTTCGACCGGTTCGGATTGGGAAAATTTTGGTAATGCGGGGTTAGGATTGACAGGGGCCTCGTCCAGATATATCCCGTCGAAGCATACGTTGCCCTCCTCGTCTAGGTACTGATCCTTCAGCTCATCCGCCAGCGATACCCATATATTCCGGAATTTTCCACGGGTCTTCATGCTCTTGACTACATTCTTTACAACACTCGTGTCGAATAATTTCGGGTGATCCTCCTTACGCTGATACTCCTTAGGGAAATGAAATATAGTATCCTCACCTTCTAATTGTATGGTAAGCACTTTCACGATCGTAGTTTTTGCGTCCAGGGAATCCGAAACGAAGTGAAATTTCGCCCGTAGTGACGTCATGATTATGTTGTTGATTTGTAAGTCGGAAATCACGACTTTTTCTTTTCCTTTAAGTGGGATATTATGGCAATAAGTACGGCTGTTGATGCGAGTAATAACTGCAAGTTTAATCACATAACACATTAGTACTTATGAATAATACACGTTACATACAGGAGACATATGTTTACAAAGACGATGTAATGCTAAATACCTGAATCAACAACAAGTACAATCACTATTTGTTTACACAGTGTCAAAGGCGCGAGCTATGAGGTTATAATCTTATAGTACATATCGTGCGTACTGTCGGCTCGGCAGCGCCGCTCGCACTGTCTTCCCGCTCCCCTCCGATATCACGATGCCGGCGCGTGCGCTGCGCTGGTTTGACTCAAGTCAAACCTACACGTAGATAATCATGCTGATTTAATACGTATAGGGTTGCGACACAGTTATTAACTTTCATCGAAAACAAAATGATATCATGCTGATAATTAGTAGACAATGGAGATAGCTTTTTTAATTGAGAAGTGAGATATTAAATAATTAAATCAGATTGACCAAACCTTAGTTCCAGTGCCTCCATGACAACAGCTGGTGACGTGTTGCCGATTAATAGGTCAGTGACTGCCTCCTTGGCATCACCTTTGAGTGCTCGACGTAGTCGCCATAGATTCTCGGAGTCACTAAATTGACACACACATGCAGACTCCTCCAAGGCACTCTTAAAGTGCAACCACTCGATGCAATCGCCACCAAATGCAGGTAGTTCTCGAGGTGTAGACAGTCGGGTAAGCAATCGTTCCTCCTGATTACTAGAGGACGTAATCATGATGTCCTTGAGTGTGTGAGCGAGTTGAAGGATACTGTCGACAGGAGTGTGGTGGGCTGGTACACGGACTGGGTAAATATAAGGTGCCCGCGCTGCCTCCGATGTCGCCGTCGCTGCCTCCGATGTCGCCGACGCTGCCGCCTTATGTTGCAGTAAAGGTGACGGCTGCAAATTGCTGGTCTCCAGCTGCTGGTCCACAAAAGGCTGCTTCTTGATTCTTCTACTAACTTGACTCGTCCTTGATTGACATTCTGACGCACGGCTGCCTTCCATCTTTGCTAAATCAAACTCAAGCCTTTTGTCAATAAGCTTCATTTAAATTCTCGCTTTTTCCTCAGCAGCTGCCTGCTCAAGCTGTTTACGTCTTAAGCGTGACGATGAAGATTCCGTGACTGAGGTGACCGATTTGTTTTTAGTTGATCTTTGCAGAGATGAAACTTTATTTCCAGAAGGTTCAACTTTTTGCAAACTGCCCGCAACTCTGTCGTTCGCAAGCACGAGCTCGGAAGTGTTTTCTTATCTCTCGTTTAACTTTTCGCGGTTTTTTGTCGACATAATTCTATTATTCGGTGGAGTACTAAACATACTCCTGGTTAGATTTGGCGCGAAGGATCAATTTAAAGCTTATAGAATGAATCCACGATTTCACGAGTAAAATTAAAGGCGTTCGAAGAACCGTGCCGCGTGCAACGAGTGTATGTGCGCAACTACCCGAGTAAGGAATGATTTTCCGATAATGTACTTGTAGGTGCAGCGGTTATTCGAGAGAGCTTCTTACTTAATTTATTTTTAACATGACGGGACACAAGAATCAAACAATATACATAATATATAAATAGCATAAGAGAACAAATTAATGGTCGCATAATAAATGAATATTTTATAATGCGTCGCTTACAATAATAGAATAGAATAGAATAGAATAATTTTTTATTCAATATTGATTATTACATAATTCTTATTGAAAGTCATTTTTATTTACCACTGGTTCGGAAAATACCTCTGTCCTGGGAAGAACCAGCAAGAAACCCAGCGGGACTTTTTTTTTCAAACATATTTCACTTAACACAATTTCATTTATACAATTTTTAAATGATTTTTAATAGAACCAGCATGGTGGCGGTCACCTCATTCCCAGGGGTTATTTTCATTCATGTATTCTTTGATATTATAATAACCCTTTTTGTACAGTTTTTCTTTAATAAAACTTTTAAACTTGTTTATTGATAAACTTTGAATATGTTCTGGGATTTTGTTGTAAAAGCGTATACATTGCCCCATAAATGAATTACTGTTTCTGTGGAGTCTAGTAACTGGTATTACAAGTTTATGTTTGTTCCTAGTGTTTAAAGTATGCACATCCTTATTCTTATTAAAGCTATTTATGTTTTTATCTACATACATTACATTTTCATAAATATATTGCGATGCCAAAGTTAATATGTTTATTTCTTTAAATTTTTGTCTGAGAGACTCTTTACAATTTAGGTTATAAATCGCCCGAACGGCTCTCTTTTGCAAAACAAATATAGCTTCAATATCAGTCGCATTACCCCATAGCAAAATTCCATAAGACATTACGCTATGAAAGTAACTAAAATACACTAATCTAGCTGTCTCAACATCTGTGAGACTTCTAATCTTTATGATTATATTACCTCTAAACTGTGAGAAAGATTAAAAATGACATCACGTTCCTAACTTCTTCGTCGGTTTTAGTGAAATCTCATGATAATTACATGAAATATATTAATTAAGAAAGTAGTAAATTTTATTCGCGATACAAATCATAGTCACTGAGATCGTAAACAGCGATCTTTAAATTACCGAGTATATTAAAGGGGCGACAGAGCCATTACGCTAATTTTACTCGTTTTCCATTTCGTTACAACTGTTAGAATTTAGTGAAATATAATTTTAGCAATAAAACCTTCTTATGTATGATTTATTTTTCTTTAAAATACTTTAAAGATAAATAATGCGGTGGGTGCGATTTGGTATGTTTTACTTCCCATTTGTTTTTATTTTGAAAAATTTAGAATAACTATTAATGAAATGGAAATGTCGATAGATGCAGTTGACTCAAGAACGTGTTGTGGCATTCCTTGAAGGAGGCCTATGTTTGTATGTAGCAGTGAACTTGTGAAGTGCAGTAATGATGATGATTTAATGAAAACTTTATCTGGTATACATAATGCAATTAGGTGCTGTCTTGTAGAGACATAAGATTACTCACTACCCTAAGTCATTTCGTGTGGGTATCGCAAGAAGCGACAAATGGAAATAGAACCAGGAGATGGAAACTAGCATTTTCCTGATAACAACTCTGTAATAATAAAGAAACTGCGGTTGCAAACCCACCTGCCAGCAATCTATGGGAGGTTTATGTTCTGCATTTGGATTTGCTTTGGTTTCGTATCCTACACGTAATCAGCTATTTAGATGCTCTACAAATAATTTTACAGGATTTGGATGTTATAAATAACACCTCTACGATACAGAATACATAGTGACTAGAAAAGGCGCAACGTTTATTAAATAAATAACCAGTACACACTTAAAGAGTGGTTTCTGTGACCTCAGGATTTGTGAATAGTTCCTGCTGACATCTATCAAATTGATTTAAGGCCTTAACAGTGGTTCAAATGCCTAAATCTTGGATATTTAAGTAAACTAATCTCAATAACTGTTCATTTAATCCACAAAGAAAAAATACAGGGTAACAGAAGAGGATTTGGTAAATGTTTTTAATTGAACAAAATTGTATTTTTGTCAACCCCTTATTAGAAAAAAAAATCCCCAGAGAGTACCTATCTTTGTCATATTTTGCAAAATTTCTCCAAAACGGCACAAGCTTTTTAAGTAGTTCCTACACTAAAAAAAGGCCTTAAAAATATTAATATTTTTAATTGAGAGTTTTATTTTTATTCCCCGTTTTATAAGAGAATATATCATTTTTCCCTGAAATTGAATATATTTACGCGAGCGCGCATGCTCCGTCGCCCTGTCAGCCTGTCATAGTCCGTTTTCGGACATCGTCGAGGGTGGACCGCGATGTTGGGGCGACTTCGTTCAATTATATATTAGTTTTTTAAAAGTTTATACTCAATTATAAATATTTTTATGACTAGAAATACTTAATTTAGTTAATATCTGTACACTGGTAACTATAAGTATTATTTTTTAAATAAATTAATTTTTAAAGTGCCCAAAGAAGAAGAAATATTCGCTGCGCCGTTGATTAGTGAAATTGAAAAATACATTTTTATATAATTTAGATGTGGAACGACCAACATGCTCTCGTTACTTAGATTTCGATAGTTTATAATACCTATGTAATTTTATTGTTGCATATTTTTATTAATTAGTGGATACTGAATTTTATAATTATGTATTACAATGAAACGCTGTTTTTATGAGTATGACTTTATAAAATATTATTGGGGAGGGAAATATAGATACAGATACTTTTATTTAGGTAAACTGTTATCAAATTAAATCAAACAATTTAAATAAATAAAAAAAATGGTGCTTCCCTAAGTATAAATAACTATATAAAGAAATTCTTGGGTTTTGGGTTTTTTTTTATGTTAGACAAACTATCATCTAAAAAATGTAAAAATTTTAAATTGGAGAGGGGTTTCTCTACGTGATAAAGTTAGAAATGAAGATATTCGCAGTAGAACCAGAGTAACTGACATAGCCCAACGGAATATTACAGTGAAATGGCAATGGGCTGGCTATATAACTTGGAAAACAGATAAAAAATAGGAAGAAAGGTTTACTATTAGGCAAGAGTGAATAGGTTTTGTTAAGTCAGTACAATTCACCATCTTAGGCTACCATAACCACTTACCGATGGGACTGTTTTGCATTTAGATATAATTTTTCTAACCAACCATAAAAATATGATGAGAATATGTATATAAGTATAAAAACTCGGCATACGAGAAAACCGGAGAGGGGCCGCGGGTGGACACGCGGAAAGCGGGGGACGCCGGCGTCGTAAATTGTGTCTATGGACACAGGGGTTGTAGGCCCGGTTCTTGGCGATAGAACACAACCCAAATGTCGGAGCAGGCTCAGCTAAAACAGTCGGCTAGTTCATTGGTTGTAAACGACGCCCTCTTGTTTACTATCCTAACACAAGCACAGATGTGTACCAAGCTGTGCTGTATTACTGTAAAAAAGCGTGTGCCTAAAACAAACACCTGTACAAGCGCGTTGGTACGCTAAGGTACACAAAAATTAAAAACAATGGTCGCCTCTGAGGCGGCGGATGTGATTCATGGTTAGCGATATCAGGAAGCCAGGAAGGTGAGTTATGCACAAAACACACATTGCACCACAACAAGCATCTGATACACTTCATAGCAACGCAGTAAGACCGCTGTCTCCCGGGACAGCCTGCTTCGAGCACCACAGTGAAAACACCAACAAGGTAGCAACCAAACACAAAGCACCAAGCAGTATGGTATATTTCGTTGAACACAAAGTTAAGATAATTCATAATTCAGCAATGAGAGTGGAGTGATGGTAGTGAACTCAACCGACACGTCCGTAGTCTACAAAGACCAAGCACAGAATGTCTAAAAAAGTTACCACTGTATTGGCGGGGAATTAATAGTATTTTCAAAAGCCCTGCTTGCGACGATGCGAGTGTTAATTAGAGGTAATAAAACGACATAATATCCAATAATAATTTATTTAAATTACATTTTTTGTGGTTCAGTTTTCTTAAGTTATGACTATATCATAGAATACTGATTCTAAAAACGGACTTAACGGGAACCACAGAGTTTTTTTTATATGTCGTATACACAGGCATTTTAACTGAGTGTGTTTCGGAGCAGGTGGATACGTTGCTTTAGTGTGTGTTGGCGGACTGCAAAATATGTCCTCGAAATATTTTATTCCTTAGACATGCAGGTTTCCTCACGATGTTTTCTTATTCGCCGAGCCTGTGGCAAATCAGCATTTTAAATACGGATTCACAATTTTATTGGCAACACTGGTCACAAATTCGGCTTTACAGGGAGCTACCATGGCTCTTCAAGGTTCTCAGATTTATACTTAATTCATAATCTTATTTGTTTAAGCAATTTTAGCACGTAATATACTGGCTCAGTCTACTTTATATTAAGGTTGGCATTTTAAAATATACGTGGTTTATGCGTGGTAGAACCACACTGCAGCTATATTATGTTTGTAGTACGAATGGTTCGGCTTGATCGGGGAAGGACCACACTCTCACAGAATACCAGCGTAAAATAGCAGCTTAATGCTACCGTGTGGTGAATGTAGTTTAAAATTTGGCTACTCTTTGAAAAAAAAATAACCCTGAAACCATTCTTAAGGAGGAAACTCCGAATAACTCCAATAATGGATGAATAAATTAATATTTAAAGGATTCGATATAATATGCTGTTTCTTATCATACTATATAGATAAATGTATTCAATATACAGGAGTCCTAAAAGAATGTCAAGAGGATAAAAACGAGGAAACGATTTTCTAAGTGAACACCTTAAATCCTAGTGTAACTAAATTTATAGTAGTCAGTACTGACGCGGGATTCAGTTAGGATTTTCTGTACCATGGTAATAAAACGCTACTAAATCTGTAACAAAAACAACTTTACTATCTACCAAGCGCGTGTGAGGTCAAGGATGTATGGTCATTAAATAATTTTATGTTACATTTTATTTTGATCATTATTTATGGTCAAGGTTTTTTATAGAATAAAAAATCTATTTATTATCTGTTGTATATCAATAATGAAAAAATTAAAGTAGCACAAGTGCACGATATTCAAAATAATTGTTCAGTGCCAATACCCTGGAGATACGGTGGGGAATAGTAGTTTTCATCATTTACGAGGGAATAACTTTAATATAAATTTCAACACAAAATAATCAAATATTTGTGGTTAAAATGGTATTTTAAAGAGTTCATTTGATCTTCTATTTCATCATCATCAGCCAATAGAATTCTGGTTATGGCCTTTACCACCATATGGCAGACACTTTTTTGTTGATGTCATACAATAATTTAAAAAAAAGAAACAAATCCCCGTTGTACCCCTAAAAGCCCGTAATCCTTAAATTAATTAAGGTCTGTAAGGAATTACATCTTACTGCTTAGGGATGATAAGTGATAACGCATCTGTAACTTACTTTGTTTGAAGTTAGTTGTCGGTGTCTATGGCTTGCAGTAGTCACTTACCAACAGTAGGACTGTAAGTTTGTTTCTTAATTAAGTTTAATTACGAATTTCAACTTTATTTCTTGTGTATAAATTAGTTATTTGTGTTATAAGTTTGATATGTATCTAAGTCCTTTCACGCTTATATTCAATTGAACCTGACCGTCTTCTCTGGAACAGAATGTTCAATTCTTCTCACGTTCTTGGAGCGTCCGTTATTATCAGACTTTAATATAGATTTAAAATTTGATATATTCTTGATATTATAGGTATTAATAGTATATTGCCTATTGTTTCATTTTATGTTTAGATTTAAAAAGTAAAGGCCAATTTTAAAGAACTAATAAGAATAAAATAATTTCTACATAACAGCTTCAGAAATCAGAGGTTAGTCGTAATGTACAGAAGAACTAAAATTTTGACTTTAGAAACTTTTATATGAAAATTATTTAATACTATTAATTACTAGCTAAAGAAAATCTTAAAATGTCGTCTAAATAGTTACAATGAAAACTTCACCCCATTTTTCACACCTTTAGGGGTGGAATATTTTCTTAAAATTCCAGAAATACACTCATGGATAAATTTAGAGGAACACAAAAATGTGTATAAAAAGAATATCAGGTATATTTGTGACAATTAATTTTATTAATTTAGATTTTGCTTATTATTCGTTAATTTAAAATTGATAACCTTGAAAAAACAAATGACCGAATGAAAAAAATTAATTAAATTAAGAAAAAGAGAAGAAAAATTATAGGAAAGAAACATTTTTTACTTAACATTTTTTTCATACATGCTGAGTTAAGGCTATAATCAGTATTTAGTGTTGCCCCTCTACATCTTCGAACTGTTTTTCGTCTCCTTGGCATACTCCTAATCATTTATCAATAAAATCTTGAGAGGGACAAATAGTCCGAAGGTAAGTCCAACTTCGACCGAGAGGTCAATCGACGGATTCAACTCGGTTGGGCAGCGTTCGGGAAATTACGGCACATCTTCTCGTCAGGTATACCTCAAACTTGAAAACGAGACTGTACACCCAGTGCGTGTTGCCAGTGATGACATACGGAACTGAGACGTGGTCTTTCACTGCTGGCCGGATGAGGAAGCTCAAGGTCGCTCAGCGAGCTATGCAGAGGGCTATGCTCGGAGTTTCTCTGCGTGATAAACTCAGAAATGAGGATATCCGCAGTAGAACCAGAGTAATCGACATAGCCAAACGGATTAGTAAGCTGAAGTGGCAATGGGCCGGCCATATAGCTCGAAGAACCGACAACCGATGGGGAAGAAAGGTTCTCGAGGGGCAGCCTCGTACCGGCAGGCGAAGTGTAGGGCGTCCCCCCACTAGATGGAGTGACGACCTGATAAGATATGCAGGAAGTCGATGGATGCAGGTGGTTCAGCACCGTGCTTTGTGGCATTCTTTGGGGGAGGCCTATGTTCAGCAGTGGACTTGTAAAGGGCTGTAATGATGATGATGATGAAATTAGCGAGGGCAGTATTTCGTTTCTTAATTTGTCTTTCAAGATTTTTTCATACATTCTCTATGGAGTACGTCGTGCGAGCGCGCTGGGCACCCCAAAGCATTGATTTCAATGTCTCAAAGATATTGGATAACTAGAGTGTACCTAGTGTGTACTGATAGTGACCCAATCTCAGTTACGCTTAGTCCCGTACGCCCTCATACAATTACCTTCCCATACCATAACTGACCCTACAGCATATGCCTATTTTCCAATGATGTTAAATTGAGCTTACATATGTCCCGGGCGTCTCCAAACTATAAGTTTTCTATTATCTAGCTTTAGGCAAAATCTGAACTCATCTGTGAAATTTTCGTGATTGCATGCAAAGGGAAGGCCAAATTGGCTTCTAAAAGCTTGGCGTGCAAGCATCTGGATGATTGGCGGTCCACCACTGTGCGATTTAGAAGAAGTGTTCTCCCTCGCACTAATTCCTTGTGGAATCGATTTCTACCAGCGACTTTTTCGGATCGATTCAACTTAGGAACCCCTAAAAAAAAGTTTACACCTTTCTAAAAGGCCGGCAACACATCTGCATTTCCCCCGGTGTTGCGGATGTTCATGGGTGGCGGTAGTCACTTACCATCAGGTGAGCCGCCTGCTCGTTTGCTCCCTCTTCTATAAAAAATCAAAATTAACTCGATCTACTCGGTGGCATGTCGAAAGAAGAGAGGCATTTTGCAGGCAAGTGTGAATTTATTCAGTCTTTTACTCACAGTTTTGATGCTTAGTAACTCTTCGAAATGAACTGAGAGTTATGTCGCGATTAAGTATCTTCAATTACATTGTACGGTTGGTGTTGTAGCTTCGTCCGGTAGGCATTATGATGGCTCATAATTATTATTAACAAATAATAATAAAGTTCAATATAAAGACATTTAAAATATCATAGAAACTGTATTTTAAGCAAATTAAGTGTATTTATAAGCATAAACTTCAAATATATTTACTTCGAATATTGAGTATTATAGTATGGTGAACTCATAATATTGTCTGTAAAAACTCTAAATTATTAAAATTATGCTTAAAATATTTAAAATGTATTAAATAATACAAGTACAAGTCGGTTATATTGCAATAATGAAAATAAATAACATTTGTAATTCTATTCTATACTATTAGTGACTGTAACGGTGCATCTGATTGCACCTTTACAAATATTTATAATTAATTAATCTTAAATAGATATATTAATATAGATATAATCTTAAATAAATAATAGTAATATAATATTCCAATTTAAAAATAAAAAGTAATAAATTATAACATATTGTTTATTTAAAATAGTTATGCTACGGACTAGTTAATTTAATCCGCGCAGCGTGAACAATTTTGCTCACCGATATCTAAAACAAAAAGACTCGGTAGGATTCGGACACGACGACGAGTTCCCGTTCGGGCCATTCCTTCTTCTTTTCTACCTGAGACTGCTTCAAGTTCGCTACGCGCGTGACCCTCCTACTAACAACCGTTGAACTTGCTTACCTACAATTAAAATTAAAATTATTCGAAGTGCAGTTGATCCTGCTGGGGTGAGTTCTTATTTATTGAAACACTGTAACTGTTCTGCTTAATTATTATCTCTTCTGCTGAGGCTGCTTAGTGCTTAGCTTTAAAAAAAATTTAACTTCCTAGAAGGGGTGCTGGAATTGACTGGGGCGCATATAGTGCTATAGGAAGTTTCCCTAATGCTGGCTTCCGTCTGGGATTCCAGGATCTACCTACTACCTAAGGCCTACTGCTTGCCGAGCGGCGAGCTAACGGAATGTTGGCCTACCCTCCTACCTATCGCTGTCGGGCTTGGGTATCACTGGCTCTTTCTGCTAGCTGGCTATCTACGACCCTGAGGAAACAGCGCTTGGACTTCGCCCCTGCGTCAGGCCAGTGATGCTCTTCATATAAACTTACTTGTACGTGTGCGGAAGTAAAATAATTAAATAATTTACTATAAATCTTAGCTTTTTAAGAACCCACCTACTTCTGAACCCCTAACGGTACAGGAATTATGATAGTAAGGTCTATGACACAAAATCATTAATATAGAAGGTATCTATGATGCATAAGCATTATGATAGCAGAGTTATGACTTCAAGTTTCATATGTATAAGACATATAGCAGTATGGTCTATGAAATAAAACAAATATGCGGAAGGTCTCAAATATGTAAAAAGCATTATATTGAGAGAAATTGGACTCGAAAAGGATTATTATAGTGGCGTGTAGATTGCTCACAGCGTCCAAGACCGAGGTAAACTTGGACTCGCTAACCCATGTGTCCTAGACATATTATCTTAGTGCCGGTGTTAAGCAGGTTTGTTGTAGCAATACGACTTGTCCGTGGACTTCGCACTTCCATACCGTTTGTGGGCAGCGCCGTAGCGCATAGCGTTATGATACTTTCGCTATCTTTCAGATTAGGGCAGCATACTCAACTCCATATTTCAGTGCAATACCGCTATGATACGTGGAGTTTTGACTACTTACGTCTTAGTGGCGTGCTATTATGATACGTTGGTGGTATTTTTAGTTAACAACAGTACCGATTTTGTTACCAAAGTCGTTAGAGATCATGTGGATATGTTGGGGTGCTCCGTATCCGTATTATAGTTGCATTGATGCTTACTGCTAGTTGCGGTAATGCGTCTTATGATGGATCTGCGGGTGTGCTGCGCCTGGTTCGACGCATCTTGTGGTTCTGGTCGATGGAGGTATGCGGGTGGTGATGTCTGCCGTGACTGTATGGGGGACCTTGGGATGGGGCAGGCCGACGATAGTCGTATTGGTGCTTGTTGCGTTCTGCAGCATTGCGTCTCTGTGATGGTTGTTTGGCGGCTCGCTATTCTCAATGGCGCTCTCTGTGTCTTGGTTTGACTCACAACCTGAGTAGCTTTGTCAAGCCGTCGTTTGACACTTTACCATAAAAGGTCAGAATGTAGGGCGAAAAAATGTGGTGTAGAAGGATGTCGAATGGCGCATCATTGAATGCTACATCGATACTTCAATAAGAATAACTAGCCGCGAGGTGACGAGGGGGTTAAAGAGACCCAAATTACGACTGAAACGATTTGTTCTTTTGTTAATTTATGTGAGGTCGAGACCTACCATATTTATTGGCCAGAACAATTGGCATCCCATAAGTTACTTATGAATTAATTTCAGGAAATAAGAACCTATCTGCGGCATCGTTCACTAAACATGGATGGGTTTTGCATGGTCACATAACATTTCTACCAAGAAAGAGGAGCATATGGAGAGCTTAATTAAGGATTATTTTAGTTTGGAATCTTTGGGCGTATCTGCGCGTAATCCCGCGAACGACCCGGAAGAAAGAGCGTTAAATATTTTGAATAAAACGGTACGTCGTATACCTGATAACAGGTACGAGACTGCTGTGTTATGGCGTACGGATGACGAACGCATGCCATCGAATAGAGCGCAGGCTGAAAGTCGCCGGATCAATATCGAAAAGAAACTAATTAAACATATCGAAGTGGAAAAGAAGTTAGGTCATTCAGAAGTACCTAGACCCGCTGCTGAGGACGTCAGCAGGGGGAGTGTCTCAGGACAAGTCCTGATTTATGGCCAACGCAAGTGGACATAAAAATAGCTTAGAAACGAGTCCCTTCATTACGGGACTGCAGACTGTCTGGCCACCATGATTTTTTATATAACAACATAATAATATATTTCTGCAAAATTATTCCCACCTTTAAGTGATTGAAGGCAACTTGTTGGTGGAATGCGCTCAATTGTTAGTACATTTTTTTCGATTACGATGTAAAATCACAAAACTATATCCATTCAGTTAAATTTGGCTCGATTCAGCCTATTAATATGGACATAACTCGGGATTCAGAGATTTTTAAAATTTTATGCAACACATTTATAAAATGCGCTGTAAGATATAATATAATATTATTACTGTCTTGTGGAGACAACTTTTATTTTTATATACATATTCCCATCACACGTAATACAATATATATATATATATATATATATATATATATATATATATATAGTCAAAAAGCATGGTCGTAAGTCATCCGCAAAAATCGACTTCCTGCATATATTAACATGTCGTCCCTCCATATAGTGGGAGGCTTCCCTGCAATCCGCTTACCGATACGAGGTTGCCATTTGAGAACCTTTCTTCTTGTTTATCGGTTTTTCAAGTTATATGGCCAGCCTTTTTTTTTACTTTAATAATCCGTTGGGCTATGGCAGTTACTCTGGTTTTACTGCGGATATCCTCATTTCTAATTTTATCACACAGAGAAAGCCCTCTCCAATTTAAATTTTTTACATTTTTCAGATGATGGTTTGTCTAACGTTTAAAGAAAACATAAACCCAATAATATAGCTCCTAAGTAAGCACCATTTTTTATTAAATTGTTTGATTTAATTTTATAATAGTGTACCTAAATATATGTATCTGTATCTAGAGTTCCCTCCCAAATGTTCTGTTAAAGTCATACTTTTAAAACAGCGTTTTATTGTTATAAATAATTAATATATTACAATAACTGTAATGTAAATGTAATTACAAAATATACATATTATATTATAAAATTCAGAATCACCCACTTAACAAAAATGGACAACAATAAAATTACATAGATATTAAAAAATATAGAATTCTAAGTAACGAGAGCATGTTGGTCGTTCCACATCTAAATGACATAATAATTTAAAATTAAAAATTTTGTACAGCCGACTTCAATATAAGTTATTTAAGAATAACTCAAAAGCTATTGGTCTAACCTTGATCAAATTCATTTGGGTCCACACGATAACTATCAGCTTTCATATAAAAAAAGAATCATCGAAATCGGTTCACCCAGTACAAAGTTATGAGGTACATAAAAAAAAACATACAGTCGAAGTGAGTACCGTCTCCTTTTTGGAAGTCGGCAGAAAAAGCATTCAATCTTTCAATTTCACTAATCAACGTCGTCGCGAAAATTTCTTTTCTTTTGGGCACTTTAAAAATGTATTTATTTAGAAAACAATATTTTCAGTTACCAATATACAGATATTAACTAAATGAAGTATATCTATTCATAAAATATTTATAATTGAATACAAACTCTTAAAAAACTAAAGTATATTTGACCGAAAACACTTCAACACCGACGCGCAGTCCAGCCTCGACGATCTTTAAATATGGCAGAGTAATTTCTTGCGTCGTTTTATAAGGAGCGCAAATTTACGATATCAATTAAATTTAATTTGCAAATTAAATACTAAAATTCGTTGAACTCGCAGCTATTCTGCGATTTGAATCGTTTTATAATGATTTGCAATAAAATACTTTTCGCATTCGATTTCATTGTGAAGTAGTAAATAAATTGAGTGTACATGAAGCGATATACTACAATAGTCGATTAAATTGGTACTCGTAATAACATAGTATTTACTCTTGTAATGATATTCATCATTATCATCATCATCATTACAGCCCTTCACAAGTCCAATGCTGAAGATAGGCTTCTTCCAAGGAATGCCACAAAGCACAGTCCTGAGCCACCTGCATCGACCTAGTTCCCTTTCTTCTTAAGGTTCTCGAGTGACACTAGATGGAGGAACGACCTAGTAAGACATGCAAGAAGTGATATTATGTCGTGTTTATTACCCGACTCCCAGCAGACTCTACTATATTCAGACTTCTTCCTTCGCCAGAGCCCAAAAAGAGGCTAATATTTTTTTCTGGTGTGTATGTAACCCTTTTACAAATGAGATGTAGTGGTACGTATATAGGCTGTATCTTCACTTTCATAATTTGATAATTATGTACGTGTGCTGTGTGTCAATTTTATGATCGCTCTTAATTTTGTAACAACTTTTTGAACAAATTAAATAAATCATATTATATTAAGGTCTTAACAGTGGTTGAAATGCCTAAATCTTGGATATTGAAGTAAAAAAATCTCAATAAATGTTCATTTCATACACAAAGAAAAAATACCGGGTAACAGAAGAGGATTTGGTAAATGTTTTTAATTGAACGAAATTGTATTTTTGTCAACCCCTTATTAGAAAAAAAATCCCCAAAGAGTCTTAAGAGATCTTTGTCATATTTTGCAAAATTTCTTCAAAACGGCAAAAGCTTTTTAAATAGTTCTTACACTAAAAAAAAGGTCTTAAAAATATTAAACTTTTTAATTGAGAGTTTTATTTTTATTCCCCGTTTTATAAGAGAATATATAATTTTTCCCTGAAATTGAATATATTTACGCGAACGCGCATGCTCCGTCGCCCTGTCACAGTCCGTTTTCGGACATCGTCGAGGGTGGAACGCGCGTGGGTGTTGGAGCGACTTCGTTAAAATATTTATTAGTTTTTTAAAAGTTTATACTCAATTATAAATATTTTTATGACTAGAAATACTTAATTTAGTTAATATCTGTACACTGGTAACTGTAAATATTATTTTCTAAATAAATTAATTTTTAAAGTGCCCAAAGAAGAAAACATTTTCGCGGCAACGTTGATTAGCAAAATTGAAAAATGCATTTTTATATAATTTAGATGTGGAACGACGAACATGCACTCGTTACTTAGATTTCGATAGTTTTTAACACCTACTTAATTTTATTGTTGCATATTTTTACTAATAAGTTGATACTGAATTTTATAATTATGTATTACAATAAAACGCTGTTTTTATGAGTATAACTTTATAAAATATTGTTGGGGAGGGAAATATAGATACAGATACTTACATTAAGGTACACTGTTATCAAATTAAATCAAACAATTTAAATAAATAATAAAAATGGTGCTTCCCTTAGTATAACTAAGTATCTAAGTAAACTATATTTTAACGGTAGTAGAGCCACGCAGCGGCTTTTGCTGTTGCACGTATGGGCCGGCTCGAGCCGGGTTAGTACCCCTGGAAATTCCCTCACTGAGCATACACGACCATGCTATTCCACTCCTGAGCGTGGGTGCTCAGGCTATTCGGGGCGCGGGTTTGCCCCCCCCCCGCGTATTCGGGGGGGGGGGGGCAAAATTCCGCTCAATACAATAACTGCTCGGGGCAAACTGAGCAACATGACCAAGGCGACCCCTGCCACGCTATCCGTGAATTTCTGCAACATCAGGGGACTTCACTCAAACCTAAACGCCGTCCACTACCATCTCGAGACCACGAAGCCGGCCTTGCTCTTTCTGACCGAGACGCAGGTGTCCTCTCCGGCTGATACTTCGTATCTCTCATACCCGGGGTACAAATTGGAGCACTCCTTTGTGCCTCGGGCTGGAGTTTGCGTATACGTCAGAGAGGACATCTGTTCTCGACGCCTCGGCAGTCTTGAAGTTTCGGACCTGTCCATACTTTGGCTACGCGTAGACAGCGACGACCATCCGCGCGTCCACTGGTGCCTCTATAGGTCCCATAGCGGTAATGCCGAAACAGACCGACTCATCGACCACGTCCAAATGGCTACAGATTCCTTGCCACAACAGGTCCCATCCGCAGAGATCGTGATCCTTGGCGATTTTAACGCCCACCACGCCGAATGGCTCGGTTCACGTTTAACCGATCATGCGGGGAGATCTGTTCATGACTTTGCCTTAGCATATGATCTGACACAACTGGTTACATCGCCTACGCGGATTCCAGATGTTGATGATCATACACCTTCCCTATTGGACCTTCTGCTGACCTCTTATCCGGGCGGATATTAGGTTTCCATCGATGCCCCTCTCGGCTCTTCGGACCATTGTCTGATCCGGAGTGTGGTGCCACTCATGCTCCCCTCGCGGTTGCGTTCTGAAGGTTGCCGCTGTGTTCGGCATTACAGGTCGGCGGATTGGGACAGAATGCGGACTTTCTTTGCTTCCTACCCATGGGGGCGGGTTTGCTTCTCGCCGGATGATCCCAGCGCTGTTGCTGACTCTGTCGCTGATGTGGTGCTACAGGAAATGGAACTTTTTATTCCATCATCCGTGGTACCCATCGGAGGCAGATCTCAGCCTTAGTTTGGTCGCTCCTGTAAGACTGCATTACGCAGTTAGCAGGAGTGTTATCATGCCTGGGCTGCGGCTTCAGAGACTTGAGATGTAAACACCAGCATACTTAAAAAGAAGTATAACTTAGCCTACAGGTCCTTCAAAAGAGTTATTGTCAAGGCACAGTCAGAGCACATAGGCAGAATTGGCGAGAAACTAGTTCGCCTTCCTACGGAAACTCGTGAATTCTGGTCTCTTGCCAAGGCTGTCCAAGGGAATTTCTGTAAGCCATCACTACCATCTCTGCACAGGGAGGACGACTCACTGGCCCACAACGCAAAAGAGAAAGCCGACCATTTAGGCTCCCTTTTTGCGTCCAACTCGACTGTTGATGACGGGGGGAACACACCGCCGACCGTGACCGTGAGTGCTCCATGCCGGATGTGCGGTTCTCACAGCGCTCGGTTCGCAGAGCACTCCTCTCCCTGGACATCCACAAGTCGAGTGGGCCTGACGGGATCCCCCCAATTGTGCTGAGGACGTATGCTCCGAAGTTGGCACCGGTTCTAACGCGTCTTTTCCTGTACTCCTACTCCCTAGGCGTAGTCCCGAAATTATGGAAGACAACTTTTGTCCACCCGATCCCTAAAAAAGGCGACCGCTCAGACCCGTCCAACTACAGGCCTATCGCCATCACCCCCTTGTTCTCCAAAATAATGGAATCCGTTATAAACTGCCACCTCATGCGGTACCTTGAGTATCACCAGCTGATTAGTGACCGTCAATACGGTTTTCGTTGGGGTCGATCAGCTGGTGATCTTCTGGTCTATTTAACTCATAGATGGGCGGAGGAAGTAGAGTCCAAGGGGCCTCCCCGTTGGCCATTGTCCGTTAGTTTGGACATTGCGAAGGGTTTCGATCGGGTTTGGCATAAAGCGCTTCTTTCGAAGCTTTCTTCCTATGGGCTTCCCGAGAAATTATGCAATTGGATCACTAGTTTTCTTGCAGATCGGAGCATCAAGGTCGTTGTAGACGGTGCATGCTCCGACTACAAGCCTATTAACGCTGGTGTTCCACAAGGCTGTGTTGATATGTTTATGAATGCAATGAAACAACCGCTGTCTTGTAACACTCGTTTATTACTGGTTGGATGACCGTACTACACACGTATATATCATTCCTCCCCACTTTATTTTGGAACCTGGTAACAAGGTTTCTTAATTAAATACAGTAAAAATTTTTTTCTACATAAACTTAACAACTAATAATAACTATTAACAATAATTAGCAAACTTGATCTCTGCGTAACTATAATTAACAATCGCTACTTAAAAATACTTTTTATAATCCACCCCTGGTCTTGTACGTTTCGGGCGTGTGGCTAAAAGTGGCAATGTTGGCGGTACATGGGAATCGTCAATTGTGGACGGTACAGCCTCCGTTTCTGCCATAGGCCTTTCTACGGGGGCAATGTTGTCCCTCTCATACTCCCTAGTCTCACAGTCACTTACTTCTTCTGCCTCACCGTGGTCAGATGAACCAAGATTTGGCGCTCCAGTATTCGAGGGCGATTGCAGCTCACCCGTCTGCATATTCGTAGCCTGTTCCATACTTTGCTCCGTATTACTTATACCCGGAAACATAGGCTGTTGCGCGGGAGGGTGTGCATTTACAGTAGCCGGCGACGTGGAGGGACAACGAGTCTCCTCAGCAGCGACAATATCGTCGCGACTACTGTCTGAACCCGTAAATCTAATAATTTGATCCACATGTCTAATACACCAAACCTCCATGTCCCTAATATGAATTCTATACATTTTGTTTCCTATTTTTTCCTTTATTCTACCTAACTGCCAAGATTCTTTTCGTGCACTGTACCATCGGGTCCAAACGATATCGCCGATTTCAAAAGATCTTTTCGCGGCTGCTGTAAGTGAATTAGAATTATGATTTTTTAAGGGTAAAATCAAATCGAGACGCGACCGCAAATTTCTGCCGAACATTAACTTTGCCGGCGTTTCACCCGTGGTACAATGCACGGTATTTCTATAGTTAAATAACTAATAACATGTCATGAACTTTGTGCAAAGGTAAATTGTCAATTAATATACATTTTAACATTTTTTTACATGTTCTTACTGAATTCTCAGCTTGACCGTTACTTGGCGGATGGTAAATGGGTAACGTCATATATTTTATGCCATTCGATGAACAAAATGTCTGAAACTCGAGTGGATTAATTTTTACATCGTTGTCGGACACTAAAACATTTGGTATTCCAAAATTAGACAAAACGCCTTTTAATTTTGTTATTAAAGCATTAGATGAGGTTCCGTTATGCATGTATAGACATTCTATCCATTTACTGTAGGAGTCGACGATTACCAGATATACCCTCTGCCCTACAGTCATGTAATCAATGTGCACTCGTTGCCATGACGCGGTGGAGGGAGGCCAGGGAGCGGGGGGATCGCGCGGCGGGGCGGCCCGCACGTTTGCGCACGTCGCACATGATCCGATCCAGCGTTCGATGTCCCGGTCAATACCGGGCCACCACATTCTACTTCTAGCGTTACATTTAGTTTTGGTTATTCCTAAATGAGAATCATGAAGCTCGCGTAACAATCTATCTCTCAACCCGAGTGGTATAACAATCCTATGTCCCCTAAAAAGACAACCATTCTCATATTGTAAATCGGACTTGCAAT
Organism: Parnassius glacialis; assembly: GCA_033319125.1. Lineage (NCBI taxonomy): Eukaryota > Metazoa > Arthropoda > Insecta > Lepidoptera > Papilionidae > Parnassius > Parnassius glacialis. The sequence goes on along the minus strand of JAVANC010000021.1, from coordinate 40,225,664 downwards.
GAAAATAAGGTAAAATAGATTTACATTTTAATTTACGCGGCCACTCGTGTTGCATGTACCTAAGCATGGTTTTAATCGTCCTATCTCGCTCCGTCGTCTGCGCAACGTCGCGGGCCGAAGTGGCCGGCGATGACGCACCGAGAAACCTAACTGCATAATGAGTGTCTATATCGTTTGTATCTATATCGTTCGACGACTCGTTGACGCATTTTACAGGAGCGCGTGAGAAGTAATCGGCCACAATATTATTTCCGCTAGATACATATTGTCCGACATAGTTATAAGCGGACAATATAACTGAGTATCGCTGCAGTCTTAGCGCAGTAGTAACAGGAATACCTGTTTTAGGATTAAAAATAGATACCAATGGTCTGTGGTCGGTTTTCAGGATAAAAGGATCTTCGCGACCGTACAAATATTGATGAAAGCGTCGGACCCCGAAGATAATGGCCGTGGCTTCCTTCTGTATCTGGCTATAGTTTCTTTCACTGCTCGTAAGTGAGCGAGATGCATACGCTAGCGGGCGATCAATGCCGTCCTCCGCCCTTTGTGAGAGTACGGCGCCGACACCCGTCGGGACGGCGTCCACCGCCAGCACTAGCTGCGCCGCTGGCTCGAAATGAGCCAACACGCGTTTTGACGCCAGTTCGCGCCGTATCGCTGCGACGCTTTGTCGCTGCCGTTTTCCCCATTCCCATTTTGCATCTTTACGTAGCTCATGTAGAGGACTCAGTACAGAAGAGGCGTTTGGAATAAAATTTTTATAGTAGTTGACTACTCCTAGAAATCTTTTAACTTCGGTGACGTTATTTGGTTCTGGTGCACTAAGAATGGCTTGTACTTTATCCGGACAAGTCCTTAATCCCGTTTTACTAAGCACGTAACCCAAATACCTGACGCTTTCTCTGAAAAATTGACATTTGTCTTTTTGTAAACGTAGGCCTGCCTTACATAGTCTATCTAGGACTTTACTTAGCCGCTGCATGTGGGAATTTCTATCGAGGCCCGTGACACAAATGTCATCAAGCCATATGCTTACCCCGTCTATTCCTGATAAGAGTGTCTCCATGCTCCTTTGAAAAATGGCTGGACCACTAGAAAGGCCGTACACTAACCTAGTGTATTTAAAAAGTCCTTTATGCGTATTAATTGCCGTGAGCTCCTGAGACGCGTCATCTAGGACGAACTGGTTGTAAGCGTTTTTCAAATCAATTTTACTATAGTGCTCACCCTCTCCAATTTTGGCAAAAACCTCTTCAATTCGAGGCAGGAGATATTTTTCTATTATGAGATCCTTATTTAATGTAATAGAAAAATCACCTGCGATTTTAACTTGGCCATTATCTTTTAAAACTGGCACAATGGGGGTGGCGTATTGAGAATAATTAATAGGAACAAGGATACCCAAGTGCACTAATCGGTTTAGCTCTTGTTCGACTTTATCTCTGAGGGCAAAGGGTACAGTACGCGGCTTAAAAAACTTAGGAATAGCATTCGCCTTCAACTGCAAACTGACTTTAAAGTTATTAAATGCGCCCAACTCGTCACGCCACAACGCCCAATATTTATTTAATAACTCATGCAATTCAGAATCATTTCTTATGTAATTTAATTTAGTAGTAATCACAAAATTAAAGGCGGTCATGAAATCTCTACCTAGTATAGGCGGTCCCCCATTTTTGACAACAAAATATTTAATCAATTTTGTACTGTTATTGTAACTAGTTTCTACAGTAATATAACCTAATGGATCAATCTTGTGTCCGTTATATAAGCACATTTTTACAGAACTACTACGTAGTGAATATTTTAACAATTTTTCCTTATATGTATTATAAGAAATCACACTTTTACTTGATCCTGAATCAAGCTCCATTGTCATACACTGATTACCTATTATTACATCAATTGAAATGGGATTATCGGTCACATACCTCAAATTAAAATTGTGGCACTCCTCACAAGACGTGTCCTTGACCTGCTCTGGTTCGCTTACCGACTCGATATGGTACTTTCTTTAAATGACCTTTTTCACCGCACTTTTGACATTTGTAACTTTTATAACGGCACTTATCACTTTGGTGGTTCTTCAAGCCACAGACCGAACAACGAAAAAAACTCGCGGTTGGTCGCGACCTGCTGATGTCCTGCCAGCATTAGGATGCCGTATAACCGCGCCGCTGTCTCCTTGACCTTGAAATTTCGCTCGGTATACCGGTTCCTCCTTAATTGAAGCATGTTCGCTGGTGCACAACATAACCTTCGCCTGCCTGGCATACGCTGCCTGCTCGGCTAGCTCCATAGCTACTGACAGTGTCAATGTGGACGGGTCTTGTTCGAACAACTTATCTTGTTCCGGGCCAGGGCCCAGGCCGAGGACGAAACGATCTCTTAAATTCGTTTCCAAGACAGTGCCGAAGTCACAATTGCTTGCGAAACCTCTCAATCGCGCTGCCCAGTCTCCCAATGATTCGCCTGGATTTCTGGTTGCCCCAAAAAACTTTGCTTTATCCACAAATGAGCCTTTTTTTGGCTTGAAATGACCGTCGAGTAATTTAACGAGATTCGAGTAACTTAGAGATTCTAAGTCTTGCGGGTACGCTAAGTTTCGTACCAAGCGATACGTTTCATCCGTAAGATGGGTGAGAAGAATTCCACTTTTGTTCACTTCTTCGACGCGATTTATCTTCGCAAACTGAGTTAGTCTGCTTTTGAAAATGGACCATTCACTTGACTTATGGTCAAAAATAGGCAGATTTCCCAGATAAGCCATTTTTTTTAAATTGTGGGTACTCCTACTTCGACGCCAATGATATGTTTGTGAATGCAATGAAACAACCGCTGTCTTGTAACACTCATTTATTACTGGTTGGATGACCGTACTACACACGTATATATCATGTGTGCTATCACCAACGCTATTTCTTCTGCATATCAATGATATGTTGCAAAGCGGTAGCATTCATTGTTATGCGGATGAAAGCACTGGTGATGCTCTATACACAGGCCGTGCCAATATTTCTCGGTAAAACGTCGCCGAGTACTGGAACAAATTTGTGTCTGAAGTCGAGTCTTTTCTGGACAAAGTCTCAGATTGGAGGTGACTAAATCTAGTCAAGGTTAATCCCCAGAAGACACAAGTTTGCGCGTTTACCATTAAAAAGAACCCCTTTGTCGTATCTCCTCAGTTTCAAAGTACTCCCCTTGTTGCCTCAGTCAGTATCGGAATCTTCGGCGTCGACATATTGAGTGACGTGCAGTTTCGTGATCACTTGGAAGGGAAGGCCGAATTGGCCTCTAAAAAGCTTGGCGTGCTCAGCAGAGCGGGACAGTATTTCATGCCGTCATAACGCCTGCAACTATACAAGGCGCAGGTTCGGCCTCACATGAAATACTGTTCCCATCTATGGGCAGGGGCTCCCCAGTGCCAGCTCCTTCCACTTGACCGCATCCAGCGCAGAGCGGCTTGAATCATCGACGACCGAGTCCTTTCCGATCGGCTCGACTCATTGGCGATGCGAATAGATGTTGCAACTCTTTGCATTTTCTTTCGCATTTATCACGGGGAGTGCTCTGAGGAATTGTTCGGATTAATCCCAGCCGCCAAATTTCACGAACGCACATCGCGGCAGAACCTCCGATACCATCCACATCATCTAGATGATTGGCGGTCCACCACTGTGCGATTTAGAAGATGTTTTCTTCCTCGCACGACTTTCTTGTGGAACTGACAAAGCCCCACGGAATATTAAAGTGAAATGGCAATGGGCTGGCTACATAACCTGGAAACCCGATAAATAATAGGAAGAAAGGTTCTCGAGTGGCAACCTCGTATAGGTAAGCGAAGTAGTATTCAACATTTATTCCTCTTCACGTATTCTCATACGCTTCACATACATCTTCACACACACACACACGCACGCACGCACGCACGCACGCACGCACGCACGCACGCACGCACGCACGCACGCATGCATGCATGCGCGCACGCACGCACGCACGCAAGCACGCACGCATGCACGCACGCACGCACGCACTCACACGCGAACGCGCTCACGCACGCGCACGCGCTCGCGCACGCGCACAAGCACGCACACGCACACGCACACGCACACGCTCACGCGCACGCACACTCGCACGCACACACGCACACGCACACGCACACGCATACGCACACGCACACGCACACGCTCGCGCACACGCACACGCACACGCACACGCACACGCACACGCACACGCACACGCACACGCACACGCACACGCACACGCACACGCACACGCACGCGCACACGCACACGCAAACGCAAACGCACACGCACACGTACACGCACACGCACACGCACACGCACACGTACATGCACACGCACACACACACACACACACACACTCACACAGAGACACACGCACACACACACACACACACACACACACACACATACACACACACACAGACAGACAGACACACACACACACACACACACACACAAACACAAACACAAACACAGACACACACACACACACACACACACACATACACACAGACACACATATGGGCCGTAGCAACCACTTACCATCAGGTGGACTGTGTGCTCGTTTGTCACCCTTATTCTATTTAAAAAAAAACTTTCTGAGATTTCAGTAAAATAATGTTAAGTATTGTAAGCATTCGTACAATGATGTGTCTCATGTTAATAAAGCTATTGGGCTATTTTGATTTTTAATAAAGTGGTTTTACTTTATAGGTTAAATAATTTATTTACCCTTCTATATCAAGAACCGTTTTTTTTCTTTCACTCCTATTGAAATCGACAGTGCTTGCTGAAATTTTGCATCTTTAGATGGATCAGAATCGCTCGCTGATCCGGCTGTTAGATATTGCAAAAATAATCGAAAATATTTATTTATACTTTCATGCCGAAGACTACCTTGTTTTATTTTATTACGGTCAAATAATATTTATTAGGTTATAAAGCAAGTATTTACAAATGTTTTCATTATTTTTTTATTCTATTGTTTACAGTTATTATCACGTCTTAGCTTTACACCAAGAATTACATTAGAAATTCTTGATGGGATGCGATGTAACGCGCATACTTTATTTTCACCAGGAACTAATGGAATATTTCCACTGTTCCTGTCATATTAAAATCTTTTTAATTGAAAACTCCTTGGTTTTAAAAATCGAATACCATTTATTTATTTAAAAAAAAATTCTCGGTCTTGTCACAAGGTTTTGTCAAACTATATACTATATTATGACTTTCGAAGTGGTTTACAAAAGTGGTACAAAAACAGTGTGTTGACCGGATGATTTCTGGATTTGGTGATGAAGCCCCATTCAAAACCACAGTTTATCGCTGGTTTGCTGAATTTCAATGTGGACGTGTCAAGCTCAGTGATGATCCCCGTCAAGGTCGTCCAAAAACTGCAGTCACCCAAGAAAAAGTTGATGCTGTGCGTTAGCTGATTTAAGAAGATCGACATATGACATATCGCAAAATTCAGGCAACTTTAGACATTGGCATGAGTCAAATACAAATAATCTTGCATGAACAGTTAGGTGTAAAAAAGTTGTTATCCCGATGGATACCGCATTCGCTCTGTGAAGAGCAAAAAGGGGCTCCCGTTACTTGGTGCGTCAGAACTCTCGAAAGATTCCACGCAGGATCCTCAAATGCTATATACAACATCGTACCAGGTGTGACGAATCCTGAATATATGCGTACGAACCCGAAACAAAAAACCATTCACGAGTTTGGGTGTTCGAAAATGAGTTAAAGCCTACAAAAATTGTTCGTTCACGGAGTGTTGCAAAAAAAATGGTGGCCATGTTTGTCTCCAAAACCGGCCATGTTACGATTTTTCCTCTTGAGGGACAAAGAACGGTTAATGCAGAATGGTATGCTAGCATTTGTTTGCCACAGGTCGTTTCTGAACTCCGTAAAAAGAACTGCAACCGCCGCATCATCCTCCATCACGACAATGCGAGTTCTCACACCGCACACAAAACAAAAGAGTTTTTAGAGCAAGAAAACATAGAATTATTAGACCATCCGCCGTACAACCCCGACCTAAGCCGTAATGATTTCTATACTTTCCCTAAAATAAAGAATAAATTGCGTGGACAGAGATTTTTATCACCTGAAGAAGCTGTGGACGCCTACAAAACGGCCATTTTGGAGACCCCAACTTCCGAATGGAATGGTTGCTTTAATGATTGGTCCCATCGTATGGAAAAATGTGTCAAATTTTTACGGAGAATAGTTCGAAAAGCAATAAATACATTTTTAAATAGTAATGTTGTGTCATTTCCTTGATTAACGAAATTTTCAGTGCCGCCCTCGTATATATATATATATTTGGTTTATTTTTACCAGTAGAGTTTCAACACAATCTTAAAAAGTTCAATGAATTAAAAAATGCCGATAATTATATAATTTCAAGTCAGTGTTTTACATTTAAAGATCAGTTATGAAGAGCCAAAGTTCTTGTTTTCATTTTGATTAATTTAATTCGAGACTAAAATAAATGTGAAAGGGCTTTTATCTGCAATAATAATTTTTATCAAAAATAACATAGACTTATAAAAGTCATATTATATAAACGGTTAATCATACTGAAGATTATCAATTGTACTACAAAATATTTAAAAGACTATTTCCAGTATAACGACCCGAATATCATCATTAATGTTTGACTGGCACACTTAAAAGTTTTATTACTTGGCTAAATGATTGACTATTATATTATGATAAGGTCATGCTTTTCTATAAAAAGTTGTAAAACATTTTAAATCACGGACCTATTGGTTTGTTTCTCTTTTCACTTAATTAGTGAAAAACAAGATGGACTGATCCAAAAGTTTACTTTCTTGTGTAAAAAGTGCTATTTAGAATTTTATGCAAATGATAATTAAAGTTTCTATGTAAATAAGTGTAACATAACGGGTATTATATTCAATGGTAGCGGCCATCCATAACAGTGGTAGAGCCACGCGGCAGCTTTTGCTGTCGCACAGATGGGCCGGCTCGAACCGGGGTGGTACCACGACCTCACAGAAAACCAGCGTGAAGTAGAGGTTTACCTCTGCGTTTCGCTTGGTGAGTGCAGGTGGCCGGAGGCCCTTTCTACTGGAAATGAGGCATTCAATCTTAGTCCTCACGGTTGACAACGCATCTACATTTTGATTTGTAATAGAGGATAGATGTAGATGTCAATGGGCCGCAGAAACCACTTACCATCAGGTGGACTGTGTGCTCGTTTGTCACCCTTATCCTATTAAAAAAAAATATTTGCAAAGCCAGCATCATTTTCTGTACAGAAACCGGCAAAGCGTTGTTCAGGGCACTATAAACAAAGCAGCTGATAAAAAATGTTACACTCATAACTGTTAACAAAAACTGTTTCTGCAAATGGTCTTATAGATAATAATAACTATTCCGCCGTGTTAGATGCAGGAGCTATTATTAGAAGGAGAAGAGGTAAAATTTTGTTTTATAAATGCGCAGTCAATATTGTTTTGTCTGCAATTGAGCATAAAATAAAAAATAACTTCGGCCAAAGAGCATAACTGGCATTATACTCAGGCCCATCAATTGGTATACAAAAAAAATAATTTTACCAGGTTCAAAAATTCAATCATAATAAAAAAAAAAAACAGAAATATTAAAATCAAAAATGTATATATGTATGTCTATACATACATATAATTATTTATGGCCGCTTAGTAACTGACGGTGACTCAATTTAACATCCTACAGTCACGCCGAAACTAAGAGGAAAGAATCACTATAGAAAAGGTTATAATTTATTGCGGAAATTTTGTGATAAAATTAAAAAAATTACAAACTTTCCAAGTTAATCTAACTAAGTCTAACTTATCCTTATGCGTTACAAAAAAAAACAAATAATGAAATAGTGAGATGGGGTCAGTTTTTAAGAAGATATAACATAATAAATATAAACAAAAAAATAAATTTCAAAAAAGTTCAGTATTTAATTGATTATATACCGCTGACACTTAATCACGCTTTTCGAAACCACGCCAGTTGTAAACAATACTTGTGTGAAAAGACAAAATCTTCTTTTCAAATTTCCGCCGAGTTGTAAATAGAAGGCCAAATAGGTCATGTGTCAATTTTAATTAAATATATTTTATATGAAGTGATCTTGACAGCTCCGCGATGTTTGCACCTCATATGTGGAATTTCGATTGACCAATTATACCACCTGAAAGGTCAGAAATTGGTCATAAAAGGTCAGTCGGTCTTATTAATTGGTCAGCGTTTGTTTTTTTTTACTAAGGGTTAAAGTTTTTCAAGGTCATTGAGAAATTTTAGCACCTCATTCGCGAAAAAAAAATATAAAATAAAAAATATGCGCGATCGAGAAGCATTCGCTGATAATTGGTCAGCTTATATAAATATTTGGTCAGTTTCAATTAATACTAAAAAAATTAAATAAGTTGAGCTCCGCGATGTTAGCACCTCATGTGCGGAATTTCGATTGACCAATTATACCACCTGAAAGGTCAGAAATTGGTCATAAAAGGTCAGTTGATCTTCTTAATTGGTCAGCGTTAGAAACATTTTTATTAAGGGTTAAAGTTTTTCAAGGTCATTGAGAAATTTTAGCACCTCATTCGCGAAAAAAATAAAAATTAAAAAATATGCGCGATCGAGAAGCATTCGCTGATAATTGGTCAGCTTATATAAATAAGTGGTCAGTTTAATTTAATATTAAAGAAAATTAAATAAGTTGGCATTGTCGTTACGCGCATGCTTTGGGACGGTTAATTGTAACTCAATCTATTTTTAAAATTCTTCATCTATGTGGGAAGTCATGGAATGTAAATGGCAGTTAAATTTTGTCTTGTTTAGTTTTGATTAATTTTTTCAATTATTATATATTGCTATTTAACTATTATATATGTATATACAACGTGTCCCAAAATTCAACGATAAGCCAACACCGGAGGATAGACCTGCCCTGGACTAATCGGGGAAAAAAAGAAAAAAATATATATCCCAATTATATTTTAAGTTATATAAAAAAAATTAAATTCTTCAGAAATTGAGACCGTTTATGATATTTTTCACTACCATGACCACAATTTTTTAAATATTTTTTTCTTTTTTTTTATAGGCAACCTGGATAGTACTGCTATCTACCACAATTCTTAAAAACTCCAGAATAAAACTTGTTTTATCACGAAAATTAATGAAACTTATTTTATTCCCTAAATTTTTTGAAACTTTTAACCAAATTTAACTTATCGTGGTGTAAAAAAAAAGTATGAACACTAGTATGGCAATTTTTTTTAAAAATTGACGCAACTAACCAACATTCCAAAATGGTATAATACTTTAGGAAAACAAGTTATAAAAAAATATTTCTAAACAGGGGCCAAATTACTTAAATTGTAATTGTCAGTAATCACTTTTACTACATGCCCAAATTGGGTTCCTGTTACAATTTCTAGGAATTCGAATGGGGCATTAATACCTTAGATGTTAGAGAGAGATAGATAGATAGAGATATTTACGTTAAAAAGAGAAAACAACAGGGCAGGTAGAGAAGCTTTTATTATTCTCAGCAAGTCGGTTCAGTACGCTCTGCTCCTTTGTTTACTGCGCACCGTTCCCAATTCAACTTACGTGGCCCTCGTACATACTATCGACTTTTGGCTTGGCTTTTTGGACTGGAATCGACCTGCAAACTTAACTGACCTGGCATTATTTGGACTGGAAGTGATCTGCAAACTGAACTGACCTGGCATTATCTTGGACTACGATTGTGTGTTTTGTGATTTAGAGTTCTGGCGCATTTTGGACTGTTTGGCGTTTAACATGCCGCAACCGTACACACCACAGGAATACGCTAATATGCATTTAATCTATGGAAAATTCCGATGTAATGCTAACGCTGCTAGCAGACTGTATCGAGAAAGATACCCAAATGCTCAAAAATATCCTGATTATCGAGTGTTTATTAATGTGCATCAAGCGTTTTCGGAGGGTCGTATGCCATCCAATAGGAGAAGCGCTGGAAGACCTAGATTGGATCGTGATGAAGAAGTTCTCAATGAGATAGAAAATGACTCGACTACTTCGGTACATGCCATAGAAGAAGCTACAGGAATCCCGAAAAGTTCTGCACATCGAATATTAAAACGTCACAATCTTCACCCATATCACTACAGGCATGTGCAGACGTTATTACCGCAGGACTATCCGCTACGGGTCACATTTTGCCGTGTAATGCTGCAAAGCACAGTGAAGATCCCCACTTCCTAGACAAAATTCTATGGTCGGATTGAACAACGTGCAAGAATGATGGGTATTTAAATCTTCACAACCTACATAGTTGGAGTAATGAAAATCCACACTTGATGAGACAAGACAAATCCCAATATCAATTCAAGGTTAACCTATGGACCGGAATATTAAATGGGAAAGTAATCGGGCCCTTTGAGTTACAAGGAAATTTAGATGGCAATAGTTATTTAAACTTTTTACAAAATGACTTGCAAAAATTGTTAAACGACGTGCCCTTAAGAGATCTTCAAAACATGTGGTTCCAAAATGATGGTTGCCCAGCACATTATGTCCGTCCTGTGCGGGAATATTTAAATCAAGAGTATCCAGGGCGTTGGATCGGGCGACTTGGTCTTATCTTATGGCCACCCCCGTTCACCCGATTTGAACCCCCTGGACTTCTTCTATTGGGGTTGTCTTAAAAACAGGGTCTACTCAAAACTCATTGTGACATTGGACGAGCTTCGTCGAAATATCACTCAGGCTGCTGATTACATTAATAGCAGAAGATATGCAAGACAAATAAAACGATCATTTTTAAGGCGATTTCGTTCATGTATTAATGCTGGTGGCAAACAGTTCGAACATTTGCTATAATGTTAATAACTTAATAAATTACACGTGAAACTGTTTGTACCATTTGTTTTGAAATAATAAACATTTTTCAAAAACTAATACTTTTATTACACCCGACCGTCATTTGGCCCCTGTTAAGAAATAATAGGCCCATATTTTTTTATAACTTGTTTTCCTAGAGTATTATACCATTTTGGAATGTTGGTTAGTTGCGTCAATTTTTAAAAAAACTTGCCATACTAGTGTTCATACTTTTTTTTACACCACGATAAGTTAAATTTGGTTAAAAGTAAAAGTCTTCAAAAATTTAGGGAATAAAATAAGTTTCATTAATTTTCGTGATAAAACAAGAGTTATTCTGGAGTTTTTAAGAATTGTGGTAGATAGCAGTACTATTCAGGTTGCCAATAACAAAAAAAGGAAAAAAATATTTAAAAAATTGTGGTCATGGTAGTGAAAAATATTATAAACGGTCTCAATTTCTGAAGAATTTCATTTTTTTTATATAACTTAAAATATAATTGGGATACATATTTTTTTCTTTTTTTCCCCGATTAGTCCGGGGCAGGTCTATCCTCCGGTGTTGGCTTATCGTTGAATTTTGGGACACGCGTATATATATATATATATATTTATTGCTAAGAATTGGAGAAAAAACTTAAATTATATTAAATGTACTTTATAAATTAATTTTCATTGTAAATTTTTATAGAAATAAAATATTTCTAATTTTTAAAAAAACCGGCCAAGTGCGAGTCGGACTCGCGCACCGAGGGTTCCGAACAAAACCGTATGCATATAAGTTTACAATTATTAAAAATATTTTTATTGTATGATGTAACTAAAAAATTATGCTTTTCGCAATTTTTCCTTTATTTGTGCTATAAAAAGTTGCTTTGTAACAAATTTCAAGATTCTGAGTCCACGGGAAGTACCCTGTAGGTTTTGATTCCCTTGCGAATGTCGAAAATTTGCGGCATAAACGGCTGAATCTTTTGACTGTGTTGGCTTAGAAGTTTAATTTTTTCACAGTTTAAAGGGACAGTAGACTTGAGTATTTGAAATGAATTTCAGCTTGATATCTCCACGAGTAAAAGGGTCTTGCCAGACAGACAGAGGGACAACAAAGTGATCCTATAAGCGTTCCGTTTTCTCTTTTTGAGGTACGGAACCCTAAAAATCATGTTTATATAAAATTATTATAAAATAAGCTAGTTAACTATCATCCCCAAATCCCATGCATGCACTTTCACCTTCACGTAGTTTAAAAAATATCCTATTTCTTTCTCCACTATTATATATTTGATAGTAGAAAATGTCTAAGTTTTTAAAAAAAAATATATAATAATTATCCCCCCTCGTCTCGTTCGTAGTAAAGAGCTGTGCGTAAGTGCTCACTGCCCTGATAAAATTAACCGTTCCAAAGCATGCGCGTTACGACAATGCCAACTTATTTTTTTTAAATATTAAATTAAACTGACCAAATATTTATATAAGCTGACCAATTATCAGCGAATGCTTCTCAATCGGGCATATTTTTCATTTTTATATTTTTCGCGAATGAGGTGCTAAAATTTCTCAATGACCTTGAAAAACTTTAACCCTTAATAAAAATGTTTTTAACGCTGACCAATTAATAAGTCAACTGACCTTTTATGACCAATTTCTGACCTTTCAGATGTATAATTGGTCAATCAAAATTCCGCACATGAGGTGCTAACATCGCGGAGCTGATCTTGACTATGTTTCATCAATTAACCATTGGAAAAATTAAAACAGCAATTTTACAATTGTGTTTACAAGAAACATTATTAGTTGTTCATTATTTTTATTATAAATACCTATAAATGTATATATTATGTCGTGAAGCGACAATTAAAAGAGAAAGAACCTAACCTAAGAACAGCAAAACAACAAAAGTAGACCAAGAAAATAATATATTTAAGTTTTTTAAAAGAGTATTTACAATTTTATAAAAAAAATGAAATATGAAGATGATGGATGAAATGAGATTACAATTAGGTTTTAAAAAAAATAAAGATAGGAGAATAGGACAATATAGTTTTATAGTGGAGCCTGGAGCCTCGCTGCTTTTGTAGAAATAGGCACACGCAGAGCTTGAGGTTTCTCAGCGGCGACGGCACGCAGCGCCTGGACTGGGCACACGCAGCGTCCGGAGCCGGCGCACGTAGCGCCTGGGGTAGGTGCGCTCAGTACTTGGAGAAGTAGTCGCCGCGCCCAGAGGTAGCGCGGGCAATAGGTGCACTCGGCGACTGGAGCAAGCAGTCGTAGCGTGCCCGAAGGTAGCGCGGGCAGTAGGTGCATTCGGCGCCTGGAGCAAGCAGTCGTAGCGCGCCCGAAGGTAGTGTGGCCCCGCGCTTGAAGCAGACTGCCGACGACTTCACGTGTAGATGGAGGCTTGCAGGATCCCGGGGCAAAGCGGCCCCGGGATAAGGCCTTTAGTAGATGTTTCTCGTTTGAGAACTGAAGCGAGACTGTCCTGTATTCTCCAATTGCTCGGCTTTTATACCTTTTTAGAGAGAACGAGAAATTTTTTAAATTAAAACGAAATTTATTGTAAATGACCTACAGCCAAAGAGTATTTATGTAGAAAGAACATCATACCAGAGACGAATTTGAATAAAAGTTACCATAACAACGACATAAATAATAGTTGTCATATTTAGCAATTTTTGGTTTTTGGACTATTATTAAGAAACTATTACATTTTAGTAAGAAATGAGATATTATTCACATAGGAAAAACTAATGCACGGCAGCGTGCACGAAGCCTGAAATTGTAGAGTTACAGAGAATTCAATAAAAGACCAAAAAAGGTAAGACTCCATTGACAGCTATTTTAAAAGTACTAAATAGTGTGAAAATACGCAGTAAAATGATATGTTATTGTGTAAAAACGTAACAGGATCCTATATAAATAAAGGTGATGCAAAATATAAACGCAGAAAATCAAAAACAGAATGAAAAAAATAGTACAAAGTGATGCAAAACATGAATGCAGAATATCAAAACAGAATGGAGAATTAGTGTACAATGAAATGTAAGTAGCATAACACTACATTTTCCCCCCGACCCTGGAAAATTTTTGACATGTACATTCTAAAATAAACCATAAAAACACAGCTTTGCAGAAACAGTCATCACCAGTCAAAATCAGATATACTATCTCTTACATTCATCATCTGCATTTAGGTAAGGGTGGAGTTTAAATTCAATGACTACCACTCTAAAAGTGTGTTTTCAAACCGACATTAAGGCTTATTTAAGGAGTAGTCAACCGCTCCTGCGTGGAAAAAAAATAAATTAGTCGAAGAGACACCACTCTAAAAGTGTGTTTTCAAAAGGGCATTCAGGCTTATTTAAGGAGTTGTCAACCGCTCCTAAGTGAAGATAAAGATAAAGAACATTAAGGGAGTAGTCAGCTGTTCCCAAGTGAAGATAAAGATAAAGAAAAATTAAGGGAGTAGTTAGCCGTTCCCAAGTGAAGATAAAAATAAAGAACTTAATCTTAGGCAAGCATTAGTCGCTATGACTTATGCAACATCACCAACGAGATGTGTCTGAAACAAACATAAAAAGTGAAGATTAATCCAACTAAAATTCGAGGTCTTAAAGCAAGATGTGTTGAAGAACACTGGATCATCAAACAAACAAACAAATTAAAAGAAATAAAAATAGTAAGGTGAAAATGATGGTGATATTTATACATATATACAAATTAACAGTAAATAAAAGTTAAGAAAATTTATGATTTTACATCTTTGATGTGCCACTTGCCTCTAACTCCATTAGGGTCTTAAAGCACATAGACTAGTGGTGACAGTTTAGCTATCACTTTACACTTGATGAACATAGGGGCAAGTTTAGCATTAAAGTATGCGCCGGCATCGCTTAAAACATGGTTTTTACGCCAAACAGTGTCTCCCACATTAAATTCTTTAAAAGACCGGCGAAGATCATAGCGAGCGCTATTTTTAGCGTGAGCTATGTGAAGTTTAGTTTGAACTTTGTGAAAGATAGATGAGAGGAGACCAGCATTAGACGCGTAAATATCACGAGGCATAAATACCAATTCCTCGAGGTTCTGAGTTGGAGTATAGAAGGAACCACAAGGTATTGTTTCCCTACCAAAGACTAAAAAGTTTGGAGTAAAACCAGTAGCTACATTTGTAGCGCTGTTCATTGCGTACTGAATCTTAGCAAGATGGTTGTCCCAGGATCTATGATCGTCTCCTACTAGAGATGCTAGAGCTGTAATAATTGTACTATTAAACTTCTCCGTAGGATTAACCTGAGGACAATATAAAGCTGTGTGAAAAATACAAGGAACATTATAAGAATTTAAAAATGAGTGGATTTCTCGCGACTGAAATTGAACAGCGTTGTCCATTATAATAGTTTGGGGAATGCCATGAACTAGAAAAACTGAATTTTCCAAAACATTAATAATATTAGCTGAAGTAGCACGTTTAAGGGGAAAAATCATAGTATATTTATTAAAATTGCAGTTAATTAATAGAATATACTGATTTCGTCTTCGAGTCATAGGAAATGGACCCATAAGATCTAAGGATATAGTTTGAAAAGGTCTGGAGCAAAGTTTGGGTTTACCCATAAGACCATAGGGAGAATGATTAGGGTGTTTGTAGGTTAAGAAGGTTTCACAAGTCGAGATTAGTTCGGCAATGTCCTTAAACATACCAGGCCAATAGTATTTTAAAGATATTTTCTTGAATGTCTTGAAGATACCAAGATGGAGTTCTGAAGGGGAACCATGGTTAGCTTCAATAAGTGCATGTCTATCTTGAGGTAGTGGAACTTCTTTCCAAATAAAGTCATCGTTTAGACGATCGGGAGAATGAATACAGCGGTAAAGTTTGTTATCCCTGATAGTGTAGTTGGGATATGCGTCTGGGTTGTTGGAACATCCGAGAAAATTTTTGTTGTAGTGTTCAAGTCTACGATCAGGTGGTTCTTCAATCGTAATGGGATGTACGCCTTGAGGTGAAGTTTCTCGTGTATCAAGACGTTCTTGATTCTTATGTCTTGATAATAAATCTGGAACAACGTTATCCTTTCCTTTTTTATGTTTTAGGACAAAGTTAAAGCATGATAAGCGTAAAGTCCAGCGAGCAAGTCTTCCTGATGGATTTGATAAGTTCTGAAACCATTTAAGTGCAGCATGATCAGTATATATTGTAAATTCTTTACCATTGTCTAGGTAACATCGCCAATGTTCTAATGCAGTTATTACAGCTAATGTTTCTCTTTCAGTAGTTGAGTAATTCTGTTGATTTTTGTTTAGTGCTTTACTCATGTAAGCAATCACGACTTCTTTGTCATCTTGATGTTGAGTAAGCATTGCTCCTATGCCATAATTTGATGCATCACAATGTACAGAGAAGGGTAGTTCGAAGTTAGGGCAAGCAAGGACAGGAGCAGCTACCAAAGCTTCTTTAAGTTTCTGGAAAGCAGCTGCAGCTTGTGAATTCCATAAAAAATTAGGAACGTTCTTCCCGGAACAGGTTAGTTGGTTGAGTGGAGAGGCAAAAGTGCTAAAGTTTGGAATTAATCTTTTGAACCAGCTGCAGGTGCCTATGAATCTTCGTACTTCTTTTCTGCAAGTAGGTACAGCATATTCTAAAATAGCTTTTATTTTATCTGGATCCACACGTAGACCATACTCGTCCACTAGAAAACCAAGGTATTTCAGTTCTTTCTTGAAGAATTGACTCTTCTCAAAGTTAATAGTTAGATTGGCATATGAAAGTTTTTCATGAACTTTCATGAGAAGCGATATGTGTTCATCAAAAGTCTCACTTATAATAACAATGTCATCCAGATAGCAAAATACCTTGTTCTCAAATTCAGGAGTAAACAGCATATTCATTAATCTTTGTAGAGTTGCAGGTGAGTTGGTGAGGCCAAAAGGCATTACTTTAAATCTAAACATACCTCTTCCAGGTACATAAAATGCAGTTTTATCTTTATCCGCAGGATTCAAGGGAATTTCCCAAAATGCTTTCGCAATGTCAATGCTTGATAAGTATTTGGCATTCTTCAGGTTGTCCAAAATTTCGCTTATTAGTGGCAACTTATAAGCATCACGACGTGTAATTGAGTTAAGCTTCCTGCTGTCTACACAGAAACGCCATTCACCATTCTTCTTCGGAGTGATGAGAACTGGAGATAACCAAGGACTTTCGCATTGTTCAATGACCTTCCATCCCAGCATCTTGTCAACTTCATTAATTAACGCCTTTTGTTTTTCAGGAGACAGTCTATAACATCTTTGTTTGATTGGAAGAGAATCACCAGTATCAATCTTGTGGGTGATTAAATGTGTGCTTCCCAGGATACCTTTTTCCTCAAAAGAAATTGTCTTGAAGCGTTGGATGATGTCGTTAGCGATGTTCTTTTGGTTAGGAGTTAAATGCTCATAAGGTAAAACTTTAATATCTTTAGTTTCGATAGCAGAGCATTTAGATTCTGTAAAGTTAAGAGAAGATAAAACACTAGGTAAAAGATTAAATTTTCTCCAAAAGTCAATACCTAGTATTAGCGAAGGAAATATTTCAGGGAAAACATAAGCTTTTTGAATTTGAATTTTTATAATTTTTGAACTTTGAATTTGAATAAAAGTTACCATAACAACGACATAAATAATAGTTGTCATATTTAGCAATTTTTGGTTTTTGGACTATTATTAAGAAACTATTACATTTTAGTAAGAAATGAGATATTATTCACATAGGAAAAACTAATGCACGGCAGCGTGCACGAAGCCTGAAATTGTAGAGTTACAGAGAATTCAATAAAAGACCAAAAAAGGTAAGACTCCATTGACAGCTATTTTAAAAGTACTAAATAGTGTGAAAATACGCAGTAAAATGATATGTTATTGTGTAAAAACGTAACAGGATCCTATATAAATAAAGGTGATGCAAAATATAAACGCAGAAAATCAAAAACAGAATGAAAAAAATAGTACAAAGTGATGCAAAACATGAATGCAGAATATCAAAACAGAATGGAGAATTAGTGTACAATGAAATGTAAGTAGCATAACACTACATTTTCCCCCCGACCCTGGAAAATTTTTGACATGTACATTCTAAAATAAACCATAAAAACACAGCTTTGCAGAAACAGTCATCACCAGTCAAAATCAGATATACTATCTCTTACATTCATCATCTGCATTTAGGTAAGGGTGGAGTTTAAATTCAATGACTACCACTCTAAAAGTGTGTTTTCAAACCGACATTAAGGCTTATTTAAGGAGTAGTCAACCGCTCCTGCGTGGAAAAAAAATAAATTAGTCGAAGAGACACCACTCTAAAAGTGTGTTTTCAAAAGGGCATTCAGGCTTATTTAAGGAGTTGTCAACCGCTCCTAAGTGAAGATAAAGATAAAGAACATTAAGGGAGTAGTCAGCTGTTCCCAAGTGAAGATAAAGATAAAGAAAAATTAAGGGAGTAGTTAGCCGTTCCCAAGTGAAGATAAAAATAAAGAACTTAATCTTAGGCAAGCATTAGTCGCTATGACTTATGCAACATCACCAACGAGATGTGTCTGAAACAAACATAAAAAGTGAAGATTAATCCAACTAAAATTCGAGGTCTTAAAGCAAGATGTGTTGAAGAACACTGGATCATCAAACAAACAAACAAATTAAAAGAAATAAAAATAGTAAGGTGAAAATGATGGTGATATTTATACATATATACAAATTAACAGTAAATAAAAGTTAAGAAAATTTATGATTTTACATCTTTGATGTGCCACTTGCCTCTAACTCCATTAGGGTCTTAAAGCACATAGACTAGTGGTGACAGTTTAGCTATCACTTTACACTTGATGAACATAGGGGCAAGTTTAGCATTAAAGTATGCGCCGGCATCGCTTAAAACATGGTTTTTACGCCAAACAGTGTCTCCCACATTAAATTCTTTAAAAGACCGGCGAAGATCATAGCGAGCGCTATTTTTAGCGTGAGCTATGTGAAGTTTAGTTTGAACTTTGTGAAAGATAGATGAGAGGAGACCAGCATTAGACGCGTAAATATCACGAGGCATAAATACCAATTCCTCGAGGTTCTGAGTTGGAGTATAGAAGGAACCACAAGGTATTGTTTCCCTACCAAAGACTAAAAAGTTTGGAGTAAAACCAGTAGCTACATTTGTAGCGCTGTTCATTGCGTACTGAATCTTAGCAAGATGGTTGTCCCAGGATCTATGATCGTCTCCTACTAGAGATGCTAGAGCTGTAATAATTGTACTATTAAACTTCTCCGTAGGATTAACCTGAGGACAATATAAAGCTGTGTGAAAAATACAAGGAACATTATAAGAATTTAAAAATGAGTGGATTTCTCGCGACTGAAATTGAACAGCGTTGTCCATTATAATAGTTTGGGGAATGCCATGAACTAGAAAAACTGAATTTTCCAAAACATTAATAATATTAGCTGAAGTAGCACGTTTAAGGGGAAAAATCATAGTATATTTATTAAAATTGCAGTTAATTAATAGAATATACTGATTTCGTCTTCGAGTCATAGGAAATGGACCCATAAGATCTAAGGATATAGTTTGAAAAGGTCTGGAGCAAAGTTTGGGTTTACCCATAAGACCATAGGGAGAATGATTAGGGTGTTTGTAGGTTAAGAAGGTTTCACAAGTCGAGATTAGTTCGGCAATGTCCTTAAACATACCAGGCCAATAGTATTTTAAAGATATTTTCTTGAATGTCTTGAAGATACCAAGATGGAGTTCTGAAGGGGAACCATGGTTAGCTTCAATAAGTGCATGTCTATCTTGAGGTAGTGGAACTTCTTTCCAAATAAAGTCATCGTTTAGACGATCGGGAGAATGAATACAGCGGTAAAGTTTGTTATCCCTGATAGTGTAGTTGGGATATGCGTCTGGGTTGTTGGAACATCCGAGAAAATTTTTGTTGTAGTGTTCAAGTCTACGATCAGGTGGTTCTTCAATCGTAATGGGATGTACGCCTTGAGGTGAAGTTTCTCGTGTATCAAGACGTTCTTGATTCTTATGTCTTGATAATAAATCTGGAACAACGTTATCCTTTCCTTTTTTATGTTTTAGGACAAAGTTAAAGCATGATAAGCGTAAAGTCCAGCGAGCAAGTCTTCCTGATGGATTTGATAAGTTCTGAAACCATTTAAGTGCAGCATGATCAGTATATATTGTAAATTCTTTACCATTGTCTAGGTAACATCGCCAATGTTCTAATGCAGTTATTACAGCTAATGTTTCTCTTTCAGTAGTTGAGTAATTCTGTTGATTTTTGTTTAGTGCTTTACTCATGTAAGCAATCACGACTTCTTTGTCATCTTGATGTTGAGTAAGCATTGCTCCTATGCCATAATTTGATGCATCACAATGTACAGAGAAGGGTAGTTCGAAGTTAGGGCAAGCAAGGACAGGAGCAGCTACCAAAGCTTCTTTAAGTTTCTGGAAAGCAGCTGCAGCTTGTGAATTCCATAAAAAATTAGGAACGTTCTTCCCGGAACAGGTTAGTTGGTTGAGTGGAGAGGCAAAAGTGCTAAAGTTTGGAATTAATCTTTTGAACCAGCTGCAGGTGCCTATGAATCTTCGTACTTCTTTTCTGCAAGTAGGTACAGCATATTCTAAAATAGCTTTTATTTTATCTGGATCCACACGTAGACCATACTCGTCCACTAGAAAACCAAGGTATTTCAGTTCTTTCTTGAAGAATTGACTCTTCTCAAAGTTAATAGTTAGATTGGCATATGAAAGTTTTTCATGAACTTTCATGAGAAGCGATATGTGTTCATCAAAAGTCTCACTTATAATAACAATGTCATCCAGATAGCAAAATACCTTGTTCTCAAATTCAGGAGTAAACAGCATATTCATTAATCTTTGTAGAGTTGCAGGTGAGTTGGTGAGGCCAAAAGGCATTACTTTAAATCTAAACATACCTCTTCCAGGTACATAAAATGCAGTTTTATCTTTATCCGCAGGATTCAAGGGAATTTCCCAAAATGCTTTCGCAATGTCAATGCTTGATAAGTATTTGGCATTCTTCAGGTTGTCCAAAATTTCGCTTATTAGTGGCAACTTATAAGCATCACGACGTGTAATTGAGTTAAGCTTCCTGCTGTCTACACAGAAACGCCATTCACCATTCTTCTTCGGAGTGATGAGAACTGGAGATAACCAAGGACTTTCGCATTGTTCAATGACCTTCCATCCCAGCATCTTGTCAACTTCATTAATTAACGCCTTTTGTTTTTCAGGAGACAGTCTATAACATCTTTGTTTGATTGGAAGAGAATCACCAGTATCAATCTTGTGGGTGATTAAATGTGTGCTTCCCAGGATACCTTTTTCCTCAAAAGAAATTGTCTTGAAGCGTTGGATGATGTCGTTAGCGATGTTCTTTTGGTTAGGAGTTAAATGCTCATAAGGTAAAACTTTAATATCTTTAGTTTCGATAGCAGAGCATTTAGATTCTGTAAAGTTAAGAGAAGATAAAACACTAGGTAAAAGATTAAATTTTCTCCAAAAGTCAATACCTAGTATTAGCGAAGGAAATATTTCAGGGAAAACATAAGCTTTAATCAAATGAGTTTGATTATTGAAATGAACAGGTAAGTCAAAATAACCCAAGGAATTAATTTTTTGATTACTAGCAGTAGAAACAGTAATAAGATCTGACTTGAAAAGTTTACAGCCCAGTTTAAGAATTTCTAAATGAAAATTATTACCCAGAATAGTTACTGAGCTGCCAGAATCTAGTAAACCAGATAAAGTTAAGTCATAAATTTTGACATTAACGAATGGACGATTGAGATCTTGTTCTTTGGAAGAGAGTGTAGAAGAGATTTTGTAACAAGAAAAGAAGTTTTGAATTGTTTTAATCCAACTAATCCAATCGTCTTTATCAAAGTTTAAGTTACTTTTCAAGTCAGCAGTTAGTTTTTTGAACTAGTATGTGGTTTGGGAGAACAAGTAAGGCAATCTGCAGTTTTTAAACCTTTAAGACCACATTTGAAACAAATCACGAATCGTGGTTGAGTACAAGTGTTCAAAGTATGACCTTGTTAGCGACAGCGAACACAAAAGGAGCTTTCTCGAGGGGCTTTAGTTTGAGAGAGACTATTAATTTGTCTAGAAGGGTATTTGTATGATGAAGTGAATTTATTCATTAATGGAGGAGAAGGTCGTGAGTTATTGGAAGAATTTGGAGAGTCAACTGAACTTGAAGTGGAATGCTTGTAGTTGAATTTAGAAATAAGAGAATTTTGTTGTACATTTGGTTCTTTAAATTGTTTGTCTCTGTCTAGGAACTTTTCATAATTTTGGCAAGTAGCCAGAAGAGAGTCGATAGAGTCAATGTCTTTTAGGGCTACGAAAACTGAATAGCATGGGCGAATATTCCTCAAAATAATCTCCAATTGTTCTGTTTCAGAAAGTTTTTCCGAAAGACGAGAGAACATTTCAGACATAATGGAAATATAGATGACGATAGGTTCATCACGGCCTTGAGTTCGATTCCTAATCGCTTCTAAAAGTTTATGATCATAGTCAAAACCACCAAAGTCTTTAATTAATAAAGAGGAAAGTTCGTTCCAAGTTAAGTTTGGATTCTGATTATATTTAAATCTGAACCAATGAAGAGCATTGTCGGTGAAAATTTCGAACGCTTGAGAAATCAACAAGTCTTTGGACAAGCCACGAGCTAAGCAGTATTCTTCAAGTTTTTGAAGAAAGGATCTTGGACAGCTTTTACCATTGAAGGTGTGTCGTTTCAGATCTTTGAAGACGTTAATTGGAGAAAAAGATTGAGGTGGTGGTGAAGGATACGGGGTATGGATCATAACAGAAGTTTGAGAAACAAGAGGAGGTTCCATGACAGTCGGGTCAACAGGAGGGTCAAGTGATGAAGAGTCATTTTCAGTTGAAGGTGGAGTCAAGGATTCGAATTGTTTAGCAATAGCGTCAAATTTCATCTTCAAAGTATCGAAATTAGCTTTAAAGTCTGGATATAAGTCAGTATCTATTCGCTCTAATCTGTAAAAAACATGGTTAATAAAAGTTTTTATTAGTCGTAAATATTTGGTTTCACCTTGTAAAAATTTTTTAATTTTACAGTCCAGATAGGTCAATGTAGAATCAATTTGGGACAAGTCATCCTCGATCGGAATTGGAGAAGTCAGAATATCTTCAGGGTGAGAATTCGCAACTAAACGTAAAACTTGTTTTTTTAGAAGCAAAACAGTATTAGCTGGTTCCTCACATCTAATCTTCACTTCGTATTCAAGTTCGGTCTTGTTAAGGAATTCGTACTTAATAACCCTTATCATTGTTAAAATTACGTGTAAAGTTAAGTTTAAGAAAATAAAAATATTATTAAAATTGTACCTCTTTAAGTTATTTAGAATAAAAATATTAGAGTGATGAATGTAACTTAGAGTGATGAATGTAAATGAAGTGTTATATGTAGGTCTAAATATAATCCAGATAAGTTGAAAAACTAGAAGAAGTTTTGTTTTAGAATTTTTAAGGTATGAAAAGGACATATAAATGAATGATGAGTAATGAGTTAAGAACGAAAGGGAAAGCAATTAAATCAAAAGGGAATGGACAAGGCGCAGTAAATGTGAAGAATTAAGAGAGAAAGAGGACTTTTACGTTGGGCGCCAAACTGTCGTGAAGCGACAATTAAAAGAGAAAGAACCTAACCTAAGAACAGCAAAACAACAAAAGTAGACCAAGAAAATAATATATTTAAGTTTTTTAAAAGAGTATTTACAATTTTATAAAAAAAATGAAATATGAAGATGATGGATGAAATGAGATTACAATTAGGTTTTAAAAAAAATAAAGATAGGAGAATAGGACAATATAGTTTTATAGTGGAGCCTGGAGCCTCGCTGCTTTTGTAGAAATAGGCACACGCAGAGCTTGAGGTTTCTCAGCGGCGACGGCACGCAGCGCCTGGACTGGGCACACGCAGCGTCCGGAGCCGGCGCACCTAGCGCCTGGGGTAGGTGGGCTCAGTACTTGGAGAAGTATTCGCCGCGCCCAGAGGTAGCGCGGGCAATAGGTGCACTCGGCGACTGGAGCAAGCAGTCGTAGCATGCCCGAAGGTAGCGCGGGCAGTAGGTGCACTCGGCGCCTGGAGCAAGCAGTCGTAGCGCGCCCGAAGGTAGTGTGGCCCCGCGCTTGAAGTAGACTGCCGATGACTTCACGTGTAAATGGAGGCTTGCAGGTACCCGGGGCAAAGCGGCCCCGGGATAAGGCCTTTAGTAGATGTTTCTCGTTTGAGAACTGAAGCGAGACTGTCCTGTATTCTCCAATTGCTCGGATTTTATACCTTTTTAGAGAGAACGAGAATTTTTTTTAAATTAAAACGAAATTTATTGTAAATGACCTACAGCCAAAGAGTATTTATGTAGAAAAAACATCATACCAGAGACGAATTTGAATAAAAGTTACCATAACAACGACATAAATAATAGTTGTCATATTTAGCAATTTTTGGTTTTTGGACTATTATTAAGAAACTATTACATTTTAGTAAGAAATGAGATATTATTCACATAGGAAAAACTAATGCACGGCAGCGTGCACGAAGCCTGAAATTGTAGAGTTACAGAGAATTCAATAAAAGACCAAAAAAGGTAAGACTCCATTGACAGCTATTTTAAAAGTACTAAATAGTGTGAAAATACGCAGTAAAATGATATGTTATTGTGTAAAAACGTTACAGGATCCTATATAAATAAAGGTGATGCAAAATATAAATGCAGAGAAAATCAAAAACAGAATGAAAAAAATAGTATAAAGTGATGCAAAACATGAATGCAGAATATCAAAACAGAATGGAGAATTAGTGTACAATGAAATGTAAGTAGCATAACACTACAATTATTTATAAATAGTTCCCATAATATTTTGTATTATTTTTTTATTTTGACCTATCTGCAATGTTCTATGCTCTATAGAAAATATGGCGTATGACATGACTGACATCATCTCTCGAACGTTTTATCTAGATACAAAGATGTTTTACGTTTTCGTCGCTTCCACATGATATTTTTGTCAGCATAAGGTACCCTTCTATATCTGAAACGAATATGAATATTGCTACCAAGTAAAGTTAAAAAAGGCTTTACAAGTCCCTCTACTAGGCACAGGACTCTTTTTTTATTTCTGAGAGGGCAAGCGGGCAAGGAAATGCTCGCCGCGCTGCCTCAATGAGTGTTCATGAAAATTGCAATTACAAATTTCATTCATGCGGTCAGGGATTAAAACCCGGGAAAAATTTACAGCGAACGCTTAGACCCAGATCTAATAATACGACACAAATAAATACGATTTAACATATATATTAAAAAAACTCTTACGCACTTGAAACTCGAACACTTGATAGCTCGTGACGCCTACCGGACAAAGCTACAGCACAATGTAATTGAAGATGCGTAACCGCGACATAATTCTCAGTGATGCGCAAGCATAACAGGCAGTATGTCACTTATATAATTGTCATCTCTGCAGTCTATTAATCTTTGCATTTTTATAAGTAATACAGAACGTAGTTGCTAGACGGTGTTGAAGTCGGCTAAAATCTCTGCGATCACTGTTTCGTCAAGGTCATTCAGGCTAGGTAAAGCCTTAATGGGTTTGTAATTTTCGCGGGTACTATAGACTAATAAAGAAAAATATATATGACCGTCATGATTTGTCAAAAAATCGTGACTTAAAAATAAAATAAATAAATATATTGTTTATCGTTATTACATGAAAGAAATTAATGAGTACTTTCAAAAATATATTGACGGCTCGGTAATGCAGTAGCTTAGCAATGAGTTGCGGCCGTGAGGGCCACGGGTTCAAATCTAGCACGAAACGAGTATTTTGTCTACAAATAATTGTTTCGGGTCTGGATATTTGTCCTTGTGAAACTTATATATTATGCAAACTGCCTCTACGATGCAGGAGAATGTCCTAGTTTGAGGGTAATATTTTTTAAACAGAGAAGAGAATTTCTTTACAAAATATACATTTTAATATCTTTCATTTATTAATAACCTCACTGCAGTCGAATTTTTATTTTAAATATCAAAGTTGTTTTTATTATAATACAATATCTACCACCCCTTTACCACTTGTAGTCTTTGTTAGGGGCGAACTTTAGGAATTTAATTTTAGGGGAGACTTTGAATCGATTACGGTATAGTATCTCGTTCCTAAATAATAATAATAACAATAGTAATATGAGATAATATAAGTTCTTCAGGTCACAGTATGCTGTAGGTAGTGAGCCAGCAGATTTCAAACATCTCTCCGAAAAGTCAAGCCTAAGGCAAAAACCTGAAATATACATCGTTTTCTATCCAGAAGGGAGAAAAACGATTATTTCGGGTCTTGCCAAAGGCTTAACCTGAGTAAGCTCTTGCCGGCTTCTTTCGAAGGTGTACTAAGGAATGCATCCGCGAGCCAGCTGCGCTAGCCGTCACAACGTTCAAGGTGGACGAAGCTTCTTTTGGAGCCCTTTGGGCAAATACACAGGAAAGGATAACGATAGGTAATCTCCGAAAGTTCAAGCCTTTGGCAAGACTCGAAATAGTTTTCCTACCTTTGGGGTAGAAAACGCTGTATATTATTATTTTTTTGTAAAGAAACAGTAAATAAAACACGTTAATTCTTCACGTGTTCTTTAAAATGTTTTTGTTCTTAAAACCCCTCACACTCCTATTCAATTTGAACTGATCCTTTTCTTTCAAAAGAAATGTCAAAGTCTTCTCACGTTCGGTAAAACTATTATCATTTCCATCATAGTATCAGATTTCATTTCACAATGTAAAAGCTAAATTTCAAGATGTTATAAATGTTTTCTTAAGTTTTGTGTAAATAAAGCTGGCAAAACGAGTACTTATTTATTTAATTACACTTCGTTGTATAGAACACTTTTATAAATAGGATTAAAAAGGACGGAATAAGTAGCTTTTAACAATCTCTCCTAGTTATAAGACACCTATGTATATAACCTTAAATGATTTGTTTTCAAATTCTTTATCAAAACAATAAACTGTACAACTAATTCCAATAATATCTTAATTTAAAATAGTCTACAATAACAGTATATTTTGTTTTTAAACTTATACTTATTGACTTGTAATATTTTAATACCATTTTTTATTTGTTGTGTTGTATAAACTAAAACTCCAAACAAATTTGACTGCTTTTCCTTTTCCTATAAACGTATAAAGGATGCATAGCTACTTAGCAATATTTAGAGGTAAGGAACTAGTGCAATTTATTGAGTAATAATTTTAAAATGTACTTCACACTGTCACTACACGGTGGAGTAAATCCACAACACCATATCGTTACGTGGGTGTCGTAAGAGGCAACAGAACGACACAAATGAGGAGATGAACAAAATAACAACTAAAAATTAAAAAATTGCGGTTGACAATATATTTATATATATACCAACTTACTTGACTTTTAAAGGCTGTAATGGCTTACTAATGGACTGATGTAAAATTCGAAAAAGATTTCAAGCGCTAGATTTTTTTTAATTTGTCAGAGTTCAATGAATCACTGTTCTTTTGTTACCTACATAAAGTGTAGATATTCGACGATAGTTTACCAATATGGAAAAAGAAATTCTAGTAAAAAGCTAAACTCACTACAAATTGCGGCCTGCTAATTTTTGCTGATAGATAATAAAAAGCCACCGCGTTGACTTGCCCGCACGGCCTCGCGCTTGTCAACAGCTGCGAGTTTCATACCACAAATCTCTGCACTTGTGGCGATAAGCGACTCCCGTCAATTGCAATACTTAAGCGACAGTTACTATTGGGCTATGTATTTAAAATATTTATCAACTCTCTCTCAACTACCTAAGAACCATTGCCAATAAATCACAAACCCTCTACTGAAATCTGTATAAAAATCCGTCAAACCGTTTTGGAGATAAATGACCACATTCGTTTGTGCAAATATGCTTATTGCAGCGCCCCCTAGCGAGTTAACACCATAACACTTATTTTAGAACCATCGGCGATGAATAAAAACCGTTTACAGAAACCGTATATAAATCGGTCCTAGAGACAAACGTGGTACCGTATATAAATCGTTTTGGAGATAAATGGGAACATTCGTTTGCACACACAAACAACCTCTCACCCCCAAACGCATACACTTTCTCCGTTCCGTCGCGGGTGATGAACCTGAGAGATTTTGCGATTCTTACGATTCGAATAAAATATAGCGATCGGAATATTGTGCATGTAAATAGCGCTCCTAGCGTTACGTTCAAAAAAGAACAGCATATTTATTTGTATAAAATTGAGTTGATAAAAGTAATGACGATCCACAAGGAGAAGGGACAAACGAGCATGCGAGTCACCGTGAATGCCGCTGCCTTCTATCGTCTTCTTCTGGGGATTGAAGTGGACTAGACTTGCCCCCCGTCTGAGACTTTGTTCAAAAATCTCTCGACTTTAGACACAAGTTTGTTTCGGTACTCGGCGACGCTTTCCCTAGAAATATTGGTACGGCCGGTGTATAAAGCATCACCAGTGATGTCGTCTGTATAGCAATGAACGTTACAGGTTTGCAACGTATCACTAATATGCAGAAGGAACTGCTTTGGTGATAGCACGCAACCTTGTGGAATACCAGCGTTAATGGGCTTATAATCGGAGCATGCACAGTCTACTACGACCTCAATGCACCAATCTGAAAGAAAACTGGTGATCCAATTGCACAATTTCTCGGGGTGTCCATAGGATGGGAGTTTAACCTGCGAACAACTTCAAACAAAGAAAGTGACAGATGTGTTGTCAACTTCGGGGGACTTAATTGGAATGCCTTATAGCCATAAATAAACCAACACTCTACGCAGCTCACACCGGAAAACAGCAGTGCAAGCATTTTCTGCTTGGCGGCAAAAATAGGTACTAGTTTGATTTCTACCTAGATGGACTCCTATATAGAAGAGGAGTCCACTTAGACAGGACGACGATTAATTATTTTTTCTAATAATCTGTCCAGTCCAATCTAACCAGTCTGAATTAAATTACTTTTATATGATCGTAGATCAAATAATTTTCATTACTTTCTGACGTTTAAAACTTACGAGCTTGCTGTTCAAGTGTGACTTCTAGACGTTAAATAATAAAAGTTTTATAACGTGCTCTTAAAAGTAAGTAAGTAGATATGAAATAATAAGTTTAAACACCGTGTTCTTAACATAATATTACTTTAGACTCCCGATTACTGTCTCATGGGAAAATATATTTAAATACCTTAACACCAGCGTCAGTTCTCGAGTAACCCATCGTAAATCTAAATTGATTTTTATGCGGCTGTTCATTTATGTTATAAAACTAAATTAATCTACAATTATGTAGGACTCGACCTAGCAACATATAACGCACGCAGCCTGAGGACTGACGAGAACATCCTGGAGCTGGAAGAAGAGATAGACAAGTTGCACTGGAATGTCATAGGATTATTCGAAGTCCGAAGAGAGGGGGAAGACACGGTAATCCTCGAATCCGGCAGCTTGTTCTATCACCGAGAGGGCAAACATCTGTCCCAAGGAGGTGTCGGATTTATCGTCCACAAGTCTCTCGTTAACAACGTTGTAAAGACTGGGAGTATGTCGACGAAGGTTGCGTACCTTACTCACCGTACTCAGAATCACTGTATTCGCTGAAGGTCATACAGGTTTAGGCATCAACCTCGGCACACCCCGATGAGGAAGTGGAGGATTTCCTCCACCTCCTCATCGGGGATATCTCTAGATCCATGCATTCCTCCAAAACCCACCATACGGTGTTAATGGGAGACTTCAACGCGAATCTAGGCACAAGAGGGAACGGTGAGCTGAAAGTAGGGAATTTTGGAATAGGGCAACGGAACCCAAGGGACCAGCAGCTGGCCGACTTCATGGAGAAAGAGAGACTCTTTATGATGAACTCTTTTTTCCAGAAGCGGTCCCACAGGAAGTCGAGCTGATCGAGCCCTGACGGTTCGACAAAAATTGAGATTTTGATTATGACGACCATACGACAACTGCTCAGTGATCGCGAGGGTGAAAACCGGCAGAGATCACCGAATGGTGAGAGGCACACTGAATCTAAGCGTTAAGTTGGAGAGGTCACGTCTAATGAAGTCAACGCTCCGTCTCCCTCGTGCTCTAATCCAAAGTCCCGAAAACTTTCAGCTCGAGCTACAAAACTGTTTTCAGTGCCTAGAAGATTGTAATGCAGGTTCTTGAAGAACAAGACCACCACAATTCTGCTCCACGCCTCCGGTGTAGTGCCACCATGGACGACGGAATTAAAGAGCTTCTGAAGGACTTCAAGTACCGGTTTTCCACCCGCTTTCAGAAGCTCCGCTGTAATTCCATCCTCGTCCGTGGCCTTGCTGTTTTTAAAGTGCTGGAGAGCCATTCTAATCTTGCTCAGGCTGACGTCCGGGATATCATCGGAATGGTGTCGGATAAGACTCGCTCTTGGATCGTTACTCACACTTACGTGTGACTCCAACGATGATGTGTACAGCTGCCCATAGCTAGACTGGTTAGATTGGACTGGCAGATTATTAAAAAAATTATTAATCGTCGTCCTGTCTAAGTGGACTCCTTTTCAATTTTTCTATGATTCGTAGGCACCCACGTCAATAGCTACGAAACTATAGTTAGCATAGGCAAGCAGACAACAAGCAGAATAACAGCAAGCAGAATAGTCGAATAAAACTTTTTGTAATTCAATGACTCTGAGCTGGTATAATCGGGTCTTTTGATTCTTATGTGCTTGCCGTCAATCGCGCCAACACAATTTTGAAAGTGTTTTTGTATGAAAAACTCTCGTGCTATGTTTAACCAGTCTTTTTTTGTCATTTATTTTAAATACGTAGGCTGCAAATATAACCACAACTGCTTGCACGTATGATGGATAATTTCACTGATAGTCGTAGCGCCAATCATGTATTTAAAATACAACGACTTTATGCTATTTCCCGTAGCAAGGTATCTGTGAACAATATTTTCATTTTGTTTATTTGGTTTCAGGGAATTCCATACAAAAAAAATGAAAAAAACATGAAAGATTATTTCGCTAAAGAATTGGCGGCACAAAAAGGCAAATCTGGACAAGCTGCTCCTTCAAAGAAAAATAAATATATTCATTTCGATTTAATGCTTTTCCTAATTCCTTCCATGCAGAAACGAGAAACGAGCGGTAATCTATCATCGCCTAATTCTACTCAGGATGCAAATACATCATCGGATTTTTCTACTCAGGGTATAACATTGTCTCCTACAGCTCAGAATTCACAACTGACTAATAACACTAGAACACCACTGCGAAAGAAGAATTGTTCTCGAGACAACAACAATTCAACAGACATAGACATACAATTACTTGATATACCTATTAAAAGACAAACAAGCACAGGAAGAAGAGGAAGAAGAAAAATCTTCGCGCTTATGTTAGTTCCCATGTTACGTAGATTAAATGAAGATCAAAAACATTATGCTAAGATTGAAATCCTTAATGTCTTAAAAAAAGCACGTACTCATCCATCTCCGCAACCATTACAACACGTTATCAACCAACCAGCTCAATTTTGAGGACCAAAAATAACTAGTTTACTATTGTATCATCAAACATATATCCAGCCACAAACCCCCTATCAGTATCAGTATTCTCCGCAATCCTCATCGATGAATACAATATATGCCATTCAATCACCATCACCAACAATGCCTCCCCCAAGCCCATCTCCACAGTAATCAACTACAATTCAGCAAGCACCGGGTATACATCCAACGATGCCGCAAAATCAGATACAAATTATCGACCAACACATTTTGAAACCAGCCAACGAGACTGCCGATTATTTGACACAATTTGTAAACCAGTTACAAGACCAAGACCATGCCTAAGAGTAACTAGAAAAGTTGGTTACATAATTACTTTTTAATTTACTTGTTGC
Organism: Parnassius glacialis; assembly: GCA_033319125.1. Lineage (NCBI taxonomy): Eukaryota > Metazoa > Arthropoda > Insecta > Lepidoptera > Papilionidae > Parnassius > Parnassius glacialis. The sequence goes on along the minus strand of JAVANC010000021.1, from coordinate 40,193,735 downwards.
GAAATAAAGCTTCAAAAAAATTAAAATTGTTTTCTTACCTTAACGTAACTGAAAGTCGCTATTGCATTACGAAATGAAGTGTCTTCAAATTGTAGATACTGGACCACGTCTTGTAATAATATATCAAAAGTGCCAATCGACATTCTGTAGTCATTAAAAAACTTATCGGGATGTTGACGCACGTTGTTGTACATTTTGCAAAAGTATCCTTTCAAATGTCTTTGATCAGTTTAGTGGATGTACCCAGTACCTATGGCGGCGGTGTTGTTTACGTATTCTATTTTTCAATTTCAATATCATAGCTACAACAGATCGGCTTTCCGGATTTCCGATCGGCTTGATTCATTGGCACTGCGAAGAGATGTTGCATCCCTTTGCATTTTCTTTCGCATCTACTATGGGGAGTGCACTGAGGAATTGTTCGGATTAATCCCAGCCGCCAAATTTCACGAACACACATTGCGGCAGAACTCCCGATACCATCCACACCATCTGGATGATTGGCGGTCCACCACTGTGCGATTTAGAAGATGTTTTCTTCCTCGCACGACTTCCTTGTGGAATCGATTACCATCAGCGATTTTTCCGGACCGATATGACTTAGGGACCTTCAAGAAAAGAGCGAACTCCTTTTTAAAAGGCCGGCAACGCATCTGCAATTCCCTCCCTGGTGTTGCAATTGTGCATGGGCGGCGCTAGTCACTTACCATCAGGTGAGCCGCATGCTCGTTTGCCCCCTCTCCTATGAAAAAAAAATACAACACATGCTGCTCGCCAGAAATCCATGGTGAAATGAAATAAATTTAAGCAATACGCTAGCCGCAGTGCGTGTTGACGCGCGTTTTTGCGTTTTCAGCTATTCCTAAACCGCTTGCGTTTATCGCAGTGCGTGCTAAGCCTAAAAAGCTATAATTTTGACATTACAAACGTCTGTTTCTTCAATTTTATTTATTTGTATAGATTGGTAGTTCAAAAATTGATTTATAGTTGGCAGTGTTTAATAAATTTTCATCAAATCATAAAACAATACCAGATTCAATGCTTGGATTCGAAATAATGGTTAGATAATGTAAAACTATTAGATAAGATGATATAGCAGATTTTTTAATAAATTTTCTTCACCATTTGCCTATATTACTAATAAGTAATATCATAATAATGAACCTTCTCTGCAAACTTGGTCGGTTATTGCAAAATAACCCTGTATTTAGCTGTATATTTTGACAATGCCTTATAATTTAAAAGTTTTTGAACAAGTTTTTACATTTTGTTTGAGGAGTAATTTGGTGACATTAGGAGAAGTGTTTAAAGAATTTGGTTTTAAAAAGCTATTGTGATATTTCACTAAAATGTTTTTCAAATTCCGCAGAAACTTTCTGATCAGATTTAATTGAAATATTGTAAGGATTCAATTGAAATTCTGAGTTGCATATGCGGTTTAAGTATGTTTTTTTTTAAATTTACCTTACCCGTTTTACTATTAATGATACTCCATGTCATTTGAATGTCGTTGAAGTTTTAATTTTATTAATATGTGAAGACTTAGCACACTTTTTAAATACTTTAGAATATTTTATAGGTATATTCTATAAAATGACCCCATACGACTAAATAATCTTTCATTATTAAGTCCATATTTCTTCTACTTTTATTACATATTATGGATTACTGCCGCCTGTTCATTAAATGATTTATGACTGTTTAAGCAGAAAGTTTTAGAAACAAATATTCTAATAAATTCACAACTTTCAGTTTTAAATATAGCTCCATACACATAATCAGAAGTCTTTTTACGAGGTATGTTGCTTCTTAATCTCCCAGTGCGATTTGTAATTATTTGAACAAACACAACTTACTCACTTTTCTGTTTTGTGTATGTAAGTTAATGAGACCAACCATAGTGATCTAATCTTAAATTTTGAACGATTAATTTATGCGTATTTAAGAGTACCCTAAACCGTAGAGCATGTATGAAGGGAATAATGAAAGTGGACGAAGCGAAACAAGTATGTAAGGATCGTAGCAAGTGGAAAGAAGTGGTCTCTGCCTACCCCTACGGGGAAAGAGGCGTGATTATATGTATGTATTGAATAAAACTGTTTTTTACGGATCTTATCCGCGTTTATTTTATTATTTTTATTCCCGACGTTTCGAGTGCTTATAAAAAACTGAAGGGTAGCCGGGCTAACTGTGACATTGGGACGTCAAACATCTCAGTCCCCCCCGTGACCATGGGTTGCTGGAAAAGCACTCGAAACGTCGGGAATAAAAATAATAAAATAAACGCGATAAAATCCGTAAAAAACAGTTTTATTCAATGTGTAGTGTTCGCGTAAATATAAGAAATCATTATAAATGTATGTATGTATGTAATTTATGCAAGGGCTTAACATTTATAAAAAGTTTCATAATATTATATATTATGAATATGAGAGAAGCAAGAGATAGGTGTGTCAGGATCGCCAAATGGAAGTGTACCAAGTGTCCCAAGAGGAGACGTGAGAGTTTTACGGTTATGATTATGGGTTCATTTTTCAATTAATAATACAATAATAAAGACAAATGTTATTTGTTTTTATTATTGTAATATAATCGAGTTATATTCTATTATTTAATACATTATGAATGTTTTAAGCAGAGTTTGAATGAAATGAAAGATTTTTTAAGGCAATATTATGCCTTTACTATATCAAAATTCTTAATGTACGAATTAATGTATTTGTACTTTATGCCTATTAATGCATTTTATTTCTTCAAAATATTATATCTATTATATTTTTAAATGTTTATATATTGAATTTATTTATATTTCGCCGCCACAATATCTTAGTTAGTCTTATACGAACGTAATTAAACGAAACGAAACGTATTAATTTATCTCCATCAGTGGTTGGCTCGTTGCAAAGTTATCTTAGAGGCCGACGGCAGCAAATTCGCATTGAAGATAAATGTTCATCTTGGTGTCAACTACGAGCTGGAATGCCTAATTCTCGTAAGTCTCAGGCCATTATTGTTGGTAGTGTTGGCATGATTCCAAGAGATGACTGGAATAACTTTAATAGTAATTAATAGAATCAGGCGTTACTTTGCGGAAATCCATTATAATAAGATTGTTACAACTTATTTGCTTAATTTGTGCGGAGCGGCCCGCAGAGCCTACTTCACCTGAGGATGCCACGTAGAGGCGAAACAAGTTTCGTATTTTCGAGAGTGGTGTGCCGTTCCTAGTATGGTAGTGCTGGGATTGGCGGTGACGGATATAGTGCACTCAATTGAGGGAGGGTTGGAGGTCCCCTTAAAACTAGGCAGGATATATCATTTTCTTTCTTAGTGCTGGCATGATTCTTTACGCGGAATTAAGCAAATTCAGTTATGACGAGGTTTTATAACTGAATTTGCTTAATTCCTAAATTATTCCAATGATCTCATTGGAATACTTTAATTATAAGAATTCCTTCATAGGCAAAACCATTTGCTTATGAAATGATCTTTCTCCGCAAATTCGTCATACGTAAACACCAGATGGCTTTAAGACTTATGTCAAAAATCACTAACTTACACTGCAGTAACCACTTGTCACCATTTGCGATACTTTTTGTATCCTGTCTGTATTTATTTATGTAATTTTTTATGTGTTATATACGCCTATTTAATTTAATTTTTTGTACGTGTATCATATTTAATTGTATATAATAGTGTATTAAATATTTTGTTATTAAGTATCGGTTTAGTTTATCTAGGTAGTAATATGTAAGTTTACTATAATATACATCACCTCCCACTGTCCGAAAGTACAATTTTCTCCTAATCTTAAGGTTGTCTGGAAGAGATCGCTTTATAGCGATAATACCGCCTTATTGTACCTACCTCTTAAGTTTCATTCCCTATAATCTGTTTCTTTTATAGATTAAGTGATGTACAATAAAGTACAAAATGATAATAATAATTTATCTGTCGCAAAACACATAGCGGGACTCAACCGGCAGTGTGAATTTATGAAAATGCATAGGGATGCTCACAACTCTTAATTTCCAACAGTTTAAACTTTTCACGCAAATTCAATTAAAAGTTACAACCAACCTTTTAGTTTACTTAGATTACTTTTAATTACCGTTAAAATTTGTAAAGATAAAATAGTAAGACATTCTTAAAGTCTTAATCGATACTTCCACTTGATTTTTGAATACAAAGAACATAGTTAACAAAATCTCAATTTATTAAGTTAAACTTGTAATTGTAACTTTTTATTGTATGTCCGTGTAACTTTATTAAGAAATTCATAATTCACTTTTATTTAACATAAAATGGTAACGTACATTGAACTAACATTTAATTATTTCATTAGAGTTAGTGCGAAGTATTAAATAATGATGAAATATTTGTACCAGTTTTTCCATTCATTATTCTGTAACACGAAGTAACAAATGATGACCTTATGCGCAGCACTGATAAAAAGAGCCCTCATTACTTATAAAAATGTCTCCTAAGGGAAAAGTTGGTTTATCGTGGTAGCGAATAATCGCGCTATTAAGACCTCTAAGAGTAATAAAGAGTAACGAAATTGTCGTCAATTTGTTGATATTGAACGGCTTTAAAATTATAGGTTTTTACAATTTTGATGCCCATTATCAGGTTTTTTTAAATTGCGATTAGCAAAATTTTATGGCTTTCGACGGTAATTTCTGCCATTATCAACGAAGATTTCTCTTGTCCAAACACTTATTTTCCCGATTCTTGATTATGCTGATGTCTGTTATTTGAATGCGACTGAGGAGCAATTAAACAAACTTGAGCGGTTGCAAAACTTATGTATTCGTTATATTTTCGGGCTAAAAAAGTATGACCACGTCTCCTCCTATCGCAAACAGCTCAAGTGGCTCCCAATCCAAATTCGCAGGAATACTCGAATCCTTTGCCTCCTCTTTAACATACTATACAATCCAACATCACCACCCTATCTACGTGATCGATTCCACTTTGCGCACTCCCCCGATGCAGTTTGCAGGTCACATTTAAAAACCCTCCTTAATTTCCCTTCCTCTAGAACTAAGTCCTATTCTCACTCTTTTACAGTACATGCAGTTAGGTTATGGAATTCTCTTCCTGCTGCAATTCGAGAGGCTCAAACAGTGTCCGTGTTCAAAAGTCGAGTATTATTATATTTATATATATATATATATATATATATATATATATATATATATATATATATATATATATATTACATATATAAATATAATAATATATTATATATATATAATCATTGGGACGACAAAGAAAGATAGTGCTCTTTGACTTTTTATAAATAAATATATATATATATATATATATATATATATATATATATATATATATATATATATATATGTGTCTGAGTGTGTATGTGTGTATATGTATTTATAGTGGTATTTAGTTATATGTATGTTTACATGGATATTTGTTTTTATTGTCTTTATTTTATGTTATGTATATTAATATTATAAAATTTTATTAAGAGAGTGCACACTAGATCAGCTTCTCTTTTAATTTGTCCAGTACCAGGCCCGCTGGAAGAAATTTCAATATGAAATAAGCAGTGCCTTTGTACAAAATATCTTTTTTTTTCTTCATTGTAACATTTTTCTGTCATTTACTACTATGACTACTCAAAGGGTCCAACAGACGAGGGTCAACTAGTGAGTGACCTTCTACCCCAAGAAACTGATATCACACCACGTTGGGTTCGGGTACAACGAGGTGGGCGTGACCCCTGAGAAGGTGTGCCACTCACTGGTCTGTCGCCCTTTCTTAAAAGAAAGTTAAGATAACTAAGATTACGGGTCCCTATGTAGTGGCCCCGGTCTTGACGTCAGTTTAAGTGGACTGTAATCGTTATGAAGGTGCAGTAGGAAATAATACATCAATTTTATCTTCGTAATTTCTCCATAAGGGTACAACATTCAAACTGTCACTACTTTTCCTATCACTTTCCCTACTGTCTTCTATATATATTTAAACTGTAAAACTGGTTGCTGGTCCCGAACGAATTTCTATGACTACGTTGTCGTCTGCTTGTGAGTGCTTGCAGCACACACAGCAGATCTCGGGCCTTGGGGCAAGCCCCATTGCTCGGAATCTCCTTGCGGTACATAACTATGTACTGGTCGTGGGAGCCATCATAGCATTGTAAGTAACGCAGTGGTCTGGAGTTGGGTTCCTCGGTCGCTGCAAATTGGTATCAAAAAAAGTTATAGTTGGTCTATCCGCGACATTGAGGAGTTCTCTTGGTAGAGGTCTCCCGTCCGGGGGCCGACTATGCAAGGGTGCTAAGTTATTTAGGTGTTCGTGTGGCCTGTTGTGTGCCAGCTGAGCCACGAATTTTTTGGATGCTTCCCATCTTTAAGTTGGTCGCGATGACGTCATTCCAAACGTAGCGACCTGCACCGACGATGGTCCGTAATGATAGGTTCTGCTGGGCCTGTAGCCGCTGCCTCTGCCATTCGCTCAGGAGTGCGTACTAGGCTGGACCAGCGTAGATGATCTTTGGTCTAATATAAAGTTTGTAAATTTTTAGCTTGGTGTTTTTGAGAGCTTGGATGCCAGAACGGGACGGAGCATCGCACGCGCACATTGGCATTGCGGACCACGAAATCGACATGCTCGGTAATGCGCAGCATATTGTTTATCCGGCACCCAAGGTAGGTCACGGCCTTCTCGTACGCTATCTCGTGGACTCTTAGCGTGAGCGGGGGTGGGTATTTCCTGTAGCGGCAGTTGATGAGAGCGGCCGCCTTCCCAACATTGACGGCCATCTTCCACTCATCCAAACACGGTGGCAGTAGGTCCAGCAGGCGCTGCATCTTGGCGGCGGCGACATGAGCTCTTCTGGACGAGTTAAATTAGGTGCTATCGTCCGCGTATAGTGCCAGCTCTACGTCGCCCTCCCATTCGTGTAGGTGTCCCGCTAGAGTGTTTATTATATTATTAGTATAAGCCGCGTACAGGATCGGCGATAGACAGCTGCCCTGTGGTACACCACACCCTTCTCAATATCTAAGAAGATGCCCAAAGACATGCGATCCCGATTGTGCTCGGCCGCTAGGTGGTGCAGTACTCTGGTCAGTTGTGTAGCTGTGGAGTGCCCCTTCCTGAAACCGTGTTCTTCCACCCGAAGTTGTATGCAGGGGCAGATTCTTCTAAGTATAATTCTTTCAAATAGTTTGGCTTGAGCGGTAGCAGCGTAATCGGTCTATAAACAGCTGCTCTACGCCTGTCCTTCCCGGGTTTAGGCAAAACTATGACCTTGCCGGTTTTAAAGTCCTCCGGGAAGTGTGAAGTCCGCAGTATACCATTGTAGAGTCGTCCTAGTTATACAATGGTTCTATTGAGCAGCTGTCGAAGTGCAGCGTTCGTGACGCGGTCGTGCCCCGGCGCCTTCCTCGGTGCAACCAAGAAAGGCGGCGGGTTACTGTCCTCCGCAGTTCAGCGGGGGAGATGAACCACTCTCCTGCAAGCTGTGGCACGGGCAACGACAGGAACTCCCGTACGCGGCTCTCCTTTTGAGCATGAAGCTCCATGGACACCGCACTTGCTGGGTTCGGCATAAATTGCTCCTCGAAGTACTAGGCTAGAATATCCACTTTAAATTTGGCCTTGTAACAACGCCCGTTCGCGTTGTTGGTCAGTGGGCAGACGAAAGGTCTGGTTTTAGTTAGCTTCCGGTTCAATTTGAAAAACGACGTTTCTTATTCTTCGGTTTTAGATATGCGTCGTCTCCAGGCCTTTCCTCGATTGCAACCGACAGCTTATCCGTCAGGGTGTTGAGTTGGCTCTTTATTCTTGGGTAGCGAGTGCGTGCCCTTCAGCAGAACCTTCTCAGCGCTCGTTTTTGGTTGAGATGCGCACATATCTCTCGTGGCAGCTCATCTCTACATGTCGTTAGAGGGACGATCGTAGAGGTCGCGTTGAGGGCTTCTTGGATTGATATAGTTATTTGTATTGCAGCGGCCTCTACGTCGTCCGCTGAGTTAATCTTTATTTTTAATCTTACTTTTTATTTTTAGATTAGAATATTATAATACTATTATTTATTTAAGGCTATATCTATATTATTATATCTATTTGTTACCGCCACTTCTCAAATTAAAATATTCCGCATTTTTGGTCAATCTTATTGACGAATCAGATTTCCTCTATAATTCCATTCATTCATTCCATTCATTCCTTCTTGGGACCGACAATATGGTAGAAGAAAAAGTCTAAGAAAAAACACGCCCGCACGCAGAAGCATATTGTGTCACGCTCGCTACTCGCATATCTATTTTAATTATCATACGCTAAAATCACGGCCGTGAATTGTATAAAATAAGTGTAAATCGCGCAAGAAAGCTAGGAGTATACCACGCGAGTGTCAACCTCAAGTAAGAAGAGAAGCTGACGGCGTTCTCCAGGTGCGTACCTTCAGTTTTATGTGTCGGTTGCGGTTTGACAAATATCATGCGATGGTAGCCGAAAAGCTTGACACCATCGATGGCAGAAAAGAATGTGTGGAAAGAACATGGCAGAACCTTAAAGATGGAATAGTAAGTGCAGCGGAAGAAGTGTGTGGAACAATAAAAAGAGTCAGTAGTAAAAGAAGGGATGCATGGTGGAATGATGAAGTGAAAGAAGCTGTAAAGAAGAATAAAAAAGCATGGTTAGACTACTTGGCCTCTATTAATGATAAGGATATGAGAGAAAGGATGAAGGAAAGATATAAGCTGCAGAAAGTTCTTACGACAGCATTGATTTTTTTTATAGGAGAGGGGGCAAACGAGCATGTAGCTTACCTGATGGTAAGTGACTACCGCCGCCCATGAACAACCGCAACACCAGGAAGGGAATTGCAGATGCGTTGTCGGCCTTTTAAAAAGGAGTACGCTCTTTTTTTGAAAGTCCCTAAGTCGTATCGCTCCGGAAAAATCGCTGATGGTAATCGATTCCACAAGGAAGTCTTGCGAGGAAGAAAAAATCTTCTTAATCGCACAGTGGTGGACCGCCAATTATCCAGATGGTGTGGATGGTATCGGGAGTTCTGCCGCAATGTGCGTTCGTGAAATTTTGCGGCTGGGATTAATCCGAACAATTCCTCAGAGCACTCCCCGTGGTAGATGCGAAAGAAAATGCAAAGGGACGCAACATCTCTTCGCAGTGCCAATGAATCGAGCCGTTCGGAAAGGGATCGGTCGTCGACAACTCGAGCCGCTCTGCGCTGGATTCAATCAAGTGGAAGCAGCTGGCACTGGGGAGCCCCTGCCCAGAGATGGGAACAGTATTCCATGTGAGGCCGAACCTGCGCCTTGTAATGTTGCAGTTGATTAAGGAAGTGCGTAAAAGGTGTAGAATGGAAGCGAACGAAAGGGTGTCGCACAACTTTAAGGAGAACTCCAAACTCTTCTGGAAAGAGGTTGGAAGGGGACCCGAAGTGGTGCGGCAGCCTTAATAATGAACAAAGTGCTTTCGAGAACTAATGATGTCCTCTCAGAAAAATCGGACGTCATGCAGCGATGGAGCAAATTTTATAGAGAAATGTATGCGTGTGATGATCTTAGTGAGGGATCCGGGGATGACGCCGTGACTGGTACGCCAGACCCGGACCTCGATGACACTGAGGTCATCAGTATGAAAGAGATTGAACGTGCAATTCGAAGTTTGAAATGTGGTAAAACTGCGGGTGCTAGACAAAGTTACTGCTGAAATGATCAAGTATGGTGGGCCTCGCGTCTGGGACAGCTTTCATCTGCTGTGCAATTTGTGCTGGCGGACGGGGGATGTCCCGGATGATTGGCGATCCGCAGTCATTGTGCCTTTATATAAAGTTAAAGTTTCACATTTTGACTGCGGGTGCTATCGGGCGATCAGCTTGACCAGTTTAGCAAGTAAAGTTTTACTCGAAGGTTTTGACACGTAGGATGCAAGAGAAATCAGAAAGATTTCTATGGGAGGCTCGATGCGGATTTAGACCTGAAAGAGGATGCACGGATCAAATGTTTTCTCTCCGCATGATCACGGAGAAGCTTCTGGCTGCTAACCAGAAGATTTTCTGTGCTTTTGTGGATCTTGAGAAACCATTTGATAAGGTTGTAAGGAAGAAAATGTGGGAACTGTTGCCGGGGTACATTGTGGATGATCGATTGCTAAGGGCTGTGCAGTCACTTTACTGTGACTGTAAGGCCTGTGTGCGGGTAGGGCATGACCTGTCACCCATGTTTAGCGTCCAAACGGGCGTAATACAGGGTTGTGTCATGTCTTCCTGGCTGTTCATACTGTATCTCGACAGCTGTTTACAGAAGCTGAAAGATAGCTGTTTGGGTGTGAAATTGGGTGACATAAAAGTAAATTGTCTGCTGTATCCTGATGATGCAATGCTTATTGCACCATCAGAGGCAGAACTGCAGGCATTAGTCACGTGTATGAAAGAGGAATGTGAAATTATAGGTTTCCGCTTGAATGCTAATAAAACTAAGGTTCTGGTATTTGAAAGGGACGAAGAGAGAACGAAGTGTGAAATATGGGTAAATCAGGAATGTCTAGAACAGGTAAATGAAATTGTATACTTGGGGATTGCTTTTAGCCGAAATAGAAGATGTGATTTAGATGTGTACAGGCGTGTCGCTGCCGGGAACAAAATCAATGGTGCCCTGACTGCGTTAGTCAAAAGTCAAGGCTTAGTGAAGAGTGCACGCCTTGAAATACATAACGCAGTGTTGGTACCGACTTTGTTATATGGCAGCGAAACCTGGGTATGCCAGAAGAAGCATAAAAGCAAGTTGAATGCAGTGGAGATGCGATCTCTTCGTAAAATGTGCGGCGTTACCATGACCGACCGAAAGCGAAATGAAGAGATTCGCAATATGGCAGGTTTGAAAGATGAGCTTATCACTAAAATAGATAAGGGCGTGCTTCGATGGTTTGGGCACGTTGAGCGAATGAGTGAAGGCCGAATTGAGAAGAAAATATATAGCACGAAAGTTAATATTAAAAGGTGTCGACGTAGACCGAGACTAACTTTCGAAGACCATGTGAGCAAACTGCTCGAAGAGGGGAGGGTCAAGAGTACTCGCATACCTAGACGTGCATGTATGAAAAAGATAATGAATCTGAAAGAAGCGAAAGAGGTATGTAAGGATCGTGACACTTGGCGATCTGTTCTATCTGACTACCCCGTCAGGGATTGTTCGTGAAGATAAGTAAGTAAGCGATATTCGTCTTGAAAAGTACATAACACTTAATCGGCCACCTTCTGACGGATTTTAAATTACCAGGTTCATCCCTAGGGGATAAGGTTCTGTAAGGCAATTTCACAAATGTTTGTAAGAAAATCTGTACTTTATATATAGTATTATTTTCAGCGAGTGTAATATCCTTGAACACGGTCGTTCTTGACTGGACACGAAATTACTCCATCAAAAGATATTACGGGCGTTTTCATCATCCCGCCTCGTAAACCTAGCGCTTAGCGGTCAAATCTTTTGAAATGTACTATTATAAGCAACACAGGGTTATAGCATGAACTTTATACTTTTATCATGTTTTTATATGATAAACGAGAAAACTCTCTTAAGTACTATATAATAATTTGCTAAAATTTTATTCAATTATTATTAAACACATGAGGTTTAAATCAGAATCCGCTTCACCAGTGAAGTCCCGCGGAAACATGCGAACCACAGACTAACGAACGCAGGATCACGGAAATACTTTCGCACACATCCGCGGCCTCACCAGCGCCGGCCACCCCATGGCTATCCCTCCTCGGGGGAGGACTCCTCCTCTCGTAAGGCACACCAGGAATACAAGACATGCCTACCTCAGCGGCCTCTAACTCTACCTGCGCAACGAACGTCCCGAGCCCGATACGGGCCAGGAAAAGTGAGAACTTGCAAGCATCAGCAACTTTCGGTCGCAATGTGTAAGGAGAGCGGCACCTCGCAATACTGACACTCTTCTTTCACCGCGGCCCCACCACTCCGCGTCAACGGTGCGGCCCCGTCACTATCGTGGAGGATAGAGCGAGTGGTGAATCGTCATACCAATATTCCCCATCCCCGGGATTCCACCTTGGATGCAACGGGAGGAGTGATTATATATCTCATCCGCCACAGTCCACTAACGTGCTTCTTGAGTGGGCTAAGGAAGCCCACTTCGAGCGGCCAATTTGGGCCAGCTCTATACCTGAGGACAGTCAAGTGGGGTCCTCTATTTTCACGGTGGGAGACCAAGCCATAGCTACAAAGCCCTCCTGCCACGACAAGGCGAAATCCCGTTCAGGGGGAGAGATATGAGTATTTGCTATAGCAAGGAGAAATGTCATTTTCGTCAGGCTTGGTATTGGTGATTGTAGTACCGGAGTTCTCGCACTTTTGTTACTGCTCTTCTTTTCCTTTGTCGATCTGAGTATTTTTACATCTGTTATATACCAAATGGTTATGATTCAGTTTATCAGATCTTTGTGCTCGCATGTGTAAGTGGATCTAGGTTAGGAATAAAAATGCAGATGCGTTGTTACCCAGAGGACTAAATTGGAATGCCTAGTTATCAGTAAATAAGGGTCTCTGGTTTTCTGCACTGACCATGCGAAACGCAGCATTATTTTGCTGTTTCACGTTCGTGTTCTGTGTGATTCTACCCCGGTCGAGCCGATATTTACCATCAAGTGGACTGTGTGCTCGTTTGTCACCCTTATCCTATAAAAAAAAACTATAATACTCAATATTCGAAGTGAATATATTTGAACTTTATGCTTATAAATACACTTAATTTGTTTAAAATACAGTTTCTATGATATATTGAATGTCTTTATATTGAACTTTATTATTATTTGTTAATAATAATTATGAGCCATCATAATGCCTACCGGACGAAGCTACAACACCAACCGTGCAATGTAATTGAAGATACTTAATCGCGACATAACTCTCAGTTCATTTCGAAGAGTTACTAAGCACCAAAACACTGAGTAAAAGACTAAATAAATTCACACTTGCCTGCAAAATGCCTCTCTTCTTTCAACATACCACCGATTTGATCGAGTTAATTTTGCTTTTTTATAGAAGAGGGAGCAAACGAGCAGGCGGCTCACCTGATAGTAAGTGACTTCCGCTGCCCATGAACATCCGCAACACCAGGGGAAATGCAGATGCGTTGCCGGCTTTTTAGAAAGGTGTAAACTTTTTTTTTAGGGGTTCCTAAGTCGTATCGGTCCGAAAAAGTCGCTGGTGGTAATCGACTCCACAAGGATTTAGTGCGAGGGAGAAAACTTCTTCTAAATCGCACAGTGGTGGACCGCCAATCATCCAGATGGTATGATACGCGAGTTTTGTCGCGATGTGGGATGGTAAAATTTAGCGTCTGGAATTAGTTTGAACAATTCCTCAGAGCACTCCCCGTGATAGATGTGATAAAATACGCAAAGAGATGCAACATCTCTACGCAGTGTCAGTGTATGGAGCCGATCAGAAAGAACTCGGTCGTCGACGATTCGAATCTCTCTGCAGTGGATGCGTTCAAGTGGAAGGAGCTGGCACTGGGGTGCTCCGGCCTAGAGATGAGAGCAGTATTCCACGTGGGGCTGAACTTGCGCTTTGTAAAGTTGCAAGCGATGTGCCGGTACGAAATGCTGTCTCGCTCTGCTGAGCACGCCAAGCTTTTTAGAAGCCAATTTGGCCTTCCCTTTGCTTGCAATCACGAAAATTTCACAGATGAATTCAGATTTGCCTGAAGCCAGATAATAGAAAACTTATAGTTTGGAGACGCCCGGGACATATCTAAGCTCAATTTAACATCATTGGAAAATAGGCATATGCTGGAGGGTCAGTTATGGTATGGGAAGGTAATTGTATGAGGGCGTACGGGACTAAGCGTAACTGAGATTGGGTCACTATCAGTACACACTAGGTACACTCTAGTTATCCAATATCTTGAGACGTTGAAATCAATGCTTTGGGGTGCCCAGCGCGCTCGCACGACGTACTCCATAGAGAATGTATGAAAAAATCTTGAAAGACAAATTAAGAAACGAAATCCTGCCCTCGCTAATATGAGAGATCGTAAAAACGCTTACAAGAAGAATGGTAAGCAATATCTCAAGATTTCATTGATAAATGATTAGGAGTATGCCAAGGAGACGAAAAACAGTTCGAAGATCTAGAGGGGCAACACTAAGTGCTGATTATAGCCTTTCCTCAGCATGTATGAAAAAAAATGTTAAGTAAAAAATGTTTCTTTCCTATAATTTTTCTTCTCTTATTCTTAATTTTATTAAATTTTTTCATTCGGTCATTTGTTTTTTCAAGGTTATCAGTTTTAAATTAACGAATAACAAGCAAAATCTAAATTAATAAAATTAATTGTCACAAATATACGTGATTATTCTTACACATTTTTGTGTTCCTCTAAATTTATCAATGAGTGTACTTCTGGAATTGTCCACATAAATTTGAAGACAATATTCCACCTCTAAGAGTGAGAAAATGGGAGTGAAGTTTTCAATGTAACAGTTTAGACGACATTTTAAGATTGTCTTTAGCTAGTAATTAATAGTATTAAATAATTTTCATATAACAGTTTCTAAAATCAAAACTTTAGTTCTTCTGTACATTACGACAAACCTCTGATTTCTGAAGCTGTTATGTAGAAATTATTTTATTCTTATTAGTTCTTTGAAATTGGCCTTTACTTTTTAAATCTAAACATAAAATGAAACAATAGCCAATATACTATTAATCTCGTCAATACCCAGACATATCTCGGAATGCAGATCGATAGTAAGTTTACTTGGCATAACCACATCGAGGGTGTTTGTAACAAATTAAGACAATTCTTAGCTAATATTATAATACTGAAGAACAGAATTCCGTTCCCAGTTAAGATGATGTTATATAACTCTCTGGCAGAATCTTATATACAGTATGGTTTAGGTAGCTATGGTCGTACATTTAATACTTATTTAAACAAAATATATAACCTCCAGATAAGAATCCTTAAAAACATTGTAACAGACAAAATTCGACGTCAATTTCATGATGACGATAGTATGCTCTTTAAGCACTGCAATATACTACCAGTTCATACACAAGTCAAATATTTACTTTTAAAAAAACACTTTTTTAATGAAGAGTTGAAATTAGAAATTAAGCATCCCGTGTGTACGCGCGCCTTAAACAGCCGCAAGCTGCAGACGAGCCATGCAAACAATATGTACGGGGAACGAACGGCAAGTTACATTGTTCCACGACTTATAAACAACCTACCCCCAGATTTCCGCGATAACTTAAATATAAAAAACATTAAAAAAAAACTTAAATTGTACTTTTTGAATAATTTATAAAAAAAAATAATACTTAAAACAGCGTATATGCGTTTGCTCAGGTCCTAATTAGGCTGTAATGTTTCCTTTTTACAAACTATATTAAATATACTTAATGTAACGTCGACTCTGGTCGCGTCATCACAAACCTTAGTGGTTTTCTGTATGCGACTTTTTAGTAATTTTTTTTTGTAATGCTTTGTAATATGGTAAATAAATAAATAATAAAAAAAACCTATAATATCAAGAATATATCAAATTTTAAATCAATATTAAAGTCTGATAATAACGGACGCTCCAAGAACGTGAGAAGAATTGAACATTCTGTTCCAGAGAAGACGGTCAGGTTCAATTGAATATAAGCGTGAAGGGACTTCGATACATATCAAACTAATAACACAAATAACTAATTTATTCACAAGAAATAAAGTTGAAATTCGTAATTAAACTTATTTATTAAACTTAATTAAAAAACAAACTTACAGTTCTACTGTTGGTAAGTGACTACTGCAAGCCATAGACACCGGCAACTAACTTCAAACAAAGTAAGTTACAGATGCGTTATCACTTATCATCCCCAAGCAGTAAGATGTAATTCCTTACAGACCTTAATTAATTTAAGGATTACGGGCTTTTAGGGGTACAACGGGGATTTGTTTCTTTTATTTTAATTATTGTATGACATCAACAAAAAAGTGTCTGCCATGTGGTGGTGAAGGCCATAACCAGAATTCTATTGGCTGATGATGATGAAATAGAAGATCAAATGAACTCTTTAAAATACCATTTTAACCACAAATATTTGATTATTTTGTGTTTAAATTTATATTAAAATTGTTCCCTCGTAAATGATGAAAACTACTATTCCCTACCGTATCTCCAGGGTATTGGCACTGAACAATTATTTTGAATATCGTGCACTTGTGGTACTTTAATTTTGTCATTATTAATATACAACAGATAATAAATAGATTTTCTATTCTATAAAAAATCACAGACCATAAATAATGATCAAAATAAAATGTAACATAAAATTATTTAATGACTATACATCCTTGACCTCACACGCTCTTGGTAGATAGTAAAGTTGTTTTTGTTACAGATTTAGTAGCGTTTTTATTACCATGGTACAGGAAATCCTAACTGAATCCCGCGTCAGTACTGACTACTATAAATTTAGTTACACTAGGATTTAAGGTGTTCACTTAGAAAATTGTTTTCTCGTTTTTATCCTCTTGACATTCTTTTAGGACATCTGTATATTGAATACATTTATCTATATAGTATGATAAGAAACAGCATATTGTATTGAATCCTTTAAATATTAATTTATTAATCCATTATTGGAGTTTTTCGGAGTTACCTTCATAAGTAAGAGAAGAAGAAGAAGTAAGATAAGATAAGGTTTCAGGGTTATTTTTTTAAAGAGTAGCCAAATTTTAAACTTAAATTCAAATATATTAATAATGTATATACGTTTATTGCAGTTTTTGAAAATACATATAATTACGCCTCCTTCCCGTAGGGGTAGGCAGAGACCACTTACAACAAGTATGTAAGGATCGTAGCAAGTGTAAGGAAGTCTTTCCACTTGCTACGATCCTTACATACTTGTTTCGCTTCGTCCACTTTCATTATTCCCTTCATACATGCTCTACGGTTTAGGGTACTCTTGACCTGGTCTTTTTTTCAAGACTTCCCTGATTTGGTCTAGAAACGCCCGCCTAGGTCTACTCCTTCCAACACTTTCATTCACACTCGCCTTATACACTTTTTTCGTCAATCTTTTTTCGTTGATTCTCACGACATGGCCAAACCATCTCAGCATACCTTTCTCAATTTTTGTCACTACATCTTCTTTCAGACCACAACATTTCCTTATCTCACTATTTCTTATCCTGTCACTCAGTTTAACTCCTAACATACTTCTTAACGCTGCATTTATTCTGCTTTCATGTTTCTTCTGCCATACCCAACTTTCACATCCGTATATGAGTGTCGGAAACAACACCCCCTCATGCACAGCCAAACGAGCCTTGTTGTCTAACACCTTCCGACTGCTCATAAAGGAGTGCAAAGCTCCGTTCACATCATGTTTCCTGCATTCACTCTTCTTTCGAAATCACTCTCACAATTTCCATCTCTTGTGAACTTTGAATCCAGATACACAAACTCCTTCACCTGTTCAATTTGTTTACCTCACTTTTTCACTTTTTTCACTCATTTGTTCAATCACGATATTGCAGTCTGTCAGTGCCTCATCTCTTTCATACACTATCACTTTCGTCTGCCTTATATTCATCTTTATTCCCTTTCTAAAAAAAGCTCGACTCATTGCAGTTACCATCTCCTGCAACTCCTCGGCCGAAGCCGCAAATAATACTAGGTCATTAGCAGAGAGAAAACATTTGACAAGTAACTCTGTATGAGTTACTATCTCTCTCTTCTCAACCCACTTTCATTCTCTTTTAAATATGCCAAGCAATTGTCCATGAACAGATTAAACAACCACGGTGACGCTACACATCCCTGTCTAACACCTTTTTCAATATTAAACCATTCTGTATGCCCCGTTTTTCCTTACACAAGCACTAGAATCCCTATAAAGAGATTGCAGTGCTCGTATGAGGATACTGCTCACACCGTTCATGTACAGTGCTGACCACTATTAATTCCTTATCACTCTATTATACACCTTTCAAGCAAATAAGCTTTCCACTTTTTAGAAATTATCCCAAATTGAATGTGATTTATGGGCAACAACGTTTTTGCCTACCGATTGACCCTTACGAATGTGTGCGTGCGCAGTAAAATCAATTCAAATAATGCATTACACGCATTTTGAATTTAAAAAATAAAAGGATCGGAATATTTGAAACTTTTGAAATTAATTTTTATTCGCCATTTGCCTATATTACTTATTCTGAAGCTTCTCTGCAAATTTTACGATTGTAGCAAAATAAACTTGTATACCGCACAGTATGAAAAATAGATGGATAGTAAAATCAAGCGTTAACATAAAGTAAAGCCTTTATGGTTTTCCTCTGCGCAACATACTCGCGCATCTCATAGCGCGAAATGAATAATGTAATATAAGTCATATATTTTTATACAATATAATTTATGTAATATGTTCGCGCCAGGCGCTAATGTCAAGAATTGACGTCAGAGGGCGCGCGCGCCTCGGCGATACCGGTTTGACGTCCCGTCGAGTCGAGGACGCGCGAGGGCAAATATCAGTCCTTATTCAGCGTTGCTATAGATGGCACGCTGTCATTTTGTCGGTAACTCGGAATAGTAGGCGCGTCTAGTATATATACGGTCTAGGATTTGTAACGCGCCTTCCTTGCAGAGATCGTCTCCCGGGACTTATTTTTGGTTAACGCTGAATCCGTATATAAGTGGATTCGACTGTATTAGCTACTATTGCGGTATTTGATATTCTAGAAATAACTGTTGCCACTCGAAGCGGTAGTGACCTTTGATCCGTACGTTCTGTGTTCGTTTCGCGGGTTAAGCTTTTCGCAGGTTAAACAAACGAGAATTGGTGGCTTCTGTAAGGTAGTTAATCGTACGACAGAGTTTATGGACTGTCATCGTGACGAGCGAAGAAAGTGAGCGAGAGAAGAAGACTGTGGACGGCGCCGCGGAAGGATACCATAATTTGGAGCGTTGCTGAAGTCCAATCTGCTGCAGATGGCAACGGTCCAATAAGGTCAATTACACTACCAGTCACACCCAGATACACATCACTGACCCTTACTTTCCTAGCACTATACAACCACATGCGACCTGACCGAATCCTGAGGGACCAGTCGCTTTGGATATAGGTAAGTAAGCTCGGTTTAATTGCAGTAGAATAGAACGCTCCCCCCTGATTGTTTATTGTAATTAAAAACTTTCCACTTTGGCCTGTAGGAGGCCCGACCTGCATCTACTTGTAGGCTCTTCCGTTAATGGGCCGCGGAGGACCCTACTCCTTGGATAGGTAGCTGTAGGCCGTAACATAACACATTTTATCAAATCAATATAAATGAACTTATGGGTTCTTTTACTCTTTTTGACTATTGTATACATTTTAAGACAATCATTTTACAGAAGTTAACTCCAGTAACGCATTGGAGCTGACACGCTCAATTTTTATTAAATAAACTACTATTTATTAATGCCATGAAGAAAAATGTTTTAATATATAACCACTTTAACAGATGACTAAGCTATACTATGAGATTTGTCTTTTATTTCATCAGCCTGGTAAAGTCCTCTAAAATAGGCCGCACAGGTGTAAAAGAGGATTTTTCTTAATCATTACATCGGTCAGTATCTGCAGTTTCACGCTGCTCCCCGTTCCTGGTCTGGGTATTTTATACTGGCATAAACTAGATGGTTGTAGTAACATTAATTAGAAGCCATTAGATTTTTCTGGCATACCCCATAATCGTCGTTACGAGCGAAATGTGGTGATAGATTTTCTTAAACCATCGCCACCACACGACAACGTTAAGTACAATACTATGAGCACTTGTAACGATTCTTTTTTATAAACCTAGATTTTTTTGTATACAAACACCAATAATTTATGCTACACTGCACTTATGGAAAAAAACTTACCATACCATTACAGGCTATAAACATAACCAAGAAATTTGGCAACCGCAGTTTTGTATTATTTTTAAGTTATCAGGATGACGCTGCTGCCAATCTCCTGTTTTTTCCCCTTTGTCACTTACGACATCCAAGGAAAGAAATGGGGTAGTGGACATTTTACACCACCATTATACCGCCATAAAATAAACTTAAAAATGCATAATGTAAAATACTTTATATCAAACAATCATTATCATCTTTACAGCCCTTCACAAGTCCACTGCTGAACATAGGCCACCCCCAAGGAATGCCACAAAGCACGGTCCTGAGCCACCTGCATTCATCGAATTCCTGCATGTCTCACCAGGTCATCTAGTGGGGGGTCGCCCTACGGCTGTAACGCTACGAGGCTGCCACTCGAGAACCTTTCCTCCCCATCGGTTGTCGGTTCTTCGAGCTATATGGCCGGCCCACTGCCACTTCAGCTTACTAATCCGTTGGGCTATGTCAGTTACTCTGGCTCTACTGCGGATTTCCTTATTTCTAAGTTTATCACGCAGAGACACCCCGAGCATAACCCTCTCCATAGATCGCTGAGCGACCTTGAGCTTTCTCATACGGCCAACAGTGAAGGACCACGTCTCAGATCCATATGCCGTGTAATGGCGGTTAAGAATATCCACTACCCCATATCTTCCCGTGGGTGTCGTAAAAGGTGACAAAGGGAAACAGACAGGAGATGGGCAGCAGAATCTTCCCGATAACAACAATATCCCAATAAAAAAAACTGCGGTTGACAACCCGCTCGCCAAGCGTGGCAACTATGGCAATATACCCCCCAATGAAAAATGTATCGAACAATATAGTAACTGAAATACATATAAATATATATTTTAAAATTTTAAGAATTAGGATGCATTAATGAAGTATATTCAGATCGTGAAAGTAATTTCAGATCGTGGATTGCTTTGCGAAACTTCCGTCATTATGAATTCTAGCGGTCATGATAATTTTTATCCTAGACATGTCTACCCTAAGAACGGAAATTTACACATGAAATTGCTTTACATTTGATAAATTTTAACAGTTGATCTTAAAATGTTTCATAATTACCTTATAAATATGTATCTTTTTTATAGAATTAGGATGACAAAAAGCGAACAGTTCACCTGATAAATGGATGCTGTGGCCCATAGACTTTTACATCTATCCTTGATTATGAATCAAAATGTAGATGCGTTGTCGCCCCTGAGGAGCAGGATGGTATACCTCGTTTTCAGTAAAAAGGGTCTCTGGTTCTCTACACTCACCACACGGTAGCATTAAGTTGCTATTTTACGCTGGTAATCTGTGAGAGTGTGGTTCTTACCCGATCGAGCCGAACCTTTCGTACTACAAACATAATATATCTGCAGCGTGGTTCTACCACGCATAAACCACGTATATTTTAAAATGCCAATCTTAATATAAAGTAAACTGAGCCGATATATCACGTGCTATAATAAGATTATGAATTAAATATAAATCAGAAAACCTTGAAGAGCCATGTAAGCTCTCTGTAAAGCTGAATTTGTGACCAGTGACGCCAATGGAATTGTGAATCAGTATTTAAAATGCTAATTTACCACAGGTGCGGCGAATAAGAAAAACATCGCGAGGAATCTCATACAGGACATATTTTGCAGTCCGCCAACACACACTGAAGCAACGTAGCACAACATGTTCCAAAACACATTCAGTTAAAATGCCTGTGTTTACAACATATAACAAAAACTCTGGGGTTCCCGTTAAGTCCGTTTTCAGAATCAGTATTCTATTGTATAGTAATAACTTAAGAAAACTGAACCATAAAAAATGTAATTTAAATAAATTATTATTGGATATTATGTCGTTTTATTACCTCTAACTAACACTCGCATCGTCGCAAGCAGGGCTTTTGAAAATACCATAAATTCCCCGCCAATAAAGTGGTAACTTTTTTAGACATTCTGCGCTTGATTTTTATAGACTACGAACGTTTCAGTTGACTTCAATACCGTCACTGGCGTCGTTTACAACCAACGAACTAGCCAACTGTTTTAGCTGAGCCTGCTCTGACATCTGGGTTGTGTTCTATCGCCGAGAACCGGACCTACAACCCCTGTGTCCATAGACACAATTTACGACGCCGCGTCCCTCGCTTTCTGCGTGTCCACCCGCGGCCCCTCTCCGGTTTTCTCGTTCCGATATGAAGAACAATTCATGTGTCCCTCGTAAGCTTGAAAATGAAGGCTTTACCCTCGTGCAAGGCAAAAAGTGCAAACGCGCAGCACCAAAAAACGAAGCCGAGCCTAACTCGGCCCCCTCATCCCCCACCGCCACTCCGGCAAAAAGGCCTGTCCGCACGGCGCGCGCTCAACTCTCTTTTTGAAACGTGGGTAAATACTCATGGATACCAGCCTATCGCGAAGGCAACCGACAGGTTATGCCGGACCGGTCCTACCGGTTAATACCCCACGGAGTTCATCTGTTCGCCCTTGTTTGGGGCTACGGGAACGCTTTTGCACACTACCGCAGCCCCGACGGCGATAGCTCTTACAGGGTTCATCTCGATGACGGATTGAAGCTGGATTTCTTCACTTCTTCTTTATTTAGTGGCGCACGGGAAACACACCGTGCGCGTTACCTCGAGGCATTAAAGGCAACGGACAGTTCCTGTGTCCGCCACCTAAGCTTCAATTATGGTGGGTATAGCTTGATATGCTCTCCTCCAGCGCCCAACTCTCCGGCTGAAGATTGGGGTATCTGCCGTCCTTTCTCTCTCTATCTCCGCAACCTCCTTCCGCAACATAACTTGTTCGCAGAAAGTTACGCCGGCACTCCACGCCCTTTCGCATCCAACCATAGCTTTAATTAAAGCTGGGAGCGAGAGGTCACCCCCCACTACATCCCTGAGGTCACGACGCAACTCAGCCTACGCTGGACAATCCTCAAGGATATGCTGCGCCGTGTCCTCGTCACTACCACAGCGATGACACTCAGTTGTCGGCTCTCTTCTGGCTTTACGGCATAGATACTTACCAAAGCACCCATGCCTGGAAAGTACCTGTACCAGCCGGATGTTTAGTGACCCGTGCCGATTGTTCAACCAGTCTGGCAAGAACGAACAAATAGCCTCGACAGTCCTGCTTCTTGCCTTCAGGTAAGCTAGACGCTCTTTCCACTTTTCAAGCATAAGCTACCGAGCCCGAAGCTTCTGTGATTGCCACTCTCTGGGAGAAGGACGATACCCTCGATGTCGAAGTTCCGAGCGCCAATCGTACAGAGACGCAAGAAACTCTGCCTCCATATCCCAGGGTGGGTCCCCGCCAAGACACATGCCGCCTCATAGGAGATCATCCGGGACCCTTGTACGACTCCGACGGTCATCGCTCTCTGGGGTTTTCTCAGGAATATGACCGTTCTTTCTGTCAGAGCACCTACCCATATGGGGCCCCATACATAGCCATGGACCGAACCACACCCAAGTAGATACGGTGGCAGTTAGCATCGGGCCCTCCCACATTGGGTAGCAGTCGCTTTATGGCAGCTGCCATTAGCCGAGGGGCCAAGCGCTTGAAGTGCTCGCGAAAGCTCCAGCGGCTATCAAGAATGAGTCCAGGATACCTCATGTTGGACCCAACCTGAATTCGGACATCACTGACAAGAATGTGGGATCGGTGTGGCGGCGCTTTTCGAGGCCTGTGAAAACAAATGGTCTCGGACTTGCTTAACGCCACTTCCAGTTACAACATTCTTATTCTGCCAACAACCTCTGCCACAGACGTAGTGGCAAGACGAACGGCTGCCTCTTATATCTCACCCCGGGCAGTGATTAGCGTATCGTCTGCATAGCCGATTATGTCAGCACCCGTGGGAAGATCTCCCCGCAACACCCAGTCGTAACCGATGTTCCACAGAAGTGGTCCTAAAACCGAACTCTGTGGAACACCGCACGACATTACCCTCTTTATTATCCTGCCTTCCCGCCCAGGATAACAAAGGCATCGCTCAAAGAGATAGTTCTCGACTATTCGGCTGAGATAGGTAGGCACTTTGTGGACAGTACTCTGAATTTACTTTTATGATGGGCGTTTAAACAAAACTGAAATCCTAAAGAAAGTAAAAATAATTCTAAACAGATGTATGTATTTGGTATAAATATAATTATAATTAAGTTTATAAATAGAATATTAAGATCATTAGCGTTGAATTTCTTTACGATATTTAAAAACGGAAAATTCTAATAAAGTTCATGTAAACAAAGGAAGAAAAACTAAAAGACGTTGAGGGTAACTTTGAAAAGTTGTTTACAATATCGACTAGTATTTGAACAATAAAAGCGGCCAAGTGTGAGTCAGACTCGCCCATGAAGGGTTCCGTAGCAGCAAGTAATATAATTAACGATTTATGACTGTTCACGATTCGTATGTAATCAGATCAATATAAAGTGTTTTAATTTTATTTGTAAACAATAGATGTCGCTAGTAGTGGATTACTACGCGATATGGTTCGACATATATTAATCGCATAAGGTGTCTTGTGTACTTTATAAAAAGTGAACGATATTGGAAGAAAGTAATATATATCTAATCAAGATATCTGTTGGTTTTATTAAAAAGTATCAATAGGTATTTAGCCCGCTAAGTACGACCGTATTCATGGTCCATCGTAAGCCGGAAGGAACTGTCAAGGACAGATTTTTGTAATCGGTGATTCCGGATTGGAATCACACCACCGCACCCAGAAGTAGCGGATTGCTACTTATAAGGTGTGGCGGTACTGGCTCATAGAAGTCGGTAAGAAGCAGTCGTCACGGTGGGCGGAAGTTGTTCACTGACAGACGGCAGGCGGTGTTCCAGTGGAAATCGTCAGGAAGAGAGGTGCGCAGGGAGGCGGAAAGGTGAAGTAGCAGTGAGTGAAGTGATTAAGTGTACTGCGGAAGCAAGAGTGAGTGGGACAATCAATCGTGAGTACAATTTCGGTAATTTAAACCTTATGTGCAATTGAAAAACAGTTAATTTAATAGTAATAGTAGACATAGCAATTTGAATCTTAAATACTTTAGTAAAATAACTTGTAAAATTTAGTTAGTAGTTTAGACTTAGAGTAATTTTAAGAAATTTGGTTCATATGAGGAATCTATGCCCGATTTCATTTCAAATCAAAAACACTTGTAAAATTTTTATAAATTTATTCATAGGACTTAGAAAATTTTTGTGATCTTATAACGACACTTGGTAAATTTTTCAAGGTTTATTCTATGAACTTAGAAAATTTTTGTGATCTCATAACGACACTTGTAAATTTTTCAAAGTTTATTATATAGACTTGTAAATTTTGAGAGTTTATTTTGCCTTAAACGTTACTTGATTTCAAATAGTTTTGCATCATTAAAATCATTATTTTATTATAAAACTTTATAACAATTTAAAAAAAATGCAGGCTTTATTTAAAGTACAACAAGATGTTGAAGTTAGAATAAGAAATGCTAAAATGAATTATAGTAAATCACCTAAAGATCGTATTAATCAACAGTATATTGAAGCTAGATTAGGAATATTAGAAGAATTATGGTCGAAGTTTTTAACAACTCATGATTGCTTAATAAAAGGTACAAAAAATGATGATTTAAAGGATATTAAATATGATGATTTATATGATAACGTTGAAGAGTGTTATGTAGAATATAAATGTAAATTAACAACTGATTTAACTAAATATAAAGTTGAGAAAAATGATCAAAATAGTTCTAAAAATAATGAAGCTGAGTCAAAGGGCTCGTTGGTTAAGTTACCAAAAATTACTATTAACCCGTTTTCGGGAAAGTATACTGAGTGGCCCACCTTTAGGGATTTATTTACATCTTTAGTGCATAATAATACATCCTTTGATGATGTACATAAACTTAAGTATTTAAAGGGTTTTTTAACAGGTGAAGCCGAGCAATTAGTCAGACATATACCTATTACTGAATTAAACTACAGTCAGTGTTGGGCATTATTACAAAAAAGGTATGATAACAAAAAATACCTAACAAATTGTACTTTAAAACGTTTATTTAACCAAAGGCGTATGAATGTAGAATCTGCCAATGGGTTAAAGGACCTATTGGACACAACGTCTGATTGTTTAAATGCGTTGAGAAAATTGTATAATTTAGACTTGCAATTGTTACTTGGTGAAAATTTATCTTCATGTAGTTGATTTGTACAGATACGTGTACTTGTTTCACTTAAATGATGGAATCCATTATTAACTGCCAGCTCATGCGGTACCTTGAGGTTCACCAGCTGATAAGTGACCGCCAATACGGTTTTCGTCGGGGACGATCAGCTGGTGATCTTATGGTCTACCTGACCCATAGATGGGCGGAGGCAGTAGAGTCCAAGGGGGAGGCGTTGGCTGTTCGTTTGGAAATTGCGAAGGCCTTCGATCGGGTTTGGCACAAATCGCTTCTTTCGAAGCTCCCTTCCTATGGGCTTCCCGAGAAATTGTGCAATTAGATTACTAGCTTTCTTGCAGATCGAAGCATTAAGGTCGTTGTAGATGGTGCATGTTCCGACTAAAAACCTATTAACGCTAGTGTTTCACAAGGCTGTGTGCTAAGACCAACGCTGTTTCTTCTTCATATCAATGATATGTTGCTAACTGGTAACATTCATTGCTGTGCGGATGGTGCATGTTCCGACTAAAAACCTATTAACGCTAGTGTTTCACAAGGCTGTGTGCTAAGACCAACGCTGTTTCTTCTCCATATCAATGATATGTTGCTAACTGCTAACATTCATTGCTGTGCGGATGACAGCACTGGTGATGCTTTATACACCGGCCGTGCCAATATTTCTCGGGAAAACGTCGCCGAGTACCGGAACAAACTTGTGTCTGAAGTCGAGTCTTTGCTGAACAAAGTCTCGGATTGGGGGCGACTAAGTTTAGTCCAGTTTAATCCTCAGAAGACACTAGTTTGCGCGTTTACCGCTAAAAGGAACCCCTTTATTGTATCTCTTCAGTTTTAAGACACCACTGTGCGATTTAGAAGATGTTTTCTTCCTCGCACGACTTCCTTGTGGAATCGATTACCATCAGCGATTTTCCGGATCGATATGACTTAGGGACCTTCAAGAAAAGAACCTACTCCTTTTTGAAAGGCCGGCAACACATCTGCAATTCCCCTGGTTCCCCTGGTGTTGCAGTTGTTCATGGGTGGCGGTAGTCACTTACCATCAGGTGAGCCGCATGCTCGTTTGCCTCCTCTCTTATAAAAAAAATGAAACTAATATCACAGATTCTATCGCGTTAAATTTAAATTTTTACTTCCCGACGTTTTGGGTGCTGTAAAGCACCCATGGTCACGAGGGGGGAAGGGACTGCGGTCTTGGTGTCCCAATATCATAGTTTGGCCCACTACTCTCAGTTTTTAAATATTATTTTTTTAGCACACCACAACATGACTTTAACATATTATACGCTCATTCTGCGTAGATCGGACCAAAAATTAATATTCAAAAACTAAAGGTGTCCGGGCTAACTATGTCACCGGTACGTCAAACACATCAGTCCCTCACGTTATATTAATGCTAACACTACACTACATTTGAAACGATTACCCGAACTTGAGCGTACTCATTTGAACCCACGAATTGTATTTTTGTTTCACCTTCAGACGCCTCACCTTAGAGTATACATAACCACATACGCTAAACGGTACAAAATAAAAAAAAACTTAGTAAAATTAAGCAATTTGTAATTTAGAGATCAAAATAAGATAATGTAATGGGGCTTGTTCGTGCGAGTTGGTAAACTGAGGCACGCTCCACTTTGACGTTATCTCGATTATCTGTCGCCACCGCCAGTCACCAGGTGATTTCAACTAAATATAATACAAACACGTTCCTTTTACCCACGAAACGAAAAACAATAGAAGCACGTCCCAGAAGCAACAACCTGCCCCAGTACACTCACAGTGCTATTATCATGTCTAAAAACCCTTTCAGACTTATCATTCTCTACGTCACACTTACTACGCAATTCCATAGACCCCATTTCTGGTAGGGGAACACCTTATCAGGGAGAGGATCATGATGCCCGCAATAACGAAGTCGTGTCCGAAAGGGATCTGTGCTCTCCCAATCAGCATCTCGAGGTACAGCAGCCTCCTTCTAGACCATTACAAATACACATATACTAAGGCCTAATCCACCGCTTAGTTTACTTCCTTCTGTCTACGAGAACAGAGTCTGATGAGGCAGGTAAAAGCATCTTGACTAACATGAACATTGCCGACGTAGTAGGCATTAGATGTAGGGGCAAATTTTTAAGTATTTTATGCTAAACAATTTATAAAGAATTATAAAGCTTTTATAGAACTCATTTAGAATTCAGTTTCAAATTGGGAAACAAATATAATTAAATAAATTCAGGTAAAGAGAAATCCTGTAATA
Source organism: Parnassius glacialis (assembly GCA_033319125.1). Lineage (NCBI taxonomy): Eukaryota > Metazoa > Arthropoda > Insecta > Lepidoptera > Papilionidae > Parnassius > Parnassius glacialis. The sequence continues at coordinate 40,165,361 of JAVANC010000021.1, read as the reverse complement.
TTCCTTAAAAAATATTTCTTGCAAATAAATTGAATCTCACTCATCAAACTCTAATTTCATTTGAACCGATCCTTTTCTGCTTGAGCAAATGACAATGTCAAATCACGTTAAGTGATAATCCTAATACATGTACTTGTAAATATTTCAGTTTCTTTTTTAATGTAGTCAAATATTATTCACTGGTTACACGCTTTACCATCAAGTAATCTCGGCACATTACTTGATGGGGAAAGCTTGCGCGTTGCCGTAGGAATCCGACTAGGAGCGGCAATTTGTCAACCCCATCCGTGCCCCTGTGGTAGCAGCGTCGACAAGTTTGGGCTCCACGGACTTTCATGTAAGAAAAGCGCTGGTACGTTTTCACGACACAGTTCTTTGAACGATGTCATCCAAAGGATTCTTGTCTCTATAAATGTTCCCTCGGTATTAGAGCCTTGTGGAATATTTAGAGACGATGGCAAGAAACCCGACGGTATGACATTGGTCCCTTGGGAGAGAGGTAAAGCCCTAGTATGGGATGCTACTTGCGTAGACACTCTGGGGTCTCATCTTGTACCTTGTTTAGAGCCGGGGTGGCATCAGAGGCAGCTGAACTGAGTAAGTGGCGCAAATATGAGTCTCTGAGAGATGACTACATATTTGTGCCATTTGCTGTAGAGACTATCGGTCCGTGGGGTCCACGTGCGGTGAAGTTCCTAAAGGAACTCTATCCGCGGCTGGTCGTTGCTGCTGGTGATAAGAGGGCTGGTTCTTTCGCTCAAAAGCTAAGTATAGCCATTCAGCGGGGAAACGCAGCCAGCGTTCTTGGCACGATACCGCGGGGAGTAGGACTATTTTATTTATTTATTTATTTATAAGTTATTGCATTTCTTAAAACAAAAGAATAATACAAAGGCGGTCTTAATGCCTTGAGGCGTTCTCTACCAGTCAACCCAGGACTATATGATAATTAAATTACTAGTTTTAGTTTTTTTTTATTATCATCGTTTTTAATATTGTAGATAAAAATAAGTATTATGTAAATTTAATATAATAAAAAAAATGAATTTGAAAAAAAATGTTGTCATTCAGTTTTTATAAAATTATTCAAATTTAAAATTGATATCATAATATACTAGTATGTATATCTTTTTAAATGAAATTGTATTTCAATTGGAATTACTTTGTTTTGGCGGTGTAAGAATATTCACTACCCGATATCGCCCCATGGTTGTCATAAGAGGCAACGGATAGAAACAAATGTCAATCCAGAAATTAAAAACTTCGGTTGCAACCCACCTGCAAATCGTGGCAACAATGGCAAATATCCCCCTTATGGGGCAATCTATGCGGAGGTTGTAAATGAATAAAATTATAAATTTGAATTTCAACAATTAGGCATAAGCTAGCTCACGGGTGTCAAAATAATGAAACGTTAATATCAACAATGGCACTAAAGTCAACATTATTGAAAGCGGTTTCCGTTTATTTTCGTAAAATTTACCTTATGGTTCTTAATTTTTCTGCAGTTGTATTATTTTATTATTAAGTCAAGTAGTAGGCTAATTTATTAGTTGGTATGACTACTTTCTGCCTAAGCGCCTGTCTGGGTAGATACCGCCCGGCCTCTAACCTATCACTGTCGCCAGATCGCAGTGCATGCACTGCTTTGTTCCAGTCTGAAGGATATAGAGAGACAGTTTAATTACATGCTGTGAGGCATTCCAACGTAGTCCTGCTGCAACGTCTTGACTGCGAGGCGGTGTCCGCCAAGTGCTACATTACGTGTGCGATCCATGCAGATTTGCTCCCTACGCTTCCTTGAACGCCGAGCAAATGCGTATTTATAATGAAATTGTAAGGAGGTGAATTTGGTATAAAACTTTAAGGCTAAGTTGTTAAGCATTGCGCTGCTTCGGCTCCTTGTGTGTTTAACAAATTTTGTTGCTAGTAGAAAACATATATTATAATACTGAACTTATATTTGTCCATTATTTCTCGAAACTGCGGATTAATGAAATGTGAATATTTCCTAGAGACGGTAACAAATTCGGTCGTAAAACCTGTTGTGACACTATCTGTAGGCAGTTTTTATCACGAGTCAAGGTCAAGTAAGGTCACTCACCAACAATGTTGCCCGGCTGCGCAAATTCAAAATCAAATATTTCTTTGATATTTAAAAAAATACTTTGTTGATTTGTCCTACGTACTGAGCTCATAAATTCCGTGAATTGACGCTACATATAATTAGTAGCAAACTTAGTGAAGTACTCTCTGTTAATTGATTATTTCGTCAAAGTTATCTTGCAATTTTTTTATACTGAAGGAAAGGTGTCAAATGGGCACACTTTCAACTCAATAACCAGTGAATGCTGTGACCCATGGACACCAACAATCAAAATGCAGATGCATCATTACCACAGAGGATTAAGGTGAAATGCCGCTTAAAAGGGTTTTCGGTTCTCTACACTCACCATACGAAACACAGCAGCATTATGCTGCTATTTCATGCTGATATTCAATGCAAGCGGGGTTCTAGATTTTGAAATACATTAATATCAAAGTTAAACCTTTTTTTTTCAATCATTTATTACAATCTATAAAAAGTCCACTGCTGAAAATAGGTCTCTCCCATAGATTAACTCGTAAAAGCATATTTATTATTTGACAGGTGGATAGGTGACTGCATTTTTTATTATATCGATTTGTTATTAGGAAGGCGCTGCTGCCTATCTCTTGCCAAATAAACCGCAGTCGCCTGTTACGATGTATGTTATGTATGATATGAGGAAGTGGATCCTCTTACGCCGCTATTACACGTTATGTGGCGAGAATTTTTATAACATTATGTAATAATTTACCAATCTATCTAACTTATATATTTCAAGATTTGGACAGTATAATTTCTGCGCTCACCGACTCATTCACTCAACGTGATGAGAATTAAGTTTTATTTCGAGAAATGTATGCTGATTAGCTCTTTATAAGAAAACTCCAGAGAGAGAGAGAGAGAAATTTTAAGGGTAGACAATGAAGATGATGTTGTTTATAAATTTTTCTAATCTTTAAAATGTCAAATAGATCCAGTTATTACCATGCTGTTGTTCTAGTGAAATAATAAAAATAGTGTTACGTGAAAGCAACTCCCAGTATAATGTTGGCCATGTAAAATGTGACAATAATTAAATCAAATGACCAACCATAAAATGACCACCACCGTCCCTAATCAACCTTCGCTTTGGCGCAAAAGATTGAGCTCACTTACTAGTTGACTGCGTGCCGATAACGGGTGGAGAACGCGTCGTCGATGCGCGAACGATACCACGGTTGACCGGCGTGTCGACAGAAACACATTGTTTACGAGTTTATATCGCGCGCATTGTCAATTAGATTACTCATTTTAGTGCAGCGTTACTTTTGTCACTACACGTCGTACACTAAAATAAATAATCTACACTCATATTTTCTAAATGAAAATGAGCCCGATGAAGTCGAAAGGTTAACATCAGCACTAACAGAATTCAGGAAGTATGAATAGCATGGGGGCTAGGAGTCGGTAGCAGACCATCAGCATAACATTAACGTGGATGGCCTGTAGAGATTTACCGATGGATTAGTAAATAAATATAAATTATACGTTACTCGCTCTCATTTCAACGCCTTATTTTAAGTTCCTGTAGTGGTGTTGTAAGAGGTGGAAAACCACCTCATATCGACCCAAGGGTGTCATAAGGTGCGAGAGACTTATGGACGATAAATCCGACACCTCCCCGATTACCATGTCCTCCCCCTCTCTTCAGTCCTCGGATAATCCTATGATATTCCAGCACAACTTGTCTATCTCTTCTTCCAGTTCCAAGATCTTCTCGTCAGTCCTCAGGCTGCGTGCATTATAAGTTGCCAGGTCGAGTCGTCGTAGGTGGCAACCAAACCTCCACCGGAGATTTTTAGCACCCCCTGCCCCGTGTTATCATGATCGCCACCGTAGCCAGGAATAGCGGGTTCGCCGGGGACTGGTGCCATCTTTTTGTAACTTTTATCATGCGGCGTATATTGCCTTAGTTGCCACGCTTGGCGAGCGGGTTGGCAACCGCAGTATTTTTATTGTAGTTTTGCTGTTATCAGAAAGATGCTGCTGCCCATCCTCTGCCTCAGTTTCCCTCTGTCGTCTCTTACGACACCCACGGTAAGATATGGGGTAGTGAGTATTCTTACCTGTCACTACATATATAATAATAATAATAATAATTTAATATTCAGTGCTGTATCTTTATTTGATACAGACAACACTGATCCATTACAAAATTAAATTTTTACATTATACCTTAAATTTTAATTATAATTATTGGTTAATTAATGATATTATTACATATTATTATAAAGATTTTAATAAATTTGACCACCTACTAAAAAATTCACTACATGCATAAATATTACAAATAATTTTGATGAGATTATTCTGCGACCCAAAATCAAAACTTCTAAATCGCGCGATACGGTGACGGATCAACGCATCCAAACCAACGACACGGGCCTCTGCGAACATCTGGGACGCGCTACAGTATCGTGGCTGACGGAACAACACGCGGAACGAATCATTATACTGCACCTTCAGCCTGCAATATTCCTATTTAGTGTAATTCGTCCACAGCTGAGGAGTGTAAAGTGGCTGACAGTAAGCTGAAAACAACGCCAGTTTTGAGGTATAAGAACACCTTTTAAAGCGTCGAGCTATCATGTTGGCACGCACTGACAAGGAACGTCGCTCGCGGTCCATATCGGAACTATCACACAGATCCTGAGTAACAATATGACCCAGATATTTAAACGTCGTTACCCACTTCAATTGTGAATTACACAAATACAATGGGGGGATATGAGGTTGCTATGTGGATACGCAGCTGACACTGAAATTATATTTGTTTTACAGAAGAGGGCCATAAGAGCAATTTATGATTTAAAGCCTAAAGAGTCCCTGCGACATTAATTTAAGGAAATTAATATATTAACTTTGGCCTCTCAATACATTTATGAAAATGTAATGTACGTACACAAAAATCAAAGTAGTTTTACAAAAATAAGTGATATTCATTCTGTAATTACTAGGAACCGACACAAGCTAGTAGTACCAGTTACTCGACTGCATCGAGTCAGTAATTCATTCTTGGGGCGATGTATACGCTTTTACAACAAAATTCCAGAAAATATACAAAATTTGATCTGCTCAAAGTTCAAAAACGTTATTAAACTAAGTTTGTATCAAAAGGGTTATTATAATAATAAGGAATGTATGGATGGTAATAACCCCTGGAAATGAGGTGATCGCTACCAAGCTATTTCTAATTTGTTGTCTTGTTAATTTGTGTAACAAAAATGATTGTAAGCTGTTATTTAAAAAAAAGTCCCGCTGGGTTTCTTGCTGTTTCTTCCCAGGACAGAGGTTTTTTTCCGAACCAGTGGTAGTCAAACAAAAGAGTAACTTTCAATAAGTATTATTTATAATCTATATTGAATAATAAAGTTTCTGTTTCTGTTTCTGGAATTCAAATTCATAATTTTATTCATTTATTACAACATTCGCATAGATTGCCTAATAAGGGGGATATTTGCCATAGTTGCCACGATTTGCAGATGGGTTTTTAATTTCTGGATTGACGCTGCTGCCTCTTATGACACCTAGGGGGCGATGTCGGCGGTGAATATTCTTACACCGCCACTAAAAAGTAATTCCAATTGAAATTCAATTTTATTTAAAAAGATATACTTGTATATTATGATATTAATTTTACATTTGTATAATTTTATAAAAGCTGAAGGACTTAATTAAAAAAGAAACTGAAATATTTACAAGTACATGTAATAGGATTACTAAACGTGATTTGATTTTGTCATTTTTTCAAGTAGAAAAGGGTCGGTTCAAATTAAATAAGAGCTTGATGAGTGAGGTTCAACTTTTTGCGAGAAATATTTTTAAGAAATATATCAGGATTTTCCTTTACCAAAATTTATTTATTTATATTTGGTTCCCAATTTCAAACTAAACTCTAAATAAGTATTCTAAGAGTTTTATAATTCTTTATAAATGAAATTTAAACCTACATACATATACTACCTGCCTGCTATACGTTAGTTTATGGTGATGTTCATGCTAGAGGATGATCAAGATCCTTTCACCAGCCTTATCAGACTCAGTTCTCGTATACGAAGGAAGCATACTAAGCGGTGGATTAGGTCTTAGTATCTGAGAATCCGTAATGGTCTAGAAGGAGGCTACTGTGCCTCGGGATGCTGGTTAGGAGGGCACAGATTCCGCTCGGACACGACGTCGTCATTGCGGGCAACATGATCCTCAACCTTATCAAGGATGATAAGGTGTGCCCTTACCAGAAACGGGGTCTCTGGAATTGCGTAGTAATGTAGTTTCCATGGAGGATAATGACTTGGAAGTGGTTTTTATACATGATAATAGCACTGTGAGTGTACTGGGGCAGGGTGCTGCTTCTGGGACGTGCTTCTTTCGTTTTCCGTTTTCTGGGTAAAAGGAGAGCGCATGCACTATATTTAGTTGAAATCACTTGGCGATTGGCGGTGGCGGCAGATAATCGACACAACGTCAAAGTGGAGCGTGCCTGAGTTTGCAAACTCGCACGTAAAAGTCGCATTACACTGTTTATTTTGATCTCTAATTGCAAATTGCTTAATTTTACAAAGTTTTTTTTTATTTTGCACCGCTTAGCGTATATTAGGTTATGTATACTCTAAGGTGAAGCGTCTATACAAAAACACAATTTGTGGTTTCAACTGAGTACACTCAAGTTTGGGTAAATACATATTTCAAATGGAACGGTGAAACCTCCTATATTAATGCTAACACTACATGATGTAGTGTTAGCATTAATATAACGGGAGAGACTGATGTATTTGATATCCCGATGTCATAGTTAGCCCGGACACATTCAGTTTTTGAATATTAATTTTTGGTCTGATCTACGCAGAATGGGAGTATAGTATCTTGAAATTTTGCAGTGGTGTGCCAAACATAATAATATTCAAAAACTAAGAGTAGCCGGCCAAACTATGACATCGGGACATTAAACACCTCAGTCCCCTCCCCCCCCCCCCCACCCCTGTGATTATGGCACCCGAAACGTCGGGAATTAAAAAGTTAAATTGAACGCGATAGAATCTGTAATATAAGTTTCATTTAAGTAAAACAAGTACACGTATCTGTACAAATCAACAACATCAAGATGAATTTTCACCAAGTAACAATCGCAAGTATAAATTAAACAATTATTTCATTCGTTTTATAATACATACATAGAATTCTATTTACACGAAGGATTTCAAGTTTCCTGTTTTGTGCTGCTTTACATATTTTTTTCTTTTTAGAACTGACGAAATCGTTGCCTACTAACTCTATTTGGGTTTGAGGGTCTCCTCTCCATAGCTCATATTTGTATGGCAAATAATCCCCGCACAACACACAACCCAACCAAATTCTATGCAGAATAAGTAAATCGTATTTTAGAAAGAATAGAATCTTTGTGTCGGTTCATAGAATTTATCAATATACATATTTATTACGGCGTATTTATATTGTGGGAAACTATTATAGTTTTACATGGATCTATAATAAGAGAAAAATTTATTCAAATTAGTTTTCCTCAAAAGATTCTTATGGCGCGTCTCCACCAAAGTTTTGCTATCAACACAACATTTGCTAACACGTGTTGCCAACAAATGTTTCTGTTAACAAGCGTCTCCACAGAGGGAACAAATGTTGGCAACAAGTGTATTCCTTTGATTTTGCCGCCGAAAATCGAAACAAGTTTTGTTGGCAAATGTTGTGTTGACAACAAAACTTTGGTGTCGGTTTTGTTAAAGCCGACTTTAAAGGATCATTAGATTTACAATTCGAGTAGGTTTATTTTTTGATGAACGTTATGCGATATTTTCGTTAATATTAAACCGATTTTTTAAGAGACGTCAAACACCTCAGTCCCGCCGTGACCATGGCTGCTGTAAAGCATCCGAAATGTCGGAATCAGAAAATTAAATTAACGCGATAGAATTCTTAAAAATTAATTTCATTTAATGTGTAGTCTTCGCGTAAATATAAGAAATTATTAATTTTTTCATGTAGTTTAAATACACGAAATATGTTTTAATATATTTTCATACAAATATTACACTTGCATACATAAAACGAGACACATTAAGGAAATAAAATAAATGCAATTATTTCTTCGTACACAGTAATTTTCAATTTATATTCAAAACAATTGGAATTGTTTATCCAGTGCAGTAGCGTTAAAAACACAATATCTCGAGCGTTTGGTTAAGTAAAGAAAATAGCAAACATTCTATGTAAATTTACATGCCAAAATAACTGAAATACCTTATTCAAAACAACTTAAAGGAACCTATTTCTCAATTGTTTGTTTATGTTAAGACAACTGAGCAAAAAAAAAGTAAATTAAAAAATCCTCTCAGAAATGAGAGGACTAAGCCATGCATGCCCAGCAGTGGGACCTAAATATGCTGCAAATTTAATAAGCTATAAAGGTAACACGTCAGTCGTTTAGTTCTAAGAATTGACATCCGATGATGGAGAAAGTTTTTTGAGTGGTAGCCTAGTACTTGTAAGCGGAGTGTAGGAAGGGTTCACGCTAGATGGAGTGACACCCGGGAGACGTACAGCAAGTCGATGAACAGGTGTGTCACGACCGTGTTTCTTGGCATTTCTTGCAGACCATTTCAGCATATGACGTGTGAAGTTTTGTGATGGCAGCGATGATGATGGAACCGGGGAAAAGGTTTCTCTACTCCAAGTAACCTATCTACCTTCTCGTATGTGTACCAATAAAGTTTACAAAAGTTCGGACTTAATACCAGTTAGCATTCTCTGCAGGTTGAACAGAATTAAGTGGTAAAAATTTAGTGTCTACTGTCTACAAATATAAACAAATAAACAAAAATATGTATAATAAACAGAAATAGGCATAACACATATTAAAATTTGGCTTATTAATTACACAATATATACAATATAAATAAATACAAACAAATAATAATCTGTATTTATCCATGAAAGTATTAACCTTTTTACATTATACTACTATACGAGTAGATAATTTAATATTTCAAATGAAATAAAAAAAAAACAACAAATATCTATTTTCTGAGGACGATATCATCAATTCTGTTAGAGATATATGTGGAAAAAGGCCCTAACCTGCACTAAAGGGGCGCAACTCGTTAGTGTCTTATGGCAAAAATGTCGTCATTGTGCTCCTGTGAACGTGAGTGATGCACTAAAATAATGGTAAGAACCGTTTAAAGTTTCATGTCTTCTTTCATGCCTGACATGGAAAATGCCTATGCATCCTCGCGGTGACAAGGACGGGTTATATCGGAATCGCACTAACTAAAATCTCATAGTGTTCCTCCTTCGCCACATATTGGCAGGAACACACAGGCTAGGTCGTAGGACACCTTTACCGCCTAGAGATAACTTTTTCTGTCGCCAACTAGCAGTGCTTGCACTCACACTCCAGTGTTCCGGTCTGGAGGGTGCATAGAGCCAGTACAATTACATGCTGTGAGACATTCTATTCCAGCTTAGTCCACAGAGGTCAGAACGCATCAATAACCTTCTTTGTTGAAAGTTGGATGAAGGTGTCTATGGTTTGCAGTAGCCACTTATACATATAGATGTTTGTAGAATGGTTTGTCAATTCATTTTCATATAGAAATACTTTTAAAAACACTTGACTTTATGGACCTCAAAACGTGGAGGTATGGTTACAATTAGTTCTTTCAAATAATACAACTCAGAAAAAGCTATGAATATTAATTTGTTCAGTTTATGTGATAACACAGTCATTGCTACCCCCATAGTAAAGGACTCCACCGTGTAGTGTCGGTGTAAGAGTCACATCATTTTGTCTCGTATCTGTTATAGAGTCGACTATTGGTAATGACAGAAAGATCTTTTGACTTTAAACAGTTGGCTTTATAACCTCCTCTGTACATGATATACTTCTACCAGAGACAATAAGCAGCGTAAAAGGCTGTTTTTTAAATAAGGATGACAAACGAGCACACAGTATACCTAATGGCAAGTGGATGCTATGGCCCATAGACATCTACATTTATCTTCGAAAGAAACAAGATAAGCTGTCACCACTGAGGACTAAGATGGAATGCCCCGTTAAAGTAATAAAGGTTTTCGGTTCCCTACTCTCATAATATGAAACACAACAGCATAAAGCTGCTATTTCACACTGCCATTATGTGAGAATATGGTCCATTCCTGGTTGAGCTGACTCATTCAGGCTATAACAATAATATTATAGCTGCAGCGTGGCTTAACCACATGAGCCAGGTAGAACTCAACTTAATACCCTCACCGCGTCGTTATGGGCTCGATAAAATTAAGTTTGTTGTTTCTAGCTAAGCTTCTGTTTTACATAGGAAATACCTATTACGTTATATTCATTAAGAGAGTTCAGAAATGCAGAAAGTCGATGGACGAAGGAGGCTAAGACCACGTTTTTTGTCATTTATGTGAGAGGCTTGTGTTTAACTTATGAACTTGTGAAGGGTTATAACAAATATGATGAAATTAATGAGTAATTTTAATTATCATTGAAATCCCGTGTCATGGCAGAGATAGAGAATCCACTACCTTAACTTAATAAAAGGTTGTCAAAGATTTACAACCAGAAGGACCTCGTAGCTTCTGATAGATGTCGATATACCATCTTATATATAATTTAGAAAGTTAAGTTACAGGCTTTACGCATCCCACATCTGAGCGCAGAGCTCTCATTTCTGAGAATCTCTTATATTAAATGCTGGATGTCAAATAAACTGAAACTGGGAGCAACATCTATAATGAAACACATCTCTACTATAATTTTCAATCCCGCTACACATCGCGGCAGTGCTCGTGTTGAGGCCAATTTTTCTTACCGAGAAGGAACAGTAGAGTTCCTTCTCTAACAGCGTACTGTTACGGGTTTAAAAATAAGAGGAATAATGTAAGTAATTACGTGTAACATGTAGGTAATTGCATGGTAGAGTCATGCTGCAGCTATATTGGTAGTATAGTTGTAGCATGAATGGGTCGGCCCGAATGGGTAACGACCACGCTTTCACAGAGTACCAGCGTAAAAGGGAACGTGATATAGCTAGCATAGCTAGAATAGCTCCAGCTTTATTATTATTGTAATACGAATCCCTGTTCCCAGTCGAGCTGTACCAGAATGCTAGCATAACATAGCAGTCTAATGCTGCGGTTTTTCGTATGGTGTGGTGAGTATGGGGAACCAGAAACCCTTTTACTGGAAACGAGGCATTCCATATTAGTCCTCAAGGTATCCCTCTTAGCACCTCAATTTCTATAGAGACAAGTCAAGACCCTGACGTACCAATTTCGCTTATTTCTTATTTTATAGTTATTGTAGGCCTACAGTTTCATTAGTGGTACTCTTGTTTTACAAAAGCGACCCTCAGGATAGTTTCAGTGGTGATTTCCAAGAAGGTTCGTTACGTAAACAGCATCTACTTACCATCAGCTGGACTGTGTGCTCGTTTGTCACCAATATTCTAAAAAAATCTCTGTACTACGGTAGAGGCCCATATCCAGTAGTTTAATTATATAACAAATTATTACAATTTCAAGAAAGGTAATATTGTGACTGCGCGCGTCTCTCTGACACTACCTGAAAGTGCACCTTTGGACACAATTATTATGCGGTATAATGCATAATAATTGTGTACTTTAGACGGAATTACAGTATCTGCTCAAGTTAGAAATGTAGTGCATGAGTATATTCGCAAGCACAGGTGTACTCTCTTATCCCTCCCTGTTATAGTATAATGAGACGGCAATCCGACACGATCCGAGAGAGATCAGGCTCAGGCCAAACGGATTTACGTAATTTTTGAGGCACGGAGTTGAAACACCACCAACTTCCTGACCCTGGATTGGTACTGAATTTTTATTGACAGATAAAGCTAATAACTGACTTGTGGCCCGATCCGCGATTCAAACTCCGGACTCCATGATTCAGTAGTACTTACAACCACTAGACCAACGAGATAAAATAACGAAGGGTGGGAAGTATTGACTACATAAATCTAAAATCGATATGTTTTTGAGAATTTTTTCGTGATAAAAGCTGTAGAGAAAATTCAAAACAATGCAATTATTATTTACAATTTTAATTTCTTTTCATAGGAATATTAAACACAAATGGCATCGTTACATTTGAATGATAATGTTTAATTTTATCTCCCTCGCCTTACACATCGTAAAATGAATGCAATTGAAGTCGTTTCATACGTCTACACACCTGGCATGAATTGCACGAATACGTGAAATCTTATTTTAGCTTTTAAATATATTTTTAAGAAGCAGCCTAATTTGGACATATAAAAATCATAAAGAATTGTTATAAAAGCTCTAATAAGAGGCTTTCTCTTCTTTTAACAAAATTAAAGATTAAAAAACCTAAAAGTGTGAAAAAACTGCCGCTGCAAATTTTAACCTTGTGACAAACACTATGTTTAATCACAAGAAAATCCATATGTATACTAGAGAAAGAAAGAATGAGAGAAGTATGATCGATTTGTTTCTGGTGGATGACCGACTGCGAAAACAGGTGATGGATACGCGAGTGTTCAGGGGTGCTGACCTGGGAACGGATCACTATCTAGTGATTACTAGATTTAGGGGTCTGTTCGCGGGTTGGCGCTACCGGACGGCGGTAACAGAACCACAGTCGGTCTGTCGCATCCGAAGCTGGAAGCTTCAGGAAGCGGATACTAGGGACAAATATCATGCGAGGGTAGCCGAAAAGCTTGACATCATCGATGGCAGAAATGAATGTGTGGAAAGAACATGGCAGAACCTTAGGGATGGAATGGTAAGTGCAGCGGAAGAAGTGTGTGGAACAATAAAAAGAGGCAGTAGTAAAAGAAGAGATGCATGGTGGAATGATGAAATGAAAGAAGCTGTAGAGAAGAAGAAGAAAGCATGGTTAGACTACTTGGCCTCTAGTAATGATAAGAATATGAGAGAGAAGATGAAAGAAAGATATAAACTGCAGAAAGTTCACACGAAAGCATTGATTGAGGAAATGCGTAAAAGGTGTAGAATGGAAGCGGACGAAAGGTAGTCGCACAACTTTAAGGAGAAATCCAAACTCTTCTGGAAAGAGGTTGGAAGGACCCGAAGTGGTGCGACGGCCTTAAGAATGAACAAATTGCTTTCGAGAACTAATGACGTCCTCACAGAAAAATCGGACGTCATTCAGCGATGGAGCGAATATTATAGAGAAATGTATGCGTGTGATGATCTTAGTGAGGGATCCGGGGATGACGCCGTGACTGGTACGCCAGACCTGGACCTCGATGACACCGAGGTCATCAGTATGAAAGAGATTGAACGTGCGATTCGAAGTTTGAAATGTGGTAAGGCTGCGGGACTAGACAGAGTTACTGCTGAAATGGTCAAGTATGGTGGGCCTCGCGTCTGGGACAGCTTTTATCTGCTGTGCAATTTGTGCTGGCGGACGGGGGATGTCCCGGATGATTGGCGATCCGCAGTCATTGTGCCTTTATATAAAGGTAAAGGTTCACATTTTGACTGCGGGTGCTATCGGGCAATCAGCTTGACCAGTTTAGCAAGTAAAGTTTACTCGAAGGTTTTGACACGTAGGATGCAAGAGAAATCGGAAAGATTTCTATGGGAGGCACAATGCGGATTTAGACCTGGAAGAGGATGCACGGATCAAATGTTTTCTCTACGCATGATCACGGAAAAGCTTCTGGCTGCTAACCAGAAGATTTTCTGTGCTTTTGTGGATCTTGAGAAAGCATTTGATAAGGTTGTAAGGAAGAAAATATGGGAACTGTTGCCGGGGTACGGTGTGGATGGTCGATTGCTAAGGGCTGTGCAGTCACTTTACTGTAACTGTAAAGCCTGTGTTCGGGTAGGGCATGACCTGTCACCCATGTTTAGTGTCCAAACGGGCGTGAAACAGGGTTGTGTCATGTCTTCCTGGCTGTTCATACTGTATCTCGACAGCTGTTTACAGAAACTGAAAGATAGCTGTTTGGGTGTGAAATTGGGTGACATAAAAGTAAATTGTCTGCTGTATGCTGATGATGCAGTGCTTATTGCACCATCAGAGGCAGAACTGCAGGCATTAGTCACGTGTATGAAAGAGGAATGTGAAGTTAAAGGTCTCCGTTTGAATGCTAATAAAACTAAGGTTCTGGTATTTGAAAGGGATGAAGAGAGATCGAAGTGTGAAATATGGGTAAATCAGGAATGTCTAGAACAGGTAAATGAAATTGTATACTTGGGGAGTGCTTTTAGCTGGGATGGAAGATGTGATTTAGATGTGGACAGGCGTGTCGCTGCCGGGAACAAAGTCAATGGTGCCCTGACTGCGTTAGTCAAAAGGCAAGGCGTAGTGAAGAGTGCACGCCTTGCAATACATAACGCAGTGTTGGTACCGACTTTGTCATATGCCAGCGAAACCTGGGTATGCCAGAAGAAGCATAAAAGCAAGTTGAATGCAGTGGAGATGCGATCTCTTCGTAAAATGTGCGGCGTTACCATGGCCGACCGAAAGCGAAACGAAGAGATTCGCAATATGGCAGGTTTGAAAGATGACCTTATCACAAAAATTAATAAGGGCGTGCTTCGATGGTTTGGGCACGTTGAGCAAATGAGTGAAGACCGAATGGTGAAGAAAATATATAGCGCGAAAGTTAATATTAAAAGGTGTCGAGGTAGACCGAGACTAACTTTCGAAGACCATGTGAGCAAACTGCTCGAAGAGGGGAGGGTCAAGAGTACTCGGATACCTAGACGTGCATGTATGAAGAAGATAATGAATCTGAAAGAAGCAAAAGAGGTATGTAAGGATCGTGACACTTGGCGATCTGTTCTCTCTGGCTACCCCGTCAGGGATTGTGCGTGAAGATAAGAAAATAAACACCACAGTCCTCAATCAACATTCACTTTGGCGTAACGAGCGTCGTCGATGCGCTAATGATACCAGATTTATTCTGTGACCACGGTTAGCCAGCGTGCTAACAGAAACACATTGATAACGAGTTTATACGCACGCACTGTCAATTATATTATTCATTTTAGTGCAGCGTTACTTTCGTAACGTTGCACTAAGGTAAAGAACCTCAACCCACATTTTATAAATGAAAATTAGCCTAATGAAGCTGTAAGATCCAAAAGGCTCACTAACAGAATCCAGAAAGTATGGATAGCAAGGAGGCTGCGAGTCGGTAGCAAACCATCAGCATAATACTAACTTGGATGAGTGTTGTGGAGTAGAGTTTTACGGATGGATTTAGTTAATAAATATTAACTGTACGTGACTCACTCTCATTTCAATGCCTTATTTTAAGTTCCTGTAGTGGCAGTGTAAGAGGTAGAAAACCACCCCATATCGACCCAAGGGCGTCATAAGATGCGACAGAGGGAAAGTGAAACAGGAAATGGATAGCAGCATCTTCCTGATAACATACTCATAATTATAAACACTACAGTTGCTAAGTCGCATGACAATCGTGGCAAATATGGCCAAATCTGCCATAAGGGAAAATTTTTAGGCGAACACTATGTAAGCCTCATGTAACGTATTTTAAGTCGAGTTGTCATTGTATAGGTGTTGGTTACTGTGTGAGACGACCAATTAAATTGTCACTTATACTCTAGTTTTTAGCTCGTTATTACTTTTATGATACTATGAAGTACTATTGTTCACCACATTTGGTAATATTGTGAGCAATATATGTTAAGACATAGTGTGTAGGTAATTAATTCTGCTATCGCAGCTAGTAATCGAGATTTACAACGTATATCACACTGGTCACAGCGCTTTGGTATAACGGTAAATCCCAATAAATGCCAGGCTCTCGTTATTGGTAGTCGTCGAATGGTGTCGCAACTTAATATATCTGAACTACCATCCATTTACTATGAAAACTGCGTTATACCCTTCAGAAATAATGTAAAGGATCTGGGTTTAATTATCGACCCGACTCTTAGTTGGACATCACAAGTGTCCGAGGTTTGTCGTAAAGTCACAGGCATACTTCGTTCCTTCTATCGCCTTAAGTTCTTTCTGCCTCCTTCAACTAAACGTCTTCTCGTCCAATCTCTAATTCTTCCGTTATTTGACTACGCCGATGTTTGTCTAACTAATGTTTCTCAGGAGCTGCTAAATAGATTGGACAGGTTACTTAACAACTGTATCCGATTCATCTTTGGCCTGCGCAAATATGATCACGTTTCAGAATTTCGCTCTCAGTTAAAGTGGTTGACTATACGCCAGCGCAGAGATTTCCGAATCCTGTCCACTTTGTTTTCAGTTCTTAATGATCCTTCCTCACTCCTTTATCTAAAAGAAAGATTTCAATTCTGTAGTGACACTCATTCTCTCAATCTCCGTTCTTCACACAGTTTAATCCTGTCTACTCCTCTCCACCATTCTGGGTCAATGTCAAATTCTTTTACAGTTACTTCTATTACCCTCTGGACCAAATTGCCTGTTGACCTGCGAACAATACCTGTCAAAAATGTTTTTAAAAGAAAACTATATGAGCATATCCGTAGCCTACAAAGTTGAATCAACTTTCTTTATATGTTTATAGTTATTTATATATACATTTATTGAGATATATATAATATATATGTGTGTGTAAATATGTGTATTTATTTATATATGTATATGAATTATGTATATTTTATGTATATATGTGTATATTTTATGTATATGTTGCATGTACATATATTCGAACTGAATAATATCATGACAACTTAACTGCCCAAACTCACTTTCTGTTCTACCCAAGGTTAGCTGGTAGAGAATGCCATATAGCATTAAGCTCGCCTTTTGTACAAATATTTGGTGCAAAAAAGAATAAATAAATAAATAATATCAACGCCCTAAAGATATTTTTACATAAGTAATTTATTATACATTAAAGAAAAAGCATAATATTATAGATATTCTTTACAGATGGACACGGGCCTAAAATTCCAAAAAAATAATAATTGTGCAAGTGACCTCGAAATAATATATTAATTTCTAAACATACAAGCATCATATTATTAAGGAGAATCAGCACTTAAAATTAAAAGTTAAATAATAAAGTTACAGCCTATATACATCCCACTGCTGGGCACAGGCCTCCTCTTTTTTCTGAGAGCTTTCCGCGCTGCCGCAATGCGTGTTGGCAAACTTGATATGTATTCGAAATATTTTTTCTTTTATTTCTCAGGCTTAAACCTGCATGGTTTCCCCACGATGTTTACTTTGCAAGACAGCAGCACGTGGTGAATCACTACTTAAAATGACAACAATCTAATGAGTGCTGTCAACGGAGATCGAATCTGTAAATAGATCACTTACCTTCTTAGCTACTATGGCTGCCAACTGTTTACTTAAAGTGAAGATAATTTAAGATTAAGGGAAGCAACCTAGATACTTTGAACGCCAGGAATTTTAAATTTAAATTATAAATTAAATTTGCGAAAATTTCATTCCATTTTAATCCTTTTAGACAACGCATCTGCATTTTGATTCGCAAACGAGGATAGTTGTAGATGTATATGTGCCACAGCAACCCCTTACCATTGGTTGACTGTGTGCTCGCTTCTCACCCTTGACTTTTAAAAAAAAACAATGTTTTGTATAATCAAACGACTTATACCCAGCCATATCATAATGTAAAGAAATGTTTAGCTAGTAATATTTGTCTTGAAAGATACATAACACTTTACTGGCCACTTTGTCACGGATTTCAAATAAGCGGGTTCATCCCTAGGGGATAAGGTTCTGTAAGAAAACGATAAACCTAGCCTCAAGATTGCCGCTTCATTATGATTAAGTGATGTAATAATTGACAATTTCACCATTGTTTGTAAGAAAATCTGTACTTTATATGTAGTCTTATTTTCAACGAGTGAAATATCCATGAACCCGGTCGTTCTTAACTGGACACGAAATTACTCCATCAAAAGATTTTACGGGCGTTTTCATCATCCCGCCTCGTAAACCTAGCGCTTTGCGGTCAAATCTTTTAAAATGTACTATTATAAGCAACACAGGGTTATAGCATCAACTTTATACTTTTATCATGTTTTTATATGATAAACGAGAAAATTCTCTTAAGTACTATATACTAATTTCATGAAATTTTATTCAATTATTATTATACACACGAGATTTAAACCAGAATCCGCTTTATTTACAAGGGTTCTTTTTAGATCATAGTTTTTTACCGGAGACTATATATAAAGCATTATAGTAATAAGACGGATAATTTTTTTCAAACCGTAAGAGTATACTGCTAGATATGTGAGCTCTTCCTTTTTTACATGGGGAAATGCTTACGTCTGACTCTCACTTACTAAACCTCATTTTGTTTCCAAATTGGCTGCATATTGGCAGGATCACGGCAATGCTTTCGCACACATCCGGGGCCCCACCAGCGCTGGCCACCCCAAAGCTGTCCCTCCTCGGGGGGAGGACTCCTTTTCCCGTTAGGCACACCCGTTAGGAATCCAGAGCGCGCCTACGAAATCCCGTTCGTGGGGGGGGGGGGGGGAGATATGTGACTTTGCTATAGCAAGGAGAAATGTCATTTTATTCAAGATTGGTATTGATGATTGTAGTACCAGAGGTCTCGCCACTTTTGTTTTTGTTTTCCTTTGTCGATCTGGGTAATTTTACAATTATTATACACCAAATGGTTATGCTTCAGTTTATCAGATCTGTGTGCTCGCGTGTGTACGTGAATCCTGTGGTTCATAGAAGTAAATTTAAGATTAAGAATTAAAATGCAGATACGTTGTTACCCCAGAGGACTGTGAGTGCCAGAGTGGAATGCCTAGTTATCAGTAAAAAGGGTCTCTGGTTTTCTGCACTCACCATTTGAAACACAGCATTATTTTGCTGTTTCACGTTCGTGTTCTGTGTGGTTCTATCCCGGTCGAGCCCAACTATTCGTACTCCAGCTATAATAAAGTTGTAACATTGCTTTACCACATGGGGCTAACATTGTTTATAAAAGAAAAATATGTTGTGTAGTTCTTATGAAATAGAAAATCTTGTGTCTCATCGACAACATTACTAACGAATAGCATAATATAAGGTCCAGTCAGTCCTTGGACACCTGCAGACAACTTTAAACGAAGGCTACAAGTGCATTGTTATTTCTGAGTACTTAGATGGAATGTCTCATAGTATTATTCTCATTTTCAGGAACCGTATTAGATCGCAAATAATTTTTGTGTAGATAGGCAGGTCTGATGAACTCATGCAATTTGATACAGATTACTTAAGTTTAATTTTATTTTAAAATTAATGACTATCTTAATCCAACTGCTAAAAGCATTATTGGTGATCAAATCTATTAATATTTAACTAATAATATTTAATAATATCATTAATTAACCAATAATTAGAATTAAAATTTTAGGTATAATGTAAAAATTAATTTTGTAATGGACCAGGGTTGTCTGTATCATAATTTTATTATTATTATTATTATATCAATTATTTATATTTCTTCTCTTCCTTGAGGATTTGAAACACCACACACACGGGTCGGAACTAAGTATGTGAGGGAAAATTTAAATTGTAAAAGTGGATGATAAAGTAGAAGTCAGAAACTTTCGGGTGATGCGACAAGTGTTGAGGATGGTGGCTTTTTGTAGCATGTGAAGTGTATGAGTAGGCATGTGTAGTGTGTTAAGGCTTTGTGTAAGTGATTTTTGTATAATACCCGCGGATGAGAGAACTATCGGGACGATGTGAACATTTTGTGCTTTCCATTGAGTTTTATTTCTATGGAAAGTCCTTGATATTTACTTAGTTTCTCGGATATTGTAGTTTGAATATTGTGTGAGTTTGGTATTGCTACATCTATCAGGTAAACTGTTTTATTGGTTTTTTCGTGAACTGTAATGTCAGGTCTATTGTAATGAAATAGTTTTATCTGTTATTATTGTCCGGTTCCAGTAGATTTTCTGATTCTTACTTTCTAATACTGTATCAGGTTTATACTTATAATATGGCTGCATCTTATCTACGAATTTATATTTATATACTAAAAATGTTAGTGTATGATTGCAGCAACTTGGTCATGACGATGTTTATAATCGGTTTGTGTAAGTGATTTACATGCTCCTGTAATATTTTGTATGGTTTCAGAGGAATTGTTGCAATGTCTGCACGTGTCAGTCAGTCTGATTGGAGTCTTTTATGATGTATTTTATGTAATTACGAGTTGGTACTATTTGATTCTGTATGGCAAGCATAAAACTCTCGGTCTCGGGAAACAGTTCACCTCGTTTGAGCCATTCTATCGACTTAATTTTATCGACGTGTGGCTGGCTCAGATAGGCTCGATGTCTTCCATATAGGGCAGTGTATTGAGTGTGCGTGGTAATTTTTTGATGTCAGTTTCTGACCAAGGTATAATTCCGAAAGAGTATGTGAGAATAGCTATTGCAAATGTGTTATTGGCTTTAATAGCGTTTCTTGAGTGAGGTTGGTTTTTAAGATAAGGTTGAGGCGATGTGAGAATTTTTTGAGCAGTTCCTGTTTTGTAATATTTTGTTGAATGCGTCTGGACAGTTTAAAACCTAAGTATTTGTATGTACTGTGTTCATCCATTGGTCTAATTGATTCACCTGAATTGAGTGTGTAACTAGTGCTTTGAATCTTACCTTTTATAATAGCAATATTTTGCATTTATCTACTCCGAACGACATACAAATATCTTGAGGAAATTGTTGTGTTGTGTCTGCTAGTTGGAATAATGTATTTTTGTCTTCTGCATATAACTTTATGTCATCCATGTACATAAGG
Organism: Parnassius glacialis; assembly: GCA_033319125.1. Taxonomy (NCBI): domain Eukaryota; kingdom Metazoa; phylum Arthropoda; class Insecta; order Lepidoptera; family Papilionidae; genus Parnassius; species Parnassius glacialis. The sequence goes on along the minus strand of JAVANC010000021.1, from coordinate 40,144,458 downwards.
TGTGTTAGGGTATATTGCGTGTTATTGTTTTTCAATGTAAATCCCATGTCAGTATTATTTAGTAAGTGTGAAAGTGGATTGAGGGCCATGCAAAATCACAAAGGACTTAGGGCCATGCAAAATCACAGAGGACTTAGGGCATCTCCGTGAAATATACCACGTTTTATACAGATTGGTTCAGTAGTTACACTCAAAGAGAATTGATTAATTTTAAGCACAGTTTGCCAATTTTGCATAGAAGTTTTTAAGAATAGTTTCAATGTTGGGTGAATTTTATACAGATTTAAGATATCTAATAACCAGCTATGCGGCACTGAATCGAAAGCCTTTTGGTAATCGATAAACATTGTGTGAATATCTTTCTTGCTATGAACAGCGCTGTTCAAAATAATTGCATCAATAGTAAGTTGTTTTTTACATCCTTGGTTATTCTTACGTTACTACTTACTACTTACTACTACTTACTACTATTACTTACGTACTTTGTTGTTCTGCTAGAATATTATTTTTGGTTAAATTTTCATATACTATTTCGCTTACGCAGGCTGTTAATATTTTGTACAAGGTTTGTAGACAAGTAATTGGTCGGTATTTCGCTGGGTTTATGGTGTCATTCATGTCTTTGAGTATCATATATTATGTTACCCCGTGTGTTATGTGGGTTGAAAGTAAATGTGGTGATTGGATGAATGTGTTTAGGTGGTTATGTATGAATGGATGTATGCTGGTGTATTTCTCATACAAGTAGTTGTGAATATTGTCTGTGCCTGGCGATTTCCAGTTATGTGTGCGTTTGAGGACTTCTATAAATTTATTTATTTGTATAAATTAAAATTTAATTTCTGAGATTTCTGGTGTTGCCTCGTTGATCCAGTCTGCGTGATCATTATGCGATGATGGATTTTCCCAGACGTTGGCCCAGAATTCCCGCAATGTTTCGGACGAAGGTGTCTCCAGATTTTGTTTGCTGGTGTCTCTGTTATTAGATGTAAGGTTTCTGTAAAATAATTTTTCATTGTTGGTAAATTTTGTGTTTTGTACTTTGCGTTTCGTGCATGTTATATATATTTTAAGTCTACTGGATGCTGCATTTAATTTTTGATTTAAAGTGTCCAAAAAATGTTCTAGTTCTTTATTCGAGTTTTCGTGTTGTGCGTGTATTTGGTATTTTCTCTTTATTTCTTCTACTGCAGCTACTACATTTTTTACTTCTGCTACCGTTAATGAATTGTGTCAGTCTGCCTATGTGTGCTCTTAAAGTTTAGATTTTCCTTTCTAATCTGACCAGCCATGTTGGTTTTTTCTTTGTATATGTTTGTCTTTCATTTTGTGTGGAATGTGATATTTTAGCCCCATTGCATTTAGCAACAGTGGTAGAGCTACGCGGCAGCTTTCGTTGTCGCACAAATGGGACGGCTCGAACCGGGGTGGTACCACGACCTCACAGAATACCAGCGTGAAGTAGAGGTTTACCTCTGCGTTTCGCTTGGTGAGTGCAGGTGGCCGGAGGCCTTTTTTACTGGAAATGAGGCATTCCATCTTAATCCTCACTGGTGACAACGCATCTGCATTTTGATTCGCAAACGAGGATAGATGTAGATGTCCATGGGCCGCAGCAACCATTTACCATCAGGTGGACTGTGTGCTCGTTTGTCATCCTAATCCTATAAAAAAAATAGCTGCCGTCCATGCTGCACAATAATTTTTTGTTTGAAATGTGATGAAATCGCTACACACCGATTGTTTTTACGTTCTTAGGAAGAATGTTAGTTTATATAAGTTACTATAGCAGTGGACTTTCTAGACGGTTTGCTTGGGAATGTGTGGCCTATTAGTGAGGTTGTGTATCTCAAAAATATTGTTGAGCTTGTAGAAATATGTCTTTTATTTCCGAGTTTATTTCTGAAGCAGCATCAAAGTTAGTTTGCAGAGGCCCAAATCGATCAATATATGTGTTACTTAAGATATTTTCATCATTTGTATTCAAGAGACTGTGCGATACGATGATAGTCTGTATGTTGTCGTTGAGGGATATTTTTGAAGTCAATGTGTTTGTAGGTGTGCCAGAGGTGTAAGTTATTGAATGTTGAGTGTTTAGTGTATAAATGTATTCATCAGGTTGTTCTAAGTTGCTTTGCGGTTATGTGTTCCAATGTTCAATATTCATGAATTCAATATTTTGTGTGTTAATGTTACTATTCCTTAATTCTGTTGTGACCTGGTTTTTAATTTCTTCTAGTCTGTTGCTGTTAATATATTTGTTATTGTTGCACGCCACTATTAATGTCTTCTATATGGCAACACTAGTTACATTAGCGCCCTCTAGTGTCGAGTAGCAGAACTAGGAGAGTCAAGATCCTTCCAGAAATTTCGGGACCGATATGTACTCGAACATTCTCGATGTCGCTACAGTAGAAGGTTCTGGAAACTATCTGAGGCCCTATATAAAGCCGGTATAGACTACGACCAAGGCAGTATTGAATTGGCGATACAAGAGAATACTTCGAAGCGAAATAACTGCGAACTAAAGTGATTGTGTTTTATTATTAGTGTGGTTTTTGATTGTAATTAGTGTTGTGTAATTAAAGTGTCAATTTTGGTAATTCAATCGGCAGGTTTTAATTGTCTTGAACCCCAAGCTCGTAACATTATTAATAATAGCTCTTGTTTGATCAGATAATCTTTGCTCTGTTACATGTGCTAATTCTGAATATATGCTTATAAATTCTTCATGTAGATGTTTTCTATAGGCTGTCTTAATTGTTTCTAATTGTGTGACAGTATAATATATTGTTATTAACGCTTCATTATATTCGTTCGTCCACTTCATGCCTTGACTGGGTTTTATTTTATTTGGTGTTTTATATTGTTTGAAGTGTTGCGGTATTTTAGTGTGAACCACTTGTAGTTCGGCTCTAACTTCCTCATAAGTCTGATCTATTATGATCTGTGCCAGTATTTTTTTTTGAATAATGGCTCTACACTGGTCACCTGTTCTTTGTCAGTTTACTTGCATAGTTGGGTATTTTTCTAAAAAATTAGTGTGAACAGGTAAAAGGTATCTATTTTTGTCTGTATCCATATTAGTAAGATAAAGATAAGTGCGTAGGATGTATTTATTCATTTCAATACTCTATTTCCTACGAGTTGTTGCTGTGCTAGTGGTGGGTACAGTTTCGTCGACAAAATTTGTCTTCTGTACAACATCCGCTGACTGTATACTGATTGACGATGATGATGTCGTCGGGTTGATGCATAATGATTGTGATAATGATGGTATTGATGGAAAAAGAGATGAGGAAGATGATGGCTTGCAATGTGGAGTTTCGTCATCTATCTGAGGCAGGTTAGTGTAAGCATGTTTTTTTTTGTTTTTGATCTAGTAATCATATTATTCCTACTCTCGTATTCTGTAAGTATCTAGCTACTCGTGTAGCTAGGGACTTACAGAATCGACGGCAGCAGAGCCCTGCGTTTACTGCGGCAAGGGTAAATAAAACTGGAGGTTCCCTATTATCCAGAGTTGGCACACTATCGACTAGCACTCTCCCGTAGCCATGCAGCCCTCGGCATGTGCGATCTTGGCTTGGATTGTATCTCTTTTAGTCTGACTCCTCGCCCTAGATCTATCTCGGCATGAGTAAACTCTACTGGCATAAACTTAGAGTTCATTGGAGCACGCAAACCCCACCACGTCGTCAACGTAGTGTACAACGGTGGGGATCAAAGTTTTTACGTTTTCTCAGTTTCTTTTAAACAAAACTGGATTAATGGTTACTACCACCGGACTAAGCCAAGTGGGTACCATGAACGTGTTTTGTTATGGGTAGTTTTCTGTTGAGATAAATTTTCTAACTATTCTACAAGTATTAAGCAAAACTGCTTTTTGCAATTGAATACATGTAAATTTTGGTAGATCAAGAGTTTTTAATGATTGATGAAGCGCTTTTTCTATTACACCAGTTGCAGAGGGCACTATAGGCACTATAATGGCATTATGTAAGCTCCACATTCTTATAACGTTATGTTGTAAATCAATGTATTTAGAAATTTTTTCAATAATTGTAGTCTGAAGGTTATTTGAATTATGTATAGCAATGTCAGAAATAAATGCACGTTTATTCACTTTGTCTAATAATATTACATCCGGTCTATTATAGTGTATTGTTTTGTCGGTAAGTATAACTCTGTCAAAATACATTTTGTGAGAGGTATTTTCAAGGACTATTTCAGGTTTATATTTATAGTATACTTGAGTAGGCTGATCAGTTAGTTTCCATTTGAGGGCAAGTTTTTGGTGAATGATATTGGCTACTTGATCATGCCGATACTTATAATCCGTTTAACGATCGCTTTACAAGCATTTGTGATGTGTTTGGATTGTTTCAGAAGCATTATAACAACGTCTACGTGTGTTGGCATGTAGAATTTTTAAATTAATGATGTGCTTTTGATAATTACGTGGTTCTATGCCGTGTAGTGGCGGTTAAGTGTCCACTACCCCGTATATTCCCGTGGGTGGCGTAAGAAGCGACAAAGGGAAACAGGCAGGAGATGGGCAGCAGCATCTTCCTGATAACAGCAAAAATTACAATAAAAAAACTGTGGTAGCCAACCCACTCGCCAAGCGTGGCAACTATGGCAAATACCCCCCTATGATGAGAGTAACAAGAAGACGGCCCCCAGTCCCCGGCGGCCCCGCTATTCCTGGCTACGGAGGCGACCATGTCAACGGCGACACGACACGAGCAAGGGGTGCTAAGAATCTCCGGTGGAGGTTCGGTTTCCACCTTAGACGACTCGACCTGGAAACACACGACGCACGCACCCTGAGGACTGACGAGAAGATCGTGGAGCTGGAAGAAGAGATAGACAAATTTCGCTGGCATATTATTGGATTATAGTAGGATATTGATAGTGGAAGGACATGGTAATCCTCGAATGCGGCAACTTGCTTTATCAGCGGGAGGGCGACCATTTCTCCCAAGGAAGTGTAGGATGTATCGTCCACAAGTCTCTCGTTAACAACGTAGTAAAGATTGAGAGTGTGTCGACGAGGGTTGCGTACCTTATACTCAGAATCACCAAACGGTATTCGCTGAAGGTCATACAGGTTTACGCACCAACCTCGGCACACCCCGATTAGGGGGTGGAAGAAATGTATGAGGATATCGCTAGAGCCATGCATTCCTCCAAAACCCACCATACGGTGTTAATGGGAGACTTCAACGCAAAACTAGGCACAAGAGAGAACGGGGAACTAAAATTAGGGAAATTCGAAATAGGGCAACGGCACCCAAGGGGCCAGCAGCTGGCCGACTTCATGGAGAAAGAGGGACTCTTTATGATGAAATCTTTCTTCCAGAAGCGGCCCCACAGAAAGTGGACCTGATCGAGCCCCGACGGTTGAACAAAAAAATTAGATTGAGTTCATTATGACGACCAGACGACAACTGTTCAGTGATGACTCCGTGATGGCGAGGGTGAAAATTGGTACGAACACCGAATGGTTATAGGCACACTGAACCTAAATGTTAAGTTGGAGAGGTCTCGTCTGATGAAGTCAACGCTCCGTCCCCCTCATGCTCTGTTCCGAATTCCCGAAACTTTTCAGCTCGAGTTACGAAACCGTTTTCAGTGCCAAGAAGACTGCAATGAAGTGGACAATATGAACGACAAGCTCCTGGAAACTGTCCATGCGGACGGAGCTAAGTTCTGCAAGACCCACCGCAGACGAACACAGAAATCTCCGATCACACTCTCAATATCATGTCTGTTAGACGGGAGATGAAGCTACATTCTTCAACAGATTTGACAGCATACAGGCAACTGAACAGACAGATCTCCAAATGCATGCGGCGGGACTTACGCAACTTCAGCTTGTATTGAAGAAGCGATCGAGCGGAACCAAGGCTCCAAAGTTTTTGCCAGAGATCTGTCTGCTAGAAAGAGCCAACTGTCAAAGCCGAAGACCGAGTGTGGCAGCATCGTTTCTGAAGCACGTGAGATTCTGAGTGAGATTGAGAGGTTCTATGAACAGCTGTACACGTCATCGTTGGAGCCACACGCAAGTGTGAGTAACGATCCAAGAGCGAGTCTTATCCGACACTATTCCGAAGATATCCCGGACGTCAGTCTGAGCGAGATTAGAATGGCTCTCCAGCACCTTAAAAATGGCAAAAAAATTATCAAAAAATATATATATCAAAAAAATTAAAGGTTTAAATATTGGCCGTTTAATAAATTTATGGCGGGATCGTCTTAGTTAGGACGCTTATTTACGTTGTGTTTGTATAGTAACTTAGTTCTTTTAGGTGTATCTTGGAAAAATGAATATTCACGAGAGCAATCGAAAGCTGTTGCTAGAGTCTTATAAGCTAAAGAACCCCGTTCACGAAGACAGCTCAAAAAAGTTAATAATAATGAATTGTCCGTATTCCACTTGTATCAGGTTCACAACAGTCTATTCCTTATTAATTAATTCCTTCCCGCTTGGAAAAGGCTCACAATATTTATATCAAATACCATATAGGTCTTCGCTCTCCCACATATAAAAAAAATGTGGAGGAGGTACACGGCTCCGCACACGCCGCGCACGGTGAGTGCCAACCATTTTAATGCGCTCCCCACGAACGATACGCTAATTTGGGAACTGGACCGCAGTCCACAGCAAAATAACTGGCGAACCAGTAAAAGATGACTTCGCCCCTTGATAGTGCGTAAGCACAAACATCGACCGAAGTCGCGCATGTCAATGCGTGTAAACGTCATACAGAATACGATCAAATCCAGCCACAGTGAATGTACGTCACACGGGTTAGGCAACAATAGGAACACTGGCCATAAAAAGCCCTCCGTGAACGTCACCACCTGCCAGACCGCCGTTCCTGCAGACGTGATGTAAGTATAAGACATCACCACCAATTGCTTGGTTAGCATGGCCAATTGGCCGCAGAGCGTGTCATGAGTCTACCGCTCACCTCATGGGAATGGGGTCCCATGTTGTGCGGCTTTCGGCCGCAGCCTTGAGAGCCTCCTCAGATTCTCCCTCCAGCTACCACCCGCATGAGGTCGACACATATGCTCCACCAACCAATACAATGGCAGATATAGTCAATAGGCAGTTATAACAGATAATAGTAATAATTCGCCATCAGAAAGGGTTTGTGTCACTGACATTGAGTATATGCATTTTTCGATCATGTTCGTCTCACCCACCAACAAGTTGCCTTTAATCTTTCAAAGGTGGGATCTTTATAGAGATATATTATTAAGTTGTTATATAAAACATCATGGAGGGCAGACAGTCTGCAGCCCCGCGATGAAGGGACCCGACTTGGGCAAAGCTACTTAGGTTGTGAGTCAAACCAAGACGCAGAGAGCGCCATTGAGAATAGCTACCCGCCAAACAACCACCGCAGAGACGCAATGCTGCAGAATGCAACAAGCATCAATACGACTATCGTCGGGCTTACACCATCCCAAGGTCCCCCATACAGTCCCAGCAGACATCACCACCCGCATACTTCCATCGACCAAAACCACAAGATGCGTCGATTTAGGTGCAGCACACCCGCAGATTCATCACAAGACACAATACTGCAAATAGCAGTAAGCATCAATGCAACTATCATACGGATGGCGTCCCCTCACAACACACCCACATGATCCCTATCGACTTTGGTAACAAAAGTGATAATGTTGTTAACTAAAAATACCACCAACGTATCATAGTAGCACGGTACTAAGACGTCAGTAGCCAAAACTCCACGTATCATAGCGCTATTGCACTAAGACATGAAGTTGAGTATGCTTGCTGCACTTAAAAGTACTACCAAACACACTCACCCTAATCAGAAAGATAGCCGACGTATCATAACGCTATGCGCTAAGACGCTGCCCACAAACGGTAAGGGTGTGCGATGTCCACAGGCAAGTCGTATTGCTACAACAAACCCGCTTACCACCGGCACTAAGATGATATGTCTAGGACACATCGGTTAGCGAGTCCAAGTTTACCTCGCTCTCGGAGGCTGCGAAGCAACCTACACGCCACTATAATAATCCTTTTCGAGTCCCATTTATTTCAATATAATGCTTTTACATATTTGAGACCTTCAACATATTTGCTTTATAACATAGATTATACTATTGTATGTCTTATTCATATGGGACTTCAAGTCATAACTCTGCTATCATAATGCTTATGCATCATAGAGACCTTCTATATTAATGCTTTGGTTCGTTAGACCTTACTATGATAAGTCCCTAATATAGGACTAGTCATTGTGCAACCTTAGTACTAGCAGTAGATCAGCCGACCACCCCATATATATGTACAATCTTGGGTATGTGTCTCCGGCAACGCCCTATAAGGGAACATTACGAGAACACATTCATCAACTTAGAAATTTTCCAATTATTACAAGAACTCTTTCATCAACTTTCATCCATTTTTCCTATTATATTACAAATGTTATTTATCTTTATTATTGCAATATAATCGAGATGTATTTATATGATTTGATACATTTTGAATATTTTAAGCAGAGTTTTAATAAATTTAGAGATTTTTAGAGACAATTTATGCGTTTACTAATACTATAATATTCAATATTCCAAATAAATATATTTGAACTTTATGCTTATTATTTGCATTTTAATTGTTTGAAATATAATTTCTATGACATTTTTAAATGTCTCTATAATGAATTTAATTATTATTTATTTATAATAATTATGAGGCGTCCCAATCTGTAAGTACCTCATTTTTTTGCAATGCTTTATCATACATCATAAGCGGTGTCAATTTATGATCGTTCTGTACATTGTGTAGTGTTGATGTTGTAGTTTTATAATTAAGGCTTTAACAAGCCTGAAAGATCTTGACGAAACGGCTATCACAGAGATTTTAGCCAACGTCAACACCGTCTAGCGACTACGTTCTGTATTACTTATAAAAGTGCAAAGATTAATAGACTGCAGAGATGACAATTATAAAAGTGACATACTGCCTGTTATGCTTGCGGTAGGTTTGTCCGGTAGGCGTCACGAGCTGTGTTCAAGTTTCAAGTACGTAAGAGTTTTTATTATATATGTTAAATCGTATTTATTTGTATCGTATTAGTAGATTTGGGTCAAAGTGTTCGCTGTAAATTTTTCCCGGGTTTGATCCCCGACAGCACGAATGCTATTTGTAATTGCAATTTTCGTCAACATGCATTGGGGCAGTTCGGCGAGCATTTCCTTGCCCTAAAACCCTCTCAGAAATAAAAAAAGAGTTCTGTGCCCAGTAGAGGGACTTGTATAGCCTTTTACTTTACTTTGTAGCAATATTTATATTATTTATATTATGTTATATTAGATACAGAAGGGTACCTTATGCTGATAAAAATATCACGTGGAGGCGACGAAATCGTAAAACATCTTTGTACCTAGATAAAACGTTCGAAAAATTGTCAATCATGTTATACGCCACATTTTCTATAGAGCGTAGAACATTGCAGATAGGGCAAAATAAAAAATTATCCAAAATATTATGGGAACTATTTATTAATAATATTTGTAGGTATTTATAATAAAAACAATGAACAAGCTGCAAGGTTCAACTAATAATGTTTCTTGTAAACACAATTGTAAAATTCCTGTTTTAATTTTTACCAATGGTTAATTGATGAATCGTAGTCAAGATCACTTCATATAAAATATATTTAATTAAAATTGACACATGACCTATTTGGATTTCTACTTACAACTCGGCGGAAATTACAAAAGAAGACATGCATTGGGGCAGTTCGGCGAGCATTTCCTTGCCCTAAAACCCTCTCAGAAATAAAAAAAGAGTTCCGTGCCCAGTAGAGGGACTTGTATAGCCTTTTACTTTACTTTGTAGCAATATTTATATTATTTATATTATGTTATATTAGATACAGAAGGGTACCTTATGCTGATAAAAATATCACGTGGAGGCGACGAAATCGTAAAACATCTTTGTACCTAGATAAAACGTTCGAAAGATTGTCAATCATGTTATACACCACATTTTCTATAGAGCGTAGAACATTGCAGATAGGGCAAAATAAAAAATAATCCAAAATATTATGGGAACTATTTATTAATAATATTTGTAGGTATTTATAATAAAAACAATGAACAAGCTGCAAGGTTCAACTAATAATGTTTCTTGTAAACACAATTGTAAAATTCCTGTTTTAATTTTTACCAATGGTTAATTGATGAATCGTAGTCAAGATCACTTCATATAAAATATATTTAATTAAAATTGACACGTGACCTATTTGGATTTCTACTTACAACTCGGCGGAAATTAGAAAAGAAGATTTTGTCTTTTCACACAAGTATTGTTTACAATTGGCGTGGTTTCGAAAAGCGTGATTAAGTGTCAGCGGTATATAATCAATTAAATACTGAACTTTTTTGAAATTTTTCTTTGTTTATTTTTGTTATATCTTCTTAAAAACTGACGCCATCTCACTATTTTATTATTTGTTTTTTTTGTAACGCATAAGGATAAGTTAGACTAAGTTAGATTAACTTCGATAAGTGTGTAAGTTTTTTTAATTTTATCACAAATTTTACCGCAATAAATTATTACCTTTTCTACAGTGATTCTCTCCTCTTAGTTTCGGCGTGACTGTAGGATGTTATACTGAGTCACCGTCAGTTACTAAGCGGCCATAAATCATTATATGTATGTATAGACATAGATAATATATACATTTTTTTATTTTAATATTTGTTTTTTTTTAATTTTGATTGATTTTTTGAAACCTGGTAAAATTATTTTTTTCCATACCAATTGATGGGCCTGAGTATAATGCTAGTTATGCTCTTTGGCTGAAGTTATTTTTTATTTTATGCTCAATTGCAAACAAAACAATATTGATTGCGCATTTCTAAAACAAAATTTTACCTCTTTTCCTTCTAATGGAGCTATTATTAGCACCTAACATGGCGGAATAGTTATTATTATCTATAAGACCATTTTTTTTATATGATAAGAGTGACAAGCGAGCACACAGTCCACCTGATGGTAAGTGGTTGCTGCGGCCCATAGACATCTACATCTATCCTCTATTACAAATCAAAATGTAGATGCGTTGTCACCCGTGAGGACTAAGATGGAATGCCTCATTTCCAGTAAAAAGGGCCTCCGGCCACCTGCACTCACCAAGCGAAACGCAGAGGTAAACCTCTACTTCACGCTGGTTTTATGTGAGGTTGTGGTACCACCCCGGTTCCAGCCGGCCCATCCGTGCGATAGCAAAAGCTGCCGCGTAGCTCTACCACTGTTATTATTTGCAGAAACAGTTTTTGTTAACAGTTATAAGTATAACATTTTATCAGCTGCTTTGTTTATAGTGCCTTGAGCAACACTTTGCCGGTTTCTGTACAGAAAATGATGCTAGCTTTGCAAATATGAAGCTAGATGGCCGCTACCATTGAATATAATATGTGTTACACTTATTTACATAGAAACTTTAATTATCATTTATATGCATAAAATTCTAAATAGCACTTTATACACAAGAAAGTAAACTTTTAGATCAGTCCATCTTGTTTTTCACTAATTGAGTGAAAAGTAAAACAAACCAATAGGTGCCGTGATTTAAAATTTCTTGCAACTTTTTATAGAAAAGCATGACCTTATCATAATATAATAGTCAATCATTTAGCCATGTGATAAAACTTTTAAGTGTGCCAGTCAAACATTAATGATGATATTCGGGTCATTATACTGGAAATAGTCTTTTAAATATTTTGTAGTACAATTGATAATCTTCAGTATGAATAACCGTGTATATGACTTTTATAAGTCTATGTTATTTTTGATGTAAATTATTATTGCAGATAAAAGCCCTTTCACATTTATTGTATTCTCGAATTAAATTAATCGAAACGAAAATAAGAATTTTGGCTCTTTATAACTGATCTTTAAATGTAAAACACTGACTTAAAATTATATAATTATCGGCATTATTTTAATTCATTGAACTTTTTTAAGATTGTGTTGAAACTCTACTGGTAAAAGAAAACAAATATATATATATATATATATATATATATATATATATATATATCTTTATAAATAAAAAGTACGTGTCACGTTGTTTGTCCGCGATGGACTCCTAAGCTACTGAACTGATTTCAATGAAATTTTTGGTCAATGTGCAGTCTGGTCCAACTTAAAAGATAGGATAGCTTACATCTCAATTTATAGTCGCAATACAATATTATTTTATTGAAAATTATTTGTCTATTATTTGACAGTCACAATTATCTGTTAGCTCCAAACGATTCTGTCAGATGACGATATCTGTCTGTTGACTGGATTGAGTAAATATTTAATAGATGGCGCTATGTTAAAAATACAAACGTTTAATATAAGCTACAATTTAGTAGTATAACGACCACGTGTTGCTGTAAGTATTCAACAGATAAGACCGATTTCAAAAAAATTTTGCAGACTGTGTGCAGTTTGGTCCAACTTGAGAGATAGGATAGTTTTTATCCCGATAAGTTTAGTGACCCTCAATTTTTTTATTGCTAATTTCAGGAGTTTTTTTGGGAAAGCAAATGGTCGTTCGGAAAGGGCAGAACAACGTCTGCCTGGTCAGCTAGTATATATATATATTATAGTTCTTGATAAAAATAAAGTATGCGCGTTACATCGCATCCCATCAAGAATTTCTAATGTAATTCTTGGTGTAAAGCTAAGACGTGATAAAAACTGTAAACAATAGAATAACAAAACAATGAAAATATTTGTAAATACTTGCTTTATAACCTAATAAATATTATTTGACCGTAATAAAATAAAACAAGTTAATCTTCGGCAGTAAAGTAAAAATAAATATTTTCGATTAGTTTTGCAATACCTAACAGCCGGATCAGCGGGCGATTCTGATCCATCTAAAGATGCTAAATTTCAGCAAGCACTGTCAAACTCAATAGGAGTGACTGAAAAACGGTTCTTGATATTAAGGGTAAATAAATTATTTAACCTATAAAGTAAAATCACTTTATAAAAAATCAAAATAGCCCAATAGCTTTATTAACATGAGATATATAATTGTACGAGTGCTTACAATACTTAACATTTTACTGAAATCTCAGAAAGTTTTTTTTTTAATAGAATAAGGGTGACAAACGAGCACTGTTCAGCTGATGGTAAGTGGTTGCTACGTTCCATAGACATCTACATCCATTCTCGATTACGTATCAAAATGTAGATGCGTTGTCACCCGTGAGGACTAAGATGTAATGCCTCGTTTCCAGTAAAAAGTTTCTCCAGTTCTCTACATATACCATACGAAACACAGCAGGGTTAAACTGCTATTTTACATGGTATTCCGTGAGAGTGTGGCCCTTCCCCTTTCGAGCCGACCCATTCGTGCTAAAACTATACCTACTACTAATATAGCTGCAGCATGGCTCTACCACGTAAAAAAAATTGACGTTGAAAATTTAAGTATTTTCAGAAGCAACTTTGCAATTATTTTCTATTGAGTGAATTTTTGTGGAATCGTGTTTTGCAAACCGCCACCTGAAATACGTACAATGTTTTTTCGATAACGATGTGAAATTACAAAACGATCCCCATGCATATGAATGTGGCTCTATTCAGCCTCTTAATATGAACATACTTCGGCATTCAGAGATTTTAAAAGTTTTCATGCGTAGATAATGGAAGATATAATATTATATTACTGTCCCGTGTGAGGCAACCTTTATACTTATATACATATTCTCATCATATTTTTATGGTTGGTTAGAAAAATTATATCTAAATGCAAACTTTCACAGGGTAAATTTTTTTTTACTATTTTTACCCAGCAAGTAGTAAAGCAACTACAATCCCATCGGTAAGTGGTTATGTAGCCTGTATATACATTACGTATATGTAGTGGTAATGGTGAATTGCACTGACTTAACAAAAACCTATTCACTGTTGCCTTGTAGGTTAATATTATTTGCGACCTATTTGTGTGTGTGTGTGTGTGTGTGTGCACGTGTGTGTGCGTATGCGTGTGTGTGTGTGTGTGTGTGTGTGTTTGTGTGTGTGTGAAGAAAAGCGCGCGTGTGTGTGTGTGTGTGTGTGTGTGTGTGTGAAGAAAAGCGTATGAGAATACGTGAAGAGGAATAAAAGTTGAGTACTACTTCGCTTACCTATACGAGGTTGCCACTCGAGAACCTTCCTATTTTTTATCTGTTTTCCAAGTTATATAGCTAGCCCATTGCCATTTCACTGTAATATTCCGTTGGGCTATGTCAGTTTCTCTGGTTCTACTGCGAATATCTTCATTTCTAACTTTATCACGTAGAGAAACCCCTCTCCAATTTAAAATTTTTACATTTTTTAGATGATAGTTTGTCTAACATAAAAAAAACCAAAGTCCAAGAATGTCTTTATATAGTTATTTATACTTAGGGAAGCACCATTTTTTTTATTTATTTCAATTGTTTGATTTAATTTGATAACAGTGTACCTAAATTTAAGTATCTGTATCTATATTTCCCTCCCCAATAATATTTTACAAAGTCATACTCATAAAAACAGCGTTTTATTATAAAATCATATATATCATAATTATAAAATTCAGTATCAACTAATTAATAAAATATGCAACAATAAAATTACATAGGTATTAAAAACTATCGAAATCTAAGTAACGAGAGCATGTTGGTCGTTCCACATCTAAATTATATAAAAATGCATTTTTCAATTTCACTTATCAACGTCGCCGCGAAAATTTCTTCTTCTTTGGGCACTTTAAAAATTAATTTATTTAGCAAATAATATTTACAGTTACCAGTGTACAGATATTAACTAAATTAAGTATTTCTAGTCATAAAAATATTTATAATTGAGTATAAACTTTTAAAAACTAATATATATTTGAACGAAGTTGCTCCAACACCAACGCGCGGTTCACCCTCAATGAAGTCCGAAAACGGACTGTGACAGGCTGACAGGGCGACGGAGCATGCGCGCTCGCGTAAATATATTCAATTTCAGGGAAAAATGATATATTCTCTTATAAAACGGGGATTAAAAATAAAACTCTCAATTAAAAATATTGATATTTTAAGAGCTTTTTTTTAGTGTAAGAACTATTTAAAAAGCTTGTGCCGTTTTGGAGAAATTTTGCAAAATATGACAAAGATAGGTACTCTTTGGGGATTTTTTTTCTAATAAGGGGTTAACAAAAATACAATTTTGTTCAATTAAAAACATTTACCAAATCCTCTTCTGTTACCCTGTATTTTTTCTTTGTGGATTAAACGAACAGTTATTGAGATTTTTTTACTTAAATATCCAAGATTTAGGCATTTCAACCACTGTTAAGGCCTTAAAGTAATATCTGACCATTGAGTTATATGTACTACGTACTAGAGAATCTATTCCAAACAAAAAATGTGCGCTACTCTGTCTTCGCGCATGCGCGGTAGATAGTAGAGTCGCGCATGCGCAGTTGATATAAGCGTGTTGCGCCTGCGCGGTCAGTTTTTGTCATCATAGATTAGGTATACGAAGATAGAATGATCAGTATGTAATAATTGTTTATTTATATTGCATTGTTAACTATAACGAGTCAAGTTATTTTATTGTTATATATATTTTGCATATGTGCTAATTTAATATATAACATAATATTATAATTTTTTTAAATATATTACATAATATTATGTCACAATTATATTTTAATGATATTTTAAAAGGTAAACACGTAAAATTTAAAAATATACATTTATATTATATTATATTATTTTTTTATATTCGTAAGAATAACATTTTTCTGTAAATAAATATTTTCTCTTTGTATTTTCTTAAATTTCTCAGTAATTTTCTTTCTAGCTGAAGCTTGCGTAATTTATTTTTGAGCACAATTTTTGTCGGACTATCAAAAATGGAATTTAAACTGCTTACTGATTTAGACAACGGTATCTACTAATACTTCTTGTTTATCACCATTTGTTGGCTGAAAAAAAGATACTAGTAATCTGGGAAGCCTGTAAAACTTTTAGCGTTACAGTATTAAAAACCCGCCATATACTAGTACGATTCGCGCGCCGAGGGTACCGCCTCTCTTAACCGATTCGTTGCGGCACCGATTTTCGACAACTTTTAGCTGTGGCGGCGAATAAATATTCCATGAAATGCCTGACGTGTCAAGGGCCACAGCCATGTGTGAAATTAATGTTCTTTTTTATGCTTTTTTCACTTGTTTAGGCCTAATTAAGTTTATTTAACATCAAACATCAGTTACAAACGGAAGGATACTTATTTTTAGTGGGTAACTACGTATTTTTCTACGTGTTTTCATTGAAATTGAGAATAAATGACGTTTTTTATGCAGAGATTACAAACCTTTTGTACTATTTTTTTGGTTTATAAAAAAATCATTTATATAAGTAGGTACAGCTAAATCAACCTGGAAAGCCTTGGTCTTTATTAAATTAAATTTTCACCTAATAATAACATTTGTAAATATGAAACAATCAAGATCCTTAATTTGGAAAAAAATAAGGTTTATGATTCATTGATATTTACAAATGTTAAATATTATTTAATGTTATACAAATGTAAAAGTAAAGTCGATCTGACGTCTAACGTCTAATTAGTAAGAATAGCAAAACAAGTGTTTTCAAAAGGAAATAAACGCTGGCGCTATACGGCGGCGGATTGACGAAAGACTGTTTATTAGCGAACTTTTTTGATGCATGAATGGTTTCAAACTGTTTCTAGCAAAAATAAACCTTATACCATATCACAAGAGCACATGGTACTTCGTAGGTCTATTCGGCCATATGATAGTAATAAGACGGCAGTTCAACCATTTTAAGCAAAATTAAACAATAAGACAAACGCATTGTTTTTTTAACAGGAGACTTGTTTTCCAGAAATTTATTTACAACTTGAGTTTGTGAGCGATCGCAATGAGAGCTATTATTTGTTAGGTAAGTACCTAACAAATAATAGCACTTATTTGTTAGGTATGTTGTGGAAAAATAGTCTGATAAGTATGAGACTATTTTTCCACAACATGATAAAGTAAAAAGAGTACCATGTACAAGTTAAAAAAAGGTTATCAACCCCTAAAAATTTCAAAATTTCAAAATATGCAGAAACGAAGCGGCAGGCATGAACTACTTGCAAAATAATGAGTATTTTATTCTGGATAAATTTTGCAAAAACGCAATTTGAGAGAGTTATAACGATTTTTAAAAAGACACGACTCGTGTGTCATACGCCACACACAAAAGTAATCGATGGCACTCCTGGCGTGTCACCCGCACTGAACCGGTTAAGTCCCGTAAATATACTGAATTTACACATTACAAAAATTCGTTCGTCATCTAATCACAAACTAAAACAAAAATCCCAGCAATATTATATAATAATATATTTACATTATCGCATGGCACTGCATATTTCTTTAAGTATACTCTTCCTGTTTTAGTGAAGTATTAGTTGTTTTCTTTGAAATGTACGGAACATATGTGTGAATAATCTGACGGTAACCACGTTTCTTCGGTGCGATTCTTCTGAACAAATTTGATCCATGATTCTCTTTCTTTTTTTTTTGATTCAGGAAACCTTTAAATACAAATAATAATAAAAAATATTAATTTTAATGCATTAACATTTCCTACCGTGATTATATATTAATATTTACTGTCCATATATACTTAACATTATACGTCAATAGTGTTAAGTCTGCGCATAAAAAGTTTTACTCTTTGACATTCCCGTATACGTTGCAGTTGATAAAATATAATTAAATTAAGCGTGTTTTAAAGATAATAATATGTTGAACTTACTGGTGAAAAGTCACTCCTTGACTTTTACCTATATTTCTCGAGTTGTTTGAACAATATCTCAATGCACACGAAGGCATATTAATTTAAAAATAAATCTTCACTCAAACTTCTCACGTTGCAGCAACCGCTTGACACAGACTAAGTGAGTTTGAGAGCGCGCACTCTAACGCGTGTTACAAACAATCGAGTTGAGGTGTCTCCTCTAGTACGTAGTACATATAACTCAATGCCTATTACACCTCTTCCTCTTTCATTTCGTGATAATGTTGGTTTTTGTATGCACGATCTTGAATGGTGTTTACGGTGCTTCGTAAGAGATGTATTTATTGTGCGTTGTAGTTGTTTCAGTTCAGTTTTGGACCAGTGTATTATGCCAAAAAATAAGTTAGTATAGTAATTGCAAATGTGTTAATAGCTTTAAATATATTTTTAGATTTTAATTGAGATGTTAATACTAAGCGAAGTCTATATCGGAACTGATCTGTTAAATTATTTTTAATTTCTTTGTGGTGTATTTTTTTCGACTGATTATATCCTAAATACTTATACACTCAATTCTCTTCTAAAGATTTGATTTGCTGTCCTGTTTGCAATTGGTGATTGTGTTCATAATGCTATCCAGCTCTAACCGAATTGATGTTGCACTTATCAATACCAAATTACATTCCAATATCCCGTGAAAATGTTTCCGTTAATTTAACTAACTAGTCTAATTCATCTTGGTTAGTAACATACAGCTTAAGATCGTCCATATACAAAAGATGACTAAGTTTTTGTTTCTTGTTTATTTGTATCTAGATGATCTTGTGTTGTATGGTATTGTAACGGGTAATCTATATTTTTAGAGTTTAACATTTTTGATAAGGGGTTTATTGCAAGGCAGAACCAGAGAGGACTAAGTGCGTCTCCTTGAAATATGCCTCTCCTTATTTTAATATAGTCTGTCTCTATCATGTCATATAGTGTGTTAAGTTTAAGCTTCGTAGTCCAATTGGTCATGGCAGCTAAGAATTGTATTATGTTTGGGTGTATTTTATATATATATATCTAAAATATTTAATAACCAAGTGTGCGGTATTGAGTCATAAGCTTTCTTATAATCAATGTACATGCGAAATAAATCTTTTCATTTTAGTTCTACCTTTTTAAAATTACTGCATCTTTTGTAAGCTGTTCTTTGCAACCCTAACTAAATTTCCAACAGCATTTTTGTTCTTCTGACAATATGTTGTTAGTCTCTATATGTTCACAAACGGTTTTGGTTAAGCAGGATGTAATTATTTTGTACAATGTTTGTAAACATGTGATTGGTCTGTATTTTGCAGGGTTGTCAAGATTGCTAGGATCTTTTGGTATCATACACGTTATTCCTGAAGTAATGTATTGCGGCATGGTGTGCGGGCTTTGCATGAATTTATTTACAAAATGAAACAGAATCAGGTGGACTGTTAAACACTTATTTTATTCTAAATTTGAAGCTTCTATGTCTGCTAGAAGTGCCTTAGAGTTTTGATGACCTTGATTAGTCAGTGAGTGACAAAATTAAGAAATTTTGACTAGTTCTAATTCTTAAACTACTGTATCAAATTTAATGAAATTTGAAATATAACGTGTTTATATAATATTAGGTTGGTTATTGAAAATTCAGGCTTCTAGTTTTATTCACAACAAAGTTATAGGAGGTCGAAAATATTGCTGCCAAGCCAGATATTGCTTTTTTGAAGTTTTTATTCCTCATCTAATGTTAACAAACTTAAATATTAGACCTGTTAGAACACTATATAACCTACGATGCAATGCAATTAAAGTTACAAACACTTTTGCCACTTCACCCATGATTTAAGAACAAAATTAAAATCTCTGAAATAAAATAACATTTTCTATCGCTTTTCACTTTTCTCTTCGATTAACAGTTTTTGAAAAAAACGATCACTCGTTGCTCTTATTTCATCTGCACATCTTTAAGTGAACATTCCTTCATCATTATCATTACAGACCTTCACAAGTCTACTGCTGACATCCCTTGTATTTGTTTTCATACAAACAACGGTGCTTCTCCTTCTGGTGTGTACGAATAGTTTGACCAAAAATAAATTATTTTTTTCTATAGAAGTGGGAATAATTTATTATATTTTTATATTATAAAATAAAAAATATTGCTCTTTTCATTTGACTCTTGTCATGTTATGCTGACATTATTCAAAAGGCGAGCTTTTTCTGTTTTATTTTGTGCAACTGTGCTTACTTACTTACCGAGGCAGCGGCGGCGCAGTCAAGGCGTTAGCGCGCTTCAGCTTCACTACGCACGATCCTTGCTCGTGCCTCCACTACGTCTTGGCCACGCCCCAACTCCGTTTAAAATTTGCAGCGGCAGTTTTTTCACACTTTTAGGTTTTTTAATTTTATATTAAAAAAAAGAGAAAATCTGTTATAAGAGCATTTATAACAAATTCTTTATGATTTTAATATACACTAATTAGCCTGATTCTTAAAAATATTTGTATAAGCTAAAATTAGATTTAACGTATTCATACAATTCATGCCAGGTGTGTAGACATATGAAAAGACTTCAATTGCATTCATTTTACGATGTGTAAGGCGAGAGAGATTAAAATAAACATTATCATTTAAATGTAATGATGCCATTTGTGTTTAATAATCTTATGGAAAACAAGTAAAATTATAAATAATAATTCCATTATTTTGATTTTTGTCAATAGCTTTTACAGACATCAAAAAAAAATCTACTTTACGTTTATATTTTTTCAAACATATCAATTTTAGATTTATGTAGTCATTGCTTCTCACCCTTCGTTACTTTATCTCGTTGGTCTAGTGGTTGTAAGTACTACTGGATTATGGAGTCCGGAGTTTGAATCCCGGATCGGGCCAAAAGTCAGTTTCAGTAATTGGTGGTGTTTTACCTCCATACCTCGAAAACTACGTAAAGCCGTGTCCTGATACTGATCTCTCTCGGATTGTGTCAGATTGCCTTCTTATTATACTATAACAGGGAGGGAATAGAGAGTACACCTTTGCTTGCGCATATACTAGTGCACTACAATTCTGTCTTAAGCAGATACTGAAATTCCGTCTAAAGTATACAATTATTATGCATTTTACCGCATAGTAATTGTTTCCTAAGGTGCACTTGCAGGTAGTGTCAGAGAGACACGCACAGTCACAATATTACCTTTCTTGAAACTGTAATAATTACTTATAAAATGTATAATTTTATAAGTAATTATTACAGTTTCAATTTACTGGATCTACCGTTGTACAGAGGTGTTTTTTAGAATATTGGTGACAAATGAGCATACAGTCCACCTGCTGGTAAGGAGATGCTGTCTACGTAACGAAACTTCTTGGAAACCACCACTGAAACTATCCTGAGGGTCGCCAGCGTAGACCAAGAGTACCACTAATGAAAATGTAGGCCTGCAATAACTATAAAAAAAGAAATAGGCAAAATTGGAATGTCAGGATCAGTCTTTTGAGTTGTCTTGACTTGTCTCTGTAGTAATTTTAAACCTTGAAGACTAATATGGAATGCCTCGTTTCCAGTAAAAGGGTTTCCGGTTCCCCATGTCACCACACCTTACGAAAAACCGCAGCATTATACTGCTATGTTATGCTGGCATTCTGGTACAGCTCGACTGGGAACATGGATTCGTATTACAATAATAATAAGGTGTAGCGTAGCTATACCACATCCCTTCCGTTGGACAAAATATAATGAGTTAAATTTGTACCACTCCTATTTTTATCCCAAAAAATTATTACCTTGTACCAAAGTAAATTCCTCGCTTGAATATTCTTATAACCCTGTCTTACTGTGACTTAACTGGAACTACCTGTAAACTAGTTTTGTTTTTTTTTTTGGTTTTTGATTGGTTTTTTTAAAACGTTACCACACTACGATTTTCTCCTGTATAGTGGAGGCAGTTTACAAACATAAATTGAACGAGGACCAACATCCAGACCCGTAACAATTATTTGTAAGCGATACAAATACTTGTCCCGTGCGGGATTCGAACTCGCGGCCCCCAGCGCAACAACTCATTGCTAAGCCACTGCGCCACGGAGCCGTCAATTGATACCGAATTGGTGATGCCGTCAAAGCGATTATATACTCTTTAGTAGTAACGATCAGTAGCCAAAACACGACATTTGTTTCACCGTTAAATTTATTGCGTCCTTTCAAGTTATTGCTCTAATTCAGTTCGAACCATATAGGTGATTACGTCATTAATTGCGTAATCACCCATTGTTGGAAGTATTGCTCGACTGGATCCGTTCAATTAATGAAAAATCTTGCAATTTCGTACGGTATTTCGGATCAATTAAGATAATGCAATCATTGGTTTAAACAAATCGCTTCCCTAATTTATTTAGGGCTGAAATTGAAATCTTCAAATAAAAGTTACACTACAACATAAACCAAATTAAAAATTACACTCTATTAATAAAATAGTTCAACGTTTCACTTTTATATTCAGTCAGGTTACAGTTTATTCGACGTATAAGTTTTATCTGACGATTAAAAAATTGGCCCTCAGGCGAATAAAGCAATATAAAAACTACATAAATTGTCATTATTGCTACTTAAATTAAAACAAAAGAACACGTTACTATAATTCACATGTATCGTATCACTATACTTCACTATGCAGTGGCAACGTAAGAGCATTCCTCACCCTACTCTTTTCGTGCGGCGTAACAGGAGATAGGCAGTAGCACCTTCCTCATAATATTTTTTTTATAGGAAAGGCTGACAAACGAGCACACAGTCCACCTGATGGTATGTGGTTGCTGTAGCCCATAGACATCTACATCTATATTCATTTGCGAATCAAAATGCAGATGCGTTGTCAGCCGTAGGTTCTAAGATGCAATGTCTCTTTTCCAGTAAAAAAGGTCTCCGGTTCTCTACACTCACCATACGAAAAATAGCAGTGATAAGCCGCTTTTTTACGCTGGTATTCTGTGAGAGCGTGGTCATTCCCCGGTCGAGACGAACCATTCGTGCTACAACTATACTACCAATATAGCTGCAGCATGGCTCCACCACGAAATTACCTACATGTTACACATAATTACTTACATTATTCCTCTTATTTTTCAGCCCGTACGCTGTTAGAGAAGGGACTCTACTGTTTCTTCTCGGTAAGGAAAATTTGCCTCAACACAAGCACTGCCGCGATGTGTAGCGGGATTAAAAATTATAGTAGAGATGTGTTGCATTATAAATGCTGCTCCCGGTTTCGGTTTTTTTTACATCTGGTATTTAATATAAGAGAAATTTCAGAAATGAGAGGTCTGCGCCCAGCGTCCCACACGCTTAAAGCCTGTAACTTAACTTTTTAAATATAAGATATTATTTTTATATTTTGATTTTTTTGATTATTAATATAAGGTATATTGACATCTATCAGAAGCTACGAGCTCCTTCTGGTTTTAAATCCTTCACACCCTTTTATTAAATTAGGGTAGTGTATTCTCTATCTCTGCCATGACACGGTTTTTTCATTGATAATTAAAATTTTTGATAAATTTCATCATAATTTTTGTAACCCTTCACACTTTCATAAGTTAAACATATGCCTCTCCTATAAATGACACAAAACGCGGTCATTAGCCATCTTTGTGCATCGATTTCCTGCATTTCTTACCTCCCTTAATTAATATAACGTAATGTATTTCATGTGTAAAACAAAAGCTTAGCTAGAAACAACAAACTTAAATTTATGGAGCCTATAACGAGGCAGTGAGGGTATTAAGCTGAGTTCTACCTGACTCGTTTTGCCTATTATACTATTGTCCTAATCGCAAGCAAATTATTAAGGTAAATTTCCGCTTTCACCGTAAATATCAATTATCAATAAAATTAAATTGACTTACACTTGAGGCAGCAATATACTATATAACATTTAAAACATTTATAAGATAATCTTAAACTTCTTTATCATCAGCTAGTAAAATCCACTGCTGGTTATTGGATTCTTTCGTTGTGGGGAGGATTTGCCTCTTTGCAGGTGAAGTGACGATTGCAGCGTCAGACGTCAGACACCTTATTACACGTGGTAGAGCCATACTTCAGCTATATTAGTAGTATAGTTGTAGTACGAATGGGTCGGCTCGACCCGGGAAGGACCACGCTCTCACAGAATACCAGCGTAAAATAGCAGCTTTAATGCTGCTGTGTTTCGTATGGTGAGTGTAGAGAACCGGAGACCCTTTTTACTGGAAAAGAGGCATTCTATCTTAGTCCTCACGGGTGACAACGCATCTGCATTTTGATTCTTTATCGAGGATAGATGTATATGTCTATGGGTCACAGCAACCACTTACCATCAGGTTGATTGTGTGCTCGTTTGTCACCCCATCCTATAAAAAAAAACGTGGTAAAGCCACGCTGCAGCTATAATATTATTGTTGTAGCACCAATGAGTCCGCTCAACCGGGAAAGGATCACGCTTTCACAGAATGCCAGTGTGAAATAGCAGCTTTATGATGTTGTATTTCGTATGATGAGAGTAGAGAACTAAAAACCTTTATTACTTTAACAGGGCATTCCATCTTAGTCCTCAGTGGTGGTTATATTGAAGATAAATGGAGATGTCTATGGGCCATAGTATCCACTTGTTGCCATTAGGTAGACTGTGTGCTCGTTTGTCACCCTTATTTAAGAAAATGCTTTTACGCTGCTTATTGTTGCTGGTAGAAGTATTTCATGCATAGAGGAGATTATAACGCGAGCTGTGTAAAGTTAAAAGATCTTTATGGCATTTCCAATAGTCGACTCTATAACAGATACGAGACAAAATGAGGTGAATCTTACACCGACACTGCACGATAGTGTCCTTTACTATGGAGGTAACTATGACTATGTTATCAAATTAACTGAAGAAATATTCTTGCCTTTTTCAGAAATGTATTATTTGAAAGAACTAATTGTAACCATACCTCCACGTTTTGAGGTCGACTAAGTCGACTGTTTTTAAAAGTATTTTTTTTTATAATTGAATTGACAAGCAAATCCACAAACCACATTGTAAGTAGCTACTGCAAACCATAGACACCTCCAGCCAACTTCAAACAAAGAAGGTTATTGATGCGTTCTCACCTCTGAGGACTAAGATGAAACAGAAGAAGCATGTAATTGTACAGGCTTTATGCACTCATCAGACCCGAACACGGGAGTGTGAGTGCAAGCACTGCTAGTTGGCGACAGAAAGAGGTAAGAGGGCGGTACCTCTACAGACAAACTACCTACAAACACACCTACTAGGCAGGACCTAGCATGTGTGTTCTTAGGTTAGTAGACTTTTCCGCCACGTATATCTCAAACAGAAATTATGATAACGTCTTCAGAAAAAATAAATTTATTGTCTGTTTTTTATTTTAATTGAAATTTTTAAATTATCTTTAGTAGTATAATGTAGAAAGGTCAATACTTGCATGGATAAATACAGATCATTATGTATTTGTTTGTATTTATATGTAATTTTGTAATGTATAAGCCAAATTTTAATGTGTGTTATGTCTATTTCTGTTCATTATACTTATTTATGTTTATTTATTTATATTTGTAGAAAGTAGACACTAATTTTTCACCACGCAATGGGTTGTATGGGTATTAAGTCCAAACTTTGTAAACTTTATTGGTACACAAACGAGAAGATAGATAGTTTACTTGGAGTAGAGAAACATTTTCCCCAGTTTCATCATTATCGTTGTCATCACACAACTTCACATGTCAGTTGCTGAAATAGTCTGCAAGGAATGTAAGAACGGTCATAACACACCTGTATTCATCGACTTGCTGTACGTCTTATCCAGGTATCACTCCATCTTGTGTGAACCCTTCCTACACTCTGCTTACCAGGACGAGGCTGCCACTCAAGAACCTTTCTCCTCCATCGGATTTCTATTCCTAGAACTAAACGACGTGCATTTTACCTTTCCAGCTTACTATATTGATATAATAAAAAAATTTTTTGGCTCAGTTGTCATGACATAGACAAACAATTGAGAAATTGGTTTCTCTATGTTGTTTTTAATAAGGTATTTCTATTATTTGGCATGCAAATTTACATAGAAAGTATGCTGTGTTTTCCTAACTTAAAAAAATGCTCGAGAAATTGTATTTTTGACGCTACTGTACTGGATAAATAATTCCATTTATTTTATATGTAAATTGAAATTTACTACATACGTACTAAGAAATAATCGCATTCATTTTTATTTCCTTAATGTGCCTCGTTTTATGTATGCAAGTGTAATATTTGTATGCAAGTATAATAAAACACATTTCAAGGATTAAAAATTAGCATATGTTTCCAGTTATGTATAATGGGAACGATAGAAAGCATTTAAGGCGTTTCCCTGACCAAATAATCTCGAGCATGCAGTGCACTGCCGCCCGCACTCTTCGTACGCCCATTTTTCATAAAATTCACGCAATTATATGAATTAATTTTAATTAAAAAAGAAAAGCGAACTTTAAAAATTAAATAAAACGTGAATAAAATAGATTTTTAAATTATCTATCCATTAGTATAATCCTGAAATGATTAGAGTGTTGCCTTTAGCAACAGATGCATATAATCAGTAATTTTAGTCATTTTCAAGGTACATTTTAAATGTATTTATAACACATTACAATACACTACAATAGGATATACAATAGGATATCTAACATTAATAATGTGCTTTTTGATGTAGTTTATTTCTCATAACTATTGAGATGATAGTCTCTGAATTACGAAGAAAAACGCACTATCGCAAAGTTATGGTCTGGGTATCGCCTTAACAAAGAGAGCAGTAGAGGAATATTTTTCCGTTTTGTATTATATTACTTTTTATGATTTTTTACTATGATTACTGGTGATATATGATGGGATTAGGTTACATTCTATATATTTTTTTAAGTGTGTCTATTTTTGATGCTGCACGAATTAGTATTTAGGAGCATTCTAAAATTTAATTTTATCGGTTATAGTTACTTATCACTAATTTATTTACCAGATAATAGAGGGCGCTATATAACATTAATAATATGAAAGTCAAAACTATACTATCTAGTAATATCAGCTATGAAGGTTGGGGTGCGACTGACTCAAGAGCCACGCCACAGCTGGGAACATTTATTTATTATATAAAAAAGGCATAAAGTAATGTTGATTCTGCTAAAAATCTGTTTCTGTCAAAAAACACGCTATCAGCGCCGCTAGCGGTGAAAAACTATTTGACGATATGACCATATTATCATAAAATATCAATGTTGTGTTTAGTTATTAATATCGTAAAACGATCTTTATTCACTGATTTCGCTAAGTTATATTATGACATGGTCCACAAACAGCGATAAATATCATGAAATGATACCATTTCGCGAAATAACGATTTATTGAGAATTTTGCAATAATTACAGGCAGACCAGTTTTATTCAGTTTACATACAGATATAGTCTCAAACTTCTAAAAGTTGATATGTTTTTTAGTTCAATAGAATATCAATTTTCATATGTTTGATAGATTTCACTATTATCATTTATTTTTAAATTTTAACTTAATTATTATACTTCGAAGATAGGCTTTTTTCATTTGATGATAGATGGTGCTGTTTTGATAATTAACTCGTGTATCGTCAGCGGAGTTTCAAATTGTTTCTTTTTTTTATAGAAATAGGATAACAAACGAGCACACAGTCCACCTGATGGTAAGTGGTTGCTATAGCCCATAGACTCTATCCTCGTTTGCGAGTCAAAATGCAGATGCGTTGTCAGCCTTGAGGACTAAGGTAGAATGCCTCTTTTCCAGTAAAAAGGGTCTCCGGTTCTCTACACTCACCATACAAATTACAGCAGCATTAAGCTGCTATTTTACGCTGGTGAGACTACTACTGTGAGAGCGTGGTCCTTTCCCGGTTGAGCCGACCCATTCGTGCTAGAACTATTTTATAAATATAGCTGCGGCTTGCCTCTATGAAATTGTTATGCAAAGTTTAAAACTAATATTAAACTTTATTTACAAATATGATATTTATTTGAAAAAACACCCGTCATCTCGTCTATTAACTAACATTATCATATATAATTAAAAAATAATATCTAATGGAAAACAATACTTTTTTAAGTTCCGTAATCAGATATAAAGTTACCTATAAGTTGCCCCGAGTTACTGACTACCTAAATATAAAATTTAATGGAAATCGGTTTAGTAGATTTTGCGTGAATCAGTAATACACAGACAGACAGACAGACAAAAGTTCTAAAAATCATTAATTTGGCTTCAGTACCCTTTATTTAGCCCCTGGACTGGTTTTCAAGAGTATATTAGAATTACAGACACGACTTTTCTACAGATTTTATATTTTATTACACGAGTACATAGATAAATTAATATAGAAATTGTATAAAATGGTACATAGTGCTCTTCCCCAAGAGGTTGTTATCGTCCACTATAATTTTCAAAGCTTTTTGTTTATAAATTTTTAAATATGTTTAATAAATAATTAAAATTGTTTGTCGACATAATTTCGTTTGTTTCATTGCCCCATAAATTAATTACTCACTCTGTTGAATCGGATAACTGGTATTACTTACTGACTTGTATCAGTTCCGAAGAATTTTCTAATTTTACCTTTAAATGCCAATGTTACCTACACGTGATGCTCTCTGCCGACTACCGAAGCTCTAGTGATAAATGATGGTGAAAAATTCCTACAAAACTTGAATCCTAAATTTAACAGACTGTTAATAAATCAAATAAGGCTGATTTGGAGACGATCTCAAATTGTCGGTAAACTAAAAGATCAAAAGTATAGTAACTAAAGACAGTACAACGTAAAATTTTAAATCCGTTGTCGGGATATTTACAATAAGCTGTATGTTTATAACTAAAAAAACAAATTCAAAACCAAAATAAAAATAATTTCCATAAATAGCTACTGAATTCGTTGTTAAAGAGTAAATTAAAGTAACAGCCTATATACGTCCCACTGATGGGCACGGGCCTCCTCTCACTTCTGAGGGTTTTAAAGCAAGGAAATGTCCGCCGCCCTGCCGCAATGCGTGTTGGCGAACTTCACATGTCTTAGAAATATTTTTAAGAGCCGTGGTAGCTGAGGGGCTAAACACTTGCTGTAAATTTTACAGCATTGGAGCAATCAGAAACAAAATAGTTTTTACGTGATAGAGCCATGCTGCAGCTATATTACTGGTATAGTTGTAGCATGAATGAGTCGGCTCGACCGGCGAAGGACCACGCTCTCACAGAATACCAGCGTAAAATAGCAGCTTTAATGCTGCTGTGTTTCGTATGGTGAGCGTAGAGAACTAGAGACCCTACTTACTGGAAAAGAGCCATTCCATCTTAGTCCTCACGGGTGACAACGCATCTGCATCTTGATTCGTAATCGAGGATAGATGCAGATGTGTATGGGCCACAGCAACCACTTTTATCAGGTGGACTGTGTACTCGTTTGTCACCCTTATCCTATAAAAAAACCTGGATCCGATCACCGCCTACATCAATGAAATTGTTTATTGCAATTTTAAGTGCTGATTTACCACGTGCTTGACGTCGAAGGAAAAGATCGTGAGGAAACCTGCATGTATTTGATGTGAGGAATTAAAGCATTGACTTGAGAAATTATTATGTGTAAATTATTTTATTTTTTATTTATAAATATATCTAATTCTGATATCACAAGGTTAAGGTAACAATTAGAATGGCGTCTAAATAGTTGCATTAAAATCTTAATCCCCAATTTTTTCACCATTAGTGATGGAATTTTGCTTTAAAATTATAACGGACATAGCCTAATTGATTAAAAATATAATCTTTAAAATTGGTTAAGCCATTTTTGAAAAATCGTTGAACATTTTTACATTAAAAAATCGTTTTTGAACTCGGTTAAAAGCTACATTAATCTACAATTCAATTAACGGCGATGGTGTAGGGCCGCGGTTTCAAATCCTACCGTATCGTACCATGTCGTAGCCTACAAATAATTGGATGAATGGATAATGATGGCCTGGATGTTTGCTCAAACTTCTATGATTGTGCAAATACTCCTATGATGCAGGAGTCATTAGAGACATAGGAGCTTTTTATAAAGTATAAAATAATCGTCCTTTAAATTATACGATTTTAGCTCACTTCTTGTAAGCGAATTTGGCAGCCTTTCTATTGCGTAATTAAATTCTGCTTACTCAATGAATGATATCTAAAACCTTTGACCACGATCTCGTGGACTTGGAGCACCGTATTCTATATTTGGCGTAAAAAAAAGAGTTACAAATGTATTTAAACCGCTATCTATTGGATACCATGAGACCTTTTTTTGTAGGATAAGGGTGACAAACGAGCACACAGTCCACCTGATTGTAATTAATTGCTGTGGCACGTAGACCTCCTCGATTACGAATCAAAATACAGATGCGTTGTCACCCATGAGGACTAAGATGGAATGTCTCGTTTCGAATTAAAGGGATCTCTGGTTCTCTGTACTCTGCTATTCTTCGCTGGTTTTCTGTGAGAGCATGGTTTGTTCCTTACATTCTGTACAAAAAATCCCATAATCGTATCCAAGGGTTCAAAGAGAACGATGAATTATTCTCCCATATATTATTAAACCTGTCATAATAATTACACAACTTAGTATGATATATTAGGGTGCAAGTTTTTTTAATAAGCGCTCATGAAAAGATGATGCATGATGCAATTATCACCAGGAGAATACCCCTGGTGATAATTGCATCATACAAAGCTCTTAAAAGGACTTAGATTAAAGGTCTCTAAGTCGTATCAGCGCGGATAAATCACCTGTGGTAGCCAATTTCACAAAGAAATCATGCGAAGAAGAACATTTTTGGGAAATCGCACAGTGGTAAATCGCTAATCACTCAGATGATAAGAATGGTACCAAGAGTTTTGTCGCAATGTGTGATGATGATTTTTGGCGACTATAATTAGTCTGAACAATTTTTCTAAGCACTCCCTGCGGAGAATGAGAAAGAATATGTAAAGAGATGTAACATCTCTTCGGTGCGCCAATGAGTCAAGCCGATCAGAAAGAAGTCTGTCGTCGACGACTTACTCCTTCTTTGTTGGTTTTGGTCAAATGGAAAGAGTGTTGTACTCAACACCCACTACCTTGTCAATACGACTGCTCACCC
The DNA here is from genome assembly GCA_033319125.1 of Parnassius glacialis. NCBI lineage: Eukaryota > Metazoa > Arthropoda > Insecta > Lepidoptera > Papilionidae > Parnassius > Parnassius glacialis. The sequence goes on along the minus strand of JAVANC010000021.1, from coordinate 40,113,425 downwards.
GCAAAATGCCTAAGTCGTCGACATAAGGTGATACCAGCAGTAAGCAGCTGTTCGTCGGCAGATGCTTATTTTGTTTTAAGCATAACAGTTCTGTACTAAAACTGTCGAGTTGACACTTTGTTATTAACAGGTTCTCTGCCTCCTTCATAAGAAGAACTTCAAGTCTACAAGCTTTACGCTGATATCTTCCAATGAATAGCAAGACCCTGGCCGTGGTGCACACGAGAGTGGTCGAACTCGAGATATTATCTTCGTTAGGCAAAGGTAAATTTGAGGTATCGTGTTTTACGACCACATGCACTGACCGTTCCTCACATTTCGCTTCCTCTAGAGCTCTAATACGCTGAAGGTCCTTGGACCACTGGTTCTCCGTGCGGCGCAAAAAAGAAGGCCCTTGAAACCAGTCACTAGAGTAAGCAAGCCTCGGAGCATCTGTGCGAGCTATATCCGCCGTGTTAAAGCAAGTTGGAACGTGACGCCATTCACTCGACTTCGTCAATTCGTCTATCTCACCTAAGCGGTAAGCCACATAAGGTTTATAATTGCGTGGATCACTTCGGAACCAATGTAGCACAGTACTTGAGTCCATCCAAAAGTACCACTTCCCGGGGTGTGTATCTTTGTGCTGTGCTGTACAGTAGCAGCGAGTCGCGCTGCTAACAGTGCAGCTTGGATTTCAAGCCTTGGAATAGACACCGGACGTAACGGACTTACTCTGCTTTTACTAACTACAAAACAAACTAGTACACAATCATCCGAATTTGTAAACCGCCAATAAATAACAGCTCGATACGCTTTTGAAGAAGTGTCACAAAAAATATGCATTTGTTTATCAACAATGTGGCGATCATAGATATGGTTATCAGACGACCAGTTACGTACATTTTTCCATTGAGCGTCCGAGTAGTATTCAACCCCTTCTTGTGTACTGTAGTAGTACCGTGGAATACGAAGTGAACTTAAGCTTCATAAATCGTTTAACTAACTGATCCACAAAGCATGCTCTTCGGGTTGAATGCGGCAATTCCACTCAACTCCGCTACGATGTACGTTCTGAAAAATAATTTTTCCTTTAATTATAAAACATGAAAGAAAACCTTGTAAATCATATACTGATATAATAATGCTTAACATTTGCACTTTTGTAGGAGATTCCAACCCATTCAAAACATCTAGTGAAATTCTATTAAGAGTAATTTTAAATCCAAAAGTATCATCGTTCGGATACCACATCAAACCGAGAGTCTGCTCAGTTATATTCGTAGCTCCATGTTTGAATTCTAAAGCAGTAGGCGCGAGCGCATCGGAGGGGATTGATTGCAAAACCCGTTTGCTATTGCTCGTCCAACGCGTTATCTCGAACCCACCTGCCTTATGTATTAGAGTTATTTGTTGCACCAATTGAATCGCCTTACTTTCCGATTCGCATGAATGTAAACAATCATCCATATAATGATTATTAATAATTACATCGACGGCTTCGGGGTATAAATCCTGATATTTTGCAGCATTTTTATTTCTTATATATTGTGCGATGAATGGTGAACAAGTGGCGCCGAATAATAAATTTTGCATAACACATTTTTTAAAGGCGCCTCTGCACTTTCTTGCCAAAGAAATCGAAATACGTGTTGATCTTCAGAACAAATTTCAATTTGTATTATATTTGTGTAAAATATCGCCTATTAAAATAAAATAATTATATGTGGAGATTTCAATATAAACACTTTAAAAAAGAGCAAAGCGGTTAACATGCTAAATCAAACAATTATTGGCTATAATCTTAAATTGGCCATTAATAAGCCAACGCGCACTGTAAGTAGATCTTGTTTAGATAACTTTGTACACAATATTAAAGTAAGTAAATATAACATTTTTGAATTTGCTCTGTCTGATCATTTAAGCCAAATGTTAACTTGTAAAGTCAAAGAAACTTGTTCTCTCTTACATTGGTTAGTAAAAAGTAGAGACTATAGTAAAGAAAACATGAAAAATTCAATCAATGCTTAAAATCACTAACATTTAACGAAATTTACAATACGACTAATCCAAATTATGCATTCGATTATTTTCACGAATTATTCATCTTATTTTATAATCTATGTTTTCCATTTATATTAATAAAAAGAGCACCTCGGAAAAAACCTTCCTGGATATCGAAAGGTATAAGAATATGGGCAAAACAAAAAAGAAATTTACTTTGGCAATATAGAAAACAACCGACTACACAACAGAAATTTGTTCAAATGTTACACAAAACTTTTAAACAAAATAATAAAGTTAACACAAAGGGCACAGAATGACTATAAAATCAAAACAGCTTCAAACAAATCTAAAGTTACTTGGTCAATCATCAATTATAATAACAGGAATGTGATTAAAGAGGAAATCAGGCATATCAATAATAACGGAGTGATCATTGATGACCCCAAAGATATCGCCGAGTTATTTAACAATTACTTCATAAGTGGGAATAACATTAATCTAAGAACAATTAGTGTTAACTCCAAAGTACCTAATACTTATAACTCCTTATTTATGAACCCAACGACTCCTTTCGAAATTAATAATATAATAAATTCATTAAAGAATACAAATAGCACAGGTTATGATGACGTTAGCACAAAGATATTAAAAAATGTATCGACCATCATCTCATCCGTTTTATCCTACATCATAAATTTAAGTATAGCCTCTGGAATATTCCCAAATAAATTAAAAAGAACGGTATTTAAGAAAAATGACAAAAGTTATGTTGCAAATTATAGACCCATAGCACTCATACCGATATTATCTAAACTTTGTGAAAAGGTAATAAGTCAAAACCTTAATGATTTCTTTGAAAGATATAAAATATTCACAGAGAAACAAGTCGGATTTCGAAAGAATAAAAGTATGAATTTAGCTGTCTTTCAATTTCTGCGTACTGTAATGACAAGCCTTAATAATAAAAACTTAGTATCTGCTCTATATATGGATTTGACTAAAGCTTTTGACTATGTTAATCACAGTATTCTCTTAAGTAAATTAGATGCATACGGAGTCCGAGGAAATGTCCTCAATCTCCTAAAAACATACTTAATAAATCGACAACAATGTACACAAATTACGCGTATATGCTCAAAAACGTATAGACAAATAGTTCATTCATCATCATATACGCGAAGTAACTCAAGGAGTACCCCAGGGAAGTATTCTTGGTCCGTTGTTATTCCTTGTTTATATAAACGATTTACCAAATTATATAAATCAAGATATGTTACTATTTTCAGACGATAGCACAGTAATGTTTACAAGCACAAGCAAAAATCAAATGATATCTGACATAAATCAAACACTGGATATAATAATTCAATGGTTATCAAATAATAATTTATTAATTAATCTAAATAAAACAAATCTAATGACATTCAGAAACGTGCAAAATAATTTAATAAATCTTAATATATGCTACAACGGACAACAAATTAATGTAGTCGAAAATGCAAAATTTTTAGGCCTCAATCTCGATTCAAACTTAAGATGGAAATTTCAAGTGGAAGATATTTGTACTAAACTCAACCGGTTCTCTTATGCTCTGTATAGACTTGGAACAATTGTGAATCAATCTGCCGTCATCACTGCGTACCACGGTTATGTAGAATCAGTGTTCAGATATGGTGTCATCTTTTGGGGTAACTCTGTATACAATGAAATGATATTTAGAGCCCAAAAGAGATGTGTAAGGGTCATTGTGAAGTTAAAACAGACAGATAGTTGTAAAGCATTTTTTATTAGACTGAAACTGTTAACACTTCCATGCCTTTATATATATGAGGTAGCCGTTTTTGTTATTACGCATATTTCTTTATTTGAGTGCCTATACAGTAAACGTTATAATCACAAAATATGTTTTCCATCAAACAAAACAGCCCAATTTAACAACAGTATATTTTGTATGGCCCCTCGAATTTATAACCATTTACCATTACACATTTTGCGATGCTCCAATATAGATAAGTTTAAAATACTGTTGAAGCAATTTCTTGTTAATAGGGCATACTACAGTGTGAAAGAGTATCTCGAAGACAAATATGAAATTTAATAATTGACTGTTACATGACTCAGAATAACTAAATTGACTTGACTTATATAATATTATCTAAATTGACTTATCGCTAATATTTTTGACTTTGTATCATGTAAACTCCAATTATAACTAGAGTATGATTAAGTAATTTAATATAAAAGTAATAAAATGTGATGGACATTGCATGCCGAATGGCGGAATATAGCTGTACTAAATGTTTCTTCTAGAAGTGATAAACTACGTAAAAACCAACTGTATCAACCTATATTCGCAATAAACGATTTGAATTTGAATTTAAAACAATTTTATGTTCACGTAATCTTAATAAAGAATTATATAAATCGGGGCCCGTGAGTATGTAATTATTTAGGCAAACACCTTTCCCGCACAGTCAAATACTAACCTTAGTTTTCCGGGCTTATAAGGGTTTTGAACCCCAAAGTGTGACAGGTACCAAACGTGGCCAGCAGTCGAAATTTCATTTTCTTTAAGTTCCCGAAGGTAGCCGTTTTCGAGGAGATTTTTCATCGCGTTCCGATATCTTTCCGCGTAATCACTGCCTGATTTAAATTTTTTTAACATACCTTGTAGTATGTAGTGCGTGAAGGCATATGTGTCCGGCATGGAAAAGGTTCTCGAGTTGCAGCCTCGTACCGGTAGGTGAAGTGTAGGGCAACCCCCCACTAGATGGAGTGACGACCAGATGAGACATGCAGGAAGTCGATGGATGCAGGTGGCTCAGGACCATGCTTTATGGCATTCCTTGGGGGAGGCCTATGTTCAGCAGTGGACTTGTGAAGGGCTGTAATGATGAAGCTACGCTGCATCTATAATATTATTGTTATAGCCCGAATAAGTCAGCTCAACTAGGAAAGGACCACGCTTTCACAGAATACCAGAGTGAAATAGCATCTATATGCTGTTGTGTTTCGTGTGATAAGAGTAGAGAACCGAAAAGAATTATTACTTTAACGGGGCATCCCACCTTAATCCTCAGTGGTGACAACGCATCTTGATTATTTTAAAGATAAATGTAGATGTCTATGGTAGGATGTGTGCTCGTTTGTCACCCATATTAAAAAAAATTAAGCTGTTTATTGTCGCTGATAGGAGTATTTCATGAACAGAGGAGGTTATAACGCCAGCTGTTTAAAGTCAAATGATCTATATGTCATTACCAATAGTCGACTCTATAACAGATGCGAGACAAAATGAGGTGACTCTCATACCGACACTGCACGGTAGAGCCCTCTACTATGGAGGTAACAATGACTGTGTTATCAAATAAACTGATCAAATATTCTTGCCTTTTTCGGAGTTGTATTATTTGTAAGAACTAATTGTAACCATACCTCCACGCTTTGAGGTCTATAATGTCAACTGTTTTAAAAGTATTTTTTTTTATAAAATTGAATTGACAAACAAATCTACAAACCACTTTGTGAGTGGCTACTGCAAGCCATAGACACCTTCAGCCAACTTCAAACAAAGAAGGTTATTTATGCGTTCTCACCTCTGAGGACTAAGATGGAATGGAAGACGCATGTGATTGTACTGGCTCTATACATCCTTCAGACCGCACTTCAGAACACAGGAGTGTGAGTGCAAGCACTGCTATTTGCCCTACTAAAAAACGATGTAAATCAAAACAAAACAGGAAAATTGAAATGCTTCGTGTAAATAGAATTTTATGTACCTAAACGAATGAAATAATTGTATATTTATACTTGCGATTGTAACTTAGTAAAAATTTAGGGGGTGCTAAGAATCTCCGGTGGAGGTTCGGTTGCCACCTACAACGACTCGACCTGGCAACATACAACGCACGCACCCTGAGGACTGACGAGAAGATTTTGGAGCTGGAAGAAGAGATAGACAAGTTACGCTGGCATATTATAGGATTATCCGAAGTCCGAAGAGAGGGGGAGGACACGGTAATCCTCGAATCCGGCAACTTACTCTATTACCGGGAGGGCGACCATCTGTCCCAAGGAGGTGTCGGATTTATCGTCCACAAGTCTCTCGTTAACAACGTTCTAAAGATTAAGAGTGTGTCGACGAGGGTTGCGTACCTTATACTCAGAATCACCAAACGGTATTCGCTGAAGGTCATACAGGTTTACGCACCAACCTCAGCACAACCCGATGAGGAGGTGGAGGAAATGTATGAGGATATCTCTAGAGCCATGCATTCCTCCAAAACCCAATATACGGTATTAATGGGAGACTTCAATGCAAAACTAGGCACAAGAGAGAACGATGAGCTGAAAGTGGGGAAATTTGGAATAGGGCTACGGAACCCAAGGGGCCGACTTCATAGAGAAAGAGGGACTCTTTATGATGAACTCTTTCTTCCAGAAGCGGCCCCACAGAAAGTGGACCTGGTCGAGCCCCGACGGTTCGACAAAAAATGAGATTGACTTCATTATGACGACCAGACGACAACTGTTCCGTGATGTCTCAGTGATCGCGAGGGTGAAAACCGGCAGCGATTACCGAATGGTTAGAGGCACACTGAACCTAAACGTTAAGTTGGAGAGGTCTCGTCTAATAAAGTCAACGCTCCGGCCCCCTCGTGCTCTAATCCAAGGTCCCGAAACCATTCAGCTCGAGTTACAAAACCGTTTTCAGTGCCTAGAAGACTGCAATGAAGTGGACAACTTGAATGACAAGCTCGTGGAAACTGTCCATGCGGTCGGAGCTAAGTTCTGCAAGACCCGCCGCAGAAGAACACAAAAACTCTCCGATCACACTCTTAATCTCATCGCTGTTAGACGGGAGATGAAGCTACATTCTTCAACAGATTTGACAGCATACAGGCAACTGAACAGACAGATCTCCAAATGCATGCGGCGGGACTTACGCAACTTCAATACAGCTAATATTGAAGAAGCGATCAAGCGGAAACAAGATTCCAAAGTCTTTGCCAGAGATCTGTCTGCCAGAAAGAGCCAACTGTCAAGGCTGAAGACCGAATGTGGCAGCATCGTTTCCGGGGCACCTGAGATATTGAGTGAGATTGAGAGGTTCTATGGGCAGCTGTACACGTCATCGTTGGAGCCACACGCAAGTGTGAGTAACGATCCAAGAGCGAGTCTTATCCGACATTATTCCGATGATATCCCGGACGTCAGTCTGAGCGAGATTAGAATGGCTCTCCAGCACTTTAAAAACGGCAAGGCCCCAGGCGAGGATGGAATTACAGCGGAGCTTCTGAAAGCGGGTGGAAAACCGGTACTTGAAGTCCTTCAGAAGCTCTTTAATTCCGTCCTCCATGGTGGCATTACACCGGAGGCGTGGAGCAGAAGTGCGGTGGTCTTGTTCTTCAAGAAAGGCGACAACGTTCTCTTGAAGAACTACAGACCGATTTCCCTTCTGAGCCGCGTCTACGTGCTGTTTTTGAGAGTCATTACGAATCGTCTTGCGCGCAGACTTGACGACTTCCAGCCTCCCGAACAAGCCGGTTTCCAAAAAGGCTTTAGCACCATAGACCACATACATACCCTACGGCAAATTGTACAGAAGTCCGAGGAGTACAATTTGCCACTATGTCTGGCGTATGTGCACTATGAGAAAGCCTTTGATTCCATCGAAATTTGGGCGGTGCTGCAGTCCCTTCAGCGGTGCCAAGTTGACTGTCGGTATATCGAAGTGTTGAAGTGCTTGTACAGTAGTGCTACGATGGCTATCCGAGTACAGAACCAGAGTACGAAACCTATCCAATTGCAGAGAGGTGTAAGACAGGGTGACGTCATATCTCCGAAACTCTTCACCGCTGCATTGGAAGACGTTTTCAAGCTTCTGGACTGGAAAGGATACGGTATCAACATCAATGGCGAGTACATCACTCACCTTCGATTTGCCGACGATATAGTCCTTATGGCAGAATCGCTGGAGGACCTAAGCACTATGCTCAATGACCTCAATAGTGTTTCCCAACGGATAAGTCTTAAGATGAACATGGACAAAACAAAGATCATGTTTATTGTCATGTCACACCTATGCCGGTAGTTGTTGGGAACACTAAGCTCGAAGTTGTTGACGAGTTTGTTTACCTGGGACAAATAGTCCGACTAGGTAAGTCCAACTTCGACCGAGAGGTCAATCGACGGATTCAACTCGGTTGGGCAGCGTTCGGGAAATTACGCCACATCTTCTCGTCAGGTATACCTCAAAACTTGAAAACGAGACTGTACACCCAGTGCATGTTGCCAGTGATGACATACGGAACTGAAACGTGGTCCTTCACTGCTGGCCGGATAAGGAAGCTCAAGGTCGCTCAGCGAGCTATGGAGAGGGCTATGCTCGGAGTTTCTCTGCGTGATAAACTCAGAAATGAGGATATCCGCAGTAGAACCAGAGTGACCGACATAGCCCAACGGATTAGTAAGCTGAAGTGGCAATGGGCCGGCCATATAGCTCGAAGATCCGACAACCGATGGGGAAGAAAGGTTCTCGAGTGGCAGCCTCGTACCGGCAGGCGAAGGGTAGGGCGTCCCCCCACGAGATGGAGTGACGACCTGGTAAGATATGCAGGAAGTCGATGGATGCAGGTGGCTCAGGACCGTGCTTTGTGGCATTCTTTGGGGGAGGCCTATGTTCAGCAGTGGACTTGTGAAGGGCTGTAATGATGATAATGATGAAAAATTTACCGCATGGTGTTGATTTGTACAGATACGTGTTCTTGTTTCACTTAAATGAAAATAATATCACAGATTCTAAATTGTTTAATTTAACTTTTTAATTCTCGACGTTTCGGGTGCTTTACAGCACCCTTTGTCACATGGGGGACTGAGGTGTTTGAAGTCCCGATGTCATAGTTTGGCTGGCTACTCTCAGGTTTTGAATATTATTTATTTTTAGCACCTCACTGCAAGACTTCAAGTTACTATACGTTCATTCTGTATAGATCGGCCAAAAAATTAATATTCAATAATTTAAAGTCAATAATTTTGTACAGCTGACTTCAATATAAGTTATTAAGAATAACTAAAAAACTATTGGTCTGACCTTGATTAAATTCATATGGGATATACTAGCTTTCAAATAAAAAAGTACCATCGAAATCGGTTCACCAGTAAGAAATTATGAGGTAACACACATAAAAAACATACAGTCGAATTGAGTACCGTCTTCCTTTTTGGAAGTCGGCAGAAAACTGAAGGTATCCGGGCTAACTATGACATCGGGACTTCAAACACATCAGTCTCTCCCTCTATATTAATGCTAACACTACACGATGGTCCAACCGTTACGTTTGAAACGTTTACCCGAACTTGAGCGTACCCATTTGAACCCACAAATTGTATTTTTGTATAAACGCTTCACCTTACATAAGCATACGCTGAGCGGTGCACAATAAAAATAGCTTTGTAAAATTAAGGAAGCTAAATACAATTTAAATATTAAAATACAGTGTAATGCGACTTGTTCGTGTCGTCATCCTCCACGGCGGTTACATTACTACGCAATTCCAGAGACTCCGTTTCTGGCAGGGTAACACCTTATCTAGGGTAGGATCATGATGTACGTCATGACGACGTTGTGTCCTAGCGGGATCTGTGCTCTATTGAAATTAGGATGTTTTTTGATTTCAATAGCCAGCGAATCTTCCTTGGAAGGAATCGGTGTTCTTTAGCGACGATTTGTGGTCAATATCGTGCAAAACATGCTCGACGTGTTGAAGCTCGCCGACCAGGTGTTTACTGTCACAGATCCCGCATTCATTCAGATGTTTCAGAGAGCACGAGGGAGCAAGCAAATGCTTAATTGAAGTTAAAATTCTTATTTTTTTTCATTTATTGCAGACTCCGCATAGATTCCCTGATAACGCGGATATTTGCCATAGTTGCCATGATTTACAGGTGGGTTGGCAGTCGAAGCTTTTAATTTCTGGATTGACACTGCTCCCCGTCTCCTGGTTTGTTTCTCTGTGTTGCCACTAACGATAACCATGGGGCGATATCGGGTAGTGGATATTCTTACACCGCCACTACAAAGTAATTCCAATTGCAATTCAATTTCATTTAAAAAGATATACTAGTATATTATGATATTAATTTTGCATTTGAATAATTCTATAAAAACTGAATGACTAATATAAAAAAGAAACTGAAATATTTACAAGTACATATAATAGGATTACTAAACGTGATTTGACTTTGTCATTCGCTCAAGTAGAAAAGGGTCGGTTCAAATTAAATAAGAGCTTGATGAGTGAGATTCAACGTTTTTGCGAGAAATATTTTCTAAGGAACTAACATCTAGGTGCTAACATCTGCTTGGGATCCTATAATTAATAAAATTGAATCCCAACCCAAGCATACAATTGCAAGACTTCAAGATACTGTAAGTTCATACTGCGTAGATCGAAACAAAACTTAATAATTTTTAATCTGGAGGTAGTCGTGGTTAACTATGACATTGGGACGTCCTACACCTTCCGTCCTACACCGTCCTTTACGCATCCCACACCTGGGCGCAGACTTCTCATTTCTGACAATAGTAGCAATGATAACAATTTATGTAGTTTTTCTTTAATTGCTTTACTGAGGGTCACTTTTTTAATCGTCAGATAAAACTTATACGTCCAATAAACTATAACCTGACTGGATATAAAAGTGAAACAGTGAACTATTTTATTAATAGGGTGTAATTATTATTTTCTTTTGTTGTAAAGTAACTTTTATTTGAAGATTTAAATATCAGCCCTAAATAAATTAGGGAAGCGATTTGTTTAAACCAACGATTGCATTATCTTAAACGATCCGAAATACCGTACGAAATTGCAAGACGTTTCATTAATTGAACGGATCCAATCGAACAATGCTTCCAACAATGGGTGATTAAGCAATTGCTGATGAAATCGCCTATATGATTCGAACTAAATTAGTGAAATAACTTGAAAGTATGCAATAAATTGAACGTTGAAGCAAATGTCATGTTTTGGCTACTGATCGTTACTACCAAAGAGTATATAATCACTTTGACGGCATCATCAATTCGGCATCAATTGACGTCTCCGTGGCGCAGTGTCTTAGCAATGAGTTGTTACGCTGGGGGCCGCGGGTTCGAATCCCGCACGGAACAAGTATTTGTATGGCCAACAAATAATTATTGCGGGTCTGGATGGTAGTCCTCGTGCTATTTATGTTTGTAAACTGCGTCCACGATACAGGAAAAAATCCTAATGTGGGGGTAACGTTTTTAAAAGAAAACAAACCAAACCATAAAAAAAGCAAAACCAAAACTACGTTTCAGGTAGTTCCATTTAAGTCACAGTAAGAAACGATTATAGGAATATTCAAGCGAGGAATTTACTTTGATACAAGGGAGTAATATTTTGGGATAAAAATAGGAGTGGTAGAAATTTAACCCATTATCTTTTGTACAACGGAGGGAATGTGGTGTAGCTACACTGCAGCTTTATAATTATTGTAATACGAATCCCTTGCTAGTCGAGCTGTACCATAATGCCAGCATAACATAGCAGTCTTATGCTGCGGTTTTCGTTTATAAAAATATATTTAAGAAGCAGGCTAATTTAAACATATAAAAATCATAAAGAATTGTTTTAAAAGCTCTAATAACAGATTTCCTCTGCTTTTAACAAATTTTAGGATTAAAAAACCTAAAAAAACTGCTGATGCAAATTTTAAACGGAGTAGAGGCGTGGTCAAGCCGCAGTAGAGGCACGAGCAATGATCGTGCGTAGTGAAGCTGAAGCGCGGTATCGCCATGACTGCGCCGCCACAATCGTGCTTTGATGAGTAAGCAACCACAGTTGCACAAAACAAAACAGGAAAAGCTCGCCATGTGAAAAGTAAAAAGCGATAGAAAATGTTTATTTTAGTTCTGAAATTTTCATTTTGTTCTTAAACCATGGGTGAAGAGGAAATCTGTTAACACTAGAGAAAGAAAACTTCAAAAAAGCAATATTTCATTGATGATTCACGTCTTATTTTCATTGTTGAAAGAATAAAAACAAAAAGAAATATCAGACTTCCTGATAAATTATTGTCCAGTATGTTTTTAAATTATTAATTCAATATTTCGAATTAATGATGCTTTTAGCAGTTGGAGTAAGATAGTAATTAATTTTCAAATAAAATTAAACTTAAATAATCTGTATCAACTTGCATGAGTTCTTACCTCGGTATCTACACAAAGATTACTTGCGATCTAATACGGTTCTTGAAAATGAGAATAATACAATAAGGCATTCCAAGTCCTCAGAAATGACAATGTATTTGTAGCCTTCGTTTAAAGTTGGCTGCAGGTGTCCATAGACTGTAGTAACCACTTACCATCAGGTGGACTGAAGGATCATCTGTCACTTCAGTTTTATAAAAATAATATAATTTATGGATTGACAGTTTATTGATGGAAACAGACTGTTATATATTGCAATTATGACCAAGCGAACTGTTGACAGCAGTACAAGACGCACCACACCTTATATTACGCTATTCTTTAGTTGTGTCGATGAGACACAAGATTTTCTATTTCACAAGAACTACACAACATATTTTTCTTTTATAAAGTTTGTTACCCCCATGTGGTAAAGCAATATTACAACTTTATTATAGCTGCAGTACGAATGGTTCGGCTCGACCGGGGTAGAACCACACAGAACACCAGCGTGAAACAGCAAAATGATGTTTCGTTTCGCATGGTGAGTGCAAAAAACCACAGACCCTTTTTACTGATTACTAGGTATTCCAATTTAGTCCTCAGGCGTAACAATGCATCTGCATTTTGATTCCTAACCGAGGTTAGAAATTAATGTCTATGAACCACAGGATCCACTTACACACGCGAGCAGAAAGATCTGATAAACTGAAGCATAACCATTTGGTATATAACAGATGTAAAAATACCCAGATCGACAAAGGAGAGCAATAGCAAAAGTGCGAGACCTCTGGTACTACAATCACTAATACCAAGCTTGACGAAAATGAGATTTCTCTTTGCTATGGCAAAGTCTCATATGCAATATCCGACATGCTGCGAAGGTGGAAACAAAATGGGGCTTTAGTAAGTGCGAATCAGACGTAATGATTTTTCCATTTAAAAATAGGAAAAGCTCACATATCTTGCAATGTAGTGGAGACCGGGTACCAAAGTAACGGCGGGTCGAAAGTAACAAATGCTCTGTAGGTTTATCCAATAGCCAAACACCGCTTTGCTGCCGTAAGGTGACAACCGGTGACCCCCCTCACTTGCATTAAGTCGAAGCGCACGCTATGCGCTGTTAGGTTGAGTGAGAGGACGGTATGTGATTTCACAAATCAAATATCATATAAAAATCCTACAAAAATAAGTTTTTTGACATTTTCTTATTCAATGTTTTCGTAGTCTTAAAAGGATGATACCGATTTGAATATTTGCTTATTAATTCTTTATTAGATTGATTACATAGCGTTTTAATTCGTTTTTATCTGGCACGTTCCGTTTTAAGGTTATCTTTCATGTTCTAACAAAAATGTGTTAAGGTACAAAAGTTACATAGCCCTATGGGTACACAAGTAACATGTAATTTTTGTCCTCGTATTGATTTATTTACTTAATACTGTTATGTGTTCTTGTATTTATATGAATTGAATGCCGCGACAATGCATAAGAACTACCACACGAGGAACTACTGACACGGAAGTGTTCCGAAAAACAGCTGAAGAGCATTCCAAAGATGGTATAGAATAGAATAGAATAGAAAAGAATAGAATAGAATAGAATAGAATATTTTTTTATTCAATATAGATCACATGTGTAATTCTTATTGAAAGTCATTTTTTACTTTACCACTGGTTCGAAAAAAAACCTCTGTCGTGGGAAGAACCAGCAAGAAATCCAGTGGGACTTTTTTTAAAAGCAAATTTTACACTAATGGTTGTAAAAACTATATAAGTACAAAATTTATTTTAGAAACAGCTTGGAAGCGATCACCTCATTCACAGGGGTAATTATCAACCACGTATTTATTTATACTATAGTAACCCTTTTTATACAGTTTCAACTTAACAAAACATTTAAACTTGCTAATAGAGACAGCTTGTACACTTTCCGGGACCTTGTTGTAATAGCGTATACGTTGCCCCAAGAATGAATTACTGACTCTGTGGTGTCGAGAAACTGGTATCACTAGCTTGTATTTGTTCCTAGTGTTTACAGAATGCACATCACTTTTTTTACTAAAACTACCTTTGTTTTTGTGAACATACATTAAATTTTCGTAAATATACTTAGAGGCCAAAGTTAACATATTTATTTCTTTAAATTTATCTCTAAGAGTCTCTCTCAGTTTTAGGTTGTAAATAGCTCTACAGAAGAGGGCCACTTCTGTAAAAGAAAAATAGTTTCTGAATCAGCCGCATTTTTCCATAGCAAAATCCCATAAGACATTATGCTATGGAAATAACTGAAATAAACTAATCTAGCTATTTCGACACTAGGGAGACATCTAATCTTTTTTACAGCATAGGCTGCAGAACTTAGTCTGCTTGCTAGTTTGGATATATGGGGGCCCCACTGAAGTTTTGCGTCGAGCGTGATGCCAAGAAAAACAGTGGATTCAACAGGGCTCAGTTACAGTCAGGTACAAAACTAATCCATGGAAAAAATATTGTTTGGCATGTAATATTATATAGATACATAAAAAAATTAAAGCAGGAAATACAAGCGCAGTTGTGGGCAACCGTTGCGTCAACCGTGTTTTTACTATTGATGAGGAAAAATGTCTATAGGACTGTTTGATAGAGTGTTCTGGTTGGTGTTTATTTTAGGTTATCTCAATTTGAAGTACGTAAACCGGCGTACTTTAGATGTTACGTAATTCGTTACGTCGTACGTAAATACGAGTAGGCGATAAATAATGGAAAAACATTTCCTGAAACGTGGCACGATACTCAAATGGCGGGTAAGGGAGATTTTTGAAACAACACATGAGCCTCTCTTTAAGGTGCGCTCAAGCAACAAGCCTGTCGGGGGCTTGAGTTTCAACGAACATAATATGAAATCTGAAAAAAAAACGCCATTGAAGAAGAATACCAACAAATAAATAAATCCAAGAAACGGTATTACGATCCGATACTGGAAATGGCAAGAGGAAATTGATATCAACAAAGGGAAGGGAAAAGGAAAAAAGACAAAGAAGACAGCTAAAATTAAGGAAAAAAAATTTACGACAGAGATTGCTTCTATCTCGTTTGTTTAGAAACTTTTAGCAACAGTTGACCAAATGAGCCATGGATACAATTTACCAAATGTAGTATGTGGTCAGATGCTAAGTGCATCAACGATAATAGAAATTATGTGTGCCATAATTGTGAGCCTGAGTAAAAAACTAATACCGAAAAGTTTGATTATAAAAAAGTATTATCATATAATAATTGATCTTATTCAAAACAAGAATATTTTTTTTTGTTTTCTTAAAATATATAATTTTTGAGCATTTAAAATGAAAATGTTTATCTGTGTTATTAATACAAAGTCTTCGAATAAATAATTTGCTGATTTAATATGTCACATTATATTCATTACAAACCCCTTTGTCCTGTTACTTTCAACCCACAACGTGTTACTTTCGACCTGCCTACGTGGTCGAAAGTAACAACTGACGAATTTTTTTGAAGTCTCTGTAATGCATATAAAAAACACAATAATAAGGTAAATCAAGATAGTAATGTAAAGAACATAAACGGAATGTATATATGGCTATGTTAATTTCATTACAATATATACACCTAAGCAGAAACCAAGGTAAAAGTACAAAATGTTACTTTTATACCCGGTCCCCTCTACTCTTACGGTTTGAAAACGATAATTCGTCTTATTACCATAATGCTTTATATAGAGTCTCTATTTTAAACTATGGTCTAAAATGAACCCTTATGCATAAAGAAGTACCTTAGCCATGGTGCCACAGTCTTTGCTTAAGTTGACATTTGCTGTCAAACTCCATACTTTAAACTTCACTAATTTCTTTAAAAATTCACTAATTCTGGCTTAAACCTCATGTGTATAGTAATAATTGAATAAAATTAGTATATAGTACTTAAGAGAATTTTCTCGTTTATCATATAAGAATATGATGAAAGTATAAGGTTGATATTAAAACCCTGTGTTGCTTATAATAGTACATTTTAAAAGATTTTACCGCTAAGCGCTAGGTTTACGAGGCGGGATGATAAAAGCGTTCGTAAAATCTTTTTATGGAGTAATTTCGTGTCCAGTCAAGAACAACCGGGTTCAAGGATATTTCACTCGTTGAAAATAAGACTATATATATATATATATATATATATATATATATATATATATATATAGTACAGATTTTCTTACAAACAGTGGTGAAATTGTCAATGATTACATCACTTAATTATAATGAAGCGGCAATCTTGAGGCCTGGTTTATCGTTTTCTTACAGAACCTAATCTCCTAGGGATGAACCCGCTCATTTGAAATACGTGAGAAGGTGGCCGATAAAGTAGTATGTAGCTTTCAAGACGAATATTACTAGCTAATCATGTCTGTACATTATGATATGGCTGGGTATAATATATATTTTTTTATACAGGATAGGGTGACAAACGAGCACACAATCCACCTGATGGTAAGTAGTTGCTATGGCCCATAGACATCTACATCTATCATCGCTTGCGAATCAAAATGCAGATGCGTTGTCACCCGTGAGGACTAAGATAGAATGCCTCTTTTCCAGTAAAATGGGTCTCCGGTTCTCTACACTCACCATATGAAACACAGCAGTTTTAAGCTGCTATTTTACGTTGGTGTTCTGTGAGAGCGTGGTCCTTCCCTGGTCGAGCCGACCCATTCGTGCTACAACTGTACTACTAATATAGCTGCAGCATGGCTCTACCATGTATAAAACGTCGATTTTTGATTGAAAAATCGTTTGATTATTCAAAACATAGTTTTTTTTTATAAGACAGGGGTGAGAAGCGAGCACACAGTCCACCTGATGGTAAGTGGTTGCTATGACCCGTATACATCTATATCTCATCTCTCTTTTGCGAGTCAGAATGCAGATATGTTGTCAGCCGTGAGGACTGAGATGGAATCCCTCTTTTCCAGTTAAAAGGCTCACCTGTTCTCCAGACTTACCATACAAAACACAGCAGCATTAAGTTGCTATTTTACGCTAGTATTCGACTGGTCAAGCCGACGATGGAAGTGCAACAAGTGATCTCGAAATAAAAAAAAATATTTTAAGACATGTCAATTTCGCCGACACGCATTGCGGCAGCGCGGAAACCTCTCAGAAATAAGAGAAGGCCTGTGCCCAACAGTGGGACGTATAAAGGCTGTAACTTTAACATTTTAGTTTTAATTTTAAGTGCTGATTCTCCTTAATAATATGAAGCTTGTACGTTTAAAAATTAATAAATTATTTCGAGATCACTTGCACAGTTTTTTTTAGAAATACGTTAGACCTGTGTCCACCTGTAAAATATATCTATAATTGGCTTTTACTTTAATGTAAACGGTTGAAAATAAATTACTTATGTAAAATATCGTTAGGGCGTTGATATTCTCATAATGTTTGAAACTATATGTTAAAATACATTATATCTTAACATATATTGTTCACAACATTATCAAATGTTGTGAACAATAATACTTCGTAGTATCATAAAAGTAATTACAAGCTATAAACAAGAATATAAGTGACAATTTAATTTGTCGTCTCACACAGTAACCAACATCTATACAATGACAACTCGACCTAAAATACATTACATGAGGTTTACATAGATATTTCCCAAAGGTTTCCTCTTATGGCGGATTTTTTCATGAGTTGTTATCAGGAAGATGCTGCCCATTTTCTGTTTCACTTTCCCTCTGTCGCATCTTATGGCACCCTTGGGTCGATATGGGGTACTTTTCTACCTCTTACACCGCCACTACAGGAACTTAAAATAAGGCATTGAAATGAGAGTGAGTCACGTACAGTTAATATTAATTATTTATTAAATTCATCCGTAAAACTCTACAGGCCATCAACCACCATCCACACCACTGACGACAATATACAATAAGTATTTAACTTTAATTAGCAGAGAGTTTTTACTAATTTTGCTGCTGATTACATTTAGCGTCTTTTCGCGGAATTAGTGAGCTCAGTACGTCGGATAAATCAACAAAGTTTGGTTTTTCTTAAAATATCAAATAAATATTTGATTTTGAATTTCCGCAACTGGGCGATATTGCTGGTGAGTGACCTTACTTGCCCTTGACTCGTAATAAAAGCTGCTTACAGAGAGTGTCACAACAGGTTTTACGACCGAATTTGTTACCGCCTCTAGGAAATGTTCACATTTTCATTAATCCGCAGTTTCGAGACATAATGGAAAAAAATTCAGTGTATATATGTTTTCAATATATATTTTCTACTAACAACAAAATTTATTAACTACACAAGGAGCCGAGGCAGTGCTTGACTACTTAGCCTTAAAGTTTTATACCAAACTCACCTCCTTAAAATTATATTTAAAATAAAAATAAAACTAATAATAATTTTTATTTGTTTTGACTTAAAAATATTACAGTAAATGTTTCATTGAATCCATAGGCTCCCAAACTAGTGTAAAACTGTGTTTCAGGAGCCAAATATGCATTTGCTCGGCGTTCAAGGAAGCGTAGGGAGGAAACCTGGCTGTCTCGTATACGTAATGTAGCAATTGGCGGACACTGCAAGGCAGCTAAAATTCGTTATACTGAGAGGTAGCCAGTGCCAAGCAGTGGAACCTATAGGATTTTACTTCTCCTTTTTACATTTTATAATATAACTAACTGTTCTTCTACGCGATTTCGCCCGCGTGAATTTTTTTGCGCGAAATTCTAAAGTAGAAGTAGCTTAAATTATGCCTCATAACATCAGCTATCTGCCAGTGAATGTCCCATCCATTTCGGTTCACAGGTTTTTGCGTGGTGCGTATTCACATGCAGGATATTATACGTGGTAGAGCCATGCTGCAGCTATATTATGGTTGTAGCACGAATGGGTCGTCTCGACCGGGGAAGGACCACGCTCTCACAGAACACCAGCGTAAAATAGCAGCTTAACGCTGCTGTGTTTCGTCTGGTGAGTGTAGAGAACCGGAAACATTTTATACTGGAATTGAGGCATTCCATCTTTGTCCTCAAGGCTGACAATGCATCTGCATTTAGATTCTTAATCGAAGATATATGTAGATGATGGTAAGTGTTTGCTGTGGCCCATAGGCCACAGCAAACACTTACCATCAGATGGACTGTGTGCTCGTTTGTCACCCTTATCCTATAAAAAAAACATCATAATACCTCGCAAATAACAGATTTTTTCGGACTTGCATATCGCCGTCTCCGACGAACACTATCGTTATCGCTATTACCATAGAGTTGGGTTTATTGAAGATTCGTTATTTACACACCGTAATACATCATTGAGAATTTTTTTATGGTCGGGCGACGAATACTTTTCGACTTATCCATTCAATAATGATCTTTATGTTGCTGTTCAACGGATAACATAATAGAACAATCGAGTCGATTAATAACGCAAAAACTTATTACCAAATCTTATGAGTAAAAATTTTAGAGTAAGCATTATTACCCTATTGTTCGAGTGAAAAATGACAAAGCCGTTCCCGGTAAGCGTCAACACAATATCGTTCGGGTGATCACACACCTTCATATTTATCGAATAATCAAGATTATAGAGGTGAAACGGAGGACGTAATTACAATAGAAGAAATCCATAGAGATAATCAGTCAGAAGAAAAGAAACTCGGTAGAAAACGCCGTAGAAACGAGAGTGAGTGGAAAGACAATAAAAACAAAAAATGAAGGATTCTGGAAAAAGCTATACAAACAAACGTACAAAAAAGTATATCCAGCAAAAACCATGGGGCCTGTATGTTCTTATAAAAAAAATGCAAGAAAAGTTCTCGGAACAGCAGAGGAAAACTATATTTGAAACTTTTTTATAAAATGGCTGATCACGAACTACAATGACAATTTATTAATAGACACACAATAGCCAAACCAATAAAGAAAATGACTATAGACAGAAAACAAAACAGGACCCAAACTATCAATTATAGCTTTCCATTAGACGGGTCAGAAATTACTGTTTGCAAGGTTTATTTTTTAAATACTTTAAAAATATCAGAACAGTTTGTTTATACAGCATTGAAAAAAACAAAAAATAATGAAGGTATGATTGATCAGAGAGGGAGTCACGCGAACAGGCCTCAATAGATGAGTAACTTGACGAAACAAAGCATAATGACCACGTTAATTTGTTTCCAGCAGTAGAGTGTCACTACGTCAGAAAATGCTCAAAACGGCAATATTTGCAGAGCAACTTAATATTTCAAAAATGTACCGATTATATGAACTGTGGTTTCCAAACCAAAATTTGCCAGAAGATCGGAAAGCTATAAAGCGACAGTATGAGTCTGTGTTCAATACAGAATTCAATTACTCTTTCTTTCGACCAAAAAAAGATCAGTGCCCAACAGGTACCCTTTATGACCAAGCAGACGAAGAAAAAAAACTATCACTAGAGGACGCACACAGAAAGCATATAAACAAAAAGGAGACTGTTCGTAACATAAAAAACGAAGAAAAGTTGAGCACAGATGAAAAAAACACTACTTTTGCAGCGTTTGATCTGGAAAAAGTTTTGAGTGTGCCACAGTGCCACACACAAAAAAAAAACAGTCCGAAGTGGGCATTTTTTACTATAAACGAAAATATGCAGTTTATAACTTTACTGTGTTTGATTTAATGCGCAAAGCCAGACATTATTTTGTGTGGCATATGTCTATTGGAAAGAGAACCCCTCTTTTACCGAAATTGGTAGTTGTTTATTAAAATTCATCCAGGAAGAAGAACTGAGAGGAATCGAAAATTTTTCACTTTATTCTGATTGTTGCGCCGAGCCAAAAATCGGTTTATATTTGCCCTATACCTGTATATCGTACAAGTTTATGGAGTGACAACTATAACGCACCGATTTTTTGAGACCGGGCATAATCAAAATGAAGGTGATAATATGCTTTCATGCATAGAGATGGCTATGAAAAATAAAATACTGTATACTCCAGAGCAAGTTTATGGTGTAATTTCGAACGCGAAAATCTCGCATCCAAAATATAAGATCAATTAAATGGAGCAGTTGGATTTCTACGATATACAAGATCTTATTAATGGAAAGAATTGGTTGAAAGACACCGAAGGACGAAAAATTAAGTGGTCGAAATTGATGGAGGTGAGAGTTTCTCAATTGAAACCAACAATTTTACAGTATAAGTACGAACTCGAAAATGAGCCCTTTGAGTTGAATACAAAATGGACCAAACCGAAAAGAGGGCGAAAATCCGTCGCCAACAAGGTACAAACCCTTCAAAATATTTACAGCGATCCGTTACCCGTCACCAAGGCCCTGCTTGATGACCTGAAGTCTCTGTGTGATAGTGAGGCCATCCTAAAATATTATCACAGTTTTTATAATAATTTAAATTATGCCGACAACATACCCGAAGAACAAGAAGAAGATTTAAATTAAAATTGGGTTACCTATTTGTAACATTTTTTAATTTTGTTTTTAAATATGTAATAATTTTCGTTTGATTATATTTTTTGCATTTTATTTCCCATCGATAACTTATTTTGGTTTTTGTTGCATGTATTAATAACTAAAACTGTTACCTATTGACTGTTTTAATAAAACAAAATAAATTTAATTCAAATTTAAAAGATTATAATTTGTAGCACTGTAACTTGTACCGTTAGATTAATGTCATTCGCCTTAACCACTTCCAAACTCGCTAGATTAAATTATAAAATGACAATTTAGGTACAATTTACAGTGTGACAAATTATAACCGTATAAAATCTATAGGTACATCCACAAAAATCCAAAATAAGTAATGACAATTATTATGGTAGTAATGAAACCTTTCTTTATACATTTATTTCATTCGGAAACTAGCGGCCGCCCGCAACTTTGTCCGTGTGGGCGGATAAAAAGTAGCCTGTGTTTTTAGTTTGACTAACATCTATCTATCAGTTGTGAAAACCGCATTAAAATCCGTTCAGTAGTTTCAGAGATGTGCTGGAACAAATAGACATACACGAAACAAAAAGCGCATTTTTCTCTTACATTACCTTTATTTTGTCGTTCCCTGTCATTTTAGTTCATTATCCTTAGTGTACAGACAAACCTGGTTCCACTAATTTATTATAGTAATAGATAAAAGATTATGACGGTATTAAATTACATCTTAACTCCTAAAAACGATAATCAAAAAAACATGTAATGTATGTTTACCGTAATATTGAGGTCAGTTACATCATCGAATACAATAGCAATGACATTATACGAACAGAAAGTACATCTATATTTACCATGGAACAGTATCGCTCAATACGATTGCTATAGCCACATCATTTTGTGATTTCCGTCGAACACTATCATAAAGTTATTTAGCGGTAACATCCTCCATAATTTATTTCATGATTTTCATATTTATAAAGAAAACTTTTTAGAAAAATTTAGTATAATTGTAGTGCCAAAATTTTATTTCCTATTTTTGGTAAAAGAATGTTCTTTCTAGGTTTGATAGTTCTTATGATCTTCAGTTTTTATTTGCTCCTGTAAAATTGACATTTTTCTATTACGATTTTGTTCGTCGGGGACGGCGATATATCAGACATTTATTGTTATATTTGGGCCAATTTACACAATATTTTTATGAATTATAGCTCATGAGATAATGTGATGTATAAACTACTGAAGGGATTTTAAGCAAACTTTACAATAATATAGCATATTGTAAAGTTTGATTAAAATCCCTTCAGTAGTTTTTGCGTGAAAGAGTAACAAACATCCAAACATCCTCACAAACATTCACATTTAAAATATAGAATGGCTAAGTGCATATATTGTAGGAATATTCCTTCTGTCTTCTTCTCTTTAAAGAATAAAGGACCGTAAAAGCCTGTTTCTGGGTATGGGCTCCTCAAATGATTTGTCCTAATCGTCGCACTAAGCGGGTGTATTGATGATCGCAGTCGGCACGTTAGGCGGGCGAATTGATAACCGCAATACCGGCGGCCGCACATCTTTGATGTAGGAATAATTATTAAAAAACCAATAATATAAACAACAAATAGTGAACTCAAACCATTAACTTTAATAAAAATAAAACCAGACTTCAAAGAAAAAAATAATTTAAAAAGAAACATTCTGAAGTAGCTGCTAAGTTAAAGGCCTAGCCACGCTCAATTTTACTTGGACAAATTCTAACACAGGCAAGCATAAACGTTAAGCCGTCGTGTGGACGCCACAAATGTTCTTTTCGAAAGCTTTGAACTAAATGTTTGCGCATGCAACACGCTGGCGTGTGGACGTTGTGACTGGCCACTAGTACCGATTTAAAAAAAAATATGTGATAGACAATCTTACAAGCCACCTGATGCTAAGTGGCTACTGCATCCCATGGACATCTGCAACTATCTCCATATTGTTCAGGCCACAGATATGTTGTCACCCTTGAGGACTGCGTTGGAATGCCGCACAGCCTGTAATTATACTGACTACACAGCAGTGCATGCACTGCGACTTGGCAATAGAGATAGGTGGGAGGCCACGAGATACTTACACAGACAGAGGCTTAAGCAAAAAGTAGTCATATCAACTAACAAATTAGCCTACTACTCAACTTAATAATAAAATAATACAACTGCAGAAAAGTTAAGAATCATAAGGTAAATTTTACGAAAATAAGCGGAAACCGCTTTCAATAATATTGACTTTAATGCTATTAACGTTTCATTATTTTGACAACCGTGAGCAAGCTAATGCTTAATTGGAATTAAAATTCATAATTTTATTCATTTATTACAAACTCCGCATAGATTGCATCATAATATTTGCTATAGTTGCCACGATTTGCAGGTGGGTTGGCAACCGAAGTTTTTAATTTCTGGATTGATTCTGCTGCCCATCACCTGGTTTGTGTCTCACTGTTGCCTCTTACGACACCCATGGGGCGATATCGGATGGTGAATATTCTTACACCGCCATTACAAAGTAATTCCAATTGAAATTCAATTTCACTTAAAAAGATATACATATTATAATATTACTTTTACATTTGAATAATTTTATAAAAGCTGAATGACTAAATTAAAAAAGAAACTGAAATATTTACAAGTACATATAATAGGATTACTAAACGTGATTTGACTTTGTCATTTGCTCAAGTAGAAAAGGCTCGGTTCAAATTAAATAAGAGCTTGATGAGTGAGATTCAACTTTGTTGCGAGAAATATTTTTTAAGAAATATAGCAGAATTTTTCTTTACCTAAATTGTATTTGGTTCCCAATTTGAAACTGAACTCTAAATACGTTTTATAAAAGTTTTATACTTCTTTATAAATTGTTCAGAATAGATTATTTGATAGTTTTAACCTACATCTAGTACCTGTTATATGTTGCTTTTCGGTTAAATTCATGCTAGTCAAGATGCTTTTACCAGCCTCATTAGACTCAGTTCTCGTATACGAAGGGAGCAAACTAAGCGGTGGATTATGCCTTAGTATTTGAGAATCCGTAATGTTCTAGAAGGAGGCTACTCTGCCTCAAGATGCTGATTGGGAGAGAACAGATCCCGCTCGGACACGACGTCATCATAACGGGCATCATAATCCTCTCCTTAATAAGGTGTTCCATTACCAGAAACAGGATCTCTGGAATTGCGCAGTAATGTAACCGCCGTGGAAGATGATGACTCGGAAGTGGTTTTTAGATATGATAGTAGCACTGTGAGTGTACTGGGGTAGGGAGCTACTTATGGTACGTGCTTCTATCGTTTTCCGTTTCGTGGGTTAAAGGAGAGCGCATGCACTATATTTAGTTGAAATCACCTGGCGATTGGCGGTAGCGGTATATAATCAACACAACGTCAAAGTGGAGCGTGCCTGACTTTGCCAACTCACATGAACAAGTCGCATTACACTGTCTTATTTTGATCTTTAAATTGCAAATTGCTTAAGTTCACAAAGTTTCTTTTTTATTGTGCACCGCTTACCGTATATAAGGTTATGTATACTCTAAGATAAAGCGTCTGAAATGTGAAACAAAAATACAATTTGTGGGTTCAAATGAGTACGCTCAAGTTCGGGTAAATGTTTCAAATGTAACGGTTAGACCATCGTGTGGTGCTAGCATTAATATAACGGGAGGGACTGATGTATTTGATGTCCCGATGTCATAGTTCGCCCGGACACCTTCAGTTTTTGAATATTAATTTTTTGTCCGATCTACGCAGAATGGGCGTATAGTACCTTGAAATCTTGCACTGGTAAGCTAAAAAAAATTATATTCAAAAATGGAGAGTAACCGGACAAACTATGACATCGGGACATCAAACACCTCAGTCCCCCCTGTGACCATGGATGCTGTAAAGCACCCGAAACGTCGAGAAATAAAAACTTAAATTGAACGCGATAGAATCTGTAATATTGGTCTCATTTAAGTGAAACAAGTACACGTATCTGTACAAATCAACAACATGAAGATAAGTTTTCACTCGGTTACAATCGCAAGTATAAATTATACAATTATTTCATTCGTTTTAAATAAAATACATACATAAAATTCTATTTACACAAAGGATTTACAATATTCCTGTTTTGTTCTGCTTTACATATTTTTTCTTTTTAGAACTGACGAAATCGTTGCCTACTCACTCTATTTAGGTTTGAGGGTCCTCTCCATAGCTCATATTTGTATGGTAATATGGCAGTGTTCTGGTAAAAAGTGCGAACTTCAAACGAAAAGAAGGATGAATTATTACAAATATTCCCCGCACAACACACAACCCAACCACATTTTATGCAGAATAAGTAATTCGTATTCTAGAAAGAATAGAATCTTTATTGTATATTATATCTTATGAGTATACATATTTATTATGATGTAATTAAATTGTGGGAAACTATTATAGTTCGACATGGATCTATATTAAAAGAACAATTTATTCAAATTAGTTTTCCTTTTCATTTTAGCCGACTTTAAAAGATAATTAGGTTACAATTCGAGTGTTTATTTTTTGATGAACGTTATGCGATATTGCATACCTTAAGCGAAAGCGCAAGGTATGTTCTACTATCGCCTAAAAATTAAGATTCCAACATTTTATCGAATAAAATCGTATCTAGCAATCATATTATACATATAAATGATATAAAACGCACATTGGTAGAAAGATAAATAATTGTTGAACTTATTAATAATTTTTTTAAATCGATTAATTGCTATTTTTAAATTAAAAAAGGGGTTTTAGTGGCTTATGGTGTGGATTTATCATGTCCCTGTGGCTTCTAAACACGATAAATTTTGAAAATATCAATTGTTAAACTCAATCTATTTTTTAATCTCTTCATCTATCATGTGGAAAGCCACTGAATGTAAATGGCAGTGTAATTTTGTTTTGTTTAGCTAAAATAAATTTTTTTCGGCTCCAAAATGGCGAAATTTTCGTTGATTTGGTAGCCTCGTATATAAATTATTTCTGTAAATGGGGAGCTACAGCCACAGAGTAGTTAAGTTCGGTTTCAGTCGCCGTCGTGAGTGGACATTGTTTCGGTTGTTTGCAGCGGCTCAAAAAGATCGCTGTACAAATACACAATATTCGAATAACCAAATTTCTTAAATACTTGATTATAATAATAATATATTTTTTATTACAATATTTAAAAGCACAGAATAAATAATAGTAGTACGTACTAAAAGTAAGTAGTATAATTTTTTTGTCATGGGTGACATTTTCATGCTTTTCGAGGGTGTCGAATCCGATAGGGTTGTCGAAATGTAAATCCAAGATGGCGGCCGCAATAGGTATCAATTTTTTCATCATGGGTGTCATTTTCATGGTTTTCGAGGGTGCTGAAGCCAATAGTGCTGTCAAAATGTAAATCCAAGGTGGCGGCTGCAATAGGTATAAATTTTTTCATCATGGGTGTCATTTTCATGGTTTTCGAGGGTGTTGAAGCTGATAGTGCTGTTGAAATGTAAATCCAAGATAGCGGCTGGATAAGGTACCAATTTTTTCATCATGGGTGTCATTTTCATGGTTTTCGAGGGTGTTTAAGCCGATAGTACTGTCAAAATGTAAATCCAAAATGGCGGCTGCAAAATATATCAATTTTTTCATCATTGGTGTCATTTTCATGGTTTTCGAGGGTGTTGAAGCCGATAGTGCTGTCGAAATGTAAATCCAAGATGGCGGCTGCAATAGGTATCAATTTTTTTATCATGGATGTCATTTTCATGGTTTTCGAGAGAGTTGAAGCCGATAGTGCTATCGAAATGTAAATCCAAGGTGGCGGCTGATGTAGGTACCAATCTTTTCATCATGGGTTTCATTTTCATGGTTTTCGAGGGTGTTGAAGCCGATAGTGCTATCGAAATGTAAATACAAGATGGCGGCTGCAATAAATATAAATTTTTTCAACATTGGTGTCATTTTCATGGTTTTCGGGGGTGCTTGTAGGATTTTGTGCCAATAAAGGAAGATAACAGTAATATTAATAGTTTTATTTGCAACGTGTATCACAAAGTAATGCGTAATATAAAAAGGAACGTGCACAGTGCATAGAGAAAAGAATGTCTATAATTAGCACAGACTAACTAGATAGTGGTGCCAATAGAGATGACAATAAAGGAACTAATCAGGTTGCGTTCCAATTTTATCAGTGCTGATGCCGATAGTGCTGTCGAAATGTAAATCCAAGGTGGCGGCTGCAATAGATATCAAGTTTTTCATCTTGGGTGTCATTTTCATGGTTTTCGAGGGTGTTGAATCCGATAAAATGTCGAAATGTAAATCCAAGATGGCGGCTGAAGTAGGTACCAATTTTTTCATCTTGGGTGTCATTTTCATGGTTTTCGAGAGTGTTGAAGCCGATAGTGCTGTCGAAATGTAAATCCAAGATGGCGGCTGATATAGGTATAAATTTTTTCATCAAGAGTGTCATTTTCATGGTTTTCGAGGGTGTTGAAGCCGATAGTGCAGTCGAAATGTATTTAAACTACTTTAAAAATTCCGTATAATCATGTTATACGTAATTTTTTTAATGCGCTTAAGGTATAAGGTATGCCACGCTATG
Organism: Parnassius glacialis; assembly: GCA_033319125.1. NCBI lineage: Eukaryota > Metazoa > Arthropoda > Insecta > Lepidoptera > Papilionidae > Parnassius > Parnassius glacialis. The sequence continues at coordinate 40,085,173 of JAVANC010000021.1, read as the reverse complement.
GTAATTGGATTTACCAATATATTGTCGTAAATATTGAACCGATTTTTAAAGGGACGTCCTACACCTCAGTCCATCCCCCCCCCCCCCCTCCCTGTGACCATGGCTGCTGTAAAGCTAATGTGTAGTATTCGCGTCATGTACTTTAAATCCAAGAAATATGTTTTATTATACTTTCTTACAAATATTGCACTTGCATACATAAAACGAGACACATTAAGGAAATAAAATGAATGCAATTATTTCTTCGTACAAAGTAATTTTCAATTTACATACAAAACAATTGGAATTGTTTATCCAGTACAGTAGCGTTAAAAATACAATTTCTCGAGCGTTTGGTTAAGTAAAGAAAACAGCAAACATTCTATGTTAATTTACATGCCAAATAATTGAAATACCTTATTCAAAACAACTTAAAGAAACCAATTTCTCAATTGTTTCTCTATGTCATGACAACAGAGCAAAAAAAATTTTTTATTATATCAAAATAGTAAGCTGGAAAGGGTAATATGCACGTCGTTTAATTCTAAGAATAGAAGACAACTGAGCAAAAAAAATTAAATAAAAAACCCTCTCAAAAATGAGCATTCAGGCATTCAGGCATTCTGCCTGTGCCCAGCAGTGGGACCTAAATAGGCTGCAACTTTAGTAAGCTAGAAAGGTAACACGTTAGTCGTTTAGTTCTAAGAATTGACATCCGATGAAGGATAAAGGTTCTTTAGTGGTAGCCTCGTTCTTGTAAGCAGAGTGTAGGAAGGGTTCACACTAGATGGAGTGACACCCGGTTAAGACGTACAGCAAGTCGATGAATACAGGTGTGTTACGACTGTGTTTCTTGGCATTCCTTGCAGACCATTTCCTCAGATGATATGTGAAGTTGTGTGATGACAACGATGATGATGGAACTGAAGAAAATATTTCTGTACTCCAAGTAACCTATCTACCTTCGCGTATGTGTACCAATAAAGTTTACAAAGTTCGGACTTAATACCAGTTAGCATTCTCTGCAGGTTGAACAGCATTGCGTGGTAAAAATTTAGTGTCTACTGTCTACAAATATAAATAAATAAACATAAATATGTATAATAAGCAGAAATAGACATAACACATATTAAAATTTGGCTTACAAAGTGTACAATATATACAATATACATAAATACAAACATATACATAAGAATATGTATATATCCATGAAAGTGTTGACCTTTCTACATTATACTACTAGAGATAATATAAAAATTTCAATTAAATAAAAAAACAAATTTAATTTTACTGAAGAGGATATCATAATTTCTATTCAAGATATACGTGGCGAAAAAGTCTACTAACCTACAAACACACATGCTAGGTTCTGTGTTCGTAGGTAAATAGGTAGTTTGTTTGTAGAGGCGCCGCCCTCTTACCTTTTTCTGTCGCCAACAGCAGTGCTTGCACTCACACTCCAGTGTTCCAGTGTGAATGGTGTATAGAGCCAGTACAGTAACATGCTGTGAGACATTCCATTCCAGCTTAGTCCTTAGAGGTGAGAACGCATCAATAACCTTCTTTGTTGAATGTTGGATGAAGGTGTCTATGGTTTGCAGTAGCCACTTAGAAAGAGGTTTGTAGAATGGTTTGTCAATTCAATTTTATAAAAAAATTACTTTAAAAATAGTTGACTATATGGACCTCAAAGCGTGGAGGTATGGTTACAATTAGTTCTTTCAAATAATAAAACTCCGAAAAAGCTAAGAATATTTGTTCAGTTTATTTGATAACATAGTCATTGTTACCTCCATAGTATAGGACTGTACCGTGCAGTGTCAGTGTAACATTCACCTCATTTTGTCTCGTATATGTCATAGAGACGACTATTGGTAATGCCAGTAAAATCTTTTGACTTTAAACAGATGGCGTTATAACCTCCTCTGTACATTAAATACTCACCAGCGATAATAAGCAGCATAAAATATTTTTTTTTAAATAAGGGTTACCAACGACCACACAGTCAACCTAATGGCAAGTAGATGCTATGGCCCATAGACATCTACATTTATATTCAAAATAACCAAGATGCGTTGTCCCCACTGATGATTAAGATGGAATGCCCCGTTAAAGTAATGAAGGTTTTCGGTTCTCTACTCTCATCGTTCGAAAAACAACAGCTCAACAGCAGGCTGCTATTTCACACTGGTATTCTGTGAAAGCGTGGTCCTTTCCCGGTTGAGCTGACTCGTTCGGGCTACAACAATAATATTAAAGCTGCAGCGTGGTTTAACCACTTGTAATAAGGTGTGTGGCGTCTGGTGCTGCAATCGTTACTTCACCTGCTAAGAGGCAAATCCTCCCCACAACGAAAGAATCCAATGACCAGCAGTGGATTTTACGAGCTGATGATAATGAAAATAAAAGTTACCTTATAAATGTTTTAAATGTTATATAGTATACTGATGCCTAAAGTGTAAGTCATTTTAATTTTATTGATAATTGGTATTTACGGAGAAAGCGAAAATTTACATTACTAATTTGCTCGCGATTAGAACAAAACGCAAAACGAGCCAGGTAGAACTCAGCTTAATACCCTCATCGCCTCTTTATGGGCCCGATAAATTTAAGTTTGTTATTCCTAGCTTAGCTTTTGTTTTTCACATGAAATACGTAACAAAATATTAATTAAGAGAGGTAAGAAATGCAGGAAGTCGACGGGCGAAGGTGGCTAGTGACCCCGTATAGTGTAATTTATGGGAAAGGCATATGTTTAACTTACGAACTTATTATAACAAATATGATGAAATTAATCAATAATTTTAATTATCAATGAAAAAACCGTGTCATGGCAGAGATAGAGAATCCACTACCCTAATTCAATAAAACTATAGTTATTATAGTTAGTATAAAAGTGTAATATAGTTGTAGCACGAATGGGTCAGCTCGACCGGGTATAGACCACGCTTTCACAGAGTACCAGCGTAAAATAGCGGCTTAACACTGCTGTGTTTCGTATGGTGAGTGTAGAGAACCGGAGACCTTTTTTACTGGAAAAGAGGCATTCCATCTTAGTCCTCATGATTGACAACGCATCTGCATTTTGATTAGCACACGAGGATAGATGTAGATGTCTATGGGCTTCAGCAACTACTTACCAACAGGTGGACTGCGTGCACGTTTGTCAGCCTATCCTATAAAAAAAATTATAAGAAAGGCACGAACGCCGAAGAAGAATCTTACGCTGCACAGAACGAGTAGGGTGATGAATGCTTTTACGTTGCCACTGCATAGTGAAGTATAGCGATGCGATATAAGTGAATTATAGTAACGTGTTGTTTTGTTTTAATTTGAGTTGTAAGAATGACAATTTATATAGTTTTTTTTTAATTGCTTTATTCAACTGAGGGCCAATTTTTTAATCGTCAGATAAAACTTATACGTCGAATAAACTATAACCGGGCTGAATATGAAAGTGAAACATTGAATTATTTTATTAATAGAATGTAATTATTAATTTGTTTATGTTGTAACTTTTATTTGGAGATTTTAACATCAGACCTAAATAAATTAGGGAAGCGGTTTGTTTAAACCGACGATTGCATTATCTTAATTGATCCGAAATACCGTACGAAATTGCAAGACGTTTCATTAATTGAACGGATCCAGTCGACCAATACTTACAACAATGGGGGATTACGCAATTGCTTACGAAATCGCCCATAAGATTCTAACTTAATTAGTGCAATAACTTGAAAGGACGCAATAACTCGAACGTTGAAACAAATGTCGTGTTTTGGCTACTGATCGTTACTACCAAAGAGTATATAATCACTTTGACGGCATGATCAATTCGGCATCAATTGACGACTCCATGGCGCAGTGGCTTAGCAATGAGTTGTTGCGCTAGGGGCCGCGAGTTCGAATCCCGCTCGGAACAAGTATTTGTATGGCCTACAAATAATTATTACGGATATGGATGTTGGTCCTCCTGCAATTTATGTTTGTAAACTGCCTCTACGATACAGGTGAAAATCGTAGTGAGGGGGCAACGTTTTATAAAAAAAACCAAAACCAAAATTACGTTTCAGGTAATTCCAGTTGGGGTGCGAAGTCAGAAGTCCTCCACGTGTGCCTGGTAGTTGCGGGTCCCTCTCGATACGTTTGGAGGGAAGAGCAGCTACTGGGCCAGTGCACCCTGGGCGCGGCGGTAACCTTCCTCGAGAAATGAGAACAAATTCTTATTCCTTGGGGAATGTTACTGCCGCGGCTAATTATTCTGACATGGGTGGGGTCCGTCCCGGACCAACGGTGCGTTCCTCTGCGTGACCCTCTGATCAGCAGAGGGCATAGCAGAGGAGTGAGGGCGGGCTCGGTGTGCACTTTATATGAAAAGCTTACCTGGTACAGTGAATATAACTTTCACTGTACTCGTGGCGCTAAGTTTTTACTTACTGTTCCAGGACACGTCACGGCTGCTTTTCGCGGCAGTTTTCGCTACCTAGCAACAAAGTGTTGGAATAATCTCCCACCCCCCTTTCGTGAAATTCAATCCAAGGTTAATTTCAAAATGCGATATAAATTGTACCTTCTAGATAACAAAGAAAATACAAAGTAACAATACAAAGACTGGTTGTTGATACACTAGGTAGGTTGGTTTGCGTTATTATTATTTTATTTTAATTTTTGATGGTTCCCTATGTTCTAAAGAATAAAGTACGTAATAAAATTCAATTTCTATGTTGAAATTGAAATAGATGACATGTACAAGCAGTATAAGATTTTGACGTGGTTTACACGGATAAAAATGAATATTGGTCAATGATGTACACCATTGTCCAGGAATTAGCTCTATAACATAGTATAAATATTTTTAATTTATTATTATTCCTTTCATTATTCTATTATATACTATTGCCAACATAATTAAAAGTAATATATTTATCTATTTATTTTTCATTATTTATCGTTATTTCAGAATATTATCTTTATATTATATTACATAAACATATACATTTAAAATATCTTTAGTTTTTTTGCATTAAAACTGTCTGACAGCTGCTCGTATGTTTTAGATTAGTGGTTCCGACAGAATAACATCGCTGCGGCTTTTTGCTGTAGCATAATGCTGAGTCGGGTCCTTTTCGTTGCTGCAATCCAACATAAATTTAAATACTTTTTATTATTAATTGTTTATTTTTTATGTTGAGTTAATTATTTGTTTTTTATGTGTTTGTATTAGCGTAGCAACGAATAAAGTTATTTTCTTTCTTTCTTTCTTTCTTTCACTTACACTGCCTCCGCGCAGACAGTGAAGGATTCATCCTTTGCTGTCACCGCCGGTCTCGTAATCCCAGTATCGAAGTGTCGTGGATCATGTCTCGCGGCTTTGATAGGAACCGAGGGTCTTGGCTTAACCGCCCGGACCGCGAGGGAGAAAACCTCTATAAAAAATTACCCCGAATTCCAAGCGGCGACGCACCGCGAGGGATGGATGGCTGACGGGGTTCTATGAACAAATCAGTCGCTAGTGCGCTCCTCGCCAGGTTACCTGCAGACCCCCTGGCGAGTAATAAATCCCCTAAATCTGCTTACCTTGGTAGACGGGTCTCTGCCAAGGTGGACCTTTAATTCCCCCATACTCGTGGGTACAAAATGGAAAATCCAAAACAAAAAACCGCCGGCAACGGCAACGTAGAGGAGAGGAGGAACGATGCGGGGACAGAGTCCGACGCCGCATCGAGCAGCGTGGGAGGCTCAGCGAGCTCCCGACTCGAGGGGCCTGGCACCGCGGAGACCAGTAATTTCTTCCGCAAGCGGTCCAGGCGGGATGGCGACAAAGGGCCGTCATCCGGTGAAGAGGAGGTTTCAGCCCAGAAAATCCCCACCAACAGGCAGGGCGGGCTGAGAGGCAAGGGGAGGGGGCCCTCTGCCAATCAGAGGGCCGAACGAGCGGCAAAGCTTGCCGAGGAGGGGCGCCACCCGGGCGATACGGCTCGGGTATCAGGCGAAGAGACGGGTGCGACTGGCGGCTCCGAGGTGGAGCGTAAGGCCAGATTCGTAAAGGAGGTGGAGGCCACGATCAAGGTCATGGCCCACAAGCAAAAGCCCTCCTCGAAGTTCAAGGCCATTCCCGCGGCCTCCGCCTCCATCATGGCGGCTGCGGAGGCCAACTTTGTTGGGGCCGGGCCTAATGCGGACGAGGTGGCGAAGCTGCGGGCGGACGTGGCCCGCCTGACGTCCGCCATAGAGACTCTCCAGAAGGAGAACGAGAAGCTCCGCGCAGACCTGGCCAGTCTACGTGAGCCTACCTCTCGCGCGGCGCCCCAGACGCAGCGCCCAAGCCAGCCCGTGGCGGTAGAGGACCAGGTTCTGAACCTGGTCCGGCAGAAGATGGCTGCCTTCCAGCACCGGTTCTCCGTGCTGGAGGGCATCGTCCTGCGCCCCCCCCCTAGGGGCAAACAAGACGGCGGCGAGGCCGGCAACGGTCTCGTACGCGGCGGCCACGGCTGCCGCATCCAGGCCGGGGCCGTCCAGCCAGCCCTCGGGCTGGGCTGCAGTTGCCCCTCCCCCCCTGAAAAGCCGGCTACGGCAAAACCGGTACCGGCCGAACCGGCTCCGGCTAAGCCGGCGACGGGAAAGAGAGGCAAGGCGAAGGCGAAAAAGGGCAAGGCGGCAGCACAGGTGATGGCTGCGCCAGCCCCAGTGCCTGCGACGAATGTGCCAGCGCCAGCGGCAAGCCAGCTGCCGCCGCCGCCACCGCCCCCCCAGCTCCCTACACCTCCCGCGGCTGAAGCCGGTTGACAGGTGGTCGGGGACAAAAAGAAGGGGAAGAAGGCAGCCAAAAAGGCCAAAGAGCAGGAGCGGCAGCGCCAGTTCAGGGCGCGCAAGATCGCGGCTAGGCTTTGCGCCCCGAAGACCGCAGCTGTAGTGATTACACTACAGCCGGACATAGAAAAGAAAGGCGTTTCCTACCGCGATCTGCTCGCGAAGGCGAAAGAGGCGGTGGATCTCGGGGAGCTCGGGATCACCGGGGGCCTCCTGCTCAAAGTCACCCGGACGGGGGCCCGTATGCTGGAGATCCCCGGGGAATCCAGTGGCGCGACCGCGGACGCTCTGGCTGCGAAGCTCAGAGCGTCCCTGGACGCGGACGAGGCCCGAGTGTCCAGGCGCGTCAGATGTGCAGACCTGCGCATCATGGGTCTGGACGACTCGGTATCGGAGGAAGAGTTGGTGGCCGCCGTCGCCAGGTCCGGGGGGTGCACTACTGACCAGGTCAGGTCAGGCGCCATACGCCCGGACCAACAGGGTATGCATGCCGCCACGGTGTGCTGCCCTGTTACGGCGGCCAAAACCATAGTGGAGGGCCGAAGGCTTCTGGTGGGCTGGGTCTCAGTGCAGGTTAAGCTGCTGGAGCCCAGACTTTTGAGGTGCTACCGCTGTCTCGTGGGGCACCACGTATCAGTGAAATGCGCCTCGGAGGTTGACCGCAGTGGCCTTTGCTTCCGCTGCTGTCAGCCCGGACACATATCGGCGACTTGCTGCGCCACGCCGCATTGTGATGCATGTGCGGCGACCGGCAAGCCTGCCGATCACCGGGCCGGAAGCAGGGCCTGCGTGCCAACTACCAAAGCCAAGGCCGCGGGTAGGGGAGGGCCCTCCGCCGCCACCGCCTCTGTGGCCTCCGCCGCAGCCGCAACTGCCGCCGCCGCCGCTGTCACTGTCGCCGCCGCCGCCGCCGCGTCACCGACGCCCGCAGAGGGGCGCCCCGTGGAGGAAGCTGAAATGGAATGCCTATAACGGCCCCATTAAGCTTCCTCCAGGCGAATATCAACCACTGCGCCTGCGCTCAGGATCTGTTGCTCCAGAGCATGGCGCAGTAGAATAGAATAGAATAGAATATTTTTTTATTCAATGTTGATTATTACATAATACTTATTGATAGTCATTTTTTATTTACCACTGGTTCGGAAAATACCTCAGTCCTGGGAAGAACCAGCAAGAAACCCAGCGGGACTTTTTTTTTAAACATAATTTCACTTAACAATAATTTTGTTTATACAATTTTTAAATGATATTTTCATAGAACCAGCATGGTGGCGATCACCCTATTCCCAGGGGTTATTTTCATGCATGTATTCCTTGATGTTATAATAACCCTTCCTGTACAGTTTTTCTTTAATAAAACTTTTAAACTTGTTTATTGACAAACTTTGAATATGTTCTGGGATTTTGTTGTAAAAGCGTATACATTGCCCCATAAATGAATTACTGATTCTATGGAGTCTAGTAACTGGCATTACAAGCTTATGTTTGTTCCTAGTATTTAAAGTATGCACATCCTTATTTTTATTAAAGCTATTTATGTTTTTATGCACATACATTACATTCTCATAAATATATTGCGATGCAAAAGTTAAAATGTTTATTTCTTTAAATTTTTCTCTGAGGGACTCTTTACAATTTAGGTTGTAAATCGCCCGTACGGCTCTCTTTTGCAAAACAAATATAGCTTCAATATCAGTCGCATTACCCCATAGCAAAATTCCATAAGACATTACGCTATGAAAGTAACTAAAATACACTAATCTAGCTGTCTCAACATCTGTGAGACTTCTAATCTTTCTTACAGCATATGCTGCAGAACTAAGTCTGCTTGCTAATTTAGATATATGGGGGCCCCATTGAAGTTTCGCGTCAATAGTAATACCAAGAAAAACAGTGGTATCCACAAGACTCAACTCTTCCCCATTTAACAGCACATTGGTATTCGAATGTTTTACATTAGGTATTGTAAATTTAATACACTTTGTCTTATTGCCGTTTAAGAGCATGTTGTTGGCGTTAAACCAATGTACCAATTTCGATAGAGCATTATTTACATCGTCATAACTAATTAACTGTCGTTTGAGTTTGAAAATCAAAGAGGTATCGTCAGCAAATAATACTATATCGTAATTGTCCCCTACAAGATAAGGTAAGTCATTAATATAGATTAAAAACAGGAATGGGCCAAGAATCGAGCCCTGAGGAACGCCCATTGATACTACCGATCCGGAGGAACCTTTACCATTAATCACTACTTTTTGAATTCTGTTACTTAAATATGAAGTAATAAGTCTAAGCGCTAAATTTTTTACACCGTAATGTTGTAGTTTCCTGATTAATGTCTCATGATGAACACAATCGAAAGCCTTGGAAAGATCACAGAAAATACCTAAGGCATCTTGTGAATTCTCCCAGGCATTAAAAATATATTTCATAAGCTCAACACCGGCGTCCGACGTCGAGCGACCCCTTGTAAAACCAAATTGGTTTTTATGAAGTAATTTATTTGTATTAAAAAAAGTTAACAATTGATCCAAAATTATTTTTTCAAAAATTTTACTGAGAGTTGGTAGTACAGAAATAGGTCTAAAATTAGCGGGGTCCAATGTACTACCAGATTTAAATAAAGGTATTACTTTACTATACTTCATTAAATCAGGAAACACACCAGAATCGATACAAGTATTAAAAATAATAGCAAGATGATGTGAAGATGAAGTGGTCGATTAACATCGCTGTGGTCGCTGAGCCGTATTTTGTCTGGCCTAGGGAGAACTGGGTGGCGGACCTTAACGGCTCAGTGGCCATCACTTCTTCGGCCGCCGCCGGTACCCCGACCCTTGAAGGTGTCAGGAGGAGTTAGGGGTGCGTAGCAGCACGGTTCGGGGAGTTCGTCGTTGTGGGGGTGTACTTCTCCCCGAACCGATCCCTCGCCGAGCTCCACAACTTGCAGAGCTGAGAGCAGTCGTCGTCGGAAGCTATCCCCTCCCCGTGCTTGTCCTCGGGGACTTCAATGCCAAGAACTTGGCTTGGGGTTCTCGTCGTACAGATGTGCGGGGTAGGATGGTGGAAGACTGGGCTCTGGAGACAGGCCTGGTCGTCCTAAATCGGGGTTCTGCCCCACGTGTGTGCGGATGCGGGGCGAGTCGGTGGTGGACATTTCGTTCGCTAGCCCCGCTCTGTCGCCGCGTGCCATTGACTGGCGAGTCATGGAGGGGGTGGAGACCTACTCCGACCACCGGTACATCCGGCTTGACGTCTCCACCCAGCCCTCGAGCGCGCCAGTCCAACAGGCCCCGAGTGGTCCGCGTTGGGCGCTGAAGCAGCTGGACCGGGAGCTCCTCCTGGAAGCCTCGATCGTGCAGGCCTGGGTGTCATCACCGGATAGGCCTGCCGACGTCAATGATGAGGCAGGGTGGTTCCAGGAGGCCATGTCCGAGATATGTGACGTGGCAATGCCCCGCGTCCGGCCAGGAAGCGCCCGGCGTCAGGTGTATTGGTGGTCGCGTGAGCTGACGTCTCTGCGCGAGGCGTGTGTCGCCACGCGGCACCTGTACGCCAGGCATCGCAGGATCTGCATTCGTCCACCGAATGTGGCAGCCATTGAGGCGGAGCTGTACGAGGGATACAGAGGGGCGAAGACCGCCCTCCGGGAGACTGTCTTGCGGGCCCGGGATCGGGCCCGTGAGGAGATGCTGGAGACTCTCGACAGAGATCCGTGGGGGCGCCCTTACAAGATGGTGCGGGATAAACTCCGCACCTGGGCCCCCCCGCTGATACTCCGCTGAGTCTCCGGCCTCAGCTCATGGAGGACGTGGTGAGCGCTCTGTTCCCTGCGCGAGGGGAACATCCGCCCCCGCCTATGGCTTCGCCACCTGCGGTGCCGGAAGGGTACCACCAGGACGACGACGACGACATCCCGGAAGGGACTGGGGTAGACCTGAGAGTGGCGGTACGTAGGCTCAAGGCCAGGAATACCGCCCCAGGACCCGATGGCTTGCCTGGCAAAGCCTGGGTCCTGGCCTCGGAGGCTCTCGGGCCCCGACTGGAGGGGCTCCTAAGCGCATGCTTGGAGAGAGGCCAATTCGCGCTTCGTTGGAAGACGGGGAAGCTGGTCCTCATTCGGAAGCCGGGGAGCCCTGCGGACTCTCCGTAAGCATACCGGCCCGTGGTGCTGCTCGACGAGGTGGGCAAGCTTTTTGAAAGAGTCATTGCAAACCGCCTCGCCGAGCACCTTGCGGGGACGGGGCCGGATCTTGCGGAATACCAGTTTGGTTTCCGCAAGAGGAGGTCTACGGTGGACGCCATCATGCGCGTGAGAGCCCTCACGACGGGGGACGCAGTGGCCAGGGGGGGAGGGGGTTGTCTTGGTGATGTCTCTCGACATCATGGTTCGCGGCTACCGCACGATCTCCCGCGAGGCGGCGAGCCACCTTACCGGATTGCCGCCTTGGGATCTGGAGGCGATAGTCCTCGCGCGCCTGCACGAATGGCGCGCGGAGGCACTATGCCGGGGGGAAACCCCGCTGCCGCGGCAAGTTGTCGCGCAGCGGACAGACTTCCGGCACGATCTCATGGCGACATGGAGAGAGCGACTGTCGCAACCCCGTGCCGGGCACGCCACTATAGCGGCGATAAGCCCCCTCTTTGAGGAGTGGCTTGAGAGACGCCACAGCGTCCTCACCTTCCGCCTGACGCAGGTCCTCACCGGACACGGTGTGTTCGGGAGCTTCCTGCACCGAATCGGGCGGGAGGAAACGCCCGGGTGCTCCCACTGCGAGGATCGACCGGAGGTCACGGTGGAGCACACCGTGGAGGTGTGCTCTGCTTGGACGGAGCACCGCCGTGTCCTCGTAGCGGCGATAGGCGGCGGCGACCTCTCGCGTCCGGCCCTGGTCGAAGCCATGGTCCGGAGCGAGACGAAATGGGATGCCGTCACCACCTTCTGCAAAGCAGTGATGCTAGCGAAGGAGGTGGCGGAGCGGGAGAGGGAGAGAGAAGCAGCTTTCCTTCCCGGCCGCCGTGGGAGACGCCCCGGGCGTCGGGGGCTACGTCGTGGCCGCCGGCCACCGTAGGCGCGGGCCTGTGGACGGCGAGCAATGGGTAGTTCGCCGTCCGTCCATCTAACGACGACAGGCCGTGTCGACGGCGCGTTTTGTTCCACGCGCGCCTCAAAGAGCTGTCAGCAGCGTGAAGGGGCCCGCAAGGGCCGACGCCTGCCGGGGCTGCGGGCTGTTCGAAAGAGATACCGCGGCTCCGGAACGTAAGGGCACTGAAGGAACACGGATGGTTTTTGTCAGTAAAAGTCTGACACTCCTTCCGCTCCACCCAGAGCGAAAGGCGTCATTAGATGATTTTCCATCCGCAAAAAAAAAAGGTAATTCCAGTTAAGTCACAGTAAGCAACGATTATAGAAATATTCAAGCGAGGAATTTACTTTGATAGAAGGGAGTAATATTTTGGGATAAAAATAGGAGTGGTAGAAATTTAACCCATTATCTTTTGTACAACGGAGGGAACGTGGTACAGCTACGCTGCAGCTTTATTATTATTGTAATACGAATCCCTGTTCCCAGTCGAGCTATACCAGAATGCCAGCATAAAATAGCAGTCTAATGCTGCGGTTTTTCGTATGGTGTAGTGAGTATGGGGAACTAGAAACCCTTTTACTGGAAACGAGGCATTCCATATTAGTCCCCAAGGTATCCCTCTTAGCACCTCTATTTCTATAGAGACAAGTCAAGACCCTGACATACCAATTTCGCTTATTTCTTATTTTATAGTTATTGTAGGCCTACATTTTCATTAGTGGTACTCATGGTTTACAATGGTGACCCTCAGGATAGTTTCAGTGGTGATTTCCAAGAAGGTTCGTTACGTAGACAGCATCTACTTACCATCAGATGGACTGTGTGCTCGTTTGTCACCAATATTAAAAAAAAATCTCTGTACAACGGTAGAGGCCCATATCCAGTAGTTTAATTATATAACAAATTATTACAGTTTCAAGAAAGGTAATATTGTGACTGTGCGCGTCTCTCTGACACTACCTGCAAGTGCACCTTTGGACACAATTATTATGCGGTATAATGCATAATAATTGTGCACTTTAGACGGAATTACAGTATCTGCTCAAGTCAGAATTGTAGTGCACGAATATATGCGCAAGTACACCTGTGTACTCTCTATTCCCACCCTGTTATAGTAAAGGGTGGGCCAGAATGGAGTACGATTTTAAAAACACTGTTGCGTTTGAAGGTTTAGAGAGGGAACTGGTTTCAAATCCTACCGTATCGTACCATATCGTAGCCTACAAATAATTGGATGAATGGATGATGATGGCCTGGATGTTTCCTCAAACGTTTGTGCAAATACTCATATGATGCAGGAGGCACCTAGCTTTTTATAAAGTATTAAATATAAAATAATCGTCCTTTAAATATACGATTTTAGTTCACTTCTTGTAAGCGAATTTGGCAGTCTTTCTATTGCGTAATTAAATTTTGCTTACTCAATGAAAGATATCTAAAACCTTTGACCACGATCTCGTCGAAGGGGAGCACCGTATTCTACATTTGGCGTAAAAAAGTTACAAATGTATTTAAACCGCTATCTATTGGATAGCATGAGATCTTTTTTTGTAGGATGAGGGTGACAAACGAGCACACAAGATTGAATGTCTCGTTTCCAATTAAAGGAACTCTGGTCCTCTGTACTCTGCTATTCTTCTCTGATTTTCTGTGAGAGCAAGTTTGTTTCTTACATTCTGTACAAAAAATCCCATAATCGTATCCAAGGGTTGAAAGAGGACGATGAATTATTCTCCCATATATTATTAAACCTGTCATAATAATTACACAACTTAGTATGATATATTAGTTCAAAGTAGTAGTATGATATATCATTCAAAACATCTGGTGAAATTCTATTAAGAGTAATTTTAAATCCAAAAGTTTAAATCCAACCACATCAAACCGAGAGTGTGCTCAGTTATAATCGTAGCTCCATGTTTGAATTCCAAAGCAGTAGGCGCGAGCGCATCGGAGGGGATTGATTGCAAAACCCGTTTGCTATTGCTCGTCCAACGCGTTATCTCGAACCCAGCTGCCTTATGTATAGCAGTTATTTGTTGCACCAATTGAATCGCTTTACTTTCCGATTCGCGTGAATGTAAACAACCGTCCATATAATGATTATTAATAATTACATCGACGGTTCGGGATATAAATCCTGATACTTTGCATCATTTTTATTTTTTATATATTGATGCGATTTATGCGATGAATGTTGAACAAGTTGCGCCGAATAATAAACTTTGCATAACACATTTTTTTAAGGGCGCCTCTGCACTTTCTTGCCAAAGAAATCGACAGCAGCCTCCTTCTAGACCATTACGGATTCACAGATACTATGCCCTCATTCACCGTTTAGTCTGCTTTCTTCCGTCCACGAATACTGAGTCTGATGAGGCTGGTAAAAGCATCTTGACTAGCGTGAACATCACCGGCGTAGCAGGCATTAGATGTAGGTGCAAAATGTCAAATATTGTATTCTAAACAATTTATAAAGAATTATAAAACTTTTATGAAACTAATTAAGAGTACAGTTTCAATTTGGAGACCAAATATATTTAAATAAATTTAGAAAAATCCTGCTATATTCCTTAAAAATATTTCTCGCAAAAAGTTGAATCTCACTCATCAAGCTCTTATTTAATTTGAACCGACCCTTTTCTACTTGAGCGAATGACAAAGTCAAATCACGTTTAGTAATCCTATTATATGTACTTGTAAATATTTCAGTTTCTTTTTTGTATTACTCATTCAGTTTTTATAAAATTATTCAAATGTAAAATTAATATCAAAATATACTAGTATATCTTTTTAAATGAAATTGAATTTCAATTGGAATTACTTTGCAGTGACGGTGTAAGAATATCCACTACCCGATATCGCCCCATGGTTATCGTTAGTGGCAACACAGAGAAACAAACCAGGAGACGGGAAGCAGTGTCAATCCAGAAATTAAAAGCTTCGACTGCCAACCCACCTGTAAATCGTGGCAACTATGGCAAATATCCGCGTTATCAGGGAATCTATGCGGAGGTTGCAATAAATGAGTAAAAATAAGAATTTTAACTCCAATTAAGCATTTGCTTGCTCCCTCGTGCTCTCTGAAACATCTGAATGAGTGCGGGATCTGTGACAGTAAGCACCTGGTCGCCGAGCTTCAACACGTCGAGCACGTTTTGCACGACATAGACCACAAATCGTCGCTAAAGAACACCGATTCCTTCTAAGGAAGATTCGCGAGGCTATTGAAATCAAAAAACATCCTAATTTCAATAGAGAAGATGGCTAGGTGCTACCATCTGCTTAGGATCCTATAATTAATAAAACTGAATCCCAACCCAAGCATACAACTGCAAGACTTCAAGATACTGTAAGTTCATACTGCGTAGATCGGAACAAACTTAATAATTTTTAATCTGGAGGTAGCCGTGGTTAACTATGACATTAGGACGTCATACACCTTAGTCCTCCCCGTGACCATGGGCGCTGTAAAGTGCTTGAAACGTCAGGAATATAAAATAAGTTAATATACGCGATAATATCCGTAAAATTAGTTTAATTTAAATGATGTTATAAATGTTTTAAATGTTAGATAGTATATTGCTGCCTCAAGTGTAAGTCATTTTAATTTTATTGATAATTGGTATTTACGGTGAAAGCGAAAATTTACCTTAC
This sequence comes from Parnassius glacialis, assembly GCA_033319125.1. Classification (NCBI taxonomy): domain Eukaryota; kingdom Metazoa; phylum Arthropoda; class Insecta; order Lepidoptera; family Papilionidae; genus Parnassius; species Parnassius glacialis. The sequence goes on along the minus strand of JAVANC010000021.1, from coordinate 40,069,637 downwards.
TAATTTGCTCGCGATTAGAACAAATCGCAAAACGAGCCAGGTAGAACTGAATTTAATACCCTCACCGCCTCGTTATGAGCTCGGTAAATTTGAGTTTGTTGTTTCTAACTAAGCTTTTATTTTACACATGAAATACATTACGTTATATTAATTAAGAGAGGTAAGAAATGCAGGAAGTCGATGGACGAAGGTGGCTAATGACCGCAATTTATGTGATTTATGGGAGAGGCATATGTTTAACTTATGAACTTGTGAATGGTTATTACAAATATGATGAAATTAATCAATAATTATAATTATCAATGACAAACAGTGTTATGGCAGTGATAGAGAATCCACTACCCCAATTTAATAAAAGAGTTTCAAAGATTTAAAACTAGAAGAACGAGGTCATTCTGGTTTTAATCGTTAGCTTCTGATAGATGGAGATATACCATCTTATATATATAATTTAAAAAGTTAGGTTACAGGCTTTACGCATCCCACACCTGGGCGCAGACTTCTCATTTCTGACAATAGTAGCAATGATAACAATTTATGTAGTTTTTCTTTAATTGCTTTATTCAACTGAGGGTCACTTTTTTAATCGTCAGATAAAACTTATACGTCCAATAAACTATAACCTGACTGAATATAAAAGTGAAACAGTGAACTATTTTATTAATAGGGTGTAATTATTATTTTCTTTTGTTGTAAAGTAACTTTTATTTGAAGATTTAAATATCAGCCCTAAATAAATTAGGGAAGCGATTTGTTTAAACCAACGATTGCATTAGCTTAATTGATCAGAAATACCGTACGAAATTGCAAGACGTTTCATTAATTGAACGGATCAAATCGAGCAATGCTTGCAACAATGGGTGATTAAGCAATTGCTGATCAAATCGCCTATATGATTTGAACTAAATTAGTAAAATAACTTGAAAGTATGCAATAAATTGAACGTTGAAGCAAATGTCATGTTTTGGCTACTGATCGTTGCTACCAAAGAGTATATAATCACTTTGACGGCATCATCAATTCAGCATCAATTGACGCTGGGGGCCGCGGGTTCGAATCCCGCACGGAACAAGTATTTGTATGGCCTACAAATAATTATTACGGATCTGGATGTTGGTCCTCGTGCAATTTATGTTTTTAAACTGCCTCCACGATACAGGAGAAAATCGTAGTGAGGGGGCAACGTTTTATAAAAAAAAAACAAAACCAAAACTACGTTTTAGGTAATTCCAGTTAAGTCACAGTAAGAAACGATTATAGGAATATTCAAGCGAGGAATTTACTTTGATACAAGGGAGTAATATTTTGGGATAAAAATAGGAGTGGTAGAAATTTAACCCATTATCTTTTGTACAACGGAGGGAATGTGGTGTAGCTACGCTGCAGCTTTATCATTATTGTAATACGAATCCCTTGCTAGTCGAGCTGTACCATAATGCCAGCATAACATAGCAGTCTAATGCTGCGGTTTTCGTTTATAAAAATATATTTAAGAAGCAAGCTAATTTAAACATATAAAAACCATAAAGAATCGTTTTAAAAGCTATAATAACAGATTTTCTCTGGTTTTAACAAATTTTTGGATAAAAAACCTAAAAAAACTGCCGCTGCAAATTTAAAACGGAGTAGAGGCGTGGTCAAGCCGCAGTAGAGGCACCAGCAATGATCGTGCGTAGTGAAGCTGAAACGCGGTATCGCCATGACTGCGCCGCCGCAATCGTGCTTTGATGAGTAAGCAACCACAGTTGCACAAAACAAAACAGGAAAAGCTCGCCATGTGAAAAGTGAAAAGCGATAGAAAATGTTTATTTTAGTTCTGGCATTTTCATTTTGTTCTTAAACCATGGGTGAAGAGGATAGTGTTTGTAAATTAAGTTGCATTGCGTCTTAGGTTATATAGTGTCCTAACATATCTATTATTTAAATCTGTTATACTAGAGAAAGAAAACTTCAAAAAAGCAATATTGCATTGATGATTCACGTCTTATTTTCATTGTTGAAAGAACAAAAACAAAAAGAAATATCAGACTGCCTTGATGATAAATTATTGTCCAGTATATTTCTAAATTATTAATTCAATATTTCGAACTAATAATGCTTTTAGCAGTTGGATTAAGATAGTAATTAATTTTCAAATAAAATTAAACTTAAGTAATCTGTATCAACTTGCATGAGTTCTTACATCGGTATCTACACAAAGATTACTTGCGATCTAATACGGTTCCTGAAAATGAGAATAATACAATAAGGCATTCCAAGTCCACAGAAATGACAATGTATTTGTAGCCTTCGTTTAAAGTTGGCTGCAGGTGTCCATAGACTGTAGTAACCACTTACCATCAGGTGGACTAAAGGATCATCTGTCATTTCAGTTTTATAAAAATAATATAATTTATAGATTGACAGTTTATTGACGGAAACAGACTGCTATATCTTGCAATTATGACCAAGCGAACTGTTGACAGCAGTACAAGACGCACCACACCTTATATTATGCTATTCGTTAGTAATGATGTCGATGAGACACAAGATTTTCTATTTCACAAGAACTACACAACATATTTTTCTTTTATAAAGTTTGTTACCCCCATGTGGTAAAGCAATATTACAACTTTATTATAGCTGCAGTACGAATGGTTCGGCTCGACCGGGGTAGAACCACACATAACACCAGCGTGAAACAGCAAAATGTTGTTTCGTTTCGCATGGTGAGTGCAAAAAACCACCAACCCTTTTTACTGATTACTAGGCATTCCAATTTAGTCCTCAGGCGTAACAATGCATCTGCATTTTGATTCCTAACCGAGGTTAGATATTAATGTCTATGAACCACAGGATCCACTTACACATGCGAGCACAAAGATCTGATAAACTGAAGCATAACCATTTGGTATATAACAGATGTAAAAATACCCAGATCGACAAAGGAGAGCAATAACAAAAGTACGAGACCTCTGGTACTACAATCACTAATACCAAGCTTGACGAAAATGAGATTTCTCTTTGCTATGGCAAAGTCTCATATGCAATATCCGACATGCTGCGAAGGTGGAAACAAAATGGGGCTTTAGTAAGTGCGAATCAGACGTAATAATTTTCCCATTTAAAAATAGGAAAGGCTCACATATCTTGCAATGTAGTGGAGACCGGGGTACCAAAGTAACGGCGGGTCGAAAGTAACAACTGCTCTGTAGGTTTATCCAATAGCCAAACACCGCTTTGCTGCCGTAAGGTGACAACCGGTGGTGACCCCCCTCACTTGCATTAAGTCGAAGCGCACGCTATGCGCTGTTAGGTTGAGTGAGAGGACGGTATGTGATTTCACAAATCAAATATATAAAGTCCTATAAAAAATAAGTTTTTTGACATTTTCTTATTTAATGTTTTCGTAGTCTTAAAAGGATGATACTATTTGAATATTTGCTTATTAATTCTTTATTACATTGATTACACAGTGTTTTAATTCGTTTTTATCTGGCACGTTCCGTTTTAAGGTTATCTTTCATGTTCTAACAAAAATGTGTTCGGGTACAAAAGTTACATAGCCCTATGGGTACACAAATAACATGTAAATTTGTCCTCGTATTGATTTATTAACTTAATACTGTTATGTGTTCTTGTATTTATATGAATTGAATGCCGCGACAATGCATAAGAACTACCACACGAGGAACTACTAACACGGAAGTGTTCCGAAAAGCAGCTGAAGATCATTCCAAAGATGGTATAGAATAGAATAGAATGGAGTAGAATAGAATAGAATAGAATAGAATTAGAATAGAATAGAATAGAATAGAATAGAATAGAATAGAATAATTTTTATTCAATATAAATCACATGTGTAATTCTGAAAGTCATTTCTTACTTTACCACTGGTTCGAAAAAAAACCTTTGTCCTGGGAAGAACCAGCAAGAAACCCAGCGGGACTTTTTTTAAACCAAATTTTACAATAATGGTTGTACATACTATATAAGTACAAAATTTATTTTAGAAACAGCTTGGAAGCGATCACCTCATTCCCAGGGGTTATTATCAACCATGTATTCATTTATACTATAATAACCCTTTTTATACAGTTTCAACTTAACTAAACATTTTAAACTTGCTAATAGAGACAGCTTGTACACTTTCCGGGACCTTGTTGTAATAGCGTATACGTTGCCCCAAGAATAAATTACTGACTCTGTGGAGTCGAGAAACTGGTATCACTAGCTTGTGTTTGTTCCTAGTGTTTACAGAATGCACATCACTTTTTTTACTAAAACTACCTTTGTTTTTGCGAACATACATTAAATTTTCGTAAATATACTTAGAGGCCAAAGTTAATATATTTATTTCTTTAAATTTATCTCTAAGAGACTCTCTCAGTTTAAGGTTGTAAATAGCTCTACAGAAGAGGGCCACTTCTGTAAAACAAAGATAGTTTCTGAATCAGCCGCAGTTCCCCATAGCAAAATCCATAAGACATTATGCTATGGAAATAACTGAAATAAATTAATCTAGCTGTCTCGACACTAGGGAGACATCTAATCTTTTTTACAGCATAGGCTGCAGAACTTAGTCTGCTTGCTAGTTTGGATATATGGGGGCCCACTGAAGCTTTGCGTCGAGCGTGATGCCAAGAAAAACAGTGGATTCAAACAGTCAGGTACAAAACTAATCCATGGAAAAAATATTGTTTGGCATGTAATATTATATAGATACATAAAAAATTAAAGCAGGAATACAAGCGCAGTTGTGGGCAACCTTTGCGTCAACCGTGTTTTTACTATTGATGAGGAAAAATGTCTATAGGACTATTTGATAGAGTGTTCTGGAGTTTATTTTAGGTTATCTCCATCTGAAGTACGTAAACCAGCGTACTTTAGATGTAACTTAATTCGTTACGTCGTACGTAAATACGAGTAGGCGATAAATGATGGAAAAACATTTCCTAAATCGTGGCACGATGCTCAAATGGCGGGTAAGGGAGATTTTCTAAACAACACATGAGCCTTTCTTTGAGGTACGCTCAAGCAACAAGCCTATCGGGGGCTTGAGTTTCAACGAACATAATATGAAATCTGAAAAAAACGCCATTGAAGAAGAATACCAAGAAATAAATAAATCTAAGAAACGGTATTACGATCCGATACTGGAAATGGCAAGAGGAAGTTGATTATCAACGAAGGGAAGGGAAAAGGAAAAAAGGCAAAGAAGACAGCTAAAATTAAGGAAAAAAAAATTACGACAGAGATTGCTTCTATCTCGTTTGTTTATAAACTATTAGCAACAGTTGACCAAATGAGCAATGGATACAATTTACCAAATGTAGTATGTGGTCAGATGCTAAGTGCATCAACGATAATAGAAATTATGTGTGCCATAATTGTGAGCCTGAGTAAAAAACTAATACGAAAAAGTTTGATTATAAAAAAAGTATTATCATATAATAATTGATCTTATTCAAAGCAAGAATATTTTTTTTGTTTTCTTAACATATATAATTTTTTGAGCAATTAAAATGAAAATGTTTATCTGTGTTATTAATACAAAGTCTTCGAATAAATAATTTGCTGATTTAATATGTCACATTATATTCTTACAATCCCCTTTGTCCTGTTACTTTCGACCCACAATGTGTTTTTTTTCGACCTGCCTACGTGGTCGAAAGTAACAACTGACGAATTTTTTTTTAAGTCTCTGTAATGCATATAAAAAACACAATAATTAGGTAAATAAAGATAGTAATGTAAAGAACATAAACGGAAAGTATATATAGCTATGTTAATTCATACAATATATACACCTAAGCAGAAACCAAGGTAAAAGTACAAAATGTTACTTTTGTACCCGGTCTCCCCTACTCTTACGGTTTGAAAACGATAATTCGTCTTATTACCATAATGCTTTATATAGAGTCTCTATTTAAACTGTGGTCTAAAATGAACCCTTGTGCATAAAGAAGTACCTTAGCCATGGTGCCACAGTCTTTGCTTAAGTTGACATTTTCTGTCATACTCTATACTTTAAACTTCATAATTTCTTTAAAAATTCACTAATTCTGGTTTAAACCTCATGTGTATAGTAATAATTGAATAAAATTAGTATATAGTATTTAAGAGAATTTTCTCGTTTATCATATAAGAACATGATGAAAGTATAAGGTTGATACTAAAACCCTGTGTTGCTTAAAATAGTACATTTTAAAAGATTTTACCGCTAAGCGCTAGGTTTACGAGGCGGGATGATGAAAGCGCTCGTAAAATCTTTTGATGGAGTAATTTCGTGTCCAGTCAAGAACAACCGGGTTCAAGGATATTTCATTCGTTGAAAATAAGACTATATATATATATATATATATATATATACAACGTGTCCCAAAATTCAACGATAAGCCAACACCGGAGGATAGACCTGCCCCAGACTAAACGGGGGAAAAAAAGAAAAAAAAATATATTTCTAATTATATTTTAAGTTATAAAAAAAAATGAAATTCTTCAGAAATTGAGACCGTTTTATGATATTTTTCACTACCATGACCACAATTATTTAAATATTTTTTTCTTTTTTTTTTATAGGCAACCTGAATAGAACTGCTATCTACCACAATTCTTAAAAACTCCAGAATAACTCTTGTTTTATCACGAAAATTAATGAAACTTATTTATTCCCTAAATTTTTTGAAGACTTTTACTTTTAACCAAATTTAACTTATCGTGGTGTAAAAAAAAGTTATGAACACTAGTATGGCAAGTTTTTTTTAAAAATTGACGCAACTAACCAACATTCCAAAATGGTATAATAATCTATAAAAACAAGTTATAAAAAAATATGGGCCCTATTATTTCTTAACAGGCCAAATGACGGTCGGGTGTAATAAAAGTATTAGTTCTTGAAAAATGTTTAATATCTTCAAAACAAATGGTACAAACAGTTTCACGTGTAATTTATTAAGTTATTAACATTATAGCAAATGTTCGAACTGTTGCCACCAGCATTAATACATGCACGACATCGCCTTAAAAATGATCGTTTTATTTGTCTTGCATTCTTCTGCTATTAATGTAATCAGCAGCCTGAGTGATATTTCGACGAAGCTCGTCCAATGTAACAATGGGTTTTGAGTAGACCCTGTTTTTAAGACAACCCAATAGAAGAAGTCCAGGGGGTTCAAATCGGGTGAACGAGGTGGCCATAAGATAGGACCAAGTCGCCCGATCCAACGCCCTGGATACTCTTGATTTAAATATTCTCGCATAGGACGGGCATAATGTGCTGGGCAACCATCATTTTGGAACCACATGTTTTGAAGATCACTTAAAGGCACGTCGTTTAACAATTCTTGCAAGTCATTTTGTAAAAAGTTTAAATAACTATTGCCATCTAATTTTCCTTGTAACTCAAAGGGCCCAATTACTTTTCCATTTAATATGCCGGTCCATAGGTTAACCTTGAATTGATATTGGGATTTGTCTTGTCTCATCAAGTGTGGATTTTCATTACTCCAACTATGTAGGTTGTGAAGATTTAAATACCCATGTTTCATGCACGTTGTTTCATCCGACCATAAAATTTTGTCTAGGAAGTGGGGATCTTCACTGTGCCTTTGCAGCATTACACGGCAAAATGTGACCCGTAGCGGATAGTCCCGCGGTAATAACGTCTGCACACGCCTGTAGTGATATGGGTGAAGCTTGTGACGTTTTAATATTCGATGTGCAGAACTTTTCGGGATTCCTGTAGCTTCTTCTATGGCACGTACCGAAGTAGTCGAGTCATTTTCTATCTCATTGAGAACTTCTTCATCACGATCCAATCTAGGTCTTCCAGCGCTTCTCCTATTGGATGGCATACGACCCTCCGAAAACGCTTGATGCACATTAATAAACACTCGATAATCAGGATATTTTTGAGCATTTGGGTATCTTTCTCGATACAGTCTGCTAGCAGCGTTAGCATTACATCGGCACTCTCCATAGATTAATTGCATATTAGCGTATTCCTGTGGTGTGTACGGTTGCGGCATGTTAAACGCCAAACAGTCCAAAATGCGCCAGAACTCTAAATCACAAAACACACAATCGTAATCCAAGATAATGCCAGGTCAGTTCAGTTTTGCAGATCACTTCCAGTCCAAATAATGCCAGGTCAGTTAAGTTTGCAGGTCGATTCCAGTCCAAAAAGCCAAGCCAAAAGTCGATAGTATGTATGAGGGCCACGTAAGTTGAATTGGGAACGGTGCGCAGTAAACAAAGGAGCAGAGCGTACTGAACCGACTTGCTGAGAATAATAACAGCTTCTCTACTTGCCCTGTTGTTGTCTCTTTTTAACGTAAATATCTCTAGCTATCTATCTCTCTCTAATATCTAAGGTATTAATGCCCCATTCGAATTCCTAGAAATTGTAACAGGAACCCATTTTGGGCATGTAGTAAAAGTGATCTACTGACAATTACAATTTAAGGAATTTGGCCCCTGTTAGAAATAATAGGCCCATATTTTTTTTATAACTTGTTTTCCTAGAGTATTATACCAATTTTGGAATGTTGGTTAGATGCGTCAATTTTTAAAAAAACTTGCCATACTAGTGTTCATACTTTTTTTACACCACGATAAGTTAAATTTGGTTAAAAGTAAAGTCTTCAAAAAATTTAGGGAATAAAATAAGTTTCATTAATTTTCGTGATAAAACAAGAGTTATTCTGGAGTTTTTAAGAATTGTGGTAGATAGCAGTACTATTCAGGTTGCCTATAAAAAAAAAGAAAAAAATATTAAAAAAATTGTGGTCATGGTAGTGAAAAATATCATAAACGGTCTCAATTTCTGAAGAATTTCATTTTTTTTATATAACTTAAAATATAATTGGGATATATATTTTTTCTTTTTTCCCTGATTAGTCCAGGGCAGGTCTATCCTCCGGTGTTGGCTTATCGGTTGAATTTTGGGACACGTTGTATATATTACAGATTTTCTTACAAACAGTGGTGAAATTGTCAATGATTACATCACTTAATCATAATGAAGCGGCAATCTTGAGGCCTGGTTTATCGTTTTCTTACAGAACCTAATCTCCTAGGGATGAACCCGCTCATTTGAAATACATGAGAAGGTGGCCGATAAAGTAGTATGTAGCTTTCAAGACGAATATTACTAGCTAATCATGTCTGTACATTATGATATGGCTGGGTATAATATATATTTTTTTATACAGGATAGGGTGACAAACGAGCACACAATCCACCTGATGGTAAGTAGTTGCTGTGGCCCATAGACATCTACATCTATCTTTGCTTGCGAATCAAAATGCAGATGCGTTGTCACCCGTGAGGACTAAGATAGAATGCCTCTTTTCCAGTAAAATGGGTCTCCGGTTCTCTACACTCACCATACGAAACACAGCAGTTTTAAGCTGCTATTTTACGCTGGTATTCTGTGAGAGCGTGGTCCTTCCCAGGTCGAGCCGACCCATTCGTGCTACAACTGTACTACTAATATAGCTGCAGCATGGCTCTACCATGTATAAAACGTCGATTTTTGATTGAAAAATCGTTTGATTATTCAAAACATAGTTTTTTTTTATAAGACAGGGGTGAGAAGCGAGCACACAGTCCACCTGATGGTAAGTGGTTGCTATGACCCATATACATCTATATCTATCCTCTTTTGCGAGTCAGAATGCAGATATGTTGTCAGCCGTGAGGACTGAGATGGAATCCCTCTTTTCCAGTTAATAGGCTATCCTGTTCTCCACACTTACCATACGAAACACAGCAGCATTAAGTTGCTATTTTACGCTGGTATTCGACTGGTCGAGCCGACGATGGAAGTTCAACAAGTGATCTCGAAATAAAAAGAAAAAAATATTTTAAGACATGTAAATTTCGCCGACACGCATTGCGGCAGCGCGGAAACCTCTCAGAAATAAGAGAAGGCCTGTGCCCAACAGTAGGACGTATAAAGGCTGTAACTTTAACATATTAGTTTTAATTTTAAGTGCTGATTCTTCTTAATAATATGAAGCTTGTACGTTTAAAAATTAATAAATTATTTCGAGATCACTTGCACAGTTTTTTTTTGAAATACGTTAGGCCTGTGTCCACTAGTAAAATATATCTATAATTGGCTTTTACTTTAATGTAAACGGTTGAAAATAAATTACTTATGTAAAATATCGTTAGGGCGTTGATATTCTCATAATGTTTGAAACTATATGTTAAAATCTATTATATCTTAACATATATTGTTCACAACATTATCAAATGTTGTGAACAATAATACTTCGTAGTATCATAAAAGTAATTACAAGCTATAAACAAGAGTATAAGTGACAATTTAATTTGTCGCCTCACACAGTAACCAACATCTATACAATGACAACTCGACCTAAAATACATTACATGAGGTTTACATAGATATTTCCCAAAGGTTTCCTCTTATGGCGGATTTTTTCATGAGTTGTTATCAGGAAGATGCTGCTGCCCATTTCCTGTTTCTCTTTCCCTCTGTCGCATCTTATGACGCCCTTGGGTCGATATGAGTTAGGTGGTTTTCTACCTCTTACACTGCCACTACAGGAACTTAAACTAAGGCATTGAAATGAGAGTGAGTAACGTACAGTTAATATTAATTATTTTCTAAATTCATCCGTAAAACTCCACAGGCCATCCACCACCATCCACACCACTGACGACAATATATAATAAGTATTTAACTTTAATTAGCAGAGAGTTTTTGCTGCTGATTACATTTAGCGTCTTTCGCGGAATTAATGAGCTCAGTACGTCGGATAAATCAACAAAGTTTGGTTTTTCTTAAAATATCAAATAAATATTTGATTTTGAATTTCCGCAGCTGGGCGATATTGCTGGTGAGTGACCTTACTTGCCCTTGACTCGTAATAAAAGCTGCTTACAGAGAGTGTCACAACAGGTTTTACGACCGAATTTGTTACCGCCTCTAGGAAATGTTCATATTTTCATTAATCCGCAGTTTCGAGATATAATGGAAAAAAAGTTCAGTGTATATATGTTTTCAATATATATTTTCTACTAACAACAAAATTTATTATCTACACAAGGAGCCGAGGCAGTGCTTGACTACTTAGCCTTAAAGTTTTATACCAAACTCACCTCCTTAAAATTATATTTAAAATAAAAATAAAAATAATAATAACTTTTATTTGTTTTGACTTAAAAATATTACAGTAAATGTTTCATTGAATCCATAGGCTCCCAAACTAGTGTAAAACTGTGTTTCAGGAGCCAAATACGCATTTGCTCGGCGTTCAAGGAAGCGTAGGGAGGAAACCTGGCTGTCTCGTATACGTAATGTAGCACTTGGCGGACACTGCCTAGCAGCTAAAATTCGTTATACTGAGAGGCAGCCAGTGCCCTGCAGTGGAACCTATAGGATTTTACTTCTCCTTTTTACATTTTATAATATAACTAACTGTTCTTCTACGCGATTTCGCCCGTGTGAATTTTTTTGCGCGAAAACCTAAAGTAGAAGTAGCTTAAATTATGCCTCATAACATCAGCTATCTGCCAGTTAATGTCCCATCCATTTCGGTTCACAGGTTTTTGCGTGGTGCGTGTTCACATGCAGAATATTATACGTGGTAGAGCCATGCTGCAGCTATATTATGGCTCTAGCACGAATGGGTCGTCTCGACCGGGGAAGGACCACGCTCTCACAGAATACCAGCGTAAAATAGCAGCTTAACGCTGCTGTGTTTCGTCTGATGAGTGTAGAGAACCGGAGACATTTTATACTGGAAATGAGGCATTCCATCTTAGTCCTCAAGGCTGACAACGCATCTGCATTTAGATTCTTAATCGAAGATATATGTAGATGTCTATGGGCCACAGCAAACACTTACCATCAGATGGACTGTGTGCTCGTTTGTCACCCTTATCCTATAAAAATAACATCATAATACCTCGCAGATAACAGATTTTTTCAGACTTGCATAACATTTATAGTTATATTTGGGCCAATTTACACAATATTTTTATGAATTATAGCTCATGAGATATTGTGATGTATAAACTACTGAAGGGATTTTAATCAAACTTTACAGTAATATAGCATATTGTAAAGTTTGATTAAAATCCCTTCAGTAGTTTTTGCGTGAAAGAGTAACAAACATCCAAACATCCTCACAAACATTCTCATTTAAAATATAGAATGGCTTAGTGCATATATTGTAGGAATATTCCTTCCGTCTTCTTCTCTTTAATGAATAAAGGACCGTAAAAGCCTGTTTCTGGGTATGGGCTCCTCAAATGATTTGTCCTAATCGTCGCACTAAGCGGGTGCATTGATGATCGCAGTCGGCACGTTAGGCGGGCGAATTGATAACCGCAATACCGGCGGTCGCACACTTTTGATGTAGGAATAATTATTATAAAAGCAATAATATAAACAACAAATATTGAACTCAAACCATTAACTTTAATAAAAATAAAACCAGACTTCAAAGAACAAAAATAATTTAAAAAGAAACATTCTGAAGTAGGTGCTAAGTTATTATAAGGCCTAGCCACGCTCAATTCTACTTGGACAAATTCTAATCAGCACAGGCAAGCATAAACGTTAAGTCCGCGTGTGGACGCCACAAATGTTATTTTCGAAAGCTTTGAACAAAATGTTTGCGCATGCAACACGCTGGCGTGTGGACGTTGTGACTGGCCACTAGTACCGATTTAAAAAAAAAAGTGATAGACAATCTTACAAGCCACCTGATGCTAAGTGGCTACTGCATCCCATGGACATCTGCAACTATCTCCATATTGTTCAGGCCACAGATATGTTGTCACCCTTGAGGACTGCGTTGGAATGCCGCACAGCTTGTAATTATACTGACTACACAGCAGTGCATGCACTGCGACTTGGCAACAGAGATAGGTGAGAGGCCACGAGATACTTACACAGACAGAGGCTTAAGCAAAAAGTAGTCATACCAACTAACAAATTAGCCTACTACTTGACTTAATAATAAAATAATACAACTGCAGAAAAGTTAAGAATGATAAGGTAAATGTTACGAAAATAAGCGGAAACCGCTTTCAATAATGTTGACTTTAATGCTATTAACGTTTCATTATTTTGACAACGATGAGCAAGCTAATGCTTAATTGGAATTAAAATTCATAATTTTATTCATTTATTACAACCTCCGCATAGATTGCCTCATAAGGGGGATATTTGCCATAGTTGCCACGATTTGCAGGTGGGTTGGCAACCGAAGTTTTTAATTTCTGGATTGACTCTGCTGCCCATCTCCTGGTTTGTTTCTCACTGTTGCCTCTTACGACACCCATGGGGCGATATCGGATGGTGAATATTCTTACACCGCCATTACAAAGTAATTCCGATTGAAATTCAATTTCACTTAAAAAGATATACATATTATAATATTACTTTTACATTTGAATAATTTTATAAAAGCTGAATGACTAAATTAAAAAGAAAACTGAAATATTTACAAGTACATATAATAGGATTACTAAACGTGATTTGACTTTGTCATTTGCTCAAGTAGAAAAGGGTTGGTTCAAATTAAAGAAGAGCTTGATGAGTAAGATTCAACTTTTTTGTGAGAAATATTTTTTAAGGAATGTAGCAGGATTTTTCTAAATTTATTTCATTATATTTGGTCTCCAATTTGAAACTGAACTCTAAATTAGTTACATGTTTATAATTCTTTATAAATTGTTCAGAATACAGTATTTGACAATTTGCACCTACATCTAATGCCTGCTACGTCGGTGATGTTCATGCTAGTCAAGATGATTTAACCAGCCTAATCAGACTTCGTTCTCGTAGACAGAAGGACTGCTTCCTTCTGTCATTTGAATAATTTTATATAAACTGAATGACTAAATTAAAAAAGAAACCGAAATATTTACAAGTACATGTAATAGGATTACTAAACGTGATTTGACTTTGTCATTTGCTCAAGTAGAAAAGGCTCGGTTCAAATTAAATAAGAGCTTGATGAGTGAGATTCAACTTTTTTGCGAGAAATATTTTTTAAGAAATATAGCAGGATTTTTCTTTACCTAAATTGTATTTTCTCACCTTCGATTTGCCGACGATATAGTCCTTATAGCAGAATCGCTGGAGGACCTAAGCACTATGCTCAATGACCTCAATAGTGTCTCCCAACGGATAGGTCTTAAGATGAACATGGACAAAACAAAGATCATGTTTAATGTCCATGTCACACCTATGCCGGTAGTTGTTGGGAGCACTAAGCTCGAAGTTGTTGACGAGTATGTTTACCTGGGACAAATAGTCCGACTAGGTAAGTCCAACTTCGAGCGAGAGGTCAATCGACGGATTCAACTCGGCTGGGCAGCGTTCGGGAAGCTACGACACATCTTCTCGTCAGACATACCTCAAAACCTTAAAACGAAATTGTACAACCAGTGCGTGTTGCCAGTGATGACTTACGGAACTGAGACGTGGTCCTTCACTGCTGGCCGTATGAGGAAGCTCAAGGTCGTTCAACGAGCTATGGAGAGGGCTATGCTCGGAGTTTCTCTGCGTGATAAACTTAGGAATAAGGATATCCGCAGTAGAACCAGAGTAACCGACATAGCCCAACGGATTAGTAAGCTGAAGTGGCAGTGGGCCGGCCATATAGCTCGAAGAACCGACAACCGATGGGGAAGAAAGGTTCTCGAGTGGCAGCCTCGTACCGGTAGGCGAAGTGTAGGGCGTCCCCCCACGAGATGGAGTGACGACCTGGTAAGACATGCAGGAAGTCGATGGATGCAGGTGGCTCAGGACCGTGCTTTGTGGCATTCTTTGGGGGAGGCCTATGTTCAGCAGTGGACTTGTGAAGGTCTGTAATGATGTAATGATAATGATGAAATTGTATTTGGTTCACAATTTGAAACTGAACTCTAAATTCGTTTTATAAAAGTTTTATACTTCTTTATAAATTGTTCAGAATAGAATATTTGATAATTTGAACCTACATCTAGTACCTGCTATATGTTGCTTTTCGGTTATATTCATGCTAGTCAAGATGTTTTTACCAGCCTCATTAGTTCTCGTATACGAAGGAAGCAAACTAAGCGGTGGATTATGCCTTAGTATTTGAGAATCCGTAATGATCTAGAAGGAGGCTACTCTGCCTCAAGATGCTGATTGGGAGAGAACAGATCCCGCTCGGACACGACGTCATCATAACGGGCATCATAATCCTCTCCTTAATAAGGTGTTCCATTACCAGAAACAGGATCTCTGGAATTGCGCAGTAATGTAACCGCCGTGGAAGATGATGACTCGGAAGTGGTTTTTAGATATGATAGTAGCACTGTGAGTGTACTGGGGTAGGGAGCTACTTATGGTACGTGCTTCTATCGTTTTCCGTTTCGTGGGTTAAAGGAGAGCGCATGCACTATATTTAGTTGAAATCACCTGGCGATTGGCGGTAGCGGTAGATAATCAACACAACGTCAAAGTGGAGCGTGCCTGAGTTTGCAAACTCACATGAACAAGTCGCATTACACTGTCTTATTTTGATCTTTAAATTGCAAATTGCTTAAGTTCACAAAGTTTCTTTTTTATTGTGCACCGCTTACCGTATATAAGGTTATGTATACTCTAAGATAAAGCGTCTGAAATGTGAAACAAAAATACAATTTGTGGGTTCAAATGAGTACGCTCAAGTTCGGGTAAATGTTTAAAATGTAACGGTTGGACCATCGTGTGGTGCTAGCATTAATATAACGGGAGGGACTGATGTATTTGATGTCCCGATGTCATAGTTCGCCCGGACACCTTCAGTTTTTGAATATTAATTTTTGGTCCGATCTACGCAGAATGGGCGTATAGTACCTTGAAATCTTGCACTGGTAAGCTAAAAAAAATAATATTCAAAAATGGAGAGTAACCGGACAAACTATGACATCGGGACATCAAACACCTCAGTCCCCCCTGTGACCATGGATGCAGTAAAGCACCCGAAACGTCGAGAAATAAAAAATTAAATTGAACGCGATAGAATCTGTAATATTGGTCTCATTTAAGTGAAACAAGTACACGTATCTGTACAAATCAACAACATGAAGATAAGTTTTCACTCGGTTACAATCGCAAGTATAAATTATACAATTATTTCATTCGTTTTAAATAAAATACATACATAAAATTCTATTTACACAAAGGATTTACAATTTCCTGTTTTGTTCTGCTTTACATATTTTTTCTTTTTAGAACTGACGAAATCGTTGCCTACTAACTCTATTTAGGTTTGAGGGTCCTCTCCATAGCTCATATTTGTATGGTAATATGGCAGTGTTCTGGTAAAAAGTGCGAACTTCAAACGAAAAGAAGGATGAATTATTACAAATATTCCCCGCACAACACACAACCCAACCACATTTTATGCAGAATAAGTAATTCGTATTCTAGAAAGAATAGAATCTTTATTGTATATTATATCTTATGAGTATACATATTTATTATGATGTAATTAAATTGTGGAAAACTATTATAGTTCGACATGGATCTATATTAAAAGAACAATTTATTCAAATTAGTTTTCCTTTTCATTTTAGCCGACTTTAAAAGATAATTAGGTTTACAATTCGAGTGTTTATTTTTTGATGAACGTTATGCGATATTGCATACCTTAAGCGAAAGCGCAAGGTATGTTCTACTATCGCCTAAAAATTAAGATTCCAACATTTTATCGAATAAAATCGTATCTAGCAATCATATTATACATATAAATGATATAAAATGCACATTGTTAGAAAGATAAATAATTGTTGAACTTATTAATAATTTTTTTAAATCGATTAATTGCTATTTTTAAATTAAAAAAGGGGTTTTAGTGGCTTATGGTGTGGATTTATCATGTCCCTGTGGCTTCTAAACACGATAAATTTTGAAAATATCAATTGTTAAACTCAATATATTTTTTAATCTCTTCATCTATCATGTGGAAAGCCACTGAATGTAAATGGCAGTATAATTTTGTTTTGTTTAGCTATAATTAATTTTTTTCGGCTCCAAAATGGCGAAATTTTCGTTGATTTGGTAGGCTCGTATATAAATTATTTCTGTAAATGGGGAGCTACAGCCACAGAGTAGTTAAGTTCGGTTTCAGTCGCCGTCGTGAGTGGACATTGTTTCGGTTGTTTGCAGCGGCTCAAAAAGATCGCTGTACAAATACACAATATTCGAATAACCAAATTTCTTAAATACTTGATTATAATAATAATATTTTTTTATTACAATATTTAAAAGCACAGAATAAATAATAGTAGTACGTACTAAAAGTAAGTAGTATAATTTTTTCATCATGGGTGTCATTTTCATGGTTTTCGAGGGTGCTGAAGCCAATAGTGCTGTCAAAATGTAAATCCAAGGTGGCGGCTGCAATAGGTATAAATTTTTTCATCATGGGTGTCATTTTCATGGTTTTCGAGGGTGTTGAAGCTGATAGTGCTGTTGAAATGTAAATCCAAGATAGCGGCTGGATAAGGTACCAATTTTTTCATCATGGGTGTCATTTTCATGGTTTTCGAGGGTGTTTAAGCCGATAGTACTGTCAAAATGTAAATCCAAGATGGCGGCTGCAAAATATATCAATTTTTTCATCATTGGTGTCATTTTCATGGTTTTCGAGGGTGTTGAAGCCGATAGTGCTGTCGAAATGTAAATCCAAGATGGCGGCTGCAATAGGTATCAATTTTTTCATCATGGATGTCATTTTCATGGTTTTCGAGAGAGTTGAAACCGATAGTGCTGTCGAAATGTAAATCCAAGATGGCGGCTGCAATAGGTATCAATTTTTTCATCATGGGTTTCATTTTCATGGTTTTCGAGGGTGTTGAAGCCGATAGTGCTATCGAAATGTAAATACAAGATGGCGGCTGCAATAAATTTAAATTTTTTCAACATTGGTGTCATTTTCATGGTTTTCGGGGGTGCTTGTAGGATTTTGTGCCAATAAAGGAAGATAACAGTAATATTAATAGTTTTATTTGCAACGTGTATCACAAAGTAATGCGTAATATAAAAAGGAACGTGCACAGTGCATAGAGATAAGAATGTCTATAATTAGCACAGACTAACTAGATAGTGGTGCCAATAGAGATGACAATAAAGGAACTAATCAGGTTGCGTTCCAATTTTATCAGTGCTGATGCCGATAGTGCTGTCGAAATGTAAATCCAAGGTGGCGGCTGCAATAGATATCAAGTTTTTCATCTTGGGTGTCATTTTCATGGTTTTCGAGGGTGTTGAATCCGATAAAATGTCGAAATGTATTCTAAGAATAGAAGACAAATGAGCAAAAGAAAATTAAATAAAAAACCCTCTCAGAAATGAGCATTCAGGCATTCAGGCATTCTGCCTGTGCCCAGCAGTGGGACCTAAATAGGCTGCAACTTTAGTAAGCTAGAAAGGTAACACGTCAGTCGTTTAGTTCTAAGAATTGACATCCGATGAAGGATAAAGGTTCTTGAGTGGTAGCCTCGTTCTTGTAAGCAGAGTGTAGGAAGGGTTCACACTAGATGGAGTGACACCCGGGTAAGACGTACAGCAAGTCGATGAATACAGGTGTGTTACGACTGTGTTTCTTGGCATTCCTTGCAGACCATTTCCTCAGATGATATGTGAAGTTGTGTGATGACAACGATGATGATGGAACTGAAGAAAATGTTTCTCTACTCCAAGTAACCTATCTACCTTCGCGTATGTGTACCAATAAAGTTTACAAAGTTCGGACTTAATACCAGTTAGCATTCTCTGCAGGTTGAACAGCATTGCGTGGTAAAAATTTAGTGTCTACTGTCTACAAATATAAATAAATAAACATAAATATGTATAATAAGCAGAAATAGACATAACACATATTAAAATTTGGCTTACAAAGTGTACAATATATACAATATACATAAATACAAACATATACATAAGAATCTGTATATATCCATGAAAGTGTTGACCTTTCTACATTATACTACTAGAGATAATATAAATATTTCAATTAAATAAAAAAACAAATTTAATTTTTCTGAAGAGGATATCATAATTTCTATTCAAGATATACGTGGCGAAAAAGTCTACTAACCTACAAACACACATGCTAGGTTCTGTGTTCGTAGGTAAATAGGTAGTTTGTCTGTAGAGGCGCCGCCCTCTTACCTTTTTCTGTCGCCAACAGCAGTGCTTGCACTCACACTCCAGTGTTCCAGTGTGAATGGTGTATAGAGCCAGTACAGTAACATGCTGTGAGACATTCCATTCCAGCTTAGTCCTCAGAGGTGAGAACGCATCAATAACCTTCTTTGTTGAAAGTTGGATGAAGGTGTCTATGGTTTGCAGTAGCCACTTAGAAAGAGGTTTGTTGAATGGTTTGTCAATTCAATTTTATAAAAAAATTACTTTAAAAATAGTTGACTATATGGACCTCAAAGCGTGGAGGTATGGTTACAATTAGTTCTTTCAAATAATAAAACTCCGAAAAAGCTAAGAATATTTGTTCAGTTTATTTGATAACATAGTCATTGTTACCTCCATAGTATAGGACTGTACCGTGCAGTGTCAGTGTAACATTCACCTCATTTTGTCTCGTATCTGTCATAGAGACGACTATTGGTAATGCCAGTAAAATCTTTTGACTTTAAACAGATGGCGTTATAACCTCCTCTGTACATTAAATACTCACCAGCGATAATAAGCAGCATAAAAGATTTTTTTTTAAATAATAGTTACCAACGAACACACAGTCAACCTAATGGCAAGTAGATGCTATGGCCCATAGACATCTACATTTATATTCAAAATAACCAAGATGCGTTGTCCCCACTGATGATTAAGATGGAATGCCCCGTTAAAGTAATGAAGGTTTTCGGTTCTCTACTCTCATCGTTCGATAAACAACAGCATAAAGCTGCTATTTCACACTGGTATTCTGTGAAAGCGTGGTCCTTTCCCGGTTGAGCTGACTCGTTCGGGCTACAACAATAATATTAAAGCTGCAGCGTGGCTTAACCACTTGTAATAAGGTGTGTGACGTCTGGTGCTGCAATCGTTACTTCACCTGCTAAGAGGCAAATCCTCCCCACAACGAAAGAATCCAATGACCAGCATTGGATTTTACGAGCTAATAATAATGAAAATAAAAGTTATCTTATAAATGTTTTAAATGTTATATAGTATACTGATGCCTAAAGTGTAAGTCATTTTAATTTTATTGATAATTGTTATTTACGGAGAAAGCGAAAATTTACCTTACTAATTTGCTCGCGATTAGAACAAAACGCAAAACGAGCCAGGTAGAACTCAGCTTAATACCCTCACCGCCTCTTAATGGGCTCGATAAATTTAATTTTGTTGTTCCTAGCTTAGCTTTTGGTTTTTCACATGAAATACGTAACAAAATATATTTTATAATATTAGGTAAGAAATGCAGGAAGTCGATGGACGAAGGTGGCTAGTGACCCCGTATAGTGTTATTTATGGGAAAGGCATATGTTTAACTTACGAACTTGTGAAGTGTTATAACAAATATGATGAAATTAATCAATAATTTTAATTATCAATGAAAAAACCGTGTCATGGCAGAGATAGAGAATCCACTACCCTAAATCAATAACACTATAGTTATTATAGTTAGTATAAAAGTGTAATATAGTTGTAGCACGAATGGGTCGGTTCGATCGGGTAAGGACCACGATTTCACAGACTACCAACGTAAAATAGCGGCTTAACACTGCTGTGTTTCGTATGGTGAGTGTAGAGAACGGGAGACCTTTTTTACTGGAAAAGAGGCATTCCATCTTAGTCCTCATGATTGACAACGCATCTGCATTTTGATTAGCACACGAGGATAGATGTAGATGTCTATGGGCTACAGCAACTTCTTACCAACAGGTGGACTGTGTGCACGTTTGTCAGCCTATCCTATAAAAAAAAGTTGTTATAAGAAAGGCACGAACACCGAAGAAGAAACTTACGCCGCACGGAACGAGTAGGGTGATGAATGCTTTTACGTTGCCACTGCATAGTGAAGTATAGCGATGCGACATATGTGAATTATAGTAACGTGTTGTTTTGTTTTAATTTAAGTTGTAAGAATGACAATTTATATACTTAGTCGGGTCATAAGTTCTGTCAAAACCTTGTTATTTAAAATTTTTGAATACTGGCTTGATGAACTTCACCAATTTTAAAAATATGACGTTTGCGTTTGCCAAAAATAAAAAAGGACATTCATTTTCATTCATTTTTAAATATGGAGTGGTCGAAGAAAGAAGATGAGTAGCGGTTATCGCGTTGCACCGCTGTGGTTACGCGCCAAAAGAGATTTTCAATATTCTACAAAAATTGAAAATAACCCTACGATTTGTTTATCGCACTATCAAACGATTCACTGAAGATTCAAGCTTCGAAGATCGTAAGAGGATCAGCCGACCTCGTACAGTTAGGACACCCGCGATCATCAAAGCAGTGAAGGCGCGCATCCAATGAAATCCTGTTCGTAAACAAAAAATCTTGGCTCTTCAGATGGGCCTAAGCAGAACCACGGTTAAAAGAGTGATCAATGAAGACCTAGGACTACCAGCTTATCGTAAGAAGACCTGACATTTTTTGAACGAGCCTTTGAAATAAATTAGGCCGGATACATGCCGCGCTTTGTTACGGCGGTACGCGGGAAAAAGAATCCGCGAAATTTTGTTTTCGGATGAAAAAATTTTTAACATTGAAGAAAGTTATAATAAACAAAATCATAAGGTGTATGCCCACAGCAGTGAAGAAGCCAGCACGCGTATTCCGAGGGTTCAACGAGGACATTATCCTTCGATACTCATGGTTTGGCTTGGAGTCTGATATTTAGGCTTAACTGAGGTGTTTTTCTGTGAAAAAGGTGTAAAAACCAGTTCCGAGGTGTACCAAAATGCCATCCTAACAAATATAGTGGAACCTATTTCTCAAACAATGTTCAAAAACAGACATTGGATATTCCAACAGGACTCTGCACCAGCTCATAGGACACGAAGCACGCAAAACTAGTTGACCGCCCGTGGAATTGACTTTATCGGACATGAAGACTGGCCCTCTTCTAGTCCAGATTTAAACCCACTGGATTTATGATTCCGTCCTGCGATTGATGATTGGCCGCGTCGATTAAGGGCATGTATTCAAAACAGGGAAGGGCATTTTGAATAATGTAAATAAAATTGTATTCTAAATTAAATTACCTTTCATTTCATATATAATTTCCATATAATTATCAAAAAGTGTATCATTAATTTTATAATAAGTTTTTGACAGAACTTATGACCTGACTAAGTAGTATTTTTTTTAAATTGCTTTATTCAACTGAGGGCCAATTTTTTAATTTTCAGATAAAACTTATACGTCGAATAAACTATAACCTGACTGAATATGAAAGTGAAACATTGAATTCTTTTATTAATAGAATGAAATTATTAATTTGTTTATGTTGTAGAGTAACTTTTATTTGGAGATTTTAACATCAGACCTAAATAAATTAGGGAAGCGATTTGTTTAAACCAACGATTGCATTATCTTAATTGATCCGAAATACCGTACGAAATTGCAAGACGTTTCATTAATTGAACGGATCCAGTCGACCAATACTTACAATAATGGGGGATTACGCAATTGCTGACGAAATCGCCCATATGATTCTAACTTAATTAGTGCAGTAACTTGTAAGGGCGCAATAAATCGAACGTTGAAACAAATTTCGTGTTTTGGCTACTGATCGTTACTACCGAAGAGTATATAATCACTTTGACGGCATGATAAATTCGGCATCAATTGACGGCTCCATGGCGCAGTAGCTTAGCAATGAGTTGTTGCGCTGGGGGCCGTGAATTCGAATCCCGCACGGAACAAGTATTTGTATGGCCTACAAATAATTATTACGGATCTGGATGTTGGTCCTCGTACAATTTATGTTTGTAAACTGCCTCCACAATACAGATGAAAATCGTAGTGAGGGGGCAACGTTTTATAAAAAAAAAAAAAACTACGTTTCAGGTAATTCGAATTAAGTCACAGTAAGAAACGATTATAGAAATATTCAAACGAGGAATTTACTTTGATACAAGGGAGTAATTTTTTGGGATCAAAAGAGGAGTGGTAGAAATTTAACCCATTATCTTTTGTACAACGGAGGGAATGTGGTGTAGCTACGCTGCAGCTTTTTTATTATTGTAATACGAATTCCTGTTCTCAGTCAAGCTGTACCAGAATGCCAGCTTAAAATAGCAGTCTAATGCTGCGGTTTTTCGTATGGTTTGGGGAACTAAAAACCCTTTTACTGGAAACGAGGCATTCTATATTAGTCCTCAAGGTATCCCTCTAAGCACCTCAAGAGATAAGTCAAGACTCTGACATACCAATTTCGCTTATTTCTTATTTTATAGTTATTGTAGGCATACATTTTCATTCGTGGTACTCATGGTTTACAATGGTGAATGGTGGAGGATAGTTTCAGTGGTGATTTCCAGGAAGGTTCGTTACGTAGACAGCGTCTACTTACCATCAGATGGATTGTGTGCTCGTTTGTCACAAATATTCAAAAAAAATCTCTGTACAAAGGTAGAGGCCCATATCCAGTAGTTTAATTATATAACAAATTATTACAGTTTCAAGAAAGGTAATATTGTGACTGTGCGCGTCTCTCTGACACTACCTGCAAGTGCACCTTTGGACACAATTATTATGCGGTATAATACATAATAATTGTGTACTTTAGACGGAATTACAGTATCTGCTCAAGTCAGAATTGTAGTGCACGAGTATATGCGCAAGCACAGGTGTACTCTCTATTCCCACCCTGTTATAGTATAATGAGACGGCAATCCGACACGATCCGAGAGAGATTAGGCTCAGGACAAACGGCTTTACGTAACTTTCGAGGCACGGGGTTGAAACACCACCAACTTCCTGAACCTGGATTGGTACTGAGATTTTATTGACAGATAAAGCTAATAACTGACTTGAGGTCCGATCCGAGATTCAAACTCCGGACTCCATGATTCAGTAGTACTTACAACTACTAGACCAACGAGATAAAGTAACAAAGGGTAGGAAGTAATGACTACATAAATCTAAAATCAATATGTTTAAAAAAATATAAACATAAGATAGAATTTTTTTCTGATAAAAGCTATGGATAAAGTCAAAATAATGCAATCATCGTTTATAATTTTACTTGCTTTCCATAAGATTATTAATCACAAATGACATCATGACGTGTGAATAACAATGTTTAATTTAATCTCCCTCACCTTACACGTCGTAAAATGAATGCTATTGAATTCATTTCACACCTGGCATGAATTGTACGAATACGTGAAATCTAATTTTAGCTTATAATAACATTTTTAAAAAGCAGGCTACTTTGGACATATAAAATCATAAAGAACTGTTATAAAAGCTCTATTATCAGATTTTCTATATTTTTTAACAAAATGTAATATTAAAAAACCTATAAGTGTGAAAAAACTACCGCTGCAAATTTTAAACGGAATAGAGGGGTGGTCAAAGCTCAAGGCGCAGTGGAGGCATGAGCAAGGATCGTGCGTAATGAAGCTGAAGCGCGCTAACACCTTGACTGCGCTGACGCAATCATACCTCAATATATAAGTAATCACATTTGCACAAAACAAAACAGAAAAAGCTCGCCTTTTGAATGATGTCAGCATAACATGACAAGAGCCAAATGAAAAGAGCAATAGAATTTAGAGAATTTATGTTTTGGTCAAAACTATTCGTACATACTAGAAGGAGAAGCAACGTTGTTTGTAAGATAACAATTACATGGGATGTTAGCAGTGGACTTGTGAAGGGATGTAATTATGATGATGAAGAAATGTTCACTAAGAGATGTGCAGATGAAGTAAGAGCAACGGTGAAAAAACTGTGAATCGAAGAGAAAAGTGAAAAGCGAAAGAAAACGTCATTTTAGTTTTAAGATTTTAATTTTGTTCATAAATCATGGGTGAAGTGGCTAAAGTGTTTGTAACTTTAATTTTATTGCGTCGTAGGTTAGTGTTCTAACAGGTCTAATATTTAAGTCTGTTAACATAAGATCACGTCTCATTTCCATTGTTGAATAAAAAAAAACAAATAAATATCAAACTTTCTTGAAGATTAATTCCACCATAATTTTAAATTATTAATTTAATTTTTCGAATAAATAATACTTTTAGCAGATAGATTAAGATAGTAATTAATTTTCAAATAAAATTGTTGTTCAATAAAATGTTGATGAGACACAAGATTTTCCATTTCACAAGAATTACACAACATATTTTTCTTTCATAAACAATGTTAGCCCCATGTGGTAAAGCAATGTTACAACTTTATTATAGCTGGAGTACGAATACGGAGTTGGGCTCGACCGGGATAGAACCACACAGAACACCAGCGTGAAACAGCAAAATAATGATGCGTTTCGCATGGTCAGTGCAGAAAACCAGAGACCCTTTTTTACTGATAACTAGGCATTCCAATTTAGTCCTCTGGGTAACAACGCATCTGCATTTTGATTTCTAACCGAAGTTACATGTTAATGTCTATGAACCACAGGATCCACTTACACACGCGAGCACAAAGATCTGATAAACTGAAGCATAACCATTTGGTATATAACAGATGTAAAAATACTCATATCGACAAAGGAGAGCAGTAACAAAAGTGCAAGACCTCTCGTACTACATTGACCAATACCAAGCCTGACGAAAATTTATGTGTGAATATTTCTCCTTGCTATAGCAAAGTCTCATATCTCTCCCCCTGAACGGGATTTCGCCTTGTCGTGGCAGGAGTGCTTAGTAGCCATGGTTTGGTCGCCTACCGTGAACACAGAGGAACCCACTTAACTGGCCTGAGGTGTAAAGCTTGCCCAAAGTGGCCGCTTGAAGTGTGCTTCCTTAGCCCACTCAAGAAGCACGTTGGTGAACTGTGGCGGAAGAGATGTACTATCACTCCTCCCGTTGCATCCGAGGTGGAATCCCGGGGATGGGGAGTGTTGGTATGACAATACATCGCTCGCTCTATCCTCCACGACTGTGACGGGACCGCACCGTTGATGCGGTGGTGGTGGGGCCGCGGTGAGAGAAAAGTGTCGGTATTGCGAGGCGCCGCTCTCCTTACACATTGCGACCGAAAGTTACTGATGCTTGCAAGTGCTCACTTTTCCTGGCCCGTATTGGGCTCGGGACGTTCGTTGCGCAGGTAGAGTTAGAGGCCGCTGAGGTAGGCGCGCCATGTATTCCTAAATGCTTCACGAGATGAGGAGTTCTCCCCCGAGGGGGGATAGCCATGAGTTGGCCGGCGCTGGTGAGGCCGCGGAAGTGTGCGAAAGTATTTCCGTGATCCTGCGTTCGTTAGTCTGTGGTTCGCATGTTTCCGCGGGACTTCATTGGTGAAGCGGATTCTGATTTAAACCTCATGTGTAAATAATAATTGAATAAAATTTCATTAAATTAGTATATAGTACTTAAGAGAATTTTCTCGCTTATCATGTAAAAACATAATAAAAGCATAAGGTTGATACTAAAACCCTGTGTTGCTTATAATAGTACATTTTAAACGATTTTACCGCTAAGCGCTAGGTTTACGAGGCGGGATGATGAAAACGCCCGTAAAATCTTTTGATGGAGTAATTTCGTGTCCAGTCAAGAACAACCGTGTTCAAGGACATTACACTCGCTGAAAATAAGACTATATATAAAGTACAGATTTTCTTACAAACATTGGTGAAATTGCCTTACAGAACCTTATCCCCTAGGGATGAACCTGGTCATTTGAAATCCGTCAGAAGGTGGCCGATAAAGTGTTATGTACCTTTCACGACGAATATCGCTGGCTAAACATTTCTTTACATTATGATATTGCTGGGTTATAAATCGTTTCAATATTCAAAACATAGTTTTTTATAGGACAAGGGTGACGAGCGAGCACGCAGCCCTCCTGATGGTAAGAGGTTGCTGTGGCCCATATAAATCTACATCTATCCTCGTTTGCGAGTCAAAATGCAGATGCGTTGTCAGCCGTGAGGAGTAAGATGGAATGCCTCTTTTCCAGTAAAAAGGATCTAAGGTTCTGTACATTCACCATACGAATCACAACAGCATTTAGTTACTATTTTGCGCTGGTATTCTGTGAGAGGTGGTCCTTCCCCGGTCAGGTCGACGAAGAAATTTCCACTGTATCCACTCACCATTAGGTGGATTGTGAGCTCCATTGTCACCTTCAAACATTTTATTATAAGGATATTTAAATTCATTTGCGGAAAGTTGAAAATGAAAAATGAAAAATATTTTATGAGCAATAAGAAAAATAATACAATAGGTAATATCTGTTGATTTCCTCACTAGACAAGCCTGTATCGAGGAAACCTGAGACCATAGTTCATTAAGCGATATTTTATACACCTTATCAGACAGATTGTATTACACAAAACAACAATAACAGAACTGCTTATTGCTTTAAATCTTTAAACATAAAAAGAAAGAAAATAAAAACAAAAGTAAGCTATATAAAACTGAAATGTATTAACTATGTGCATTTAAACAAAAGAAAATAAAAAAATAAAACAATAACAAAATTTATCTAATAATTTTACAAATACCATCAATTAACAAAAGCCAGTTTTTAACAATTCTTCTGTTCCTCATATGATAGGGTGACCAACCATTTCAAAATAATTAGTTTCGCAGATATGTAGTTTTTATTACTAATATTACAATGTTTTACGACCTTATTATAAATTTGTCTTTTGATAAAGTCGTCAAAACGTTGTGCAAATTTAGTATTGACAGATGGTATGGATAGTTTGTATACCCTGCGATTAGTCAGTAGTTTGTGATCATGGGAAGATAATACCCCTTTATGTACTGCTAAGGACGTATTTAGTACAAAAAAGTTGGCGTACAGTGAGTACTCCGGCATCTTTGTATACGTTTACAGGTTTTGGTTTTGGTTTTCCTAACATTGCCTTTAAAACTGCCTGCTGTGCTCTCTCAATCTGTACTAAATATATTTTGACGCACTGCCCCAACATGTGATGCAGTAAGTTATCAGCGATTGACAAAGGGCATAATATACTGATTTCAGTATTATCTTATTTGCTATAAAATATAGCTTTCTCATTATATAGATATAAAAAAGTTTGCGAAACTACACGATTAATAGAAATTTCTCTTAGAATTTGATTCGGTTACTGAACATAATTGCGTTATACCAAACCCGACCGCGACAGTAACCTACTTATTTAATACAAACGCTCTTCGCGAATTTAATTTATAATATAAATTTAACAGTCCTGGAGTTCAAGCTATCGTATACTAATGATGTAAGTTGCTTCCTGTAATCCTAAATTAATCTTCACTATAGTAAACAGTCGGGAGCCATAGTAGCTAAGAAGGTAAGTGATCTATTTACAGAGTCGATCTCATCGAAAGCACTGATATTATCACTAGCAATATTGAGTCCGAAGTAGAGAGAGCCGTGGTAGCACAGACGCGGAGCGTTTGTTGTAAATTTCATAATACGCGAGCAACCCGGGTTCGATCCCCGCGGCACCAATGAAATTGTTAATTGCCATTTTAAGTGGTGATTCACCACGTGCTCGGCTGGCAAGGCAAACATCGCGAAGAAACCTGCATGTCTGAGAAATAAAAAGAAACGGACTATTTCGAAGGCATGTCAAATTCGCCAACACGCATTGCGGCAGCGCGGAAACCTATCAGAAATAAGAGGAGGCCTGTGCCCAGCAGTGGGACGTATATAGGCTGTAACTTTAACATTTAACTTTCAATTTTAAGTGCTGATTCTCTTTAATGATTTGAAGTTTGTACGTTTAGAATTAATAAATTATTTCGAGGTCACTTGCACAATTTACTTTTTGAAATTTGAGGCCTGTGTCCATCTGTAAATATATCTATAATAGGCTTTTACTTTGATGTAAACGGTTGATAATAAATTACTTATGTAAAAATATCTTTAGGGCGTTGATATTCCCATAACGTTTCAATATATATGTTAAGATATACTATATCTTAACATATATTGCTCACAACATTACCAAATGTTGTGAACAATAATACTTCATAGTATCATAAAAGTAATAACGAGCTATAAACTGGAGTATACGTGAAAATTTAATTGGTCGTCTCACACAGTAACCAACACCTATACAGTGACAACTCGACTTTAAATACATTACATGAGTTTTACATAGGTTTACCCAAACACTTCGTCTTAGGGCTACCGCAGTTTTTTTTTATGATTATGACTTGTTATCAGGAAGATGCCGCTGCCTCTGTCGCATCTTTTGACACCTTTGGGTCGATATGAGTTAGTTTTCTACCTCTTACACGCCACTACAGGAACTTAAAATAAGGCATTGAAATGAGAGTGCGTCACGTACAGTTAATATTTATTTACTAAATCCATCCGTAAAACTTTACAGGCCATCCACGTTAATGTTATGCTGATGGTCTGCTACCGACTCATAGCCTCCGTGCTATTCATACTTCCTGAATTCTGTTAGTGCTGATGTTAACCTTTTGACTTCATCGGGCTCATTTTCATTTAGAAAATGTGAGTGTAGATTATTTATTTAGTGCAACGTTACGAAAATACGCTAGTACTAACTAAGTAAAAAATGAGTAATCTAATTGACGGTGCGCGCGTTATAAACTCGTAAACAATGTATTTCTGTCGGCACGCTGGTCAACCGTGGAATCGTTCTCGCATCGACGACGCGTTCTCCACCCGTTATCGGCACGCAGTCAACTAGTAAGTGAGCTCAATCTTTTGCGCCAAAGCGAAGGTTGATTAGGGACGGTGGTGGTCATTTTATGGTTGGTCATTTGATTTAATTATTGTCACATTTTACATGGCCAACATTATACTGGGATTTGGTTTCACGTAACACTTTTTTTATTATTTCACTAGAACAACAACATGGTAATAACTAGATCTATTTGACATTTTAAAGATTAGTAAATTTCTAAACATCATCATCTTCATTGTCTGCCCTTAAAAATCTCTCCCTCTCTCTCTCTCTGGAGTTTTCTTATAAAGAGCTAATCAGCATACATTTCTTGTAATAAAACTTAATTCTCATCAAGTTGAGTGAATGAGTCGGTGAGCGCAGAAATTATACTGTCTTAATCTTGAAATATATAAGTTAGATAGATTGGTAAATTATTACATAATGTTATAAAAATTCTCGCCACATAACGTGTAATAGCGGCGTAAGAGGATCCACTTCCTCATATCATACATAACATACATCGTAACAGGCGACTGCGGTTTATTTGACAAGAGATAGGCAGCAGTGCTTCCTAATAACAACTCGATATAATAAAAAATGCAGTCACCTATCCACCTGTCAAATAATAAATATCCTTTTACGAGTTAATCTATGGGAGAGACCTATTTTCAGCAGTGGACTTTTTATAGGTTGTAATAAATGATTAACTTTGATATTAATGTATTTCAAAATCTAGAACCCCCGTTTGCATTGAATATCAGCATGAAATAGCAGCATAATGCTGCTGTGTTTCGTATGGTGAGTGTAGAGAATCGGAGATCCTTTTAAGCGGCATTTCATCTTAATCCTCTGTAGTGACGAGGCATCCGCATTTTGATTGTTGGTGTCCATGGGTCACAGCATTCACTGGTCATTGGGTTGAAAGTGTGCCCATTTGTCACCTTTCCTTCAGTATAAAAAAATTGCAAGATAACGTTGACGAAATAATCAATTAACAGAGAGTACTTCCCTAAGTTTGCTACTAATTATCTGTAGCGTCTATTCACGGAATTAATGAGCTCAGTACGTCGGACAAATCAACAAAGTATTTTTTTAAATAGCAAAGAAATATTTGATTTTGAATTTGCGCAGCCGGGCAACATTGTTGGTGAGTGACCTTACTTGACCTTGACTCGTAATAAAAGCTGCCTACAGATAGTGTCACAACAGGTTTTACGACCGAATTTGTTACGCCTCTAGGAAATGTTCAAATTTCATTAGTCCCGCAGTTTCGAGAAATAATGGACAAAAATATGTTCAGTATTATAATATATGTTTTCTACTAGCAACAAAATTTGTTAACCACACAAGGAGCCGAAGCAGCGCAATGCTTAATAACTTAGCCTTAAAGTTTTATACCAAATTCACCTCCTTACAATTTTATTATAAATACGCATTTGCTCGGCGTTCAAGGCGTTCAAGGAAGCGTAGGGAGCAAATTTGCATGACACGTAATGTAGCACTTGCCGGACACCGCCTTGCAGCCAGAACGTTGCAGCAGGACCACGTTGGAATGCCTCACAGCATGTAATTATACTGCCTCTCAATATCCTCCAGACTGGAAGAAAGCAGTGCATGCACTGCGATCTGGCGACAGAGATAGGTAAGAGGCCGGGAGGTATCTTCCCAGACAGACGCTTGGGCAGAAAGTAGTCATACCAACTAATAAATTAGCCTACTACTTGACTTAATAATAAAATAATACAACTGCAGAAAAGTTAAGAACCATAAGATAAATTTTACGAAAATAAGCGGAAACCGCTTTCAATAATGTTGACTTTAATGCCATTGTTGATATTAACGTTTCATTATTTTGACACCTGTAAGCTAGCTTATGCTTAATTGTTGCAATTCAAATTCATAATTTTATTCATTTACAACCTCCGCATAGATTGCCCCATAAGGGGGATATTTGCCATTGTTGCTACGATTTGCAGGTGGGTTGCAACCGAAGTTTTTAATTTTTGGATTGACATTTGTTTCTATCTGTTGCCTCTTATGACACCCATGGGGCGATATCGGGTGGTGAATATTCTTACACCGCCAATACAAAGTAATTCCAATTGAAATACAATTTCATTTAAAAACTGGTATATTATGATATAAATTTTACATTTGAATAATTTTATAAAAACTGAATGACAATTTTTTTTTTCAGATTTAATTTTTTTTATTATATTTAATTTACATAATACTTATTTTATCTACAATATTAAAAACTACGATAATAAAAAAAACTAAAACTAGAAACTTAATTATCATATTATATTCCTGGGTTGACTGGTAGAGAATGCCTCAAGGCATTAAGTCCGCCCTTTGTATTATTTTGTTTTAAGGAATGCAATAAAGAATAAGTAAATAAATAAATAAAATAGTCCTACTCCCCGCGGTATCGTGCCAAGAACGCTGGCTGCGTTTCCCCGCTGAATGGCTATACTTAGCCTTTGAGCGAGGAAAGAACCATCCCTCTTATCACTAGCAGCAACGACCAGCCGCGGATGGAGTTTCTTTAGAAACTTCACCGCACGTGGACCCCATGGACCGATAGTCTCTACAGCAAATGGCACAAATATGTAGTCATCTCTCAGAGACTCATATTTGCGGCACTTACTCAGTTCAGTTGCCTCTGATGCCGCCCCGGCTCTAAACGAGGTATCCCTGAGATGAGAGGCTGCCAGAGTGTCTACGCAAGTAGCATCCCACACTAGGGCTTTACCTCTCTCCCAAGGGACCAATGTCATACCGTCGGGTTTCTTGCCATCGTCTCTAAATATTCCACAAAGCTCTAAAACCGAGGGAACATTTATAGAGACAAGAGCCCTTCGGATGACATCGTTCAAAGAACTGTGTCGTGAAAACCTACCAGCGCTTTTCTTACATGAATGTCCGTGGAGACCAAACTTGTCGACGCTGCTACCACAGGGGCACTGATGGGGTTGACAAATTGCCGCTCCTAGTCGGATCCCTACGGCAACGCACAAGCTTTCCCCATCAAGTAATGTGCCGAAATTACTTGATGGTAAAGCGTGTAACCAGTGAATAATATTTGATTACATTAAAAAAGAAACTGAAATATTTACAAGTACATGTAATAGGATTACCACTTAACGTTATTTGACATTGTCATTTGCTCAAGCAGAAAAGGATCGGTTCAAATGAAATTAGAGTTTGATAAGTGAGATTCAAATTTTTTGCGTGAAATATTTTTTAAGGAATATAGCAGGATTTCTCTTTACCTAAATTTATTTAATTATATTTGTTTTCCAATTTGAAACTGAATTCTAAATGAGTTCCATAAAAGCTTTATAATTCTATATAAATTGTTCACAATAGAATATTTAAAAATTTGCACCTACATCTAATGCCTGCTACGTCGGCGATGTTTATGTTAGTCAAGATGCTTTTACCAGCCTCAACAGACTCTGTTCTCGTAGACGGAAGGAAGTAAACTAAGCGGTGGATTAGGCCTTAGTATATGTGTATTTGTAATGGTCTAGAAGGAGGCTGCTGTGCCTCGAGATGCTGATTGGGAGAGTACAGATCCCTCTCGGACACGACTTCGTTATGGCGGGCATCATGATCCTCTCCTTGATGAGGTGTTCCCCTACCAGAAATGGGGTCTATGGAATTGCGTAGTAATGTGACGTAGAGAATGATAAGTCGGAAGTGGTTTTTAGACATGATAATAGCACTGTGAGTGTACTGGGGCAGGGTACTGCTTCTCGGACGTGCTTCTATTGTTTTCCGTTTCGTGGGTAAAAAGAACGTGTTTGTATTTCGTTGAAATCACCTGGCGACTGGCGGTGGCGACAGATAATCGAGATAAAGTCAAAGTGGAGCGTGCCTGAATTTACCAACTCGCACGAACAAGCCCCATTACACTATCTTATTTTGATCTCTAAATTACAAATTGCTTAATTTTACTAAGTTTTTTTTTATTTTGTACCGTTTAGCGTATGTGGTTATGTATACTCTAAGGTAAGGCGTCTAAAGGTGAAACAAAAATACAATTCGTGGGTTCAAATGAGTACGCTCAAGTTCGGGTAATCGTTTCAAATGTAGTGTAGTGTTAGCATTAATATAACGTGAGGGACTGATGTGTTTGACATACCGATGTCATAGTTAGCCCGGACACCTTCAGTTTTTGAATATTAATTTTTGGTCCGATCTACGCAGAATGAGCGTATAATATGTTAAAGTCTTGCAGTGGTGTGCTAAAAAAAGAATATTTAAAAAACTAAGAGTAACTGGGGAAACTATGATATTGGAATATAAAGACCGCAGTCCCCCCCCCCCCCCTCGTGACCATGGACCAAAACGTCGGGAAATAAAAATTTGACGCGATAGAATCTGTGATATTAGTTTCATTTCTTTTTATAGGAGAGGAGGCAAACGAGCATGCGGCTCACCTGATGGTAAGTGACTACCGCCGCCCATGAACAACTGCAACACCAGGGGAACCAGGGAAATTGCAGATGCGTTAACGGCCTTTTAAAAAGGAGTAGGTTCTTTTGTTGAAGGTCCCTAAGTCATATCGGTCTGGAAAAATCGCTGATGGTAATCGATTCCACAAGGAAGTCGTGCGAGGAAGAAAACATCTTCTAAATCGCACAGTGGTGTCAAGAAACTGAAGAGATACAATAAATGGATTCCTTTTAGCCGTAAAAGGAAGAAAGCAAGCAAGCTAGAAGAGCTGCAAGAAAGCTAGTGATCCAATTGCACAATTTCTCGGAAATCCCATAGGAAGGGAGCTTCGAAAGAAGCGCTTTGTGCCAAACCCGATCGAAGGCCTTCGCAATTTCCAAACTAACAGCCAACGCCTCCCCCTTGGACTCTACTGCCTCCTCCCATCTATGGGTCAGGTAGACCAGAAGATCACCAGCTGATCGACCCCGATGAAAGCCGTATTGGCGGTCACTAATCAGCTGGTGAACCTCAAGGTATCGCATGAGCTGGCAGTTAATAATGGATTCCATCATTTAAGTGAAACAAGTACACGTATCTGTACAAATCAACTACATGAAGAAAAATTTTCACCAAGTAACAATGGCAAGTCTAAATTATACAATTATTTCATTGGTTTAAAATACATACATAGAATTCTATTTACACGAAGGATTTCAAATTTCCTGTTTTGTGCTGCTTTATATATAATATTTTTTTAGAACTGACTAAATCGTTGCCTACTAACTCTATTTGGGTTTGAGGGTCCTCTCCATAGCTCATATTTGTATGGTAATATGGCAGTGTTCGGGAACAATGTGCGAACTTCAAGCGTAAAGAAGGGTGAATTATTACAAATATTTCCCGCACAACACACAATCCAACCACATTCTATGCATAATAAGTAATTCGTATTCTACAAAGAATAGAATATTTGTGTCGGTTCAAAGAATTTGAGAGTATACATATTTATTAAGGCGTTGTTTTTTTTTATAGGATAAGGGTGACAAACGAGCACACAGTCCACCTGATGGTAAGTGGTTGCTGCGGTCCATAGACATCTACATCTATCCTCGTTTGCGAATCAAAATGCAGATGCGTTGTCACCAGTGAGGACTAAGATGCCTCATTTCCAGCAAAAAGGGCCTCCGGCCACCTGCACTCACCAAGCGAAACGCAGAGGTAAACCTCTACTTCACGCTGGTATTCTGTGAGGTAAAATAAGGCATTGAAATGAGGGCGAGTCAAGTACAGTTAATATTTATTTACTAAATCCATCCGTACAGGCCATCTACGTTAGTGTTATGCTGATGGTCTGCTACCGACTCCTAGCCCCCATGCACTTCATACTTCCTGAATTCTGTTAGTGCTGATGTTAACCTTTTGACTTCATCGGGCTCATTTTCATTTAGAAAATGTGAGTGGAGATTATTTATTTTAGTGCAACGTTACGAAAGTAACGCTGTACTAAAATGAGTAATCTAATTGATAGTGCGCGCATAATAAACTCGTAAACAATGTGTTTCTGTCGGCGCGCTGGTCAACCGTGGTATCGTTCGCGCATCGACGACGTGTTCTCCACCCGTTATCGGCACGCAGTCAACTAGTAAGTGAGCTCAATCTTTTGCGCCAAACCGAAGGTTGATTAGGGACGGTGGTGGTCATTTTATGGTTGGTCATTTGATTTAATTATTGTCACATTTTACATGGCCAACATTATACTGGGATTTGGTTTCACGTAACACTTTTTTTGTTATTTCACTAGAACAACAACATGGTAATAACTAGATCTATTTGACATTTTAAAGATTAGTAAATTTCTAAACATCATCATCTTCATTGTCTGCCCTTAAAAATCTCTCCCTCTCTCTCTCTCTGGAGTTTTCTTATAAAGAGCTAATCAGCATACATTTCTTGAAATAAAACTTAATTCTCATCACGTTGAGTGAATGAGTCGGTGAGCGCAGAAATTATACTGTCTTAATCTTGAAATATATAAGTTAGATAGATTGGTAAATTATTACATAATGTTATAAAAATTCTTGCCACATAACGTGTAATAGCGGCGTAAGAGGATCCACTTCCTCATATCACACATAACCTAAATCGCAACAGTCGACTGCGGCTTATTTAGCAAGAGATAGGCAGCAGCACCTTCCTAATAACAACTCGATATATTAAAAAATGCAATCACCTATCCACCTGTCAAATAATAAATATTCTTTTACGAGTTAATCTATGGGAGAGACCTATTTTCAGCAGTGGACCTTTTATAGGTTGTAATAAATGATTAACTTTGATATTAATGTATTTCAAAATCTAGAAACCCACTTGCATTGAATATCAGCATGAAATAGCAGCATAATGCTGCTGTGTTTCGTATGGTGAGTGTAGAGAACCGGAGATCCTCTAAGCGGCATTTCACCTTAATCCTCTGTGGTGACGACGCATCTGCATTTTGATTGTTGGTGTCCATGGGTCACAGCATTCACTGGTCATTGGGTTGAAAGAGTGCCCATTTGTCACCTTTCCTTCAGTATAAAAAAATTGCAAGATAACGTTGACGAAATAATCAATTAACAGAGAGTACTTCACGAAGTTTGCTACTGATTATATGTAGCGTCTATTCACGGGATTAATGAGCTCAGTACTTCGGACAAATCAACAAAGTATTTTTTTAAATATCAAAGAAATATTTGATTTTGAATTTGCACAGCGAGTGAGTGACCTTACTTGACCTTGACTCGTAATAAAAGCTGCCTACAGATAGTGTCACAACAGGTTTTACGGCCGAATTTGTTACCGCCTCTAGGAAATGTTCAAATTTCATTAGTCCGCAGTTTCGAGAAATAATGGACAAAAATATGTTCAGTATTATAATATATGTTTTCTACTAGCAACAAAATTTGTTAACCACACAAGGAGCCGAAGCAGCGCAATGCTTAATAACTTAGCCTTAAAGTTTTATACCAAATTCACCTCCTTACAATTTTATTATAAATACGCATTTGCTCGGCGTTCAAGGAAGCGTAGGGAGCAAATTTGCATGACACGTAATGTAGCACTTGCCGGACACCGCCTTGCAGCCAGAACGTTGCAGCAGGACCACGTTGGAATGCCTCACAGCATGTAATTATACTGTCTCTCAATATCCTCCAGACTGGAACAAAGCAGTGCATGCACTGCGATCTGGCGACAGAGATAGGTAAGAGGCCGGGAGGTATCTTCCCAGACAGACGCTTGGGCAGAAAGTAGTCATACCAACTGATAAATTAGCCTACTACTTGACTTAATAATAAAATAATACAACTGCAGAAAAGTTAAGAACCATAAGGTAAATTTTACGAAAATAAGCGGAAACCGCTTTCAATAATGTTGACTTTAATGCCATTGTTGATATTAACGTTTCATTATTTTGACACCTGTAAGCTAGCTTATGCTTAATTGTTGCAATTCAAATTCATAATTTTATTCATTTACAACCTCCGCATAGATTGCCCCATAAGGGGGATATTTGCCATTGTTGCTACGATTTGCAGGTGGGTTGCAACCGAAGTTTTTAATTTTTGGATTGACATTTGTTTCTATCTGTTGCCTCTTATGACACCCATGGGGCGATATCGGGTGGTGAATATTCTTACACCGCCAATACAAAGTAATTCCAATTGAAATACAATTTCATTTAAAAACTGGTATATTATGATATAAATTTTACATTTGAATAATTTTATAAAAACTGAATGACAATTTTTTTTTTTTCAAATTAAATTTTTTTTATTATATTAAATTTACATAATACTTATTTTTATCTACAATATTAAAAACTACGATAATAAAAAAAACTAAAACTAGAAACTTAATTATCATATTATATTCCTGGGTTGACTGGTAGAGAATGCCTCAAGGCATTAAGTCCGCCCTTTGTATTATTTTGTTTTAAGGAATGCAATAAAGAATAAGTAAATAAATAAATAAAATAGTCCTACTCCCCGCGGTATCGTGCCAAGAACGCTGGCTGCGTTTCCCCGCTGAATGGCTATACTTAGCCTTTGAGCGAGGAAGGAACCATCCCTCTTATCACCAGCAGCAACGACCAGCCGCGGATGGAGGTCCTTTAGGAACTTCACCGCACGTGGACCCCACGGACCGATAGTCTCTACAGCAAATGGCACAAATATGTAGTCATCTCTCAGAGACTCATAAATATGTATATACTCTGGCGCAAATGCGCCACTTACTCAGTTCAGCTGCCTCTGATGCCGCCCCGGCTCTAAACGAGTTACCCATGAGATGAGAGGCTGCCAGAGTGTCTACGCAAGTAGCACCCCACACTAGGGCTTTACGTCTCTCCCAAGGGACCAATGTCATACCGTCGGGTTTCTTGCCATCGTCTCTAAATATTCCAGAAGGCTCTAAAACCGAGGGAACATTAATAGAGACAAGAGCCCTTCGGATGACATCGTTCAAAGAACTGTGTCGTGAAAATCTACCAGCGCTTTTCTTACATGAAAGTCCGTGGAGCCCAAACTTGTCGACGCTGCTACCACAGGGGCACTGATGGGGTTGACAAATCGCCGCTCCTTCGGATTCCTACGGCAACGCGCAAGCTTTCCCCATCAAGTAATGTGCCGAGGTTACTTGATGGTAAAGCGTGTAACCAGTGAATAATATTTGATTACATTAAAAAAGAAACTGAAATATTTACAAGTACATGTAATAGGATTACCACTTAACGTGATTTGACATTGTCATTTGCTCAAGCAGAAAAGGATCGGTTCAAATGAAATTAGAATTTGATGAGTGAGATTCAAATTTTATGCGAGAAATATTTTTTAAGGAATTAAGCAGGATTTCTCTATACCTAAATTTATTTAATTATATTTGTTTCCCAATTTGAAACTGAATTCTAAATGAGTTCTATAACTAAGCTTTATAATTCTATTTAAATTGTTCACAATAGAATACTTAAAAATTTGCACCTAAATCTAATGCCTGCTACGTCGACGATGTTCATGTTAGTCAAGATGCTTTTATCAGCCTCATCAGACTCTGTTCTCGTAGACGGAAGGAAGTAAACTAAGCGGTGGATTAGGCCTTAGTATATGTGTATTTGTAATGGCCTAGAAGGAGGCTGCTGTGCCTCGAGATGCTGATTGGGAGAACACAGATCCCTCTCGGACACGACTTCGTTATGGCGGGCATCATGATCCTCTCCTTGATGAGGTGTTCCCCTACCAGAAACGGGTCTATGGAATTGCGTAGTAATGTGACGTAGAGAATGATAAGTCGGAAGTGGTTTTTAGACATGATAATAGCACTGTGAGTGTACTGGGGCAGGGTGCTGCTTCTGGGACGTGCTTCTATTGTTTTCCGTTTCGTGGGTAAAATAAACGTGTTTGTATTATATTTAATTGAAATCACCTGGCGACTGGCGGTGGCGACAGATAATCGAGATAACGTCAAAGTGGAGCGTGCCTGAGTTTACCAACTCGCACGAACAAGCCCCATTACACAATCTTATTTTGATCTCTAAATTACAAATTGCTAAATTTTGCTAAGTTTTTTTTTATTTTGTACCGTTTAGCGTATGTGGTTATGTATACTCTAAGGTGAGGCGTCTGAAGGTGAAACAAAAATACAATTCGTGGGTTCAAATGAATACGCTCAAGTTCGGGTAATCGTTTCAAATGTAGTGTAGTGTTAGCATTAATATAACGTGAGGGACTGATGTGTTTGACGTACCAATGTCATAGTTAGCCTGGACACCTTCAGTTTTTGAATATTAATTTTTGGTCCGATCTACACAGAATGAGCGTATAATATGTTAAAGTCTTGCAGTGGTGTGCTAAAAAAATAATATTTAAAAACTAAGAGTAGCTGGGGAAACTATGATATTGGAATATAAAGACCGCAGTCCCCCCCCCCCCCCCCCTCGTGACCATAGGTGCTGTAAAGCACCCAAAACGTCGGGAAATAAAAATTTAAATTTAACGCGATAGAATCTGTGATATTAGTTTCATTTCTTTTTATAGGAGAGGAGGCAAACGAGCATGCGGCTCACCTGATGGTAAGTGACTACCGCCGCCCATGAACAACTGCAACACCAGGGGAACCAGGGGAATTGTAGATGCATTGCCGGCCTTTTAAAAAGGAGTAGGTTCTTTTCTTGTAGGTCCCTAAGTCAAATTGGTCCGGAAAAATCGCTGATGGTAATCAATTCCACAAGGAAGTCGTGCGAGGAAGAAAACATCTTCTAAATCGCACAGTGGTGTCTTGAAACTGAAGAGATACAATAAAGGGGTTCCTTTTAGCGGTAAACGCGCAAACTTGTGTCTTCTGAGGATTAAACTGGACTAGACTTAGTCGCCCCCAATCCAAGACTTTGTTCAGCAAAGACTCGACTTCAGACACAAGTTTGTTTCGGTACTCGGCGACGTTTTCCCGAGAAATATTGGCACGGCCTGTGTATAGATCATCACCAGTGATGTCATCCGCAAAGCAATTAATGTTACCACTTAGCAGCATATCATTGATATGGAGAAGAAACAGCGTTGGTGTTAGCACACAGCCTTGTGGAACACCAGCGTTAATAGGCTTGTAGTCGGAACATGCACCGTCTACCTTAATGCTTCGATCTGCAAGAAAGCTAGTGATCCATTTGCGCAATTTCTCGGGAAGCCCATAGGAAGGGAGCTTCGAAAGAAGTGATTTGTGCCAAACCTGATCGAAGGCCTTCGCGATTTCCAAACTAACAGTCAACGCTTCCCCCTTGGACTTTACTGCCTCCGCCCATCTATGGGTCAGGTAGACCAGAAGATCACCAGCTGATCGACCCCGACGAAAACCGTTTTGGCGGTCACTAATCAGCTGGTAAACCTCAAGGTACCGCATGAGCTGGCAGTTAATAAAGGATTCCATCATTTAAGTGAAACAAGTACACGTATCTGTACAAATCAACTAAATGAAGATAAATTTTCACCAAGTAACAATCGCAAGTCTAAATTATACAATTATTTCATTGGTTTAAAATACATACATAGAAATCTATTTACACGAAGGATTTCAAGTTTCCTGTTATGTGCTGCATTATATATCTTTTTCTTTTTAGAACTGACGAAATCGTTGCCTACTAACTCTATTTGGGTTTGAGGGTCCGCTCCATAGCTTATATTTGTATGGTAATATGGCAGTGTTCGGGAACATTGTGCGAACTTCAAGCGAAAAGAAGGATGAATAATTACAAATACTAGCTTTTTACCCGCGGCTTCGCTCGCGTTGGCTTCCATTTAGAAATATTATTATAACTACTTCAATTGACGTTAAAATTTCATAAATGTAGTTCTATTCACAAAGAATGTGTGACAGGGACTATATTTATGAACGAGAGTAGAAATATAGAGAAGAAAGACAGCAGCGTCTTTCTGATTACAGCTCAAAACAATAAAAAGATGCATTTGGCAACCCGCCTGCCAAGCGTGGCAACAACAGCTAATGTCCAACTTATTTTGTAATCTATGGAGAGAATCGAAATGATGAACGAAAGTACAAATATATTATCAATGTAGAGGCGGCGAAACGGAAACCAATACCTCATTTCGTCTCGTGGGTGTCGTAAGAGGCGACAGAAGGGAAATTGAAACAGGAGATGGATGGCAGCATCTTCCTGATAACAGTGCAGGGTAATAAAAAGCTACGGTTGCCAACCCACTCGCCAAGCGTGGCTGCTACTGCAAATATTCGGCCTATTTGACAAACAATGGGAGAAGCCTATAATCAACAGTGGATAGGCCTATTAAAAGTAAAAAAGTAGCAGCCTACATACCTCCCACTACTGGAAAAAAAGAGTTGATTGAGTTGACTACAACGCGGGTTGACTGACTTCACGTAAGTATTTGTAAATTATTTCCGAAAAATTTTATTAAATTTCCAAATATATAGGTTTTCTCGCGATATTTTGCTTCACCACCGAGAACGTGGTAAATCGAAACTTCAAATTACAATTAATATATAATTGGTGTCGGTGCGGATCGAATTTGGGTTGCTTACTCTATAGAATTCTCATTCATCCCATCAGTTACTTCATCATTATCATCATCATTACAGCCCTTCACAAGTCCACAGCTGAACATAGGCCTCCCCCAACGAATGCCACAAAGCACGGTCGTGAGCCACCTGCATCCATTGACTTCCTGCATATCTTACCAGGTCGTCACTCCATCTAGTGGGGAGATGCCCTACATTTCGCCTGCCGGTACGAGGCTGCCACTTGAGAACCTTTTTCCCCATCGTTTGTCGGTCCTTCGAGCTATATGGCCGGCCCATTGCCACTTCAGCTTACTAATCCGTTGGGCTATGTCGGTCACTCTGGTTCTACTGCGGATATTCTGATTTCTAAGTTTATCACTCAGAGAAACTCCGAGCATAGCCCTCTCCATAGCTCGCTGTGCGACCTTGAGCTTCCTCATCCGGCCAGTAGTTTATTTAGCAGTAGGTAGATGGCGGTATTATGAAATTAAATATATAAAAACAAAAACTGTAGGCTATAGTTCTCAGCGACTCAGCGACAATAATTTAAGGTGCGAGTGGGGTGCCGTCTCACACAACAAAGTCGCTAATATTTATAGTATAAAACATTAATTAGGAATAAATTATATTCTATTAAAAATTCTGTTTCTGTCAAAAATATATATATAATATGCTATCAGCGCTGCTAGTGGTGTGTAATGAAATTATTTTACGATATAGCAATATTGTCTACGCAAACGCCTGTTGTTTTTTGTTTACGCACGAAGTTGCGTTACATACGTTTTACTTATTTCTTTTTTTTGTTGTTTTTAAGTTGTAACCACCGCCAATTTTTCAATTCATCTTGGTCAATTGCGAAGTACACGGCGATAATATCTGCATCAAGAAGTTTTATTTTCTCCTCGAATTAAAAAGTATTCATGGTCAGCTTCGAGCCCGATTCTAGCGGCTATTGAGGATTTTCATCGAGAAATTATAATCTACTGAATATCTACGTAATTAGAGATTTACAACAAGTATATACAACTTGGAACGTCCGGGGTCACCTTGAAGACGGAGACAAAGAAATTTTGAAGAAAACAAAAGGAAATAACCAGTGCAGTGTTTTTATTTTTTATTGTCGTTATATTTAGTGATAATTTCTCAATAATTGTTCAATTTCCAGATATTATTATAATTTTCACCTGTATCTCAAAATGACCGATGAAAGGGAATTAATTAAAAAAAGGGCAAGTTTCAAAGGTCGATTAACGACATTCAATAATTATCTCAGTGAATTAAAGGATACATTGAGCTCGTCTCAGGTTAGCGAACTGCAATTGCGCGTAAGTAAAATTGAATTATTATTATACGAACAGTACGATGAGGTTCAATTGAAATTGGAGTGTATAGTGGACGATATCAATAGTCAAATAAACGAGCGGAATGATTTCGAATCGACGTATTATAAAATTCTTTCGAAAGCTCACGAACTTATTCGACAAAATAAAAATAATCTTGAATGTTTAGGCAGTGAAAAAGATTTTTCACGTATTAACAATAATAAGCTTGTTAAATTGCCTACTATTCAGCTTCCGAAATTTAGCGGGTCGTATGACAACTGGCTTGAGTTTCACGATACTTTTTCTAGCTTAATACACTCAAATGATGATATCGATGATATCAACAAGTTTCATTATCTTCGCGCGTCGCTCGAAGGGACAGCCGCCGTCGTAATACAATCTATTGAATTTTCGGCGAGTAATTATTCGGTGGCTTGGAATTTATTATGTGGACGTTTTGATAATAAATGTATTTTAATTCAAAACCATGTAACGGCATTATTTAACATTGAGGTAATTACTAAGGAATCGTCATTCATTTTAAAGCGCATGATAGACTCCGTGAGTAAAAATCTACGTGCACTTGAGTCATTAGGTGAGCCCATAAATCACTGGAACACCTTACTCATCCACATTATTACTCACAAATTAGATAGTAAGACATACCGGGAATGGGAAGAGTACAAAGGTCACTTAGATAATAA
Source organism: Parnassius glacialis (assembly GCA_033319125.1). NCBI lineage: Eukaryota > Metazoa > Arthropoda > Insecta > Lepidoptera > Papilionidae > Parnassius > Parnassius glacialis. The sequence goes on along the minus strand of JAVANC010000021.1, from coordinate 40,025,324 downwards.
CAAAATTATTTCATTTGCGTCATTTTTATCATTTATACAAAATCGTGCAGATCTATTAGAAACTTTGGAACTGTCTCGCAATCCTCAAATTAACCAAAATAAAAATAAAATTAAAAGCATGGTGTCAGTCACTAAGACCCAAAATCGGTTAAATGAGAAAAGCGAGATGTCTCAGTTCAAACTTTGCCCTAACTGTAAGGCTGAGCACAGTCTAAATAATTGTTCAAAATTTCTAGGGCTTTCTTCTGAACAACGATTAGAATTATTACCGCAGTTTAAGGTTTGTTATAATTGTTTACGTTTTGGTCATTTTGCAAACCGTTGTAAGTCGAGTGGCTGTAAAGTGGGTAAAAGAAAGCACAATACTTTGATTCACGTTTCAGATATGAAGCTCAAGACAACTCCCAATTTATCTTCTCGCCCTGAGGACGGTCCACTCTCTCTCCCTGGTACATCGTGCGAAGATGAGAATATCGGTAATAATAATATCACTTTGTCTGCGCAAGTATCGACCTACCTACGAAATAAAAATCAGGTACTTTTAGCCACTTCCCTTATAAAAATATACGGTCACAATAATAAGGAATACTTAGCTCGCGCTATTCTAGACAGCGGTAGCACTTCTTGCCTAATTACGGAAAGATTGAGTAAATTATTAGAGTTACCGATAGTTAATGTTAACGAATCTTTATTAGGAATTAATAACTCTAAGTCTCACATAGGCAAAATGTGTTGCGTGCCTATAAAGTCTTTGAACGAAAACTTTAATACTAATCTTTTCTGTTTCGTTTTGCCTCATATAACGGACGAAGTACCGAGTCAGGAAATACCTTTAAACGACATTAACATACCTAGTAACCTCTGTTTAGCAGATCCCCGCTTCCACACGCCATCGTCGGTGGATTTAATTATTGGTGCGGATGTTTTTTGGGACCTATTAGGGGTACGTAAAATTAGTTTAGGAAACGGAAAGCCGGTACTCATTGAATCTAGGTTAGGATGGCTAGTCTCAGGCCCCTTAATTAATAATGGCCAAGTACCGTATTCGATTTCTAACACTAAGTCGTTTTTAGTAAAACTAAATTTGAGGGAAAACGTCTCTTCGCACAATGATAATAACGATGATATTCAAAACCTATTGACGCGTTTTTGGCACCTAGAGGAGGTTTGCCATGATACATCAGTTCTCTCCGCGGAGGAGAAAATGTGCGAAGAACATTTTACTAAAAATACAACTCGTCTACAAGACGGTCGTTTCTGTGTGAGAATACCACTGAAACAATCACGTGATATTTTAGGCGGTTCCCTACAACGCGCCAAGCTTTGCCTCCTTTCTCTTGAGCGTAGGTTTAAGGATCAACCCAAATTTAAAAATAATTATACTCAATTCATGTCAGAGTATCTAACACTAGGACACATGTCTGAATGTTCATTTGATCCACGGAGGTTAGCATATTTTATACCACACCATGGAGTGATTCGCGAAAGCAGCTTAACGACTAAGCTCAGAGTTGTTTTCAATTCGAGCAGTCCGACTACTTCCGGTATTTCATATAATAATTTGCAATTAGTGGGGCCCACTGTACAGGATGATCTGCTATCTATACTACTTAGATTCCGACAACATAAGTACGTGCTATCAGCAGACGTAGAAAAGATGTATAGACAGATCGTCGTACATCCTGATGACAGACCTCTCCAACAAATAGTTTGGAGAAATGATCCATCAGAGCCCATGAAAGCGTACCAGTTAAACACCGTTACGTATGGCACAGCCAGCGCACCCTATCTCGCCACCAGATGTCTTAAGCAGATTGGTATGGATTGCAAGGACGATAAAATCTCCGAAATAATAATCCATGACTTCTACGTCGATGACCTATTAACTGGAGGGGACAGCATTCAAGATGCGCTGGACATACGTAACAAGGTGTCTTCTGAACTGGCCACAGCTGGTATGAACCTCCGTAAGTAGAAATCAAATGAACCTCGAGTAATACTAAATAATAACAATTCATCGCTCGACTTAAATATTGGTTCTACGGAACCCTGTAAAACATTAGGTCTCAGCTGGCAAATCGAGTCTGATGAACTGTATTTCTCGACGAGTGAAATCGTTTTAAATAATTTTACAAAACGTGGATTACTCTCGGTTATTTCACAAATCTTTGATCCACTGGGTCTTCTGACCCCATGCATAATTTCTATGAAAATTTTAATGCAAAAATTATGGTTACTTAAACTTACATGGGACGAACAGTTGCCTTCGGAAATAATTAAATTATGGCTTTCAATTGTAGAAAACTTATCATTTTTAAACAATTTAAGAATTCCACGCAGTGTTATCTGCAATCAATATATTAATGTAGACTTACATATTTTAGTGACGCATCTCAAGTGGCTTACGGAGCGTGTCTGTATGTCCGTAGTTCTAATAATAAAAATAATGTGATGGTGCGTTTACTTTCAGCCAAAAGTCGCGTAGCTCCCATAAGGCCGACTACAATACCACGGCTTGAGCTCTGCGCTGCACTTGTCGGTGTCCGTCTCTATGAGAAGGTGATAAGTTCGCTTCGAATCCAAGTAAGATCAGTAATTTTTTGGTCAGATTCGACAATCGTTTTAGGTTGGTTAAAAATGCTACCTAACAAATTACAACCTTTTGTTCGTAATCGAGTTGCCGAAATTTTGGAAAAAACAGGTTCATTTACTTGGCGACATGTTCCCACTGATCCGGCAGACTATGTTTCCCGCGGTACGAACATAAATCAAATTCATAATCTTGACTTATGGTGGTCTGGTCCACAGTTTTTAAAGGGTGACATGTCTAGTTGGCCTGCTAACCCTATTGTAAGTGATAAGCTACCAGAAACTCGCTCAGAGATTTCTTTAGTTGTTACCAATCAGAAAAAACCTTTAATTGACTTTGAGAGATTCTCTAATTTTATAAGATTACAACGTTCTATGGCCTACGTGTTAAGATTTATTAATATTTGTAAAAAGAAACCGATACAAAGTAAATTTTTAAGTAACGACGAACTACATAATTCTTTAAATACTTTGATTAGATTGTCACAAATTGAGTCATTCGAGGAATATATGACCTTATTTAATAACAAAAAATTGCCTTCAAAATGTACTATTTTGAAATTTAATCCTTTCCTGGACGAAAATAAAATAATGCGTGTCGGTGGTCGTTTAGGAAATGCATTATTTACTTATGAAAAGAAACATCCGATTATGTTACAGTCGACTAATCGTTTTACCAAATTATTGTTTAAGTATATGCATGTCAAGCTTTTACACGCCGGTCCTCGTTTACTATTAGCTTCAATTAGAGAAATGTATTGGCCCATCGGAGGCCTCAAGTTAGCTAAATATTGTTATCGACAATGTTACTTATGTTGCCGTTATAAGGGAAGGTTATAAATCCACTTATGGGCAATCTGCCTCAGGGTCGAGTGACTCCTGGCGGTTTTCCCTTCGAGAGCGTTGGCGTCGATTATGCTGGACCTATTATGTCCGCCAGTCGTCAAGGCCGTGGTTGCAAGCTTACGAAAGTGTATATTCTCATCTTCGTTTGTTTTGCGACAAAGGCTGTACACGTGGAGTTAACAGGCGATCTAATAATAATAATTATCAGCACTTCGTCGATTCATTTCACGTCGCGGAAAACCTAAACACATATACTCCGACAACGGAACCTCATTCGTAGGCGCATACAACGAAATCGGTCGTTTTATAAAAGACAATTGCACTTCACTGTCCGAGAATTTGGCTCAGGAAAATATAAATTTCCATTTCATTCCTCCGCAAGCCCCTCACTTTGGCGGTCTTTGGGAAGCAGGCGTTAAGTCAATAAAATATCATTTACGGAGAGTTTTAGGTAATTGTAACCTTACATACGAGGGATTAAACACTGTGCTGGTTCAAATTGAAGGTGTACTGAACTCTCGTCCGCTGACACCTCTCTCCACGGATCCTGATGACTTACTGCCATTAACCCCGGGACATTTTCTCATCGGCCGCCCCATCACCTCTCTTCCTTCTCAAAATTATGAAGAAGTCCCTAGCAGTAGACTGAGTCGATACCAACGCATCCAACAACTTCGTCAACATTTTTGGAGAAGATGGAGCAAGGAATATCTCTCAGAACTCCAGCAGAGATCAAAATGGCGTTCCAATGCTGACACTTTAGGGACGGGTGATCCTGTAGTCCTGAAGGAAGACAATTTACCGCCGCTCAAATGGCGACTGGGTCGAATTACAGCCTTTCATCCCGGAGCCGGCGGCATCAACCGCGTTGCCGATATCAGAACTGCCACCGGAATCGTCCGAAGACCTTTCTGCAAAATCTGCCCTTTACCTAACAACAAGGAATGCTAATTTTGTTGAAAGACAAGCTTTCAACGCCGGGGGGCATGTCTACGCAAACGCCTGTTGTTTTTTTGTTACGCACGAAGTTGCGTTACATACGTTTTACTTATTTCTTTTTTTGTTGTTTTTATGTTGTAACCACCGCCAATTTTTCAATTCATCTTGGTCAATTGCGAAGTACACGGCGATAATATCTGCATCAAGAAGTTTTATTTTCTCCTCGAATTAAAAAGTATACAAATATGAAGAAATAGCAATGTTGTGTTTAGTTGTTAATATCGCCAAACGATCTCTATTTATTGATTTGGTCAGGCTATATCATGATATGATCAAAAAACAATGTTAAATTAAATTAACCGCCATCATTTCGTGCTATAATTAACTACTTTACGATATTATTAATTCTGAGATCTGGCTAATTTTATAAAAATCTCTTTATTTAAACTATATAGATAGTGAGAGTTTCGCAATATTTACAGTTTTATCAGTTTATTTACAGTTTTATCAGTTTATTTATAGATAATCAAAGCTTTTTTATACATTAGAAATTAAACTTAGAAACATCTCACATTTTATGAATTTCGATAGATGTTACTATTATTTACTATTTAAGTAGTAATTAGTTACTATAAACTTTATTAATTCCTACTAATATGAAATAAAAAAGTAAAGAACTGAGAAATGACGTTAGAATTTTGAAATAATTATGAATTAAATTATTAAACATATAAATGTAAGTTACATATTTTATTTTATTCATTAGTAACTGGAGGTAAAACGTTACTACTTTTTTTCTTTTTTTCATTTCTTCAGTTTTTTGATAATATAGTCATTGTTACCCCCATAGTATGGGACTGTACCGTGCAGTGTCGGTGTAAGATTCACCTCAATTTGTCTCGTATCTGTCATAGATCAACTATTGAAAAAGCCTGAAAGACCTTTTGACTTTAAACAGCTGGCGTTATAGCCCCCTCTGTACATGAAATACTCCTACCAAAGACAATAAGCAGCGTAAAAGAGTTTTTTTTTTTAAATTAGGGTAACAAACGAGTACGCAGTCTACCTAATGGCAACAAGTGGTGCTATGACCCATATACATTTACATTTATCTTCAAAATGACCAAGATGCGTTGTCACCACTAAGGATTAAGATGGAATGCCTCGTTAAAGTAAGAAAGGTTTTCGGCTCTCTACTCCCATCATACGAAACACAACAGCATAAAGCTGCTATTTCACACTGGTATTCTGTGAAAGAGTAGTTCTTTCCCGATTGATGATAATGATTTGGGCTACAACAATAATATTATAGCTGCAGCGTGGCTTAACCACTTGTAATAAGGTGTGTGACGTCTGGCGCTGCAATCGCCAACTTCACCTGCTAAGAGGTAAATCCTCCCCACAACGAAAGAATCTAATGACCAGCAGTGGATTTTACGAGCTGATGATAAAGAAGTTAAAAATTATGTTATAAATGTTTTAAATGTTAGATAGTATATTGCTGCCTCAATTTTGTCATTATAATTTTATTGATGATTGGTATTTACGATGAAAGCGAAATTATACATTACTAATTTGCTCGCGATTAGAATAAAACGCAAAATGAGCCAGGTAGAATTCGGCTTAATACACTCACCGCGTCGTTATGGGCTCGATAAATTTAAGTTTGTTGTTTCTAGCTAAGCTATTGTTTTACACATGAAATACATTACGTTATATTAATTAAGAGAAGTAGGAAATGCAGGAAGTCGATAGCTGAAGGAGGCTGATGACCGCGTTTTGTGTCATTTAAAGTGCAAGACATCTCTACTATAATTTTCAATCCAGCTACACATCGCGGCAGTACTTGCGTTGAGGCAAATTTTTCCTACCGAGAAGGAACAGAAGAGTCCCTTCTCCAAAAGCGTCCTGTGACGGGCTAAGAAATAACAGGAATAATGTTAAAAAATAATAATTTACGTGGTAGAGCAACGCTGTAGCTATATTATGGTTGTAATACGAATGGGTCGGCTCGACCGGAGTAGTACCACGCTCTCATAGAATACCAGTGTGAAATGGCGGCTTAATGCTGCTGTGTTTTATATGGTGAGTGTAGAAAACTGGACATCCTTTTTATTGCATAACAGGAATTGCATAAAAAAATTAAATGTATTAAATTTTCGAACCCATTGTTTATATTTATTAAATTATGATAATTATTAATGAAATTAATTAGAGTATTTCATTCATTCATTCAACCTGTTAGTCTACTTCTGAAAATAGGCCCACCTATACGAGTACATACCTCGCCACATAGGGTGGGATTATTAGCCATGCCCACTTGGCAGGCGAGTTGACGATTACAGTTACTTTTTATTACTTTCAGTTGGTACGAGGAAGATGCTACTTGTAGTAAGATGTTAAAACGCATGGATTGAGTAGGGTTATGAATGCTCCTTACGTTGCCTCTGCATAGTGAAGTATAGCGATGCGATACATGTGAATTATAGTTTTTTTTTTAATTTAAGAAGCACTGATGAAAATTTATGTAGTTTCATTTTAATTGCTTTATTCAATTGAGGGCAAATTTTTTAATCGTCAGATAAAACTTATGCGTCGAACAAACTATAACCTGACTGAATATAAAAGTGAAACTTTGAACTATTGTATTAATAGTATGTAATTTTTAATTTGTTTAGCCTGTATAATAACTTTTATTTGAAGATTTTAAATTTAGCCCTAAATATATTAGGGAAGCGATTTGTTTAAACCAACGATTGCATTAGCATAATTGGTCCCAAATACCGCACATAATGTTGCAAGATGTGATCCAGTCAAGCAATAATTCCAACAATGGGTGATTAACATTTGCTGACGAAATCGCCTTTATGATTCGAACTAAATTAGTGCAATAACTTGAAAACTTGAAAAACTTGAAATGACGCAATAAATTGAACGTTGAAGCAAATGTCGTGTTTTGGCTACTGATCTTTACTACCAAAGAGGACGTAATCACTACGTTTCAGGTACCAACTTCCTGACTCTGGATGGGTACTGAGGTTTCCTTGACAGATAAAGCTAATAACTGATTTTTCGCCCGATCTGGGATTCAAACTCCAAACTCCATGATTCAGTAGTACTTACAACCACTAGACCAACGTGATAAAGTAACGAAGGGTGAAAAGTCATGACGACATAAATCTAAAATCGATATGTTTAAAAAACATTTAAACATATTCGTGATAAAATCTTTGGATAAAAGTCAAAACAATGTAATTATTATTTATAATTTTTCTTGGTTTCCATAAGATCATTAAACGCAAGTGACATCTTAACATTTAAATGACAGTGTTTAATTTAATCTCCCTTGCCTTACACATCGTAAAATGAATGCAATTGAAGTCCTTTCATATATCATTCGGCCGGAGGCCCTTTTTACTGGAAATGAGGTATTCCATCTTAGTCCTCGCGGGTGACAACGCATCTGCATTTTAATTTGTAATAGAGGATAGATGTAGATGTCTATGGGCCACAGCAACCACTAACCATCAGGTGGACTGTGTGCTCGTTTGTCACCCTTATCCTATAAAAAAATATATATCTACACATCTGGCATGAACTGTACGAATAAATCACCAGTTTTCTTGCAAATCGGAGCAACAAGGACGTAGTACACGGTGCATGCTCCGATTACAAGCCCATTAACGCAGGTGTTCCACGAGGCTGCGTGCTATCGCCAACGCTGTTTCTTCTGCATATCAATGACGAGTTTCAAACCGGTAACATTCATTGCTATGCGGATGACAGCACTGGTAATGCTTTATACATCCGGAGTACCGGATGAATCTTGTGTCTGAAGTCGAGACTTTGTTTAACAAAGTCTCGGATTAGAGGCGACTATATATTCCAGTTCAATCCCCAGAAGACACAAGTTTGCGCGTTTACCGTTAAAAGAAACCCCTTCGTTGTATCTCCTCAAGGCACTCCCCTTGTTGCCTCAGCCAGTATCGGAATCCTCGTCGTCGACATATCGACTGACGTACAGTTTCGTGATCACTTGGAACAGAAGGCCAAATTGACCTTAAAAGTATTTCATTATTTCATGCCAGCACACCGCCTGCAACTTTACTAGGTGCAGGTTCGGTCGAACACAGAATACTGTTACCATCTCTGGGCTGGGAAGCCCCGGTGCCAGCTCCTTCCATTTGATCGCATCCAGCGCAGAGCGGTTCGAGTTGTCGGTTACAGAACTCTTTCAGATCGGCTTGACTCTCTGGCACTTCGAAGAGATGTTACATATCTTTGCGTATTTTATCGCATTTACCACGGGGAGTGATCTGAGGAATTGTTCAGACTATGCCTTGCGGTCCACCACTATGCGATTTAAAAGAAGTTTTTTTCCACGCACAACTTTCTTGTGGAATGGACTACCACCAGAGAATTTTCCGGACCGATACGACTTAGGGACCTTCAAGAAAAGAGCGTAATCCTTTTTTAAAGACCGACATTGCATCTGCGATTCCCCTGGTGGTGCAGTTGTTCATGGTCGGCTTTAATCACTTACCATCAGGGGAGCCGTATGCTCGTTAGCCCCCTTTCCTATAAAAAAAACATATCTAGCAGAGTACTCTTACGGTTTGAAAAAGTTGATCCGTTTTATTACCATAATGCTTTATATATTTTCTCTGGTTTAAACTATGGTATAAAAGGAACCCTTATGAATAAAGAAGTACCTTAGCCATAGCGCCACAGTCTTTGCGTAAGTTGACCTTTGCGGTCAAGCTTCATATACGTACTTTAAACTTCAGTTCGCATGTTTCCGCGAGACTTTATAGGTGAAGCGGATTCTAGTTTAAACCTCATGTGTATAATAATAATTAAATAAAATTTCATCAAATTAGTATATAGTATATAGGAGAATTTTCTCGTTCATCATATAAGAACATGATGAAAGTATAAGGTTGATACTAAAATCCTGTGTTGCTTATAGTAGTCCATTTTAAAAGATCTTACCGCTAAGCGCTAGGTTTACGAGGCGGGGTGATGAAAACGCCCATAAAATCTTTTGATGGAGTAATTTCGTGTCCAGTCAAGAACGACCGGGTTCAAGGAAAACTCTCACTCGTTGAAAATAAGACCATTTATAAAGTACAGATTTTCTTACAAACAATAGTGAAATTGTCAATTATTACATCACTTAATCATAATGAAGCGGCAATCTTGAGGCTTGGTTTATCGTTTTCTTACAGAACCTAATCTCCTAGGGATGAACCCACTCATTTGAAATACGTAAGAAGGTGGCCGATAAAGTGGTATGTACCTTTCGAAACGAATATTACTAGCTAAGCATTTCTTTACATTATGATCTGGCTGGGTATACATTTGATTGATTTAAACGTTTGATTATTTAAAACATAGTTTTTTTATAAGACAGGGGTGAGAAGCGAGCACACAGTCCACCTGAAGGTAAGTGGTTGCTATGATCCAAATACATCTACATCTATCCTCATTTGGGGGCCACAATGCAGATGAGTGGTCAGCCGTGAGGACTAAGATGGAATCCCTCTTTTCCAGTTAAAATGCTCTCCTGTTCTCTACACTTACCATACGAAACACAGCAGCATTAAGTTGCTATTTTACGCTGGTATTCTATGAGAGGTTGTCCTTCCCCGATCGAGCCGACGATGGAATGTCCACAGTATCCACTCATCATTGGGTGGATTGTGTGCTCCGTCGTCACCCTCAAACATATTATTAACAAATTATAAGGATATTTAAATTCATTTGCGGAGAGTTTGCGAAACTCCAAGATTAATATAAATTTCTCTTAGAATTTGGTTCGGTTACTGAACATAATAACGTTATACCAACACGACCTCGACAATAACCTACTTAATTAATACAAACGCTCTAAGCGAATTTATATAATAAAAATTTATACCATGTATATATATATATATATATATATATATATTATTTGTATTAAATAAGTAGGTTATTGTCGAGGTCGGGTTGGTATAACGTAATTATGTTCAGTAACCGAACCAAATTCTAAGAGAAATTATATAATATATATATATAGATCTTTACTCCGTTTAAAAGAAAGTCCGAGATATTATATGTCTATTTCTTATACATAAGCCATAATTAGGTATTTTGTGACAAACAAATATTGAAAATTAAAAAGTGATTTATAAGCGTTATTATTAAGGATGGACAATTTATCCTTACGAACAAAAGTTACTTCATCATTAAGACAATTTTATGAAGATAAACTTTGTTCGTTATACCATGTTATTTGGACGCATAGTTTAAGAGATAATGTAAAATTAAAACTTGGCTGGGCGCGCGAACGACGCATAAACTCTAGCCGCCCGGTAAGAACTACAAAAAGCCACTATTGAAAGCTTCTATGAGCGAGGTTAGTTCAATCATTATAGCTAAAATAAATCAAAAATTAATTGAGTACTTCTATGACAATGATTAGTTACATCTTTATTTCTGAACTCTTTCATTTCACGTATTAGTAGCAGGTATTTTGAAAATTTTATTGATTAATAAGTATAACAGTTTGATAGCAAATTTATCACGAATCATTTCATGCCTACACACCTTTCATGTATCATATTTTCTTTAAAACTGGAAAAACCGCGCTTCGGGACACTTTCTGGGACGTGAAACGGGGGAGGGGGGGGGGGGGCGCTCCAACGGGACGGGGAGGGAAAGTGGATAAACTTTAACTTCGCTCTACATCATACATAATATGCCGACAGATAAAACCGCTCGGACACGTGATGACGCGGGTGAAACCGCGGGGCACAGCTAGTTTATTACATAAATTAAACATTCCTGGCGTTCAAACTATCGTATATTAGTGATGTAGGTTGCTTCCCTTAATCTTAAATTAATCTTCACTTTAAGTAAACAGTTGGGAGCCATTGTAGCTAAGAAGGTAAGTGATCTATTAAACCGGGTTGGAACAACGATAATTGTTAATTGTCATTTTAAGTGGTGATTCACCACGTGCTCGGCTGGCAAGGCAAACATCGTGAGGAAACCTGCATGACTGAGAAATAAAAAGAACAAAATATTTCGAAGACATGTCAAGTTCGCCAACACGCGCGGAAACCTCTCAGAAATAAAAGGAGGCCTGTGCCCAGCAGTGGAACGTATATAGGCTGTAATTATGATTATGACCTGTTATTAGGAAGATTCTGCTGCCTCTGTCACATCTTATGACACCCTTGGGTTGATATGAGGTGGTTTTCTACCTCTTACACCGCCACTACAGGAACTTAAAATAAGGCATTGAAATGAGGGCGAGTCACGTACAGTTAATATTTATTTACTAAATCCATCCGTAAAACTTTACAGTTCATCCACGTTAGTGTTATGCTGATGGTCTGCTACCGACTCATTGCCCCCATGCTATCCATACATTCTGAATTCTGTTAGTAGTGTGTGTGTGTTAGTGTTAGTACAACAGTACTACTGTTGTTAGCCTTTTGGCTTCATCGGGCTCATTTTCATTTAGAAAATGTGAGTGGAGATTATTTATTTTACATTGTTTTACGCAACGTTACGTAACGCTGCACTAAAATGAGTAATCTAATTGACAGTGCGCACGTTATAAACTCGTAAACAATGTGTTTCTGTTTTATACGCGACGCGTTCTCCACTCGTTATCGGCACTCAGACGCAGTCGACTAGTAAGTGAGCACAATCGTTTGCGCCAAAGTGAAGGTTGATTAGGGACGGTGGTGGTCCTTTTATCGTTGTTCATCTGATTTAATTATTGATATATTATATTAAGCGTGGCAACTATAACAAATATTCTTTTACGAGTTTACCGATTCGTTGCGGCACCGATTTTCGACAACTTTTAGCTGTGGCGGCGAACAAATATTTCATGACACGCCTGGCGTTTCAAGTGCCACAGACATTGTGCCATCAGCCATGTGTAAAAGTGATGTTCTTTTTATGCTTTTTTACTTGTTTAGACCTAATTAAGTTTATTTGACATCAAACATAAGTTACAAATGGAAGCATACTTGTTTTTAGTGGGTAACTACGTGTTTTTTACGTGTTTTCTTTGAAAATGTGAGTAAGTGACTTTTTTATGAAGAGATTACAAACCTTTTGTACTATTTATTGTTTTATAAAAAAAAATATTTATATAAGTAGGTACAGCTAAATCACCCTGGAAAACCTTGGTTTTTATTAAATTAAATTTTCACCTAATAATAATATTTGTAAATATCAAACAATCAAGAACCTTAATTTGGAAAAAAATAAGGTTTATGTTTCATTAATATTTACAAATGTTAAATATTATTTAATGTTATACAAATGTATAGCATAGCAAAACAAGTGTTTTCAAAAAGAAACAAACGCCGGCGCTCTACGGCGGCGAATGACAAAAGACTATTTATTAGCGAACTTTTTTATGCATGAACGGTTTCAAACTGTTTCAAGCAAAAATAAACCTTATACCATATCACAAGAGCACATGGTACTTCGTAGGTCGATTCGGCCATATGATAGTAATACGACGGCAGTTCAAACATTTTAAGCAAATTTAAACAATAAGACAAACGCATTGTTTTTTTTTTTAACAGGACACTTGTTTTCCAGAAATTGATTTAAAACTAGAGTATGTGAGCGATCGCAAAGAGTGCTGTTATTTGTTACTTATTAAACTTTTTTCCACAAAATGATTAAAACCCACAAAGGAAAAAGAGTACGATGTACAAGTTAAAAAAAGGTTGTCAACCCCTAAAAATTTCAAATTTTTATCCAGAAACGAAGCCGCATGCATGAACTACTTGCAAAATAATGAATATTTTGTTCTGGATAAATTTTCCAAAAACGCAATTTGAGCGAGTTATAACAATTTTAAAAAAAACACGACTCGTGTGTCATACGCCACATGCAAAAATAATAGATGGCACGTCTGGCGTGCCATCCGCACTGGACCGGTTAATCTATTGGAGAGACCTATTTTCAGCAGTGGACTTTTTATAGGATGTAATAATTGATTGAAAAAAGGTTTAACTTTGATATTAATGTACTTCATAATCTAGAACCTCACTTGCATCGAATATCAGCATAAAATAGCAGCATAAAGCTGCTGTGTATCGTATGGTGAGTGTAAATAACCGGAGATCCTTTTTTTGGTAACGGCATTTCGCCATAATCCTCTGTGGTGACAACGCATATGCATTTTGATTCTTAATCGAGGATAAATGTTGGTGTCCATGGGTCACACCATTCACTGGTCATTAGGTCGAAAGTGTGCCCATTTGTCACCCTTCTTTTAATATAAAAAATTTGCAAGATAACGTTGACGAAATAATCAATTAGCAGAGAGTTCTTTACTAAGTTTGGTACTGATTATAGGTATGTAGCGTCTTTTCACGGAATCAATGACCTCAGTACGTCGGACAAATCAACAAAGCTTTTTTTTTGAATGTCATAGTAATATTTGATTTTGAATTTGCGCAGCCGGGCGATATTGTTGGTGAGTGACCTTACTTGACCTTGACTCATAATAAAAGCTGCCTGCAGATAGTGTCACAAGAGATTTTACGACCGAATTTGTAACCGCCTCTAAGGAATGTTCATATTTCATTAATCCGCAGTTTCAAGAAATAATGGACAAAAATATTTTCAGTGTTATAATATATGTTTTTTACTAGCAACAAAATTTATTAAATACACAACGAGACGAGGCGGCGCAGTGCTTAACTACTTAGCTTTAAAGTTTTATACCAAATTCACCTCCATACAATTATTTTATTATAAATATGCATATGCTCGGCGTTCAAGGAAGCGTAGGGAGGAAACCTGCACGTCACTTACACGTAATGTAGCACTTGGCGGACACTGCTTTGCAGCTAAAGTTCGTTAAAATGAGAAGCAGCCAGTGTACAGCAGTGGAACCCATAGGATTGTACTTCTCCTTTTTACATTTTATAATATAACTAACTGTTCCCCGTGACTTTACCCGCGTGGATTTTTTTTTTGCGCGGAATCCTCAAAAAATTAAGTAATCTAAGTTACTCCTTATAACATCAGCAGATGCCAGTGAAAGTCGCCTCCAAATCGAATTACAGGTTTTTGCGTGATGCGTGTTCACGCCATAACAGCTCGCAGATGACAGATTTTTTCAGACTCACATAACATTAATCACTATATTTTGGCCAATTTACATAATATTTTTTGAGTAATTAACTTTCAAAGTAACACGTAACCTATAATGTGTTATTCTGATGTATAAGCTAAATTATTGTAAAGTTTCAATAAAATCCATTCAGTAATTTTTGCGTGAAGCGTAAGAAATGTCCCTACATCCTCACAAACTTTCACATTGCACACACACATCCACTATATTTATTTGAAATCACCTGGCGATTGGCGGTGGCGGCAGATAATCAACATAACGTCAAATTGGAGCGTGCCTGAGTTTGCCAACTCGCACGAACAAGTCGCATTACACTGTCTTATTTTGATCTCTAAATTGCAAATTTCTTAATTTTACAAAGTTTTTTTTATTGTGCACCGCTTAGCGTGTAAAATTATGTATACTCTAAGGTGAATCGTCTGAAGGTGAAACAAAAATACAATTTTTGGATTCAAATGAGTACGTTCAAGTTCGGGTATACGTTTAACAGTGGTAGAGCCACGCGGCACTTGTGTTGTCGCACGGATGGGCCGGCTCGAACCGGGGTGGTACCACGACCTCACAGAAAACCAGCGTGAAGTAGAGGTTTACCTCTGCGTTTCGTTTGGTGAGTGCAGGTGGCCGGAGGCACTTTTTACTGGAAATGAGGCATTCCATCTTAGTCCTCACGGGTGACAACGCATCTACATTTTGATTCGCAAACGAGGATAGATGTAGATGTCTATGGGCCGCAGCAACCACTTACCATCAGGTGGACTGTGTGCTCGATTGTCACCCTTATCCTATTAAAAAAAAGTTTCAAATGGAACGGTTACATCATCGTGTAGTGTTAGCATTAAATTATCATAAAGCTATCCCGTATAACTAGATAGTGTCAAGAATTTTGACTGTATTTCACGCTGAATAAATTATTTAACCACTAGACAAGAGAAAATATGTTTTTATCAACGTTGCTATATTTGATGTTGCTTCGGATTGATCGAGATGCTCTTAAGATGAGAATTATCTTTACGCATGTAGGACTCAACGGGAGGACTGTACCTTTCCCAATGAGCTAATATCATGGTTGAATAATTAGTAAGGTCTTAAAATCAAATATATATTATACTAATAGATTTGAAGGTTTTGAACTTGCTAGCAATTTTCTTTAAAGAAAGTCCATAAATGCCAAATCCTTCGACATCGCTACCACCAAACACTAATGCGGTTGACAGATAGGCGCTTCAACATTTTTAATAATTACTTTAAGATTTTTAGTATGTATCCTCGAAAATTTGAAATCAAAGTCGGTGTCAAATACTACTCGTAATTATTGTTCTTTTAAGACAATGCTACTTCGGTTTATGTTAATTAAATTGTTGAATTATTTTTATGCTCTCAATTTCATCCCATTATATAAATCTGTGATTTGTATGTATAAATAATTTTTTTGTACATGTGTTTCACTTACATTTTTTTAATATACCGGTCGGTTTTTATAGTTTATACATTAATGTAAACTTAAGTGGAACAAAATGATTCCTTATATTTAAGCGAACAGTAGATACTAAATGAAACTGTATTTTACGGATTCTATCGCGTTTAATTTAACTTTTTAAAACCCGAAGTTTCGGGTACTTTACAGCACCCATGGTCACGGGATGGAGTGAGGTGTTGACATCCCGATGTCATAGTTAGCCCGGATACCTTCAGTTTTTGAATATTAATTTTTGGTCCGATCTACGCAGAATGAGATTATAGTATCCCATAGGAAGCTCCCTTCCTATGGGCTTCCCAAGAAATTATGCAATTGGATCACTAGCTTTCTTGCAGATCGGCATTTGCACTTGCATAGCATTCATTGTTATGCGGATGACAGCACTGGTGATGCTCTATACACCGGCCGTGCCAATATTTCTCGGGAAAACGTCGCCGAGTACCGGAACAAACTTGTGTCTGAAGTCGAGTCTTTGCTGGACAAAGTCTCAAATTGGGGGCGACTAAATCTAGTCCAGTTTAATCCCCAGAAGACACAAGTTTGCGCCTTTACCGCTAAAAAGAACCCCTTTGTCGTATCTCCTCAGTTTCAAGGTACTCCCCTTGTTGCCTCAGCCAGTATCGGAATCCTTGGCGTTGACATATCGAGTGACGTGCAGTTTCGTGGTCACTTGAAAGAGAAGGCCGAATTGGCCTCTAAAAAGCTTGGCGTGCTCAGCAGAGCGGGACAGTATTTTATGCCGGCACAACGCCTGCAAATTTACAAGGCGCGGGTTCTGCCTCACATGGAATACTGTTCCCATCTCTGGGCAGGGGCTCCCCAGTGCCAGCTCTTTCCACTTGACCGCATCCAACGCAGAGCGGCTCGAATCGTCGACGACCGAGTCCTTTCCGATAGCTCAACTCATTGGCGCTGTGAAGAGATGTTGCATCTCTTTGCATTTTCTTTCGCATTTACCACGGGGAGTGCTCTGAGAAATTGTATGGATTAATCCCAGCCGCCAAATTTCACGAATGCACATCGCGGCAGAACTCCCGATACCATCCACACCATCTAGATGATTGGCGGTCCACCACTGTGCTATTTAGAAGAAGTTTTCTCCCTCGCATGACTTCCTTGTGGAATCGATTATCATCAGCGATTTTTCCGGACCGATACGACTTCGTGACCTTCAAGAAAAGAGCCTACTCCTTTTTAAAAGTCCGGCAACGCATCTGCAATTCCCCTGGTGTTGCGGTTGTTTATAGGCGGCGGTAGTCACTTACCATCAGGTGAGCCGCATGCTCGTTTGCCCCTTCTTCTATAAAAAAAAAAGTATCTTGAAGTCTTGCAGTGGTATGATAAAAAAAAACTATTGATGATTATTTTTCACCGAGTAACAATCGCAAGTATAAATTATACAATTATTTCATTCGTTCTAAAATAGATACACAAAATTCTATTTATACAAAGCACATGCTACATGTTTATATTCTTTCATCTGTCCCTGAAAAGAATAAAGTAATAATAATTGGTAAATCCAATTGAGCATACCTTAAGCGCATAAAAAAATACGTATAACATGATTATACGGAATTTTTTAAAGTAGTTTAAATACATTTCGACAGCACTATCGGCTTCAACACCCTCGAAACCCATGAAAATGACACCCATGATGAAAAAATTGATACCCATTGCAGCCGCCACCTTGGATCTACATTTCGACAGTACTATCGGCTTCAACATCCGCGAAAACCATGAGAATGACACCCATGATGAAAAAATTGATATCTATTGCAGCCGCCATCTTGGATTTACATTTCGACAGCACTATCGGCTTCAACACCCTCGAAAACCATGAAAATTACACCCAAGATGAAAAAAATTATATCTTTTTCAGCCGCCATCTTGGATTATTTACATTTCGACAGCACTATCGGCTTCAAGACCCTCGAAAACCATGAAAATGACACCCATGATGAAAAAATTGGTACCTAGTTCAGCCGCCATCTTGGATTTACATTTCAACAGCACTATCGGCTTCAACACCCACGAAAACCATGAAAATCACACCCATGATGAAAAAATTGGTACCTAATTCAGCAGCCATCTTGGATTTACATTTCAACAGCACTATCGGCTTCAACACCCTCGAAAACCATGAAAATGACACCCATGATGAAAAAATTTATACCTATTGCAGCCACCATCTTGGATTTACATTTCGACAGCACTATCGGCTTCAACACCCTCGAAAACCATGAAAATTACACCCAAGATGAAAAAAATTATATCTTTTTCAGCCGCCATCTTGGATTATTTACATTTCGACAGCACTATCGGCTTCAAGACCCTCGAAAACCATGAAAATGACACCCATGATGAAAAAATTGGTACCTAATTCAGCCGCCATCTTGGATTTACATTTCAACAGCACTATCGGCTTCAACACCCTCGAAAACCATGAAAATGACACCCAAGATGAAAAAATTTATACCTATTGCGGCCGCCATCTTGGATTTACATTTCAACAACCCTATCGGTTTCCACACTCTCGAAAACCATCAAACTGTCACCCATGACAAAAAAATTGATACTACTCTTACTTTTAGTACGTACTACTATTATTTACTCTGTGCTTTTAAAATATTGTAATAAAAAAATCTCTTATTATTATAATAATCATGTATTTAAGAAATTTGGATATTCGAATATTGTGTATTTGTACAGCGATCTTTTTGAGCCGCTGCAAACATCCGAAACAATGTCCACTCACGACGGCGACTGACCAGTATATAAAAAGTATTCTGTGCGTCGAACTGAGTGAGTGAGTAAACTACTCTGTGGCTTTAGCTCCCTTTATAGAATTAATTTACATACAAGGCTACCAAATCAACGAAAATTTCGCCATTTTGGAGCCGAAAAAATTTAATTATAGCTAAACAAAACAAAATTACACTGCCATTTACATTCTGTGGCTTCCCACATGATAGATGAAGAGATTAAAAAATAGATTGAGTTAAACAATTGATATTTTCAAAAGTTAAAGTGTTTACAAGCCTTCCGGACTTGATAAATCCACACCATAAGCCACAAAAACCCCTTTTTTATTTGTAAATAGCAATTAATCAATTTAAAAAAAATATTAATAAGTTCAACAATCATTTATCTTTCTAACAATGTGCTTTTTATATCATTTATTTGTATAATATGATTGCTAGATACGATTTTATTCGATAAAACGTTTGAATCTTAATTTTTAGGCGATAGTAGAACATACCTTGCGCTTTCGCTTAAGGTATGCAATAAACTTATAATCATTTTAGCTCCATGAATTTTAAAAACATAATGATCTTAACACAGTAAAGTTTACTAAGTGTCTGAGGATACAGATGCACTCTCTATTCTCTCAATCTCGGTATGTTAAGAAAATGGTCACTCATTCATGGACTGACCGCGGCAAGTGCAACTTAATAACGCAGATCTATTGATCTGCGCAGCTATTACTTAACCACGAGTTCCTCTTCTCTACGACTAACGCTATAGCCTATATATTTAAGCCCGCAGCACAATGTCGTACTAAATAAATATAATATATAAGAGGGGTAGGCAGAGACTATGGACTTCCATTTGGCACGATCATGTCACACCTCTCTCGCTTCCTCCACATCCATATACCTACGCATAGACGCTCGTCGGTTAAAGGTACTCTTGAAATAGCCCATTTTTAATATATCGCCAATTTGGTCGTTAAACTGTCGCTTAGGGAGTCCCTTCCCGACTCTGCCGTTCAGCTCTGCAACATAAATTTGCTTTGTCAGTCTTTCCTCATTCATTCTTTCTACATGACCAAACCACCGAAGCATTCCTTTCTTAATCCTGGTCACAACATGTCGTACTACTACTATAGAAACATCTAGAATGTTCGAGTACATATCGGTCCCGAAATTTCTAGAAGGATCTTGACTCTCCTAGTTCTGCTACTCAATACTAGAGGGCTCTCGTGGTAACTAGTGTTGCCATGTACAAGACTTTAATAGTGGCACGCAATAGGAATATAATCCAAAGTTCCGAAGCTCCGCTCAACCCCTTGGAGAAAATAGCGTGATGCTATGAATATTGTACTAATATGACCGTGAGGCTGTGCGGTTGGTTAAGTAAGGTTATACACTTATTTTGGTTGATTAATTGATACTTATTTAGGTTCATAATGACTTAAAGAGGATAATCTCAAGATTTTTTTGTCTTTAATGTACTACAGTTTTATAATGTATGAAAATCTGTCTCTATATTTATCTAGGGTTGAATTTAGAATCGTTTGGCAGGAATTTGGGGAAATAAGGTGTTTTATTTGATAGAGTTTTCGTCCCCGATTATAATAATATCACTCACATGATGGTAATGCACCGTTATCGAATAAATAAAGAAAAACTATTTTAACCTAAAACGCGTAAAAGATGGAAAAACGTATGCAATATTACTGTGAAAGCTGGATAGCATACAGAATTTTGTGTAAGTGCGACAAGGACGTAAGACTAGTGTTTATTCTACTGTCTATACTCTCTGTCAAGTATCAAATAAGAAATGATTATAACGTTATACTGTTATATTTCATAATTATTTAAAACTGCCCAGAAATACTTGTACACCCAGATATACTTTCAGTTGTAATAGGTTAGAAGTATGTGGCGGGAGCGAAGGCAACCTGGATTTATAGATAAGATATCTGATCTGATCGAATCTGTACTAAAATTGAATTAGCATGCCCCGACTCCACGTAGTCTTGTCTGCCCTACTCCTAAAGTGTTTTTGTAAAGCCGTAGACGCGGAACGCAAGGTTACGCTACGCAAGGGCGAAGAGTCTGTACTCCTTGCTGCACCGAAGTCGATGTAGAAGTAACTTTGGGTCATTATTCCTGTGTAAAAAAGTGAGTTTATGATTTAAAAACACCCATTACTCATAAATTATACTTTTCCGCAAGGAGGCAAGGGTAGAGGGGCTTTACCTCATAGGGCACACTCCTGCTCCCCTCTTCCACCCTCGTGCCGGAGACGATAAATGTAATCATTTTGAGGTTAGGTCTATGGGATTTTCTTTTTGATTTTTTTCAAGAACAGTGTATTGCCTTTTAATGGGATTGGTGTTGGGAATAAGGGGGCGCTCACCCCCTCCTCTCCCCTCACTCCTGCCCCCCCCCCCCTCCTGCCAAACAATTCTAAATTTCAACATTTATCTATATTTATCTAAAGTTTTGAAAGTTAAATTTTGAAGTCTTATTATTACAATATTTTACTTCTGGTACAAATAATGTAGAAATAACTTCCTTTAATAAAAAATTTTTTATTCTACTTTTTCTTTTATACTTCTCAAGAAAATGTTTCCTGCAAATTGTTGAGTTCTTCTTTGCATTACAGTCAACCCGTCCAATGAACCTTAACTATTTTTTCTAATTATAGAATCCGGAGGGAATCTGTTTCACAAACGGCAAAATCAAATTAAATTTTTAAACGCAAGCCGAGGATTTATTTTCTTGTTGTGTAGGCAAGTGTATCGATTCATTATAAACATTCAAGATAAATATCGACATTAATTTTGATATAGTTGAGTCAATCCCTACCGTACATGTAAAATATTTTGTATAAAAATGTATTTATCAAATTCATGCAAATTATCAACAACGTGACTTTTTTCTTTTTAAAATATCAAAATTAACAAAATAATTGAAAATGTTCTATATTTTAAACAGTATATAACATAAAAAAAGTTGGCCAAATCGTACCAGACGATAAAACGATGGCGTCACTATATGAATTATTTATGAAAAATATCCTAATTTTTTAAGGTCTTAAAAACACAAAAAATACCTCTAAGTAGCCACAAAAAAGTTATACTTTTATTTTTTTTTGTAACTGTCCCGAAATTAATTAAAATAATGGTTTCTGAACGCACTGGAACGCACTGGAACGCACCTAATAACGATTAATTTCACGTATGAAAGAACTTTGTATTCAAAGACTAATTATTCACGTTTTTCTGAATAGTTGTTAATTGTAATTTAATTCAATTAGTATGTAGGCATCAAATCAACTACTATACTGATTTATTATGTACTGGATTCATGTCATAAAAATGGTTATGTAGTTTCATTTTAAGGTAAACGTTTTTTTCAATTACGTGCAACGGGACATCAAGTGTCATCGTCAAGTTACATAATTTGTGGTCATCGATCGACATTGATTGTTACCCGGCAATCATCTACATATCTATATATCTTATATGCTTCATTCGTTGTGGATTGTGATACATACTGTACTATTTTAGATTTACTTCTGTTGTTTTGACCTCGGCATTGTTTTACGGACTGAAATCTACCCCTTGTAACGATTATTCTGTGCTTTTGATTTCTGGACACCGATTTTGCATCTTGCATATTTGTGAGAGACATCATGCAGACTACAGCTACACAACAACGATAGCCTGCGATTGCGATTGCCATGTGTTAATTGTAACATATGCATTGATACACTTCGCCGCCATCTCGTTTTTGAGCTTGATTTGATAATAATAGTACATATTTACATACCTACTTGTTTTATTACACTAACATAAGCCATCACACACAATCGTACATCATCATACAAATCTAATTCTTATTTTATATCACTGAAGAAGATTACATATGTGATGCTAACCTCAAAAGTATTGTTGACGTTATTATAAAAAATTGTGGCTATTTAGATATGATTTTCAAACGGGATGGTGTTTACAACATAAAAGCAAACCAATCTAGCTATAGCTTGATTTGGGATATGAAAAATAAAAGTCAAGTCCAGCTCCTATAGAAATTTGACCATTGTTCTTTTAACCAAAAATAAACGCGTCATAACATTGACGACGTCTTGAGAATTTACCTGTGAAATGTACAATTATCAGGATTATTTCTATTATTGACACCGCAATCACTCACTGAACAAGTAAGCATTTTGGAAAAAAGTTATTTACTAAAAATAACCACTATTACACTTTAAAAAATTACAAAGTATCTAGAAGCTATTTCTTGCGTGCCGAATTGCGCCGACTGTCATTCAAAATCGGTTACAGAGTCATGAGATTTGGTATCCTTTTCTATCTTGCATTTTTGCCATAAGGAATTTTCTTCTCCCTTGCACACTATGTTAGTCTGTACGTCAATATATTCTAAGTCTATGGGTTTTACTAAGTTGGTGTTGGTTAATATCACGGCTTGAGGGGTTAAATAACTAACCGTCAAATTCACTACCTATTAAAATGAAACGGAATAATTTTATTCTGCAAAGATTATTAGTAATACTTCATCATCATCAGCATTACAGCCCATCACAAGATCACGGCTGAACATAGGTCGCCCCCAAGAAATGCCTTAAGGAATGATCCTTTACAAATCATTTTTGTTACTTAAAATACCATTTCTCTTGTACCTATATTGCGCAAATAAATTGTTATGATTGTATTCACGAATGAGATTATCATTGAAATTGTGATTGTAATTGTCATTATTATAATAGACTGATATAGATCTTCTGAGCCTTGTCCGTCAGCCGCAAGTGTGTGCACATCCAATTGATATTTAGACCTCGTTTTTACTCCCTCAAATGCACCGGAGATTAGTCATCACACACACACACACACACAAAATCCGTATTTTTTTTATTTATTTAAAAAACGTTACCCCCACACTAGGACTTTCTCCTGTATCGTGGAGGCAGTTTATAAACATAGATTGCACGAGGATAAACATCCAGACCCGGAACAATTATTTATAGGCCATACAAATATGTACTTGTTCCGCGCGGGATCCGAACCCGCGGCCCCCAGCGTAACAACCCATTGTTAAGCCACTGCGCCACGGAGCCGTCACTAATCACGCAAATAGTTTCATTGAATGTGTTTGCGTAAATATAAGAAATCATTACTCATTAAGTCCTTAATTTTAATTTTGGTATTGTATGTATTATTTTTATGACTTAAAGTGGTTTTTATAATACCTAAGAGGATCTTCAGAGCGGATAAATTGACACGAAACTTGTAAATGAACTTGTTGCTATTCATTGCGTTAGAATGTGTAGTAATTATAACTTCAGAGCGCGTGTCAAGCTTATAAACGAAGTATGAGGCTGCTATCATTAAGACTTCTTTCATCATACAAACACATCACGACGTCACGATACGTCACGAATGTTAGTCCCGTTAATACTTAGTCATCTTTTATGACACACTAGGGAAATAACACAATGGGTAACATATTATTCTTTGTTATAAATCCCACAACAACTGGGGATCAATAAGTGTCAGACCCATATGGCACAATCTCATCATACCATAAAATATATTTCATAATTAAAGAACGGTTATAGTCTCTATATTAAATGAAACTAACTGCATGAAAACTGTTTTTTCTTTATTTTGCTATCAACGAGAATTAAATAAACTTTAATTAAAATAATAAAATAACGTTTATAGTGAGCCGTGGGAGCTCAAGTGCTAAGCGCGCCGTAAAAGGCAAACAAAGACTGGTTTGATCCCCATCGGCACCATAGAAATTGTTAATTGCATTTTTAAGTGCTGATTAACCACGTGCTCTTCGCCGGTGCATTGGAAGACCCTTTCAAGCTACTGTCCTGGAAAGGATACGGTATTAACATCAATGGCCAGTACATCATAGTATATCATAGAACCAGAGTGACCGATCCGTTTAGTAAGTTGAAGTGGCTCTTGGTCGACCATATAGCTCGAACAACCGACAACTGATGTGGAAAAAAGGTTCTCGAGTGGCCCCTTCGTACTAAAGTTTGCTGCTGAAGTTTTCGGGACTCTGGATTAGAATCCAGAGTCCAGAAAACTTTCAGCTTGAGTTACAAAATCATTTTAGTGCCTAGACGACTGCAATAAAGTGGACAATATGAATGACAAGCTTGTGGAAACTGTCCATGCGGTTGAAGCTAAGTTCTACAAGTCCCGTTGCAGAAGATCACAAAAACTCTCCGATTACACTCTTAATCTCATGGTTGTAAAACGGAAAATGAAGCTGCAGTCTTCAGCTGATTTGACAGCATACAGGCAACAGACTAGACAGATCTCCAAGTGCATGCGGTAGGACTTACGAAAATTTAATGCACCTCGTATCGAAGAAGCAGATCGAGCCGAATCTAGCGGAACCAGGACTTCAAAGTCTTTGCCAGAAATTTGTCTGCCAGAAAGAGCCAACTATCGAAGCTGAAGACCTCGCATCGTTTCCGGGACACCTGACACTTTTAGTGAGATTGAGAGGTTCTATGGGCAGCTGTACGTCCTCGTTGGAACCACACCTAAGTGTGAGTAACTATCCAAGAGCAAGTCTTATCCAACACTATTCCGATGATATCCCCGAAGTAAGTCCGAGCGAAATTAGAATGACTCTTTTCTTTAATCTTTAAAACGGCAAGTCCCCGGGCGAGAAAAGAATTGCAGCGGAGCTACTGAAAGTGGGTGGAAAACCGGTACTTGGAGTCCTTTAGAAGATCTTTAATTCCGTCCTCCATGGTGGAAATACTCCGGAGCGTGGAGTAGAAGTGCGGTGATCTTATTCTCAAGAAAGGCGAAAATGCTCTCTTGAAGAACTACAGACCAATTTCCCTTCTAAGCCGCGTCTATGTGCTGTTTTCAAGGGACACTACGAATCGTCTCGCACGCAAACTCGATGACTTCAAACTACCAAACAAGCCAGTTTCGGAAAAGGCTTTAGCACCATAGACCACATACATACCCATCGGCAAATTGTACAGAAAACCGAAGAGTACAAATGACAACTTTTTCTTGAATTTGGACGGTGCTACAGTTCCTTCAGCAGTGCCAAGTTGATTGTCGGTATATCGAAGTGCTGAATTGTTTGTACAGTAGGGCTACGATTGCTATCAGAGTACGAAACCAATCCAACTGCAGAGAGTTGTAAGACAAGGTGACGTAATTTCCCCGAAAATCTTCACTGCTGCATTGGAAGAAGTTTTTAAGCTACTGGACTGTAAAGGATACGGCATTAACGTCAATGGCGGGTACGTCACTCTTTTTTGATCTGCCGACGATATATTACTTATGGCAGTTTCACTGGAGGACCTAAGCACTATGCTCAATAGGACAAAACAAAAGTCATGTGTAAAGTCCATGTTACACCTATGTCGGTAGTTGCTAGGAGCACTAAGTTGTTGACGAGTGGGTTTACTTGGGACAAATAGTCCGTCTATGTAAGTCCAACTTCGACCAAGAGGTCAATCGACGGATTAAACTCTGCTGGGCAGCATTCAGAAGATTACGACACATAATCTGGGTTGTCTGGAAGAGATTGCTATGTAGCAATAAGACCGCCCTTTGTATTTACCTCAATAGTTGTTATTTTTTATTTTTGATGTTATCTTTTGTTGGTGTACAATAAAGAGTATTGTATTGTATTGTATTGTAATCTCGTCAGGCATACCTCAAAACCTCAAAATAAGATTGTTCAACCAATGCCTGTTGCCAGTGAAATATTATTATTATGAACTTGTCATATATAACAAGATAAGCCATGCAGTTTTTTGACACAGCGACATAATTCTCAAATGCGTTATTGTGGCACCAATAATGTTGAAATTCATTGTCATAACTTACATTTACGTCGCTGTAGCCCCCCGTCCATTCGCACTTTACGGGGTTCCCCGCACGACTGTCAAATCCGCCAATATTTCTCCGTAGCTATGCAAAAATCAAGCCAACTCCCAAATGACATTCAGGCCACTAACGAAAACTACTGTAAGAACAATTCTGGTGTTTTTTCTATAAAAAGAACTTCAGCAACTGAAACTTGTGACATCAAAATGTGAATTTCACCTTTTTGGTAGTTACCTCATTGGTCTATTGGATGAGCGATTTGTCCTAATAATTTTAAGTAGGTATCTTTTTCTCTGATCTCAATTGACATTCGACATTGGCAACATAAGTTTATATAATAATATTATATATAGTTTATATAAATATAACTTAACTTTTGCTGTTTCAGTTAAGATTTCTGAAGATTATTATAAAATATTGTTTAGTTTAGGCTATAGTGGCTTATTTTTAATTTGATGCTTAATTTGTTTTTGTCTTTCTTTTTATTTATGTGGTTACTGATTTGTTTAATGAATTTTATTACTTTTTTCTTCTGATATGCTTGTTATAAAATTGTAAACAAATGACCGGAGGGTGATTTATGTAGATCAAGTGTAGATATACATATATTTTTTTAAATATTTATATATGTCATTATTATAATTTATATTTGTATCTAATGTCAGATGTCAGATATCTTCTTATTGTAGATTATAAGAAGATTAATCATCTCACATTAGATAAGTAATCAAGTAGTTGCAACAGTTGTTCTTCCATGTCACTTGTGGATGCCTTGGACGAGCCTGTAACTTTGCATTCATTAATTAGTGATAAACTTCAAATATCCTCGAATTGTTTTCATATTTGTCACTTAAATACACAAAGTATTCCACTACATTACACGGAGCTTCTGGATACATCTCTTTAACAACATGTCACGTTATTATCGTATTTGAAAGCTGGCTTAAACCAGAACTTACTTTTACATCCTACATTCTCCCGGGATTTATTCCGTAATGATCGTACCGGCAAAAGAGGCGGGGGTCGCTATTTATTTATGTAACGAATTACCTTTAAAAATTTTAGATACTTCTCCATCCTTTTATTCTAGTTCATTGGAATAGATCTCTGTTGAAGTTAATGTCAAAAGTGTTAATGTGTTCCTTGGAGTCATTTACTGTCCACCTCAAGTGGACTACTTCTCCGTTTTGAAAGAAAATTAAAGAAAAAAAAAGAAATAAATAAAAAATTAAGCTGTTTTATTTATGTTTAGTATCCAAAACATGATTGACTTAATGTTTCACTTTCTATAATTCATAGGACTGTTAACCTTTTTTATGACATTATCCAGGCTTCAAATGTCTGTCAAGGCTCAAGGCATACTCTGACACACTGAGGACCTGTTGTATGAAAATATTTGTTAACACCGAAAACGGCAGAATATTTAGGATGCCAATTCTTTTGTAACAACTGTAATGTACCATATTATAACAAATAAATTATATTATCTATGATTGTACCCTAGCACTTCAGCAGCCCAGATAGACACATATACCTGAACAGAAATTAGTATTCAGGATTATTCTGTTTATTCACCTTAAAACAGCCACTCTAAGGTAAAATAAGTTAAATATATTCTATAAGATTAGTGCAATAAAGTAGTATCTCAGGGTGGATTTTTTAGGGCAGAGAAACGGAGTTACCCTCTATTAACATATAATCTCGGCTTTGAGCTATCTGTCACTAAATTGAGGTGAAGTGTGCATTAGTACACACTATTAGAATGCAATGAAATAATTTTGTGCGTAGGCACCGTTGATTTATCTCAACAATCTTCTTGTCTGGAATTAGGTTGTAATTTTTACATTTGTTTTCTCCTGAACTGCATTTATGATATGCAAATATCAACAAGAACGTTAGTTGTTTTAAGACCAAAAAAGCACACACGCAATCTATAATACACTTTATTCGCGTTTTGATCAAAAATACAACTTTTTTGTCCTACTTTCCTACTAGTTTTGAGACATTTTAGCTATTTTATATAATAAATCTAGATTTATACAGGTTATATAAGTATATCACATACTAACTAGTAGATTCTACCCGAGAGTAATGAGGTGTTCCATCTTGGTCCTCACGGGTGACAACCTACAATTTGAATCTACATTTTGAATTGTAATAGTGGATAGATGTAGATGTCTATGGGCCGCAGCAACCACTTACCATCAGGTGGACTGTGTGCTCGTTTGTCACCCTTGTCCTATAAAAAAAAGAGTATATTTCAGAGATGACAGCTAACGTCAAATCAGAACGACATCCATCCGCCATTAGTGGTGCATTTAGTGGTGAGAATAAAATATTAATTGCACTGAAATTAAGGCAAATTCGTGGATTTGAATGATCAAAAGTGGTTTAATATTTTATTATAATTTATTTCCATACTAGTACAAAACTAGGCCTACGCTTCATACAATTTTGGACCGTCTCCATTGTACATATATGTCAGAAGCTTAAAAAAATATAATACATTAAATAATATTGCAATTAATTAAAATGTTCCTTAACACTATAATAACACTTGTCAAGAAGCCATTTATTAATCTCAATTTTGAATTTATTCAAAGGCATTTCTTTTAAGTTATTGGGTAATTTATTATTATATTTTAATAGCCATCATAGGAGCACTGTTTGCATAAAATCTAGAGCTGCATTTGGGATGAAATAGTCTATTTTTATGCCTTGTTTTCCTTTCGAGAGATTCAGCGTGGGTTTTGAAGTAGTTCGGGTGTCGTTTTACAAAAATACATATTTCTCGAATATACATGCATGGCAACGGCATTACGCGTATTTTTTTGAACAATGGCTTGCTAGCTGCAAGAAACCATGCACCACATATCGCTCGCACACATTTCTTTTGTAATTTAAACACTCTAATCACATCAAGAGAATTTCGCCACAAAGTCAGAGCATATAATAGTACTGAAGACACATAACCGTGATAAGCAGCTAGGGCTGCTTTTTGTTATATCGTTTTTCTCAATCTTTTTAAAGCATATACAAACCGGTTTAATTTTGTAAAAACCTGGTCAATGTGAAGCTTCCAGTTTAAATTTTTGTCAATTTTTATACCTAAAAACATAACTGATTCAACATTTTCTATCTTCGAATTTTCATATTTTATATTCATATTTATAGGTTCCATTTTGTAATTTCCAATTTGTATTATTTTTGCTTTATC
This sequence comes from Parnassius glacialis, assembly GCA_033319125.1. NCBI lineage: Eukaryota > Metazoa > Arthropoda > Insecta > Lepidoptera > Papilionidae > Parnassius > Parnassius glacialis. Next base: position 39,995,455 of record JAVANC010000021.1, on the reverse strand, counting down.
AATATTAAGTAAAATATTATTTGAATTAAACCATATCACAATAGTATTAATAGAATTATTTATTTCGATTTCATATATTTCTTTTTTGGTGCATTTAAATATAAAAGTTGTGTCGTTTGCGAACAAGATCCATTTATGCTTGGTTATTTTAGACAAGTCATTAATATATAGCAAAAAGATTAAAGGTTCTAAAATACTACCCTGAGGTATACCACGGTCATTAGATCTAAACTGTGAACGATGTAGTTCTTTGGTAAATATGCTGTCTTGTCGTGCTTGCGTTAGCCGAGTGATCTCTGTGCATTGTTTTCGGCCTTGCAAGTACGAGGGCGGCACTGAAAATTTCAGGAATCAAGGATGTGACACAACATTACTATTTAAAAATGTATTTGTTGCTTTTCAAAGTATTCTCCGCGAAATTTGACACATATTTCCATACGATGGAACCAATCATTGAAGCAACCATTCCATTCGGAAGTTGGGGTCTCCAAAATGGTCGTTTTGTAGGCGTCCACAGCTTCTTCAGGTGATGAAAATCTCTGTCCACGCAATTTATTCTTTATTTTAGGGAAAGTATAGAAATCATTACGGCTTAGGTCGGGGCTGTACGGCGGATGGTCTAATAATTCTATGTTTTCTTGCTCTAAAAACTCTTTTGTTTTGTGTGCGGTGTGAGAACTCGCATTGTCGTGATGGAGGATGATGCGACGGTTGCAGTTCTCTTTACGGAGTTCAGAAACGACCGGTGACAAACAAATGCTAGTATACTATTCTGCATTAACCGTTCTTTGTCCCTCAAGAGGAATAGTCGTAACATGGCAGGTTTTGGAGACAAACGTGGCCACCATTTTTTTTTGCAACACTCCGTGAACGAACAATTTTTGTTGGCTTTAACTCATTTTAGAACACCCAAACTCGTGACTGGTTTTTAGTTTCGGGTTCGTACGCATATAACCAGGATTCATCACCTGATACGATGTTGTATACAGCATTTCAGGAACCTGCGTGGAATATTTCGAGAGTTCTGACGCACCAAGTAATGCGAGCCGCTTTTTGCTCTTCACAGAGCGAATGCGGTATCCATCGAGAAAACAACTTTTTTGCACCTAATTGTTCATGCAAGATTATTTGTATTTGACTCATGCCAATGTCTAAAGTTGCCTGAATTTCGTGGTATGTCACATGTCGATCTTCCTCAATCAGCTTACGCACAGCATCAACGTTTTCTTGGGTGACTTCAGTTTTTGGACGACCTTGACGGGGATCATCACTGAGCTTGACACGTCCACGTTAAAATTCAGCAAACCAGCGATAAATTGTGATTTTGGATGGGGCTTTATTACCAAATGCAGAAATTACCCGGTCAACACACTGTTTTTGTGTTAAACCACTTCGAAAGTCATAATAAATCATCGCTCTTGAATTTTCTCGAGTCAATTCCATTTTCTCAACGACTAAACAAGTTTGAGAAAGCCTTGTGACAAGACCGAGAATCTTTTTTTTAATAAATAAATGGTGTACCATTTTTAAAACCAAGGAGTTTTCAATTAAAAAGATTTTAATATGACAGGAACAGTGGAAATATTCCATTCCCGATACTTTAAGTGCAGCCTATGTAACTACTTAGCCATGTGTAAGCCGCACCTCTTATCCCGTAACTTTCAAATTTTTTTTATAGAATTTCGTGGTCAACAAGATCAAAGGCTTTAGTCATGTCCAGCATGAGAGCAGTTACTGGAGTTTTTCTATCGATACTCTCTGCTATGTCTTTAATAAAGTTGAAGCATGCTAAAGTCGTGGATCTGTTTTTGCGAAAACCGAATTGATCTTCAGTTAAGATACCAAATTTTTGTATAAATTTACTTAGTCTCTCGTACATAGTTCTCTCAAATATCTTTAATATTACGGGGATCAAAGTTATTGGTCTATAGTTATTGAGATCTTTTTCATCTCCTTTTTTGTGAAATGGTTTTATTATAGAAATCTTAAGATGTTCCGGGAATGAGCCCTCGACAAATGATAGGTTTTTTTTATAGGATAAGGGTGACAAGGTTTATAAGGAAACTCAGTGGTGTACAGATATAACAGGCACATGACTTTAGTATTTTGGTACTGAGTTCGTCGTAGCCAACTGAATCCGTGTTTTTTAAATCTTTGATTATTTTCTTAATTTCCACTGGTTCCGTCGGTTGTAAGAAAATTGTATTTGGATTTGTATCTATATTTGGTTGAGCAGAATTTTTGCCAGACTTATTTGCGTTATTAATGTTATTTAGGTCAATAAAAAAATTGTTAAATAATTCACATATCATGTCAGGGTTACTAATTGTTTGGTCATTAAATTTAATTACGTCAATTTTATTAATTTCGGTAGTTTCATTTATACTTGAATTTACTGAATTCCAAACAGCTTTGCAAGTATTTTTACTATTAAGAATGTATTTTAAAGTTTTTTTTTTGAGCTTTATATATGCACTTTTTCAAAAGACATTTTATTCGTTTTTGAGTGTTTATAGGTTAGGTAAAGTTTTCTTTTCGTAATACTTGACTTTTTTATACCTTTCCTTCCCACCTACCTCTATTTCACATGTTGTTTCTCGTAAGTTTAATTATAGGAAAGCAAAGTCTATGAAATAGAGTTAACAAGTTATGGAATGATCTATAGGCCTCATCAACACTGGTCTGATCGTACACTTCCGAAAAATAGAGACGCGATAGACAGTCAGAAAACTTTTGAATGTTATCTTTACTGTAGTCTCTGCGAAATTCATGCCAGGTTGTTACAGTAGGTTTTCTTTGAATTTGAAACGATATGACTTGACCTGTTTCATGATCTGATAATGCCAGGTTTAAGATCTCGGCATCTACCTTGCTTATATTGCTGGCTACTTGATCAATACATGCATTTTTCCTAGTAGGGGTTTTAATATAGATAGATACATTGTAACTTTCTAATATTTCAAATAGCTCCCACGTATTTTTTCCTTCTTTGAGTATATCTATATTCCAATCGCCACATAATATATTTTTTTGCACGTTTTTTGTTTGTTAATTTTTTTTTTTTTAATTTATTAACACAATACAGATTACAGTTGTGGAAATATAAGTTTCTTAAAATTAAATGATTAAGTACTAAACTGTAAGCCAAAACATGTGTTTATGAAGTAAGTTATTAAGAGTTACATCTGCTAAAGTTATAAAACATTTAAAAAAAAAACAAATAAAAAAATAAAAATAAAACAGAGGCTTTGCAATCAATAAGAGAGGCCTGTTACAAGCTAGAACAAAAGTATATAAGTATATAAGATGGGAGCAATTATTTCAGTTATTTCAAAATATCACGGATAGATCTATTGAAGACATTTGGAGTTGAACCTAGAATATCAATATTTGGATGGTCCTGGGATATATCATTGTAATATGATGTGTTGTTACGGTACACTTGGAGTGAAAACAGTTTAGGCTTGCGGTCACGGGCCCTGTAGTGAGTGTTTATGTTAATTGACGCAAGCAAGGACGGAGAATCAATCATAGAGTGTACTATTTTGTGTAGATATGTAAGCCCGAACCTTATGCGTCTCGTTTCTAGCGTAACCATGTTAAATTTCTGCAGCCTATCTGTGTAGGAGGTCAACTTGCGATGGTAACCATGACGAAAAGAGAGACATCTCAAGAACCTTTTTTGAATGTTCTCGATGCGGTCAATATGTACGGCGTAAAACGGAGACCAAATGACTGCACCATACTCCAGAACACTCCGGACAAGTGAATTATACAGATATACTGTTTGGCTTTTTAAACTGCTTAGTGTTTCGCAGGACATAACCCAGCATTTTACCACTCCTCGTAAGAATGTAATCGTAATGCTCACGAAAACTCAATTTATCATCGAAAATTATACCCAAATCCTTAGCTTGACTCTGCCTGTTAAGTTTTTGTCCATATAGAGTGTATTTAAAGTTAATTTTATTTGTTTTTCTAGTAAAGGACAATACAAAACATTTATTAATATTTAAATACATGTGATTATCAGTACACCATCTTGCCACGGTTTCGATGTCCATTTGTAGTTTTTCAGCGTCTTCAGGGGTAGCTACTTCGGAGAAAATTTTTAAATCGTCCGCATATAGTAAGCTAGGACATTTCAATTGCGCAACAAGGTCGTTTACAAAGACAATGAACAGTAAAGGGCCGAGAATCGAGCCTTGTGGGACACCTGAGGTAACAAGAACTGGGTTGGATAGTTCACCCTTGAAAGCCACTAGCTGACTCCTTCGAGACAAATACGATTCGACCCACCGAAGCAGCGAGCCATGTATACCCATTTGACAAAGCTTTCGACAAAGGAGAAGATGGTCAACCTTGTCGAAAGCCTTAGAGAAGTCGGTATAGATAGAATCTACTTGCACATTTTTAGCAAAAGCAGAACATAAATAGTTTTTATATTCTAGTAAGTTGGTGATTGTAGATTTGTTTTTAACAAAACCATGTTGATTGGTCGACAAAAGAGGTTTTATGTGATTATAAATGAGCTCAGACACAATAGATTCGAAAATTTTCGCGCAGCAAGACAGTATACTGATAGGTCTGTAGTTTTCGCAAATAGCTCTATTTCCACTTTTGAAAATAGGGATTATGTGAGCCGTCTTCCATCGGTCAGGGAAAATTCCTGAACTAAGTGATTGGTTAAAAAGTATGCAGAGTGGAAAACTGATTTCATTTACGCAAGTCTTGATGAAAAAAGGAGGTATTTTATCTGGCCCAGCTCCCTTAGAAGAATCAATGCTTTTAATTACATTTATGATTTCCTTAACCGTAACTGAGACAGAGGCTAGGGTACAGTTGACAGGGACATCAATAGAGTTAGTGGAGGAGTCATGAAAATTATTAATCTCAAAAACTGAACCAAAGTAAATTGAAAATAGGTCACATATCCCCTTATGGTCAGAAGCTTCAAGGCTATTATATTTCATCGATTGTGGGATCGAGTTACTATCTTTACGTTTGCTATTAACAAAAGACCAAAAAGGCTTTGTATTGTTACGTAACTCAGTCTCAGTAGAGGCAATATAATTTTTATAACATTGAGACATTAACTTTTTGCTACGAGCACGAAGTAGACAGAAAACATCATAATCTCGAGGATTTTGAGTTTTTTTATATAATTTGTGGAATTTTTGTTTCTCGGCAATACATTTTTTTAAGCTGTAGTTAAACCAAACGGGGTAATTATCCTTCATTTTATGTGAATAAGGGGTGTGTTTCCTGATAATGTTAAGCAAAGTGTCATAAAATACATCAACATTTTCATTTATGTCAGAAGAAGATAACATGGATGACCAATGTATTTCAGAGAGTTCAGTTTTTACTCTATCGAAAATACATTTTTTATAATTTAACCATTTGGGAGGATTAAGTGTAACTCTGTTGGCAGTCACGCGAGGTATTTCAATAGTAAGAGCTGGATGATGTGTATCCAAACGACTTAAAGGAGAGCACTCATTAACAATGACATCCTCAAAGGTACAATACACCAAATCTAAGTACCGACCATTCCTGTTGGGCACCCCATTAAACTGATATAGACCACATAATGAAGCAGTTTCTAGCATGAGACTCGATTTGCGGTCAGTAGAGGGGGAGGGTGCCAAGTAGGACACACCCGAGATATTTCTCCACTGTATACCAGGGTTATTGTAGTCTCCGACACAAATAAATTTATTATTTTCGTTCGCCTCTAAAATAATATTTTGGTAGTTATTGTAAAATATAATAAGGTCTTCCACGGTGACATAGGAAGGTAAGTAATTAACGCAAACATTCAAATTAAAGTGATTAGAAGAATTCGACCGAATAGTAATCCAGATGTCTTCCAGGTGAGTTTCCCATAACTGTTGACGAATAACATTATATTTTTTTTAATAGCAATTGCAACTCCGCCGCCGTCCTTTTTTATATTACTTGTGGTTAGTCTATCCCTACGGAAAACGTGATATCTAGAATCAAAGATTTCGCTGTTACAAATATCATCAGTTAGGTTAGTTTCAACAAGACAGATGACGTCATAGTTGCTATTTAATACATTAATGTGGATTTGATGCAATTTCGACCTTATTCTATTGACATTTTGATAAAATATTTCCATTTAAAACAAAACAAAAAAGTACAAAATGTTAAGTAAATATAATGTTGTGGTTTTAAGTAAGTCAATATATAATTATGTAATATATATTTATTTCCGCGGGGGTTTTGTTAGCTTAGTTAAGCAGTTAGAATTTTTAATCAGAATTGCGCTGGAAGAGTCGTCTTGACGAGTGTAAATTTTGCCATATCGCACCCAAGTGTATTTATAATTGTTGTCTGCGGCACATCGACGAGTTTCGGCGTATAGCATCTTCATCTCCGGAGACAAATGTTCAGCGACATAAATTCTGTTAGAAGTACCAGGCACCTCAAGATGTCTCGAGTTCAGCATGGCATCCGAGTGGCTTTTATTGTAGCGAGTGACAGCTGAGATGACAAGGTCACGCTGTCGGGACGATGCTAGGGTGACTAAGATGTTACGGGGCCGGGAGGACTTGGGGTCCATTTTGGATACTCTGCGACATGCCCTGATCGATGATTCATCTATGTTAGCACCGACGACTTCGCATAGTTTACGAAACAGTACTAATAAATTTTCATTTTTATTTTCTGGGACGGCATGAATTTCTAAGTTCAGACTACGAGTCATGTTGTCCATACTGGATAGCTTAGTACTCATTTTGCTAATTTGCTGCTTCAGGGCGCAGTTTTCTTCTTCCAAGCTCTTAACTACAGAATTTTGATCTTCTATTTGTTTTTTAATATCTAGCTGCTCATTGTGCAGAAAGTCGGTAGTAGCTGTAAATTCCTGCTTTAACCCATCAATACGCTCACGAATCATATTGTCTATGTCTGTTTTCAAGGAGGAGTGCAGATTATTCAAGTAATATGAAAGAAAGGAGTTCAGTTTATCATCCATAAGTTGCGAAATTTTTTCTATAGTTATTGGCTCGGCAGTCAACTGAGATGCGCCTCTAGACGTAGTTGTGGGATTTTTCAAATCATTAGCACAATCCGATTTATTTGCGCCGATTGTGTCTTGATGAAATGACATATTCATTGCATCATCCGCTGTCGGCACCTGATTGAGGCGAACTGGGGTGTTACAAGTAACCCTATTCTTACGTTTCGTTATGTTAGTGCAGGCAGGGCATACCCAAGATGAAAGGAAATCCTCGGGCAGAGCTGCAAATTGGCTACTACTAATGTTCAAGCATTTATAATGATAATCGTGTTTGCACAATCGACAGTGTAAGCAGCTATCAGCTTGAAGATGTTGATTACATGCATTACAATTCATATTTATGGATTACTTGGCGACCTCTATCGATGTGTATGGAAGTGAGATAATACCTGCGGCAGTAGGGATGTAGTTGCTAGACGATGCGGTGATGCGCCGACGTTGTTGGATAGTAATGCGCACCAATCGCTATAGATGGCACCGTAACAGTCGTTAGCAAGTAGGTAGATGAGTACAAGATTAACGAACGAATTGACACTATGTATATCCGCTAATATGTGGGTAAATAAATTATTATGTATTTTGACACTGCGCGAGTTCTGGGTTTTTACACAAAGAAATAAGCACTCAAAACCACACTGTTCACCGAGATAACATTTGATGGGAGCACTGAGAAACGAATGAACGCGAAAAACTTTCATATAGATTAGTGTACAAAAAGTTTACGAAGTTATCATTATTTAAAGTAGGAAGATTGCAAAGCACTTTGTAACTCAACGAACGCCATCTATCTATGAAATATAATAAAATTATATTAAAGCTCATTCAATTTGTAAAAAATTAGATTAACACTGCTATCCGGTGTTCTATAAATGCAAATAATGGTAAGGTTATATTGCGCGATTTCTATTTCACAATATTCGAAGTGGTAGGGACAAGCAAGTTGGTTAGCAATATCAATAGGTTTGCATTCCAATCCTTTTTTACTGAGAACACAAACGCAACCCAGTCTCTGTTTCGGCCGATAGAATGACGCAGCCAACTTATATCCGTTTAAATTCAAATTGGCCTTGCAACTTCGCTGTACAAACGTTTCAGTTAAACATAAGATGGCAATAGATTTATGAGATTGTGATAATTATGTTAGAGTCAAGTCTATAATGTCAATTTTATTTAGTACACCAGCTATATTTTGATGAAGAAGTCGAAAAGAGTTCTGTTTATTGTCGTTCCTAACGAAAAAGCTGATCAGTGTCTTTTTGTGTACAGACGTATTTTTTTCTTATGTCTTAAAGTAGTATGGAATCGTGCCTTTAGGAGGTTCCACTTTTTTGTTAATAGAGATTGACCCATCATTAGCTGTTTTATTTTCTAAGACTTTTAAAATAGAAAGGAATGGTGCCTGGCTTAGCGGTTACATTGGTTTCCAGTGACCTGCAGTCAGCTTTTGGTATGCCATTGTTATTTTTTGAATTACATAGAAAATACTTTTTCTAGTCAATTGTGTCTATTACATTATTTACTCTACGATACGGATATATACAATTTTAACTTAAATCTAGGTAGTTGACATTTTTGAAACACATTAAAATAGTTTGAATATGGGAATTGAGTCTTTTTTCATTAAGATACGGGTTTTCAGTTACACTGGCCACTAATATTTTTGCCTTATTATGTCTCTTAAGTAATGACGACAGATCCACGCCTATTTTAATTGGGTTCGAGTCATTGGATCCTAGACATAAAACAAGCCAGTCGTCTTCTTGTAGTTCTTCCATCATAATTTTAGAACACTGAATCACATGTTCAATACTTGCATTTGGATATAATTTCTTAAAATTTTTAAATTTATATATTTTCTTTTAAATTGTCTTATGCCCTTTATAAACTAAGGAAGGTTGCCAGTGTTAAAACTTTCCTAACAGCCTATCACGGATATGTTGCGACTTAAGGTATGGAATAATATTTTGGACCAACACAACTAAAAAACAAAGTGTCTTCAAAGCGCAAAAAAAGTGTGTTAGATCGATGTTCGATCTAAATCAGGATGATTCTTGTGAACCGTACTTTCGCAAATATAAAATTCTGACTCTGCTCTGATTTTGTATGTATATATAAGAGGTTGCAAACTTTTTTCGAAATAACCCAATTTATTTGGAAATGAATACTGCTGGAAGTCGTCGTGAAGGCACATTGAAAGTTAACCACAAATGTAAACCCCTTCTTCGAAGAATGTGTGTAAATTGCATGGCACCAAAAATCTACAATAAAATCCCATTAAATATCCGAATAATTAATGATGTCAAAAGATTAAAAATTGCGCTCAATGGCTTCCTTGTTGAAAAAGTGTACTATAACATAAGAATATTTTTTGATGACAAAATGTAAAAATTACTTTTATTATGTTCATATACATCTAAGGTGAAACATAGCTGTATCTAATAATATTTTTGTATGTGACATCCTGTAATACCCATACTTATGAATTAATAAATGATTGATTGAATCCAGGACTGTCACAAACATCTTAATATGTCTGAAAATATGAAAGCTATCTTAAATTACAAACTGATTTATAAGTCTCGTTAAAAGTAAAAATGTAAAGTAGCAGCTAATATACGTTTCACTACTGTGCACAGAGCTTCTCATTATCTATAGTGTTCTGTGGACAGAAAAGAGTAGGTACGCGGCAATGTTTTTTTTTTTGATAGGATAAAGTTGACAAACGAGCACACAGTCCACCTGATGGTAAATGGTTGCTGTGACCCACAGACATGTACACCTATCCTCGGTGATGAATCAAAATGTACGAGTAGGTGTGTTGTCACCCGTGAGGACTAAGATGGAATGCCTCGTTTCCAGTAAAAAGGGTCTCCGGTTCTCTACACACTCACCATACGAAATACAGCAGCGTTAAGCTGCTACTTTACGCTGGTATTCTTTGAAAGCGTGATCCTTCCCCGGCCGAGCCGACCCATTCGTGCTACAACTATACCAGTAATATAGCTGCAGCTATATTACTAGTATACATAGTTACAAGTACAGCTCTACCACGTAAAATTAATGCATTTTCTCCATGCATATTAACAGTTTTCAGATCTCCACGACTATATTAATTACTTAGATATCTAGGTTTCCCCGACAAGTTATCCTTCACCACTTTAACGGACACGTGTTAAGTCAGCACGTAAAATTTTCTATAGTAAATTCATTCTCGAGGGAACCGTAAACGTTTTGCTCCCGTTCCATGATAAAATTTCACGGCGAGTTACACAGCCCTTGGATTTGTTTAAATACAATTCATAAAAACTGAAACTTAAGCTTTTGCATGATTGTTGGCCTCATCTACCTAGTAATTACACATCCAACGATGCTAAGAACGAATTTTCAATTATTTATATCGTATCAGTAGCATTCTAATATTTAATTTTATCAATAACATACCATTTTAGTTTATTTAGAAGTAGATTATAGACTATAGCCATTGTTAGGTGAAATAATGAAAGCCAAAACTATACTGTCTAGTAATATCAGCCATAGAAGTGAACATTTATTTATTATATCAAAAAGGCCTAAAGTGATATCAATTCTGTTAAAAGTTCTTTTTCTGTTAAAATAAGAGTTAATGATATCATTATGAAATTGCAACGTTGTGCTTAGTTATTAATATCTTTAAACGATTTCTATTCATCGATTTTGTCAAGTTACATCATGACATGGTCAACAAACAGTGTTAAATATAATGAAATGGCCACTTCATTTCACGAAATGATGGACTACTTTATGATATTATGATCAATTCTACGATCTGGCCACGACATGTATAAAAAGCTCTTTAATAAAACTAAGCAAAATTTTTTTTAATTACTTTACACATAGATTACTAATTGGAATAAAAACCTTATCAATTTTCATATTTTTGATAAACGTCACTACTATGCATTACCTATTGAAATTATTACATACATTTTTAAAATAAAATAACAAACATACTAAAAGAACTAAACGTTAGAATTTTTAAATAATTTAAAAAATCTAATTATTTAAACACATAAATGTAAGTTATTAAAATCTAATTATTTAAACATATAAATGTAAGTTATTTATATTATTTAATTTATTAGTAACTGAAGGCATTATATACTACTTTTTCCATTTGATGATAGATGGCACTGTTTTGATAACTAAATAGTATTTCGAGGGTTTACTGCAAAAACCTGCTAAGTGACATTTTTTCAAAAAATAAGATAAATACATAAAGATACTAATTTTTTCGAGCTCTATATGCTGGCAAAACCGGCTAAGTGATATGTCAAGCCGTTTAGAATTTACTTCATGGTAAAACCAGTTAAATCAAACTAAACGGCTTAAACTTAATAGCTAAAATAACATAAACTTCGTTATTAATAAATGTTCTCCTAATGTTAACCTGAAAAATGTTTTAAGCGTTCTTAACACCTTTTTGTTTTTGATAGGTTATGCAAAATATTTTCACATATTTTCAGTAAAAAAATACTAAAAGTACATAAACGTATATGATAGAATAACTTTGTTATCTTGCCCTTAAAACTTTACTGCAAAAACCTTATATATAAGTTTAACTACACCTACTTGTACTAAAATATTCGATTTGTCTCGGATCGTTAACATGTAAAACCGACTAAACGATTCTAGCTCGTTTGTCAAAAAAAAATCAATAAATTATTACATGATAATAGTTAATAAAACGCAATCTGACATTATCTAAAGAATAACAAAACCACTTCGAATCATTTCCTTGTATGGAAGCCCACTACAGTAGAAAACACACCCAACGCAGATAATTAGATAAAAAACTTAACATTCGAAATATGCATTTATTGTAGATGAATGTTTTCCGTTGTGGTTCTGAGCCAGCTTCTAAAACAACTCACGGGAGAATATTTTCAAAAGAGAATAATTCTGATTTTTTTGTGCCTAAGACAGACCAACGATTAATTTGTACTATTATGCCCAAGTAGAAACAGAGAAGAAAATAGAACTCAATTCAGTTCACCAAGAAAGAAAGAAAATTTGCAATCGAGAAAAAGAAAAGGATAAAGTTAGATCAAACACAAATGAGCATTTTAACACAGTAACATTTGATTTGCAAGCAGTGCTCCAAATACCTGCCTACGCCGTATGCCTGCTATTATAGATAGCTGTGTGTATGCAACCTTACCATCTATGAAGCAGCTCTACCCAATCATGCTAAATCAAAGGTAAAAGGAAGGAAAGGTGGCCCCGAAAATGAAACTATTATTTTATATTATTACACTACCTTTAAAATTGTTTCCGTGATAATGTTACAGAAATAAGCTTATTTCCAGACACTTGTGGCGGCCAAAATCAAAACAAATTTGTGGTCGCTTTGCTTTTTTGGGCTGTCCAAAAATTGATTACCTTAAATTCATAGAACAAAAACATTTAAAATCTGGGCACACGCAAATGGAAGCAGAGCAGAGTCAGAATCAGCAAAACATACCTGTGTTTATTTTATAGTGGATTGGATTTTTATTTTCAAATGTGCTACTTCATAGACATAGTATAAAAGTTGATAATAAGAAAATTACAAACACATACCATGTAAAAGAATTTAAGTATCACGAGTTCCTTGTTATTCCTAGTTGTTAACATCGATGGCGAGTACATCACTCACCTTCATCACTTCACGGTAGAATCGCTGGAGGACCTACAGTGCTAAAACCCTCCAGCGATTCAATAGTGCCTTCCAACGGATAGGTCTTAAGATGAACATGGACAAAACCAAGATCATATGTAACGTCCACGTCACACCTATGCCGGTAGTTGTTGGGAGCACTAAGCTTGAGGTTGTGGACGTAAATGTTTACCTGAGACAAATAGTGTGACTAGGTAAGTCCAACTTCGACCCAGAGATCAATCGACGAATTCAATCTATTTTGAGGCAAACCTCAAATTTTGAAAACAAGATTGTACAACAAGAGCGTGTTGCCAGTGATGACTTTTGGATCTGAGACGTGGTCCTTCACTGCTGGTCATATCATGGTGAAGCGCAAGGTCCCTCAGCGAGCTATGGACATGAATGTGCTTAGAGTTTCTCTTTCTGATAAACTCATAAATGAGGATATCTGCAGAAGAACAGTAACCGACATAGCCCAACCAATTAGTAAGCTGAAGTAGCAATGGGCCGGCCATATAGCTCAAAAAACATTAGTGGCCCATCACTAATGTTTTCAACTATGAAATGAGCAAAAACTTTAACGTACCTAATAGACACTGGAGATGATCCATCAACTTCCCAATCAGATGGTGCGCATAATCACAGCTATTCAACGCGAAAGAAGAAGTGACTGACTGAAAATGATTTATCACCTTTAAATCATCAATTTCCAGATCAATTATACCGATTAAATAAGTGCGGCCGAGGAAAAAATATTTTTAAATCTGTGTAGGCAAGAACGAAAACGAAAATTTAAATGTTAAAAAAATTACGATTTCTTATATTTACGCGGCCATTTCGTTAGTTTTTATGCCTCATGGAGCGAAAGTAGGGTGTGGTATTTTTTACGCTGCTACCACACGGCGAGGAGAGCCTAGTCAGTTCTTTCGACTTTGCCGATTGTTTAGCACCACCCGGAGGACACGTGTAGGGTGGGCCTAGGATTAGGTGGTCGAAGCCTACGGACGCGAGCGACTCATCCCATCAAAAGAAGGGAATGAAAATGAACGCAAGTAAGACGAAAGTTATGGTTTTTGAAAGAGAAGAAAGTAAAACGATATGTGAAATAAGAATAGAAGGAGAGTTGGTAGAGCAAGTAGATGAGTTTATGTATTTGGGATGTGTGTTTAGCAGGGATGATAGATATGATAAGGATATAGAACGACGAGTGAATGCAGGAAATAGAGTGAATGGGGATCTACCCTCTATTGTGAAAAGTCAGAATGTGTCCAAAAAGGCACGTATGGCAATTCACAATGCTGTGTTAGTACCTACTTTAATGTATGGTAGTGAAAGTTGGGTGTGGCAGAAGAAGCACAAGAGTAAAATAAATGCTGTAGAAATGCGGTCATTAAGGAGTATGTTTGGGATGAATCAGAATGACAGAGTGAGAAATTGTTTAATAAGAGATGAGTGTGGTTTGCAAGATGATGTTGTGACCAGGATTAAGAAAGGAATGCTTCGGTGGTTTGGTCATGTAGAAAGAATGAATGAGGAAAGAGTGACAAAGCAAATTTATGTTGCAGAGGTGAACCGCAGAGTCGGGAAGGGTCGCCCTAGGCGAAAGTTTATCGACCAAATTGGCGATATATTAAAAATGGGCCAAATCAAGAGTACCTTTAACCGACGAGCGTGTATGCGTAGGTGGAGGAAGCGAGAGAGGTGTGTCAGGATCGTGCCAAATGGAAGTCCAGAGTCTCTGCCTACCCCTCTGGGTGACAGGCGTGAGTGTTTATGTTACGTATATTTACGCGGAGACTACACCCACGTCACACCCGTGACGAGTGCTGTAAAGCACCCGAAACGTCGGGAGTTAAAAAAAGTTAAATTAAAACGCAATAAAATCCGTAAAAATTAGTTTCAGTTAATGTTAAAAAAATGTAAAAAAATGTTACTGGAAACAGCAATAGATGAAACTGAAAGTGGAGAAGAGTGATTACTTAATAATTAATGTACTTGCTGAAATTAATGAAAATACAATTGATAGTAGTTACACTCCACACTCTTCTTCTTCACTTTCAAACTGATTCTATTATAAGTTTTATAAGCCATGAAAAATAATATTGTGAATTAACTTTTTATGTTATTACACCTTTATCCTAAAAGTTATAAAACATTTACAGGTAAAACCAACTAACTTTTTTCTTACATAGCTTACGCTTTAAATTAATTCCTTAATGATTGTATGATTACATAAAATGCAGTTACTTATTTGCAGCTTACCCACCATTAATCATAAACCATACAAAACATCAAAAATCTTGGTAAAACTGCATTTAGCAATTGACATGTAAAACCGACTAACTGCACGACTTTACCTAAAAAGTCCCTTATTTAAAGATTTCTATCACACATATGTTTTCAGTTCTTAATGATCTTTCCTCACCCCTTATCTAAAAGAAAGATTTCAATTCTGTAGTGACACCCATTCTCTCAATCTCCGTTCTCACACAGTTTAATCCTGTCTACTCCTCTCCACCATTCTGGGTCTATGTCAAATTCTTTCACAGTTACTTCTATTACCCTCTGAAACAAATTGCCTGTTGACCTGCGAACAAAACCTGTCAAAAATGTATTTAAAAGAAAACTATATGAGCATATCCGTAGCCTACAAAGTTGAATCAACTTTTTTATATGTTTATAGTTATTTATATATACATTTATTGTATATATATATATATATATATATATATATATATATATGTGTGTGTGTGTGTGTAAATGTGTGTATTTATTTATATATGTATATGAATTATATATATTTTATGTATGTGTTGCATGTACATATATTTGAACTGAATAATATCATGACAACTTAACTGCCCAAACTCACTGTCTGTTCTACCCAAGGTTAGCTGGTAGAGAATGCCATATAGCATAAGCTCGCCTTTGTACAAATATTTGGTGCAAAAAAGAATAAATAAATAAATAAATAATAAATATTTATTCAAACTACACAAAAATATAATCTTAAATATATATTCTAACATATGACTGCTAATGGATGTGGGACCTACCAACATTTTAGTTATTAAATTAAGTGTAAACTTTTAAAACTCTTTAACTCAAAACTATCTTCGCTGAACTTAGCAGGTTTTTGCAGTAAACCCTCGATATACTACTAGTAACTTACTATATAGTAATAGTTTCAAATTATTTTACCAAAGTTATAACTATATTTTAAACTTATTTATAAATATGATATTTATTTGAAAAATACCCGTCATCCTGCCTGTAACTAAGATATAATAGAAACTTTACATCTAAAGGAAGATAAATACTTAACCTTCTTTTTTTACGTTCCGCAATTGAATAAAAAGTAGCCTATAATTTGCCCCGGGTTACTTACTAATAAAATTTCATGTAAATCGGCCATTAGTTTTTGTGTGAATCCGGAATACAGCAGAGACATATAAACAAAAATTCTTAAAACCATTAATCTGAATTCAGAAGCCTTTCTTTAGTCCCCTGGACTTGTTTTCTCAATAATGTATAAGATTACAGACACGACTTTTCTACAGATTTATTATATAATAAATGCCAGATATCACCTGTATAATACGAATGGGCTTTTGAGTGAGAGACAAATAAGGACTTTTCGAAAAGCAAACCTAAGTGCAATTTATATGAAAATACGAAATAAAAGTTGATTTTTTTATTAAAATATATTAATTTCCCTAACAATTTTTTAGAAATAGATAACCTATCAAGCCCAGTATAACAAGCTAGTATCAGTGTTACGGCCAGCAGCTGCTTATGCCAGGAGTAGGGTCCCCCGCGGGCCCATAGAAGGAGAACCTACAAGCAGATGCTGGTCGGTCCTGCTACAGGACAAAGGTGAAAAGTTTCTTATTACAATAAACGATCAGGGGGGAACGTTGTATTCTATTAAACAGAGCTTACTTACCTCTATCCAAGGCGACTGGTCCCTCAGGATTCGGTCAGGTCGCGTGTGGATGTATAATGCTAGGAAAATAAGGTCAGTGATGTGTTTCTGGGTGTGGCTGGTAGTGTTATTGACCTTATTAGACCGTTACTTTCTTCGTTAGTCACGATGAAGGTCCAGTAACTCTGTCGTACGATTAACTACCCTACAGAAGCCACTAACTCTCGTTTGTTATAACGCCTAACTCGCGAAATGAACACAGAACGTACGGATCAAAGGTCACAGTTATTTCTAGAATATCAAATACCGCACTAGTAACTAATACAGTCGAATCCACATAAACAGATTCTGAATTAGACACTAAGTCCCGGGTGAAGCTAACAAAACAAGAATGCGCGTTACGTATGGTAAACCGTATATTTCCTAGATGCGGGGTCGTGTATTCCGCTTCCGACTTCCCGACAAAAGAACGCGTGCTATCTCTCGCCGCGATGAATTTGGATTCCTAATTTTTCTAGCGCGTCTTGACACCCACGAACGAACAAACCCCCGTCCCGGACATAAGGATTTAGGTCCGCGAGCAAACCAGTCAGCGGGACAGGGTCGCGACGGCAAGTTGCAAGACCGAATCTACAACCAAACTAGGCCACCTTACGCCACCCCATCAGATCTTGCAACCCTAACCAACGCCTCAAAATTACAGCCCCAACGTGGGCTAGCCGAGGGTTGAACTGGATGCCCTTCCTGGACATCGCAGCATATAATAAGTCCTACTCCTAGGCAGAAGTCCGACGACCTCCTTCAAACACCTATCTGCGCTCCTATGATTAGTTCCGCAATCCGACCGGATCAGGTCTGCAAACAGCGACGCGACACGAAGCGGCCCAGAGGGACCTCCTAAGCTTCAGTGCACAGAACACCCCCAAATTCCCCATGAACGTAGTCCTGTGGAGAGCCGAACGAAACGCACAGATAGTCCTTAGTATGAATTTTCAAACAAGTAGGCATAACCAAGCATCCACCATATAATCATTTACCAAACGTTGCGACAGATGATTTCCGTCTGAGAATCTACAAACCAGATAGCCATTTAGGCAGGTAGTCCTATGCTCATATTTCAACTAATTTTTCAAAAGCATCAATGTTCAACTACAGAACTAATTAAGACAAAGTAATCACTGATGCACATAGGTCAACTTGACAAAGTAAACAAAACAATAAACGTAAGAGGCAACAAAAACACAAACAAAAATGAACAAAGTGCCAACAAAATGTAAACCAAAAGAGAATTGACTCTTATTCCCTTCGGCACAAATAGGGTTATCCTTTTCACAAAGCAAAATGATTAAACACTACCACAAAACATATACTAATTTTCCAAATTGCGTCATTCAATCTCAAATGTAGTTTTAACATTCCTTTCAGCAAACAGACGCAACAATCAAATACAATTACAAAGCATACGCACAAGCATTCAAAGGGGCACGCAATTTAACTTCAATTTTCCGTGACAACAACAAACACAGTGATCAAATATATTTACAAAACATATGCAGCAGCATTTAAGGAGTATTTAAAATTCAATATTTTAATCACAACCGCTACAATTATGAATTTCGCGGAAAATCCAAAGCATTTTTAATTTTCAATTTAAAGCGTCGTTAATTAAGTACTCGACCAAACCCAAATCTAACACCCACTGACAGCATGATTCAACGCTCCAGGGGGGCCCTAATCTTCCCACCACCAAGTGGAGGCCACACCGCGTGGACCCGAGACCAATAGAGCGCAACCCGCTAACAGTCGCCACTCGGGTTGTACGCCTTCACCGAGGCCGTCGGCAACAGAACATTTTGACAAGTGGACTGTTGACGGCTTAAGCTCAGTGGAGGTGGCCGTGGTGGGAGCTAAGGCGACAGCTAGCTAGGGCCGCCTCCATCAAATGGGGTACAGTGGTACACCAGTCGCAGCCACTCAGCTAACGGGAGTGAGAAGGGTCCAGCGGACTGATGAGTGGCCGTGAAGTTCCTCTCCGCACGCTGAGGGGGGGTGATGACACCCCCGCCCCTGGGGGAATTACCCCCCGACTGGTCAGGGGATGGACCCCTTTCAAACCTAGGGGCCTGGTGGCTAGCCGGCGGGCGCCGAGCGTCGCCCGTCAGAGGGCGTGGCGGAGCGCCCCCGCCCGTGGGGGTCGAGGGCCTGGCAGCGCCCCGAGAGGAGACGCCGTTCGCACCCAGGCACAGTACGGCATGGTGATTGCCCTGGCAATGCAGACAGGGCCGCTGGTGCGGACAGTCTCGCTGGAGGTGCCCTTCCAAATATGAGTAGCACCAGCGGCGCTCCTTGGCGATAGTTCGCCTCGCCGGAACCGGCTTACCTAATAATTTCGGGCAAGACGTTACCCGGTGATCAAATGCTCGACAATGGGAGCAGGGGGGGGGGGGGGGGGGGGTTGACGACGACTTGCCCGGCGGATTCCACCTCTCACTGGGCACGGCTCGTAAGTCGTCGACGGTGCCCGCCGCGGTGCTCGATCTGTCGGCACTGCTTCTCCAAAAACCGCAGCAGGTCATAGAAGCGCGGAATATAGGAGGCCTCGTCCCCACCGTACCTCTCCTCAAAATGTATTCTAGGTCGAGAGATAGGCGGGCCAGCACAATGTGGAGCAACAAAAAGAACCATTCGCCCACTGGTAAATCCAGCCGCCTCAACGTATTACAGGCCACCAAGACTGGATGCAACAGGTCCGGACGTAGTTTGGCCCGGTCACTAAGCAGCGGGAGGCTTAGAAGCTGCTTAACATGTTCGTCCGCAATTCGCCGGACGTTGGCGTATCTTCTTGCTAGGAGGTCCCGAGCAGTCTGGTAGGCGTCGTCCGACAAGCTCAAATGGCTGACAACGCCCAGAGCCTCCCCCTCCAGTGAGGCCAGGAGGTACGCCATCTTCTGGCTCGGGGTCAAGTCACTCCGGGCGTCCACTAGGCCGTCGAAAAGACCAACGAAGGTCAGCCATCCGGAAAGGACCCCGGAGAACCTTGGCAAGTCCAGAGTTGGGAGTCGTCCCAACAGCTTCGGCTGAGGCTGCTTCCGAAAGGACTCGGCAGGCCACTCGTCCGAGCTTCACGCGCCTCCTCGGCATACCTGCCTTCAGCCTCGATCAACTCGTCCGTGAGCGAAAAGAACTGCTCGTAGTCTGCGAAGCAGGAGTCCAGGACTCCCTTTTCTACATCCGAATCCTCGAGCTCAGCGTAAGCCTCCTCCACTGCAGCCCTTCGAGCATCGACCTGCTCGAACCGCTTAATTAAGTTATGGACCCTATCCGGTCGATCTATTAAAGCATGGGCGCTGGTGGGCCCAGCGTAACTCAGTCCGCAGGCAACGGATTAGCATCTTGGGCGAGGACATCACTACTAAATACAAATTACGACGCGGCTCGAGCACAATTACAAAAATAACAAATAACAAATACAAAAAAAACCAACAGCTAACAAATGCAGTTCCTATCAAATCGAGTTGAATAGAAATTACACAAATAAGAACCGCTACTTATCAAACCAAATACAAGTTAGTACAAAAGAAAAGACACAAATCAAATTAACAAATAACAAATACTAGTGCGATCAAATCAAGTTAAATTCAAATTACGTAAATACAAATTACTACTCTTCAGTTCAAATACAAATTACAATACGAAAGATACATAAACGAAGATACACATCAACAAAAAATGATCAACAAAAAATACCTAGCTCGGAATTCGACCCTTCGATAAGTAATCCACTACAACTATCCGACAACGATAATTAACCGATTACGTAAAAATAACCATCTACCTACATGACGCAAACTCCCGCTTGCGCACTAACCGGGCGCGGCTTTTCAAATTTACCCACTAACAACAAAAAAGCAAGCCACTAAATAAAGGAATTTTATTATTACGTATATAATTAAAAAAAATATTTTTACGTATTACGAACGGGCGTGATTGTAGACACAAAATTAAACCAAACAACCCAACGCCACCAAAATTGTTCAATTTTTATCAAACACTATGGTCGGTGGATCGACCGGGAATCGATCCCAGATTCGCGCTCTGCTACCAAATGTTACGGCCAGCAACTGCTTATCCCAGGATTAGGGTCCCCCGCGGGCCCATAGACGGAGAACCTACAAGCAGATGCTGGTCGGGCCTGCTACAGGCCAAAGGTGAAAAGTTTCTAATTTCAATAAACGATCAGGGGGGAGCGTTGTATTCTATTAAACAGAGCTTACTTACCTCTATCCAAGGCGACTGGTCCCTCAGGATTCGGTCAGGTCGCATGTGGATGTATAGTGCTAGGAAAGTAAGGGTCAGTGATGTGTATCTGGGTGTGGCTGGTAGTGTTTTTGACCTTATTAGACCGTTACCATCTGCAGCAGTTTGGACCTCAGCACCTCTCCACCTCACGTCACTTTCTTCGTTAGTCACGATGAAGGTCCAGTAACTCTGTCGTACGATTAACTACCCTACAGAAGCCACTAACTCTCGTTTGTTATAACGCCTAACTCGCGAAATGAACACAGAACGTACGGATCAAAGGTCACAGTTATTTCTAGAATATCAAATACCGCACTAGTAACTAATACAGTCGAATCCACATAAACAGATTCTGAATTAGACACTAAGTCCCGGGTGAAGCTAACAAAACAAGAATGCGCGTTACGTATGGTAAACCGTATATTTCCTAGATGCGGGTGTCGTATTCCGCTTCCGACTTCCCGACAAAAGAACGCGTGCTATCTCTCGCCGCGATGAATTTGGATTCCTAATTTTTCTAGCGCGTTCTTGACACCCATCATTCAACGCGTTTGGCCGAACTTCATCCCGTATCGCGCCGAGCCGAGTGCCATCTAACGTCGATGCTTGACATTAGCGCTTTTGCGCGAACATTCAGTTATGAATACTTATTTATTCTATTTACCACGAGTAAGATGTGTACTTTCATATCTTACTCCTGGTGCTACTCAATAGTGTATGCCGAATTCTATTGTCATAACTTAGATGGTAGCTCAATCCCAGACACTATCTTCAACTTTATATTGATTTAATTCCGTGAATTGTGCAAGTTCAGTCATCTTTAAGCATCTTTAAATTGTGGCATAGTTTGTAATAACTTCTGATAGGAAGGATTATCGTTATGGGGTGATTAACAAGAGATCGTTAAAATGTCATATTTTGGTGACCTAATAACATCTTCCAAGCACCAGTTTCAGGGCGAAATGGGATAGTGGATAGTGATGAAAATTTTACTTGAAGGACAAAAATGTTAAAGGCGTGCTAAGAGGTTTATTAGTGACCTTAATTTGTTTAAAGCCAACCTTATTGTAACTGGCGCAAAATGGCCAATACTTCAATGTTTTACAGGATACATTTCGGAGTGAGTGCGCAGGAATTTCATGGCATTTCTCCCTCTGCTTACCACTATTGGACAACTAGACCATTTTTGTTGTCGACATACCATTCGAACCAAACTATTTGCATCGTCGTTCGTAATTCTTAGAGCAATGGAATAATATACCAGCATCATTCTTTCCATCAGATTGCAATATGAGCTTTAAAGCAGGCATCAATAAGTTTTGTTTTAAGTCAGTGCTCTTTACTATCTTCAATTACGTCACGGCTTACCATAAGGTGGGATAGTAGACCAACACAGTTATATGATATTTAAAAAATGTACACGGCAGCATTTGCATTATTACAAATGAATGTCATGAATTTTGATACGTGTTAGAGCCACGCTACACCTATATGATAGCTGTTGCTCCCGACTAGGGAAGGACCACGCTCACCCAAAATACCAGCGTCAAGTACCTATTTAAAGCTCCTGAGTTTCGTATTGCAAGTGTTGAGAAACTAGAAAGCATTTCATCTTAGTCCTCAGGGGTGAAAACGCATCTGTATTTTCTACCACAACACAAACTCACATACAAAAAGGAGACGGTACTCAATTCGACTGTATGTTTCTTTATGTGTGTTACCTCATAACTTGTTACTGGGAAGCGATTTGGATGATGATGATTGATATTTTATTTGAAAGCTGATGCTTTATATGTAGTCCCATATAAATTTGATTCAGAGATCAGACCAATAGTTATTGAGTTACAAAGGCTGCACTAAAAGTATCGGGAATGGAATATTTCCACTGTTACTGTCATATTAAATTCTTTTTAATTGAAAACTCCTTGGTTTTAAAAATTGTACACCATTTATTTATTTAAAAAAAGATTCTCGGTCTTGTCACAAGGTTTTCTCAAACTTGTTTAGTCGTTGAGAAAATGGAATTGACTCGAGAAAATTCAAGAGCGATGATTTATTATGACTTTCGAAGTGGTTTAACACAAAAACAGTGTGTTGGCCGGATGATTTCTGCATTTGGTGATGAAGCCCCATCCAAAACCACAATTTATCGCTGATTTGCTGAATTTTAACGTGGACGTGTCAAGCTCAGTGATGATCCCCGTCAAGGTCGTTCTAAAACTGCAGTCACCCAAGAAAACGTTGATGCTGTGCATAAGCTGATTGAGGAAGACATATGACATACCGCGAAATTCAAGCAACTTTAGACATTGGCATGAGTCAAATACAAATAATCTTGCATGAACAATTAGGTGTAAAAAAGTTGTTTTCTTGATGGATACCGCATTCGCTCTGTGAAGAGCAAAAAGCGGCTCGCATTACTTGGTGCGTCAGAACTCTCGAAATATTCCACGCAGGATCCTGAAATGCTGTATACAACATCGTATCAGGTGATGTATCCTGGTTATATGCGTACGAACCCGAAACAAAAAACCAGTCACTAGTTTGGGTGTTCAAAAATGAGTTAAAGCCAAAAAAAAATTGTCGTTCACGGAGTGTTGCAAAAAAAATGGTGGCCACGTTTGTCTCCAAAACCGGCCATGTTACGACTATTCCTCTTGAGGGACAATGAACGGTTAATACAGAATGGTATGCTAGCATTTGTTTGTCACAGGTCGTTTCTGAACTCCGCTAAGAGAACTGCAACCGCCGCATCATCCTCCATCACGACAATGCAAGTTCTCACACCGCACACAGAACAAAAGAGTTTTTAGAGCAAGAAAACATAGAGTTATTAGACCATCCGCCGTACATCCCCGACCTAAGCCGTAATGATTTCTATACTTTCCCTAAAATAAAGAATAAATTGCGTGGACAGAGATTTTCATCACCTGAAGAAGCTGTGGACGCCTACAAAACGGCCATTTTGAAGACCCCAACTTCTGAATGGAATGGTTACTTCAATGATTGGAAAATTTTGTAGTAAGGAATAATAATTAATTCGTTTACACGAATTAATTATCCAACGAGTCGAGGATAACCTAGTAACGGAATACAACAAACACATCTTTCCACGTCAGAGCCAAGACTGCCTTAACGGCGGCCGCTCCGTCCATTTTATACAAGCAACACGTGCTGTCACGGCCATACTGACATGCGTCCGTCCTCGCACGCGCTCCATCACAATTTTATCTGTTGACAGAAAACATCGTTCGATTATCCAAACAAAACTGCGTCTGGTCCGGTCTATATTGACCCTTCAGACTCGGGCGACAGTTAGTTTTGTTCCGGCAGCAAGCCCTACAAAACTTTAATCATCTTTATCGGAATGATTAGTCTGTAGCTTTTTCTATTTTCTCTTTTTTTTTTTCAAGTACTGTTTTCGCTAGTCCGGAATCACTATTCCCTATAGCTATATCACTGGACCGGCACAAAGCCCTGCAATGATAGTAAGAAATATTCTTTTTTCTTAATCTTATTTTTTTTCAAGTACTATTTATGTTAGTCCGGAATCAGTATTCCCTGTAGCTATATCATTGGACCGGCAAACGCCCTGCAATGATAGTAAGAACCACTTTTTTTCTTACTCGCTTTTTTTTTCAATTCAGTATAGAACAGTTACAGACCAACCATACCGCAAACATGTCCCCGTCACAATCACACAAAAGTGTATCGTGAGGGACGTAGTGACACGATAACACCTAAGTATGTAAACCAACAGCAACACAACAAATCCCAGTGTAGCACAGACCAGTCTCCCAGCAACTTCATGTTCCTTTCCTGAACTACAATAATTACTTCGCTAGAGTGTTGCAATCCCTCTAGTATTTTCTAGACGCACAGAAACAGCTACCTCTGACTGTCGCACGTTCTCGTGCGGTTGACAGTGAACAGCTTACGGTCTATCAGTTATCACTACCTGCTAACAGTTATTAACTCTTGTTAAATATTACAACGGTCGACGATCCCAGACTTCATTTACGTCATGGAAGCGCCAATATGACTACCTCCACGCAAACGCACTACAGCTTTCAGTTCTGCTACGTTCGTGCCACATTCGCGCCAGCGAGTCGTCACGCCGTACTAGCGCTAGCGAATCGTCGCACTGCTTTGCAAAATTAAAAGAAATCGAAATGCAAACCATGGAATTCCGAGCTTCCAAAATTCATCACATATTCTCTTAAGAAACGGCAACTGTATGACATTTGAAAACATTGCAAAAAAAACGGAAACTATGTGTAGAGATAGATACTACAAGATATTTCGAAGGGATGGAGGCAACTGCGCAAAATCTACGAAAGCCGACCAAGCTTCAGACGTCCATTTACAGCGCCAAAGCACCATTCGTTCGGCGGCCGTTTGAATTGCCTTGCCGTAAGATCAGCTGATAAGTTACCGACTGTAGAGGTGTAGATTTAATCTTACCAGCGCTCGGCCATACTTGACCATATTCGATTAGCCGTCACAGCATCTTCCTCATTGATCATTGTTGTAGAGACTTCTACGAATCCTTCGACATCAAACCCCAATCTTGTCGACCACACAATATTCGGAGCAAACTGCAACACTGATCAACACATTAGAACACAAAAATTCCACTTATTATTTTTAATTCATAGCATCTTAAAGTTAATCCTTTATTTTGGTATATCCCTTAAAACGTTTTGAACTTCAAAATATACCAAATGATAATCATGTTTCGTGTGAACTATCAAATTACAACAAAACTTGAACAAGTTAAGTTTTCATTAAATGCAAACTATAGCTCTTCTAGAAACCCTCCAACATTTCTTTAGACATTTGTTAACATATTTAGGTACGTCAAGAAAAAATGAAAATACTTGCGGGTACTTTTAATACAAATCGAACAAAAGGATTTATCTTTTGGCTTAAATAATTTCACTTTATCTTTTCTCTACACTTTAATGATACGACAATATCGTAAGTAGGACAGCAAATTTCATTACGGTATTTTACATAAAATCAGATTCATCAATGCGGAATGCATTATAGTCTTTCACAAATGTAATAATCCTCATACTATTCGAAGATTATATGTGGGCAATAATGGGGACTTTATCCCATTTCTGATGTAGGAAGTGTAATTGAGTATAGTGCAGAGACTAATTTTGTAGTAAGGAATAATAATTAATTCGTTTATGCGAATTAATTATCCAACGAGTCGAGGATAAACTAGTAACGGAATACGATAAACACATCGTTCCACGTCAGAGCCAAGACTGCCTTAACGGCGGCCGCTCCGTCCATTTTATACAAGCAAAACGGGCGCCACCGCAGGTGCAATAATGCAGGTGTGCGGAGCACGTGTTATTTACAAGAATTCTGTCTATCTACACCGACGCCGCCGCACGTGCAATGGCGACTTTGATGAAATTTTGTGTGTGATTAAGTTGATTCGAGAATGGTTTAGAGTCATAACTGAACCCGGTAGATGGCACTGTTGTCAATATATAGAAATCACCCGTGCAAAGCCGAGACGGATCGCTAGTTCTATATAAAAACAATGGCAGCAAGTGTAATCAATATTTCTTGTTACATTAATGATATGACGTGAGAACTCTCATTTATTTTTTTGAAGTTACGGGTAATATTATTCATTTATCCCTTCATTTATAACTGCCTATCAAATGTCGACTGCTGAAAGTTGGCCCACATATCGTCGCCTAATTATCAAAATTCGTAAGTCCAAATGAGATAATTTTACAGGGGCAACAAAAAACCGTTTTTTGTTTTTATATTAAGATATTTTTATAAAGTCGCTGTTACTTTGAGTTCAAAATGAGTGTAGATTCATTTTTTCCTAAGAATATTATTGATTTTGCGGGTAGTTTATAAAATAATGGACTTACGAGTTTTAATTTTTATTCAATTTGGACTTACGACTTTTTCTAGGATATACGCAGTTTTACGTTTACATTTTTATCAGTTTTTATACAATACAGATGACTTACGCAGTTTTATTATTCCATTTTTATATAGGGGGGATTAACGAAAAAATAATGCTCTCTTAGAATCACCTTTGTTTTTTATTAATCAAATAACATAATAGGAACTTCTATTAAAAAAAAAACTCTTGTACCATAAAAATCAATAACTTTCATCAGTCTCTAATGTTTTAAAAATAAAATTACTTTAAACAATAATTGTTCACTCTTTGGAATGGGTAAAGTTAATAAAACTAGGTACATTAAACAATACTTGGTACTAATCAGATAAATGTAGGAAGGCCTTAGTGTACCTTAAGTGGGGTAGGTTATCATAACTTTTATAATCTTAGTAAGTACCTACCTACCACATCATTAGTTTAACTAGTTAGGTATGTGGTAGGTTATCATAAAAGTTATGATAATCTTTCTCCATGGTATGCTTGAGGTTCTGAAGATCCTGATACTTCTCTTTTTTAATCTTCAGCCTTGCCGAATAAAGCTGAGGAACAGTATCCCATGGAATAAAACTGATTGTTTTAGTTCTTGTTGGGAGCCCTTCCCAATCAGTAGCTGAATGTCTCAACTTGAACTCAATTCTTCCATCTGGAGTGTACTTGAGAGCCCTTATGTCTGTGACTGTAGGGTCACCTGTTCTTTTTCCAGGTCTGATTGATTTGCAGAATTTCAAAGTATGTTCAACATCTTTAAAGAAGTGGTGATACAGATATTGTACGTCATAGGGATTTTTCTTGCAAGCAGTTTTGGCTATGTAAACATAGTCGGCCGGAATATTTATCTTTTTATTTTTTAACGCTCTTTCTATGACCGAGTGCATACTATCGCACTCCATTTGCGTATGCCCTTTTTCGAGGTACTTCTGTTTGATGGTTACTTTCTTTTCCATGCTGTAATTCAGTAGAGCATTCGATAGTACCACATTTCGGTTCTGGTAGGTACAACCGTCACTGTAGATAATTATTTCCTTGTTATGTTGCGTTGTGTTTTGTGTCCTGAACTTTTCGAGAGCTGTCACGATTATAGTCGAAAATTCATTGCTCGTCAGTTTTCCTTCGCATTCGTTCCAAATATAACAGTAGCCCAAATTTCTTTTACAATCGTAAAGTGTGAAATTATGCACAATGAGTTTGGTCTTATAGTAGAGTGCCGAAACATTCGAACGTGGGCTTAAAAGCACCGATTGTAAATCCATGGTAAGGACTTCGTGTTCCATGGAAATGTCCTTAGCGAGTTCTTTTCGAGCCTCGTCTTTCTTATCACGATGAGTCTTATAGTCAATATCTGAAACATTACCAGCTTTGTAAGACTCACAAATATCACACAAGTCCTTTTTTGGGCTAAATAAAGACAAATTGAGTGCTTCAAACATGTTGAAAAAAGTGGTAATGCTTAACGGCTCAAGGTTCTCTCTGACACAGAAGTCTTTTCTGTAAGTTTCATAGAGCTGAGATTTTGATGTCCAGATTGGTTCAAGATACAACTTTGATGAGTCTTTTCGGCAGTCGTGTGATTCAAGTTTTGGCATGGAATCAAAAAACTTGCGTAACTGGTTTTTAGCATCCACTTTGGTATTATTTTTCGGTGCATCTTTGGGATCATCTTCATTAATAATCCACTTCTTTATCACCCATTCCCCAACACCTAAACTGTTAAGGAACATGGTTTTGCAGACCCGAAATCGAATCCCCGTGCTATCAGTTAAATATAACTCTACAGAGTTTTTCCGCCTAGATGATGTACCAGCACACCTCTCTCTTTCTTTTTTCTTAGAAATCGAAGACATTTTAACAAACACCTTCTTTTCCTTCCAACTCATTTTCCAAAACTTCTCAAACATTGTTTGTCTTTCTTCTTCTGGTATTTTATCACAGTGCATCTTGGTATCCCCTTTCAAGCTTAATTTGCATTTGCATCTACTTTTCATCTCTCTCGCGGGCTTAGGTTCAATAAAGCCCCATTTATTTCCTCTCTTCTTCTTTCCTAAACAAGCCTTACCTTTTTCTCTTTGTTCCTTGTTTTTATTTGCGCCCCATTGGTGGGGTTCACTTTTCTTTTGTCTTTTTCTTGGAGGCGGTGACGAGGTAGTGATAGCCTGCTCAACTGTTTCTGATGACGTTAGATCCGAATCTAATGGAACAGAGCTGATGCTTTTTAAAGAATCTTGGCTCGTGGATCTTCGGCAGATAGATCTATCATTATTAATTAAGATGTTAAAGGGGCAGTCCCTCAATACTTTATAATTATCTGTTAGTACCACGGAGCATCCTGGTTTAGTGTGTTCTTCTAATAACCTCGGCGTAGAAATATCTACAGGTTCAACCGTTTCTATGGGATTCAGAGTAACACATTCAGTTATTGATGACTGTAGATCTGAATCTAATACAACAGGAATGCTACTTGGAGAATCTCTGTTTGTGGATCCTTGATGAGATCCATCATTTGTAATCATGAGCTGCGGCTGATCTTCCAACACTATTGAATTGTCACACTGTACCACGTAGCATCCTGGTTCGATGCTCAGTTTTTCGGGCGGAATATTCCGGAGTATTTTTGCGGCGCGTGAATTTTGCAACATCATGTAGGTATTTATTTAACTAAAACAACGAAAATAATGCTTAGAGTTAGACAAAGTAAAAAACAAATTACTATTCAATAAATTCAAAGTTCGTATCTCCATGGCAAACAGTCACAACGCAAAACTAAGCAAACAATCAAACTTCTTAACTCCATCCTATAGCAAAATAACTAATTTCGCTTATTAATTGCAAAATTTAATAGCTAGATCAAATAATAACATGAAACAAACTCACCTTCTACTCTATTCTATCTAAATAATCACATTTATCACAATATTTGTCTAAAAAGTTAACCGACGATGTGACGTCCACACCTCGGAGCTCTCAAGCCGCACTAAACGCGGGAGTTACGAATATTGCAAACAACAAAATGGCGTCGTGGAGTTACGTATTTTTATAAATGTCGAATAACTTTTTAAACAACTTTCCGCGAGAGATACGAAGTATACTATCAGATGCGTTTTAAGATTTACCGATAGATGACATTAAAATAAAAAATAAACATATTTTGGAGTTACGCATTCTTATAATTAGGCCGACGATATGTATATTGCCTCATATGGGCTATTTTACCCTAGTTGCCACGATTGAATAGCGGGTTGGCAGCTGCATCTTTTTAATTACGTTTAGTTGTTTTCAGAAAGATGTTGTTGCCCATCTTATGTTACAATTTGCTACTGTCATCTTTTACGACATCCGCTGGATGATATGGTATAATGAAAATTCTTACACCGCTTAATTATCAAAAGTCCGCTGCTGAACACAGGCCTCCCGATAGATTGCCTCATAGGGGGATATTTTCCATAGTTACCAGGCTTAGCAGGTAAGTTGGCAACCGCAGTATTTTTTTAGTTGTTAATAAGAAGAAACTGCTGCCTATTCTCGATTTCTTTCCTTTTGGCGTCTCTTACGACACCTACGGTATGATATGGGGTAGTGGATATTCTTACACCGCCACTACACACTCTAAAGTTATTGAAAACATTTACATTAAAATAATGATATCTATAAATAACAAGAATATTGCAAAACTATAGTGGCGGCGTAAGAATATCCGCTATCTCAGATCGTCCCATGGGTGTGGTAAGAGGCGTCAAAGGGAAACAAACCAGGTGATGTGTATCAGCGTTCTCCTAATATCAACTAAAAAATAAAAAAAACTCCGATTGTCAAGTCGCCTGGCAAACGTGGCAACTATGGCGAAATCGTCCCTACCTAACAATCTATGGGGGAGGCCCATGTTCAGCAGTGGACTTTAATAGGATGTTATAGATCATATATGAGCAACAACCGGCCCGCGGGCCAGATCCGGCCCGCTGTAAGATATAAGTCACCCCGCGAGACATTTTGAAAAAAACCCAATTTAAAAAAAATATTACATTTGGTACTTATACTCACGGAAGTGACAGTGAGCGGCAAAAATCAAATCCTTTGATGTTCGCCGCGTCACACTTTGATAATCGCCGCCACTCGGCTTGCTCGATCAGACTCTTTGAAGTTTGCCGTCTCACCAGCGACACATCAAAAGATTTATTGCTTCTCAATTATTCTAAACTAGTTTATTCCTGATTATTCCTTCATTTTTCCTATATGTATAAGCGGATGGATGGCCCAAACGTTAGTTCAGTTCTACTTGAGCTACCGAGGTGATAACTTGGACAAGCGATATCCTAGCGAACTGCTCGAGCCGTCAACTTGCTTTGTGACTTTGTGTGCATCTTGAGTGGTTACTAACTATAGTTTGTTATTAAGTTTATTGAACGAAAAGTAAACAAAAATGATGTCTGGTGGAAAGAAATGAAAAGTAGATACCAGTTTCAAGAAAAATGGACTGAAGAATAATTTTTATCTTGCACAATGGTAAGCCTATTTGTTTGCTGTGTAATGAATCCATTTCAGTAATAAAAGATTTCAATATAAAGAAGCATTACTCAACTAAGCATACTACGCTGCACTCACTGACAGGACAATTAAGAATAGAAATAATCCAGAAGCTTACCGCAAATTTGGAAAAACAGCAACAAATGTTTCATAAACAAAGAACGCAACTTATTAATGTTGTGAAAGCTAGTTTTATACTTAGCTCAAAAATGGCAAAGGCATTAAAACTATTTGCCGAAGGAGAATTTATCAAAGAGTGTATGTTAGAAGTTTGCGGTATTTTGTGTCCTGAAAAAAAAATTAATTTGAAAATATTAGTTTGTCAAGACGAACTGTTGTTCGACGTATAGAAATAATGGCTAATGATATAAAACAATATTGACTGACCGTATGGCTGGTTTTGAAACATTTTCCATAGCATTAGACGAAAGCACCGATTTGTCTGACACAGCTCAACTGGCTATATTATTCCAGTTGTTGATAAGGAGTTCATTGTTACTGAGGAATTGCTTGCTTTACAGCCGCTAAAAGAAACCGCTGCAGGAGAGGATATTTTTATTGAAGTTCAAAAGGTATTCACAAGTTTTAGCTTGCCATAGTCAAAATTAATTGGAGTATGCACTGATTGTGCACCTTCTATGGTCCGCTTACGTAAAGGTTTCATCGGAATTTTGAATGAAAAAGCAACAGAATCAAAGTAAAAAAAAATCTTTGATAGACCATCATTGCATTATCCACCAACAGAACTTGTGTTTTAAGTCCATTCGACTCCAGAATTTTATTCGATCCCGAGGGCTTAACCATCGTCAGTTAAGGCGTTTTTGGATGAAATATCGGCTGAATGTAACGACGTAACATATTATTGTGAAGAAAGATGGCTGAGCAAAAGAAAAATGTCACAGATGCTGTCTGGTAACAGTTACCATTTCAACACGCTCTCTGCGTATGAAAATATTGCTTATGTTCAATATGCTGAAGAACTCAAGTTACTGTCAAAACAATTTTCGAACAGATTTAGCGACTTCAAAAACATGGAAGACTGTTTCAGTTAATTTGCTACTCCTACAAAATATAATGTACAAAATGCTCCAATACACTTACAAATGGAGTTGATCAAGATTCAAGAAAACTCACTCCTAAAATCCAAATTTGAAGACGTAGAGTTGTGCAATTTCTACAAAAAATACCTAGAAAAAGACAATTTTCCGCAGCTTAGAAAATTCGCAGGAAAATTGTTTTGTGCGTTTGGCAGTATAAGTACTTATTAGAATGTTATTTGTCGCAAAAAATAGTATCACTACTTTAAAATGCACTAAGTACATTTAAACGAGGCCCGTGAACGTATTTGAACGCTAAAGTTTGGCCCTCAATATTTCAAAGGTTGCCCATACTTATTATAGATGAATGGATATAATATATTTGTTATACTTACATCAATACGATTGCACAAAATAGCTTTCGACGGCGAGATCTGATAGTATGTAGTTTTAGAAAGTCAATACAATAAAACATTGTGGTTGATCCACGATAACTATGTGATCCGAGACGAGATGCTGCTCACAGACAATTCTCTCTAACATATTTTAGAACAATTTCGATTGAATTAAATTTTATTCGCTTTTGTTTTGTTTATGTACACAATCATTTTTACAGTCTTTAGTTGTATTCAAAGTTAAAGTATAATTAGCAATCAAAATAGTTATTGATAAAATATAATAAAAAAAATCACATAAAATATTTGATTGCATATCGTTGGTATTATTAATTCTAATTACAAGTTACGTTATTGCATGCCTAGCGCAAAGCGCGTAGGTATGTTCTACTAGCGCCTAAATATCGAGATTCCAACGTTTTGTCGCATAAAATCGTCTCTAACAATCAAAGAGATTTAAAATGTATACACACTATAGAGCGGGCATTGGGAACATTTAAATACAAAAACTTAGAGCTAGTGCGCGTGTGGCGCCTTCTAGCTAGAAATGGTAAAAAAATGCTAACCATTTATTAAGAAAACATTTTAGCTCTTCCCTAGTTGGTGACGCTAATAAATATAACGTCGTTTTAGGAATGTTACTGTTTCGATATCAAAGTATCGATAAAACTATTGAAGGTTACTATGTTTGAAATGCTTTTCGATATAATAATACGGAATATAAATGATTGTTGTACTGTATAAATCTATTTATCATGACTTCCATCACACGAAAAAAGTCATATTAACTTTTTACGTCCCTTTAGTATCATAAAATAAAATATTTAATTTCCAATAACTAGGAATCAATTCAAACAGCAGTCACTTTGGTTGCCACGTAGGTGGCATCTTCGATGATGTCACTCGGTCCATTAGCCGCTTTAATAATAGCATATGATTGATCGGTCGGCGTTAAAGACACATTGAGAAACGCCAAATCCAAGAGAGCGCCTCTATGTTTTTAAATTCGTTGCTTTTACAAAAATACATTTCAAATCTAAAATATTTTAGGAAAACACGGAACTTAAAAGCGGTTTCACGATTTTTCACGTTTCATCGGCTGCAGTACTTAAAAACACTACCCACATCAATATAAATTGTTATTTTAAGTTTTAACTTTATTTTTTAACTCAGGTTTAACCTACAACTTCTTGCATACCTACAATATCTTTAACAGTACAAATTGTTTTTAATGTAACAAACCTATAGACCTCTCCTATCACTGTAAGCCAGGACCTGTACTGGCTGTGTCTTTGAAAACCGCCAGACAATGAAGTCCGGTGTAAAACCACCAGACAATGGAGCCTGGTATGTAAAAGAGAAGACTTGCTGTATTGCTAAACATCAACGCAGCAAGTATACTCAGCATGCTCATAAGCAACACAGAAAATCTCATCAGCATGCATAAAAAAAATTCCAAGCCTTGCTCCACATAAAGTAGGCTACTTAGCATAGTTGGTATATGCTTCTCATTTTTGTTGTTATGGGTACAGTATTGTTGACTGTTTTACCTCCTTAAATATTGTAAAGGATTAAATCGGCATCCTGTATATTTTTTATCGATTACGTCGTCAATCACTAACATTAACATTGGTAACTAAATAGTGACGTTTACTGGATAACAGAGGGCGCTTATTACAATACAAATAAATGTTCTAGAATAATCTCCTACAAATAATAAAATTTAAAGATCATTCGATAAATATATGTTATACTTACGATAATAAACCGAAATCACGTTCATTTTTTACTCCATATCGTGACTCACAATATCTTAATGCATAATCAGGCATATTTTCTTTAACAATATTTTTTAAATATACCTATGAAACGAATGCGTCTTGACTTTTTGACGATGTCATTCAGACTAAGGCCCGCCACATAGATGCGGAATTCCGTGTCAGTATTCCGTTTCGAGATTCCGAACGCAGCAAGTTCATATAAAATCTATGACCCGTCACACACGTACGGTAGTTTTCCGTTCGAAATTTTGCGGGCAAAACATGATTCCGTATGTGTGTCGCCGACCCGTTCGGAATTCCTAAAGGGAATCCCAAAACGGAATTTCGTATGTATGTGGCGGGCCTAAATAACAAAAATCAGAGATATACCCTTAAGACGAAACTTACACACGACAATTTTGCTGCTCATGTCCGGTCTATAACTACTACTTAAATGTCTTTGCTAACAATCATATTGAACATATAAATGATATAAAAAGCAAATTTTCAGAAAGATAAATGATTGATGAACTTATTAATATTTTTTTTAAATCAATTAATTGCTTTTTTTACATAAAAAAGTGGTTTTAGTAGCTTATGGTGTAGATTTATAGTAAACATGATAACTTTTGAAAATATTAATTGTTTAACTCAATATATTTTTAATCTCTTCATCTATCATGTGGAAAGCCATGGAATGTAAATAGTAGCATAATTTTATTTTGTTTAGTTATAATTATTTTTTTCGGCTTCGAAATTTCGAAATTTTCGGTGTATTAGGAGCCTTGTATTAACTTATTTTTTGTAAATAGACTCCGGCAATCTGGCTGCCTCACTACGTTCGGCGTCTACCGCCGTCGTGAGTGGATACTGTATTCGTTGTTTGAAGCGGCTCAAAAAGATCGCTGTACAAATACAAAATATCCCAAAAAACAAATTTCATACATACTTGGTTATTATAATAATCAGAGATTTTTATTACAATATTTTAAAAGTACATATTAAATAATAGTATTACGTACTAAAAGTAAATAGAATCTATATATATTTAAGTATATTTATATTTAAATACGTCTTGGACTTTATGGAGTTACCTGAAAGATGATATGATGATCATATGAGTATTATGAGTCGTGCACTTTTGAGTTTTCCAAACCTTTTTTTAAATTGAAGTTTGACATAAATTTATTGGAAAATTGGAAGTATAATAATAAGGTTATTGGTGAAAGCTTGTGTGTATTTAAACTATTTTTAAAATTTACGTATTATCTTGTTATACAATTACGTATATTAATGCGCTAGGGTATGCTCAATTGGATTTACCAGTAGTTTTTTTCTCTTTCCCATTTTGATTTTACTAGATACCTTGAAAGGATCACGTAAATGACATTTGCGGTAAGCTAAACAGTTTTGTCTACCCGTTGAGGCGTGTATTAGCTGCGACGTATTATTTTCTTTATAGGAGAGGGGGCAAACGAGCATGCGGCTCACCTGATGGTAAGTGACTACCGCCGCGCATGAACAACTGCAACGCTAGTGGAACCAGGGAAATCGCAAATACGTTGCCGGCCTTTTAAAAAGGAGTAGACTATTTTCTTGAAGGTCCCTAAGTCGTATCGGTCCGGAAAAATCGTTGGTGGTAATCAATTCCACAAGGAAGTTGTGCGAGAAAGAAAACATCTTCTAAATCGCACAGTGGTGGACCAATCATCCAGATGGTGTGGATGGTATCGGGAGTTCTGCCGCGATGTGCGTTCGTGAAATTTGGCGGCTTGAACTAATCCAAACAATTCCTCAGAGCACTCCCCGTGGTAAATGCAAAAGAAAATGCAAAGGGATGCAATATCTCTTCGCAGCGCCAATTAATCGAGCCGGAAAGGACTCGGTCGTCGACAATTCGAGCCGCTCTGCGCTGGATGCGGTCAGGTGAAAGGAGCTGGCACTCGGGAGCCCCAGCTCAGAGATGGGAACAGTATTCCATGTGAGGCCGAACCTGCGCCTTGTAAAGTTGCAGGCGTTGAGCCGGCATAAATTACTGTCCCGCTCTGCTGAGCACGCCAAGTATTCTAGAAATGTTTCATTATTGCAACACATGGCAATATATCCTCCATTCCACGGTATGGTATCATTCTATGGGGCCTTTGTGAAATGACTCAAGCATTTATAATGCAGAAGTATATATAGCCTTAAGACACTTTGCCTTAACGCTATTTTTGGGCTGAAGCAAATAATCATAATTTTTTTTAATAGAAATACGTGAAATACGAATACACATTCCACCTGATGATAAGTGGATGATGTGGCCTAATGACATCTTTATTAAACCTCAATGAAGAATCAAAATGCAGATACGCTACCAGCCTGAGGACTGAAATGGAATACCTCGCGTCCAGCAAAAAGGGCATCCGGTTCTCCACATTATATGAAACACAGCAGTATTCTGTGATTTTACGCTAGTATTCTGTGAGAGCATGGTCCCACACCGATGGAGCCCACCCATTCGTACCACAATCATATAGCTGGAGCACATCTCTATCATATATAAATGTCGTCATTTCTTTAGGAAATATAAAATATTTGTACTTTTTTCAAACATAAAACGATAAGATAAAAACGCCAAGCTATTGTCCTGGATAATATATTAATGCTTACTAGTTATATAGACCCAAGATGATATAGCACAGTTACCTCTAACACCAGTTATATTATGTACATTAAACTGTTTAATCCTAATTTTATTTAAATACTTTTATTTTCTTTAAGCGTTACCTAACAAAATTACTAATTAGTAAAATGCTTTTATAGCTTACTTGAGTTTCTAGATTATAAACTGTAAGCTCTGCAAATTGTAATTAATATCTGTCATTTGTGTTTCTGTAAAAGTGTTAATGGTTATTGGATGACTTTGACGTCATTTAAATCAAACTAATGTTTACCTTATTTTATGTGTATATTGTGTAGTCGTAATAAAGAATAAAAATTAAAGCTTGTTTCATAGGTAGAATAAGACATTTAATAATGTTGTTAAGATCTTTCTGTACCACATTCATGCAAATAAACGATCTTAATCTTTAAAACTTCGGATTTTTTTTATATTTTCGAAAAATGATGGAAAATAAATGATGTATAAATACAACGATATTATCATTATTGTAATAAATTTCTCTGTATTATATCTATATTATTTACTATCACAAATTTTAGAGTTTGGTATACAAATCATTTTAGAAATACGGTACCGCAGTTTTTAATTTTTTCACATTTGTCCGGAAAATAAATTAAATAAATAAGTTTTAACGATTGTGATGTGTTTTTTTATTATAAACGGGCTCACTCTTGACCTCCGTCTGGACCGAGGGCAAAGATGAGATCTACGATTAAAAGGTATCCAGACCACTCCCTCCAATAATTCAGTCAATCAAGGGCCAACTGAGAGTTCTTCCTTCGGCTGGTCTTCATCTTGAATCTCCGATGACACCTACATTGGGTTCGGGCGGTCAACAAGGCGTATGTGAACCACGTGAAGGAGTATTACAAGAGAGCGTCTGAAAAACCCTTTCTCAAGAGAAAAGTTCAGACGGGGATTACGGGTCTTCCAGTGGTCGCCCCGGTCTCGATGTCTTCTTATGCTGGTTCTTCGATATGTGCTTCAACAAGCACTTATTGTTTTGTTTTCTTTCTTGATTATATATATTACTGGTAGTTGGTCCCGAACGAATTGCATCGGTATCCTTGTCGTCTGCTGAGGTGTATAACACCCAACAGGTCTCGGGCCTCGGGGCATCTTCCCCATAACCGGATCTTCCTCACGACCCATTTCTATGGGCCGGTCTATGGCATTGTAGGTCGTCTGAATTTCAGGGCGTCTAATATGGCCAGTCTCTGAAAACGGCGCCTAATTTGGCCAATGGCCTGAAAAAGGCGCCTAATATGGCCAATGGTAGCATAATATGGCCAGGTCGGGTAAGTCGTCCTATAGGCGACTGCTTCGACCTAGGTGTCTAAGTTGGCCTATCTGTGGCTTTGAGGGCTTTACTCGACTCTCTAATCTCTATAGAGAGGAGTTCTCTTGGCAGAGGTCGCCCGTCCGGGGGGCGAGTGTGTAGCGGCGCGAAGTTGTTCAGATGTGGATGTGGCCCGATGTCTGCACGGTCGAACATACCGCGCGTCAACCGGACCACAAACTCTTCGATTGTATCCATCTTTAGGTTGGCCGCTATGACGTCGTTCCGGACGTAGCGACCTGCACCGACAATGGTCCGTAATGTTAAATTCTGCTGGACCTGCAGCCACTGCCTTTGTCTGCGGCTCAAGAGCGCGTACCAGGCCGGAGCGGCGTATGTGAGCTTCGGACGTATGTACATCTTGTACACTTTTATTTTTGTTTTCATCGGCAGCTTGGATGCCAGGACTTGACGGAGCATCGCCCGCGCACATCTGGCATTGCGGACGACGATGTCGACGTGCGCAGTCATGCGCAGCATCCTGTCAATCCGGCACTCAAGGTAGGTTACGGCCTTCTGATACGCGATCTCTTCGCCTCTTAGCTTCAGTGGTGGTGGTGACTTTCTATAACGGCGGGTGAGTAGAGCGGCCGTCTTCCCCACGTTCACAGACATCCTCCACTCATCCAGCCATAGTGGCAGCAGGTCCAGCAGGCGCTGCATCCTGGCAACAGCTATATGGGTTCTTCTGGACGAAGTAAAGTAGGCACTATCGTCCGCGTATAGCGCCAACTCTACGTCTTTCTCCCATTCTTGCAGCTGTCCAGCGAGCGTTGGTATATCATTTGTGTAAGCCGCGTACAGGATCGACGACAGACGGCTGCCCTTTGGTACGTCGGCTCTTATAGGCTTGACTGGGGACTCGGCATCCTCGACACAGACGTTGAAGCTCCGGTCGGCTAGAAATGACGCCACTAGCCGCAGCATAGCTGGAGGGACACTCGTTTGTTGTTCCATCTTGAAGAGTAGTCCAGAGTGCCACACCCTGTCGAACGCCTACTCAATGTCTAAGAAGACGCCCACTGAAGTTTTGTCAAAATTATGCTCGGCCGAAAGCAGGTGCAGCACTCTGATCAGCTGTGTAGCTGTAGAGTGTCCGCTTCGAAATCCGTGTTGTTCCGCCCGAAGTTGTATGAACGGGCGGACTCTACTTAGTACAATGCGCTCAAATAATTTGGCTATGTGCGGTAGCAGCGTAATCGGCCTGTATCTAGCTGCTCTACGCCTGTCCTTCCCGGGTTTTGGCAAGATGATAATTTTGCCGATTTTTCAGCTCTCCGGGAAGTGGAAAGTCCGCAGAATGCCATTGTAGAGTCTCCCGATCTCTATAATTGTTCTGTTAGGCAGCTGTCGGAGTGCTGCGTTCGTGATCCGGTCGTGCCCTGGCACCTTCCTCGGTTGCAAGCGGGCTATTGTCATCCGCAGTTTGGCGGGAGAATAAACCACTCTCCTGCAAGCGGTGGCACGGGCGACGACATGAAGTCCTGTAAGCGGCTCTCCTTTTGGGCATTAAGCTCCATGAACTCCACACTTGCTGGGTTCGGCATAAACTACTCCTCGAAGTGCTCAGCTAGGATGTCCGCTCTTCCTTTGTCCTCATAACATTGCTCTCCCGTGCTGTTTATTAGTCCACAAAAGGGTGATCTTGCTTTAGTTAGCTACCGGTTCAATTTGTAGAGCGACGCATCTTCCTCCTCTGCTTTCCATATGCGCTGCTCCTAGGCCTCTCCTCTGTGGGTCTGTATTGCAACCGACAGGTCGTCCGATATGTTGTTCAATTGTGTCTTAATTCTGGGGCAGCGCGTGCGCGCCCAGAGCTTTCTTAGCGCTCTTTTTCTCTTCCATTGCGGTAATATGCTTAGTGGTAGCTCCTCCCGTTTCTTTGTAAGAGGTACGATCGTTGAGGCCGCGTTGAGGGCTTCTGTGATCGTTCGGGTTATTCTGGTTGCAGCGGCTTCTACGTCGTCCGCTGTGTTGATCAATGAAGTAACTGGCGGTCTCTTCAGTAGATGTTGTTGGTAGAGCCTCCAGTTGATCTTGGTTTTAAAAGCTCTGGTAGGCAACGTCACTGCCCTGAGGCCTAAGGTGATTAGTAGCGGGAGGTGCTGTGTGTTCACGTCGTACAGCACCTTTACCACTATCGGGCAGTTGATGTTCCTAGTGAGCACGATGTCAAGCACATCCGGACTCCTCCGGTGATCGGCTGGAATGTGCGTCGGCTCTTCGGGACCTAATACGTAATTGTTTGTCTCCGCATCGTCATAGTGTGCTCGACCCGGCGGGGTGATCATTCTAGATCCCCATGGCGGGTGTTTCGCGTTTAGGTCCCCTGCTATAAAATGGAATATATAGCATAAATATACAATAATGGAAGGTGAAACACCTACCATTATGTAGGTGTTTCACCTTCCATTATTGTCCGGATGTCTGAGTAGCAAAATGGAGTCCCTGGCGGGCGGTATGCTGTGTAAATCCTTAGTTCCTCGCCCGCCGCCTCCATATTTATGCCGATTGCGCGCATAGTTTGGTACTGAAGTGATTCCAGCTCTAGGTGGACGATGTCTCTTCTTACCAGAGCCGCCGTGCCTCTGTAGGTGGCTCCTTGAGCGTTCACCTCGTCCTTCCTGTACATAAAGTAGTTCGGCAGCTTTATGCGCGTCGCAGGTCTTAGTTTTGTTTCGCCCAACAGTATTACGTGTATGTCCTGCTATTGGGCGATAGTGCGGAGTTCATGTAGCTTTTGCTGGATT
Organism: Parnassius glacialis; assembly: GCA_033319125.1. Classification (NCBI taxonomy): domain Eukaryota; kingdom Metazoa; phylum Arthropoda; class Insecta; order Lepidoptera; family Papilionidae; genus Parnassius; species Parnassius glacialis. The sequence continues at coordinate 39,954,098 of JAVANC010000021.1, read as the reverse complement.
CCGTCCGGGGTCCAGTATAGGAGGCGCAGGTTATCTGGATTACACGACACCACCGTAGTGCCGAGACAATAGCTGCGCCAGTGCCTTTATGACGGCAGTAATCGGATCCGCCCCGGCTCTAATGTCCGCCAGGACTTGGCTGCCCACTTCTATTGCTATGCCAACCAATCGCTGGATGGTATCTGTCATATCTGGGGCAGCTGTTGGTCTTCTCGGTTGCGTCGATGTTAGTACTGGCCTCGGGTGTGGTGTCTGTGCTTCTGCTCTACCTTCTCTACCTTGGGGAGAGCGTGCTCTATGTGTAGAGCGGGCTCTATTTTCAGATAGAGCCCTTCCTGGAACTCTACCCTTGCTGGTTATCTTTTCTGTGACCTGCGCCTGGGCCATCGTTACCACTGGGATATTGATAGAGGTTGCTGTCGCAGCCTGAGGAGGTTGCTCCTTCTTCTTCTTGCTGCGCACCCGCTTCCTCTTCTTTGATGGCTGTCTCTCCGTAGCGTCGTTAGCGGGTGGCTGCAGAGTCGCCCCGGTAGTTGCTCTACCTGGGGCTTCGTATGTCTCTGCCTGTGGTTGTAGTGCGGGGGATGGGGGGGTGGTTGCCTCTCCTTCCCTCTAACTAATGCCCACCCGTCTTCTTATATCTCTACAGTTCGGGGGCGACTCTGCTGGACCCCCCTAGGGGCTTCCGGTTGTAGCCCCGGCAGGGTGATCCCTTGCTTCCTTGCTATCCTCCTCAGAACCGGGCAGCGGCGATCGTTTGCTGTGTGGTTTTGACCACAGTTGGCACATCTTGGTTCCTCGTCTCTACCCCTAGGGCATTGACTCGCTATATGATTTTCCCCACAGCGGACACACTTCACTGGCCTGAAGCAGTTTGTCAACGCATGTCCAAAAGCCTGGCAGCGGTGGCACTGAGCTGGGCCAACTCTTCTCTGCCAGGCTTCTATAGTAACTCCTTTCATATATAGTAGCTCATTGATCGCATAGAGCTCTTTTAACTGCTCCAGACTCAGGTGGTCCAGCTGGGCGAAGTAGAGGTATCCAGGTCTGCCTCTACGTGGGGGGATTTCCTTCGCGTACTTTAGTGGAAATGTCTTAGCCCTGATGGCCTCTCCTATCTGGGTTGCGTCCGTGCCTACTGGTAGCCCCCTGATGCCCACTTTGGTGGGCTTGTCTTCCTCTGGGGTGTAGCAGTGCCACGACATTGATGGCAGCTTCTCCGATATTTCAACAAGGTACTTCTGTATAGTTCGGGATTCTTCCGGACTCTGAGTGGTGAATCTTACACCCATCCCGAACGGACGAGCATTCGGCGGGTGGCTTAGCTTCTTGTTAAGCACTTCAAAATGCTTCGTCTAATCCGGGAGGCAATCTGCAACTATCGGCGGATAGCGTGCTTTTTCTTTATCCACCTGCGTTGTTGTAACTTCTGGTGTTTTTGGGCGTGGTACTGCTGTGGCAGCTACCAGGTGGGCGTAGCTCGAAGATGGTCTCTGGCCGTCATCCATTGACAGTCCAGAGGGGTTGGTGGCAGGCGCAGGGGGGTAGCTCCAGTGAATGGGGCTAGGGTCACATAAGTGGTGGACTTCGTGGACCCCCAGCCGTAGGATTCTTCTCCTCCATCTTCGTAGTCTGCCGAGTCCGGAGACATGTGGGGAGAGGTCGGTTTACGCGGACTAGGCGATTTCGGTGGTGATCTATGAGTAGTATGTCTAGTTATTTGTGCTTCATCTTCGTCTGACGATGACGTTGCATATTCTGAATGAAGTACTTCTACGCATTGGCGTTTTTCGTGTAACGATGCTTCTGTCTCCGGGAGTGTATGACGCCTAGCCGTTTTCTTCGCCCCGTGAGGTAAGGGCGACGGTTCCTTCCCACTCGCACACTCAGGTGCGGTGGGCGTGAGCGTAACGCTCGATGCGCGTACCATGCCGGAGCGGCGTATGTAAGTTTCGGACGTATGTACATTTTATATAGCTTGATCTTCTTTCTCAACGGCAACTTGGATGCCAGGACCGAACGGAGCATCGCCCGCGCACATCTGGCATTGCGGACGACGATGTCGACGTGCGCAGTCATGCGCAACATCCTGTCGATCCGGCACCCAAAGTAGGTTACGGCCTTCTGATACGCGATCTCTTGGCCTCTTAGCTTCATTGGTGGTGGTAGATTCCTGTAACAGCGGGTGAGTAGAGCGGCCGTCTTCCCCACGTTCACAGACATCCTCCACTCATCCAGCCATGGTGGCAGCAGGTCCAGCAGGCGCTGCATCTTGGCAACCGCGATGTGGGTTCTTCTGGACGACGTGAAGTAGGCACTATCGTCCGCATATAGCGCCAGCTCTACGTCGTCCCCCCATTCCTGCAGTTGTCCAGCTAGCGTAGGTATATCATTAGTGTACGCCGCGTACAGGATCGGCGAGAGACAGCTGCCCTGTGGTACGCCGGCTCTTATTGGCTTGACTGCAGACTCGGCATCCTCGAAACAGACGTAGAAGCTTCTGTCGGCTAGAAACGACGCCACTAGCCGCAGCATAGCAGTAGGGACACTCGTTTGTTGCATCATCTTGAAGAGTAATCCAGAGTGCCACACCCTGTCTAACGCCTTCTCGACATCCAAGAAGACGCCCACTGATGTCCTCTCAAAATTATATTCGGCTGATAGCAGGTGCAGCACTCTGGTCAGCTGTGTGGCTGTAGAGTGTCCGCTCCGAAATCCGTGTTGTTCCGCCCGCAGTTGTATGCACGGGCGGACTCTTCTCAGCACGATGCGCTCGAATAGTTTGGCTATGTGCGGTAGCAGCGTAATCGGCCTGTAACTAGCTGCTCTACGCCTGTCCTTCCCGAGTTTTGGCAAGACGATGATTTTGCCGATTTACCAGCTCTCCTGGAAGTGAAAAGTCCGCAGAATGCCATTGTAGAGTTTTCCTAACTCTACAATTGTTCTGTTTGGCAGCTGTCTGAGTGCTGAGTTCGTGATCCGGTCGTGCCCCGGCGCCTTCCTCACTTGCAGGCGGGCAATTGTCCTCCGCAATTCAGCGAGGGAAATAAACCACTCTCCTGCAAGCGGTGGCGCGGGCGACGACAGGAACTCCTGTACGCGGCTCTTCTTTTGGGCATGAAGCTCCATGAACTCCGCACTTGCTGGGTTCGTCATAAACTGCTCCTCGAAGTGCTCAGCTAGGATATCCGCTCTTCCCTTGGCCTCATAGCATCGCTCTCCAGTCCTATATATTAGTGCGCAGACAGGTGATCTTGTTTTTGTTAGCTGCCGGTTCAATTTATAGAGTGACGCATCTTCCTCCTCTGCTTTCCATATGCGCCGCTCCCAGGCCTCTCCTCTGTGGGCCTGGATTGCAACCGACAGCTCTTCTTCTAAGATCTTAAGTTGCGACTTAATCCTGGGGCAGCGCGTACGCGCCCAGAGCCTTCTTAATGCTCTCTTTTTTCTCAGCTGAATTTGAATTTGTAGCGGCAGCTCTTCTCTCTTTTTAGTGAGTGGGACTATCGTAGAGGCAGCGTTGAGAGCTTCTGTGATCGTCTGGGTTATCCTGGTTGCAGCGGCCTCTACGTCGTCCGCTGTGTTAATCAGTGTAGTTACTGGAGGTCTCTCCAGTAGATGTTGTTGGTAGAGCCTCCAGTTGATTTTGGTCTTGAAAGCTCTGGGAGGCGACGTCACTGCCCTGAGTCCTAAGGTGATTAGTAGCGGGAGGTGCTGTGTGTTCACGTCGTACAGCACCTCTACTACTATCGGGCAGTTGATGTTCCTAGTGAGCACGATGTCCAACACATCCGGACTCCTCCGGTAATCGGTTGGTATGTGCGTCGGCTCTTCGGGACCTAATACGTCGTAGCTGTTGTTCTCCGCATCTTCATAAAGTGCACGACCCGGCGGGGTGATCATTCTTGATCCCCATGCCGGGTGTTTCGCGTTTAGGTCCCCTGCTCTAATGGTAGGTGTATCACCTTCCATTATTGTCTGGATGTCTGAGTAGCAAAATGGAGTCCCTGGCGGGCGGTATGCTGCGTAAATCCTTAGTTCCTCGCCCGCCGCCTCCATTTTTATGCCGATTGAGCGCATTGTTTGGTACTGAGGTGGTTCCAGCTCTAGGTGGACGATGTCTCTTCTCACCAGGGCCGCCGTGCCTCTGTAGGCGGCTCCTTGAGCGTTGACCTCGTCCCTCCTGTATATAAAGTAGTTCGGCAGCTTTATGCGCGTCGCAGGTCTTAACTTCGTTACGCCCAACAGTATTATGTGTATGTCCTGCTGTTGAGCGATAGTGCGCAGTTCATGTAGCTTCTGCTGGATTCCGTCCGGGTTCCAGTATAGGAGGCGCAGGTTATCTGGATTACACGACACCACTGTAGTGCCGAGCCAGTAGCTGCGCCAAAGCCTTCATGATGGCTGTTATCGGATCAGTCCCGGCTCTTATATCCGCCAGGACTTGGCTGCCCACTTCTATCGCGATGCCAACCAATCTCTGGATGGCATCTGTCATGTCTGGGGCAGCTGTAGGACTTCCTGTTTGTGTTGATGTTGGTACTGGCTTCGGGTGTGGTGTCTGTGCTTCTGCTCTACCTTCTCTACCTTGGGTAGAGCGTGCTCTATATGTAGAGCGGGCTCTATTTTCTGATAGAGCCCTTCCTGGGGCTCTACTCTTGTTGGTTATCTGTTCTGTAGCTGTAACCTGCGCCGGGGCCATCGTTACCGCTGGGGTAGGGGTAGAGGTTGCTGCCGCAGCCTGAGGAGGTTGTTCTTTCTTCCTCTTGCTGCGCACCCGCTTCATCTTCTTTGGCTGTTGCCTCTTTGTAGCATCGTTGGCGGGTGGCTGCAGAGTCATCCCGGTAGCTGCTTTTGGAGCCTCTTACGTCTCTGGTTGTGGTTGCTGTGCGGGGGGTGAGGGGGGGGGGGGCGTTGCTTCCCCCTCCCTCTTACTGTTGCCCACCCGTCTTCTAGTATTTCCACTGTTCGGGGGCGACTCTGCGGGACCCCCCTGGGGGCTTCCGGTTGTAGCCCCGGTAGGGTGATCCCCTGCTTCCTTGCGATCCTCCTCAGGACCGGGCAGCGGCGATCATTCGCTGTGTGGTTTTTTCCACAGTTAGCACATCTCGGTTCCCCGTCTCTACCCCTAGGGCATTTGCTCGCTATGTGGTTTTCTCCACAGCGGACACACTTCACTGGCCTGAAGCAGTTGGTCGACGCGTGTCCGAAGGCCTGGCAGCGGTTGCACTGAGCTGGGCCTACTCTTCTCTGCCAGGCTTCTATGGTTACACCTTTCATATACAATAGTTCATCTATTGCATAGAGCTCCTTCAGCTGCTCCAGGCTCAGGTGGTCCAGCTGGGCTAAGTAGAGGCATCCAGGTCTGCCTCTACGAGGAGGGATTTCCTTCAGTTCTTAAGAGGAAATCCCTTTGCCCTGATGGCCTCTCCTATCTGGCTTGCGTCCGTGCCCACTGGTAGCCCCCGGATGCCCACTTTGGTGGGCTTGTCTTCTTCAGGGGTGTAGCAGTACCACGACATTGATGGCAGCTTCTCTGATATTTCGATCAAGTATTTCTGGATAGTCCGGAATTCTTCCGGACTTTGAGGTGTAAATCTTACACCCTTCCCGAACGGACGAGCATTCGGCGGGTGGCCTAGTTTCTTATTAAGCACTTCGAAATGCTTCGTCCAATCCGGGAGGCATTCTGCAACTATCGGCGGATAGCGTGCCTTTTCCTTGTCCGCTTGCGTGGTGGTTGCTTCCGGCGACTTGAGTCGTGGTACTGCCGGGGCAGCCACCAGTTGGGCGTAGCTTGTTGATGGCCTCTGTCCGTCATCCATAGAGAGACCAGAGGGGTTGATAGCAGGCGCGGGGGGGGATCCTCCGGCGAACGGGGGCAGGGTCGCGTACGTAGTCGACTTCGTAGAACCCCACCCGTAAGATTCTTCACCTCCTTCCTCGTAGTCGGCCGTATCCACAGTGCTTCTACGGTCCGGTGATACGGGGGGGGGGGGGGGGGAGTCGGTTTACGCGGACTTGGCGATTTCGATGGCGATCTATGAGTGGTATGTCTCGTTTGTGCTTCATCTTTGTCTGACGATGACGTTGCATATTCCGATTGGGGTACTTCCACGCATTGTCGTTTTTCGTATAACGATGCTTCTGTCTACACGAATTGCATGACTACGTTGTCTTCTTCTGCGCGCGCATCAGCGCTGCAGGTTCAGGCCTCAGGGCATCTCCCCATTGCCTGGGTATTCATTTCAGCCCATAACTATGGGCCGGTCATAGGTGCCTTCTTGGCATTTATCTATATGTTACAGCGACGCGGATTCAATTCCGGTCGCTGTGAGTTGGTTTTCAACTATGGGTGGTATTCAGGTGTCTATGTTGGCCTTTCTGTGGCATTGTGGGTTTTACTCAACTCCCTAATCTATATAGGGAGGAGTTCTCTTGGTAATGGTCGCCCGTCCGGGGGGCGGGCGTGAAGCGGCGCGAAGTTGTTCAGGTGCGGGTGTGGCCCGTTGTCAGCGCGGTTGAACATACCGCGCGCCAACCGGACCACAAATTCTTCCAGGTCTTCAATTTTCAGGTCGGCCGCTATCACGTCGTTCCGAACGTAGCGACCAGCACCGACAATAGTCCTTAATGCCAAATTCTGTTGGACTTGCAGTCGCCGCTTCTGCCGGTCGCTCAGGAGTGCATACCAGGCCGGAGCAGCGTATGTTAAAACGGGTCGTATGTAGAGTTTATATAGTTTCAGCTTTGTCTTCAGTGGTAACTTGGATACCAGTATGGGACGCAGCGCCGCCCGCGCACCTCTCGCGTTGCGGACGACGAGATCGACGTGCGCGGTCATGCGCAGCATTCTGTCGATCCGGCATCCAAGGTACGTCACGGTCTTCTGGTATGCAATTTCCTGTCCTCTGAGCGTTAGTGATGGTGGGAAGTTCCTATAGCGGCGAGTGAGCAGAACGGCCGTCTTACCAACATTGACGGCCATCCTCCACTCATCGAGCCATGCTGGCAGCAAGTCCAACAGCCTCTGCATCCTGGCAACTGCGATGTGGGCTCTTCTGGACGAGGTGAAGTAGGCGCTATCGTCCGCGTATAGCGCCAGTTCAACGTCGTCCTCCCACTCACGCAGGTGTCCTTTCAGTGTTGGGATATCGTTGGTGTAAGCCGCGTACAGGACTGGTGACAGACAGCTGCCCTGTGGTACAGAAACAGAAACTTTTTTATTCAATATAGATTATAAAATAATGCTTATTGAAAGTCACTCTTTGTATAATTACCACTGGTTCGAAAAAAAACCTCTGTCCTGGGAAGAACCAGCAATAACCCAGCGGGACTTTTTTTTTTAAAATAACAGCTTACAATCATGTATGTTACACAAATTAACAACACAACAAGTGATATTCACACTTATTTTTGTAAAACTACTTTTATTTTTGTGTACGTACATTACATTTTCATAAATGTATTGAGAGGACAAAGTTAATATATAAATTTCCTTAAATTTTTGTCGCAGCGACTCTTTAGGCTTTAAATCATAAATTGCTCTTATGGCCCTCTTCTGTAAAACAAATTTTAATTTCAGTGTCAGCTGCGTGGCCCCATAGCAAAATACCATACGACATCATGCTATGGAAATAGCTAAAGTAAACTAGTCTAGCTGTTTCAACACTAGTTAGATTTCTATTTTTTTTTACGGCATATGCTGCAGAACTAAGTCTGCTTGCTAGTTTTGATATATGGGGGCTCCATTGAAGCTTCGCGTCTAGTGTGATTCCAAGAAAAATGGTGGTATCTACAAGACTCAGTTTCTCCCCATTTAAAATTACATTGGTATTTAATTGTTTGACATTTGGAGTCATAAAATCATACATTTCGTTTTAGTGCCATTTAAATGCAAATTATTAACATTGAACCAATTTACTAATTTAGATATAGCATTATTTACTTCGTCATATTTTAGCAATTGTCGACTTAATTTGAAAATTAAAGAAGTGTCATCTACAAATAATTCTATATCATGGTTATCTCCTACTATGTAAGGTAAGTCATTAATGTATACAAGAAACAGAAAGGGGCCTAGAATTAAGCCTTGAGGCACGCCCATCTGTACTATCGACCCGGAAGAACTCATACTGTTAATGACAACTTTTTGCGTTCTCTTACTTAAATATGAAATGATTAATTTAAGAGCATCACTTCTTACACCGTAGTGTTGAAGTTTCCTGATTAATGTTTCATGGTGAACACAATCGAAAGCTTTGGATAGGTCACAAAATATACCCAAAGCATCCTGTGAATTCTCCCATGCATTAAATATATATTTAATCAGCTCAACACCGGCATCAGTTGTCGAACGACCCCTTGTGAAACCAAATTGATTTTTATGAAGTAAATTATTTATATTAAAGAAATTTAACATTTGATCAAGAATAATTTTTTCAAAAATCTTACTAAGTGTTGGTAGTACAGAAATAGGTCTAAAATTGGCGGGGTCTAATGTACTACCAGATTTAAATAAAGGTATTACTTTACTATACTTCATTAAATCAGGAAACACACCAGATTCGATACTAGTATTAAAAATAGTAGCTAAATGAGGCGCGATTGTATCTATTATAGACGCAATAACTTTAACGGAAATCCCCCACAGATCCGCAGTTTTCTTAACATCAATAGTTTTAAAATATTTTACAATATCTTTTGATGATACTTTATGAAATGTAAAATTCTTTGTACACGCATTTACATTTTGTTTAAGTAATGATTCGGCGACCGCAGGAGAAGAATTCAGTGACTTAGTGGTTAATATCGGAATATCATTAAAATATTTCTCAAAAACCATTGCAACGTCCTGATCTGATTCGGTTAATTTGTTATAACACTTACCTGGTAGTTTGAATTGCGAGAGTTAATCTTACCAGTTTCGCTATTAATTATACTCCATGTCATTTTAATTTTATTAGAAGCCGTCTTAATTTTGTTGCTCAAATGCAAAGACTTGGCTGTGGAGCACACTCTTTTAAATATTTTTGAATATTTTTTTACATATTCCCTAAATTCGACGCTATGATTATATGACCTTTCATGGTAAAGATCATATAACCTATGTCTGCTCTTATGGACTCCTACTGTGAGTACGCCGGCTCTGATGGTCTTCATTGCGGACATGGCGTCCTCTACGCAGACGTAGACCTTCCTGTCAGCCAGGAATGACGCCACTAGCCGCAACATAGCAGGAGGGATACTGGTTTGTTCTTCTAACTTGTAGAGTAAACCAGAGTGCCACACTCTGTCGAACGCCTTCTCTATATCGAGAAGGACGCCCAACGATGTGCGGCCGAAGTTGTACTCGACCGCTAAGTAGTGCAGCACCCTGGTCAGCTGTGTTGCTGATGAGTGGTCCCTCCTGAATCCACGCTGCTCCGCCCGAAGTTGGATGCACGGGCGGAGGCGTCTTAGCAGTAGTCTTTCTAGCAGTTTAGCTATGTGCGGTAGTAGCGTAATCGGCCTGTAGCTGGCAGCTCTACGCCTGTCCTTCCCGGGCTTCGGTAACACAATTACCCTCCCTATCTTCCATTCCTCCGGGAAGTGGGATGTCCGCAATATTCCATTGTAGAGCCGTCCGATCTCTACTAGTGTTCTATTGGGCAGCTGTCGAAGCGCAGCGTTGGTGATCCCGTCGTGCCCCGGCGCCTTCCTGGGTTGCAGGCGGGCTACTGTCCTCCGCAGTTCAGCGGGGGAGATGTACCACCCTCCTGCAAGCGGTGGCGCGGGCGATGACAGGAACTCCTGTACGCGGCTCTCCTTCCGGGCATGAAGATCCATGAACTCCGCACTTGCTGGGTTCGGCATAAATTGCTCCTCGAAGTGCTCTACTAGGATATCCGCTCTACCCTTGGCGTCATATCAACGTTCGCCCGCGCTGTTGGTCAGCGGGCATACGGCAGGTGGTTTTTTGGGCAACTGCCGGCTCAATTTGTAGAGCGACGCATCTTGCTCGTCTGCCTTCACAATGCGCCGCTCCCAGGCCTCTCCTCTGTGGGCCTGGATTGCAACCGACAGTTCATCAGAAATCCGATTCACGAATTGCATGAAAAACCTGTTTAATGAGGTACTTCAACGCTTTACTCGAAAGAAAGCCGCACCCTCTGTGCGATAAGGTGAGGTGCGGGAGCGATTTCGTAACTCAATTACATCAAATTTCTACTATTACACCCTCACGGTTTGCCCAATATCTTTATTTGTATAAGACATACATTTATACATTTTATTTATAAAGATAGCACAACAAAATATTTATACTATGATATACATTACATTTCAATATCCCAAAAAACCTTTTATTTATTCAACAAAATATGCCTATTTTACAATATATGTAGTTGCAGCCTATTTACGTCCACTGCTGGGCTCAGGCCTCCTCTCATTTCTGAGAGGGTTTTAGGGCAAGGAAATGTCCGCCGCGCTGCCCCAATAATGCGTGTTGGCTTACAATATATGTACTAAGTTAGAATTCTTAAATATCTAACATATAAGGTTAGAACAATGTTCTTTATTTGAAAATACAAAATCGTAACTAATACAATAGTTTAATTCACATTTTATACATATTTTACTATTTAAAACACTTTTAAATATCTTATACAAAACTATCAATATTTCACTATTTTAGAGGAATATGTATATAAAATTAACACAGAATTCACCTATTTTGCTCATACAGTCATCCTGAAATATTTTATAAGTCAATTTTTACATAAATTGCTAAAATTTACAAAAATTTAAATTTTCATTTATTAGGCCTCCTATATGCAAATTAGCGCGCGCCTATTATCTAGCGCTATGTGAACAACCAATTCCTACACGACTATCAACAGGTCGGTAAGCTAAATGCAAATTAGCGCCCGGCTATTATCTAGCGCTATGTGAACAACCAATCGTTACAAGACTCTCAACAGGTCGGTAAGAGGCCAGTGAAATCCTTGGTTAGATAGCACCTATCTATGTTCGTTATGAAACACCAAGATTCACAATGTCCTTATCAGTTATTATGTTTCTTATCTGACAACACAAACAAAATATTTTCATGTATTAAACATTAAAAATAGGCATCTTACTTTGCATAAAAATGTACTCAACTTAAGTCTGAACCTTTTTTAATATTCCTTTAAATCTTTAAGAAAACAATGGAAAGTAATTCAACCGGGGAACTGAACCCGGAATCATGAATTATATCTTAAAAAATTCCCTCTATGAATTTATTAAGAAACTATTGCTGAGAAGACGAGAAACTAGTCCGACCTGGGAATCGAACCCAAGACTTTTAAATTATTAATTCGATATTTCTTTAAGATTTAACTAAGCGTTTTCTTATAAGACAATTATTGCTTGATAATTTATCTTTAGAAGCTATTCGTAGTCAGTAAACCAATAAATTAAAATTTCCTTTATAGGCGCGTCGCCAACAACGACGGAGCGAATTTGCCCAGGAGAAACCTGTTAACACGCATCTTGAAGAGGTCCAGTTTATAGGCACTCGGAAAAACAGACGCCGGCAGGGCATTCCACTCCTTGGCTGTGCGGATTATAAAAGATGACTTACAGCGCTTAGTACGAATATTCGGAATGTCAATCAAGTGTGGATGGGTAACCTGCAGTACGTCTGGAACTCCGATAGGTGAATAGAGATGGCGGTATGAATTTATGAAGCTCATAGGCACACTCTCCAAAGTACCCTGTAGAAGACCGACAAACAAGCAACTTGGCGGCGTTGAGCTAAGCTGTGAAGTTTAGCTTCCACCAGCTTTCTGTTGCTGATAAGCCTCTTGGCTCTTCTTTCCACTGAGTCGAGTGAGGCGAGTTGATAATTTGTTGAGCCATCCCAAATGTGACTACAAGACTTCATGCATGTTCGGACTTGAGCTATGTTAGTTTTAAAGGCGCTTTAAAAAGCTTAAACTAACATAACACATTACTAATTTCAAAAATAATTCACATGTTTACTCCAAGACTAAGCGCTTGTGTTGAAAATTCTGAAATGAGAAAAACATTTGGGTTTATGACAGGCCTGTTGGTCTAGTGGTTAGTGACCCTGACTGCTATGCCGGAGGTCGTGGGTTCGATTCCCACCCAGGACAAATGTTTGTGTGATGAGCACGATCATTTGTTCTGTGTCTGGGTGTAATTTATCTATAATATTTATGTATTTAGAAATATATAAGTATGTTTATCAGTTGTCTAGTACCCATAACACAAGCTCTGCTTAGCTTGGGACTAGATGGCGTTGTGTGATAGTTGTGGAATATTATTATTATTATTATTATTATTATGGTTTCGTCTGCTCCAGTAAACAAATATCGTTTTTCCTTCTCTATCAACTTGCCAGCTTGCCATTTAGTAAGTATTTTTAAGAATGATTTTCGTAAATAAATACTAAATCGGTTTTAATGAAAACTTAGATACTTATTTACCTGACTTGATTATGAAGTTCAGTGTTGATTAAATTGTTTGAGATAACGTGTCTATAATAATTATAATAATAATAATAAATATTTATTTCATTTCCAATTACACATGTTTACATAGAGGAGCAAATATAATTACAATTAAATAAAGTAACAATAAGTCAGGGGGTTTTCATGCTGGTCTACCTTTCCGGTGATCCTGTTATGGAATACGGGTACGCGACCCCGGCTCCCCGAGCTACTGTTATTCTCATACCTTTCCTGCCGAGATAACAGTATCCTTACACCTATGCTCCTACCCCCAAACTTCTTTTTCCTTTTCCCAAAATGGTAGCTTCCTCTACCAACAATAGCATACCCAAAGAGGGTTGGTGCCAGGCAGGCGGCCGACTGTAAAACTTCTGCCAAATCCCATGCAGTAAATGAATAGTACGAGTTGTGGGATATATGACAGGGCTAGGGCGTACCCCGCAGGCGACGCGCAGGGGCAGCACCCGGCTCCTGTGGGAAGTGGGCAAGGGTTGTCGCACCTTACGGAGCGGGTGCGACGTAAGAGGCGAGCCCGGAGAGAGAAGAATGTCAGAGTGAGGTTTGCAAGCTGGAATATAGGTACGATGACTGGAAGAGGAAGAGAGTTAGCAGATGTTTTGAAACGACGAAGAGTGAATGTTGCCTGTTTGCAGGAAACGAAATGGAAGGGCAATAAAGCAAGAGAGATTGGGGAGGGATACAAGTTTTATTATTGTGGAAGTGATGGGAAGCGAAATGGAGTAGGTGTTGTGTTAGATAGTGGAATGAAAGAACGAGTGACAGATGTGAAAAGAGTAAATGACAGAATGATAGTTGTTAAATTAATGATTGAAAACAAAGTAGTGAATGTTGTAAGTGTGTATGCTCCGCAAACAGGCTGTGAAGAGAGTGTGAAAGAGAAGTTTTGGGAGGAATTTGATTGTATGATGATGGGAATACCTGAGCGTGAGGATGTTTATATGGGAGGAGATTTTAATGGACATGTAGGGAGAGTGAATGACGGGTATGAAAGAGTACACGGTGGATGGGGGTACGGAATGCGGAACCGTGAGGGGGAAGTTCTTCTGCAAGCAGCATGTGCTTTCGACCTGGCTGTAGTAAACACGTGGTTCCAAAAACGAGATCAGCATCTTGTTACTTATAAAAGTGGCCACCACGCGACACAGATCGACTATCTTCTGATAAGACGGAACCAAATCAAGAGTGTAAAAAACTGCAAAGTGCTTCCAGGTGAAGACTTAGTATCCCAGCACCGAATTCTGCTGGCTGACATCTGCTTAACTGTTCGCCTCAACAAACATAAGGATCGTCCCCCACCCAAAATAAAGTGGCATTTGTTGCATAAGGAGGGGTATGCAAGTGAATTTAGAGAGCTAGTTGTAAACAAGATGATAGAGATGGGTGATATGGAAGGAATGAGTGTGAATGAGTGCTGGAAGGAAATGGCTGATTGTATCCGAAGTGTGGCAAGGAAGGTGTTAGGAGAAACAAAAGGGAAGCGTATGATAGATAAGGATGGGTGGTGGTGGAGTGAAAGTATTAGAGAAGTTTTGAGAGAAAAGAAAAATGCCTTTAAAGAATGGCAGAGCGTAGAAGACCAGAATGAATCCATAAAAGAAAGTAAGAGAGGGGCGTATAAAGAATGTAAGAAGAGAGCGAAGAAGGAAGTTGCTATTTGTAGGGCAGAGGCGCAAGATAAATTATATCGGTCCCTTGAAAGCCCCGAAGGTCAAAAACGACTTTTTCAAATTGCAAGAGCGAGAGAAAGGAATGGAAGAGATGTTTCACATGTAAAATGTATAAAAGATGATTCTGGAAGGATTTTGACTGACGATGAAAATATAAAGAAGCGATGGAAGGAGTATTTTGAGAAATTGATGAATGAGGAGAATGAATGGAATGGTATGCTTGAAAACCCACCAGTGAATATGGGCTTAGTGAGAGAAATTAGTGTGGAAGAAGTAAAAATGGCTGTTAGGAATATGAAGAATGGGAAGGCGGTCGGCCCAGATGGAATACCAGTAGAAGTGTGGAAGTTGCTGAGGGCGGATGGATGGAAGTGGTTGAGTTTATTTTTCGGTAAATTGTTGCAGGAAGAACAAATACCCGAGGAATGGTGCAGTAGTATACTGGTCCCCATTTTTAAAAACAAAGGAGACGTCCAAAACTGCAGCAGTTACCGGGGAATAAAACTCATGTCACATACGATGAAAGTCTGGGAAAGAATAATAGAGAGAAGAATGAGAGAAGAGTGTGAGATAACACAAAACCAGTTCAGATTCATGCCCGGTCGAGGTACGACAGATGCCATTTTCGCATTACGCCAATTGTGCGAAAAGTACAAGCGCGTTCATAAAGATCTGCACATGGTTTTTGTCGACCTTGAAAAGGCGTACGATCGGGTTCCCCGTGAGGTTTTGTGGTGGGCGTTAAAGATGAAAGGTATGCCTGGGAAGTATGTGAGGTTAGTCCGTGCTATGTACAGAGCATCCCGTACATGTGTACGATCTGCCGCGGGAACTACGGGCAGTATCGATGTGGCGGTAGGGCTGCACCAAGGGTCGGCATTGAGCCCTTACCTCTTCCTACTGATTATGGACGCTTTGACGTCGGATCTGCAGGATGAGGCACCCTGGTGCATGCTCTTTGCCGATGACATCGTGCTTGTCGGGGAAGAAGGCATCGAGGTACAGAACAGACTGACGGGGTGGCAACGGAGGCTGGAAAGTGTTGGCTTGAAGATCAGCAGATCCAAAACCGAATATCTGTGCTGTGATTTCGGCGGTCTTTCCAGTCCTGTACCCATGTCGTTGGATGGCGCTATACTGCCTATCTGCTCAGATGTCAAGTACCTCGGTTCCCTCATTCAAGGCGACGGCGGAATAGATAGAGCTCTGCAGCATAGGATTAACGCAGGGTGGATGAAATGGCGACAGGTCACAGCCACAACGTGCGATCCCCGAATGCCAATAAGGCTGAAGGGGAAAATTTACAAATCGATCATCCGACCTGTCGTCATGTATGGAAGTGAATGCTGGGCCGTCAAGAAGAAGGATGAAAATAGACTGCATGCGAATGAAATGAGAATGTTACGATGGATGTGTGGTGTGACAAGGATGGATAAGATAAAGAATGAGTATATAAGAGGAAGCCTGAAAGTAGCGCCAGTGGTAGAAAAGGTGAGAGGAAGCAGATTGGCATGGTTTGGGCATGTGATGCGGAGGAATGAAAGTCATGTCACAAAACGAGTGTTGAATATGAATGTGGAGGGACACACGGGCAGAGGAAGGCCGAATAAAAGATGGATCGATTGTGTGAAGAGTGATATGAGAATTAAAGGAGTAAGTACGGAAATGACGGCTGATAGAGAGGAATGGAACAAAAAGATTTACTGCGCTGACCCCAGATAATGGGAAATGGTTTAGAGAATGATGAAATAAAGTAACAATAAGTCTAACAAAAATAAAATGTTATGATAAAATTAAAACTATGTGTAGCTTAATAATGTAGAATATACAAAAGAAAAATAGAAAAGTCAAGTTTATAATATTAGCTACCTGCCTGAACTAGGTTGAGTACCTGTGTTTCAGACATCACTTATACAATCGGTTTAATAATGTAGGACACTAGATATTTAAATAATTAAACTATATTATATAATAAATAAAATAACTAAATAACAATTATTGTTACGTACAATTAATGCAAACTATTTTAGAATTTCTAACAACTTCTCCGTGTCTTCGTAATTTAATTTATTTAGATATTCCCTTACACTTATATTACAGTTCTTATAACTTAGACTATATACCTTTAGTGACTTGTTGAGCTTGTTATATAGAAAGGGTCCTAAAAATACGTAAAATTTGTTCACAAATGCGTGTTTGGTTTGAGGGTTTACACAAACTAAGTCCATTCTTCTCCTGTCTATGGATTTAAATGGAAGTTCGGTATGCTGTTTTAATATGATGTTGAGGATAAACAACTGACGGACAGTTAGTACACTACATGACAAGTACAGTTGATGTGTAGGAAACATGAATGGACGGAAAGTGGCTACCTTCAGAACTGCTCTCTGAGCACGTTCTAGTGGGAGCAATATTGTTTTAGAAGCACCACCCCAGGAAGTAATGCCATAAGTAAGTATGGATTGACACAAAGCCAAATAGACCTGCCTTATCAATTTGAAGTCAGCGATATTACGAAGATATTTAAAAATATATATTAATTTACGAACTCTAGCACAAAGTAAATCAATGTGCTTGCGGAAATTTAAATTTGTGTCAAGCGTGATACCTAGATATTTTATATTGTCTGTTTTTGTTAATGCGGGACATGCACATGCAGTGTCATCATACGAGTTACAATGATGAGCGTAAATATTTAGGTGAGTAGGTATGTTATTATTTCTCATTAAAAATAACATATATTGTGTTTTATCAGCGTTTAAACGTAGGAGATTATTAAGAAGCCAATTAGATACTATATTAAAGCCTTGCTGAGCGTATTTATAAACCTCATCTCGTGATTTAGCTGAGAATAACAGGGCTGTATCATCCGCATACGACATTATGACACCATTTTGAAGTTGAAGATTGCATAAATCATTTATATAAATTAGGAACAATGTAGGCCCCAGGATACTGCCCTGTGGGATACCAAAAGAGCTGTTTTGTAATTCAGTACTTGTATACTCACCGATTTTTACACACTGAAAGCGATCACTGAGGTAATCGGAAAAAAATTGTAGTTGAGTTCCCCTTATGCCAAGTGTTTCAAGCTTCTGCAATAGTATAGGGCAAGATATAGTATCAAATGCTTTAGCAAGGTCTAAAAAGATCCCAATTGAGTGCATACCATTGTCAAGATTACTTGTGACATAATCAGTCAATTGGTGCAAGGCATCATTACATGACCTCTTAGACCTAAAACCAAATTGTTTGTCTGACAGCAAGTTATTAGTTTCCAGGTATTGTATTAACCTGGTATTTATGATCTTTTCTAAAATTTTAGATAAACCAGATATAACTGAAATCGGCCTATAGTTATTAACTAAGTTTTTATCCCCAGCTTTGTAAATAGGAGAAACCACTGCTTTTTTAAGCACTTTCGGGAAAATTCCATTTGATAGGCATAATTGAAAGATATGTGTTAACGGGGCGGCCAGTAAATGTTTAAATCTTTTGAGTATGCGATTAGGTATATTGTCCCATCCAACTGCACAATCTTCTTTCAAGCCAGATATTATACTTAAAACCTCATCAATATCGGTATTTAACAATACAAAAGATTTTAACTTAGAAAAGGATGTGGGCATAAAAATTGAATTACGAGTGCTGCTTAATTTTAAAGTTGTCTCTGCTATATTTTTGCCAACATTAATAAAATAATTATTAATTTATTGGTTGCTTCGTTTGGGCTTTTGTCTAGTGACAGTAGATCAAGTGGGGGTCCAAGATTTTTTGAACTGAAGGTATTATTTTTAATGAACTTCCATACAAGTTTACTGTTTTTACCGGCCTTTTGTAAAACATTTTTATCATATTGTATTTTGAGGTTTTTTAATAGCTTATTGCAAAAATTCCTATATCTTTTATAAGTAGCAGAAAGTATTAAATAATCAGGAGAAAGTTTAGATTTTAAATGAAGTTTGTCTCGATTTCTTATACAGCGGACGAGATCAGGTGTTATCCAAGGTTTAATATTATAATACTTACGTGACAGTTTTATTGTTGATGTATTATTTATTATTGCGTATTGCAAAGAATTTATAAAGTAACTCAAGGTCGTATTTGCATCGTCAGAGCAATAAACAAAGTCAAAATTAATGCTACGAATGTCATTTTCAAGGTTCGTCATATGGACTTTAGTGTAGTTGCGTATGCAGTTTTTTCTAGGTAAGGTTAATTGTAATGTTAGTAAAATTGTTTGATGATCAGTAAGCGAGGAATTAGTAACTAATGTTAATGAAGGTTTATTTGATTTAATCAAAAATGGTCTAAGCTGGAGCCGCTTTGATGTGTAGGGTGGTAATGTGTTGGTAAGAGTCCATGAAAAGAGCAAATATTTAGGTAGTTATGTGCATGGTTATCTGTTTTCCCAGGGGTAATGTTAATATTTATGTCACCGGTTAGGATTATATTTTTATACGTGCTAAGTTTGTTTAGGGTAATATCAAGGGACTCTAGAAATCTATCAATATTTTGTGAAGGAGGTCTGTAAATTGCGATAACAATCGTCTCGGAATTTATTCGAATGATTAAGCAATTACTATCCTGGAATGTAGGTTCTGTGACAGTTACTTTTAAATTATTACTAACATAGATTACTAAACCGTCATTTTGATTAATGTTTTTCTCGGTTTTGTGTAAAGAATAGCCATTTAGAATCGGTAGGTGGGGTGTTAGGTTTGACAGCCAACATTCTGTAAGGACAATAATATCACATTTTATATCCAGTCTATGCAACAAGACTTCAAACCCGGTTTTATTCCGATTTATGCTTCTAATATTTTGTGTAAGTAAGATTAACTTATTTTCAGGACGTGGAAGGAAGTGTTTACAGTCATCAACATTACATGTTTTAGCGTCAGACACAGAAAAGTTGTCTAGGTCATTGAGTAATTGATTCGCCATACTTAATCTTAAAGATAAACTAAAACTAGTGTTTAAGAGCTAAGTAAATAATATAATACGCGGCGCTCTTAGGCGCCCACATAGTCTATGGAGTTGATATATTTGTCCTCTGCGAATTTACGTGCTGGACAGCTTTCATCGCCAGTTTTGTGGTCGCATTTTCTTTTAAAACGTTTACACGTCGCGCAAACGGGGGCATGCGTTTTGTTATTACATTCCTTAAAGGAATGCCCGAGCTCTCCACAGTAGTTACATGTAGGGCTACTTTCCCGACAAAATTTGGCTGAATGACCAAACTGCTGGCAGTTGAAGCATCTTGTTACTATTGTAAAGTCTCTGACTGGGCATGAGGTCCAATTAATATATATTCGTCCCTGATTGATAAGGGCCTTCCTGATGCTAGGTGGCACTTCGACAATGTAATTACAGGTAGGAAGGTAAAGGTCTATATATCCAAACAGTTTATTTGCAAACTAATCTTCGCAAACAAGTCAAATTTCATACTCACTGAAATAAGAAAATGCTCTAGCTTAAGATATATTTCATTGTCTTCTCATTTTACTAAGAAGCAGGAGTGAAGAGTTTAGCTCTACCTTCCAATTTAGGAAGCCTAATTTTTTTTTAATTTACTAAATATGCTAATATATATTGTTTGACGATAAAATTCCCTCCAGCCAGTGAACTCAATGTGCCTCGAGTAGGAATCGCACGCACAGTTCCAACCATAAGACGTCGAAATTTGAAATTTTGACGGTTCTGCGGCGCAGTGGCTTAGCAATGAGTTGAGGCGCTAATGGCTGCGGGTTCAAATCCCGCACGGAACAAGTATTTGCATGGCCTGCAAGTAATTGTTCTGAGTCTGGATGTTTGTCTTTGTAAAATGTATGTCTGTAAACTGCTTCTAACAAGAGAAAATCCTGTTATATAGGGGTAGTAATGCCTTTTAAGAAACATACAAAGATTTAGACCTTTTGCGACATAGGCATCCATGAAGAAAGGGATTTGAAAAATTCAACCCCTAAGTGGGTTAAATAGGGCGATCGACTAGTATTCACTCTATGTACTCTCTGTGATTAAAACATCGATATATATGTACTACGCACTAGATTTCGCATTCCGAACATTCACTATGTTCAAATGAACTGTACTGCAATCCGTACACTAAACTAAATATTGCGTGAATTGAAAATTTGTGAATACCATAAGATAATTATATATTATTATATTTTATTTAGAAATATGTTTGTTCAGATTAAAATAAGAGTATTTTATATTAAATTCTTATATTTATTTTATATTAATATCTTATTTCATATTTAGTTAATGTCTTCATATCTAGTCGCGCATGCGTGACGACATAGAGTAGCGCACAATTTTTGTTAGGAATAGCTTCTCTAGTACGTAGTACATATAACTCAATGGATTAAAATTATTCAATACGTAAAAACAAAAAACAACCCGTTACGTGGTATTCCAGAGGTTATTATATATAGTTTATAAAAATTTATGTTTTATCGTCAGCTGAAAATGATGTAGGCGTAGCTCTTAGTATCTCAGTACTTACTAAATGTGTTCCAAAAATACTTTATTCCTGTAATATAGACAGAAAAAGTTCTCACAACGCTTGAAAATCGATGTTAACGATCGTAGCAGATGTTGTCCGAACCCGTAAATTTGCATTTCAAAGCTGTTAGTTTATAGTCAGCATTGTTATAAAAAAATCTGTTGCGAAATTTTATAAAAGAAATATTAGAAAAATTAATACTTATGTTAAAATTAGATAAATAATCATGTTTGAAAATCGATATTAGTATTATTATTTTCAACAAACGCCATTCACATTTTGCACAATTTGTGATCGACTTCATGAAAAAATAAATTGAAACCCCAATATTAGGTATATAAAACTTCGCCAAAATTGCCTAATAAAATACAATAAAAAGGTCATGGTTCAACACGAAGATTCATTTCTAAGGGTGAAACGAACTTATTCCTGAACGTTGAGTACCTATATATAAAGAAAATCGAATACAATAAAATTCTTATTATTTTCATTATACATTCTACCAAAAATCCACAGGTGAACATAGGTCTACCTATAGATTGCCTCATGGAGAAGATATTTATTAAAGTTGCCACGCTTGGCAAGACGGTTGACAACCGCAGTTTTTTTTTATTTTTTAGTTCTTACTAATAGGTCGCTGCTGCCCATATGCTGGTTTCTTTCCGTTTCTGATTAATTTGCACTTACAAATGCAATTTACAATGTCAATGTTGCCAGTGGGCATCAGACTCTGCGTATTATGAATAAATCAACCGCGTATTCCCTGAACTACTACGGTTCACCTAGGGGTTATGTATAATTGGAATGTGAAAAAAACCTGAGAAATTTCGACTGTTGGGTGAGCTTTTTAATAAACGTCGTACTCTCTCCTCCTAATCATATAATACATTTAAATTCGCCCTAAGCGCAGAATAATTGAACTCACGAGGCGCGTAGCTATTTAATACGACACTATCGTGAATATTCTAACATTAACTTCGCGTTTTATTTATTTTTTCATAGAATAAGAGTCACTACCCTGATGGTAAGTAGATGCTGTGACCCGTAGACATCTACATCTTTTCTCCATTAAGAATCGAAATGAAAATGCTGTCAGTGGAAAGGGTCTCCGGTACTGTACACTCACTATACGAAACGTAGCGGCATTGAGCTGCTATTTCACGCTGTTATTCTGTGGTCCCTGTCCGGTCGAGCAGATCCGTTTGTGCTCCACCCATAATATTGCTGCAGCATGTCTCTACTGCTTACAAATATGCTCTTATCCGTCGTTTTTATAAATACTTAACTCACTGTATTTCATAGCAATATCTATGTACCTACGTACTTAGCTGTTACAGAATGAAGCTTTTTAATAAAAGCGACATCTATTATCGCTTTTTAATAATTGTGTATGTAACTATGTTATTCGCTTGTTCTCATGCGATGTTCAGCTGTCTATCGACAAATGCGATAGAGGGCACTGAAACTAATTTTTCGGTTTTTATCGCGTGTTATTTTTTTTAATTCCCGACATTTTGGGTGCCTTACAGTTACATCACCAGTGGTCACACGGGTGTGTGCGTGTGGGGGGGAGAGATGTTTGACGTCCTGATGTCATATTTCGCCCGGCTACCTTCAGTTTTTGAATAATAGTTTTTGGTCCGATCTACGAAGAATGAGCTTGCAGTATCTTGAAGTCTTGTAGTGGTATACTTGGGTTTGGATTTAATTTTATTAATTATGGGATCCCCACTAGATGGCAGCACCCATCCATCTTCTCTATTGAATATATAGTGTTCTTTTGCGAGGATTTGTGGTCTATCTAATCTAATGCAATGGCGGGGACGATCTTGAACATGTTAACCAACTGCAGACTTCAGTGAACATGTGGAACATGATGGATGGGTGCTGCCATCTGCTTGGGATCCTATGATTAATAAAATTAAATTCAAATGGCACCATATCATAGATACCACAGCAAGTCTTAAACTTAACTAGGTCATCGTATCTTTCCAAAATATGGGAATCGCTTAGATTTTATGTTTCACTGAGTAGCTCCTAATGTATATATATTTAAGTTCAATGTAGTAGATAAGCCTTTTCAAGAATGTGGCAGCAAACATACTTGAAAAAGTTACCGTTTCCCACTGGACAGATGAGTAGGTGAGCACAAATCTAAGTCGTATACGCACTCGTAATGCCGCGTCCCATCACCAACCTGTCACATTTGGTTTCAGTATTTTATTCAGGATAGGTTTTCCGTCTTCAGTTAGCCGTCAGTGCCGTCAGCCTCACTCATCAGTGATCTTACAAACATGCAGTGCACTTTAAATAAACTTATATTCCTTCTAATGGATATCCCGATTGGTGATAATGATAAGCGTTTAAATTATTACTTTTATGTTACTTTGATCGTCGGTCCGCTTGATATTTTAAATAACTAGAAGTAGAATTGTACTTATCTGTATTTTTAGTCATCTAAATTATTTTGGAACGTATTTTTAATACCTGACGACGGCAAGGACCTAAAAGAGGGTAATATTTTTAAATCTTATACCTTATATCTTATACCTTATAATTTATCTTAAGTAATCAGTACGCCTTACTAATTAGTGAAGTTTTGACAAATTATATCTTATTTAATTCGCCATCTTCGTCAGAGTAAAATAGATTAAGGGCTGATTTTCAATCAGTTAACATTTATCCATTGAATAAATTATAATTTGGCTGAATATAAAAGTGAAACAATTGAACTATTTTATTCATGCAACTGTAATTTTCAATTTGTTTGTGTTTCATTTTGTCATATGAATAAATTTTAATTAAGGATTGAAACATCGGTCCTAAGTGATGATAGCAATAAAATTACTCTACTAGGGTATTAACTAAATACGGCTGTCGTGAATTACCAAATGATTGCGACACAAAAAAAAATTAATTAGCAAATGTATCTTATATGGCATGTCGTGAAAGGACCCCAAATTTACGACACAAATTGCTTTACGAATTAAAGATTTTTAGCTTAATAAAAAAGATGTTATATTATATCTATAAAATTTAAAGTTACCATTTATTTTCAAAATATGATTATTTATAAGTAATAAAACGAATGATCCAATTTCAAACATTCCTCTACGCTTTTTTACGAGCCAAATTGATATATCGAGTTTCATTGAAAAATTAATCTGCGTTGGAAACATTTTCGCGAGATGATTTTTCACCTGATTTTAAATGTCGCCTAAAATCGAACGAATCGTTTGATAGACCTCACCTGGTATCACAAATTAACTTTAAGATATGAATAAAGAACTGGTTCCACTTTGAGTACTGTTAAGGAAAGACACATGCTAGCAAAAAAAAATCGGATCTGGAAGCTTTCATTTAACACAAACACTTTCGCGCGAGGACGATAGTTTTGTGTGTTGTACAACTTAAGAGCTCAGAGCTCAGAGCCCGCGTGGGGTGGTGCCGTATATCGTAATTTGAACCAGGCTCTCGGCGTGTTTACGCCATTATTACAGGATCAGATACTAAGTGCCAGTCGATGTGCGCTGTTAGCTGTTTCAATATAAACTAACGCCTACCATAGAGAAGTGATCGAAATACGCAGGTAAGATTATAATCGCTAGTTTTTACATTTTGACTGAGTATTTAGTAACATAAACCTGTACAAATCGAATAACATCAATGCCGAAAGTTATTCTACCAAATGTTTGCCAGAAGTGTTCATTGAGGTGAGCAAAAAGCGACCGAACACGGGGCTGCTAGGGCTAATTTATTTATTTATTTATTTAAAAACTTTATTGCGTCCCTTTAGAAAAAAATGATACAAAGGGCGGACAGTGCCTAAAGGCATTCTCTACCAGTCAACCAGTGGTGAGAGTTTGTCATAGGTGAAGCAATTAAAAGAAAAGAAAAAAAATTGAAACTAAAATTAATACACATTATATGTAACAAAACAGATTATAATACATATATATGCATTGTGTATAATATGTGCACGGTGAAGCATTAGCTTAAAGCTTAGCTAATGCTTCACCATGACAATGATCACGTTCATTTAGCGCTTAAACAATGGACTTCCTGGACAGAAAACCAGTTTTGGGTCGACTTCATTTGGCACTGTGTGACTTTTATTTTATATTATTTTATTATATTAATAACAGTGGTAGAGCCACGCGGTAGTATTGCTGTCGCATGGATGGGCCGGCTCAAACCGGGGTGGTACCACGGCCTCACAGAATACCAGCGTCAAGTAGAGGTTTACCTCCGCGTTTCGCTTGGTGAGAGTATCCTTGGCCGGAGGCGCTTTTTACTGGAAATGAGGCATTCCATCTTAGTCCTCACGGGTGACAACGCATCCGCATTTTGATTCGCAAACGAGGATAGATGTAGATGTCTATGGCCCGCAGCAACCACTTACCATTAGGTGGACTGTGTGCTCGTTTGTCACCCTTATCCTATAAAAAAATTCCTTCAATAATCAGCTGAACGCGATATAGTTTCTATTGCCGGGAGATGTGCTAGTAGAGCTCGAGTATCTATAGAAGAGGTATCTGTGGTTGTTTAAGTGGGCTGTGTTTCACCCCTGTGCTTTGGAAAGCACGTAAAGCCGTTAGTATTGAGCCTGATTCCTCTCCGGTCATGTCGGTTTACCGTTCCATCGGACTATGAGAGTGAGGGAATAGAGAGTGCACCTGTGCATGCGCTTACACTCGCTTACTATAATACTGTCCTGCGCAGATGGCTACTCTCCGTTGGGACTGGCCACCGCTGTGACCGAAATTTGGTTTCGATGACATTATTACAGCCTTTCTTATATCTCTTGGGAATGCATAAAAAAGTTCTTAAATTAAAAAGAAAATCGGAAAATCTGCAATACATTTATTCATATAATCTCTTGTTACATTTATCTAACTCTAACACAGTACAAAAATATTTGTACACATTTTTTATCAGTACCTAATAAATACAATGATTGTAAGTACAATGAATTTACAGAACATAAATACGATAACTTTGTACATATTCGTAAAATGCAGTTATAAAAAGAATTATGCAATAAATCTTCAACGTCCATTAATATATATTATCTACCATTATGTTTTAAAAATAGTCTTTGGTATCTAAGAAAACATATTTTACGTAAGAGACACATCTTACCATTTTATAGGAATTCGTGCCTTATTGATATAGAAATACTTCTAATAATTACATTATAACTTCTTCAACAATATATACCAAAATTGTTTTTTATTAATTTGTCAAAGTTATTAGTAAATCATGTTCGCAATACTCATATTTTTTTTTAAATGTAGAATTCTAAACATCCATTTTGTTAATAACATAAGCACATATACAGACCTACAAAGTAGGATAGATGGAGTGTCGCGTACATTTCAATTGACGCCGACACCAAACCATATTCAACTTTTTGTAAGAAGATTCACTCACGCTCACATATGCATGCTGAATTAAACAACATGGTTTGGATGCATATGAGTGAGTCTCAAGAAGTTAAGCATGATTTTAGCGTCACTTTAAATAAACACAGCG
The DNA here is from genome assembly GCA_033319125.1 of Parnassius glacialis. Classification (NCBI taxonomy): domain Eukaryota; kingdom Metazoa; phylum Arthropoda; class Insecta; order Lepidoptera; family Papilionidae; genus Parnassius; species Parnassius glacialis. Next base: position 39,927,867 of record JAVANC010000021.1, on the reverse strand, counting down.
CTCCATCTATCTTTCTTTGTTGGTGTCAGAATATATTGGCGATATAATTCAGCTCATGTCAGCAACACAACTTGGTCGGCTCGACATTACTACGTTCGCTCAGAGTAGCAGCGTCATGTAGCTGTGCTTCGTATGGTGAATAAAGAAAACTGAACACCCTTATTTAACTAGTAATGAGACATTCGTCTTCGTCATCAGGACACATGCGTGTTTACTATCAGTTGGACTTTGTGTTCGTTTGTTACCCTAACTTAGTTCCTTCAAAAAGTGTACGAATTAATGCCTCAGTGTAAGCACGGCATTCAGCAGTATTTAATACAAAAAACATAAGTTAACTAGACGAAAAGAAAAACAGAGAAAAACTAATTTTATCGCGCTTACTTTTAAGTTTTTTATATACCGACATTTCGGACACTTTACTGCCCTTGTGTTCTTTCACGCGGGTTTTTATGAATCTTTCGTTAAAGAACATATCGCTAAAGTGAAATACCGACGCACATAGAAATCTGCAGTATGTTAACATGTTCAGGTTCGTCCCAACCTTTATATCAGATTTGATAGATCACAAATCCTCGCAAAAGAACACTGATTCCTACCAAGGATGATTCGCGAGGCTATTGAAATTAAAAAGCATCATGATTTCAATAGAGAAGATGACTATGTGCTACATCTACTTGAGATCAATAACTAATAATATTAAATCCAAACCCAAGCATTTGCACTTGCACACACAAGACTTTCAAGATACTGGAAGCTTCTTCTGCGTAGATCGGACACATGTTACTCAGACACAAAAATTTATAAATAAGTTCAAAATAGCTTTTGTTAACCATGACATCATATGTCCCCCATTGAATGGTCACCCATGGGGGTGCTGTAAAGTGCATGACATGTTATTAAGTTATCATTTGTTATAAAATTAATTATTAGTTATAAATCACAATATAAACATTATATCAAGTATGTACCTATATTTCGATATCATGGATATAATTTTGCAGGGATTAAGAGGAAGAAAAAATTCATATCCAATATCTGTAATAGTTATTAAATGGCAAGACGATCTGATAAAACGTGCAGTCATTGACGCAAGCGGCTCGGTACCGAGCTTTATGGCAATATTTGTGGGAGGTATGTCTCATTCCAGCCTATGCTTAAGTCCTATGCTGGGAATTCATCTAATTATACGTACGTAAGTTACGTACTTATGGCTGTTACAGTCTCAAGGGCTTCAAGTAGATGCTCATGATGAAAACATCAACAGCAGAAAAAATAATACATAATGTTTACTTCAACTAAACTAGGTAGTGATCATCGGGCTAGAGTAACACTCGACACATTTATTTTATATTAGTAGGCATATTTTTATTACAATAATTTATATCTATGTTACACATCTTGTAATTTTTCGTTGTTTATATTTATTTGTGATCTTTAATATCACTAAAAATATTTATGCAATTCCAGTTGATAGTTTCAAATACTAATACCATGACTACATGGGGGTCACTGTAGAAGCGTGCTCGTCGCGACCCCTGCCAGCCCTTTTCAGGGCTGCAATTCTACTTAGCTGCGCACCCATGTCAACGAGGGTTAGGGCGTCCCCCCAAGGCGACGCACACCAGCTCGTCCCCGTTGGTGTGGAATGCAGCGTGCAAAGCGGCGATGGGGACCGCCACCCGTCACGCACAGCCCGACACGGCGGAAGGTGGAGGACAGAGTGCAGAGTTGGCACGTGGAATGTTAGAGGAGGCATGAGAGATAAGACGAATGAGTTGATCGAAATAATGAAAGAAAGAGAATTAGATGTCGTGTGTATGTCGGAGACCAAACGGAAGGGCAGTGGTACTGAAGAGCTCCCTGGCGGGGCGTTAGCTCTATGGTCCGGAGTCCCGGAGAGCGAGAGCGCCCGCCAGGGAGTGGGGGTGCTGCTGTCGTCTCGGTTGGTCGATGTTATGACTGAATATAAGGTTGTGAACTCAAGACTTCTCTGGGTTCGCTTTAAATTGGGACTGACGAAGTTATTCCTTTTGGCTGTTTATGCGCCGGTAGCTTCGTCGTCCAGGGCTGAGCTGGAGGAGTTTTGGGAAAATGTAAGAGAAGTTCTAGATTTGGCTAGGGGAAACGAAAGAATTGTTGTATGTGGTGATTTGAATGGATGGGTTGGTACCGCTCGACCAGGGTACGAGTCGGTGCTTGGAAAGTTTGGCGATAAAAGGGTTAATGATGCTGGCAAGCTTATACTGGCGGTATGCAAGGAAAAGGGTCTTCTTGTGACAAACACTATGTTTAATCACAAGAAGATCCATATGTATACTAGAGAAAGTAAGAATGAGAGAAGTATGATCGATTTGTTCCTGGTGGATGACCGACTGCGAAAACAGGTGATGGATACGCGAGTGTTCAGGGGTGCTGACCTGGGAACGGATCACTATCTAGTGATTACTAGATTTAGGGGTCTGTTCGCGGGTTGGCGCTACCGGACGGCAGTAACAGAACCACAGTCGGTCTGTCGCATCCGAAGCTGGAAGCTTCAGGAAGCGGATACTAGGGACAAATATCATGCGAGGGTAGCCGAAAAGCTTGACAACATCGATGGCAGAAAAGAATGTGTTGAAAGAACATGGCAGAACCTTAGGGATGGAATGGTAAGTGCAGCGGAAGAAGTGTGTGGAACGATTAAAAGAGGCAGTAGTAAAAGAAGAGATGCATGGTGGAATGATGAAGTGAAAGAAGCTGTAAAGAAGAAGAAGAAAGCATAGTTAGACTACTTGGCCTCTAGTATTGATAAGGATATGAGAGAGAAGATGAAAGAAAGATATAAGCTGCAGAAAGTTCACACGAAAGCATTGATTGAGGAAGTGCGTGAAAGGTGTAGAATGGAAGCGGACGAAAGGTTGTCGCACAACTTTAAGGAGAACTCCAAACTCTTCTGGAAAGAGGTTGGAAGGACCCGAAGTGGTGCGACGGCCTTAAGAATGAACAAAGTGCTTTCGAGAACTAATGACGTCCTCTCAGAAAAATCGGACGTCATGCAGCGATGGAGCGAATTTTATAGAGAAATGTATGCGTGTGATGATCTTAGTGAGGGATCCGGGGATGACGTCGAGACTGGTACGCCAGACCCGGACCTCGATGACACTGAGGTCATCAGTATGAAAGAGATTGAACATGCGATTCGAAGTTTGAAATGTGGTAAGGCTGCGGGACTAGACAGAGCTACTGCTGAAATGGTCAAGTATGGTGGGCCTCGCGTCTGGGACAGCTTTCATCTGCTGTGCAATTTGTGCTGGCGGACGGGGGATGTCCCGGATGATTGGCGATCCGCAGTCATTGTGCCTTTATATAAAGGTAAAGGTTCACATTTTGACTGCGGGTGCTATCGGGCGATCAGCTTGACCAGTTTAGCAAGTAAAGTTTATTCGAAGGTTTTGACACGTAGGATGCAAGAGAAATCGGAAAGATTTCTATGGGAGGCACAATGCGGATTTAGACCTGGAAGAGGATGCACGGATCAAATGTTTTCTCTCCGCATGATCACGGAAAAGCTTCTGGCTGCTAACCAGAGGATTTTCTGTGCTTTTGTGGATCTTGAGAAAGCATTTGATAAGGTTGTAAGGAAGAAAATGTGGGAACTGTTGCCGGGGTATGGTGTGGATGGTCGATTGCTAAGGGCTGTGCAGTCACTTTACTGTGACTGTAAAGCCTGTGTGCGGGTAGGGCATGACCTGTCACCCATGTTTAGCGTCCAAACGGGCGTAAAACAGGGTTGTGTCATGTCTTCCTGGCTGTTCATACTGTATCTCGACAGCTGTTTACAGAAACTGAAAGATAGCTGTTTGGGTGTGAAATTGGGTGACATTAAAGTAAATTGTCTGCTGTATGCTGATGATGCAGTGCTTATTGCACCATCAGAGGCGGAACTGCAGGCATTAGTCACGTGTATGAAAGAGGAATGTGAAATTAAAGGTCTCCGCTTGAATGCTAATAAAACTAAGGTTCTGGTATTTGAAAGGGACGAAGAGAGAACGAAGTGTGAAATATGGGTAAATCAGGAATGTCTAGAACAGGTAAATGAAATTGTATACTTGGGGAGTGCTTTTAGCCGGGATGGAAGATGTGATTTAGATGTGGACAGGCGTGTCGCTGCCGGGAACAAAGTCAATGGTGCCCTGACTGCGTTAGTCAAAAGGCAAGGCGTAGTGAAGAGTGCACGCCTTGCAATACATAACGCAGTGTTGGTACCGACTTTGTTATATGGCAGCGAAACCTGGGTATGCCAGAAGAAACATAAAAGCAAGTTGAATGCAGTGGAGATGCGATCTCGTCGTAAAATGTGCGGCGTTACCATGGCCGACCGAAAGCGAAACGAAGAGATTCGCAATATGGCAGGTTTGAAAGATGACCTTATCACAAAAATTGATAGGGGCGTGCTTCGATGGTTTGGGCACGTTGAGCGAATGAGTGAAGACCGAATGGTGAAGAAAATATATAGCGCGAAAGTTAATATTAAAAGGTGTCGAGGTAGACCGAGACTAACTTTCGAAGACCATGTGAGCAAATTGCTCGAAGAGGGGAGGGTCAAGAGTACTCGGATACCTAGACGTGCATGTATGAAGAAGATGATGAATCTGAAAGAAGCGAAAGAGGTATGTAAGGATCGTGACACTTGGCGATCTGTTCTCTCTGGCTACCCCGTCAGGGATTGTGCGTGACGATAAGTAAGTAAGTAAGTAAGTAATACCATGACTGACTACGCTACCTATAAATGTCATGGCCTCAACAAAAATATAAAACAAAAGACACTTATTTACATAACTTATCGTTAATTATTCATAAGATTCATAAATAGAAGTTTTTTACATAGATTTAGACATTCTTTTATAATTTATGCAAATGTTGATTTCGAATATTTTTTAAAATATAGTTTATACCGCTAAGATATTATATTACATAATTATTATTATTTAAATATGAGACAGTAAAAACCTTAAATGCGGAAACGTTCTTTACATCAAATGAAACAAATTTTATAAATGCTTATACTTACTTATTTGGATTTTTAGTTTTAGCATTAGTGCATTAACTGTTTAATCTTTTATCAAATCTTTATTCACGTGATCATGAATAAAGTTACAATGTTACACTACTTTTAAGGTTAAGATTTATTTACGCTAAAGGCCTTAAGGACAAAGAATAACATAAGAATATTTAAACCACAAGTAAACAATTAAACATAATGTTGTGTTATTATGGCTAGAAAATGAAACAGACATGTCTCTATGATCAGCCTCTTATAAAATATAATACTTTTTTTGGCAAAGTCTCTAATAGAGGGCTAGTATTTTTGTTATGTACTTATATTTCATAAAGTTATCTATTCAAAAGTCATGATATTTTTGTGCTAATGAATAACTTGTTTAAGTCAATACAAATGATAATTACCTAAACAAATATTTAAAAAAAAATATAGAAAATAAGACGTGGCAAGTGAAAAAATCCTATGTTAATATTATAGTAAATTCATTTATATTTTTATTAAATGCGGTGAAATAAGTATGCGTTTTTTCCCACAGAGCAAAGAATAACTGCGCCACAGCGCCGGCGGGCGGCCGCCTACCGGCACGCTCTGTATTTTTTTAATTATTAAGTAATAAATCTTTAAACTCAGATAAAACAAAACATTATGACAGGATATTTCATCGAAATGGTGAAAAACTGTAAAACCATTTATGTAACATTTCTTATTTTAGATACATCATATTCATCTGGTGCCCTTTCCGCTCCCGTCTCGTTGAGTGTAATATGCGGTTTTTATAGCATGACGTCATCAGCGGGTACATAAGCGGGCATTCGCTGTCAGTCGCGAGATGAAGCCAGGACGAGAATCTGTGTGCGGCGGTTATCTGATTGGGCTCTCGGTATACTGCTGCTCCCAGAACGGTTTAACATCTGTAATTTGATAAGAAGTGACAATTAACTCTAGAGAGATTTATACATATGTGTTAATAATGGGGCCCAGCGGCACTAAGTCATTTATTTGATGAGAAAAATCAAGACGTTCACGTATGTTAATACAATATTACCTGTGCAATTAATAGTTTGTTGCGAATTATCAACTACAGTTCAATTCAATCAATTCAATTCAATCCTATGTTTAAAATACAGCGTTAAAAGTTCTTAATTTAGAATAATAGCTTCGAATGTCGTATAAATCATGGGGGACTATCATCATCGTCTTCGACCTTTTTAAGTCGTATTTTCGTAATAGACCTTTTCTGTAATGTTCTAAATTACATGTGGCAAAGGAGTGGAACAATTTGCCGATATTTTTCCTCTTTATTACGTTTACCAACAATTGCTAACACTAATACATCAAATTCGTACAATTACTTAAATGTATTAATAAAAGTGCTACAATTACGTAAAGATAAACTCCGAATGCATACAACTATAAAAATGCATAAACTGAAAAACCAATAAATAGATCCTCAAATAACATAAAAATATATATTAGTAAGAATAGTACTACTATTACATAAGTAGTACTACTACATAAACTGGAAAAAACACTTTAATCTATTTTACTTTACACTTTTCTACCGACTTTAAACAGGAGGGGGTACTCAATTCGACTGTATGTTCTTTAAGGTTTGTTACCTATTAACTTTTCTTCGGCGCTTCACATGCGGTGCCATATAAATTTGATCAAGGTCGGGCCAATAACTTTTGAGTTATTCTTAATAATTTATATTGAAGTCGGTTGTGCAAATTTTTTAATTTTAAATTATAACATATACTTAGAGAATATTCTGGGTGAGTCAAAGTGAATGTCGACTTGTTAGCTGTGTCTCTGTACCCATTGATAATTTTATAGAATCTGGCATAAGGCGAATTTCTTCTCAATAAAGTTCTTCTTAATCGTGGGTTTCTATCTTTTCGTCCGATAACAACCTGTGTGTCTTAAGGGCAAGAGTGAATATGTTTTGCCTTCTAGGATTTCATCACTACTTACCACCAGGTAGTGGTAATCAAGCACTGTTGTAATCAAATCATAGTTGCTCATAATAAATATTTAACCTTTTATTTTTAATATTAATAATAATGATTTCAAAATGAGGTTAATAATAATTATTTATGAAACGGTAGCAAATTAGAAAAAGTAACATTTGCATAACAAAATTTATTTTTGTTATTCAAATGTCATGCACGTCGAAGAAATAAACAAATATACTTCGTTTTACTATACAAATGCATGTTGTGGGTAGTGGCGTTGTAGGAAAACAAATCTCCTCTTCTCATCTCTTGTATGTAATAAAAGACGTTAACGGGAAAACAAGAAACATTTGTGGCTTTCAACGGATGGTGATATAACCATCCCATACACACACACACACACATATATATATATGTATATATATATATATATATAAATCTTACAAAGCAATAAGGACCGTGGCCGAGCTCACTTGACTACTCTAGCGCCATCTATTATCTATCTACGGAAGCGGTTGCGATGTATATCGATATGAAAATTTGACGCGCTAAATACATCGTTCTTTATTTAATACATTTCCATAGATGTCGCTACATGGTACCGCTAAGTAAGATTGACGAAGTCATTGGGCTCTAGTATATATATATATATATATATATATATATACAAATTACAAGAACCAGTGTAACCCGGTACTACTAATCCACCTACCAGGTGTGGGGATAATGGCAAATCCTGCTCACTGCGGCAGAAGCCTTTTAGGTGGCAGGACTTTTTTTGTATCTAGGAGTCTGTCTAGGTAGGTAACATCCTCTCATCTATTTTTGTCACCAAATATCAGTGTCTTAAGGCTATGTGTCTTGCCATCTTCTTTTTTTATAGAGCAAGGGTGACAAACGAGCACACAGTCCACCTGATGGTAAGTGGATGCTGTGGCCCATAGACATCTACATTTATCCGCGATTAAGAATCAAAATGTAGACAAATCGGTCACCCCTGAGGACTAAGATGAAAAGTCTCGTTTTCAGTAAAAAGGATCTTCGTTTCTCCATACTCACAATACGAAACAGCAGCATTAAGCTGCTATTTTACGCTGCTGGTATTCTGTGGGAGCGTGGGACCTCTAGGGTCGAGCCGTCCCATTCGTGCTACAATTATAAATGTAGCTGCAGCATCTCTACCGCGTAAAAAGGAGCCTCTTGTTTGAAGATTTTTTTGTTCGAAATTGGCTTTAGGTATCCATGGTCTCTAGTTTATTTATTAATTTATATAGGCTTTCTTTGCACACCAACTACAAAAATGCACTTAATGCAAGGCATTCTCTACCAGCAGTGGGAACTGTTCACTTACAATCTGGTGGACTGTGTGTTGTTTGATCACTTTGATATTATATAAAAAAGCTTATATCCAGAAAAGACAAAGGAACAGAGAAAATACATATTTACCGTAGCAACAGAATGTGACCGTCTTGCGTGCGTTGAACTGAGAAGATCAGAGTTTGCGGTGGAATCTGAACGAGATCGGAGCGTGCCTCGAGCATGTCGCTTGTAAAGCTTTCCACACCACAGCCATCGATATGGAGGAACTCTCCTGGAATAATTGATGCTTACTACATTAATTACATACTTATAGAAATCTATATTTTTGTATATATTTGGTAGATTACATAGAAACATAAGCAAAAAATAAATAAATTGCAATGAATCTTACAATCTATTTGTTGTTACCGTGTAGCGGCGGTGTATGAATATCCACTACCCCATATCATATCGTGGGTGTTGTAAGAAGCGACAAATGAAAAAAAAATCAGGAGATTGGATAATTGGCGGTCCACCACTGTGCGATTTAGAAGATGTTTTCTTCCTCGCACGACTTCCTTGTGGAATCGATTACCATCAGCGATTTTTCCGGACCGATACGACTTAGGGACCTTCAAGAAAAGAGCGTACTCCTTTTTAAAAGGCCGGCAACGCATCTGCAATTCCCTCCCTGGTGTTGCAGTTGTTCATGGGCGGCAGTAGTCACTTACCATCAGGTGAGCCGCATGCTCGTTTACCCCTCTCCTATAAAAAAAAAAATGGGCAGATACGTCTTCCTAATAGCAACTAAAAATAAAAACTGCGCTTGCCATTAGAATAGAATAGAATAGAATAATTTTTTATTCAATATTGATTATTACATAATTCTTATTGAAAGTCATTTTTTATTTACCACTGGTTCGGAAAATACCTCTGTCCTGGGAAGAACCAGCAAGAAACCCAGCGGGACTTTTTTTTCAAACATATTTCACTTAACAATAATTTCATTTATACAATTTTTAAATGATTTTTAATAGAACCAGCATGGTGGCGATCACCTTATTCCCAGGGGTTATTTTCATTCATGTATTCCTTGATATTATAATAACCCTTTTTGTACAGTTTTTCTTTAATAAAACTTTTAAACTTGTTTATTGATAAACTTTGAATATGTTCTGGGATTTTGTTGTAAAAGCGTATACATTGCCCCATAAATGAATTACTGATTCTGTGGAGTCTAGTAACTGGTATTACAAGCTTATGTTTGTTCCTAGTGTTTAAAGAATGCACATCCTTATTCTTATTAAAGCTATTTATGTTTTTATGTACATACATTAGATTTTCATAAATATATTGCGATGCCAAAGTTAATATGTTTATTTCTTTAAATTTTTGTCTGAGAAACTCTTTACAATTTAGGTTATAAATCGCCCGAACTCTCTTTTGCAAAACAAATATAGCTTCAATATCAGTCGCATTACCCCATAGCAAAATTCCATAAGACATTACGCTATGAAAGTAACTAAAATACACTAATCTAGCTGTCTCAACATCTGTGAGACTTCTAATCTTTCTTACAGCATATGCTGCAGAACTAAGTCTGCTTGCTAATTTAGATATATGGGGGCCCCATTGAAGTTTCGCGTCAATAGTAATACCGAGAAAAACAGTGGTATCCACAAGACTCAACTCCTCCCCATTTAATAGCACATTGGTATTCGAATGTTTTACATTAGGTATTGTAAATTTAATACACTTTGTCTTATTGCCGTTCAAGAGCATATTGTTGGCGTTAAACCAATGTACTAATTTCGATAGAGCATTATTTACATCGTCATAATTAATTAACTGCCGTTTGAGTTTGAAAATTAAAGAGGTATCGTCAGCAAATAATACTATATAGTGATTGTCCCCTACAAGATAAGGTAAGTCATTAATATAGAATAAAAACAGGAATGGGCCAAGAATCGAGCCCTGAGGAACGCCCATTGATACTACCGATCCGGAGGAACCTTTACCATTTATCACGACTTTTTGAGTTCTGTTACTTAAATATGAAGTAATAAGTCTAAGCGCCAAATTTTTTACACCGTAATGTTGTAGTTTCCTGATTAATGTTTCATGATGAACACAATCGAAAGCCTTGGAAAGATCACAGAAAACATTCTGCTAGCCAAGCGTAGCAATTATGGCAAGTATCCCCCCTATGAAAAAATCCATGAGGAAGCCCTATGTTCATCAGTGGACTTTTATAGGCTATAACGGTAACGGATGCTTCAAATAATTACAGGTAGTCGGCATTCCTTACAATCTTCAAAATTTCTTTCTTAGGAGTTGCAGGTTGAGATAGCCTGCGGCGGTGATTTATCGTAAGTTGAACTAGTGAGGTAAATTCTAAATGAACTATCGCTTTGGAATTATTAATGTCAGTTTCGAAACTTAGAGTATTGCTGTGACAGAGCAGTACGATTCAACTAAAAGAGAAGCCATAAAGTTCTCATGTAGTGGGTTCCTTTAGTTTTTTTTCTGCCGACTTCCAAAAAGGAGACGGTACTCAATTCGAGTGTATGTTTTTTTTTATGTGTGTAACCTCATAACTTTGTAATGCGCGAACCGATTTCGATGATTCTTATTTTATATGAAAGCTGATAGTTCTCGTGTGGTTTATCAAGGTCAGACCAATGGTTATTGAGTTATTCTTATATAACCTATATTGAAATCGGCTGTAAAAAAATTTTAATTATTATGGGATAAGGGTAACAAACGAGCACACAGTCCACCTTATGATAAATGGTTGCTGTGGTCCATAGACATCTATATCTATCTTGGATTAATGTCTCATTTCGAATAAAAAGGGTCTCCGCCTCTAGTGAACCAGTGGATGTAGTCACCCACCGTACAAATCACAGCAGCATTAAGCTGCTTTTTTACGCTGGTATTCTGTGAGAGCGTCGTCCTTTCCCGATCGAGTCGACCCATTCATGCTACAACCATAATATAGCTGCAGCATGGCTCTACCACGTATGCACAAATGCCGAGCAATGGATATAAAAAAGTTGGTATTTATATTGATTATGGTGGATATCAATAAAACACTATTGAGATTTTTTTACGACTACAGTTCTAACTTCTCGAGAGAGCGTATCACAATTTGTTGCCTACGCATACATACATCCGCTACTTTGTGTGTACACAAGAATTCACAATCACCTAACTATATTGACTTTCGAACATGTGATTGATGCCGAATTGTGACAAATGTTTTCTTATTATAGACAGAACAATTTGACGAGAACCCTGTATCATATAAATTTGAAAAATCATCAAACATGGAATAACCATTGCAAACACCTCCAATTTAATTAATATGTTGTTTAATATCACTAGTAGATAGCGATAAATTGGTCTGCTAAATCAAGTATAATTAAAAACTTGTCTCAATCTATCTGACAATCCTCTGACGTAACTTTTAAGCAACACTATTAAAAATAATCGAATAATCAGATGCAATGTATTTACGAGTAAAATCACAATTCATTCAGAGCGCACAATCAATCATTTGATTTCTTATTTGGTCTGTAATATATCTTACGTAGCTGACAACTTCCTATAATTCAAGAAATGTCACCGTAGTGAATACCAACTGGGTTATCTATTAATCAATCAATCATCACCTATACGCTATCCTATATTAAGTTGGGCCCTAAAACGCGTCCTTATATCAAGCAGTGGAATTTGAAGACATTACGTGTTCATATTAATAGATTTTACTATTAACAAAGTTTCGGCATTATGGTAATGGCGTCAGAGAATCCATTATGCCATCTCTTATCATCGGTATAGTAACAATCCGTGTACGACAGGTGGAGGTATGAATAGTATATGCTAGATGTAACATACGCAGAATAGCGACTGGGAGGGGCATCGAAGTTACAACACCAAGTGTGTCTATTTGACTGTCATGACAATTTTTTTACGCGGTAGAGCCATGCTTCAGCTATATTAATAGTATAGTTGTAGCACGAATGGGTCGGCTCGACAGAGGAAGGACCACGCTCTCACAGAATACCAGCGTAAAATAGCAGCTTAATGTTGCTGTGTTTCGTATGGTGAGTGTAGAGAACCGGAGACCCTTTTTACTGGAAAAGAGGCATTCCATCTTAGTCCTCACGGGTGACAACGCATTTGCATTTTGATTCGTAATCGAGGATAGATGCAGATGTCTATGGGCCACAGCAACCACTTACCATCAGGTGGACTGTGTGGTCGTTTGTCACCCTTATCCCATAAAAAAAAATTCACGTGGTAGTGCCACACTTCAACTTTCCTAGCTATACAGAACTTCACCGAAATAAGACCACGCTCTCTCACCATAACAGTGTGAAACATTAGAATAACGCTGCTGTGTTTCATATGGTAAGTGTAGAGAACCAGAGACCCCTTTTACTGGTAACGACGTATTCGATTTTAGTCCTCAAGGGTAAAAACGCATCTGCATTTTCATTTCAATCGATGATAGATGTAACTAGCTTTAGGCCATAGCATCCGCTTACTATCAGGTGGATTGTGATCTCGTTTGACACCCTTATTCTTTAAAAAATAATGCCTTACAAAAGGAGGGATAAGTCCTGCAGTAGACTACTGACGAGCTGATGAACAAAAGAAATAGATAAGAAAATCAAAACAACGTTCAAACTTTGCTTTTATAACTTTTAAGTTATCTTATAATATGTATTATTTTCTTACCTTAAACTGGTGTAAATATGCGGTGAAAACATACAGCATATTAAGGGGTTCGCTGCGGAATTCAGCGGCGCTAGGCTCTGGATGAGAGTAGCTATCGCTAAATTGGTCTGCGTTGGTGGGATGTGGTTATAAACTTGTAATAAATCGAACACGATGTATGGCGACCAGCACAAGACGAACACTGTTGAGATAAGAAACTATATTTAGTTTCAATAAATTTACATGTGGTAGAGAGAAAAATGTGTATCTGATTGGGATTAGTTCACGAGTAATAAAATAAAAATAGATTTTAGTAACGATTTTTACTAGCTATTGACGTGAAAATCATAAAAGAAATTTAGTTTTCAGCGTCGCTGTGTAGTGGCGGCATAAGAGAATATGTTATTCCATATCATCCCATGGGTGTCGTAAGTGTGCGTACAGGTCAAGTAACATGTTGTATAACTTTTGTTTTATAACACGTCCACATTACGTAACATTGTTTTTTAACATTGCAACAATACTGTACACATTAGAATAACAATACAATATAACAATGTTATATGACATTGCCGTATGACATTGTGTGTGTCGTTGCCCCGCGCGACGCTTCCGTCGCATTCGAGTTATATAACAATCGTTTTATAACATTCAGCCTCCACATTACTGAAACATGTTATATAACCACATGGTATATACAATATATTTTATAAATGTTATATAATGTGTACGCACCGTAAAAGGCGACAGAGAGAAATGAAACAGGAGATCTTGATAACAGCTCAGAATAATAAAAAAAAACAATTGTAAACCTGCTTGCCAATCGTGGCAACTATGACAAATAAAATAAAACTATCCCTACTATGATACAACCTTTGGGGGAGGCCTATTTTTAGTAGTAGACTTTTATAGTGTAATGGATGGATGGAGGGATAGATATAGGTAATATATTATATATATTACTATCATCGAATTGAAAAAATGAAGATAATATTGTGTTCATAGCAAAAGGTGTGATATATTTCAATTTATTTCTGAACATTTATTGCAATAGGGTAGGTTATCGATGGTTTAGAATCTTATTACTACAATAGGACCGCAATAAAGTTCTTTGACAGAAATATATTATTGTTTACGAACTAAGATAAAATATTGGATACCTTTTTCTTTACTTCATTTCACTTTTTAGTATTTATGATGAAACAACGTTTAAATAAATAAACGTGATAAAAAGTTTCAAACGATCAACTGCAAACTTTTTCTCATCTTAAGAAGGTAATGTAACCATTGGGAATTCGCCATAACATTTTATTATCGAATTTAATGTCTTTATTTCCTCGTGATGTTTTTCTTCACCACTGATATCGTATAAATAACCATTATAATATAACATTTTGGTAAATCTATCACTGTACAGGAATATATTCCAAACATTCTTTGGATAAAAGTCCTAATTTTTTGATAGGGAAATACAACAAATGTTTATAAATCTGTATAAACTTTCCTATGTAAACATTTTTTTTCGTCGATCCAAAAAAATCCCGTTTACATTAAATATAAGATATAGTATACTTTTGAAAATTTGAAAATTCAAAGCTTAAGAGCGCCGTCATGAATGCCTGGTGCGCCCTCTAGTATCGATTAGCAGAACTAGGACAGTCAAGATTCTTCTAGAAATTTTTATGGAAGAACTTTGGAACTATCGACACCTAGTCAGTCGGGACCGGTATGAACTCGAACATTCTGAATGTTTCTACAGTAGAAGGTTCTGTAAAATATCTGTAAAATATATAAGGCTGGTATAGACCAAAACCCAGTAAATGTTGAATTGGCGATACAAGCGAATACTTCGAAGCGATACAACTGGGAACTAAACTGATCAGTAGTACAATTATGTTTTGTTATTAGTGTGGTTTTAAGTTGAAATTAGTGTTGTGTAATTAAAGTGTCAATTTTGGTAATTAACTCGGCAGTTTTTAATTGTCTCGAACCCCAAGCTCGTAACAATAGCTTAATACCATTTATTATTTAAATATTAAAACATAACAAAACAGCAAACATTATAAATTATCTGGTCAGTGAAAAAAATATTTTTATGTTTTTTTTTAATTTAATAATCTTAACCTTACCGGCCTTTTCTCTTGTAGCGTGAAGGCGGTTAATTACAGACACATTAATTGAATAGGATACACCCAGATCCGGAACAAGTATTTGTAGGCCATACAAATAATTGTTTCGTGAAGGATGCGAACCCGCGCCCCGTCAGCCCTGCAGGCCAAATGCTTAGCCTGTACGCTACGGAGCCGTCTTTTATGCAAGAAAGAATTCAATAGCTAGGGATAAAACGAAAATAAGATTTAGTAAATGTTTCATAGATCTTAAAACTAATAAAACTCTCTTTGAAACTGACGAATGAAAGAAAACGTAAGCAACAAAATATCGTTAAATGTTTACGACTTAAGAACGAGATGCTACAAATACAAATGTAAATACGATAAGGCAGGAAGCGAATGAAAAACTGCTGTAATAGTAATGCTGTAGTAGTAATCCCAAAATATTTTGATCTTGAACTGAAATAAGGTCGTTCCGTAGTACATGTTTCAAAATGTTACTATAAATGACACGTACATTATTCATTCAGTCACTATACATACTAAAGTCCACTGCGTAACATAAGCCTACCCGTAGCTACCTCATAAGGCGAATATTCGTTACAGTTACCACGCAGTTGGCAGGCGGCTTAGCAACCGCAGTTTTAGGGTTCCGTAGCCTAATGGCAAAAACGGAACCCTTATAGATTCGTCATGTCTGTTTGTATGTCCGTCCGTATCTCACAGCCACTTTTTTCCGGAACTATAAGAACTATGCTGTTGAAACTTGGTAAGGAGATGTATTCTGAGAACCGCATTAAGATTTTCACACAAAAATAGAAAAGAAACAATAAATTTTGTCTGTTCCCCATACATAGAACGGAAACTCAAAAACTTTTTCCATAAAACCCATACATGTGGGGTATGGATAGGTCTTCAAAAATGATATTGAGGTTTCTTATATGATTTTTTTTTCTAAACTGAATAGTTGGCGCGAGCGACACTTCCAAAGTGGTAAAATGTGTGTGTCCCCCCCTGTAACATCTAAAATAAGAGAATGATAAAACTAAAAATAATATATGATGTACATTACCATGTAAATTTCCAGCGAAAATTGGTTTGAACGAGATCTAGTAAGTAGTTTTTTTTAAACGTCATAAATCGTAAATTATATTACTGGCTGCTACGGAACCCTTAATGAGCGAGTCCGACCCGTACTTGGCCGTTTTTTTATTGTCATTAGAAAGTCACTGCTTCCCATGTCATATTTTCTACGGACTTCAAAAAGAAGACGGTACTCAATTCGACTATATGTTTATTTTTATAACTTTTCACTCGGTGAACCGATTTCGATAATTCTTTTTTCATTTGAAAGCTGGTGCTTCACATGTGGTCTCATATAAATCTGATTAAGGTATGACCGATAGTTTTTGAGTTATTCTTGATAATTTGTTGTACAAAATTTTTATTTTAAATTATTGTTTTGTTTCCATCTGTTGCATTACGGCACCCACGGACAATATGAGTTGTAAAATTTTTATACCGCCACTACACAGACAAGAGACAAGCTGCTGCTATTAATTTGATGTTTATTGCTGATAGAGTCTAAAACCAGATGGGGTCTTAGCAATGATAATTTGCCACTAGGTAGTGGCTTGATCGCCAAGCTCCAGCACATCCATTACCATATTCCAGTTTGGGCTGATATGAGAACTAGTTTATGGTTATAACGTAAAAAGAAATTCTTCTTATAGGTGCCTGGACAATGCATCTGCGACATTGTTTGTTTGAAGTTATTTACATATTCCCCTGGAATGCAGTAGCCACCTACTATCAGGCGAACCCATCGTTCGTTTCTCACTCTAAGGCCATGTACACACGGCTATACTTTTCCCGTATACCGTACACTAGATTTTATCAAACATAGTATTGGAAGTAGACAATGTCGATGTTATCGAATACGAGAATAGAATGGAATAGAACATTTATTTGCTTAAAACATGGTTCATAAGATGGTCAATGATGTGGAACTGAGATTTTTTGCCATAATTGACGATTGATTGAGACACAGTGGCGCTTATGTTCATGTTGTTTCGTTCACACGACTCGCCCATTCAAAAAAAAAAGTACCGTACACACTCGCGCGCGTTCCTGCAGTTGCCCTTTGAATCACACAATTATATAAAAAGGATGAACCCAATACCTCCTAGGGCGCTGCTTGCAACTCCGCTATAAAACCAATGTAAAGTAATGGAACACGTGGATTAATGATGGCGCGCACTATTCATCTAGATGCTTTTCATTCGATTTACTGTATACGAAAAAATCGAATCGTATGGTTGCTGTATGAACGATTGCATCGTCTCCAGTAAAACCGTATACGTGAAAAAATCGAATGCCTGTGATCAGCAGTGAAACGTATTAAATCTGTAATTTACTTTATTCTCCATGTGCGTCATATTTTCATCCAATACACGTAATTCTCACATAAACGAAAGTAAGTAACATCTCAAATAATTTTGATTTATTATCAAAAGTTATTAAAGAAACTAGATGCCATTTGAGTATCATTAGTTAATTAAACATGTTGTAAGCTTACCGAATACAATCACGAATGTCATTTTCACACTTTTGATTTTCGCCCTCGGTATTAGACCACGGGAGCTGGCGCGTCTTGAGTCTGGATCACATTCTACTTGACCTATAATATTATAAATATTTAATATTATGATTTTACTAAAAAAAATTAAATCACAGTTGTTTCAGATGTTCTTCGAGTATCCTTAATGGACGCCAAAAGAACACCTGTCGTACCCTTAGCCATAACTTTATTATTTCTGTAAAAAATATTGAAAGGATTCTATTAACATTTTAAATTCAAATTTTGTAACAACGTACACAGCCATTTTTAGAACCAGAGTAACCGACATAGCTCATCGGATTAGTAAGCTGAAGTGGCAGTGGGGCGGCCATATAGCTCGAAGAACTGACAACCGATGGGGAAGAAAGGTTCTCGAGTGGCAGCCTCGTACCGCTAGGCGAAGTGTAGGGCGACCTCCCACTAGAAGGAGTGATGACCTAGTGAGACATGCAGGAAGTCGATGGATGCAGGTGGCTCATGACCGTGTTTTGTGGCATTCCTTGGGGGAGGGCTATGTTCAGCAGTGGCTGTAATGATGATGATGACACAGCCATTTTTGGCAACTGCCAGTTCTATTATATTTAAAAAAAATTCTGTGTTTATAAGCAATATTATATCACTGTCTCAAGTCTTTCATTTAATAGTTACTTGCTATAATTTAAGTAAGATATATATTTAAATAGATATAGATAATACAACTCAAGCCAAAAACTTACTAACCATTTCTCATTGTTTTAGTTCTTCGGGAGTTGACGGGCGGACTCATTACGACAGCTTTACTCTTAGTCCAGATGGTCAATACTATAACAGCGTAACAAGCAGCAATAGCCAATGCAGGGAGCACAAAAATCATCACTGATACTAAGCTCATCCATATTTGCCATCTTCTAGGTGTTCCTAAATCAATCCAGCATTGCAGCTCTCCTAAAATGAAGTGACCATTTCAATGTTAGCAATAGACGTAAGAGAATTGCACTAAACCGGATATTGTTTCTTTTTTCAAAATACAAATAATATTTATAATACCTTGAACTTCCTTTACTTCATACAAAATAAGAAGTGGAATTGAGAAAATTATGCTTATGAGCCATGCTGATACTATAAGTCCTCTTGCACGGTTCCCTGAGAAAAAAGTACGGAATCAGGTTTCAAATACACTGTAACGTCTCTAATTCCTGAGAGGGCAGGAAGAGCCCAAAGAGCAGTGTGTTACTCGGACCAAAACCAAAACAGAATAACAAAAATATGGCTTTCAATGGAAAATTGTGAAATAAGTGCTAATATCAAATATTTACACATAAATACCGAAACACAACTTATATAACATATTAATTAGAAATTACTGCCATCGGGTTTATTGCCTTTAATTATGGAATGTGAACACAGATCGATGACCCCCAAGCAATGTAAACACTGTAATTACTCGTACAAATATTTGGTTGGCTTACCATAATTAAGTACACAAAATTTTCTACGAATTATAAATAACTTAATTAATAATTTGGAATTTTTGTTTCAGATATAGTTTGATCAAATTTCTTTATTTTTTTACCACGTACAAGTCACTTTCTTCGTTTTATGTTGTTCCGAGTGGAATTTAGTAATTGATTTTAAATTTTTAAACTAACTTCCCGATGAGCTGGAAACAACAACAATGTACATGGAATGTATGTGTGTAAATGGACAATGTAAGGATATGATAAAGAAGTGATACATTTTATTTTTAATTAAAAAAAACGCTTGTGCGAGTTTTGAGTATTATAGTAAATTAATTTTATAACAAAAAATTTGGCGTATATCGAATATCCTTAAAATTTAAAATTTATCTGATTGGATAAAACGCCGACATTATTTTTCAATTAGCTTGAAATATTGTTTTTATTGCTCAAAACACAACATCTTTTTATTGAGTTTGTTTTCTTTAATTGATATTGTTTATTATTCATTTTATAAGGAATGTAGCTTGTTTTATTTTATCTCGATCATGAAAAATAACGGCTTATCTGAATCACCTCTATTTACGATAGAGATTCAAAGAATTACCAAACAATTATTACTAAACGTATACTATTATTACTAAAATTGAAAAGTATTGTTTCTTATAATTTTCTCATTAAAAAATCTTCAAAAAATTCCCCCCTTTATCAAATACATTTTACTCTTTTCACTTATAAATACACATACTTACAAATATACGTGCAAGTATTTTTAAAGTATTTTTTTTCTATAAGACTGAAGTATGAGAGAGAGAGAGAGAGAGAGATTGTTTGTGGTCTTACAGTAAACCTGATGTTTTTTTTTATAGGAGAGGGGGCAAACGAGCATGCGGCTCACCTGATGGTAAATAACTACCGCCGCCCATGAACAACCGCAACTCCAGGGGAATTGCAGATGCGTTGCCGGCCTTTTAAAAAGGAGTAGGCTCTTTTCTTGAAGGTCCCTCCCTAAGTCGTATCGGTCCGTAAAAATCGCTGGTGGTAAACTATTCCACAAGAAAATTGTTCGAGGAAGTTTATCTTCTAAATCGCACAGTGGTGGACCGCCAATCATCCAGATGGTGTGGATGGTATCGGGAATTCTGCCGCGATGTGCGTTCGTGAAATTTGGCTTTTGGATTAATCCGAACAATTCCTCAGAGCCCTCCCCGTGGTAAATGCGAAAGAAAATGCAAAGAGATGCAACATCTCTTCGCAGCGTTAATGAGTCTAGCCGATCGGAAAGGACTCGGTCGTCGACGATTCGAGCCGCTCTGCGCTGGATGCGGTCAAGTGGAAGGAGCTGTCACTGGGGAGCCCCAGCCCAGATGGGAACAGTATTCCATGTGAGGCCGAACCTGCGCCTTGTAAAGTTGCAGCCGTTGTGCCGGCATGAAATACTGTCCCGCTCTGCTGAGCACGCCAAGCTTTTTAGAGGCCAATTCGGCCTTCTCTTCCAAGTGACCACGAAACTGCACGTCACTCGATATGTCGACGCCGAGGATTCCGATACTGGCTGAGGCAACTAGGGGAGTGCTTTGAAACTGAGTAGATACGACAAAGGGTTTCTTTTTAGCGGTAAACGCGCAAACTTGTGTCTTCTGAGGATTAAACTGGACTAGATTTAGTCGCCCCCAGTCCGAGACTTTGTCCAGCAAAGACTCGACTTCAGACACAAGTTTGTTCCGGTACTCGGAGACGTTTTCCCGAGAAATATTAGCACGGCCGGTGTATAGAGCATCATCAGTGCTGTCATCCGCATAGCAATGAATGTTTCTAGTTAGCAACATATCATTGATATGCAGAAAAAACAGCGTTGGTGATAGCACACAGCCTTGTGGAACACCAGCGTTAATGGGCTTGTAATCGGAGCATGCACCGTCTACTACGACCTTGATGCTCCGATCTGCAAGAAAGCTGGTGATCCAATTGCACAATTTCTCGGGAAGCCCATAGGAAGGGAGCTTCGAAAGAAGCGCTTTGTACCAAACCGGATCGAAAGCCTTCGCAATGTCCAAACTAACGGCCTATGAGTCAAGTAGACCAGAAGATCACCAGATGATCGACCCCAACGAAAACGGTATTGGCGATCACTAATCAGCTGGTGATCCTCAAGGTACCGCATGAGGTGGCAGTTTATAACGCATTCCATTATTTTGGGGAACAACGGGGTGATAGCGATAGGCTTATAGTTGGACGGGTCTGAGCGGTCGCCTTTTTTAGGGATCGGGTGGACAAAAACTGTCTTCCATGATTTTGGGACTACGCCTTAGGAGTAGGAGTACCGGAAAAGACGCGTTAAAACCGGTGCCAACTCCGGAACACACGTCCTTAGCACAATTAGGGGGATTCCGTCAGGCCCACTCGACTTGTGGATGTCCAGGGAGAGAAGTGCTTTGCAAACCGAGCGCTGTGAGAACAGCACATCCGGCATGAAACACTCACACCGCTGGATAGTCGGCGGTGTGTTCCCCCGTCATCAACAGTCGAGTTGGACGCAAAAAGGGAGCCTAAAAAATCGGCTTTCGTTTTTGCGGCGTGGGCCAGTGAGTCGTCCTCCCTGTGCAGAGATGGTAGTGATGGCTTACAGAAATTCCTTTAGACAGCCTTGCCGAGAGACCAGAATGCACGGGTTCCCGAAGGAAGGCGAACTAGTTTCTCGCCAATTCTGTCTATGTGCTCTGACTTTGCCTTGGCAATAACTCTTTTGAGGGACCTGGAGGCAAAGTTATACTTCTTTTTAAGTATGCTGGTGTTTACTTCCCGAGTCGCCAAAGCCGCAGCCCAGGCTTGATAACACTCCTGCTTACTGCGTAATGCAGTGTTACAGGAGCGACCAAACAAAGGCTGAGATCTGCCTCCGATGGGTACCACAGATGATGGAATAAATAGTTTCATTCCCTGTAGCACCACATCAGTGACAGAGTCAGCAACAGCGCTAAGATCATCGGGCGAGAAGCAAACCCGCCCCCACGGGGAGGAAGCAAAGAAAGACCGCATTCCGCCCCAATCCGCCGACCTGTAATGCCAAACACGGCGGCAACCTATAGAACGCAACCGCGAGGGGAGCGTGAGTGGCACCACACTCCGGATCAGACAATGGTCCGAAGAGCCAAGAGGGGCATCGACGAAAACCTGATATCCGTCCGGATGAGAGGTCAGCAGAAGTTCCAACAGGGAAGGTGTATGATCTTCAACATCTGAAATCCGCGTAGGCGATGTAACCAGTTGTGTCAGACCATATGCCAAAGCAAAGTCATGAACAGATCTCCCCGCATGATCGGCTAAACGTGAACCAAGCCATTCGGCGTGATGGGCGTTAAAATCGCCAAGGATCACGATCTCTACGGATGGGACATGTCTGTTTCGGCATTACCGCTATGGGACCTATAGAGGCACCCGTAGACGCACGGATGGTCGTCGCTGTCTACGCGTAGCCAAAGGATGGACAGGTCCGAACCTTCAAGACTGCCGAGGCGAAGAGAACAGATGTCCTCTCTGACATATACGCAAACTCCAGCCCGAGGCACAAAGGAGTGCTCCAATTTGTACCTAGGGTAGGAGAGATACGAAGTATCAGCAGGAGAGGACACCTGCGTCTCGGTCAGAAAGAGCAAGACCGGCTTCGCCGTCTCGAGATGGTAGTGGACGGCGTTTAGGTTCGGGTGAAGTCCCCTGATGTTGCAGAAATTCACGGATAGCGTGGCAGGGGTCGCCTTGGTCTTGTTGCTCAGTTTGCCCCGAGCAGTTATGGTGTTGAGCGGAATTTTGCCCCCCCCCCCCCCCCAGAATACGCGGGGCAGCCTGAGCACACGCGCTCAGGAGTGGAATAGCATGGTCGTAGATGCTCAGCGAGGGGTTCTCCAGAGGTGCTGGTACCCTGGGGTAGTCTATGATGTAATTCCTCTACCATGTTGATGGGGGGGGGGGGATTGGGCCTCCGGTGTCCTGCACTCACCAGACGAAACGCGGAAGCAGAGCTTCCACTTCACGCCGGTATTCTGTGAGGTCGTGGTACTAACCCGGCTCGAGCCCGCCCATACGTGCAACAGCAAAAGCTGCTGCGTGGCTCTACCACCGTTACGTAAGTGGCTACCACGGTAAGTGGCTTCTGCAGTCCATGGATACCTGCGCTATTTTGAAACGAAGAAGGCTGACGTGAATACGTAAATGCCTCACAGCTTGTTGTTATTCTGGCTCTTTATATACCCGTCAGACCAGACTACAGCATTACAAACACTACTATTATGCGATAAAAATCTCGTAGTTAAGAGGATTGTACCTAGCCAGACAGAGTGCTAGGCAAAAAAATCCTACCGTCTATAACAAACGGACTGCTAGGCAAAATAAATCCGACCATCAAATAACTATAATATAAGCTATAAACTATCTGTGTTTTTTACGTGGTAGAGCCATGCTGCAGCTATATTAGTAGTATAGTTGTAGCACGAATGGGTTGACTCGAACGGGGAAGTACCACGCTCTCACAGAATACCAGCGTAAATTAGCAACTTAACGCTGCTGTGTTTCGTATGGTGAGTGTAAAGAACCGGAGCCCTTTTTACTGGAATTAGGGCATTCCATCTTAGTCCTCACGGGTGACAACGCATCTGTATTTAAATTCGTAATCGAGGATAGATATAGATGTCTATGGGCTGTAGTAACCACTTACTATCAGGGCGACTGTGTGCTCGTTTGTCATCCTTATGCTATAGAAAATATGAGTACGCTGAAAAGAACACGGGTTATCCGTTTTACCTTTATCACGCTATATGTCGACGTACAGCGGAGGTTATACATTTTTCAAGACACGTGATACTCTGTAATTTTGTTGCAAAGCTCTTTGCCATGCTTCAATGTAACATAGTGAACAGGTATCGCATAACTATCTCAAAGTGATCATATCATTTGAATTAAATTGACAATACGAAAATAAAAGGTGTCTGTAATCACTGTCTAACCAATCAAAATTACTGTAGGTAAATTTTAAATAAAATTTATTAAATGTTTGTCGTTTATTTAGTTTTAGGATATTTATTTATTAATTTCAAATTTTTATTTAATAAATTTATTAAAATATACAATATTTATTACACATAAATTATTATACAGTCCTATTACTCGCAGTTGAATGCCAAAAAACACTAACTATATAGAAATCGATTAAGATAGAAATACTAAAATACATAAAAAAGATGATTTGATTTTGAAAGCGACTTGAGCTGAAATAGACAAGAGATATGACTTCGATAATAAAAAACTACATAGATTTTTTTTAATTTAAAAAATTCTTATCATTTCAGGAAATGTCAAAAATCTTATTATTAAACTCTTAATTAGATTATGTATAACCCTTCAAAGTGAACTTACAGCTTCCAGAGAAGTTCATTGGATTCGTTATTGCGTCACACCGATCTATACTTAGAGCAACCAAGACGTATGTGGAGGCGTACATAACCACGGCCTGAAACAAAAACGCAGATTTTAGAAGATTGTTTACGTGAAACACAGAGAGAAACACATCAGCAGTTAAGGTTTAGAGGCCAGCGCATTTTATAAAACTGATTGGGATTTCTGCCTACTGTAAGAACAAATTCAATAATTTAGTTTTAGTTTTCATGATTTAAAAATGTTTTACGAGCAGGATTCTTTTCAACCAACTTCATAAAAAGGAGGTTATTAGTTCGTTGTAATATTCGTTTGTCAGTTCAGCGATAATTCTTTACCACGTTGTCGGATTCTGTTTATATTTATACTATACCTTTTTGTTAGCTGGGTACCCAGATACTTACTCCCTGTACCTCAGGGGTGATCCCGTGTAAATTTAGTAAAGATCTAGTGATGGAATTCGTGAGAAAATTATCAAACGAAAAATTTGCAAAGGCATTCGCACGACATGTCTTTGGATAATTATTTGCCAAGTCAACCGTTTTTGATGATATAATTGTTTTTTTTTTATTATTCTTTCAAGTCAGTTTGTATACTATTTAAAAGTTTCATTGTTATTTTATTTTATAGAATAAGTGTGACAAACGAGCACACATGGTAGGTGGATGCTATGGCCCATAGACATTTAAATTTACTCTCTATTAAGAATTAAAATGCAGATGCGTTGTCACCCTTGAGGACTAAGATGGAATGCCTCATTTCCAGTAAAAAGGGTCACCGATTTTCTACACTCACCATACGAAACATAACAGCATTAAGCAACTGTTTTACGTTGTTATTTTGTGAGATCGCGGTACTACTCTGGCAAGCCGACCCATTCATACTTCAACTATAATATAGCTATAGCGTGGCTCTACTAATTACATTTATTAAATAATTACTTTTACAAATGATAAGGTTGTCAAATCGTGCTGAGCTTATAACACCGTTCACCTTTTTAAGGTAAACTCCCAGTGATCATACGATCGACCTTTTATTTGATTGTACACATCATTTCATACACCTACACATAATATCATACACGTGCCATCTATACAAATACACAATTTTGTTATGTAATAAATATTAATTTCATAATAATATTCTGAGCTATTTTTATCTGTAACGAAAAGTTAAAATAATATGCCTAGAAATTCTGATTCGCTGTAAAGCTTTCTAAAACTTTTCATTAATTATGTTTTTAACTTACCGAAATTTTTAAATAAGGTTACGGTTTAATAATTTGGGGTAATTCTGCCGATTGCATTACAGCTTTCCGCGGGCAGAAAAAGTGCGGAGCACACCAATTAGATAGTTGTATTCCCCTTTTTCGCAAACATAAAATATTGCCGCTTCCAGCATTATACATTTACGAAATTTGTGTCTTTGTTCACAAAAATAGTAATTTATTTGAGAAACAAAACGAAGTTATAGTTAGGACTAGTAGAAACATACATAAATTGTGTGTACCAAAGAATACAACTATACTCAAAAATGTATATAGTTGTACATGTTTACAACAAATTGCCTGTTTATTTCAAAAAATGAATATAGCAATATTTAAAAGTAAATTAAATTAAATTTTTTCAATTTCTTAAATAATAAATGTGACTTGAATTGTAATTATTGAAATTAATCTCGACTTAATTTATTGATATGTTTTAACTAAAAATATTATGAATTAATTGGTTAAGATTTTTGTTTTTAATATATTTTTTTTTACTTATTATAAGCCAGTGCTTGACTACAATCCCACCTGGTGGTAAGTGGTGATGCAGAACCTTAGATGGTAAATCGCACTATCTTAGCGTAACCAAAGTCTATTCACTCTTGCCTTGAAGTCACCCAGATTGTATTCGGATGGAAAGATAAACGCCGGCAAATTATTCCACTCATTTGCTGTATGCGTTACAAAAAACGAAGCAAACCGTTTGGTTCTAATGCGTGGGATATCGACAACAAAGGGTGAAGAACGGCCGACCGCCTGGTTGTCCGGTGGTGGAAAGGAGAGGGAGGAATTAAAGCGTGTAATTCCTGCGCACACTAACCGAAATGTATCCTATAGAATATCGAGCGACGGGCTACTCTGCGCCTGTGCTCGAGTTTGACAAGATTGATTTCACCCAAATCAAGGATAACAATGAGCCTCTTAGCACGTCTCTCTACTGAGTTCAACGCTGCCAGGTGGCATTTTGCAGCACCAGCCAATATGTGACAGCAATACTCCATGCGTGACAGGACTTGTGCTTTTCATTAGGTAAGATGCTGCCTCGGCTTGAAGTACCGCTGCACCCTTGCAAGGACACCAAGTGTCCTTGCGGCTGCTTTGGCTTTGGACACAATGAACCGCCCATAGTTGAGGTTTGGAGAGAACTCCAAGGATTCATTCCGAAAAGTAGGAGCCAAGGTGAGCGAGCTCATTTTAGCGGCGAAAAGACACGCTTATATTTTGGAGGTGTTAAATCTCATGAGATTGGCATCACCCAATTCGGAGACTGCCTGTAGTGTGAGAGTCACACGCTCAACCATAGCCTCTCTTTCTGACTGGATTTAAATCCCGACTGGCCCGGGCACTTGGTTGGTATTACTCTACAAATGTGCTGTCTTCTGCGTACCCATAGATACCGGGAATGAGCAAATCATTTATATGCAGCAGGAAGAGAGTTACGGAGAGAACGAACCCTGAGGAACACCGGCGTTAGTCGTCACAGTATCGGATGAGCAGCCATCGACGACGACCCGGAGAGATTGTTCACTCAGAAAGTCCTTCACCCAGACAATCAGGCCACAGGATAAGCCATACGCTGAAAGTTTGCACATTAGACTAGCGTGCCAAACCCTGTCAAAAGCCTACGCAACATCGAGTGAACAGCAAGTGCTTCACCACTGATCTCAAGGGCTTCGCCCCATATGTGAGTGGCATACGCTAGCAGGTCCTCAGTTAATCGATTTCGGCAAAACCCGTAGTGGCGATCACTGAGGAGATAACTTTACTCTAGGTATGCCATGAGGTGGGCGTTCAATATACACTCCATAATCTTGCAGAGTATGGAGTTAATTTAAATTGGCAGATAGTTAGCAGGATCAATAGGACTACCATTTTTAGGCACAGTCTGCACGTTGGCCAGCTTCCAAGATTTGGGCACTATTCCAGTCCTGAATGAGAGGCGGAATAAGCGTGTCAACACAGGAGACACATATCTTTAGAACTATAGCTGGTTTATCATCAGGTCCACTAGCTCTGTCCACGTTTAAACTTCGCAAGGTTTTAAGAAACTTCTTTTTGGTGATACAGACCGCTGACATAGAGGTGCCGCAGTGAGTTAATTGAGATGGTACGGTGTTTCTACTGTCCAGACTCGAAATGCAAGCAAAAAGAGAAGCAAATAAGTCTGCTTTCTCCTTAGGCGCATGCGCTAGTGAACCATCTGGTTTTACCAGCGGAGGCAGTGTAGACCGACAGAAGTTTGTCCCGACCGCTTTGGCGAGAGACCAAACAGCTCTACTGCCAGATGATTTGACAGAGAGCTTTGTACCGATGCGTTTAATGCAATCGACTTGGCGTAATGCCTTTTTGCAGGACTTGCCGGCATAGTTAAAGGCTCTCTTGTTAAGGCTAATATTTTTTTTTATAGGAGAGGGGGCAAACGAGCATGCGGCTCACCTGATGGTAAGTGACTACCGCCGCCCATGAACAAGATTTGCGGAGATTTGCGGTCTCCAGCATCGACCTAGGATGAATACGCCATATGCTTGTGATTTTCAGCCTGAGCGCACTCGGCGTTGAACCATGGGCGAGCTTTACCACCAATGGGCACTTCAGCAAAGGGGATGAAATACGCCATCGTTTGACGTATCACATCGGTTGTGGCATCCGCGCAGCTTGACGGGTCTTCAGACGAGAAGCAGACCTGCCGCCAAGGATAAGATGCAGAGAAATGCCGAATTGCCGCAAAACTAACATGGATAATTTTATTTATCACATTAAATTTAGTTATAGGTCATTTCTATTTGTTTTTATATCTAAGCTACGGCTGTGTAAAGTTAATTTAAAAAGAAAACCTTGAGACTACCTATGAAAATATACAAACGAAATGACCCGCTCGGACAATTCACGCTTAACATTTGAGATGTATTTTCTGCCGACTTCCAAAAAGGAGACTGTACTCAATTCGGGTGTATGTTTTTTTTTTCCTATATCAGCGTTGATTTGATTAAAAAACTTAGGACTTGATAACATCTGCTATTTAAAGAAAAAGAAAAAACAAATCAAAACTGCCACTATGATAGCTTCATAGCTTTCAAAGAGAAATGATCTTAATCTAATTCTTTTTATGTCGAAGTTATATTAAAGAATTATAGTTTTTTTTTTAAACATATTTTGATCCATGAAAGCTCCAACGTGTAACTAGTAATAGAACTGTGTATTGCATGTTTCTCGGTGTTTTTCGTTCTCTACGTGGTTATTCGTAAGTTTTGATAAATATTATATTTCATCTTTTATTTTATTTTATAACTATATTATAGAAGACATGTGAATTTCGGCAACTTCCACTAAAACAGCGCGGCGGCATTTGATGTCTCGTTTGCAACCGTAATTATAATAAGTTTTGTAAAAATTTCATCTCTAATTAACGAAGTAATAACAAAATGTGTTACTTATTAAATTTCTATTTACTTTTATAATATTACGAAATATTTTTATTATTTAACAAAACACAGTGTTACGTCAGTTTTCCTTATGTTTTACCGTGAAATTTTCTAGAAATAAACCATTCAGTAGCTTGTAACTTAACGCAAACAATAGGAATTATGAAACCAATACGATATTTGATGAAAATCTTTACGGTGTAAACATATTTATTACTACCAGAACATTCTTACATGATGTACCAAATATCAAGAATGGGTTATCAAAGCAATTTAATCATAATCAAGCAGAGGGCGAATTTCAATTAGATCTTACGTTCAAATTTAATTAGGAAACTAATGAAAATGTACATTTTTAGTTATTTGTTTAGTAGTTAAATTAAGTGTCTGGACAATTTCAATCACGCTTTTATTACAAGGTTTTTATTCCCTATCGTAACGTTAACTTCATATTATATTAAACATTTATTTCACAGCTCGCACTAAAATTTCATCTC
This sequence comes from Parnassius glacialis, assembly GCA_033319125.1. Classification (NCBI taxonomy): domain Eukaryota; kingdom Metazoa; phylum Arthropoda; class Insecta; order Lepidoptera; family Papilionidae; genus Parnassius; species Parnassius glacialis. Next base: position 39,898,067 of record JAVANC010000021.1, on the reverse strand, counting down.
TATATTGCGAGCTATTTAAGGGAAGCCCGAAAATATCAAAAATCGATGGGGAAGAAAAGTTCTAATATGCAGGTAATATACAAGTCGATGGGTGCTGGTAGATTGGGACTATGTTTATGGCATTCCCATGGATATGCCTATGTTTGACAGTAGACTTGTGAAGGCCTGAATGATAAGGATGACGATGAAACATAAATCAATAACTCGGCACGTAGTGGAGGCGTAAGGGAAACATCTTTCCGTTTCGTAACGTGGTTGTTGTAAGTAGCTACTGTGTAAATGTAAGAAAGATCTTATGAATACCAGTATAGAGAAGTATAACAATCTCGTTTACGGCAGACTTAAAATACCCAGACGAAATCAATAATGCATTACTCACTATCAATAATATTGGCTCTTAAGCTTACCTGAAGAAATTTCACGATTTTGCACATAAACTCCCCCGCTAGCCATGCGATTGTTATTTTTTGAACAATGTCAACGAACACGTATATTAATCCAACGAACAGATCTGAAACAAAAATATTTTTTTAATATTTTCACAACACATACTTTTTAAACGACTTCAAAAACGGAGGAGGTTTTCAATGAGGATTAATAATTATACGCTCACGGGATATCGCTAGTTGGTGGAACTAAGGTGAACTTATTTGGTACGCAGATACATACAGAGGCATCATCATTGAAAAGTTGCGATTTAATTACTTGTAAGGGCAGTGTACGTATATACGCAAAGCAATGCATCACTGTTTTTACATTTTTTTTAAATTCTTCTACTTTTAACAATATTAGTAGTTTATCGATTTCTAATGTAATTGATACATACATACCGCGGGAAGTAGTAGGACTGTATGATAATTAAGTTACTAGTTTTAGTTTTTTTTTATTATAGTTTTTAATATTGTATATAATAAAATATTGTATTTTAATAAAAGGAATTTATATATATAAAATATATCTTATACTAGCCGGCCAGGCAGACATTATTCTGCCTTTTCTGATGACCCTTCCTATAAAAATCCATAAATACGCAATAAAAAAATATTGAGGGTCACCTATCGGGACAATAACTCTTAAATTGGACCAAAGTGCACACAATATGCCAAATTTCATTAAACTAGAAACATTTTATTCAATATAGATTATAAATAACACTTATTGAAAACCACTATTTTGTTTCATTACCACTGGTTTGAAAAAAACTTCTATCCTGAGAAGAACCAGCAAGATACTGAGCGGGACTATTTTTTAAAGCTTACAATCATGTGTGTTATATAATTAACCACACAAAACAAATTAGAAATAGCTTGATAGCGATCACCTCGTTGCTCATAATAACCCTTTTTATACAAACTTTGTTTAATAAAGTTTTTGAACTTTGAGCAGGTCAAATTTTTGTATATTTTCCGGAATTTTGTTATAAAAGCATATATGTACATTGCCCCAAGAATGAATTACTGACTCGGTGGAGTCGAGTAACTGGTATTACTAGCTTGTGTCTGTACCTAGTATTAACAGAAGAAATATTTTTGTATAACTACTTTTATTTTTGTGTACGTATATTACATTTTCGTAAATTTATTAAGAGGGCAAAGTTAATTTATTAATTTCCTTATTTAGTCGGAGCGACTCTTTAGGTTTTAAATCATAGATTGCTCTTTTGGCCCTCTTCTATAAAACAAATATAATTTCAGTGTCAGTTGCATGTTCCCATAGTAAAATACCATACGAGATTATGCTATGGAAATAGCTAAAGTAAACAAGTCTAGCTGTTTCCACACTAGTAAGATTTCTAATCTTTTTTACAGCATATTCTGCAGAACTAAGTCTCTTGCTAATTTTAATACATGCGGGCTCCATTGTAGCTTCGCGTCTAGTGCTATTCCAAAAAAATGGTGGTATTGACAAGACTCAGTTCCTCCCCATTTAATATTACGTTATTATTTAAATGTTTGACATTTGAATTCATGAATTCCACATATTTCGTTTTAGTGCCATTTAAATGCAAATTATTAACATTAAACCAGTTTACTAATTTAGATATAGCATTATTTACTTTGTCATAATTTAATAATTGTCGTTTTGGTTTGAAAATTAATGAAGTCTCATCAGCAAATAAATTACTATGTAAGGTAAGTCATTAATATATACAAGAAACAGAAAGGGGCCGATAATTAAGCATTGAGATACGCTCATTTGTACTATCAACGCGGAAAAGCCCATACTATTATTAAAAACGTTTTGTATTCTGTTAGATAAATATTAAATAATTAATTTAAGAGCATTACTTCTTACATCGTAGTGTTGTAGTTTCCTGATTTATGTTTCATCATGTACACAATCGAAGGCTTTGGACTGGTCACAGAATACACCCAAAGCATCTTGTGAATTCTCCCATCCATAGAACATATATTGATTCAGCTCAACACCAGCATCAGTTATCGAGCGACCCCTTGTTAAACCGTATTGATTTTTATGAAGTAAATTATATACATTAAAAAAATACATTTGATCAAGAACAATTTTTTCAAAAAGTTTACTAAGTGTTGGCAGTACAGAAATTGATCTAAAATAGGCGGGGTCTAATGAACTACCACATATAAAGAAAGGTATAACTTTACTAGGTTTCATTAAATTAGAAAACGCACTATATTCGATAGTAGTATTAAAAATAATAGCTAGTTGTAGTGCAAATATATATATTAAAGACACGGTACTTTTATTGGATATTTAAAAAAAATGGATATACCCCACAGATCTGCAGTATTTTTTTAATATCAATAGTTTTAAAATATTTTACAATATCTTTTGATGATATATTATGAAATATAAAATTCTTTGTACACGCATTTACATTTTGATTAAGAAAAGATACGGCGACACAAGGAGAAGAATTTAGTGACTTAGTGTTTAAGATCGGAATAGCAGTAAAATATTTCTCAAAACCCATTGCAACATCCTGATCTAATTTAGTTAATTTGTTGTTCAAACTTAACCGGTAATTTGAATTGCTAGTTTCACTTTTAAATATACTCCACGTCATTTTACTTTTATTAGAAGCTGTCTTAATTTTGTTGCTTAAATACAAAGACTTGGCTGTGGAGCACACTCTTCTAAATATTTTTTTACATATTCCCTAAATTTGACGCTAGGATTACATGACCTTTCATGGTAATGTTCAAACTTTATAACTTTTCTGCTCTTATAGACGCCTACTGTCGCCCATTCATTGAATGCCTTCCGACTATTCAAGGAGAATGTTTTAGAAGTAAAAATTTTATCAATTTCATTGCAAATAATCTTAAACAATATTCCATACAAATATATGGATTATATTGGTATGAAAATGATGGAAATTCCTTCACAATGTTACTTCTAAACTAAAACAAATGATTAATAGTATTAGTTAATTATATATATCATTTCTAGTATTCTAAACTTATCCAAGCAACGTGCATTTACTGGAACATACAACTTACTCATCTACTTGCTTTCTGTTAACATAAGGTAACTAATCTAATATATAATGAACAGTGATAGAGCTACGCGGCAGCTTTTGCTGTCGCACGGATGAGCCGGCTCGAACTGGGGTGGTACCACGACCTCACAGAATACCAGCGTGAAGTAGAGGCTTACCTCTGCGTTTCGCTTGGTGAGTGCAGGTGGCCGGAGGCCCTTTTTACTGGAAATGAGGCATTCCATCTTAGTCCTCACGGGTGACAACGCATCTACATTTTGATTCGCAAACGAGGATAGTTGTAGATGTCTATGGGCCGGAGCAACCACTTACCATCAGGTGGACTGTATGTTCGTCTGTCACCCTTATCCTATAAAATAATAATAATAATAATAGTTGAAAATAATTGTTTATTAAGCTTAACAAAAACTTTCTCCATAATTTTTTCATAAGTTTCATAAATAGAACATGGGGGTCTGTAGACGCTCACACCAATGAAGTACTCAAACTCAACACATGCCATTTCTACAGTTCGCTCAACTAAATCACTCATCTAAATTATTTCATTATTTTAGGAGTTCATTGCGGACAAACAATGTGATATGTAATTTTTATATATAAAGATTTAAAGATTTTTTAAGAATGATTCCATCCCTAAGGGTGTTAAAAGAGAGGACTAAGATATTAATGTAACTACTCAGACATTTTAAATGTCCATTTAAATGTGTAAAAATATAGGTAAAGTCATATAGTACCGACTTTAAAATCTCTGATATGGAAAAATATATTATTCTTTTAAGTTTTTGAAGACAGTTTTAACCTTTTTTAAGTTTAGTATTGCATTAAATTTATTAATTAAAAATTTAATTTTTTGCATTAAAAAAATTAAAGTTGTTTAACTAATTCATAGTGAGAAGTATAATGGAATTTTACGGGCTGATAAGGACAACAAAAAGAAATCCACTGCACACACGAAAGCCACTGCGCCATCAAACGCCTAAGCTCAATTATTGAAGCAAAAACAAATGCTATGGGCTTATTAATTGTTTGCAATTAATTTAAGATACTGCGATTGAGCTAGCGAAATATTTTCTAATTATTTCTCTCGCTCGATAGACTTAATTCTTTGCGAAGTTGTAATTTCATTAACTTGATACACTTTAATGAGCAATAATCATTTACTTCGCATAATGGAGGTGAATTGTCTTCAATAAATATCTGACAAACAGGACACTGACCTAAACTATTTTCTTGCGTTCGGTCTGTGCTTGACTTTTTTACAGCGATAAAACTGCATAAAGGCAATAAATCTTAAGATTATTTATATCTCTTGGTGTATCTGTTATTAAGAGCCCTCTTACATTTCGGCGTTTCGCAAATTTAGGTATTTTACGCACCGAGCGGGCGGCAAGTTATGCGACCGATACTTTCTTTCATATCTATTCACTCGCTCGCACTATAATACTGTGAGTATGGCGACTAAACGATCTTGATCTTCCATAATACAAAGTTTTCTTAGGATGGACTTCAGTGGATGGAATATTTTTTGGTGTGTCATTTTAATGTTATCTTATTAATTTATTATTATATAATTATATAATTTATTATTCATTATTATATACCATTTTGATATATTATTCATTATTTATGAAATTTAGTGTCAAAATAAGTACACATAAATATTTTAATTGTTACGCTGTAATCGAATGTTAATAATCGATTATGTCTACTACCGGTAGAATAGTGGTATAAATGAATAAACGGTTTCAACCTGTTTTAATAAATATAACAACCAAATGTAACTAATATTTTTTAATCGGTACTTACAGTCAATTACTATATTTTTTATAAGAAAAATATTTGCTGCGACGGCATTGACCGAACTTTTCTCCATTCGATAACTTCAGGCAGTACACACTTTTCATAAAAAGCTTGTAACTTGGGTAACATATTGAAATCTAAAATTGGTCGTATTTGTAAATTTTTAGTACTTTTAATGCATTAATCTGGGCCAATACATATTATGGCAAGTATTCAGACATTTTATTTGCTAAATGAAGCTGGACTTCGATTTGGTAAAACCAGTCATTATTTTGATTTAATGTTACACTTGAATCACTGAATTTATAACCTTTAACTTTTTTTTGTCGAAAGGCCGTATCAAAATCTATTCCGAAAGCTGAAATAGGACATTTAACTTCAATAAGACCGTTGCTGTATAAACCATTAGGTGAAGCCCTCAAATAACAATGATCTAAGTCAATGAATAGACCACATTTTTGAAGAGACGTAATCTAAATTATAACTATATAAAATAGTTTTAAACCGATCGATCAAAAATTGCGGTCGTAGTTGACGATTTTCTAGTATGCAGGTAATCGACGCACACTACGATAGCAATCGACGCACACTACGGTAGTATCGAAACGATGCAGCGCCCGAAATAAACTGACGCAGGTCCACCCTCGGCAAGCACTTCAGCTTACTTATCCGTTGGGCTTTGTCGATTACTCTGGTTCTATTGCGGAAATGATCATTTCTCATTCTATCACGTAGAGAAATTCTGAGCATAGCCAGAGGGCTATAGCTGATATATAGTTGAGAGACCTTGAGTTCCCTCATGCAGCCATCAGTGAACGACCACGTCTCAAATCCAAATGTCACTGTCAACACGCACTGATGACATTTTTATGTGGCAAGAAGTATCGTAATCTCCTAAACTGGGTAGCAGTTGAGTTAAATCCGTCGATTGTCCTCTCAGTTGAAGTTGGACTTACCTACTCGGACAATTGGTCTTAGGTAAACATGCCCGTTGACAACTTCGAGCATAGTGTTCTCAACTACTAACGACATAGACAGGTACTTTTGTTTTGTCATTGGTCATTTTAAGATCTTTTTTGGGGGACACTTTAAGCCATTGAGCATAGTGCTGAGGTCCTTCAGTGATTTTGCCATATGGACGATGTTATCGGCAAATCTAATGTGAGTGGTATACTCGCCATTGTTGTTAATACCGAATCCTTTCTTGTGCAGTGGCTTTAATACGTCTTTAGTAGTAAAGAGTTTCGAGGATATAACGTCACCCTGTCTTACACCTTTCGTACTCTGATTCTGTACTCGGATAGGCATCGTAAACCTACTGTATTATACAGTATATTATTGTATGTACTTCAGCACTTCGATATTCCGATAATCAACTTGGCATAGCTGAAGGTACTGTAATACTGGCCAAATTTCGACGAAATCAAATGCTTTCTTATAGTCTGCAAATGCAAAATAAAGTGCCAGATTTTACTCTTTGATCTTCTGGACAATTTTCCTAGGGGTATGTTTGTGGTTTATGTTATTTTTAGAAACCGAACTGTTGGGCAGGCTGGAAGTCGGCGAGTTTGCGTGTGAGATGATTCGTATACGAAAACATTTTTTAGGATCCAATGCTGTCATTACTTTCGTTAATAAAACGTAATTTTTCTTTGAAAACGGTATTTACGTATGCACTATTTTCATGAAAAAGTTACACTTTCGCGTGTACTGAGGGTGCGCTAAATGCTTAATGCGGCAGTATCTTTTCACCGGCCATCCCTAGTATGTGGTATTACTTTAAAACACTATAAAATTTGTCAGCTGCTAATAATTCACAATGACACAAAAGCTTTGAATGTTTATGAAGTTATTTTATCAATACGACATCTTACTCTCTATCTAAAATACAGAGCTTATCAACATTTTAATTGTCTTTGAGAATTGAAAATTTTGTAACAGTGGTAGAGCCACGCGGCAGCTTTTGCTGTCGCACGGATGGGCCGGCTCGAACCGGGGTGGTACCACGACCTCACAGAAAACCAGCGTGAAGTAGAGGTTTACTTCTGCGTTTCGCTTGGTGAGTGCAGATGGCCGGAGGCCCTTTTTACTGGAAATGAGGCATTCCATCTTAGTCCTCACGGGTGACAACGCATCTACATTTTGATTTTTAATAGAGGATAGGTGTAGATGTCTATGGGCTGCAGCAACCACTTACCATCAGGTGGACTGTGTGCTCGTTTGTCACCATTATCATATAAAAAAAAATTAATGATTTGATAATTGAGTGTGAATTTAAAGATCGTTAGTTTGGTTAATATTTGGTTAATTTGGTAACAAGTCTTTTTCTTACCAATTGTACGCTGTTGATTTCTTATTGTTATTAATTTAATAATATAATAAATTTGATTAGTTTTAATGGAAATTAGTAATTATGAAACAAACAAAAAAAACGCTAATTAACAGAGACACCAGAATTTGGAATTCCGGTAACAGTAGCAATGCAAGAAGTCATCCTGTAACGAAGTACGCTATTGGCGTCCTATCAAGTACATAATTACACTATAAAGTAGTCAACTACAATTGGAGATACTTTTACGTAAAGCAATTTAGTCGATAAAATGCGAAAATAGACTGTATTAAACGTATTGCTGAAATCCAACGAAATGAGTACTGTTCATTTTTTTTATTATGGTTTCGAATATAAAGAATGTCAACAGTAACTAAAACTAAATGCACATCTGTATTTGCGCATTTGGTTGTGATTCTTATTTCAATAACTCCGAAGTATCTTATGCACTTATGTGATTAGGTAAGAAGTGGACCTTGATGCAGTGAAATAGGTCAGATAAGAGATACAACATATTCCGATCGGAAACAAAGAATTTTTATTTGTGCAAAAATACGAATAATTACGGAATTTGAGCCAGGGTTCGTGAAAATGTAATTATATAACAAAAATAAATGGGTCTGGGCGGGTGGTTCTGCGCTCTCTGTGTGTTCACATTTAGTGACTACGCAAGTTCGTTCATTTAAAAAAAATATTATTAAAACTTAGACAGGCATTCATTATACAATTAACCTTTCCTAAGCAAGACGAAAAAGTGCACTAAAGCATATACTTTTGATCGGCGCCATGGCGCAGTGGCTCAGCAATTAGTTACGGCCCTGGGGAGACGCGGATTCGAATCCTGCACAAATCAAGTATTTATAACTTTATTATTGTGCATATGTTATATTCTTGTTATGTTTGTAAAGTGCCTCTACAATGAAAGAGAAAATCCAAGTGTGAGGGTTACTTTCTAACAGGACACAGAGACGTCCTTAACGGTTACAAGATATAACGTTTTATGTATTGTTCACTTTTTCAATTTCGTACGAATTTCATAAAAGCACTGTGTTATTTTGTATTGTTGATTGATAATCTGTAGCAACATCTTGAAATAGAACCAACAAGACGTGTTTTATTACACACATGTCTTAATATAAACTGAATTTGTTTACAATATGAGTAAATCATATAAATCTTTTCCTATTTAATAATTCACAAAATATTTTTCATTAAAATAATGTGCAAAACGTTTTTTGACCTTATTACCCACAGCGTATGGTGGAAATTACATCGTAAAATATTTTAATTCAAAAAGTATAACGCGAAAAAATAGTAAACCCAAACCAGTTATTTACGGATACGTTCTTTGAATACTGAAGCGTTACTTCATTTCTGATACAACATAAAAAGGTTACATTGTAAGAAAAACGATTTAATGTGCCGAATTTTTTTCCACGCATGTGGAAATATTTTAAGTCAACATTCGTGTATGTTTTTGACGTAGTGTTGTACGTTTCTATTCCCACCGTGGTTTGAATTTATAACATTCAATGATAGGCTGAGAACTGGCCGTCATTACAAGAAAAACTTGGTACTTTCACAGTACGATTTCCTCGTATATCGTGGTTTTTTTTTATACGATAGAGGTAACAAACGAGCACACAGTCCACCTGATGGTAAGTGGTTGCTACGGCCCATAGACATCTACATCTATCCAAAATGTAGTAATGTAGTAGTAATGTGTTGTCACCCGTGAGGACTAAGATGGAATGCCTCATTTCCAGTAAAAAGGGCCTAAGGCCACCTGCACTCACCAAGCGAAACGCAGAGATAAACTTCTACTTCACGCTGATTTTCTGTGAGGTCGTGGTACCGTCCCGGTTCGAGCCAGCCCATCCGTGCGACAGCAAAAGCTGCCGCGTGGCTCTACCACTGTTCATGGTGGCGGTTTAACACTTTCACTGTATGGTTAGGTTTATAATCCGAGAGTTTGTGATGAATTTTCGGTAAGTATTATAGACACTCAAATTTTCAGATATGACACACCCAAAAATATTTCAATCATTAAAATCAAATTCAGACATACAAATAAAAGATTGAACAAACTTTAAACAGCTGCTCCATGCTTATACTCAAAATATGTTGAAAATAATAAAAGTGGTTTCAGTGGCTATTAGACGTTATACGTCTTCCTCGATTTAGAATGAAGGTAAAAATTAAGATAAAAGCAGATGCGTTGTCACCCCCGAGAAATATACAAAAGAACATGAATACGAATACGAAACACAGCAATATTGAGTTGCTATTCGACGGTCGTATCTCTGAAAGCGTGGTCCTTCCCCGGTCTAGTCGATCCATTCTTGATGCAACCATATTAGAAGCGTGTATTTGTTACAAATACATTAAATAAAATAAGACAATCCATTCAATATTTCCGTTCATACTGCCAATGTCAAACATATAACAGTCTATGGTCAATCAATCGCACAGTGTAGAAATCAAAGGGTATGCGTAGATATTGCCGCTAAACAATTTAAAAATGTTGCCAACAAATAATTACTGAAAGACTGATTGAAGAAGCTTTGAATTATGTGTGATTTCTAATGTTCCTTCAGTAGCTTGTAGAGTGACAAGACAAAAAGCAATTATTTTATATTGTTTATATAAGATATTTGCGTTGTGTAATTAATGTGCAGTTGAAGATTTAATACAGCGTGGTAATAATCAAACTAAAAAATTAATGAATTAAGATCTAACTTCGACTACTAGGCGACTTTATTTATTAAATTTATAAGTAGGCGATATAACTTTTTATTTTTAATTCGAAATAAAAAAAATGACGTTTACTTTTGCAACGTTACATAAATTATGAAACTTAAAATAGCAAATAGTGGGTGTGACAGCGCTGTCGTCCCACCACAAGCGCCGAACACACTAAAGCCTTAAATCACGCTATCAATGTTCCGAAGTAAAAGAAGAAGCTGCTCCCGGGGTTGAACTCCTTGCCTAGTGGGTTCTTCTACGGCTAAAGCGGGCGAATAATATTCATATTTTAACCTAAAAATTATATTGTGGTGTCATTGGTAATATTATTTTGGTTGTAAAGAGGTAAAATAACAGCACACGTTTTATGTGGGGCACACTGGGAATAAGAAAAACCACATGCACGGTATAGCTAAATTGTATTTTATTGTTTTTCGAAGTATTCTCCGTTCAAGTTAATGCACTTTTCCATACGTGCAAACCAATCATTAAAACAGTAATTCCAGTCTGAAATTGATGTTGGCACAATGGCTGATTTGCACGCTTCCACAACTGTTTCGGGGTCTTCAAACCGTTGACCGCGTAATAAATCTTTCATTCTAGGGAATGTAAAGAAATTGTTTGGGCTCAGGTCAGGACTGTACTGAGGACAGGACTGAGGATGGCTCATCAGTTCAATGTTTTCCTGCTTCAAAAAATCATTTGTCTTCCGAGCCGTATGGGAGCTCGCATTATCGTGATGTAAGGTGATGCGACGTTTCTGGTTATTTTTTCGGAGTTCGGCTATCGTTTCTGGCAAATGAACCGTGATATACCACTCAGCGGTAATCGTTCTGCGTTCCTGTATTGAATTGTAGCAACATGCCCCGTTTTCGAGATAAACGTAGCGATCATTTTCTTTGACACGCTGCAGGAGCGAACCACTTTCATTGGTTTGAACTCGTCTTCGAAGACTGAAACTGCTGACTAATGTTTTCTTTCAGGTTCGTATGAATAAATCCGTGATTAGTCACCTGAGACGATATTATAAACGGCCTTTGACTTCCCTCCGTTGAAGTGTAGCAGAGTATTCCGGCACCAATCTACACGAGCCGCCTTTTGCTCTTCTGCCAAATTGAAGGGAACTCAGCGGAAAATTAGCTTTCTTACACACAGATCATTATGTAATATCAACTGAATTGCAGTCATTCCGATACTGATAACAGTCCAAATCTGCTCGTATGTCACATGATGGTCATCTAATATAATAGTTCGCACAGCTGCGATGTTTTCAGGCGTGACCACTGTTCTTCTTCGACCTGCAGAAGAAACAGTGCTGAGCGACACACGACTGCGTCGGAACTCGGCAGACCAGCGGTATATTGTCGTTTGACTTGTTGCTTCAACATCATAAATCGAAACAAGTTCGCTGAGACTTGAGATAAGCCGCGACGAAAATTGTGATAAATTGTGGCACGGAAATGTTCACGCGTGAGCTCCATTTCTGTTAACGACGTATCAACTTTAAACAAACATAGTTTTTGTTTTTAAACATTTTTTTTAATTCTTTGAATGTCATTAAGATTCTAAGAGGCCAGTATTCAAATTCTAAAAAAGGTTTTATTGTAACTCAATCCGAAATATTCTATTCCCGATCATTTCAATGTGCCAATCGGTATGTCTCATTCCCGGGAAATAGTCACAATCAAAATCAAGCCAAAGTCATAACCCCTCATGAGACGGTTTATAGAGCTAGAAAATTTTTGCCAAGATGTCTCAATACAAATTTTGACGGATATATAGATTCCTTCACGAAGTTTTGCTGCATCATCGAACGAATGGTTAACGTTGTGCTCCCCGGAATGGAAATCGGTCAGCCACGTATTACAAAAACTAATGCCAAACAAAAGCCATTTCAAAGTTTAATAAGGAAAACGTTTTAAAATACAAATCGTTAATTGTATTTCGTCGATTCATTCTTCAGATATTTTAATGAAGTAGTCCCCTTCACTTGCACAAGCAACGACGCACGTCTTTTAGATTTTCTTTTCTAATTACCCCACCTAAACGAAGTCCAGTTGCTGCTCAAATGAGTTGACTATGCTACCGTACTCACAGATTATATCAATAGAAGAAAAGATCTAAGGAACACGAATTAAAACAATTTAATATTAACAATTAATAAACCTAATAAAGCGGCTACAGTCCAGACAATAAGTCGATGGATTCAATTGGTATTATCAGAAAGTGGGGTTGATACTTCAATATTCAGTGCCCACAGTACTAGAGCAAGATCCCAGGGCCACCAGACGTCACTTATTTTCTTACGAACGGAATGTGTGAGATTGAGTAGTACTAGTTTGTACCATGATCGCATGCCTACCTGCTAGCTTGGCCAGCGAGCCATTTTCCAGGTATCAGGTAATCAAGGTACGTAAAATTTTGCTCACCTCATGTTAATTCTCTCAGCTGATTTTTACGCATATGTTAGATAATATCGTTAAAAATCATTCATCAATACTCGCAAACACTTTCTGTCGGCAGTATCCCTTTGCAGAGCCTTTAAAGCCCGCTCGTCAAACGTGACAGCTATGGCAATATAGCCCCCATGATTAATGTGAAGAAGAGACGGCCCTCAGCCCCGGCGGCCCCGCTATTTTTGGCTACGGTGGCGACACTGGTAACGGTGGCGTAGGGGGTGCTTAGAATCTCCGGTAGAGGTTCGGTTGCCACTTAAGACGACTCGACCTGGCAACATATAACATACCTACCCTGCGGACTGACGAGAAAATCCTGGAGCTGGAAGAAGAGATAGACAAGTTGCGCTGGAATATATAGAATTATCTGAGGTCCGAAGAGAGGGAAAGGACATGGTAATCCATAAATCCGGTAACTTGTTCTATCACCGGGAGGGCAACAATCTGTCCCAAGGAGGTGTCGTCGATGTGTCCCGATGAGGAGATGGAGGAAAAGTATATATATTATTATTATTTTTAGATATATTTAGAGCCGTGCATTCCTCCATAACCATAATACGGTGTTATCGGAAGACTTCAACGCAAAACTAGGCACAAGAAAGAACGGTGAGCTGAAGGTAGGGGAATTGGAAATAGGGCAACGGAACCCAAGAGGCCAGCAGCTGGCCGACTTCATGGAGAAAGAGGGACTCTTTATAATGAAGTCTTTCTCCCAAAAGCGGCTACACAGGCAGTGGATCTGGTCGAGCCCCGACGGTTCGACAAAAAATAAGATTAGATTGACTTCATTATGACGACCAGACGACAACTGTTCAGTGATGTCTCGGTGATCATACACCATACTTATTCTTCACATGTCTTGCTTTCCACAACGCTGGTGAAGCAGCGATGAGCAATAACGGATAAAGATTCGACACTAAAGTCTTGCTGAATAGTGGTAGTACGGCCTATTTCATTACCGAAGAGCTTTGCATCAAGTTAAGATTGCCCCTACTTAGGGCAAGCTCCACAATATCAGATATAAGTGATCAGATTTCAACTAATACACAGTCTTATAAACTTGTTATTAAATCTCGTAGCTCATTTAAAACAAAAAATTTGAGTGTTTTGTTTTGCCAAAAATAACGAAAATATTGCCAGTTAGCCTAGTAGACATACGTGAAATACTAATTCCATCAAGACTTCAGTTAGCTGACCCTTTTTTTAATATTCCATCAGCAATTGTTGACATACTTGTTGGTGCCGAAGTCTTTTGGAATGTCCTAAGTGCATCAGTCATCATCAACAGTGGTAGAGCCACGCGGCAGCTTTTGCTGTCGCATGGATGGGCCGGCTCGAACCGGGGTGGTACCACGACCTCACAGAAAACCAGCGTGAAGTAGAGGTTTACCTCTGCGTTTCGCTTGGTGAGTGCAGGTGGCCGGAGGCCCTTTTTACTGGAAATGAGGCATTCCATCTTAGTCCTCACGGGTGACAACACATCTACATTTTGATTTGTAATAGATGTAGATGTCTATGGGCCGCAGCAACCACTTACCATCAGGTGGACTGTGTGCTCGTTTGTCACCCTTATCCTATAAAAAAAAAAAATATCAATCAACTCTTTCAGCACATCCATCCTCATCAAAACAGTCACATTTTTGTAACGTTACCACAAATGAGTTGGCTAATCATTTAAACAAATTCTGCGACATCGATATAGTCCCTTCAAGAAATTCCTTATCTCGTGAAGAACGGGCCTGTGAGGAAAGTTTCAGCTTAAACATAACTCGTGATAAGAATGGTCGTTTCATTGTAAACATTCCGTTAAAAATGATCCATGTGTTCTAGTTCTTGAGTCATACAATATAGCAAAGCGTCGTTTTTTATCGCTTTCAACGTGATCCTGTCTTCAAAGAGCAATATATTGTTTTCATGCAGGAATACGAGCGTCTTAGCCACATGAAGGAGAACACAATTCAAATAATTCCTCATTCAGGTAGTAATACTGAATATTTTGTACCTCATCATGAGGTCGTAAGAGAATCAAGTACTACGACTAAACTTCGGGTAGTCGTCGATGCATCAGCTCCAACGTTGTGTAGGAGGAAGGCTTGATAACTCACTCTATGATTATAATGTTACACGCATGCATCTTACTTTACTGTGTGGAAAACATCACATAACTAAAATTATATTTCACAAATATCATATAGATTATGGCTCGTCGCAGTAAACCACAAACCATCTTATCCGATAATGTTACCAATTTCGTGGGTGCCTGTAATGAGTTGCAGCAGTTTCTAAAAAGGGCGAATCTCTCTTCTGAAATTGCGCAGCATGGCATCAAACTTTCTTTTGTTCCTCCCTATTCTCCACATTTTAACGGTATTACTGAGGCTGCTGTTCGAAAAACCAAGCATCATTTAAAAAGGTTATTGAAACGCAAATAAAAAAAATGCAATTATGAAGAGCTGGCCACCTGTGTTACTCAAATAGAAACAGTACTTAACTCCCGTCCTCTTATTCCTCTTTCATCCGATCCATCAGACCTTACTGACCTTGCTACTTCGCATTTTTTTAATTGGACGGCCACTTTTGTCTGTTCCTTATCCACAGATAGCCGACATCAATATCAGCCGCCTGGATCAAGATATATCAAGATATCAAAGAGTGGCACATAAAAAACATTTTTGGATAGGGTTTCCGATAGACTTTGTTTCTCTGCTGCAGCAAAAAACCAAATGGTGTACATCTACAGGACAGTTGTCTGAAGAAACGCTCATCCTTATCAAGGACGCAGGATAACCGCCAGTGCTGTGGCCACCGGGTCAAGTCACAAAGGTTTTTTCTGGCGTCGACGGAGCAGCAAGAGTAGTAGAGGTGAAGATAAAGAGAGGAACCCTCCTGCGAAGTTATAAAAATATTTGCCCACTTCCTTATTATTATTCCTAATTGAATATTTCAACCCGGGCAGAATGTTCGGACGAGGACGAGGGTACACGGCATCGCGCGACCACAGCTAAACGCCACACCAAGACCAGTTCAAATTTGGCCACCCACGACCACGAGCGCTATAACTCTAGTCTTCTTCCATTCAGACTTTGTACAATTTGGATAAATAATTATTATACAGTCCACTTAGTTATTTTATTTATAAAGATCACCAACAGTATCGAAAGCTAACTTCTACATAATCCCAGTTGGTTTGAGCAAAAACGGTACCTACACGATGTAGTAATTCAGTGGAGTGATTTCACACATGACGTGCGAAAATGATGTTCTTCAAACTTTAACCTCTAGATCAAAATAGCTTAAGCTAAAAATTTTGTACAGCCGACTTCAATATAAATTATTAAGAATAACTCCAAAACTATTGGTCAGACCTTGATCAAATTTATATGGTACCACACATGAGAAGCACCTGCTTTCAAAATTTTGTACAGCCGACTTCAATATAAATTATCAAAAAAATTGTCAAAATTTTTCACTGTCAAAAGCTACGTACATTTAACTTATTTTATTTTGTTAATTAGAGGCCAATTCTGGCTAACGAATTTCAACAAAAAGTTCAGTAAATATATAAGAGAGTTGTTATAATAATAATTGTTTGATTTCAGACATAATACTCATTTATAAAGGAAAATATTGCTGCTGCGTCGTTGTCAACTGTCAAAGCATAACACCTACGTACAATTTTTATCAATATGGAATAAATCCATGGAAGTAATGTGATAATTTTTCATTTATAGAGCGAAGTGCTTTTATTTAGCCCGTAAATTACTGTGTTTCAAGGAAAGATGCGGGGTACAGCATATTTCAAGTTCATATGAAACTAACTAATATAAAGACTTTTGAGTGTTGTAGAGATCTGTTCAGATTTTTTAATGAATATCTCTGATCCGCTACATTCACAGCCGGATTCCCTACAGTGTCAAAATTGTGCAGACGGTAGGCTGTTTAAAGGTAAAAGGGGATTAAATATACATATTAAACGATGCCATAATAAAAGTATTTTGGCTTCACAGCCTACCGTAGAAATTCACAACTCTATTAGCATTTCCCCCAATGACACAAATTTTTCCTCTTTTTCGGAGGAAATTTACAATTATCATCGTAATGTACCAGTGGTTAAAAGAATTCCTAAAGGTGCGAAGATGCAGCTTGCTAAAGCATTGTCATGCACTATTCAAAATTGTTTCACTAATAGTGAAAATAGTTGGCAAAAATTATTTACTTTCGCGTATTCCCATTTTCATTCTGATAAAACAATAAATAAATCAATTACGTCTCTATTAAAAGAGACATCTTTTCAAAATTTAGATTACCCAATTAATACTCATTTCTCTCGACCACGTCCTAAATTTGATTTAAAAAAAGTAGTTGAGTCGAAAGTAATGGATGGCGACTTAAAAAATGCATCCCGTATTTTATTCTCAGACGACATCCTGGCTCCTCGTAATGTCGAAACTCTTGAAAGTCTTCGTCAAAAGCATCCTTCGGTCAAACCTTCTCAGGATTTACCGCTGCCTCCCAAGACTTCTATGCAACCTTTACAAATTTCTGAAAAAGACACTTTAGAAGCAATTATATCATTTTTGAATGGCTCTGCTGGCGGCATTGACGGAATTACGCCTCAACATCTTAAAGATCTTGTAAGCGATTCTGCTGGTGAAGCCGGTGGAGTACTTCTTAAAGACATTACAAAATTATGTAACTTTATGCTTTCTGGTAATGTTAATCCAAATGTCACTGCATTCTTGAATGGAGCAAGATTATGTGCCTTCAAAAAAAAAAGGATAACGGTATCCGTCCTATTGCCGTTGGTTCCACATTTCGACGTATAACTTCAAAATTAGCTTGCAGGCACATAATCTCTAACCTTAAGACCAAATTTTAGCCTACTCAACTAGGCTTTAGCACTAGAGGTGGCTGTGAGGCGACGGTACATTCAGTGCGTACAGTTTTAACAAACTCTGATGCAGATGTTCTTGTGAAGGTTGACCTAAGGAATGCTTTTAACTCTTTCCATAGGGTAACCTTGCTGAAAAAAGTGGCTAACAATACCCCCGAAATTTATCATTACGTTTGGCAATGTTATAGTCAAAATACTAACTTGTTTCACGAAAGCCATGTTATAGATTCTGCTGGCGGTGTTCAGCAGGGTGACCCACTGGATCCAGCACTGTTCAATTTGGGAAATCAACCCATTATTTCAAATTTGAAGTCCAAGCTGAATGTCTGGTACCTAGACGACGGTAGACTGGGAGGTAGAGTAGATGACGTCCTCAGTGATGTTGCGGCAACACCGACTAATAATCAGCGGTATAAAACAAGGCGCCAGGGGGTGCCCAGCGGCAATCTTCTTTTAAAAGGTCTTACCATTGTACCAGGTATTAGCAAGTCATTATATCATTTTTACCAGCGACCGTATTTTATTTTATTTTGTTACGTCCATTTGTAAACAAAATTGGTCCTTCGAGCCGGATCACATACATGTTTTTTCAATCATTCTTACTTCTGGACAGACTCGACCATCGTCCTAGATTGGCTAAAAATGTCTTCCAGCAGTCTAAAAACATTTGTTCGTAATAGAGTGGGGGAAATTCAAGACAGTACTGCTGGTATTATGTGGAGTTACGTACCGTCGAAGGAGAACCCTGCAGACCTGGTTTCTCGGGGGGTAAAAGCTGAATTCTTCATACATTCCGACATATGGTGGTCTGGGCCAAGCTTTTTACATAAAACCGAAATACCATTTCCAACACGTCCACACTCAAACATAAAATCACTTCCAGAAACATCATTAAATTTAATAACAATACACATTGCAAATAAAAATACAAATATACTTTCTAAATTAATGCACAAAATCTCAAATTATTTAAGGTTAATCAGAATAGTTGCTTACATAAATAGATTCATCCACAATTGTAAAAATCATAATAAAAAATATTCTGATGTACTATCTTTATTAGAACTTCAAAATTCGGAAAATTGCATACTCTACATAGCACAACAAGAGATGTTCCCTGAAGAGTATAAATTAATAAAATCTGGACAATTCTTACACAAGCGTAATAAATTGACCTCATTAACGCCATTTATAGATGATAAAAACATTATGCGCGTTGGGGGACGCCTTAATAATTCACCTAATTCCTACGATGTTAAACACCCCATTATTTTATGTAGTAAACATCATCTTACAAAAATCATTTTTTACAAGTATCACTACAAGGACATGTTACACTCAGGCCCACAGTTACTGTTATCTCAAATACGACAAAAATATTGGCCACTTGGGGGGAGGAACCTCGCAAAGCGCGTAGTTCGTGGTTGCGTTCGTTGCATTCGATTTAAACCAAAATCTATCCAGCCAATCACGGGTGATTTGCCAAGCGATCGAACTCAATTAGAGTTTCCTTTCCTTAACACAGGCATAGACACAGCATACGCAGGGCCAGTGCTGTTGGTTGACCGTAAAGGTAGAGGTAGCAAACTTATAAAGTCTTATATATGCATTTTTGTATGTTTCGCAGTCAAAGCTCTTCACCTTGAACTTGTCACAGACCTTACAAAGGAAGCCTTTTTGGCAGCACTCTATAGGTTTATGTCACGTCGCGGTAAGCCTTGAACTATATATTCTGATAACGGCACGACGTTTGTAGGTGCTAGCAACGACGTGAATAATTTTTTTCAATTGTATTCCAAAGATTGTCAAACAGATATGTATAACAAAGGAATAGAATTTAAAACTATTCCTCCTTACTCTCCACACATCGGTGGCTTATGGGAGTCTGGAGTAAAATCGGTTAAGTACCATCTGAGATGCATACTAACTTTAGCACATCCAACATATGAGGAGATGACAACTTTGTTGGTCCAAATAGAGGCTATTCTGAATTCCAGACCCTTAACACCTCTATCCACTGATCCTTCCGACCTGTCCTGTCTAACACCTGCACATTTCCTTATCGGATGCTCGCTTATATCAGTACCACAACCTCTGGTCATTGCAATGAAAATCAATCGTCTTCATAGATACGAAAAAATCGAAAAATTGAAGCAAAATTTTTGGCAGCGTTTTTCAACAGAATATGTATCACTTCTCCAACAAAAATTAAAATTGAATTATTCATTAGGTGACCTGCAACAGGGATCGTTAGTCTTAGTGAAAGACAAGAACCGACCACCACTGCTTTGGCTTCTCGGCAGAGTGGTGAAAATGCATCCAGGACGAGACAACGTCAACCGTGTAGGAGACATATTGACCAAGAAAGGTGTTATCAAGCGGTGCTAAAACAACATATGTCCTCTACCGGTCACCACTTCGTCATATTGAAGTGAAATACTTCAACCCGGGCAGCATGTTAAGGCAACACCGACTAATAATCAGCGGTATAAAACAAGGCGCCAGGGGGCGCCCAGCGGCAATCTTCTTTTAAAAGGTCTTACCATTGTACCAGATATTAGCAAGTCATTCTATCATTTTTACCAGCGACCGTATTTTATTTTATTTTGTTAAGTCCATTTGTTAACAGTGATCTTAACTCATATTGTTCGAAATTTCAAAAATATTGGTCTTGAACCAAATAGCAATAAATGTGAAATATTTTTTCCAATAATTTAACAACTTCTCATAGAGATACTTTAATTCAAAATTTCAAACATATTTGTCCAGGAATAAAAATTGTTAGTACGGAATCACTATACCTGCTAGGTGCCCCGTTGTTTTTCGATAGTATAAAACCTGTATTAAAAACAAAATTCATTCATCATTCAAATCAGTTTTTAAACCACGTTGATAAATTGTATAAATTGAACCCCCACATAGCTCTTGCTATTTTAAAATATTGTCTTCTTGTACCTATTTACTTGTATTTACATACTCCGCTCGAGTCCAGTCTGGAAATGTTCGGATATTTTACAAGATATTGATAATAACCTTAAAATAGCTATAGAAAAAATTCAAAATTTAACTTTAAATACAACAGCCTGGACTCAAGCTACTTTACCTATAAAATTTGGTGGCATTGGTGTGAGAAATCTTTCTAGCATTGCATTGCCTGCTTTCCTTGCTTCCGTACATAGTGTCAGTGACTTGTGTAATATAATTTTAAATAATAAAGCAGACCTATGCTTTGCTACGGAGGCAGGGCAGACATGGCAAACGCTCTGTCATGGTGAAAATGTTCCACTGGAAGCTAACCAACAAAAACAGTGGGATATTCCGTTGGTACAGAGCGCGCAGAAGGATTTGTTTCATAATTTCCATAGTGACCAGGATAAGGTGTGCCTTATCAGAAGATAAGATATATAGATTCTACTAGATACGAGATACTAGATGCTAAGTCGAAACAGGTAGAAGGCGTGCCTTCTA
This sequence comes from Parnassius glacialis, assembly GCA_033319125.1. NCBI lineage: Eukaryota > Metazoa > Arthropoda > Insecta > Lepidoptera > Papilionidae > Parnassius > Parnassius glacialis. Next base: position 39,876,897 of record JAVANC010000021.1, on the reverse strand, counting down.
ACTGTTTCGACTAAGGAATCTAGTCGCTGGTTACACGCTTTACCATCAGTTAATCTCGGAACATTACTTGATGGGGAAAGCTTGCACATTGCCGTAGGAATCCGACTAGGAGCTGCGATTTGTCAACCCCATCAGTACCCATGTGGTAGCCGCGTCGACAAGTTGGGCTCCACGGACTTTCATGTAAGAAAAGCGCTGGTAGGTTTTCACGACACAGTTCTTTGAACGATGTCATCCGAAGGGCTCTTGTCTATATAAATGTTCCCTCGGTTTTAGAGCCTTGTCGAATATTTAGAGATGATGGCAGGAGACCCGACGGTATGACATTGGTCCCTTGGGAGAGAGGTAAAGCCCTGGTGTGGGATGCTACTTGCGTAGACACTCTGGCGACCTCTCATCTCAAGGGTACCTCGTTTAGAGCCGGGGCGGCATCAGATGCAGCTAAACTGAGTAAGTGGCGAAAGTATGAGTCTCTGAGAAATGACTACATATTTGTGCCATTTGATGTAGAGACTATCGGTCCGTGGGGTCCACGTACGGTGACGTTCCTAAAGGAACTCCATCCGCGGCTGGTCGATGCTGCTGGTGATAAGAGGGCTGATTCTTTTCTCGCTCAAAGGCTAAGTATGGCCATTCAGCGGGGAAACGCAGCCAGCGTTCTTGGCACAATACCGCGGAGAGTAGGACTATATGATAATTAAGTTTCTAGTTTTAGTTTGTTTTTATTATTTTAGTTTTTTTATTATTGTATAATATAACTATGTAATAAATAAATATATAAATTATTAAGAATAAATCAAAAACTCCCGAACAAGCCGGTTTCCGAAAGGGTTTTAGCACCATAGATCACATACATACCCTTCAGCAAGTTGTACAGAAGTCCGAGGAGTACAATTTGCCACTATGCCTGGCGTATGTGGACTATGAGAAAGCCTTTGATTCCGTCGAAATATTGGCGATGCTGCAGTCGCTTCAGCGGTGCCAAGTTGACTGTCGGTATATCGAAGTGCTGAAGTGCTTGTACAGTAGGTCTACGATGGCTATCCGAGTACAGAACCAGAGTACGAAACCTATCCAATTGCAGAGAGGTGTAAGACAGGGTGACGTTATATCCCCGAAACTCTTCACCGCTGCATTGGAAGACGTTTTCAAGCTTCTGGACTGGAAAGGATACGGTATTAACATCAATGGTGAGTACATCACTCACCTTCGATTTGCCGATGATATAGTCCTTATGGCAGAATCGCTGGAGGACCTAAGCACCATGCTCAATGACCTCAATAGTGTCTCCTAACAGATAGGTCTTAAGATGAACATGGACAAAACAAAGATCATGTTTAACGTCCATGTCACACCTATGCCGGTAGATGTTGGGAGCACTAAGCTCGAAGTTGTTGACGTGTATGTTTACCTGGGACAAATAGTCCGACTAGGTAAGTCCAACTTCGACCGAGGGGTCAATCGACGGATTCAACTCGGCTGGGCAGCGTTCAAAAAACTACGACACATCTTCTCGTTAACCATACCTCAAAACTTGAAAACGAAATTGTACACCCAGTGCGTGTTGCCAGTGATGACTTACGGATCTGAGACGTGGTCCTTCACTGCTGGCCGTATGAGGAAGCTCAAGGTCGCTCAGTGAGCTATGGAGAGGGCTATGCTCGGAGTTTCTCTGCGTGATTAACTTAGAAATGAGGATATCCGCAGTAGAACCAGAGTAACCGACATAGCCCAACGGCTTAGTAAGCTAAAGTGGCAGTGGGCCGACCATATAGCTTGAAGAACCGACAACCGATGGGGAAAAAAGGTTCTCGAGTGGCAGCCTCGTACCGCTAGGTGAAGTGTAGCGCGACCCCCACGAGATGGAGTGACGACTTGGTAAGACTTGCAGGAAGTCGATGGATGCAGGTGGCTCAGGACCGTGCTTTGTGGCATTCCTTGGGGGAGGCATATGTTCAGCAGTGGACCTATGAAAGGCTGTAATGATGATGATGACTCAAAAACTATTGGTCTGACCTTGATCAAATTTATATGGTACCACACATGACAATTTTTAACAGTGGTAGAGTCACGCAGCAGCTTTTGCTGTCGCACGGATGGGCCGGCTCGAACCGGGGTGGTACCACGACCTCACAGAATACCAGCGTGAAGTAAAGGTTTACCTCTGCGTTTCGCTTGGCGAGTGCAGGTGGCCGGAGGCCCTTTTTACTGGAAATGAGGCATTCCATCTTAGTCCTCACGGGGATTCGTAAACGAGGATAGATGTAGATGTCTATGGGCCGCAGCAACCACTTACCATCAGCTTTCAAACATAAAAAACAAACAGTCGAAAAAATTTGACCTTTGAATAAATTAAAAGTATCATAAAATATATGTATTTTGAATATAACAATAAACATTATATAAAATATAATAAATGAAAAATAGAAACCCAACTCGACGGATGCCCCCAGGAGGGAATAAACTATTTTATTTTATATTTATTTTTATTATTATTAACAATTTCCCTGTCGGCATAACAGACACAATAGTCAAACAATTCAAATGTTCATATATCATTCATGGGACAGGTAAAAAAAAAGTTGATAAAATACTGTTTGTATATGATATGATACACAAGGAAAAATTGTTGGTGCTTCTTCTACATTTCTTTTTTTAGGATCATGTAATAAAATGGGTTTTCTAACAATATACTTTGATTCCATAACTACCACAAATCCCAAGGGTCAAGTAAAAATGAAAACGTTGAAAACAAACACTGTAACAACTCTCTCGTACTCATAAATCATTTGTTATTTATCTGCATTATATTTCTCTAGAAACCAAGATCTTATAACAATATTTTAATCTTATTTTTTTTTATGCCCCGGTCGGCATTTTATTGTTTCTAAAGCATACTTATATAAAAATATTCATATTCATTATTGAAGCTTTTTAGTTAAACCAATTAAAGTAATGTTATCGGTTTTCATGAAAAGAGTTATGATAAAACAAAATTAAAAATATTTCGTTAAAAGGTCCTAAAATATAAATTCTTAAATAATGAAATTTTAAAGGAATTTCGCAAAGCGGTTCCGTAAGTAATTCGATATAAAATTATTTATCTTTTGTCGAATTAATAAGGATTTGGAGAAATTTAATATCAGTCACTACAAAACTAATTAATTTTATCAAAATATAATTCAATCAAATCCCAAAGTACTCGTCTAAGTCGTAAATACAAACATTTCCATTTGCCCTAATTCAAATTGCTAAACTTTGAACTTATTGAACTCCATATTCATAGGTAAATTGCAATCAATTTATATGGAGGCCATTTAATGGTCGTTATACAGGTTGCCCAAATAAAATGTATTAAGAATTAAAAAGTACAAGGTACTTTTTCAATAAAACATTTATTTAGGCTTGGCAATTACGTGTGGAATATAATATCATCTACCTAATATCCTACTCCAGCAGTATGATAGATGTTAGCTCTTTTCATCGCGTTTCTCATCACATTTTAGCACACTTCCGGTGTTATCCCACTGACTGCGTCTCGGATATTCTATTTTAAGTGTTGAAGAATCTTCAATCATCAGCTTGCTAGCATAGTCACTTCTCTTCACATAGCCTCACAGAAAAAAGTCAGGAGCTGCCAAATCCGACGAATTTATGGGGCAATCAATGTCACAATTCTTGAAATTAATTGACCTGAATTTTTTTGTCAATGTTTCGATTGTGTCACCTGCCGTATGCCACGTGGCTTCATCTTGTTAGAACCACACACATATTTTTGAGCCTCTCTGATATATTCTCGAATATCTATATACTCGAAGAACCGACTACCGTTGGGGAAAAAAGGTTCTCGAGTGGCGGCCTCGTACCGGCGGACGAAGTGTAGGGCGTCCCCCCACTAGATGGAGTGACGACCTGGTAAGATATGCAGGAAGTCGATGGATGCAGGTGGCTCAGGACCGTACTTTGTGGCATTCTTTGGGGGAGGTCTATGTTCACCAGTGGACTTGTGAAGGGCTGTAATGATGATATATTTGGGTCAAAAAATTATAGACCATCTCACGGTAAGCATCTCCATTCACTGTTACAGCAGCACTCATAGCATCTTTAAAGAAGTAGGGTTCAATTACTCCTGTGACCAAATTTCACGCTAAACTGTTACTAGACGTCAATACAGTGGTTAAAAGGCTGTTCTGGCTATTCCCAATAGCGTGAATTTTGCTTTTTGACAAATTCACTGAGGACAAAAATGGGCTTTATCACTCATAATGACTTATTGATGAGTCTGGGTGGCTTTCCAATTTGGTTAACCTAAAACTGCTAAATTTACGTCAGCTTTTATGGTCCTGAGTATTAAGTTCTTAAGTTATCTGAACCTTATAGGGGAACAGGCTCAGGTCTTTAATCAGAATAGTTTGTAGAGAGGTCCTCTTAATTTCCAATTGTTGAATACATCGCCTGGTAGACAATGTTGGATCTTCGGCTACACTTTCACGAAAACTTTAAACATTCTGCTCCCTGCGATCTTTTCTGGCACGATGAGGAACTGGTTTATTTGTTGCAACACCATGCTACTCAAATTTATCTCCAAACGACCTTTGATAGCCGCGAAAGTAAGTGATTTCTACTGAAAATTGGTCGCAATTTTCTCAGCATTTTTGCAATAAATTATTGATTTAAGTAGAACGTTTTGATAATTAAAACACATTTCTCAAGCGAAATCCACCCAAGGTATAAAATCCAAGGTGATGCAATAAGGACTATTCAATTAACTATGACATTCCGGAAAATTGATTAATTTGTAACATCTAATATATAATGGTGATGCAATAAGGAGTTGGACGTCGTATTAACATAGTTAACCCGGACTGCCTACGTTTTTTAATTACATTATTAATTTATGATAAGAGTTACGCTATAACGGCTTACAGTTTTACGTATTAAAGTGGTATTATTGGATTTTATTTTATTAATGAGTTGAACTTTCTCTTGGAACAGGATCTTCTCTGTAGTATTTAATAAGATTTATGTCCCAGGAATTATAAAAATTTTTCTCCGCAAATAGGCAAAAACAGCGCGATAGTCTCTTCCACTTCATAAGGGCGCGTTCCGACGACACGCACCCGCTACGCGCACGCCACGCGCGTCAACACCCGCGTCTAACTCTCTTTGAAATTTGTTGCATATAATTTGAGTCTTATGACAAATCAATAAATCTGAAATTGTATAAAAAGCGCATGTGCGGGGTGAGCGCGGGATCAGCGCGGAGCGGGTAAAGGCGGGCGCGTGGCGAGGGTGAAGCGGGCGCGTGGCGTGAGCGAGGCGGGCGCGTGGTGTGAGCGAGGCGTGTGCGGTTGAACGTCGATAAATACAATTTCAGATTTATTGATTTGTCATAAGACTCAAATTATATGCAACAAATTTAAAAGCGAGTTAGACGCGGGTGCTGACGCGCGTGCCGTGCGCGTAGCGGGTGCGTGTCGTCGGAACGCGCCCTAATTCTAATAGTTATTTTAATAGTTAGTTTTTTGAGCCAGTTGTATTTTACATTAATATCATACGAAAAAAATTTAAATGTCGAAATAAAAGATTTGTCTTGTGTTATGTAAAACTCGATTTACATGACAAACAAATTTCAAAATTCTTGGGTAACGGCCGTTCAAAATATACTCCGCTAGATATACTCTGCACTTTCCTCCGAATGATTTTCGCTCAGCATGCTTAGGCGAAAATAATTTTAAAACTAGTTAAATATTGTAGGCTTTATGATATTTATTAAAAAATTTAAGAGAAACGTACTAACCTGCAATAGCCAGTTGCATTATGAAGAAATTCATTCTGCTCTTCCTCGCATTAGTGCAGAGTAACGCAGCAATCACCGATGCATTAAGCACCACTATCGAAACGAAAAGCACCCACATCACCGTGAACTGAATTGACTGGAACAAAACATAAAATACAATTGTTTTTTTTAATCTTTATTTAAGAGCTTAATCAAAATGCGATTATGTCGCTCTATTTGACATCATTTAGAACTAAATTACATTCAATTTAACAAGCAAACAAAAATGAAAACAAGTACTATCTAATTGACTGATCTGAGGAAACATAAAATACAATGGAAAATTGCTTGCATTTATTTATTTAATTGAAATATAAATGTGTTTTGAATTTGCTACTACTTGGTAGATTCTGTTTCTTATTTACTTAAAAATAGTTAATACCATTATATTGCATAAATGTACATTGCTTTGCTACAAGGTATAATTGGTTTTAAAAATTGTTGTCCTATGATTTCCATCGAATAAATTGATGTTGCTTTAGTCACGATCATCATCTTAATAAATATATTTATGATGTTTTTTAATTTTTAGGAGCGGCCATATTACAATATAAACGTTTCCTAAAAATGCTTCCAGATACGGCCGCTAAAAAATTTCCCGTAAATATTGATAATCGGTCCTCATTCATCTACATCAACTTTTGCATCAAGTAGAGTCTCTGACAATGCTTGATTTAAAGGTTTAAGTCAGGTGTAACTTTCATCAATAACCAACAGTTACAAAATAAACTTTAAATATTTCTTTATTCTATGAAAGTTATATACCTATTCACAAGAAAACTAAAAAATGGTAAATTCATTGGCTAAATTAGATCTCACAGCTTATTTCAATATTTACCATCACACTAAATTAAAATTTTGCGTTTAAAAAATCTAGACAAACTCTGATATTATAGTAAAATTCAAATAACTTTACTGCTGACCGTTGGATTGACAACTGTTAAGTCCTTTAGATTTGGCAACTACCCTAGTCCTGAGTTCTTAACCCAATCAGAGCTAAAATTTTGTACAATAACTTCTGTTATACTTTTATACGCTTCATCAGCCGTGTGATGGCGATAGAGAATCCATCATCCCATTTTCTCCCGTAGGTGTCGTTAGAGGCGACTATGAGGACTGCCAGAAAATTCTATGGTTTCTGATATGTGGCGGCATAAACGTCTCATTTAAACAAGCACACAGTCCACCTGGTAAGTGGATGCTGTAGACCTACATTTGCCCTTGATTAAGAATCGAAATGCAAAATGCGCTGTCCCCCTGAGGAACTAAGATAGAATGCCTCGAGTCCAGTAAAAATAATCCCCGGATTTCTACACTAACTATACGAAACACAACAGCATTAAGTTGGTATGTGAGAGCGTGGTCCCACCCCGGTCGAGCCGACCCATTCGTTCTACAATCACAATCTAGCTACAATGTGGATCTACCACGTAAGTTAGATGTAAAATACATACATAGATCAGCGAAGAGCAATATAATAATGTGTTAAAGTAAACACACACGGCCAGCAGTTGCCTGGCCGTATGAGGAAGCTCAAGGTCGCTCAGCGAGCTATGGAGAGGGCTATGCTCGGGATTTCTCTGCGTGATAAACTTAGAAATGAGGATATCCGCAATAGAACCAAAATAACCGACATAGCCCAACGGATTAGTAAGCTGAAGTGGCAGTGGGCCGGCCATATAGCTCGAAGAACCAACAACCGATGGGGAAGTAAGATTCTTGAGTGGCAGCCTCGTACCGGTAGGCGAAGTGTAGGGCGACCCCCCACGAGATGGAGTGACGACCTGGTAAGACATGCAGGAAGTCGATGGATGCAGGTGGCTCAGGACCGTGCTTTGTGGCATTTCTTAGGGGAGGCCTATGTTCAGCAGTGGGCTTATAAAAGGCTGTAATGATGATAATGATGAATCACACACACATTATGCAAATAAAATAAATAAATAAAGGTGCTAGGTTTCTGGTGCTGATATCTTCAAACCGCCTGTCAAGCGTAACTTGCATATCGTGAACATCACGGCAAATCCTCCCTACAGGAGGAAAAGCCATGTCCAGCAGTAGACTTTTACGAGCTGATGAAGAAGTGGAATATGATAATAATGTTTTATGTTTTTATAAATTATTCTTAGATTTGATATATATATATATATATATATATATATATATATATATATATATATAGATTTTCGGCGGTAGGTGAAGAAAAAGTTAACACATGCGTAAAATTTTAATTTATATTTTAAATTAACTAATACAATATTATACATAATTTAATACATATTTGAGTGCTAATTAATACCATTTTCTTGGTGATCAAATTTGTGCAGCTGTATATATGTGAATTAATTCCATCTAAATACACCACCTGCCAGCACATCACACATTTGGATTTATACACAATGTCTCAACTTGAAGAGATTAGAACTGCACAGAACAGTTTGGAGGATTGCTTTTCAAAAAGGATGGCCGAACTGAAAGCACAGTTACACGCGGGGGGACCCGCCAAGGACACGGTTGCAAAAGTGGCTGAGGAGTTTCGAACCTTCCGTGAACTCATGTTTTCTATGCTTGGTATGCTCCGTAAACAAATTAATGAGTGCACCCATATGGTTGACGTTATTGAGACCAGGCACAGACGAAAGGCTCTCCTTTTCTTGGGTGTTGCTGAAGAGGAGAAGGAGGACTGCAAGGCTACAGTACTGAGTATAATCCATAAAATGGAGTTGAAGGACATCACAGCATCCTGCATTAGTGTCTGCCATAGGATTGGAGTAGCCTCCAAAAATCGTCTCCGGCCAATCCTAGTACGATTTGTTAGCATCGACTCCAGGTCATCAGTATGGAGGGCGAAGTCTAGGCTGAAAGGTTGTCCAGTTTCAGTAAAGGAGTTCTTGACAAAGTCTCGGCAAACTGTTTTTGGCAAAGCCCGTCAGCATTTCGGTATGCGTGCATGCTGGACCCAAGATGGAGTAATTGTGGTGAAAGCTGCAGATGGATCCCGGCATAAAGTCACTACCTTAGATGAGCTGATTACTCTTACTCAAAAATACCCTAAGGCGGCTGCTGAATCCCCAACTGGAGACGTGCGTATAGCAGGAAGCGCTTTATCGTCGCAACCCAATTCAAAGCCACGTAAATAGCTAAGCATAATAGCGTTTTATTGTGTTAATTCTCCTTTTTCCTGTAACTACAACTATAAATTTATTCAATGTTGTAGTATATAGTAATACTTAGTATCATTACTTTCTATCCACCGTATTAAAACTTGCTTTTCTTTTATGTAACCTTAAGCTTGATTCTTTCTTATTTATTTACATTTTTTTTTATATTACTTAATTTATAATTTTAATAGTTATTCGTTTAACTTCATTTATTAAAACTTGTACATATTATTCACTTTAAATTACATTTTAGGCTTAGTTCTATTTTGTTTTTGTACATATTATGAAATTGTTTTGCTTTAGGTTATATTTTGTCCATAGATTAATAGATCTGTAGCAAGTGCATAGTGTAAGTTAATTTTGTCGCTGGGAAGGTTTTTTTTTCTTATTAATACATGACCATGGATACAAAGTCTTTTGGCCACAGTTTATATGTCGTCTATGAGACACTTCTCTATGATACTTTGTAATTGTTCTAAGTTACTGTTATTTATTATCAGTATTCTTAATGTAGTTTACTAGTTTAGTTGTAGCTGTCTTGCAAAACATTTTAATTTTTATTGTTTTGTGTATTATATTAGTCTCTTAATTTTTGAGTGTGTTAGCTGGCGGGTGGTGCAGGGATAGCAATTTGGTAATCGAAATTATTACTATTTTTTTTACGTTTTATAATTTTAATTATACTATATTATTTATTCTTACCATTTTGGTCTATTTTATTTATTTATTTATATATTATATTACATATAGATGAGTTCCGATGATGATTCTTTTCTTACTGCCAACGAGTTTTGTTCATCAAATGACAGTTATTGCTCGCTTACTGAAACACTAGGGGATTTTGTGCGACGTAAATTCGAACAATCCCGCTCCTTGTTTAATGTTTGCCACATTAATGCACAAAGCGTACCTAGTCACTACAGTGATCTGACTGAGGCTTTCTCTGACGCTGATGTTCATGCCGTCTTGATTTCGGAGACTTGGTTAAAGCCCCATCTTCCTTCTACCTCTTACCCTCTCTCTCGCTTTAATTTGATACGCAACGATCGAGTTGATAGGAGAGGGGGTGGGGTCGCTATATATCTTCGTTGCGACTTCTCTTATAAAATTCTAGCTTCTTCTTCCCCTTATTATACTGCATCTGCAGAATTTCTATTCCTTGAAGTTTGTGTAAAAGGAGCTAAATTGGTTCTTGGTGTTGTCTACTGTCCTCCTTCTGTCGATTACTTCTCCAGTCTTGAAACAATTCTGGAATCCTTGGGGTCCGAATACTCACATCACATTATCATGGGCGATTTTAATACAGACCTCCTGACTCCGCACTCATCCCGTTCCTCTAAGCTCCTTCACATTGTCGAGTCGGTTGGCCTCCACATTTTACCTTTACAAGCCACTCACCACAATATTGATGTGGAGGATACCTGGCTTGACTTAATCCTTACCTCTGCTCCTTCTCTTGTCTTCTCCCATGGTCAACACTTTGCACCTGCTTTCTCCTATCATGACCTCATTTTCCTTTGTTACGTCCTAAAACCTCCTAAAGCTCCAACTAAAACTCTTCACATGCGTTGTTTTGGTCGCTTAGATGTTGAAAAGCTTTGTATGGATGCATCCAAAATAAACTGGAACAGCGTGGTTTCTGCGCCCACTGTGGACGAAAAGGTTGAGGCTTTGAATGAAGCTATCCTTAGGTTGTATGATGTGCATGCTCCCATTAAAAAAGTGAAGCTCAAGCGTCCACCTGCGCCATGGATGACGATTGGGGTTCGAATTGCGATGAGACGTAGGGATCGGGCTTTTGGCAAATTTAGGAAAGATCGATGTGATGAGAACTGGACTCTTTATAAAGTTGCAAGGATACGCAACGCCAAACGCCGATTTATCCTTAGTAACATCTCATCTTCTTCCCCTGCTAATATCTGGAAGTTCCTTAGAACCATAGGTATCGGTAAACGACACCATTGTGAGTTTCAGAGGACGATTGGTCTGGATGATATTAATTTTCATTTTGTCTCCAACAGTCCTCTTGATCACCAGACCAAGCGTCTTACTATTGAACACATAATGGGTTTACCTCGTCCCGATATTGATCTCTTTCAATTTTCTCCAGTAGCTATGGATGAGATCAAGAAGACAATCCTATCCATTAAATCTAATGCTGTAGGTTGCGACAACATCAGCCGACGGATGATTATCTTTATACTTGACCATATCCTCCCAGTTATCTCGCACATCATTAACTTCTCCTTGGATTCTGGTGATTTTCCTTCTTTGTGGCGTAAGGCTTACGTTATTCCCTTACAAAAGATCACAAATCCCACTTTACCCAATCATTTCCGACCTATATCCATCCTTCCCTTCTTATCCAAGGTCCTTGAAGCCTGTGTCCACAAGCAACTTTCGCAGTTTATCTCCTGTCATAACTTATTAAGTCCCTTGCAGTCTGGCTTTAGGCCTGGTCATAGCACCGTTTCCGCACTCCTGAAAGTAACTGGTGATATTAGGGCAGATATAGAGGATACTAAAGTCACTGTGTTAGTTTTAGTTGACTTCTCGAACGCCTTTAATACCATCATTCATGACATTCTAATTTCCATACTTTCCCTTTATATGGTCTCACCCGAAGCACTGGATTGGTTTTCATCATATCTTCGAGGTCGCCAGCAGTCGGTTCGCATCGATGAGCTATCATCTAGCTGGTTTGACTTACATGCTGGTGTTCCTCAAGGCGGCATATTATCTCCTTTGTTGTTTTCTATATTTATTAATCTCATTACCCAAGACCTTCAGTCTGCGTATCATTTGTATGCCGTTGACTTGCAATTGTACACACAAGCGAGTATTGACAATATTTCTACAGCGGTGGACATAATTAACAGGGACCTTGAGTATATTAAGAACTGGTCTGACAGGTTTGGCCTAATGGTCAACCCTTCGAAGTGTCAGGCCATAATAATTGGTAGCCATCGGATGAATCATAGATTGAAAACGGTAGCTCTACCTCCTATCTTTTTTAATAGTACTGAGATTGAATTGCGTTCTACTGTGAAGGATCTCGGTTTATTAATTGATTCTACCTTGAGTTGGAAAGACCAAGTAACGACCGTTAGCCAGAAAGTTACCGGTACCCTGCGTTCTCTCTATCGCCTAAAAAATTTTCTACCATCTGCAATCAAAACAATGCTTGTGCAAAGTTTAATTTTTCCCCTAATCGACTATGGTGATGTGTGTTATTTCGACCTGAATGCAGATCTTCTCAATAAATATGACCGTCTTCTGAATAACTGCATTCGATTCATTTTCAATCTTCGAAAGTATGACCATATATCCACGTATCGATCTCAATTAAAATGGTTACCTATTCGTCAACGCCGTAGTTTGCGTGCACTCACTACCCTTTATTCTATCCTGATGTCTCCAACTTCCCCTTCTTACTTATCTCCTTACTTTCAGTTGCTTAGCGCTAGTCATGAGAGAAACCTCCGCTCTATGAACAACCTTCTTCTCCTATGTCCCTCCCATAGCTCTGGACTTGTTCATTCTTCTTTCCACATTCAATCTATTCTCATTTGGAACGCACTACCTCTCGAAATCAGGACGGCTAGCAATCGTTACGCGTTCAAGATGAAGGTTCGGAAATACTTAATTAATAAATTGGCAGAATCATCATAATAACAGTTTATATATATATTTTATGTATATATATATGTGTATATGTGTGTATATATATATATATATATATGTATGTATGTATGTATATATATATATATATATATATATATATATGGTATGTATGTGTGTATATATATTGTTATTATGTATATTATATATTTTATTTGATTATGTATATATATATATATATATATATATATATATATATATATATATATATTGTATATATTTTTATTACCATTTATATCTTATGTATTTTATTTCCATGTGCTAAAATTGTTTTTTTTTGTTATTTTAGTTTAGTATTAGCATATCTACTTTTTATAACACCTACTTCATTCTATCTCTGCATCATCCCAAGGTAGACTGGTAGAGAATGCCTTAGGCATTAAGTCCGCCTATATACCACATGTATATATGAAGTTTTAAATAAATAAATAAATAAATAAATATCTTCAAACCGCCTGTCAAGCGTAACTTGCATATCGTGAACATCACGGCAAATCCTCCCTACAGGAGGAAAAGCCATGTCCAGCAGTAGACTTTTACGAGCTGATGAAGAAGTGGAATATGATAATAATGTTTTATGTTTTTATAAATTATTCTTAGATTTGTACAAAAACATTCTGCTTCTATGTATTTCTTTCTTTGTTGTTTCTATGTTGGCTTTATATATATTTTTCTATATACTTAGTTTTTAGGTAATGCTGTTTAGTGATTCTCTTTGTCTCTGACGTTGTATCTTTCTTAATCTACCTTTGATTTTAATTACACGCGTTAAGACAAGTGAGTGTTTATGTTTTAAAGCGATTTCGAAAAAGGAGCAGATTTGCAACTGTATTTTTTATTTGTAAATGTTACGCGAAATGTTCGTCAATTATTGTGAACAGATTTTGATTTTTCTTTTTTAATTAAAAATAAAAATACTTCAAGGGTGTTTCCATGCGAATTTTTGCGGGAAAAGTCCACACTGAGAGATTAGGGCTGTTCGCCGTGATCGAAGTTGGCTAGACGTAATGCAATAAGTATTGATACCTTTATGTCCTCTTTGATTGTCCTTCTGTTTGCTACAATCACATATTAATATTAACCATGAATAAATCATAAGATTTTTTCAAATTCACAAATAGTAATTTTAATAATATTTTACGCGCGTGTTAAAATGTTTATGAATGTAGTAGAAACATGCTGCAGCTTATTAGTACGAAGGGATCGGCTCGAACAGGAAAAAACCACGCGTGCACATAATACTAGCGTTAATTAGCAGCACAATGCCGTTGCGTTTTGGAGACTCTTTTTACTGGTAACGAGGTATTCTACCTTAACCTCAGCGGTAACAGCGCAATTTTAAATCATAATCGAGGCCAGATGTAAGAAGAAGATGATGATGAAGAGACAGATGTAAGAAAGTATGTATTGACTGAATCATCATCAGAGTGCTCGTTTTTATGTTCAATTACTTAAATCATTTTCAAGTTGTCTACCATCTACAGACCTTTACTGTCGTCAAGTAGCAATGTCTAGTTGAAGAATAGTAAAACCAGTATGATTACGTATCGTCAGCTAAAATAAAGAAGGACATAGGTAAAAATACAGCTCTTTCTTTATTTGAAACTGGTTGCTAGTTTCCATGATCTGCAGTAGCATCCATAGCGTAGTGCCCATCAATTGGCATGTTTGCCAATTTGAAACTAATTATTTAAAAAAATATATAAATTAAATTATATTTTGTAATACAATACTAATAAAAGTTTAATGTTTTCGTACCAAAAGGACTTAGTAAATAACAAGAACTTTGCAAAATGTCTCCACTTTTCGTAACTTCTGTAACGCAACTGTTAATACATTCTAAATATAATATGGGTCTCGTGGCATTAGCATTTTCGCCTAGTAAAATGTTCTTACGGAATTTGATACTTTGTTATGTTCAGTAATTTACTTCATTCCCAAAGATTTTCTTTTTGTTTTGTTTTACTTTATTTTCTACATCCTATATTATCGATAAACTTACTCGCGACGTTGAAATAATTTTATTTTTTGGAATCATTAACGACGGTAATATGTGTTGGTTACTAGAAATTTCGAAGCAAATGATAATTTGATTTATTGAAATGATATGAAATAATACATTTATATTTAATTATAAATGTCAGTTTTATTCCAAATAAAATACCGTTTGGAAATGAGCTTCTTGTGAACGGATTTAAAACGAAACGAAACAAAGTTCATAGGTTATGTCCTTTGACATTATTTTTTAGATTAATGTTACAATAGTATTCGATATTATATAATAGTATGTAAACTCATCTGTAACTGAAACATGTATTATGATACATTAAAAAACATGTTTAAATTTAAAGCTTGTCAGGGCATAGTAAACCTTATTACAAATTCATCGGCTTATGGATAATATGTAATCTTAAATGATTTACTCCAATTACGTGGGTGGGTCGGTTAGTGCAGAGTAGATATTTTCGCACTAGTAATGAAATGATTTATAATCAAACTAACAATGTTATAGTGTCTTTGATGTTGTCAGCGTATGGTGGTTGTTACTGCGTTTGCTTATCAAGAGATCCCCGATCCGAATCCCTTGTCGGACCAAAATAGATTATTGGATTTTTCTGACTTGAAATTCGCAGTAGCAACTTGGAGTCAGGAAGTTCGCGATTAGTATCACTCCCGTGCCTTGGAAAACATGTAAAGCCGATGGTCCTGCTTTACTCTGCGGTTGTGTTGTATTACTGTCCTATGACCCAAATTTGTTCTGAAGGACATTATAATTATCATTATGATATCTCCCCTTTTTGATCTCAGGTCCACTGGGGCCCGGTCATATAATAGCCTTATTAGGGGACATGGGCCCAAAACGCAGATACCGTTTGTAGAATTTTACTATACTTAGTAATGTGAGCTATATGGCCGGCCCATTGTCATTTCAGCTTACTAATCCGTAAGGCTATGTCGGTCACTCTGGTTCTACTGCGGATATCCTCATTTCTAAGTTTATTATGCAAAGAAACCACGAGCATAGCCCCCATTAGATGGAGTGACGACCTGGTAAGACATGAAGGAAGTCAATAGATGCAGGTGGCTCAGAACCGTGTTTTGTGACATTCCTAGGGGAGGCCTATTTTCAGCAGTGGACTTGTGAAGGGCTGTGATGCTGATGATGATGATGGTAATAATGGGATGTAGATTGTAAGCCTCTCATCTCACCGGATATACAATAAGAATGTATCGAAAAAAAGTTCCAGAACAAAAGCTATTGACAAAAATTGATTAGTTGCGATATAGGGTATGGAGATACTTGAGAGAACTGCTGTTATTGTGCCTCGCCGCTTACTAAATAAACATCCACGTCCAATCTCACAATGCAATCTTAACTGACTGCGAGACGCAACATCGTCATAAATAATAAAAATATAGAGTTTGTTAAAAATTTGTGTCTCTGTGAGACGATTGTGTATTTATGCTAATTGTTATAAAGACTATCGGTCCTTGGAGTCCATAAACATCGATGTGTCTGATGGACCTGCATCCACAAATATGCGACGCCACTGAGGACACGGCTGTTTGCTGCTAAAACGTTGACTGTGAGCACGATATATTCATTTTGTAAAATTAATTATGAAGAAATTAATAAAATGAACAATAAACACAGTTGCGTAATTTTATAATAAATATGGTTTACGAAATTAATTTGTTCCATAAAATATTTTGGTATAGCATTCGTGATACAGAAGAGGTATTTCAGGACTAATTATATTAATACATAATACATACATAATGTAAGCATTCCTTTAATTAGAAACTCATAAGTGTAATTAATTTTACCTCTTGGTTACGACATTAATTTAATATTCTAAGACACTGCAATTTTCTTTTTTAGATTTAAAGAAAGATAATTTTTATAAAAGGAAGGGTGAGAAAAGTGACCACAGTCAACTTAATGGTAAGTAAATACTGTAAGCTAGGCACCAACAGTTATGAAATAAGAACCGGTAATAATACTTTGCGGTCTTTCGGTTTTTAAATTCTAACAATACTTTTTAATGTTAATTTTAACAAAACATCAGTAAACAGGCATATTTTAACAAAATATCCTTAAAGTATTTTAAATTTTGTGTCAGACTACTGCACTATACTTTCAGAGATTTTATTATAACATTTTATCCGTTTATTCTCAAAAGATTTTCTAGTTTAAGCCAATCTTAATTTAAGAACTTCCAGCGAATCACTTTGACCCATTCCATAAGATACCGTCCGTTTTATTTTTCAGAAGTGTTAAAATATTAATCTCCTTAAAAAGCTACTCGCAAGGCCTTACGTTTATAATTTAGGTGCATCGCTTTCATTTCATTTCAAATTCCTTAAACGGCTTATATTTTTACTAACTAAGCAATATCCTACGAGTGGCATATAGAAAAGACTTGGTGTATTAAATGTATCACTTCATTTAGTTCAAAAGTGGGTTTTATTTGATAACATTATCAGTGTCGTCGTACGATAGTGTCCCCACAAAAGTGTCCATTACGCGATGAAAGCTTTTCACGATTTACTACTAATATAATCCACCTGAAAATGTAGTGGGTGTGACGGGATTGACTCCCTTCACATAATTCGACTCGTGTGATTTCAAGGACTTGTCACAAATTAGATTAATGCTTTTCACAGCTAATCATGTCTTCCTGGGCTCGAATCTCAGGACCACAGGATCAACATCAAGAAGCTTTTTCTGTCAACAAATTGACAGGAATTTTGCGGTGTTTCACCCGTGTGACTCGAAAAGCTTGTAAAGGAGGTCCGGTTCTCTCCTTGACTACCGTCCTATCGGACTACGAGAGTGCACCGGTGTTTGTGCACACACTCGTGCGTCAATACTGTTCTGCATAATGACTTGCCTTCATTAAAACTGGCCGTCCTCACCGAAAAAAACTGTCTAGAAGTCTTCGTGAGGATGTGGTCCTTCTCAGATCGAGCCAATGCATACTGCTGCCACAGTACACTTAAAAAGTGTCGAACACCTGTCGAAAACCGGATGGATTTAATGTTATTTTAACATTAAGGGTTAATCAGATTTTTGGAACAGAAACAGAAACTTTATTTTATTAATTCAATTAGATCCGCCTATGATTATTATGCCTATTCAGGGCGCTATAAATTTTATAGTACGCAAGTACGTCATTTTCAGTTCATTGGTGGGAAAAAACTTAATAAAGTAAGTCGAGAGACCGATGTTAGAACTTAGAATTCAAAACGAAGAACTTCGGTATACGCTCAAATTGTATTAAAAAATTATAAACAATAAGCAGTATAACTTTACTGTTACTTTTTACTTAACTATATATTAATACGAGAAGAGAAAACTTTGTTCTCCTTTTTAAGCACTTCGCTCGTATGGCGGAGTTTTAGATTTGACATAGTAAAAGATTATATGGAGCACGCGTACAGAAAGCTACAGCTTATACTCGTAGAATAGAATAAAACATACATTGTTTACGTTCATACTACTAATGTCAAACACATAATTGCCGCTTGGACAAATTATGTATGTTGACGTTCATACTGCTAATGTCTCAAAATAATAATAAGGATATGTATGTACGGTCCCGAACCAGCTGCATCCATTGACTTCCTGTATAGCTTTCCAGCTCCTTATTATGTCTAGTGAGGAGACACCCTATACTTCGCCTACGGATACGAGGCTGCCACTCAAGAAACTTTTTCCCCATCGGTTGTCGTTTCTTCGAACTATATGGCCAGCCCATTTCCACTTCAGCTTACTAATCTGTTGGGCTATGTCAGTCACTCTGGTTCTACTGCGGATATCCTCATTTCAAAGTTTATCACGTAGATAAACCCCGAGCATAGCCCTTTTCTTAGCTCCCTGAGCGACCTTGAGCTTCCTCATACGGCCAGCAGTGCAGGATCACGTCTCAGATCCATAAATCATCACTGGCAACACGCACTGGTCGTACCTCGTTCTTAAGTTTTGAGATATACCTGACGATAAGATGTGTTGTAATTTTCCAAACACTGCCCAGCCGAGTTGTATTCGTCGATTGACCTCTCGGTCTAAGTTGTACTTACCTAGTCAGATTAGTTGTCCCGGGTAAACCATGCCAATCAACAACTTAGAGTTTAGTGCTCCCACCAACTACCGGCATAGGTCTGACATGGACTTTGTTTGACACATGATCTATGTTTTGTCCATGTTCATCTTAAGACATATCCGTTGGGAGGCACTATTGAGGTCATTGAGCATAGTGCTTATGTCCCGCAGTGATTCTGCCATAAGGGAAATATCGTCTGAAAATCGAAGGTGAGTGATTGTACTCGAATAAGATGTTAATATCGTATACTTTCCAGTCCAGTAGTTTGAAAACGTCTTCCCATGCAGCGGTGGAGAGTTTCGGGGATATGAGTCACCACCTCTCTGCAGATGGATAGGTTTCGTACGTACGTTCTGTAGTTGGATAGCCATCGTAGCCCTACTATATAAACACTTCAGCACTTCGATATACCGACAGTCTACTTGGCACCGATGAATAGACTGCTGCACCGCCTAAATTTCGACGGAATCAAAGGCTTCTTCATACTCCACATACGCAAAACATAGTGACAGATTATACTCCTCGGTCTTCTGTACAATTTGCTGAAGACTACATATGTGGTCTATGGTGCTAAAGCCTTTTCGGAAACCGGCTTGTTCGGAAGGCTGGAAGTCATCGAGTCTGCGTGCGAGACGATTCGTAATGACTCTCGAAAACAGCACGTGGGAGCGGCTCAGAAGAGAAATGGCCTGTAGTCCTTCAGAAAGTCGTTGTCGCCTTTCGGAAGAATAACGCTACGTGTACACCAAAACCGATTTTGTCGGCTGATGACGGATAGAACTACCCGGACGAGTAACTCGGACGTGTATGTGTGTGCACGTGTGCCGACATTGAACGTTGCCGGTATTCTTTAGTTAACTGTGTTGCTTAACAGAGTGAAGACGCATTTTCTTAAATATCTGGAACTGTAATTGTCTATTATAAACACAAAAAAATAATTTTTCAATATCCATAGTCGTTTAGGTAGATAACAACACTGACAAAAATAACAGAATCAACGAAATTATTAAATTAAACTATAAATACACTTGTTGAGGACAGCTAGAGACCCGCCGCCCCGTCGCCCCTTCGTACCCCGCTACCCCCCGCGCACCCCGCACACCGGCGCCGACCAGCGATGTCGGCGTCCAATCAGCGCGCGTGTGGCTCCATTTGTCGTCGCACGGCACTACTCACAGACTGAGGCACCTTCTTGCGAGATATAAGAAGGGCGTCTCGGTCTGTGAGCTGTTCATTTCACTTCGGAGCGGCACTAAGGAAGAAACCTGAAGAAGACTCAAGACTCCTAAATCAAGACCTCCCTCTGTACATAGTGTTAGACATAGTTATAGTTAGTCAGTGCCGAATTGTTGTAAATAGTTAATACAGTATATTAAAAAGTACCATCTTTTCTTCAAGCAGTCCCCTAGAATAGCTAACCTCAGATCAGTCGTTAAGTAATCAGTCACAAATAAATATACAGTCCACTGTTCATCCATTATATTCTTGGTCCATCGCCGCCGGATTCAAGCCAGAAGAAAGAAGCAAGAAGTAAGAAGAAAGAAGAAAGAACATAATTATAGAAGAGAGAAGATCATTATAGAAGATCTTCAAGGAAGAAAGAAGTTCGTCGACGAAGAGAGAAGATCGTCGGTACTAATTTCTTCCCTGTTTCTTGTCACGATTACGTCACATACGTCTATTGTCTGTTTCCAGACAATTTCTTGTTTCTTAACCGCGTTTACGCGGCCAGTGGTCACTCCCTAACGGTGCCAAACTGTGACCATCTGGTAACGCCCTTGTGGCGGGAACGACATCCATACGTGTGTCTTTTTAAAGACTGTACGTACGTCTTTTTGAAGACGACCGGAGGTCGCAACGTGGGACCATGAGGAAGATACGAAGCCAGAAGACACGGAACGATGATGACATGCCGGTAGGAATGCGCATATTCGAAGAAGCACCCGCGTCCCCGTCCGATTATCTCGCAATGGCACAAGCGCCCTCCGCCGCGCCCGCGCTCCAGGCCCCGCCCGCGCCCGCATCTACGCCCGCGCCCGCGCCCCCGCCGCCGCGCCCCGCTATGTCCGTGTCCACGACCGATCGTTTGGGAGAGGTTAGCACTTCCGCGCCGCGTACAGAGACACTCGCCGCGATTATTGAAGATCTTCCGTCTACAGAGATTAGTTCGTTAGTACGTACCGTCGCGCCTATAACAGACGTACATAGGCCCGCACCCCGCGCCCCGTCGGTTCGCTCCGTTCGTTCAGCCCGGTCGACGGCTAGTGCGATAGCTAAATTAAAGCAAATAGAGTATAACGCCGCGGAGGAACTAGCTGCAATTAGGAGGAAGCAATTGCAGTTGGAAGAAGATCTTATTAGGAAGAAGTACGCTAGGGACGTCGCGCAACTGCAAGAAGAAACAGATAGGGAAAGTGTCAACGAAGACGAGTTAGTTGAAAATAGGGTACGCGTTGATAGATGGTTAGAAAACGTAGAGACTGTGCGGGGGGAGTCGCCCTCCCGCCCCTCTCAGCCCGCGCCCCGCATCGAGTTAGAGCAGACCCTACCGAACAGGGTAACCGATTACGACCACGGTAAAGATGCCCAGGGGAGGACGGAAGCGAATAACGTTCAACCGCGCCGCATAGATTCGGTACAGAGGGAAGATGGAGTCGCCGTAGGAATGAACCAGGTGGATCGTCGTGTACGGGTTACGTCGCCGTCGCGCGTCCAACGCCGCACTCTATCGCCTACACATAGATCGCCACATCGCCACGCGGATCGTAGATTATCGTCGCCGTATAGGGATGTAGGTGCGCATAGGACGCCAGCGCCACAGCGTAGGCTAGAGAGAGATAGGGATAGAGATAGGTCGCTTACTCCGCGAGGGAAAGATATAGAATATGGTCAGAGTTAGGCCCGCTGCCGCGAAGCAGACGCAGGACTTGCCTATTTTTAACGGTTCGGCCGCGGAATGGTTAGCGTTCAAAGCCGCGATGAAAGAATCCACGCGTCTATATGGATTCACAGATACGGAAAATATGGCAAGGTTAAGAAACTGTCTACGCGGTGAAGCTAGGGAGGTAGTATCGGCACTGCTGTTTACCGCGAAGGATCCAGCAGATATTATGCGAACATTAGAGCAGTGTTTCGGCCGCCCGGAAGTAATTATCGATCGAGCGTTAGAAGAATTGAAACGCCTTCCGCGCCCGGGTCAAACCGCACAGGAATTAAATGCGTTCGCAATAAAGTTGCAAAATATCGTGTGCATTTTGCAAAACGTTGACGGCAAGGGATATCTGCAAAATCCAATGCTTACTAGGGAAGTAACGAGTAAGTTAAGCCCTCACTTACGGTCGCGTTGGTGTGATTATGCGGAGCACTACGGAAGTGCAGACGAACCGGACATCGTTACACTGTCCAGGTTCATGATGAGAGAGGCTGATCGTGCGTTGAGTCATGCCTATACGTCCGTAGAGCCGACTAAGGAATCGCCCGTAAGACGAGAGGCCCCGCCGTCGAAAAGGATAGTGACACGCCGCGTAGAGAATAGGACTCGCGACGTAAAAACGTTCACCGCACAGGAGGACACCAGTAGTGCCTCTTGTATGTGCTGCGGAGGTGAACACGGGATCGCTAAGTGTAGAAAGTTAGCGCAAATGGGTGTGGACGACCGGTGGAATTGGGTAAAGGAAGGTGGGGTATGTTTTCTGTGTTTAAGTAGTAAACACCGTCGGTTCAAATGTAGAGCGAAGAAATGCGGCGTCGACGGCTGCAACGCCCCCCACCATGCCCTCCTTCACACCCGCAAGACCCGCGCACCCGAGACATCGGCAAAACCGGATGAGACCGTGCTCGTCGCGTCTAACGTCGCTAGTAATGCGTCCGTATTATTGAAAGTGTGTCCCATTACGTTACGTGGACCACGCGGTAGGGAAATAGATACGTATGCGTTGCTTGACGAAGGCTCAACCATTTCGTTGATCGACGACGACTTAGCGCGCGAGTTAGGAGCGGAAGGACCGGTAAAGCCGTTGAATATTAGAGGAGTAAGCAATAGTCAGCGCGAGGCCGATAGCAGGCTAGTTAACGTAGGCATACGTGGAAAATCGCGCAGCGAGATGTACAGAATAAATGCGCGTACGGTAACGAATTTACAGATAGGTTCGCAGTCGGTAAATAAAGAGTGTTTACGGTTGAAACACTTACGCAACCTACCGAGCTCGGTTTGCTACGAGGACGCCAAACCGAGATTATTACTAGGCGCCGACAACTGGCATTTAATAATCACCCGTAATTTAAGGATCGGACGTCGAAGGCAGCCTATAGCTGCACGAACGTTATTGGGATGGGTGATACAGGGAACCGTGCCGCGATTCACGTGTAGGGAGGACGGTGAAACCGTATTACACGTCGTAAGCAGTAGCGGACGGTTAGATAGGGACATTCGAACGTTCGCCAGTCAGGACGAGGAGTTAACGGAACTCCTTAAACGGCAGTACGAGATCGATTCCATCGGTATCTCGCTAAAGAGTAGGCCGCGACGGGAAGAGGAGCGCGCTGTCGAGATATTCCGGCGCACCGTCAAGAAGGTCGGCGAGCAATACCAGGTGGGACTGCCATGGAAGGACGACGACGTGCGGATGCCTCCCAGCTACGAGATGGCTGCTCGAAGACTGCGGACGATCGAGAAGAAGATGGACAAATCGCCGGAGTTTCGAGACGCCTATACAGCACAAATGGACAACCTCCTGGCGAAAGGATACGCAAGGGAAGCTGAAGGGACAGAGAGAGAGGACCCCAAGAGCTGGTACCTGCCCCACTTCGCAGTACAGAATCCGAACAAGCCTGGGAAGACAAGAGTGGTTTTCGACGCGGCAGCGCGTGCGTCCGGTAAATGTTTGAACGATTATTTACTTGACGGCCCCGACTTGTTACGGAACCTACCGGGCATACTATTTAGATTTAGGGAGAACGAAATAGCCGTGTCCGCGGATATTAGGGAAATGTTTTTACGCGTAAAGATAGACCGTCGCGACCAACCCGCGCAATTGTTTCTGTGGCGAGGCAACGAGCGATCCAGCCCACCGCGGGAATACGTTATGACTTCAATGATTTTCGGTGCGAGGAGCTCGCCGTTTCTCGCACATAGTGTTAGGGATCATAACGCGCGCGCACACGCAGAGACACATCCGTTGGCACTTAACGCTATCGTACGTAGTCACTACATGGATGACTACCTAGACAGTTATGCTACGGTAGAGGAAGCGGTAAACACTGCGAGGCAGGTTATGGAAGTACACCAGCAGGCCGGCTTCACCTTAGCAGGCTGGAATTCGAACCACGCAGCCCTACTAGAAGACAAGCCGGAGGAATTACTAGCGAGCAAGCCTAAGGAGGTAGGCTTGAGACAAGACAGCCCAGGCAGAACCCTAGGGCTATTATGGATGGCCGATGAAGATGCCTTAACGTTCAACACATCCATGAACAGGGTACCGAACGAAGTGAAGACGCTGCAGAGGCCACCGACCAAAAGAGAGGCGTTAAGTGCAGTCATGTCGGTCTTCGACCCGCTGGGACTGCTGAGCTACCTCACCATCACCGCTAAGATCCTGCTGCAAGACCTGTGGCGGATGAAGAAGGTCGGATGGGACGACGAACTACCCGAGGAGGCAGCTGAGGAATTCCAGAGGTGGCTGCGAGTCGTCGAGGAAGTATCACGACTGCGGCTGCCTAGGTGCTATGCTCCTACGGGGGGAGTGGTAGAGCGTCAGCTTCACGTATTTAACGACGCAAGCGAACGTGCGTACGCATCCGCGGCGTATTGGCGATTACGATACCGCGACGGAACGGTTAAGGTACGATTAGTGGCGGCCAAGGCGAAAGTCGCCCCGATAAAGGCGCAAAGCATTCCGCGGTTAGAGTTACAGGCGAATCTAATAGGCGCGCGACTCGCGGAATTCGTGCAAGGCGAGCACAGAGTGGTAGCCGATAGGGTAGTTTATTGGACAGACTCCACTACGGCGCTCCATTGGATTCAGAACGATACGGCGCGTTACACCCCATACGTAGCACATAGATTAGGGGAGATATCGGAGAGGACGTCACCCGAGCAATGGAGGTGGATACCGACCGCAGACAACATCGCGGATCAGGCAACGCGCGTTAATTATACGTACAAGGAAGGGAGCGACAAATGGTTTACGGGACCACCATTCCTGTACGAAGATGAAGATCGATGGCCTCGACGTCGGGAAGAGAAGGCAGGGGATGAAGATGACGAGCTGGAGGAAGTCGTGGCGCACCAGAGCGACACCGGGGACGCTCCACACCTGCCAGACATCAAGAGGTTCTCTTCTTATGAGAGATTGGTCAGGGCCACCGCTCGCATATTGCAGTTCGTCGATGCCATGAGAGGAAAGGCGCACGGACTAACATTGGACCACATCCAGAAAGCAGAACGGATGTGGATAGAGCGAAGTCAACAAGACAGTTTTGCTGAAGACATCAGTCGACTGCAGAAAGGAAAGAACTTGGCAACCGGCAGCGCGTTGAGGAAGCTCGACCCCATATTCGAAGATGGCATACTGCGAGCTAGAGGACGGATTGACGCAGCCGAGGTGGACAGCCAAATGAAGAGGCCCACCATCCTGAACGGACGCCACCAGTTTGTAAAGCTGCTTGTGGAGAAGGCGCATAAGGAAGCAAGCCACGCCAACAGGGAACGGGTAGTGAACGACCTACGCACGAGATATCACATACTTCGACTACGACCGACCGTAAGAGAAGTGGAGCGGAGATGTCTGCAGTGCAGGGTACGCAAGGCGACACCACGGCCGGCGGTTATCGGAGATCTACCACCTGAACGGTTAGGGGCATTCGCGCGACCATTCACCTACACCGGAATCGACTATTTCGGGCCTATAACGGTAACGATAGGACGTAGGCATGAAAAACGGTGGATAGCGTTATTCACTTGTTTGACGACGCGCGCGGTACATCTAGAGATAGTTTATTCCCTAACGACGGACTCGGCGATATCGGCATTGCGGCGCATGGCGGCTAGGCGTGGGTGGCCACGGGTCATCTACTCTGACAACGGAACGAATTTCCATGGGGCGGACACCGAGCTGCGACGGGCAATGGAGGAGTGGGCACCCCTGCTGAAGGACTACGCGTTGACTCGGCGGACAGACTGGAAGTTCATCGCGCCGGGCGCGCCGAACCAGGGAGGCGCATGGGAGCGTCTCGTGCGCTCAGTGAAGACCGCGCTCGAAGCCACTCTACACCAGAAGAGCCCGCGGGAGGAGACGTTGGTGACGCTCCTCACTGAAGCCGAGAATACAGTGAACTCTCGACCGTTGACACACGTACCGGTCGACATCGACGAGGAAGAAGCGCTGACACCCAACCACTTCCTGCTGCTGGGACCATCGAGCCTTCCAGTAACCGCGCCGTGCACGCCTAATGATCGTCGGGCGTGGAGAGCGGCGCAAGGACTTGCCGACGAGTACTGGAAGCGCTGGATGAAGGAGTACCTGCCGACGCTGGTTGCGCGCGGGGACTCACGGGATGTGCAGCAGCGACAACTACAAGAGGGGGACCTCGTCGTGGTGGCAGACGGAAGCCTTCCAAGGAACGTGTGGCCGCGTGGAATTATAACGCGGACATTTCCCGGACCAGACGGCGTGGTGCGCAACGTGGAGGTGCGGACCAGGGGCGGATTGCTGCGGCGGCCGGTCAGGAAGATCGCCGTCCTCCCGAAAGAAGATGAGGCTCGCGAGCTACGCCGGGGGGAGGATGTTGAGGACAGCTAGAGACCCGCCGCCCCGTCGCCCCTTCGTACCCCGCTACCCCCCGCGCACCCCGCACACCGGCGCCGACCAGCGATGTCGGCGTCCAATCAGCGCGCGTGTGGCTCCATTTGTCGTCGCACGGCACTACTCACAGACTGAGGCACCTTCTTGCGAGATATAAGAAGGGCGTCTCGGTCTGTGAGCTGTTCATTTCACTTCGGAGCGGCACTAAGGAAGAAACCTGAAGAAGACTCAAGACTCCTAAATCAAGACCTCCCTCTGTACATAGTGTTAGACATAGTTATAGTTAGTCAGTGCCGAATTGTTGTAAATAGTTAATACAGTATATTAAAAAGTACCATCTTTTCTTCAAGCAGTCCCCTAGAATAGCTAACCTCAGATCAGTCGTTAAGTAATCAGTCACAAATAAATATACAGTCCACTGTTCATCCATTATAACACTCAATTTGCACTGTAAACGCCGGCAATCTGGCGAGAAATCCCAACAAGTTCGGACTCAACGGTTGATCGGCCGATTCGTGCGTCATCGGACGATGACGGTCGTGTTTATGTACACACTCCCTTTCTTTTACAAGTGTTTGATTCGATCGTCCGAGTTCGGCCGTCATTGCCCGAGCAAACTTCGGCCGTTCACGGATTAGGTGTACGCGTACCCTTAGACCACCGCACTTCTTCTCTACGCCTCCGGTGTAGTACTATTATGAAGGACGGAACTAAAGAGCAAGAAAAAGAGCGCTTCAAGTACCGGTTTTCATCCTCACCTGTGTGTGTGACTTGCCGTTATTAAGGTGCTGGAGAACCATTTTAATCTAATTCAGACTGACGTTCGGAATATCATCGGAATAGTGTTGGATAAGACTTGCTATTGGATCATTACTCACACTTGCGTGTGGCTCCATCGATGATGTGTACAGCTGTCCTTAAAACCTCTCAATCCCAATATCTAAACGATGCTGCCTCACTCGAACTTTAGCTTCGATAGTTGGCTCTTTCTGTCAGACAGATCTCTGACAAATATTTTGGAGCCCTGGTTCCGCTTGATCGCTTCTTCAACACGAGCTGTATTGTAGTAGCGTAAGTCGCGCCGATTACATTTGGAAATCTGTCTGATTAGTTCAAAATGTTGCCAATAAGTAATTACTGACAGATCGACAAAATAAGCTGTGAATTTTGTGTGATTTCGTTGTTTCTTTTTCAATAGTGTGTGGAGTGGAATATGTCAAGGCAAAAACGTTTTTATATCGTATTTTGTGCAGTTGAATGAAAATACAGCTTTTTAAATACACAAACCTAAAAATTTAATGAATTTTGGTCGAATTTCAACCATTAGGCGATAGTAGTTTAATTTATTTTGAGTCAGCGACCACGTGGTTACTAACATTTGCCTTGGTTTCCATCAATTACATCCATATACAAACAGGATTAACGTTTTCTCTTACTCTTATATAACATATTTGAAAAAGACAAAAATACTTACGTCATAGAAATAATATATATTAAGGCTTTGGCCGTTGACATCAGTAATATTATTCCATGAGCTTCGATTTTCGTTCGATGGATAAATTGTGGTGAAAGTGGATGTACTTGGTGTGGTTTGTTGTTTTATCTCTTCAATTATCAACTCGGGATCCATGTTTCTGAAACAAAGAGTTTATATCTAAATACGATTACTAGAGATATTTCAGCAGTTAAAAGTCCAATTTTGGATGGACCTCCTCCGTTCTAGTGAGGGATCGTCTTAGAGACATATTACAGACTAATATTAATTATGTTCCTGTTAAATGGACTTCAGCCATCGCAACTCAGAGGTTAAGCGTTCGCTGTTAATTTCACAGTACGTGTGCAACCCGGGCTAGATCTGTGATCTGTTAGAAAGTGCTGATTAACTACGTGCTAGGCGGGAAAGGAAAACATCGTGATGAAACCTGTATGTCTCAAGAATAAAAACATAAAAGTATTTAAAAGACATGATCTGAATCTTTACGCATTGGGCTTGGTAAAAACTATCCCAAAACCTTCTGAGAATTTAGAGGATGCCTGTGCCTAGCAGTATATGATGAAGTTTTTTTAACCGACTTCAAAAAGGAGGAGTACTCAATTGGACTGTATTTTTTTAATGTGTGTGACCTCATTACTTTTGACCCATTTTGATGATTCTTTTTTATTTTAAAGTTCATGCTTCTTTTGTAGTCCCATATAAATTTTATCAAGATCAGACCAATAGTTTTTGAGTTATCCTTAATAATTTATATTGAAATCGGTTGTACAAAATTTTTAATTTTAACACTTGTTGTTAATTTTGGTATCATTTACCCAGTTGGAGGCTAGATACATTATTAACAACGCGTCATATTGTAAAACATTTGTAAAAGTTATTTGCAAGTGTTGCTCACGCACTGGTGTAGCAATTTATTAATAATTAGGAAATTACGAATCCTAATTATTAATAGGAACGTACGTAGTGTGAATGTTCAATGCATGTACAGATAACAAGAAATTTAATCAATAACGTAACTAGACAAAACTATCTTTTTAATTTAAATTATGATTTTGATTAATACAATTTTTCTAAAAAAGCGGGACTATTTTTTGTAAGTGAAACCGATAAACAAAAGGTATGTTTCAATGAACATTTAGCGAACAAATCATCCGTTCTGTAGTGGTACTTTTAATTAATCTAGAATGTGCTGCGTTTGACAAAAGATAAATTAAATTCGGTTCTATGTCACAGTATGTCCGCAGTTATATTAGCAATTATTTAAGAATGATTGCTGACTACTGATAACTTTGAAACGAAATTTTTTAGTTCTTAAAATTTCAGTAAATGAAATAAAATGCTAAATTTTTAATTAAGTTCAAAATATTTTTATTGTAATTTAGGGTGATTTTTTAAAGATTAATATAAAAGACTATATGGAATGAATTACCTACTGCATTCGATTAAAAAATATATACATCAAAAGCCTTATGATTACAAAAAACGAAAGCAAATTCCTAATTTTTTTTTTGGTAACATTCGATATACTCTAAAGGATAATAACCTTCTCATATATGCCAAATATAAGATATCTAGATCAGTGACAGGGAGCAGTGTTAAAGGTGAGGGACATCTTTTCAAACAAAATTAGGAAACCAGGTACCAACAAAAGACGCTTACGGCGGATAACAAATTATGACATTATTTTCACATAAAAGTACCTACTATAGAAAGAAAAGGATGTAATATGTTGCTTAAGGACGCACTTTGTAGCAATCTGTAGAGGACGACTACGTTCAGTAGTGGATTTACAATATAGTGATAGTGATAGAAAAGATAGATTCCTTTTCAGCTGACAACTTTTTTAATTATTTTTTTTTATTGTAAAAAAATCTACAGCTTGTACATTTACCAATATATAAACGAGAGAACATTTTATGTTATATAGAAGCCTTTATAGATTTACATTTTTTTTTTGCAAAAAAATTTAATTTTTTTTTGTCTTCAGCGATGTTAACAAATAGTTTACAGCGTATAACATAAGATAACTTTACCTACGTCGATGTTGTAAGTATTGTATGTTGATATTACGAATACTGTTTACTGTATTGTGTATTACCATATACCGTATATTGGGTATTAGTGTGATGAGAATGAGAGGAAGTGCGTGCGTGTGTGTGTGTGTGTGTGTGTGTGTGTGTGTGTGTGTGTGTGTGTGTGTGTGTGTGTGTAAGTATTATTTTTTAAATGTGCTTTCTTTTATATTTAAAGTATTTAATATTTACAGAAATAACTTATTTTTTTGGATTTTGTTATGTATACAACATAATGTGTTTACTTATATGTTTTTAATAAATCTACATTTTTGTTACATAAACTCCACACACATTAAAATTACACTCTCCGTTTCGCGCCGTTGGCAATTTTGATTTATATTGATTGAAGTATGTCACTCTACCGACTGTTGCCGTAAGTGACGAAGGTAAAACCATTACGGTATCGGATTACTTTTAAACAATGACGAAAATGAATTCTTAATTTAGTCACAAAAGAATTCGTTGATATAGAACAAAGAACGGAGGAGGCGTCAAAAAAGACAACCAAAAAAACTCCTTAAAATTGAAATGACTGGCTTAAAAAGCTTGAAAGTAATTTTTAAATTTATAAAATGATATTCAAATTTGCAAACGTTGGTATTAAAATTCATAAATAACCGGGAAATCATTTACTAGAAATGTTTGTGTAGGTCAGGTCACTCACGAATTTTATACTTTTTAATTTTATAATCAAAGAATAAATGTTACACAGCTCGGCAAAGGACATAGGTACCTATCTCGGTCATATAGAGGTTACGGAGCAGAACAATCAACTACATTTTTTTTAGAATAAGAGTGACAAACGAGCACACAGTCCACCTGATGGTAAGTGGTTGCTATGGTCCATAGACATCTACATCTGTCTTCGTTTGCAAATTAAAATGCAGATGCGTTGTAAGCCGTGAGGACTAAGATAGAATGCCTCTTTTTCATTAAAAAGGGTCTCCGGTTCTCTTCCCTCACCATACGAAACACAGCAGCATTTAGCTGCTATTTTACACTGGTATTCTGTGAGAGCGTAGTCCTTCCCCGGCCGAGCCGACCCATTCGTGATACAACTATACTATTAATATTGCTGCAGCATGGCTCTACCACGTAAAAATATTACAGTACTAATACAGTACATTAGTGTAATGAGGCTCTAAGACTGTTTCTGCCAACAGGGTACTTAAAAATGAGGTGTAATATTTGACAGATTTCATAACGGGAAAATTAAGTTGTTCGATAAATTTAAAGGTTAATGTTTATTTTTGTACTATTAGTTACATTTTATATTAATTAGATTAAAAATAAATAATCCAAACCACGGATATTCATAAAAATTGTAAAATTAACAAAGTTAAAAAAGTGCAAAAATTTAAAGAGGAAAACCACTTAAGCATTATGTTTTGTATTAATATAATAATCTAGAAATTGAAAAACTTTCATTTATAACTAATTTTTAAATAAATGACATTGCGTAAAGAACTTCACCTAAATGTAAACTAGCGGCATCTGGTGAGCGGAACATTACTAGCCCTCATTAGCCGATTTGAAATATCCCTCACATTTTTAGTATAACATGGAGGTTACATTCTTGATTCCTTCTACCGCAGCACGTGGTGAAAATTGATATATTCTACTATACATAAGCCATTAGTGGTACAATCGATAACAATTTTATTGAAATTTCGACAATTCTGGACACCATTATATCATTCAATGGGCACTTTCCCAAGACAGAGTGGCGCGTTTATGGGATTATTATGATAATCTGTTGCGAACTACTACAAGAAATCAAGTATTTAATCAAGTCACGTGACATTTAACAAGCATTATCCACCGTGATGTGTGTATAATAAGCCTATCATGCCATCTATATTGTAATTTAACTACATTTTGATTAAAATGAATTTTTTCAACACGTCAACTTCCAATATTTGTGCAAAACCACAGATTATAGATTTTCGAGTCTGGTTCTGTTGCACTTAGTTGACTCTGTGTCACTAATTATCGCCTCAGTGTTACATAATGATGGGTGAATAAGGAGGAGCAATGCCTTTTTTATAGAATAAAGTTTATAACGTGGTAGAGCCATGCTGCAGCTATATTAGTAGTATCTTTGTAGCACGAATTGGTCAGCTCGACAGGGGAAGGACCACGCCCTCAGAGAATACCAGCGTAAAATAGCAGCTTAACACTGCCGCGTTTCGTACGGTGAGTGTAGAAAACCGGAGATACTTTTTACTGGAAAAGAGACAATCCATCTTAGTCCTCACGGATGACAACGCATCTGCATTTTGATTCGCAAACGAACATAGATGTAGATGTCTATGGGCCACAGCAACCACTTACCAGCAGATGGACTGTGTGCTCGTTTGTCACCCTTATTCTAGAAAAAAAAATTACCTACGAGCACGTAGCAAATTAGAATTATAAAATTATAACCAACAATGTAATTTAATATCTTGGTTGGGATCGAAATCATTAGAATTGTCAAAAATTTCACAGTTCACACTCGCAGCTCCGGAGCTACCTCTGCTGCCTACATCTTAGTTTACAGATAGTTTATAAAAAAGTAGTGACTTGGCCAATTAACTTCAAGTAATAGTATATTACATAATATTTGAACATCTTATTAATAGTATAGTAGCATGAACCTTGTTGTTGAGTCGATTCTCTTCATACTTTTCAATATGCAACACAGAAGTTTGCCTTGCTGCTTAATAGCAGAAATTGGTGCACTTAAATGCACAGAATAAAGTCAACCATAAACATAAACAATAAAATAACAGATAACACAGTTGTGCAAAGTGACAAAAAATTTGATCACAAAAAGTATCATACTAAGAGAGTTCATAATTTATTGGAATATAATATTTTTATTCAACACAGATTACAATAGTTATCCTAATTTAAATTCAATTTCAGATCTGGGAAGTACGAGGGTGGATTGAAAAGTACTCGGCCTAACCAAGAAAATAAACACATACTAAATCAGTTATATTTTTAATTTTCTACATAATCACCATCAAGTTCAATACACTTTTGCCACCTCCCCTTCCAAGCATTTAGACCGTTGAAAAAAAATGATTCTTCCTTAGAGTCAAAATATGCGTCTACAGCTGCTTTGACCTCGTCGTTTGTCGAAAATCTTTGACCTTTGACCAATCATTTTACAGCATTAATTTGGGAAGCCCAAGAAAGACTGGAATGGAAGTTTGTATTCGGACGGAATGATAGATTAATTTTATGATTAATTAATTGCCAGCCTATTATTCCACTCCTTTGCTGTACTCATCATAAAAGACGAAGCAAACCGTTTGGTTTTAATGCATGGAATACCGACAACGTAATTTAAAAAAAAACGTAATTTCTTATGTACTTACGTAATTCTGCAGTGGATTTTTTAAGGCTGAAGCAGAAAAAAGAAGACGAATCAAAAGACAACTAACCGCTCGCAATTGCATTCACATGATGTTGCTCCTCTGCTTTGGAATGTCAGATTTAAGTAACCAGAAGA
The DNA here is from genome assembly GCA_033319125.1 of Parnassius glacialis. Taxonomy (NCBI): domain Eukaryota; kingdom Metazoa; phylum Arthropoda; class Insecta; order Lepidoptera; family Papilionidae; genus Parnassius; species Parnassius glacialis. The sequence goes on along the minus strand of JAVANC010000021.1, from coordinate 39,843,238 downwards.
TGGATTTAAATTAATCACGAGAAGTTTTAATAATTATCTGTCGAAAGATATGACATCTCGCTGCCATCTTCCGCAGTCGACTTGGATGGGAGAATCATTTAACTTAGAACGCCGCCACAAGGTAAAAAATATTTAATTATGTCCAGTCAGCAGTAAATAATTCGTTAAATGCTAAAAGTTAACGAAGACATTAGTTTTGTAACTTAATTATAACTTAAGTCATAATTATTATGGTAAACTGAATTAATATTGTTGTATTTTAATAATTCTGAAAAGGGTCTAACAAACTATTTGAGGTAAGTAAAATTCAATCCGTATTTGTTTGATGTAATTGTTTTTTGACAAATCAATTTATTCTACTCTCGAAGGGATTAAACGGCTGTCAATCTTTTGATAATCTGTTATTTCATGATCAAATGAATATTCCCTTTTACCCTAAATATTAACCCTTGACCTTATCCATAAAAATGTTTGTTCGTTGTATCTAAAATATTATAAAAATAAACATAAATATGACATTTATATGAGAAGAAACTGTGATAATATGTATGTATATTCTATCGGTAAATAACATTTATAACTCGGTAGTTGGTAATTGTTGGTAAATTCCGAAGATATCCCAGACGTCAGTCTGAGCGAGATTAGAATAGCTCTCCAGCACCTTAAAAACGACAAGTCCCCGGGCGAGGATGGAATTACAGCGGAGCTTCTGAAAGCGGGTGGAAAACCGGTACTTGAAGTCCTTCAGAAGCTCTTTAATTCCATCCTCCATGGTGACACTAATCTAGAGGCGTGGAGCAGAAGTGCGGTGGTCTTGTTCTTCAAGAAAGGCGAAAACGCTCTCTTGAAGAACTACAGACCGATTTCCCTTCTGAGCCGCGTCTACGTGCTGTTTTCGAAAGTCATTACGAATCGTCTCGCACGCAGGCTTGACGACTTCCAGCCTCCCGAACAAGCCGGTTTCCGAAAAGGCTTTAGTACCATGGACCACATACACACCCTTCAGCAAATTGTTCAGAAGACAGAGGAGTACAATCTGCCACTTTGCCTTGCGTATGTGGACTATGAGAAAGCCTTTGATTTCGTCGAAATTTGGGCGGTGCTGCAGTCCTTTCAGCGGTGCCAAGTTGACTGTCGGTATATCGAAGTGCTGAAGTGTTTGTACAGTAGAGCTACGATGGCTATCCGAGTACAGAATCAGAGTACGAAACCTATCTAAATGCAGAGAGGTGTAAGACAGGGTGACGTTATATCCCCGAAACTCTTCACCGCTGTATTGGAAGACATTTTCAAGCTACTGGACTGGAAAGGATGCGGTATTACATCAATGGCGAGTACATCATCCACCTTCGATTTGCCGACGATATAGTCCTTATGGCAGAATCTCTGGTGACCTAAGCACTATGCTCAATGACCTCAATAGTCTCCTAACAGATAGGTCTTAAGATGAACATGGACAAAACAAAGATCATGTTTAACGTCCATGTCACACCTATGCCGGTAGTTGTTGGGAGCACTAAGCTCGAAGTTGTTGACGTGTATGTTTACCTGGGACAAATAGTCCGACTAGGTAAGTCCAACTTCGACCGAGAGGTCAATCGACGGATTCAACTCGGCTGGGCAGCGTTCGGGAAACTACGACACATCTTCTCGTTGGACATACCTCAAAAACTGAAAACGAAATTGTACAACCAGTGCGTGTTGCCAGTGATGACTTACGGATCTGAGACGTGGTCCTTTACTGCTGGCCGTATGAGGAAGCTCAAGGTCGCTCAGCGAGCTATGGAGAGGGCTATGCTCGAGGTTTCTCTGCGTGATTAACTTAGAAATGAGGATATCCGCAGTAGAATCAGAGTAACCGACATAGACCAACGGGTTAGTAAGCTGAAGTGGCATTGGGCCGGCCATATAGCTCGAAGAACCGACAACCGATGGGGAAGAAAGGTTCTCGAGCGGCAGCCTCGTACCGGTAGGCGAAGTGTAGGGTGACGCCCCACTAGATGGAGTGACGAACTGGTAAGACATGCAGGAAGTCGATGGTTGCAGGTGGTTTAGGACCGTGCTTTGTGGCATTCCTTGGGGGAGGCCTATGTTCAGCAATAGACTTATGAAAGGCTGTAATGATGATGATGATGATGAGTTGGTAAGTGTATATATGTATATGTAAATGCTTAAATATAAATAAATAAACGATGAAAAAGTTTAAATAATAATAAATAAAAAATCATATCAACTCACAGTTTTTGCAGCAACCTGTATACAGCTTCTGCTAGATAATCCGAGCGCTCGCTAAGAACAATCTAATTATCTCACCCACACTCGTGAGCTCATCGAAACCGGTTCTCAGGTATTACGGCCCGATCAGCGCGGTGATTTGCAAATAACGGTGGTTGTTATTCATTAATTAAAACATGAATGTACGTATTTAATATTATTGTCAATGTATGTAAGCAGCCATAGATTAGATGATCGTATTATTTATTACCTTGTATTATGTGTGAGACTGTAACTTATGGACAAACGTCACGGCTTTTTGCAAGCTAAGTAGATGTAACCCTTGTGTCTATTAAAATGTTATAAATAAATTTAAATACAAAACTTATGTAAAATAAGTTTTGATCAAGGCAAGAGCCGATTTCAAATAATTAAAACAATAACATTCTATCAAAAAAGAGTTAAACCCCTGACTGGCCCTTGGGTCATTTTGAAATTACCATACAACAAAACTTTCGCACTCTTTTATATTCGTATCAAAACTTTGTTTTTTAACTTCGTCTGATTTTAGTTTGTAACATGCAGAACATGTTTTTCTTCATAATTATATGGTTAATATAATTCTGCTTTATTAATTCTTAATTATAATTCTTACTTTTTTGTTTACGACATAAAATATTAGGCATCTGTTAAAATTCACACTACACTTTTCGGTATTCATTATCTTTTATGAGAATTAAGAGCAATAAATATTTATTTACTTGTTTTTAAATCAATCAGCGATAATCCGTTTTCAGAAATTACTAATACATACATAATGCTTCAGTTCTATAATATAATTAATATAAATTAAGAGCCGTCGTAGTTTAATTACGCTTTAAAACTTCAAAGCGGGGCTCGAAACAGGTTTAAAAAGAGCGGTTAATTTCGATTAACTACCGGTAAATTTATCGTTCCTTCGATTACCGGTTAAAAAAGTAACCGGTTTTTATTTGACCTAAACGATAAAAGTTATCGGTTACTTACAAATAAATGGTTTTGACACCCAAATTAACTAGTTAATTCCGTAAAACGTAAAGGCAGTTATGAATAGGACAGGTAGATTCACGTTGTGAGGTGCTTAGGTGGCATCGCCGCATGCGGGCTTACTTATCATCAATTATCTGCCTTTAAGCGATACGTTTTCTGCCGACTAAAAAGGAGACGGTACTCAATTCGACTGTATTTTTTTTTGTTTTTTTTTTTATTGTGTGTTACCTCATAACTTTTTACTGGGTGAACCGATTTCGATAATTCTGTTTTCATTTGAAAGCTGGTAGTTGTCGTGTGGTCCCATGTGAATTTGATCAATGTCAAACCAATAGTTTTTGAGTTATTCTTAATAACTTATATTGAAGTCGGCTGTACAAAATTTTTAATTTTAAATTATTTCACATGCGATCAGGGAGCCAGACGAGTAGAGCAGGCAGGGAGTTTGGCGTTTACGAAAATCGTGAAAGTATTAGAGAAGTTTTCACGCAAAAAAGAGTCTGATGGAAAGGCAATTATTATGTTTGGTTTATTCGTTAAGACTGAACTTGTCCCATAACGAAGAATATAATTTATTCTTGTGTATTGGTTGTTAATTTATGAAGGGAAAAAAAGTAAATAGAATATATCCCATGTATACGTTTTAACAGTGGTAGAGCCTCTGTTAAAACGGAAACAGTTTATTCCTAGTACTTTAAAATTTAAAGTACTAGGAATAAACAAACCAAACTCGATCTTCTTCGACACTATTAAAATTTTTAATTGTAATTATAAGTACTAATTTTCCACGTGCTTTGTAGTGAAAGAAAATATTGTGAGGGAACCAGTCTGAGAAATTATAAAAACATTTCGAGGTCTTAAAGAAATCTGCAAACAATTTCTAGAAGAAGTGATATAGTATAAATTATTACGAGTATATTGACACCGTGCCTAAAACAATCTTAGGATTATCGAAATATGTACTACAGTATTAGGAAGTTTACAGGCGCTGAGAACACTAATTTATTGCACTTCTAATATCACCGGCGCTATATAAAAAGAAACAATTACAAATTACGTCAATATCTGAGACGTATCATATTTTTTTTTTTGCTGTATTAGGCAACTGTTGTTGTCTATTGCGTATTACATTGAATTAACGTGAATAAAACACTTTTCTTATTATTAATAAAAGATGTAACTACTCAAAAATAGCTTTCAATTTGAATTATTATTGAATGTTCGTTTCTTTTCTTTTTTATAAATGCAGTCAACATAAAATTGCCTTTAAAGAAATTATAGGTATTTTTAGTATGCTATTAAACGTCGAATTAGTTTGAGGTCGATATCATCATTTCTTCACGAAATATAAGTAGTGAATAAAGCTTTATAAATATTTCTCTATTTCTCTAAGTTCTTAACGTACACAAATACGCGCACAAACAAGGAAGCACAGACATCCTTTGAAAAACAGTAAATAAAATCAGACTCTATCTATGGATGACAAACAATCAAATATTTTATAAGTTTTGGCGGGAACTTGACCGCCGGCGGATTACTGCTCCTGTATTGTTGTTTAAATAATGGTTTGAAATGGATTTTAATATGTAAAAGTGGTGGAATAAAATATTGTTACTGCTTTGATGCATTGAGATACTATCGCCATCAAATGTTTACTGATTAAACTGCGTTTATTATCTCCCAAAAATTTCGCAATGCGACGTATCAACATCATGTGAACAAGTGTATTATAAAGGATAAGTGCTTATTACTTGATACTGGCAAACGTACACTCATACGAGCCCATTACAAAAAAAAAGAAAGAAAGGAATATTTTGAAGTTTGGATTTTCAAATATCCGATCCATAACAAAAACACATAGATGGGAAGTAAATAATGTTTTTTCATTTTCTATAAATTAAGTGAGACACACACGAAAAACTTTTCCTACATTACTAGAAATTGAGCCATTTTTTATCTCATTTCGCAATCTCAACTTCTTATTCCAATATAGACTAACACCCAGTGATATGTGAAAAGGGAAGGATGGAGCCGAAAACAATTGGAAAGGTCAAGCGTTAAACTGATTGATGCTTTTAGTAGATTTATTGTTCGAATTACTATAGGTATCTAGAAGTCCTCTTGTGTGTAATATATATTTTTATTTAAAATTTCACACGATTTAAGTGTAATTTTTTGGAAGTGGCTTTAAAAGAATATTTAAAATAAAATAATATTTTATGTATGTTACCCCTTTACCCCAGTTCAATTATCTGAGCTAGCAACAGGATTTTAAATTGGGATTTTAAAAGTTGGTTACTACATAATCGGTGACGAAAAATATGAGTAAACCTGTTTTATTTAAATCATCATCATCATCATTACAACCCTTCACAAGTCCACTGCTGAACATAGGCCTCCCCCAAGGAATGCCACAAAGCACGGTCCCGAGCCACCTGCATCCATCGACTTCCTGCATGTCTTACCAGGTCGTCACTCCATCTTGTGGGGGGACGCCCTACACTTCGCCTACCGGTACGAGGCTGCCACTCGAGAACCTTTCTTCCCCATCGGTTGTCGGTTCTTCGAGCTATATGGCCGGCCCACTGCCACTTCAGCTTACTAATCCGTTGGGCTATGTCGGTTACTCTGGTTCTACTGCGGATATCCTTATTCCTAAGTTTATCACGCAGAGAAACTCCGAGCATAGCCCTCTCCATAGCTCGCTGAGCGACCTTGAGCTTCCTCATACGGCCAGCAGTGAAGGACCACGTCTCAGTTCCGTAAGTCATCACTGGCAACACGCACTGGTTGTACAATTTTGTTTTAAGGTTTTGAGGTATTTCTGACGAGAAGATGTGTCGTAGCTTCCCGAACGCTGCCCAGCCGAGTTGAATCCGTCGATTAACCTCTCGGTCGAAGTTGGACTTACCTAGTCGGACTATTTGTCCCAGGTAAACATACTCGTCAACAACTTCGAGCTTAGTGCTCCCAACAACTACCGGCATAGGTGTGACATGGACATTAAACATAATCTTTGTTTTGTCCATGTTCATCTTAAGACCTATCCGTTGGGAGACACTATTGAGGTCATTGAGCATAGTGCTTAGCTCCTCCAGCGATTCTGCCATGAGGACTATATCGTCGGCAAATCGAAGGTGAGTGATGTACTCGCCATTGATGTTAATTCCGTATCCTTTCCAGTCCAGAAGCTTGAAAACGTCTTCCAATGCAGCGGTGAAGAGTTTCGGGGATATAACGTCACCCTGTCTTACACCTCTCTGCAATTGGATAGGTTTCGTACTCTGGTTCTGTACTCGGATAGCCATCGTAGCTCTACTGTACAAACACTTCAGCACTTCGATATACCGACAGTCAACTTGGCACCGCTGAAGGGACTGCAGCACCGCCCAAATTTCGACGGAATCAAAGGCTTTCTCATAGTCCACATACGCCAGACATAGTGGCAAATTGTACTCTTCGGACTTCTGTACAATTTGCCGTAGGGTATGTATGTGGTCTATGGTGCTAAAGCCCTTTCGGAAACCGGCTTGTTCGGGAGGCTGGAAGTCGTCAAGTCTGCGCGCGAGACGATTCGTAATGACTCTCGAAAACAGCACGTAGACGCGGCTCAGAAGGGAAATCGGTCTGTAGTTCTTCAAGAGAGCGTTTTCGCCTTTCTTGAAGAACAAGACCACCGCACTTCTGCTCCACGCCTCCGGTGTAATGCCACCATGGAGGACGGAATTAAAGAGCTTCTGAAGGACTTCAAGTACCGGTCTTCCACCCGCTTTCAGAAGCTCCGCTGTAATTCCATCCTCGCCTGGGGCCTTGCCGTTTTTAAGGTGCTGGAGAGCCATTCTAATCTCGCTCAGACTGACGTCCGGGATATCTTCGGAATAGTGTCGAATAAGACTCGCTCTTGGATCGTTACTCACACTTGCGTGTGGCTCCAACGATGACGTGTACAGCTGCCCATAGAACCTCTCAATCTCACTCAAAATCTCAGGTGCCCCGGAAACGATGCTGCCACATTCGGTCTTCAGCTTTGACAGTTGGCTCTTTCTGGCAGACAGATCTCTGGCAAAGACTTTGGAGCCTTGGTTCCGCTCGATCGCTTCTTCAACACGAGCTGTATTGAAGTTGCGTAAGTCCCGCCGCATGCATTTGGAGATCTGTCTGTTCAGTTGCCTGTATGCTGTCAATTCTGTTGAAGAATGTAGCCTCATCTCCCGTCTAACAGCCATGAGATTAAGAGTGTGATCGGAGAGTTTTTGTGTTCTTCTGCGGTGGGTCTTGCAGAACTTAGCTCCGACCGCATGGACAGTTTCCACTAGCTTGTCATTCATATCGTCCACTTCATTGCAGTCTTCTAGGCACTGAAATCGGTTTTGTAACTCGAGCTGAAAGGTTTCGAGACTTTGGATTAGAGCACGAGGGGGACGGAGCGTTGACTTCATCAGACGAGACCTCTCCAACTTAACATTTAGGTTCAGTGTGCCTCTAACCATTCGGTGATCGCTGCCGGTTTTCACCCTCGCGATCACTGAGACATCACTGAACAGTTGTCGTCTGGTCGTCATAATGAAGTCAATCTCATTTTTTGTCGAACCGTCGGGGCTCGACCAGGTCCACTTCCTGTGGGGCCGCTTCTTGAAGAAAGAGTTCATCATAAAGAGTCCCTCTTTCTCCATGAAGTCGGCCAGCTGCTGGCCCCTTGGGTTCCGTTGCCCTATTCCAAATTTCCCTACCTTCAGCTCACCGTTCTCTCTTGTGCCTAGTTTTGCATTGAAGTCTCCCATTAACACCGTATATTGGGTTTTGGAGGAATGCATGGCTCTAGAGATATCCTCATACATTTCCTCCACCTCCTCATCGGGGTGTGCCGAGGTTGGTGCGTAAACCTGTATGACCTTCAGCGAATACCGTTTGGTGATTCTGAGTATAAGGTACGCAACCCTCGTCGACACACTCCCGATCTTTACAACGTTGTTAACGAGAGACTTGTGGACGATAAATCCGACACCTCCTTGGGACAGATGGTCGCCCTCCCGGTGATAGAGCAAGTTGCCGGATTCGAGGATTACCGTGTCCTCCCCCTCTCTTCGGACTTCGGATAATACTATAATATGCCAGCGCAACTTGTCTATCTCTTCTTCCAGCTCCACGAACTTCTCGTCAGTCCTCAGGGTGCGTGCGTTGTACGTTGCCAGGTCGAGTCGTCTAAGGTGGCAACCGAACCTCCACCGGAGATTCTTAGCACCCCCTGCCCCGCCGTTACCATAGTCGCCACCGTAGCCAGGAATAGCGGGGCCGCCGGGGACTGGGGGTCGTTTATTATTGTCATTGCTCATGGGGGGGTATATTGCCAGAGTTGCCACGCTTGGCGAGCGGGTTGGCAACCACAGTTTTTTTATTGTTTTTATGCCGTTACCAGGAAGATGCTGCTGCCCATCTCCTGCCTGTTTCCCTTTGTCGCCTTTTACGACACCCACGGGAGGATATGGGGTAGTGGATATTCTTAACCGCCACTACTAAATAATAAATAATAATTAGTAATCCGTAATTTGACTTGCATTTTTATTAGGTAATTAAAAAATATATTCAACAACCTTTAATCATCCTGGCCAATTTCGGCCCAACCAAAAAGCTTCCAAATAGTCGAAAAATATCATTTTTTTAAATATATAGAACAAGACTGTCAAATGAGCCACCTTATAGTAAATGGACCCTGTGACCCTTAGAATCCAGGAAAAAGAATCAAAATGCAGATGCGTTGTCACTCCCGAAGAGTAAGATGGAATGTCTCGTTTTCAGTAAAAATAAGGGTCTCCGGTTCTCTACACTCAGCATATGAAACACATCAGAATTAAACTGCTATTTGATGCTGATATGCTGTGAGAGCATGGTCCTTCACCGGTTGAGCTGACTCATCTGTGCAACAAACATAATTTAGCTGCAGCATGGTTCTACCACGTAATCTACAATCTGGTGAATGTGCTCATTTATTATATAAAGTTTATAATAAAAGAAATTGTTGGCTCTGTTTTAAGAAATTGTTGGCTCTGGCTGGGTTCTGAACATGGTATTGTGTAGCTAGGTACTCTAACCACCGGCCTCATGTTGATATCAGCATCAGCATTGTGTTTACTCGTGCATAAGAAAACACAAGCTTTACGAAGTAAATATCAAACCTTATTTTTCCTCCTTTCTCTCTCCTTCAATATCGGCCTGCAAAGGTCCACTTTTTTTAATAGAATGGGGGTGACAAAGGAGCACACAATTCACCTGATGGTAAGTAGATGTTGTGGCCCAGAAACATTTATATATATCTTCGTTTGCGAATCAAAATGCAGATGCGTTGTTAGCCGTGATGACTAATATAGAAAGCCTCTTTTCCAGTAAAATAGGTTCCCGGTTCTCTATACTCACCATACGAATTACACGCTGGTATTCTATGAGAGAGTGGCCCTTCCCCGGTCAAGCCGACCCATTCGTGCTACAAATATACTATTAATATAGCTGCATCATGGCTCTACCAATTTGCATGTCATTAAGTCATAAATATTTTTTAATTGTCTGGCTGCCTGCCTGTCTATCTATGCCCGAGCTAATCTACAGAATGGCTAAACCCATTCCACAACCCATTTTACAAACAGATAGAAAACAATGCCAGGAGTGATGTAGGCTATATTTTATCTTAAGAACTGGGACATTTTTCCAGTTGAAAAATTATGTAATCAATACTTTTGATTATCTTAAATCTACATACGGCCACATGCATAAATCCTACCCAGGCGAAGCCGGGTCGGGTCGTTAGTATAGAACATAATATAACTTAGAAATCTGTAAAGCTCCAAATACCCATGATAAGTATTGCCAATATTTCTAAAGCTCAAATTTTTACATGGGTAACAGATGGTTTAATTTTATCGACCTCTAAATATTTCAGCGCTAAAGTGACCTTGGCGTCGTGTGTGACTGGTCACAAGCAATCAATTTCTGACATATATTTTATGACGTCCAGTGAAATCACCTGCTGTTAAGTCATAAATAATTGCCATAAAGAGTGGCAACCTGTCGTCTGATCGTAACGTGGTTAACCTTTTAATACATTTATATTAAATTTACTGAATTTTGAGAATTATAAAAGAAAAATAAAAATATAAACACATACTTGCCATCACATAAGAAAGTTCATCGTCATCATCATCATTATAACCCTTCACAGGTCCACTACCGAACATAGGCCTCTATGACATGGTAAAACATGCAGGAAGTCGATGGATGCAAGTTACTTGTTAAGGTCTATGTTTGACAGTGTCACATCACCCTACCCTTTGCCTACCGGTACGAGGCTGCCACTCGACAAACATTCAACCCATTAGTTGTCGGTTCTTCGAGCGATATAGGTGGCCTATTGCCACTTCAGCTTACGACAATTACTTGAATTTAATAACACTTCCCATTTAATGGATTTTATGCGATTTCCACCATAGTTTACTCCAATATTTCCCTCCAGCTTTGCCCTGATAGGATCTATAGCATGAGTAATAACCAAAGACATCACAGGAGACATTATAATTTATCAATTTATCGGGTTTTTTTCCAAAAAATGTCTACAAACTTTTTGTATAAACTATAACCTAGATCCCTTCTGAAATTGCTCACTATCTATTCGTAAAATTTCATAAATGTCCGATTTAGCCATACCGGAACAGACAGACAGACAGATAAGTTTTTTAATAGTTATTTTGGTCTCAATAGAATTCAAATAACAGCCTGGGCTTAATGGATCTTAACTACTTCAATTTTACTTTATTTCCTAATAGTAGAGCGTTGTTATAAACTTTGTCTTTCCTATTCATTTTTGTAACTTCCTATTAGTGTTACCTAAAAGCGTTAATGATTGCCAGCTTAACAATTCTCGCAGATCATAAATAGTTCTGAATCTATTAGATTTATTATTCAAGATTAACATATTTATATTAAAGTCACCCGCAATTATAATTTTTTTGTTTTTTTTTGTTTACGTAGCTTATAAAGCATAAAATTTAGTAAGAAATGTTCTTATTTCCGAGTTTGGTATTCTATAAATACAAATAATGATACATTTTTGTTCAGTCAATTCTATACCGCAACATTCAATTTCCTTTGAAATAGGTTGTAAAAAATCTAAGATATTGTAATTGAAATTGTGTTTTACAAGAATACACACACCACCACATTTTGATTGTTTTCTTGAGAAATTGGCAGCCAGTTTAAAGTTTTTAAAAATTACGTTTTCTTCATCTCCATTTTTACAAATGTTTCAATTAAACAAATCACGTGTATTGGTTCTTCAATGTAATTAAATTCTGCGATACACGCCTCAAGTAAGTCTAATTTTTCTAGTAATCCTGATATGTTTTGGTGAAATACTCGCATACAGGAATTTTCTATTTTATATATTTTATCATTTATTAAAATACTGTTTCTAGAGATATCTAATGCTTTAATTTCGAAATGAACTATTTCTTGTAAGATTGGAAAATAAAACGAGAGAGTTCCTTTTTTGAACTTTATAGGTTCCTTCATCTTACTCACACTCTCTATTCTATCCATTTTACCAAAGATTCATCATTTTAACTTTTATGTTTTGTTTTGTTTTTTATATTTGCGAAGTAGTAAGGAATTGTACTAATCCAGAATATTTCATTACTGTTGAAGGCTGCTTAATAATATTTTTTAATTGGGAATAATCGTAAAATTATTGATCAATCAATTATATAGTTATTTTTTACTGGTGTTAAATAGATTTTTATAATAGAAACTTTCTCTTATGATATAACAGTTTTTATATTGCTTACATACTTTTATAACATCGGAATTTAACATCCCCGTATTTAAATATCTACTTTTAAAACGTAAAAAATAATTACAGTATGTTTTTTAGTTGTTTTAATGTTAAATATAATTCTGATGTAACAGCCAGAAGATTTTTTCCGTTTTCACCAACACAAATAATATTTTGTCTGACCATAGTCTTGATTGAAAACACAACACTTTAATACACTTTCTGTTAAGACACCAGGTTTTGTATAACCGATTATATCAAATTCCTCATATTTAGTATGTTCTCTCGAATAAGGAGCAAAAGCCTTACTAATGAATACGTCAGGATAATGCTACAATGTTATGATTATATGAGGTTATTTTCATGAAATTAGTAATTGGATTACATTTCAAAGGAAGAAAGGTAAATTTCTCAGACCGCCGTTGCGACAGAAGCATCAAAGGTGTAAGACGTCTGGCACTGCGATCGTAAAACCGCCTGCCAAAAGTGACGACTTAGATAAATTTTCCCTACAACGGGAGAACCTTGTGTTCAGCATTGGACTTTTTATGGCTAAAAAAGAACAAACATTAGACGAATAATAGGATAACAAGCCGATCGCAATAGCAGTCATGTGACGATGCTGTTCACCGTATATGATGGATTTAAATTGATCAAGAGAAGGTTTTATAATTACCTTTTTTTTCTATAGGAGAGGGGCCAAACGAGCATGCGGCTCACCTGATGGTAAGTGACTACCGCCGCCCATGAACAACTGCAACACCAGGGGAATCGCAGATGCGTTGCCGGCCATTTAAAAAGGAGTAAGCTCTTTTCTTGAAGATCCCTAAGTCGTATCGGTCCGAAAAAATCGCTGGTGGTAATCGATTCCACAAGGAAGTTGTGCGAGGGAGAAAACTTCTTCTGCATCGCACAGTGGTGGACCGCCAATCATCCAGATGATATGGATGGTATCGCGAGTTTATATACCTATCGGAAGATATCACAACTTGCTGACATCTTATGTAGTCGACTAAGACTCGGATGAGTTAATAAATCATGTTATGACACGTTTAGATTATCGTACTAACAACTCGCCGAGTTATTCGTGAACGAGTACAACGCGTTTACATATTCCTGAAATTTGTAAATTGTATGAAAACACCGATACGAATACAAGTATACATGAACAGTCATTTGTGGAGAACAGGTGAATACTCGGGCCGAGTAGCGAGAACACCCGACCAAGGCGTTTACACATTCGTATTCGTGCCTATTCGTCTTTGCTCGGCGAGTATCTAAACGTTGCATTAGGATGCCGTCACAAGGTAAAAAAATATATATTTATATTTAATCGGCAATAAATAATTCGTTAATGCTAAAAGTTTACGAGGACTTTCGTTTTGTTTTCCAACTTTAATTATAACTTATGTCATAATTATGGTAAACTTAATTAATATTGTTTTATTTTAATAATTCTGAAAAGGGTTTAAAACTATTTCAGGTAAGTGAAATTCAATCAAATCAGTTTTTGTTTGATTGTAATTGTTTTTCGACAAGTTAATTCGTTCCGCTCTCGAAGGGATTAAACGGCCGTCAGTCTTCTGACAATCTGTTATTTAATGTTCAAACATAAATCTTTAACTCCCCCTCCTTTTAATCCTAGCTATTAACCCTTGACCTTATGCCACCTTGGTGATTAAAAGATAATTTGCGGATAACTGGAAACCACAAGAGTAAAGTTATGTCTCGTAGTAACACCCGTATACTATTACGTAGATCGAATCTGGATAGCTTTATTTAACACGTAAGCACTGTAAACGTTTCGAAGAAAAGGTTCATTTTCGCTTAACATAAGCGGCTTGTCTGTTTCTATTTTATTGCACTCATAAATTATATTTATTTAAATAAATAAAAAAGATAAGTTGTTTACTACAATTACCACAAGCAAAGCTTTTAGTTTTGTTAATTATTTCCTTGGGAGAGAGATAAAGCCCTAGTGGTATGCTCGTAGACACTTTGGTAGCCTCTCATCTCAGGGGTACCTGGTTGAGCTGGGCGGCATCAGAGGTAGCTGAACTAAGTAAGTGGCGCAAATATGAGTCTCTGAGAGATGACTACATATGTGTGTCATTTGTTGTAGCGACTATCGGTCCGCGGGATCCACGTGCGGTGAAGTTCCCAAAGGAACTGTATTCGCGACTGGTTGTCGCTGCTGGTGATAAGAGAGCTGAGTCTTTTCTAGCTCCAAGGCTAAGTTTATCCATTCAGCAAGAAAACGCAGCCAGCCTTGGCACGATACTTCGGGGAGTAGGACTGTATGAAATTGTAAGTTTTTTTTATAGTTTTCTTTTAAATATTTTATATTTTTAAATGTTGAGTAGAATTACCTTCTTTTTCGTACATATTCTCGTTTACTTGCGTGTTAATAAAATAAAATAAAACTGTCAGTTGTAAGTGAAAACTTCTTAGCTTCCCAAACATAAAATATTATATGCACACACACACACACACACACACACACACACACACACACACACACACACACACACACACACACACACACACATACACACACACACATATATATATATATACATATACCTAGTCAGGTCATAAATTCTGTCACATGTTTAATATAAAATAATTATAAAAAAAATAGCGGTGCGCCGCGATCTTTGCGCAACGCGCCGAACTGACATGCGCGCGCCACCGCCCGCTGAAGAAGTATGGGTGACGGTGCCGCTTCACATTCACACTTGTCCCACCACCTTAACTCCTCGCTCCCATAACGCATCTCGCTCCTTGCATATAATATCAACGTATATTACGCATGGTAATAATCACGAATTGTTGTTAAGTTGTTTTTACGATAGAGTTAGTGATTTTATAATTCGTAATTCTGATGATGTATTTCTCGTACTCGGCGACTGCAACATCAGTCATGCTCATTGGTCTTATAATACATGTACTAATTCCCTAGATATACATACAAATAACGATAGCTTAGCTTGTCTTACAGCTGACTTTGTGAGTTTATCCTTATTATCGCAACACAATAATCAACTTAACGTAAACGACAGGCTTTTAGATTTAGTTTTTAGTAATAAAACTTGTCAAGTGTCATCTTGCAAACTTCCACTTGTTACAGAGGATCCTCATCATAAGGCATTAGAAATTGATTTTAAACTAAGTTTTGCTCCTACACTCAACCCATGCAGAGGTACAAAAAAACTGTATCACAAAGCTGACTTCTTATCTATAAAAAAGGCCTTAAAATCTATTAACTGGGAAGAAAAATTTTGTTATATGGCCGATGTTGAATGCATGACAAACTACTTTTATAATTCTTTAAATGATATTTTGAATAAATATGTTCCCGTTTGTAATTTTAATTGTAATTTAAAATACCCAGTGTGGTATACTAAGCCCCTTGTTAAATTATCGAAAGAAAAATATAAATACCATAAAAAATGGAAGGCAACATGAGTGACTATCAAACATTTTCATTATTAAGAAGCAGATTTAAAAAAATGCTGCGTGACTGTTATAAAAACTTTATTGAATTTTCCGAAAATAAAATAAAAACACATCCTAAATTTTTATGGTCATTTATAAAATCGAAAAATACCACTAGCGATTTTCCTGAAAAGATGTTGTACAAAGGTAAAGTTATTTTTGGTGGTATAGATATTTGTAATGCCTTCAATGAATACTTCCATTCCGTATTTACATCCGTAAGCAATGGTAGTCACCAAGATTACCCGATTAGTCAAAGTTCACTTACTACTTTAGATACAAATTTAACTGATATAGGCAGTGAATTAGTTCTTAAAGAATTACAAAAAGTTAATATCAATAAAGGCGCGGGTTCAGATTTTATTCATCCTCTTCTTATTTCGAAATGTGCAAATGAACTCGCAGTTCCGGTAACATTAATTTTCTGTCAAAAGTGGAGTGTTCCCCAACATATGGAAATACTCTTTAATAACGCCTATTCCAAAAAATAATAACAAAGATATAGTAACCGAGTATAGACCTATCTCGAAATTATGTGTGTTGGGGAAGGTCCTTGAGAAAATTATTACTACTTACTTATCGTTCTCTGTTCGTCAATATATATCTCAACAACAACATGGATTTTTCAAGGGCAGAAGTGTTGATACGAATATGATAACTTTCACAGAATATTTGCGAAGAGCCATGGATGACAATCTACAAGTGGATGTCGTGTACACTGATTTCTCGAAAGCTTTTGACAAAATTAACCACAGTTTACTAATAGCAAAGCTCGCAAAGGCAGGTGTACATGGCAACCTACTTAGATGGATTGAATCGTACATAAAAAATAGAAGTCAAGCTGTTTGTATTAAGGGATTCACCTCAAAATTTCTACCTGTTCCTTCAGGTGTTCCTCAAGGATCTCATCTTGGCCCGCTCCTATTTTCCTTATTTATTAATGATATTGGACAAACTTAAAATGAGAGTCAACATCTTGTTTACGCTGATGATGCCAAAATATATAAAATTGTTAAGTCAAGAGACGACTGTCTCAAACTGCAACAAGATTTGCTTGCTTTAGAAAAATATTGTGTTACTAATCAATTATATCTTAATACTGACAAATGTCATGTGTTATCTTTTTCACGTAAAGTCAACCAAATAAATTTTGAATATTGTCTGAATGGCATCATTCTAAAAAAAGTTGCTACAACAAGAGATCTTGGCTTAATAGTAGACTCAAAATTATCTTTTAATTCTCATATAGACCATATTATAAGTAAAGCTTTTCGAAGTTTGAGTTTTATTTAAAGAATAACAAAACCATTTAATGAAGATATAACTCTCAAACTGTTATACTTTTCTTTTGTACGTTCAATCCTTGATTTTTGCAGCACGGTATGGAGTCCCTCTTATCAAATACATATTGAGAGGATTGAAAAAGTACAAAAAAAGTTTTTGAAATCCCTTAACTATCGTTATGGTATTGAGAACGAATCATATAATGAAGCTTTGTGCAGACACAAAATGCTAAGTCTTTTTAACAGACGTAAAATGTTTGACATTATTCTTCTACATAAAATTATAAACTCATTAATAGATTCACCGACTCTTTTGTCTATGATTTCATTTCCAGCAAGTGTTCGGTTTCCAGTGCGCTCCTCACGTTCGTTGCCACTATTCATTCCTCCTCGGTTTCATAAAAACTATACACGTAACTCTTTTATATGTCGTTCCACCAACATGTATAACAAACATTTTTCAGAAAGAGATCTTTTTACCACTAGTTCTAATCTTCTTAAAATAAATTTAAAAAAGTTTTTGCGGTAAAATTGCGATAACGATTATTCTTAATAACTTGCCCGACTATGTTATCTCACAATGTAAATAATATGGTTTGTTAATGTAGATTTATTGGCACTATTTGGTCTTTTTGTAACGTGTAAATGTAAAATGTAAACTATATATTAAGAAATATGACTGTTTGTTGCCAAAATAAATGAAAAAAATAAATAAATAATTGAAACAAGTTTATTCATTATGTAACCATTTATATACCAAAATGAATTTAACAAAACATTGATTCTTATGACACTAAAGTTTAATCAAAATGACCTTGGTGATTTTGAATACAGGCCTTCAATCTGCGCGGTCAGTCGTCTATCGCAGCACGAACGAGGTCCATGTCAATATCGGCGGCTGCCTTAATCAAGGATGTCTTGAGTGACTCCAAATTGAGATGAGGCTTTGAGCACGCCTTTTCCTCCAAGTGTTGCCATATCTTGTAATCTAACGGATTCAAATCTGGACCGGAGGAGGGCCAGTCTTCGTGCCGGATGAAGTTGATTTCACGCGCCGCCAGCCAGTCTTGTGTGCTCTTCGCTCTATGAGCTGGCGCCGAATCTTGTTGGAATACCCAGTGCCTGTTATTGAACATGGTATGAGAAACAGGTTCCACAAGGTTCGTCAGGACTGTATTTTGATACACAACTGTATTCGTTTTTACACCTTTCTCACAAAAATGTACCTGTGTTAAGCCCCAATAAGAAACTCCCAACCATACCATGAGCGAGGATGGAAAATGACCTCGTTGGACACGCGGAATACGGTTGCTCGCTTCTTCACTACTGTGTGCGTACACCTTATCATTTTGTTTGTTGTAGCTCTCTTCTACTGTAAAAATTTTTTCATCCGAAAAAAGAATTTCCCGATATTTTTTCCCGCGTACCGCTTCAACAAAGCGCGGCATCTCTTCAGTCTCAGGTCCATTAGACAAGCATTCAAACGATGTCCTGTTTTTCTTTGATATGCCCGAAGCCCTAAGTCTTCATTTAACACCCTTTTCACCGTGGTTCTGCTTAACCCCATCTGAAGGGCCAACAGTTTCTGCTTACGTTTGGGATTTCTTTGAATTTGCGCCTTCACAGCTTTTATCACTGCTGGAATCCTAACAGACCGAGGGCGACCACTTCTTGACCTGTCATCTACACTACAGTCTTTATTGTATCGTTTGATGGTACGATAAACGAATCTTGTGGTTATATTCAAATTTTTCAGTATGTCAAAAATTTGAATTGGCGCGTAACCGCAACGATGCAATGTAATAACTGCAACACGGTCTTCTTTAAGCGTCCACTCCATATTTGAAAATGAGTATTATTCTAAAAAGTATACAGTTTTATTTTCATGAACAATTCGAAATTCGAATTCAATAAACTTTTTGTGGCCATCATTCTAAAAGAAAAGTTTTTACTGTGTGACAATACTTATGACCTGACTGTGTATATATGTACGTATGATTTCCACGTAGCTTCTAAAGTCGATGACGAGACACAGACAACGGATATATTAAAGCCCCCACTTCAGAAGTTGTTATATGCAAATTATATTATTTTTTTCTGTTTGAAGTCGGTTTCCCTTACTTTAAATGTTCAATTATTTTACTTATTTAAGTGATCTAAAAACATCAAACGTCCAAGGTAACAACTAGATTGTTGTTTAAATAATTACATTAAGCACTCTTATATGTGTATTTTTTTATCTTAATTTATATGGGACCACTACTGAAGTATAATGTTTTTAATAAAATATGAATCATTAAAATTCGTTAATTTCTGTGATTTGTAAATATTTATTTCATCACGTCAGTTTCTAACGACATAACGATTTATTTTTTATCCATACGTCTATACACATAAATAATAATAATATAACTGCATTTTATTAAATTATATTTAAGATTTTTGTTGCATTCTTTGGGGGAGGCCTATGTTGAGCAATGGACTTATGAAGGGCTGTAATGATGATGATGATGATGACGATATTTTAGATATTCAGTTATAAAACTTTATAGTCGGAGATTTCGGAACTGAAGCATGATATATGTATATATTTTATATGTTTTCAAAAACAAATCATCGTTGCGTGGTTTAAAAATAAATAAATAAACATTTTATTCCTCTTAATTCTCATAAAAGTTGACGTATACTGAAAAGTGTAATATGAATTTCGTCAGATGCCTAACATTTTATGTCGTTAAAGAAAAAAGTTAGCTGGTTAACATAAGTATGCAGAAAAATATGTTCTGATAAATTAGTTGGCATGTTACAAAATGACATCAGATGAAGTTAAACAACAAAGTTTTGATAAGAGTATAGGAGAGAGCGAAAGTTTTGTTGTGTGTAAACTTCATCATGGCCCAAGGGCCAGTCAGCGATTTAACTCTTCTATGATACGATGTTATTGTTTTAATTATTTGAAGTCGGCTCTTGCTTTCATTAAAAGTTATTTTATATAAGTTATTTACCGGTTACCGATTAAAGAGTTATAAATGTTATTTACTGATAAAGTACACATATTACCACAGTATCGTCCTAAATAAATGTCAGACATATTAATGTTGTTTTTTATATTATTTTAGATCAAACTAACAATGTCTTTTATAGACAAGGTCAACGGTTAATATCTAGAGATAAAGGGAGGGGGAGTTAATGATTTATGCTTGAACATTAAATAACAGATTTTCAGAAGACTGACAGCCGTTTAATCCCTTCGAGAGCGGAACGAATTAAATTGTCGAAAATAAATTACAATCAAACAAAAACTGATTTGATTGAATTTTATTTATCTGAAATAGTTTTAGACCCTTTTTATAAATATTAAAATAAAATGATATTAATTAAGTTTACTACAATTACGACATAAGTTATAATTTAAGTTGGAAAACAAAACGAAAGTCCTCTTAAGCTTTTATCATTAACGAATTATTTATTACCGATTAATTAAAAATTTATATATTTTTGTACCTTGTGGCGGCGTCCTAATGCAACATTTAACACGAGTCAAAAGACTGTTCATGTGTATTCGTATTGGTGTTTTTATACAATTTACAAATTTCTGGCATATGTAAATACGCGTCGTACTCGTGCACGAATAACTCGGTGAGTTTTTCGTTGTTGTTTCGATAATCTTAACGTGCCATAACATAATTCATTAATTCATTCGAGTCTTAGTCGACTACATAAGATGTCAGCGAGTTGTGATATCTTCCGATAGGTAATTATACAACCTTCTCGTGATTAATTTAAATCCATAATATATGATTAATAGCATCGTCACATAACTGCTGTTGCGATCGGCTTGTTGTCCTATGATTCGTCTAATTTTTGTTCTTCTTCAGCCATAAAAAGTCCAATGCTGAACACAAGCTTCTCCCGTTGTAGGGAGGATTTATCTCAATCGCCACGCTTGGCAGGCGGTTCGATGATCGCAGTGCCAGACGTTTTCTATTTATTCTGTGTGTCTTTCACCTTTTCTTTTAAACGTTACCCTTGGATTTTCTCCTGTACCGTGGAGGCAGTTTACAAACACAAATTGCACAAGAACAAACATCTAGACCCGGAACAATTATTTGTGGGCAATACAAATACTTGTTCCGTGCGGGATTTGAACCCGCGGCCCCCAGCGCAGCAACTCATTGCTAAGCTACTGCGCCACAGAGCCCTGAAGCCTTTGATCCTTCTGTCGCAACGCCGGTCTGAGAAATTTACCTTTCTTCCTTTGAAATGTAATCTAATGACTAATTTCATGAAAATAACCTCTGTGTATGGGCTACCATGCTGTTTCAAATGTATAATTCATTGTACTACATTGTAGCATTATCCTGACGTATTCATTAGTAAAGCATTAATTTATTTGTTCAGTATTGTATGACGTTACAGGTTTGCCGTCTATGACCCTATGTTGCATTCCATCCCAGCCGATGTAGCCTTTTTCTAGTTAGTCGCAGGTGTCTGATTGGGAAAGTTATCATCGGAGGTATAGCGAGTTTATCAATCTACTCTTAAGAACATAGAAAATGTCTTCTAGTACTAACAAGTTTTAAGAGTAGTCCCTTTAAAAAAAAACACTTTAATTTTTTTTATAATAAATAAGAACTTTTCACGATTTCAATTCTGCGAAGATGTACTCATCATCCAATAACCTTATTATATGTTAATCCAATAGTACGATCAAGAATTACACATTAATCGTGTTATGTTTTCTTGATTGATACAACGAGGATTGAATTTCATAGGCTACGTGATTGTTATGGCATCATCATTACTAAAATCTCCTGGCGTCTGTTTATAAAGGAAAAGCAATTTTAATGACAAAATTTAAAATTTGAAAAACTAAAGGCTGAACAGATTTTCTTGAAATATAGCTAAGAACACTTTCGATTAAGACATCTTTAAAACAACAAAAATTAAATCAAAATCGGTTCATCCGATCAGGAGCCATAGCTCCTGAGCCATAGCATCATAATGCCACAAATAGACAGACAGATACACACTACAAACATATAACACCACTATGATTTTATCGGGGTTAAAAACAATACTTATGGTTTCGAACAGCATAGGGAAGAGCTTTAAGAATTTAAAGTATCGTAAATGAATTCATCATACATCTTTAAAACGTATTAGTGATTATGTGTGCTAAAATTGAGGCAAAATTATTTTAGAATTTAAATTTTAAAGATAATAAAGCACTTTATTTTATTACCAAATTTCAAAAATGAGAAGGTTCTATATTCGACGCGTTTTTATGTATGTTCTCCGATATCTAGGCAACGGCAGAGTTGATTAAACTTTATTTTTGTGATTTAAATTGACACAAGCACTTGTTTCACTGATGGGTATTTATTTTAATTAATTAACTACTAGCGTTTTTTCTTAGTAGGTCCTCTCTATTTATTAATGTGTTACTTAGACACCATTTTTCGATATGTTAAAAAAATTCCAGTTTTATCAGATAAAATATAGCCCAGATCACTCCTCGAGTTGCTCTTACTAAGAAACTACCACAGTTTTAGGTTTGTGCTTTATTATAGTAAAAATATTATTTTATCCACATTTAAAAATTGGAAGATATAACAATTTTCATTAATTAGATTCTTATTGTATTACTAACGCCGTGTGTAAAAAAAACTAAAAAATTAATTTGTAGTAGTACCACGTTAGATGGCGCTGATTATGGATCATGAATGGAGCATAAGTTGATGAAAAAATATCAGGTTCCAACATTGTTTTGGGCCAACTTAGTCATATCTATGGTCTGGCCAAAGTCAATAATATATTTTTTGCGGAAGCATTATTTTAACTGTTATTTATAAGAACTCGCGAGCCATTACATAGTTGTACCCTTTGGGTACGGAACCCTAAAAAGATACATTTATAAATTACTTCAATTTTAACACTCGTTAGTTTCATTGAATCGTTTCACTTTTTTGCTGTTTTAGACAAGACTGTTGTTCTTGTCTCTTGCGTATTATATTGAATAAAAGTACACTTTTCTTATTTATAATAAACTAATTGTTCCCCGCGACTTCGCCTGCGCGTTATTTATTACGATTGGATTTCATGGGTTTTAATTTTTTTGCGCGGAACCCTAATTCTTTTTCTAAAATAAAAGTAGCCTAAGTTACTTCTTATAACATTTATCAGCTATCTGCCAATGAAAGTCCGGTCAAAATCGGTCCAGCCAGAACCGATCATCAGTCCGTATAAAATCGTGTTTTTGTTATAAGTACCTTATATACTTTCATATGCATGTAGTAAAAAACTGTTATTTCGACATTATAAACAGACACTTCAATTTTATTTATTTGTATAGATTGTAAAGATGATGTAACTACTCAAATACAGCTTTCCATTTATTGACTAATTATAGTATTCTTTACTTTGTTTAAAACTGCAAAATCAACATAAAATCGATTTTAATAAAAATATAGGTCCTTTTATATCGAGTAGATAAAGAGTCACGAAATATAAGTAATAAATAAAGCTTTCTAAGTACTTCCAAGTTCACACGCAGACACCCTTTTAAAAGCAGTAGA
The DNA here is from genome assembly GCA_033319125.1 of Parnassius glacialis. Classification (NCBI taxonomy): domain Eukaryota; kingdom Metazoa; phylum Arthropoda; class Insecta; order Lepidoptera; family Papilionidae; genus Parnassius; species Parnassius glacialis. Next base: position 39,819,821 of record JAVANC010000021.1, on the reverse strand, counting down.
TAAAATCGTTTCGAAAAAATTTTTTTCATTTCCTGTAAATATAGTAATATTATAAGACACACACGAAGAGCTTTTCGTACATTGCTAGAAATTGAGCCATTTTTTATCTGCTATCTCAATCTCAATTTCTTATTCCAATATAGACTAACACTCAGTGATATGTCCAAAGGGAAGGATGGAGCCGAAAACAATTTGAAAGGTCAAGCCTTAAACTTATTGATGCTTCTAGTAGATTTATTGTTCGAATTACTTTAGACATTTAGAAGTCCTCTTGTGTGTAATATATATTTTTATTCAAAATTTCACATGATTTAAAGTAGTTTTTGGGAATTGGCTTTAAAAGAATATTTAAATTAAACTCACATTTTGTGTATGTTACCCCGTTACCTCAGTTCAATTATCTGAGCTAGCAACATGATGATGTGATTGGGATTTTAAAAGCTGGTTACTACATAATCGGCGACGAAAAACTGTTTTTTTTTAATAACAATTATAATCAGTAATTCGTAAATTTACTTGCATTTTTATTGATTAAAAAAAGTATCTTCAGTAACCTTTAATCATTCTGGCCAATTTCGGCCAAAACTACAGCTTCCATATAGTCGAAAATATCTTTTTTTAATATATAGAATAAGGGTTGCTAATAAGCTACCTGATGGTAAATGGATGCTGTGACCCTTAATCATCAACATCTATCCTAGATTAAGTATCAAAATGCAGATGCGTTGTCACTCCTGATGACTAAGATAAAATGCCTTGCTTCCAGTAAAAATAAGGGTCTCTGGTCCTCTACACTAATCATACGAAACACATCAGCATTAAACTGCTATTTGACCTTGGTATTCTGTGAGAGCGTGGTCGTACTCCGGTCGGGTCGACCCATCTGTGCTGCAACAAAATATGTATGCAGCATGGCTCTCCCAGGTAAACTACAATCAGGTGGATGGTGTGCTTGTTTGTTACTCTTAATAAATAAAAGAAGTTTGTTTTACAAAATCGTTGGCACCGGATGAGTTTTGAATGCGTGGCGTTGTAGCTATGTACTCTAACCTGCGGCCTCGTGTTGATATCAGCATCACCATTGTGTTTAGACGTGCGTAAAAAAAGAAAAGCTTTACGAAGTAAATATCAAAGAGTTATTGTTCCTCCTATCCTTCTCCTTCAATATCGGCCTGCAAAGCTCTTTATAGGTGGAACAAACGGATTGGCGATATCTGCTCCAAACGTCTTGCAACTTTGACGCTGGTTTGGATATTTTATGCACAACGTACACGAGATAGTTATAGCCATCTCGGAAGCCAAAAGATTTTTCCTGCATATCCTAATCATAGTCACTTCCCACGGGACGGAATTGGGTAATGGATTCTGTTAAGCCGCCTCCGCATGGCTATATATCTTTCATTCCTTCCTTCATTCATTCATTATAGCCCCTCTAATAATAATAATAATAATAATAATTTATTTGATACAGACAACACAGATCCATTATAAAATTATTATTTTTTTATTACACTATACCTTAAATTTTAATTATAATTATTGGTTAATCAATGAATTATTACATTTTATTATTAAGATTTTAATAAATTTGACCACCTACTAAAAATTTCACTACATGCATAAATATTACAAATAATTTTGATGAGATTATTCTGCGACCCAAAAACAAAACTTCTAAATCGCGCGATACGGTGACGGATCAACGCATCCAAACCAACGACACGGGCCTCTGCGAACATCTGGGACGCGCTACAGTATAGTGGCTGACGGAACAACACGCGGAACGAATCATTATACTGCACCTTCAGTCTGCGATATTCCTCTTTAGTGTAATTCGGTGTAAAGTGGCTGACAGTAAGCTGAAAACAACGCCAGCTTTGAGATATAAGAACACTTTTGAAAGCGTCTAGCTATCATGTTGGCACGCACTGACAAGGAACGTCGCTCGCGGTCCATATCGGAACCATCACACAGATCCTGAGTAACAATATGACCCAGGTATTTAAACGTCGTTACCCACTCTAATTGTGAATTACACAAATACAATGGGGGGATATGAGGTTGAACCCTACCACTCTTAAAAAGCAAACAAACAGACTTGTTGGTGTTGTACAATAGGTTATGATCCATCGCATATTTCTCACATATCTGGAGTAGTGCACGCAGCGCACCTATCGAGGGACTCAGCAGCACCATATCATCAGCATAACTCAAGTTATTAAAGCATTCAGAACCAATGTGGCAACCCAGTCTGGTGCTTCTAAGCTCCTCAATCAGCTTATTAACATACAGATTAAAAAGCATAGGCGATGTTAGCCCTCCCTGCCTCACGCTGCATTGTAGGAGAAATTCCTCAGAGTATGTATCACGCCACTTTACTACATTAATTTGCCTACTATACCATCTAAAGTAATCTGACGTAGTTTGTTAGTGTACATACGCTATCGCCATACATTTCTTTATAGGATAATTGCTATAGTACTGTATGTAATACGTAGCTACCCTGGCCGTGACCCGCAGTTTTTGTTAATTTGAGTTGATGTAAGGAAGGTGCTGCCACCCATCTTCTGTTTTATTTACCAATTTTTCTTATGACAAAGACTTTCTTCAACACCATCGAAATATATATTTTTTAATTTAACATTGTTAGAGTTATTAAATTCAAGTAATTGTCGCATGTGATGTCAAATATATGTTCATATTTTTATTTTCCTTCATCACAGCCTTGAAATGGAAGTTAATTTAATATTAAGGTATTAAGAGGTTAACCACGTTACGATCAGAAGACAGTTTTCCACTCTTTATGGCAATTATTTATGACTTAACAGCAGGTGATTCCACTAAACTCCACATATATGTCAGAAATTGATTGCCTACGACCGGTCACACACGGCGTCGTCAAGGTTGCTTTTGCACTGAAATTATTAGAGTTCGATAAAATTTTACCATCTGTTACCCACGTAAAAATTTGAGTCTTAGAAATATTGGCACAATTTATCTCGGCTATTTGGTGCTTTACGAATTTCTAAATTATATTATTTCCAATACTAGCGACCCACCCCGGCTCGTCTGGGTAAGATTTATGTATATCTTTAAGGTAACGAAAAACCATTGATTTTCTCAATTTTTCGTTTATTTCTTGAAAATGTTCAAGTTTTTAGGATAAAATTTGCGCAATGCCAGGAATGAAATATTATTTGTATGAGAAGGTTCTGATATCCTAAGATACAGAATTAATCCTAGTTTAGGAATTAGTGCATTAATTTGTTTGTAACCTATATAAGTTTTAATAAAGATTGTTTTTATTATTATTGTTCTCTATCTCGTTTGTAAAGTTTTATTACAATAAGTTTAGCCATTTCTAAGATTAGTCGAGACAGACAGACAGATATGAAGACAATTTTTTAAGTGGTGGTTTATAACTTAATGATAATAAAAAAAGAAACTCGCATTAACACTATTTTTGGAAATGTTCAGCATGTCTAATGTCTGTTTTTTGACTGAATATTACAAAACTTTTATCTTCCTTATCACCATTTATATCACAGTGTTCGTCTCTTTTTCGTAGATTTCCATTCCCAATAGATTCATATATAATATATTATTACCTTTCGACAGCATTGAATGATAAGGATAAAAGTGTTTATTACATTTTAGGGTGCTTTCTAGACTCTGCTCTCTAAATGATAGTGAATCTTATCAAAGTGGGCAAAAATTGCCTTACATTGGAAAGTCTCTAGATATTGGATATTTTACCCGCGTTTAGACAACATGCAGGAATAATTTGTCGAATTATCAATTGTACAAAAATATAAATACTATGAACTTACTATGCTCATTCTGCGTAGATAGAACTTAAAGTAATAATTAAAAAGCTGAAGGTACTCTGGGCTAACTCTGACATTGCGACGTCAATCACCTCAATTCCCCGAGACCATGTGACCACCCGAAACGTCGTGAATTAAAAATAAGTACAGTTAAACGCGATAAAAGCCGTAAAGTTGTAAAGTTTTGAGTTTTGTTAAAATTTTATTGATCTAATATCAATTTCATTTAAAATTATTTTACAATATATTTTTTTAATACAACAACTAAGTTTCCTATAAATCATGAAAAAATCAAAGGACTGTAGACCACATATTAAAGAAAAAATAATCGCTTGCATAAGTTAGAGTGACTAAAATATGATTTGCGATTACAACAGTACATATATGTACAATATTACTCGTAGTAACTCCCAAATACTACGTAAATCGAATATGGATAGCTTTATTTAACACGTAGGCACTGTAAACGTTTCGACCAAAGGGTTCGTTTTCATTAATAAGTGGTATATATTAACTAATATACGGCTTTTAGTTTTTTTTAGTTTTTTTTCTTCTTTGTCGAATCGATATTAAGGTCTACTATGCGTGTTAATAAAATAAGAAGCTATTGGTAAATCCATTTCTGCATGCCTTAAGCGTATTAAAAAAAATTACTTATAACATTATTATACGTAAATTTTTAAAGTAGTTTAATTACACACAAGTTTTCACTGAAAATCTTATAATTATTCTATACTTCCAATTTTCCGATAATTTTATGTCACATTACAATTTAAAAAAAAACCTTGGAAAATCCAAAATGCCCGACTCATAATTCTCGTAATAATCGTAAAAAATAAAAAATAAATTGTAAATTATAGTTCTATTCGTCAAAATGTTCCAGTAGCACTCACCGAAGTACACCTTCAAGTCACTCCATCAAGTCCGGAGGTAAGGTCTCATCATAACTAACAAAACGAGGCCAAACTTGGTACACCTAATACCATTGCCCGAGGAGTTCCAGTAGCATTCACAGAAGTACACCTACCGGTCACTTCATCAAGTCCGGAGGTAAGGTCTCATCATAACTAAGAAATGGAGGCCAAACTCGGAACACCTAGTTCTACTCGTCGAGGATTTCTAGTAGCAGATACTGAAGTACATCTTCAGATCACTTCATAAAGTCCAAGACGTATCATCATCATCATTATCATTACAGCCCTTCACAAGTCCACTGCTGAACATAGGCCTCCCCCAAGGAATGCCACAAATCACTGTCACGAGCCACCTGCATCCATTGACTTTCTGCAGGTCTTACCAGGTCGTCACACCATCTAGTGGGGGGACGTCCTACACTTCGTCAGCCGCTACGTATCGAAATAAAATATTGTAATAAACATCTGTAATTACAAAAATAATTAACCTTGGTCAAAGATGTATCAAATTTGGTTTTTGAAATATTTTGTATTTTTACAGTGATCGATATTTTACTGCCTATTACCGCTGCTATGAGCAAACGATACAGTAATCCACTAACAACGTACGTGTATTTAGTAAAATAAATTATTACAAAGCTGCTCAAAACACTGAAAATTTCGGGATTTCTCAGCCGAAAAAAAATTAATAATAACAAAACAAAACAGAGTTAAACTGCCATTTACATTCCATGACTTCCCATACGAAGAGATTAAAAAATAGATTGAGTTAAAAAATTGATATTTTCAAAAGTAATCGTGTTTAACCCTTCAAGCGGATTTAATGAATGTACGCCATAAGCTATAAAAATCACTATTTTATATAAAAATAGCAATAATTCGATTTAGAAAAAAATTATAAGTTCAACAACCATTTATCTTTCTAAAAATGTGCTTTTTATATATTTATATTATGTTCAATATGATTGTTAGATATGATTTCACGTGAAAAATGTTGGAATCTTGATTTTCAGGCGCTAGTAGAACATATAGGTATGTTCTACTAGCGTCTGACAATCAAGATATATATATATATATATATATATATATATATATATATATATATATATATATACCTTGATTGTCAGACGTATATTATAGTATAAATAATTACAAATATAACAATAAAATATTTATAATGATTAAATACAAATTAATAGTAATTGAATAAAGATATTAAGGTATATTAGTCTTCGCGTAAATATAAGATATAATTATAATGGTTAAAAAAAATATTAAAATACAAATGAAAAATGGCTGCTCTAATTTTAATTAGAAAATTCTGATTTGAAATTTGTTAATTTAATATTTTGATTTTTTATTGATGTTATTTATTTTATATAAAACTGACCAATATGAGTTTGATTAATTTTTTTATACAAAATTATGAATAACATAGTAAAAAGAACAAAGTTTATCTTCATAAAATTGTCTTGATGATGAAGTAACTTGTGTTCGTAAGGATAAATAGGTCATGCCTAATAATAACGCTGATAAATCACTTTTAAATTTTCATTGCCAACATTGACGGCCATCCTCCACTCGTCTAACCATGGTGGCAGCAGGTCCAGCAGGCGCTGCATCCTGGCAGTGGCTATGTGGGCTCTTCTAGACGATGTAAAGTAGGCACTACCCAAAAGTCAAAACCGGATTATTAATTAACCCCCCTCTTTGCATGTATGACGTCATTCCAATCTTACAAGATAAATTTAGAAGCTCATCCATGAAAACTTTATCGTATTTTTTTTTTTGCGCCCGAATATTTTGACAACAAATGCAAAAATCACTAATATCTTTTTGAAATAGTAATATCTAATGCTAATTAAACTAAAGTTTTTAAAAATTCTTGATGAAGTACTAACTTTGTTGGGTATTCGTCGTCCTTTCGAAGAAAGATTTTCCACTACTTAGGTAGCAAAACAAGTGTAGGTATAGTATTTATGCCCCAACTACGGGAGCTATTCTTTTTTTTTTATTCTTTTTGGTTTCTTTAAGTCGGTTTTTACACTTTTATTAAGTTTAAATTATTTAGAATGTTCGTCGTTTCTAAGACACCATTTAAGGAGCAATTAATAGGCATACAGGTTAATTTTAAAAAGTAGATATTTTATGTTTATAGCAAAATAAATATTTCGGAAATTAATTTTTTAAACCTTTATCTTAAAATAGTAGACCAAATACTTTTAATAAAAGTATTTTTAACTTTAAAAAATCAGAAAAAAGGTTTGCAATCCCTGTTCATATTTCAATAATATTAAAAATATTAAATCACTGTAAGGATTTTTATAAATTAAGTGTTTTTTTTTTTGTTTTTTGAAACTTAAAGAAGGCAACGTTATGTTTTTTTTGTTATTTCTTTTAATTTTATTGTTTTTCTTAAATAAAAAAAATAAGAAAAACAATACGCAACCAGCAATTATAATAATTAATTATGAAAACAATATATGTAAGTTTGATGGCTAGAAAAATCATTTAGGTTACGCGTAAAGATCCTTCCACCAAATATCCAACTTTTACCAAAAATATTTAAAAAAAATCATGATATTGAAAAACCTAATTTTCGACTGGAATGCATAATTAATACGTTTAAAAAGTATAACCTATATTTTACTGTCTAATGATTTCCCCACAATAGCTTCTAGAGTAGATGCTAAGACACAGTGTAGGAAAAATTAAAGCTCTGACTTCAGAAACTGTTTTATGCAAATTATATTATATTTTCCTGTTATTGTCGGTTTTCCTTCTATTAAATGTTTAATTATTTTACTTCTTTAAGTGGACTAGGCAATAACAAATGTTCAACTTTTTATCCCCTTTTTTCACCCATATCTGTATATTTTTTTATCTGAATTTATACGTGAGCACCCTTGCAGTATATATAATAAGTTATATTTAATAAAATATGAATCATTGAAATTGGTTAATTATTGTAATTTGTAAATATTTATTTTATCCAGTCGGTTTCTATAATAAATACAACTTAACGATGCATTTTTATCTAAACATATAAATAAAATTTGCGTGTCTGACTGTAACATGGAAATAACTGCCTTTTAAAGGTGTTATTTGAATGCCATTAAGACATGAATAACAATTTTTACTTTTTTGTGTGTGTGCCGGACCAGCAAAGCTCGGGAGTGTAACTAAAGTTGTCGAAGATATTCCAGTCGCTCACGTTCTACAGTTATAGGTTCCAGGTGGTCATCTACTGCCGCTTTTAGTGTGTGATGTGAGTGTGGCTGGAGTACTGTGGACGAACGTCCAATCAAAATGTACGAACAGTAGAATACGAATGGCAAGGCAGTGGCCAGCAGTCCGCGGAAATCTTCTGACTACGGTTGTTGACTATCGGTTGGTCTACTACGGATGTTCACTTCGGTTGTTCACCGTCAGTTCTTCACTATTAACCGTTCACTATTTTTCTTTAGATGATTTCGTCAGTTGAGTATTTCTAACAATTTAATTTATTTCTTAACAATTTAACCGTTATCCTTGTCTACTGCGTGTGTGCTTCTTAGCACACAGCAGGTCCTGTCTTGGTCTCGGGGCATGCCACATTGCCCGGATTCTCCTCGCAGTACACAACTATGTACCGGTCACGGGAGCCGTTTCGGTATTGTAAGTAAACACAGCGGTCGGGGGTTCGATTCCCCGGTCTCCAAATTGGTGTCAAAGAGGTCTAAGCTATTCTTATCTGCGACATTGAGGGTTGTCACTCAACTCTATAATCTCTATAGAAAGGAGTTGTCTTGGTAGAGGTCGCCCGTACGGTGGCCGGGCATGTAAAGGTGCCATGTTATGGCCAGTTGTCTGCGCGGTCGAACATGCCGCGCGCCAGCCAGACAACAAAATCCTGGATGGTTTCCATTTTTATGTTGGCCAAAATGACGTCATTCCACGTCCATTTAGATAATGGTTATCTAAAAAGTTTTGGCCGATGCGTTATGTGTACTTGAAATTCCGAAACAGGCACCAGGACCATTTGATAATTTATTGCAATGATTATATCAAATAAAATACGAGTATGTAGGTAAATAATAAACTTTCATGGATATTATCACAAATTGTGTGAAACCAATTTTGATAAAAAGAAATGTTTTAGTTATTGGATGATGAACACATCTTTAAAGAGTTAAAATAGTGTAAAGTTCTTTTCCTTAAAAAATTAAAATGAAATTTTATAGTAACTATCCTTACACTTGTGCTTTTTATGTTATTATGAGTAGATTGATAAACTCGCTATACCTCGGATGGTAACTATCCCCAAACAGACACCTCCAACTAACTAGAAAAAGACTACACGTTGCTACTTCGACTGGGATGGAATTCATCATAGGGTCATAGACGCAAAGCTAGTAACGTCGTACATTACTGAACAAAATAAATAAGTTAAAGCTATGCTAATGAATACCTTAAGATAATACCTGTGTCAGGGCTTTAAAACGCTTATTAATAATTTGGGCTAAAGGCAGCCCATGTTAACTATGAAATCAGGACGTCCAACGCCTCATGCCCCAACTTCTATAACCAGTATGCTACTTTAATTTTTTTTAAACGTTATCTACTTACAAGAAATTCCTCATGTGTTCTCGAGGCGGTTTAGACACATAAATTGACCACGTAGAAACAATATCGAAAGCTGTATCAATTATTAACAATTGTTATTTGGAAGCCGAAAACACAATAAAACATCTCCTTCTTTTTTTTCTTCTTCAGCCCGTTGAAATCCACTGCTAGGCCGCTTCCGCAATATTGTGGACTTCCGTTAATCGATAACTTACATATAGTAATATATATTGAATGCTTCGTTGGTCTTGTGGTTGTAAACGCGACTACTGATCATAAGGTCCGGGTACGAATCCCGGGTAGGGCCATAAAAATCAATTATTGAATTTTCCGTCAAGAAATTTTCATTAGCTGCCTGAAGTCTGGAAGTTGGCGGTGTCTCACCCCCGTGCCTAGGAAAGCATGTAAAGCCGCCGGTCCTGCGCCTGAACTCTCCGGTCGTGTCGGTTTACCGCCTCATCGGACTATGAGAGTGAAGGAATAGAGAATGCACCTGTGCTTGCGCATACACTTGGGCTCTAAATCCTATCCTGCGCCGATAGCTAGTCTCCGTTGAGGCTGGCCGCCGTGACCTTTCGGAACCGATTCGGTCTGGAGAACATTATTATATTAGTAATAGTAATTATATAATATACTAATCATATATTTGTATACAAGCGTGTGTACTTAAGTAAAAATATAACGGCAGGCATTAAAAATTATTCAATAAATAAACGTTAAGGCAAGACTTTTCTGTTTCTATGTGATTTGATAAAGCCGTTAACGAAGTAATCAAAGACACTGTCAATTATGATTAGAAAAATTGCCGCCTTTGCTTTGTATAATTTCTTTCTCAAAATGATTCAAGAATATAGACTGAAATACACTGAACAAATACCATCAATACTCTATTGTTTACTTATTTTAAGCTAGTGCTGACTTAATCTGGGGGCACTGCCCCGTCAAGTTGAGCAAACAAGCGGCACGGCCGTACCACCCTTTTCTCGAAGCAGTTCAGGCCATTTTCGACCCCCTATATCTTCGTTGTGGATAAAACTAGAAGCCTGGATTCGTTAACCAATCAGACATTGTATAAACACGGTATATTTCAAATTTCATTAAATTTGAACCACTACTTTAAGAATTATAACTAGTCAAAGTTCACTGTTCACTGTTCAAAGCTCACTGACTGACCGATCGTCAAAAGTCTAAGGCACTTCTAGCAGACTTAGAAGCATCAAATTTAGAATACTATTAGTGTTTAGTGCATAAATCAAGAAAAATTAAAATATTTTGCAATTTTGGTCCAGTTTTTTAGTTTTAAATTTGATAAACCAACTGCATAATTAACTTTGTAATCCCATATAAATATATAGGATTACAAAGTTACATTTGCAGTGAATAATCATGAAACAATGTATCTCACAAGTAACACATATTATATTAAATTAGATTGTTTAGTGCGATTGCCAAGTTAGTCTATTTATTTAAAACGTAAAAGATTTCTAATATTGATATGGACACTATAAGACGTTGTTAGGTTAGCTAATTACGTATAACTTGAGACAGAAGGACCCTTAAGTAAGGACTGAATAAATTAACCGACTTGGTAATACATGAATCTCACAACTTTTTACGTCAGAAGAACTGAATTGCGATACTTTGGTTTTTTTACAAGTTATGTTTTCGACGGCATTTAATTTAATTCTCGTAAATTTACAGTAATCATTACCTTTCGCATATCATCGATCGCGATAAAGCTTACACAATAGACCACTTATCGTTACAGATTTGTGCATTTGTGTAGTTTACGTAGACTTATTATTATAAACGATAGTCCTGACTGAGACTTAAAGAGACTGATAGAGACTAGAGAGAGTGCCTCTTTGGTCTACTGATCGTAAAGGCGACTGACTATCTTTAACTTCTGGGTTCGAATCCCGGGTCCGATGAAAATCAGTTTTTGAGTTTTTTCTAACAAGAAATTGTCAGAAGCAGCTCTGAGCCACGAAATTAGCGATATAAGATGTAGTAGCGGTATACGAGAATTCACTATCCCCTATCATAGTGTTAGTTTCGTAAGAGGCGGCAGAGGTAAATGAAGCAGGATATGGGCAGCAGCATCTTCCAGTCAAATTTAAAAAATATATAGATATAGCACGCTAGCACTAACGAATTTTTTCACTGAAATAAATTTGATGTACCACGTGCTCGACGACGCAGGAAGACATCACTAGGAAATCCGCAAGTCCGAGAATTAAAAACAATTGAGGAAATGCGAAGACCGCCAACTAGTCTATATTTTCTCTTAGAAATAAAAGATGCCATCAAAAATATAACTTGTAAAAAAGCCAAGTCTCGCAACTCAGTTCTTCTACCGTAAAAAGTTGTGAGATCCATGTAATACCAAGTCTGTTAATTTATTCAGTCCATAGATGGATACATAGATTGACTTGGCAATTGCACTAAACAATCTAATTTAATATAATATGTATTAATAAATCTCACAAGTAATACATATTATATTAAATTAGATTGTTTAGTGCGATTGCCAAGTCAATCTATGTATCAATCTATGTACCGAATAAATTAACCGACTTGGTATTACATGGATCTCACAACTTTTTACGGTAGAAGAATTGAGTTGCGAGACTTGGCTTTTTTTACAAGTTATGTTTTTGATGGCATCTCATTTATTTTTGTAGATAGTTATATCTAGGTAGCTATTTACACCTATTATTCCATTATACATATTATATAGGTACACTGATTCATTCACTGTAAATGTAACATTGTAATACTATATGTTTATATGGGATTACAAAGTTATTTATGCAGTTGGTGTATCTCGAAAACTGGACTGAAATTGTAAAATATTAAATTTTTCCTTGATTTATATATATCAAACAATAATAGTACTCCAAATTTGAAGTTTCTATGTCTGCTAGAAGTGCCTCAGAGTTTTGATGATCGGTCAGTCAGTGAGTGACAAAATTAAGAAATTTTGACTAGTTATAATTCTTAAACTACTGGTTCAAATTTAATAAAATTTGAAATATACTGAGTCTATACAATGCCTACTTGGTTAGTAAAAATTCAGGCTTCTAAATTTATCCATAACGAAGTTATAGGGTTTCAGAAATGGCCTGTACTGCTTCGAGAAAAGGATGGTACGACCGTGCCGCTTTTTTGCTCGACTTGGCGGGGGCACTGCCGTGCCTTAATTCTTATTTATATTTTATAAATGAAAAATATAATATGTAGATTAGCTTAACGCTTAAAAATGATTACCACAAAACTGTGGCACAACATCTAAAGAAATGTACACAATTTATTATTACGATTTTCTGCCGACTTCCAAAAGTGAGACGGTACTGAATTCGACTGTATGTTTTTACCTCATGTAGTACCTCATAACTTTTTACTGGGTGAACCGATTTCGATGATTCTTTTTTCATTTGAAGTTGATACTTCTCGTGTGGTCCAATATGAATTTGATGAAGGTCAGACCAATAGTTTTTGAGTTATTCTTAATAACTTATATTGAAGTCAGCTATACAACATTTATAATTTTAAATTATAATCAATTTAATGTACCAAATTTTTGTTGGTAGCTATAATTTTACTTCTCTAATGCGTAAATAATAACAAACATACAAATTCTTAGGATTATTGGCCATCTTTTTGGATCGTTTGATTAACGAGAATCTGAGACTCTTTTAACCGGTAACGAGGTTTTTACTCGTATTCTTCCTTAGTTCTCTGAAGTGAAAACGCTTCTGCGTTTTGATTCGGTAATCAAGATAATATGTGTTTGTCTATATGCCACAGCAGCTTCGAATTAACATAAAGTAGATTGGGTGCACGTTTGTCACCCTTAAAATATAAAAAAAATATGAGAGTGACATAACATCATGCTTCAAATTATGTTTGAAGGGGGAATAGAGCCAATTTTTTTAAGTGCCAAAAACACCTGCACACTGTGCAAAGGCTTTCACGACAAGGCAAGGAAATGTCGGCCGCGCTGCCCGAATGCGTGTTGGCGAACTTCACATGTCTTCGAAATAATTTTTTCTTATTTCTCAGACATGCAGGTTTCCTCACGATGTTTTCCTTCACCGCCGAGCACTTGATAAATCAGCACTTAAAATTGCAATTAACAATTTCATTGGTGCCGGCGGGGATCGAACCCGGGTTGCTCGAGTAATGTGAAGCTTACAGCGAGCGCTAACCGTCTGAGCTACCACGGCTCGTATCGTCACAACATGTGATCCCATATAAATTTAATCAAAGTCTGTCCAATAGCTTTGGAGTTATTCTTAATAATTTATATTGAAGTCGGTTATACTCGTACAAAACTTAAAAATTTTAAATTTTGTATTTACTCGTATCTAGGTCTGTCCGGGCTAAACTTCAAAATAGCTAAACCGATGGTCATGAAACTTCATGAACAGGTAGTGAATAATACCAGGAATCTAGGTTATATTTAATTAATATTTATTTTTGAGTAATTACAAAATTTTTAAAATAAATGGTCTTTGGTGATTATCTTATTAGATTATAAACAGTAGTAGAGCCACGGGACAGCTTTTGCTGTCGCACGGATGGGCCGGCTCGAACCGGGGTGGTACCACGACCTCACAGAATACCAGCGTAAAGTAGAGGTTTACCTCTGCGTTTCGCTTGGTGAGTGCAGGTGGCCGGAGGCCCTTTTTACTGGAAATGAGGCATTCCATCTTAGTCCTCACGGGTGACAACGCATCTGCATTTTGTTTTGTAATAAAGGATAGATGTAGATGTCTATGGGTCGCAGCAACCACTTACCATCAGGTGGACTGTGTGCTCGTTTGTCACCCTTATCCTATAGAAAAAAAAATACATAAAAGAACACAATGAAATGTTGCTAGTGCTTATATAAAATTGAAGTGTCTGTCTATAACATCGAAATTAGCTCAGGAGGTTATTTATATGCTATTAAGTCCTAAGTAAACGTTTTTATCAGACTCTCTATCCGGGCTAATTTTCGCAATGGCAGCACAATCGTTTTAGTGATGAAATTTCATGAACAGATAAGAACTGTGCCAAGAGTGATAGCTATATTTTATCTGAGGGTTCTTTTAAAGATTTTTTAAATTCTTTCGAAAAACTCAAAAATATTACTCAGTCACAGATTCTTTTAATCTCTATATACTCCCTTTGAATGCCACTCACCACTTTAATGCTTCTCCCTCCCTTCTTGATATTATTTTCGTTGTTTCTTCAGACTTAAAATTGCTAAGCACGGGCATTACTCATCTGATTCTTTTTCCTACCACGACTTTCTTTTTTTCTATTATATCGTCCTAATGCCAAGTTAAAAATTCTTTCGAATCGCAATTTTAGTAGCGCTGTTAATCTTTACAAGGATGCATCATACATTGACTGGTTGCCTTTGCCTAATTTAGAACCCGTCAAAGGAAAGTTTATATTTTTTTCATATATCTTACATTATGATTATGGTGAAGACGTAATCTTCACCATAATCGTAGTCCGTGCAATAAAGATTAAACACTTCCTTTTCACCTTGGCTTACTAAGATAATAAAACCTACAATAAATAAACAATCTGCATCTAATTCTAGATACCATTATAAACACACTGAAACAAACGTGCTAAAACATATTGCTATTTATCACTGTACTAAGGTTTGTAAGATAAGTATGAGCAATGTCATCACATTCATGAGTCCATTCAAAATGGGAACCCAGCGAAAATTTGGAAGTTTCTTAGATCCGCTTGAGTATAACTTAAATATGTAGTCTCTAAAAATTTAAATATTGAATTAGTACTTGCCCTTTTGTCGAAATGTTATGGTTCTCCTAAAATACACAAATAAAATTATCTTTCATTTCTTCAAACTCTTAGTTATCCACCTTTTGTTTCGAATTAATTTTGTACTTGTGATTTTTTTAATTTACTTAGCATATACATCTAAAAAAAAACATTCTAATATCTCCAATTCAATTGACAGTATCAGCTGTATTACGATCGAGCCCATCCTATTCTCATATAGATTCTCTGTCATATTCTCAAGTTGTCTATATCAACTTATTATATTATATTGTCTATATCTTCTTCACTCAATTCTAGGCTATGCTGACGTCAACAATCTAGATCTCGGGGACGAGAAACTGAATAAGCTTAAGCGACTTCAAAATTTCTGCATTTTAAGGCGCTTAAGCTTATTTAGTAGCTCGTCGATATATATTTGGTTTACGAAAAATGATCACGTTTCACATTTTTGTACTAAGCTCAAGCGGTTGCTAATTCACCTTCGCCGTAATGCTCATATTTTATTCCCTATTACACAGCGTCTAGTTAATCCCTCATATGCCTCGTATCTTAAGGAATGCTTTGTAATGCTTCGTGATTCACACTCACGTTCTTTAAGATCATCAAAAGGTTTAAAATTGGAAACGCGTGCATGTAAAAATAATTTTCTGGGGATATTTGTTGTTGTTCAAGCTGTTTGTCTGCAGCTGCCCTACACTTATCAATCTTAATTTAAATTACCATTATTAAAACACTTATTTTTATTTTGAAAAAAAAATTGTAAAAAAAAAATCTTTCACTTTAATTAGTCTAAATGCTGCATTTGTTATTAACTTTATATATTATATATATAATTTTGCATTTAATGCTTAGATACTTTTTTAATAAAGTGTTTTTGTTCTATTTATATTGTAGTATTATGGCATCATTGACCCACTTTAATTTCTGTTATTTTACTTTCCTGTTTATTGAAAGATTATCTGGAAATAATCGCTTTTATTTATAAGAGGGTTCATTATAAACTACCTTTTAACATTTTGTATTTTTATTTAACGTAAACATGAAACTTAATATTCTTAATCATTTGTCATGCAACCGCATACATAGATTCTATTGAAAATCAGTATAGAGTTATATTTTATCTGTATCAAGAATTGGATTTCTAATGCTCGATATGAAAAATCATTATCATCATCATTAGAACCCTTCAGAAGTTCATTGAACATAGGCCTTCAAAAGAATGTCACAAAGCACTGTCCTGAGCCATATACGTCTATTGACTTCCTGCATGTTTTACCAGACCATCACTTCATCTAGTCGGGAGCCGTCATTTGGCAAGTTCTACATTTTGAGTATAATCTTTCACTTTGTCTTCTATTTGTACTATGAAATAGTATTTGATTGCGTCGTTTACGCGGTGCCGCAGTCTCTGCGGCGGTGTAAATTTTACTATCGTTATGAAATATGATATTACTTAAATCACACATTTTATTAAAACTACGTTCAAGCACGTTAGTAATGTTTTAGAGACCTTTTTACGAGGTAGAGCCATGCTGCAGCTATATTATGTTTGTAGCACGAATGGGTTGGCTCGACCGGTGTGGGACCACGCTTTCACAGAATGTCAGCATAACATAACATTGTCAACAGTGGTAGAGCAACGCGGCAGCATTTGCTGTCGCACGGATGGGCCGGCTCGAACCGGGGTGGTACCACGACCTCACAGAAAACCAGCGTGAAGTAGAGGTTTACCTCTGCGTTTCGCTTGGTGAGTGCAGGTGGCCGGAGGCCCTTTTTACTTGAAATGAGGCATTCCATCTTAGTCCTAACGGGTAACAAGGCATATACATTTTGATTTGTAATAGAGGATAGATGTAGATGTCTATGGGCCGCAGCAGCCACTAACCATCAGGCGGACTTTGTGCTCGTTTGTCACCCTTATCCTATAAAAAAAATAACATAGCAGCTTAATGCTGAACCGGAGACCCCTTTTATTGGAACCGAGGCTTCTTATTCTTCAGGCAATCTTATTCCTCGGGGGTGACAACGCAGCTGCATATTGATTCTTAATCGAGGATAAATGTAGATGTCTATGGGCCACCTGTATCCACTTACCATCGGGTGGACTGTGTGTTCGTTTGTCACCCTGACTGTCACGTGACTCCTTTGTTTTACAACATAACTATCTAATTTTAATATTAAGATATGTAGGGTACAATAAACAGACGTAAATTTGTTGTAATCGTGTTATGAGGATCCTTTCAGTTTCACATAATAAACAAAAGCTGCAAGGCCTTAAGCGTATACACAAACATAGTTATTACTTACTTGTTTCGTACTATCTTATTACTAACTTGTTTCGTACAACTAAAACAGGTGTAATTAAATTATGCATAACATCTGTAAGCGTAATTTTGAATCACAAAATTAATATAATATAAATAATTTCAGATAGATTGTCATTTAATGTATAGCCAGTATCTATGAAGAGATAAATATGAGCCTGAATGACAACAATATCGTTACTGCGCGTCATATTACGTGGTAGAACCATGCTGCATCTATATTATGGGAGCGTAAAATAACAGCTCAATGCTACTGTATTTCATATAGTGAGAGTAGAGAACCGGAGACCCTTTCCATCTTATTGCTCAGGGGTGACGTTGCATCTCAAATTTGATTCTAAACCGAAGATAAATTTAGATGTCTATGGGCCACAGCATCCACTTACCATCAGGTGGGCTGTATGCTCGTTTGTCACCTTTTTTCTGTAAAAATATACCGCTTCGGTCAATTAAAGTTACTATAACATATTATAATTAAATAACACATACCCTACGGCAAATTGTACAGAAGTCCGAGGAGTACCATTTGCCACTATGTCTGGCGTATGTGGACTATGAGAAAGCCTTTGATTCCGTCGAAATTTGGGCGGTGCTGCAGTCCCTTCAGCGGTGCCAAGTTGACTGTCGGTATATCGAAGTGTTGAAGTGCTTGTACAGTAGGGCTACGATGGCTATCCGAGTACAGAACCAGAGTACGAAACCTATCCAATGAGGGCTAATAATTTTCCACTCACCAGATGTCGCTACTAGCGACTGAGGTAAAGTTTTTTGTTACACGGTGTCATTTAATTGAGAAAATAGTTTTAAATAATAGTTTATCATTGTCTAGAGTATTATATTAATATATATAACACAATGCATCAGTGGTTTGATTTTTAATTTTTTGCACATTATAACTCTTTTTTTTTTAAAGTCGTCTTTTAGTTATATTTATACTTTGGTTTATTCATTTCTAATGTAATTAATATAAAATATAACTAATAATACAGAAAGAAACCTTAAAAATTACATTTTCCTAAGAAATTATCGTCCCCGCTATGAAATCCGTCAAATATTTTACCTCACTCGAAAGTGGCGCCGCCCTGGTGGCAGAAAAAGTCGTGGATGCCCTCATTGCAGAGAGGTGTAAGACAGGGTGACGTCATATCCCCGAAACTCTTCACCGCTGCATTGGAAGACGTTTTCAAGCTTCTGGACTGGAAAGGATACGGTATCAACATCAATGGCGAGTACATCACTCACCTTCGATTTGCCGACGATATAGTCCTTATGGCAGAATCGCTGGAGGACCTAAGCACTATGATCAATGACCTCAATAGTGTTTCCCAACGGATAGGTCTTAAGATGAACATGGACAAAACAAAGATCTTGTTTAATGTCCATGTCACACCTATGCCGGTAGTTGTTGGGAACACTAAGTTCGAAGTTGTTGACGAGTATGTTTACCTGGGACAAATAGTCCGACTAGGTAAGTCCAACTTCGACCGAGAGGTCAATCGACGGATTCAACTCGGCTGGGCAGCGTTCGGGAAGCTACGACACATCTTCTCGTCAGACATACCTCAAAACCTTAAAACGAAATTGTACAACCAGTGCGTGTTGCCAGTGATGACTTACGGAACTGAGACGTGGTCCTTCACTGCTGGCCGTATGAGGAAGCTCAAGGTCGCTCAGCGAGCTATGGAGAGGGCTATGCTCGGAGTTTCTCTGCGTGATAAACTCAGAAATGAGGATATCCGCAGTAGAACCAGAGTGACCGACATAGCCCAACGGATTAGTAAGCTGAAGTGGCAATGGGCCGGCCATATAGCTCGAAGAACCGACAACCGATGGGGAAGAAAGGTTCTCGAGTGGCAGCCTCGTACCGGCAAGCGAAGTGTAGGGCGTCCCCCCACTAGATGGAGTGACGACCTGGTAAGATATGCAGGAAGTCGATGGATGCAGGTGGCTCAGGACCGTGCTGAAAATAGACCTCTCCCAAGAAATGCCACAAAGCACGGCACTGAGCCACCTGCATCCATCGACTTCCTGCATGTCTAACCAGGTTGTCGCTCCACCTAGTGGGGGTCACCCTACACTTCGCCTACCGGTACGAGGCTGCCACTCGAGAATCTTTTTTCCCTATCGGTTGTCGGTTCTTCGAGCTATATGGCCGGCCCACTGCCACTTCAGCTTACTAATCCGTTGGGCTATGTCGGTTACTCTGGTTCTACTGCAGATATCCTCATTTTTAAGTTTATCATGCAGAGAAACCCCGAGCATAACCCTCTCTATAGCTCGCTAAGGAACCTTAAGCGTCCTCGTACGGCCAGCAGTGAAGGAGCACGTCTCACATCCATAAGTCATCACTGGCAACACGCACTGGTTTTACAATCTCGTTTTCACGTTTTAAGGTTTTTATATTTATTTGAGTTGTTATCAGGTATACCTAACGAGAAGATGTGTCGTAATTTCCTGAACGCTGCCCAGCCGAGTTGAATCCGTCCATTGACCTCTTGGTCGAAGTTCGACTTACCTAGTTGGACTTACCTAGTTGGACTATTTCTTCCAGGTAAACATATTCGTTAACAACTTGGAGCTTACTGCTCCCAACTACTACCGGCATAGGTGTGACATAGACATTAAACATGATCTTTGTTTTGTCTATGTTCATCTTAAGACCTATCCCTAAGGAGACACTATTGAGGTCATTGAGCATAGTGTTTACGTCCCCCAGCAATTCTGCCATAAGGACTATATCGTTGGCAAACCGAAGGTGAGTGATGTACTCGCCATTGATGTTAATACCGTATCTTTTCCTGTCCAGTAGTTTGAATACGTCTTCCAATGCAGCGGTGAATAGTTTCGGGGATATAGCATCACACTCTCTTACACCTCTCTGCAGTTGGATAAGTTCCGTACTCTGGTTCTATACTTAGCCATCGTAGCCCTACTGTAAAAATACTTCAGCACTTCAAAATACCGACATTCAACTTGGCACCGCTGAAGGGACTGTAGCACCGCCCAAATTTCGATGGAATCAAAAGCTTTCTCATAGTCCACATACGCCAGACATAGTGGCAAATTGTACTCTTCGGACTTCTGTACAATTTGCCGTAGGGTATGTATGTGGTCTATGGTGCTAAAGCCTTTTCGGAAACCAGCTTGTTCGAGAGGCTGGAAGTCATCGAGTCTGCGTGCGAGACGATGCGTAATGACTCTCGAAAATAGCACGTAGACGCGCTTCAGAAGGGAAATTGGTCTGTAGTTCTTTAAGAGAGTCTTATCGCCTTTCTTGAAGAACAAGACCACCAAACTTCTGCTCCACGCCTCCGGAGTAGTCCCACCATGGAGGACGGAATTAAAGAGCTTCTGAAGGCCTTCAGGTACTGGTTTTCCACCCGCTTTCAGAAGCTCCGCTGTAATTCAATCTTCACCTGAAGCCTTGCCATTTTTAAGGTGCTGGAGAGCCATTCTAATCTGACTAATGACGACCAGGATATCATCGAAATAGTTTCGGATAAGACTTGCTCTTGGATCTTTACTCAAATTTGCGTATGGCTCCAACGATAACGTGTATAGCTGCCCATAGAACCTTTCAATTTCACTCAAAATCTCAGGTATCCCGGAAACGATGCTGTCAAAGTCGATCTTCAGCTTTGACAGTTGGCTCTTTTTGGCAGACAGATTTCTGGCAAAGACTTTGGAGCCTTGGTTCAGCTCGATCGCTTCTCCAATACCAGCTGTATTGAAGTTGCGTAAATATTGCCGCATGCATTTGGAGATGTGTATGTTCAGCTGCCTGTATGCTGTTAAATCTATTGTAGGCTGCAGCTTCATTTTCCGTCTAACAGCCATGAGATTAATTGTGTGGTCGGAGAGTTTTATGTTCTTCTGCGGCGGGTCTTGCAGAACTTAGTTCCGACCGCATGGACAGTTTTCACGATCTTATTATTCATATCGTCCACTTTATTGCAGTCTTCTAGGCACTGAAAACGGTTTTGTAACTCGAGCTGAAAGGTTTCGAGACTTTGGATTAGAGCACGAGGGGGACGGAGCGTTGATTTCATCAGACGAGACCTCTCCAACTTAACGCTTAGGTTCAGTGTGCCTCTAATTATTCAATGATCGCTACCAGTTTTCACTTTCGCGATCACTGAGACATCACTTAACAATTGTCGTCTTGTCGAACCGTCGAACGAAGTCAATCTAATTTGTTGTCGAACCGTCGGGGCTCGAACAGGTACACTTCCTGTGGGGCCGCTTCTGGAAAAAAGAGTTCATCATAAATAGTTCCTCTTTCTTCTTGACGTTCGCCAGCTGCTGACCCCTTGGTTTCCGTTGCTCTATTCCAAATTTCCTTACATTCATATCACCGTTCTCTCTTGTGCCTAGTTTTGCATTGAAGTCTCCCATTAACACCGTATAGTGGGTTTTGGAGGAATGCATGGCTTTAGAGATATCCTCATATATTTCCTCCACCTTCTCATCGGCATGTGCCGAGGTTGGTGCGTAAGCCTGTATGATTAAACACTGCTCTTTATCATAAATAATTTGTATTAATTAACTAACATTATTTAACTAGTGCTAGTTACTAACATCTGTAGTGTATGATAATTTATATTACCTGCAGGCACTGGTATTGTCTGATATTAATTTAATACAATTGTTTCTTTTGAATGAAGACCAAGTTACCCGCCAATAATACAGGTAGTAATATTGTAAAATACATTATTTAAAAAACATTTACTCAAAGTTATTATCAAAAATTTATCGAACCCTCGTCAAGTTATTTTAATACAACTAAATTCACTTGTCTCTTGGACTGTAAATTTGTTTATTACTTCATTTTTATAATAAATATAACATAATTTAGTGTAGTAAGACAATTTCGTCGCGTCAAATTAAATTAGAGTCACTCAATATTTAACATCCGGAGGGCTTAAAAAAATTAAAAATTAAAACAGTTAACTAACAGTTACCGTAACCGATTAACGCAGAACTTCATGTACGAATAGTTTGGACTAGAATCGGAGACACAATCAACTTAAACGAGGTATTCCATATTAGTCTTTAATAGTATGTAGTAATGGCGTACATACAGTTGTCGTCAACAGCCGTCGCGTATGCAATGATGATCATTAATACAAGCGAACGATATGATTTTTTTTTATAGAATAAAGGTGACAAACGAGCACAGTCCAGTACATTTATCTTCGTTTCCGAATTAAAATGCAGATGCATTGTTAGCCGTGAGGACTGAGATAGAATGCCTCTTTTCCAGTGAAAAGGGTCTCCGGTTATCTACACACACCATACGAAACACTGCAGCATTAATCTGCTAATTTACGCTGGTATTCTGTAAGAGCGTGGTCCTTCCCCAGTCGGGCCAACCCATTCGTGCTACAACTATACTATTAATATAGCTGCAGCACTGCTCTACCATGTTTAAAATACACTCCTAAGCTAAGCTACCCTCAAAGAACGTAAAGTATAGCACTATCCCCTATTACCTGCACTCCTAGCATATCTGCTAATATTATGCATACACTAGATACCTAATAAAATAAATAAATCATCAATTTAGCTCGACGAACTGCCGACCGATGGGGAAGAAAGTTTTTAGAGTGGCAGCCTCGTACCGGCAAGTAAAGTGTAGGAAGGCTCCTCGTTATATCCAGTGATGACCTGAGACTTTTGTTCAGCTGTGAATTTTTTACTTCCGATAATATTTGGAAGTTTTCGCCGTATCAAAAAAGAAAGGATAAGTAGGATTTCTTTTTAATACAGAAAAAGTGTGATAAACGAGTACACCCATAGACATCTACATCTATCCTCAATTATAATCAAAATGCAGTTGCGTTTTCACCCCTGCGGACTAAGATGGAATTCCTCGTTTCTATTAAAAGGGTCTCCAGTTCTTTTCACTTGCCATACAAAACACGGCAGCATTAAGCTGTTATTTTACGCTGGTATTATTTGAAAGCGTGGTTCTAACTCCATCAAGCCAGCCCATTCGCGCCACAACGATAATATAGCTGCAGCGTGGCTCTACTACTTATAAAAATAATCTAACCAAAATAAAAATATAGTAACATGTAAGTTGTAATATAACTTTTGAATAAATCCATTTTCCTGCTCTATACATAAGTAATTGGATTGTAAAGCTCTATTATATAATAAATAATGCCATAGTTTATCTATAAAGAGAACTCTGCCGAACTATGTTATTACATGTAAATGTAAATGTAAACGTTATCGTATTGTTCTCCTAAATTTATACAAAATGGTCCGTTATCCAACTGAGAACACAAAATCGAATAAAAGTTTGACTAACATACATTTACGATAGCTATGGAAATGTTATTTTATTACGCTACCGTTGTAAATAAGGAAATGTCTATGGTAGTAAAACTAAATACACTTTTCATTAAAAATATATGTATTTGTTTTAATTTTGAGTTACTTATAATAAGACTTAGTCGGATGGCGCCCATAAGCTACATGATAGTTAACGGTTACTATAGTCCATTGATGCCTTTGCATTTTGGAGCCAGGAATGAATTTCTTTTTAGCCGGCTGCCCCAGAATCAGGGTAATGTTTTAGAATGTATTTAAGTAAGTACGTCTATTTCTTTGGCACGTTCTGTAGGCTAAATTTGATGGAATTTAACATTTGGGACGTCGTTCAATTTGTCTTAGTTGTGGAAATGTCATAGGGCTTAAAACAATATTTTCAGTAAACTTTTACGCAGCCAAGTTTTCACACACAAAACGCAATAATGATGATAACATCATTAAAATATGAGGTATTTCTAGTCAGTACTACAAATTATAAATCATGTTTCACCAGTTACACACCTACAGGATCACGCTGCTTAGTGCTGTTTTGTTTCTTATGGTGAGAGTAGAGAACCGGAGACTCTTGTTACTGGAGAAGAGGCTTTCGAGAGAGAGACAACGCATCTGCATTTTGATTCTTAATGATGATAATTATAGATGTCTTTGGTCTATTTCACCCACTTATGGTCAGGTGGATTGTGTGCTCGTTTATCAATCATATTCTCACAGTTTCATATAATTTTTGAATTGTTCTCAGGTGTTTCTGTCCATCTCTTGTTTAATTTTTTTCTCTCGCCTTTGACGACACCGACGAGATGATATTGGATATATAATTGACACGTCATTATCGGAAAATTAAAAGTAATGATTAATATCAACAAGTCTACAATTGAACATGGAAGTATTCGTTCACTTCTAATAATTTATGGAAACTGAAATTCCGTTAGGGAGAGTGCAAAGACATATTTATACTTTAAGTGTACTATTTTGCTTGCAACACATCATGCATCCCCCTATATATGTATGTATATAATGACTGGTATAGAATAATACAAACATACGCGGTTACCTACAATACTTAAGATAATGAAAACCCATCTTAAAGTTAAAGTTATAGCCTGTTATATGTCCCACTGCTGGGAACAGGTCTCCTCTCATTTCTTTAGAGGTTTTATAGGGTTTATTTTGTATTTATTTCTGGCCCCATGTTACTTAAAAACATTATATTTCAAAAGCTTAACCATAATATCTCAACGTTTGCGGATACCAATAAATTTTCGTTAATACTATTTATGGTTCGTACGTGCTACACAAAACTATCCAGATCCGATCAACGAGGGCTTATTGTGTATAAGTGAATTTAGGTATATTTTTCTACGACGTTGCCTTGTACTCTTTTCCATGGAGTATTTCAAGCCCTTGTAACTAAATTGAGCAATTTTTATCTTTATTTTCTTCTCAACAGGAACGAAACTCCAAGACTTATTGGAATTCAAGTATACACAAATGATCTACTGATCTTTTTATTTAGTATTCATGCGTTGTCTCTTATAAACTCGTCGTACGTTGTTGCATTTTTTTCAAAAAAACAAACATATATTGTTACCGTTACCATTACAACCTATCAATCAAATAAGAACCGTTGTAGCTCAGATGGTTAGCGTTCGCTATAAATTTCACAGTACGCGAGCAACCGGGGTTCTATCCCCGCCGGCACCAATGAAATTGTTAATTGCAATTTTAAGTGCTGATTTACCACATGCTCTGCGGTGAAGGAAAACATCGTGAGGAAACCTGCATTTCGAAGACATGTAAAGTTCGCCAACAAGCATTGGGGTAGCGTGGCGTAAATTTCCTTGCCCACTCAGAAATGAGACGCCTGTGCCCAGCAGTGGGACGTATAGAAGCTGTAACATTATCAAAGATGAACAAAAGCCTCCACATAGATTGCCTGACTGGGAGGATGTTTGCCATAGTTGCCATGCTTGGCAGGCGGGTTGACAACTGCAGTTTTTATAGTGGTTATTAGAGAAGACCCTGCTTCTTTAATATATTTGCTGGACAAAGGCATTTCCAAGAATGCCCAGAGTGCATTATTTGAAAGCTATGAAATGAAATGAAATGAAAAAATATGTTAATACCTTAAACATAATAAAATTTTTATTTTTCAATGCATTGATTTACGAGTAAGTAAATATATGTATGTCAAAGGTCAAATACCTTTTTTTACAAATTAATCTATTACCGTTTCGAAATTATTTTTTTTATAGAATAAAGGTGACATTCAAAATGCAGATGCGTTGTCACGCTTGAGGACTCCTTAGTCCTAATAAATAGAATGCCTCGTTTTCAGTAAAAAGGATCTCCGGTTTTCTACACTCATCATACAAAATACGACAGCATTAAGCTACCTCCGACCGGAGGAGAAATGGCTATAGAAATTCCGAATGTACCCTCTTTTCATGCCTATGCTTACTCTTCTGTACGCGTGTTCTTCAGACAGCAGGGTGTTTACGTGCTAGTGAAGTTAACATATCAAGAAAACGCTTACACATTTATCCTTACTATTTCTGTATGGGGATAGCACCGAAATGCATCTAGAAGATATGTTAAGCGGTAGACTCAGGAGACCGGTATCATGTGATATTATGTGTTATTCTTTGAAACAAAAATATAAAACACAAAAATAATTATACCGAAGAATATTAAAAAAAAATGTAAAAATAATGAGGTTATAAACATACATTTTTATTGGGAATAAATTTTGCGTCAGTCTACTCACTTAGTTTGAAATTGTTTTAAAGAAATTACTCAAACGAACTCGCTATTTGGCGGTTTCAAACACCTTATTAAAGTCAGATTTGCAGTTTCTCATAAAGAAAATAGTTCAAAAAATGACACACAAGCTTAATATAAACGTCGTAATTTAAGAATAATTTTCAATTCTACCACATTAAATTATAAAAATGGCGCCGTTGGTGAATAAATTATACGATTATTTGGCACACGAATATTACATGTGACATCCTCAATTGCTTTCGGAAATAAGGGGAAGTTCGCACGGTTTGAGACCGGTCCGACGTATTGACCCACTTACAGGCATTTGTAAACTATAAGTCATCCGAAATTCTGCCGACGAACACGGCTGACAATTGATTTGATTGAATGGAATAAATCGTTGTCAGTATATTTGTCACTCTACACAATGGGACACGATTATTTTCAAACTTTCGTTCTTTTTCACGCAACTGCAAAAGTTCGGGTATCATATTACATACAAAGTTCCATATTTTCACAGTTTGATGTGCCATGGTAGCTCAGGCGCTCACTGCAAATTTCACAGTGGGTTTTTAGCGGGAACTTCATCGGCGGCGGTTTGCTGCTACTGTTTTATAGTTTAAATAATAGTTTGAAGTGGATTTTGATATGTAAAAGTGGTGCGATTTTATGTATTAACTGTCTACGCATGTGAACTATTAGTGGAAACGGTGAAACAAGTGCTCTGATGGTGATGGATTCTCAAGATAGCTGTTTGCATAGGCGCCTTTAGATACCATCACCAACTGTCAGCTGTCTGCTGGCTCAAGTTGCCGTCAAAATCTCCCAAGGGCTGCACAATGTGACGCATCAACAACAACACAATATTGTGAAGTAGTGAAATATGAAGGATAATTATACATTTGGAGAAATTATGATAAACCGAATAAAAATACTCAAGACTTGGCCTAAAGGTATAGATACCAGGCCAAAAACTCCAAAAAAAATTCACAGTAATGGCGAGAGTCTTATACTATAATAAATAGTATTAGTCTATACGGAAGTTTATTGACAAAATTAGCCATATATTGAATGACTCAATTAAAAGTACCCTTCACCGACGAGCATGTATACGTAGGACACTCAATAAGTTTTAAGATATACAAATAGTATTCAAGATACAATTAATATTTATTTTAAATACTCTCCATCATGCTTTATACAAAGTTCCATTCGCCTGAACCAACTCTGAAAACACTTTTGCCAGTTTCTTTAGCCAGACAGGTCGGAAATCGCTTCTTCGTAGGCAGCCACGGCTTCTTCGGCGCTTGAAAATACCTGTCTTTTATTTTTTCTTTGACTCTTGGCAACAAAACGAAATCACAAGGAGCTAAGTCAGGGCTGTAGGGTGGGTGACTGGTGGGTTCAACAGAAGATTCCTCAATAAATGATTTTGTTTGGGAGGTATGTGAAGAGACGTTATCGTGATGCAGCATGATTCCCCAACGCCCGGTCTTTGGTCTCCTCTCCCGCGCAGCTTGAAAAGCTTTGAGAAATCCAACTGTAGTATACCATTCAGAGTTGACTGACCTACAGTTTTCCAGCATTGACGTCGACAAATGTCCGCTCTGCGAAAAAAAACTAGCCACCATTTTTTTGCCGACGTTGCGAGATCTTTGCAGTATTGTCGGTAACTGTCCTTCTGAGTAGACCCATACCGACGATTGCCATTTATTTTCCGGATCATACTGATAGATCCATGTTTTGTCACCAGCAACGATTTCTGAAACACGCCTAGATGCCCCGTTTTCAAAACGTAGATGCATTTCATGGTACCAATCCACACGAGTCTGTTTTTCGCTTTCGGAGAGCAAACGAGGGATCCATCAACAGGACAGGACAACAAAGCTTCATCACTCCAAGATATTGATGAAGGATGGTATGCATGCTCCCCGAACTAATGCCTACAATCTTTTCGATGTTCGTATATGTAATTCGTGGGTCTTCTCGCACCAACATTTCAGTAGTCCATACATTTTCTGCCGTTACTGCTGTGTGTCTTCTTTCGTTCTTTGGTCATCTTTAATATTAATTCTACCCCTTTTGAATTCAGCAAACCACCTTAAAATTAATGCGCGTGATGGAGCTGAGACCTTTAATGCTGATTGTAACCGTTGTAAACTTAATTGTTCCGTTAAACCAAATTTAAAATCGTAATATATCATAGCGCGCAAATGTTCACGGTTAAGATCCATCGCTTTAATGAAAAGCGCGGGAAGCGTTGCAGGAAAATTAATAGAACTTTGTTTTTTTTTAATACTGAGCAATTGGCTTATGGAGTTCTATATTTGAATAAATTTGCTCTTTAGAAACAAAATAACACGGGTACGTTCCATTTTTAAATTTTGAGCATCTCAAAACTTATTGAGTGACCTAACTTACGTAGATATATGGATGTGAATGAGAAGAGAGAGATATGTCAGGAGCATGCTAAATGAAAGTCCATAGTCTCTGCCTAAAGCTCTGGGTGACAGGCGTGAGTGTTTGATCACTAAACAAGACCGTCTTGGTTTTAAAATATTCTACACTAAAATGTCCAATTAAAATATTTAAACTATTTTCTAGAGTGACCTCATACTTTTTCTGTAGAAATTGGGTCGATTAAAATGCTGCAAAAATATAGAAATTTATATTTGCTTTTAATATTTAAAAATAATCCATTCTTTACTTTCGACTATGCCAAATATAATGTTTTTCATCTCTTAAAACCCCGAAGTTATGTTACATAATTTTATGTCTAAAGATTTAAATTAGGTTTATTTACATAAATGCAAAATATTCTTAAAATATTATCGTTAGGCTTACACAAATGAAAACACATCATAATACGATGACGAGTCCGAACAAACAGAACTAACGATACTAACAAATAGTCCACCTGATGGTCAATGGATGCTGTCGCCCATAGACATTAAATCTTGCCTTGATTAAGAATCAAAATGGAGATGCGTCGTCACTTCTGAGAACTAAAATGGAATGCTTCGTTTTCAGTAAATGAGGATCCGCATCTCTGCACTTACCATACGAAACACAACATTGAGCTGCTATTTTACACATGTAGAATAGAATAGAATAGAATAATTTTTTATTCAATATCGATTATTACACAATTCTTATTGAAAGTCATTTTTTATTTACCACTGGTTCGGAAAATACCTCTGTCCTGGGAAGAACCAGCAAGAAACCCAGCGGGACTTTTTTTTTCAAACATATTTCACTTAACAATAATTTCATTTATACAATTTTTAAATGATTTTTAATAGAACCAGCACGGTGGCGATCACCTTATTCCCAGGGGTTATTTTCATTCATGTATTCCTTAATATTATTATAACCCTTTTTGTACAGTTTTTCTTTAATAAAACTTTTAAACTTGTTTATTGATAAACTTTGAATATGTTCTGGGATTTTGTTGTAAAAGCGTATACATTGCCCCATAAATGAATTACTGATTCTGTGGAGTCTAGTAACTGGTATTACAAGCTTTTGTTCCTAGTGTTTAAAGTATGCACATCCTTATTCTTATTAAAGCTATTTATGTTTTTATGTACATACATTAGATTTTCATAAATATATTGCGATGCCAAAGTTAATATGTTTATTTCTTTAAATTTTTGTCTGAGAGACTCTTTACAATTTAGGTTATAAATTGCCCGAACGGCTCTCTTTTGCAAAACAAATATAGCTTCAATATCAGTCGCATTACCCCATAGCAAAATTCCATAAGACATTACGCTATGAAAGTAACTAAAATACACTAATCTAGCTGTCTCAACATCTGTGAGACTTCTAATCTTTCTTACAGCATATGCTGCAGAACTAAGTCTGCTTGCTAATTTAGATATATGGGGGCCCCATTGAAGTTTCGCGTCAATAGTAATACCGAGAAAAACAGTGGTATCCACAAGACTCAACTCCTCTCCATTTAATAGCACATTGGTACTCGAATGTTTTACATTAGGTATAGTAAATTTAATACACTTGTATTATGTGACAGCGTGGTCCTTCCCCGGTCGAGCCAACCTATTCGTATACAACCATAATGTAGTTGCAACATGGCTCTACCACGTATAAACGAAGCTTACAAAGTTATCCTAATGATATAAAAATCATACAAAACACAAAATCCTTCGCATTTAAAAGTGCCATGTCACATCCCATTTAGTCTCGTACATGTCATAAGGAAATCTCACGGCATACAATCATCTCGTTTACCGCGAATGTAAAATATGCGTGAAAGGTGCGAGACGTCTAAATATCCGATCGTCAATTAGCTTACAAAGTCTGGCGATTAATAATCCTTCTTAAAACAGAAGAGATCTTCGTATAACAGTAAACTTCTTCAGGCTTAAAATGAAAAAATTATATATCAAAGTAGAGTTAAGAGACTAAGCAACTAGTTTTTAAAACATAAAATTTAATACAAGTTTATTGTTCACTGAAACGTCAAATTGTTGTCATTTTTCGTGAAACTCCGTACAATATCCAATCTTATCACAGATCGTTGCACGTCACACTAAAAGTTTTCTAGAGGCGAAGTTTTAATACTTACTTGACTAGCTCTACTGGCTGTCTCCAGACAAATAAAAGACGAGCGAAATATCTCGCCTAGCGATTTTTTTTTATAATATATTCTGAAAAATCTTTACTCTCGCATTACGAAAGATATGGTTTTAATCCGATATTAAATTCATGGATCATGACTTTTTCTTTGTTAATTTACAAAATGATAACATATTTAGACATTTTCTCGCCTTCAAGTCTATTCAGAAATGAAAAGATTTCTGTGCCCAGCAGTGGGACGTATAAGCTGTAACTTACTAAAATATAATGAATTTGCATATATATATATATATATATATATATATATATATATATATATATATATATATATATATATATATATGCATGCGGCTCACCTGATGTTTAAGCTATATGGCCGGCCCATTGTCAGTTCAGCTTACTAATCCGTTGGGCTATGTCGGTTACTCTGGTTCTACTGCGGATATCCTCATTCCTAAGTTTATCACGCAGAGAATCTCTAAGCATAGCCCTCTCCATAGCTCGCTGAGCGACCTTGAGCTTCGTCATACGGCCAGCAGTGAAGGACCACGTCTCAGATCCGTAAGTCATCACTGCACTGGTTGTACATATATATGGGATAGTGGATTCCATTTCGATGCCACTACACGGCCAACTTCCTTACGTAATAAACAATATTAAAGATGTAATTACTTAAATAATTGATAACCTAACATTTATTTTTATAAATATATACTTCTCAGCCAGCGCTTATCTAAGATCCTACCTGATGGTAAGTGGCGATGTAGCCTAAAATGGTGAAGCGCACAAAATTAACGAAGATTATTCACTCTTGACTTGAAGACATCCACATTGTAATCGAATGGAACCACAGATGCTGGCAACTTATTCTATTCCTTTGCTGTAAACATGATGATCGACGCAGCAAACCTTTTTGTTCGAATGCGTGGTAAGTCAACAACTAAAGGGTTCTCCACCCTGGGTCGAAAGTCTTGTTGTCTGATAGTGGAAAGGAAAGGGAGGAATTAAATTATGCAATTCTTGCGCACTCTCTCAGAAATGCATCCTGTAGAAAACCGAAAGGCTGGTTACTTTGCGCCTGTGTTCGAGGCTGGTAAGGTTGGTTTTAACCAAATTCGGTTAACCAATAAGTCTCTTAGCACGCCTTTCCATTGAGTCCAAAGCTGCTAGATGGCATTTTGCAGCTCCAGCCCATATGTGATACACATATTCCAGTAATATAATTCGGAAAGAAGGAGCCAAAGTGAGCTGGCTCCTTTCTGCAGTGAAAAAACACGCTTGTGTTTTGGAGACGTTGAATTTCACAAGGTTGGCACCGCCCCATTCGGAGACTGCCTGTAGTGTGAAATTCACACGCTCTTCCATAGCTTCTCTTTCGGACTGGATTTGACTGGCCCGAGGACTCGGTTGGTATCTCTCCACAACTGTGCTATCGTTTGTATACCCATAGATACTGGGAATAAGCAGATCATTAATATGCAGCAGGAAGAGAGTTGCGGAGGAAACGAATCCCTGAGGAACACCTACGTTAGTCGCTACAGGATCGGATGAGCAGACATCGACGACAACCCGGAGAGACCGTTCACTGAAAAAGACCATTACCCAGTCAATCAGACCAGGGTATAAGCCGTACGATGAAAGTTTACCCAAATGGCTAGCGTGCCAAATTCTGTCAAAGGTCTTCGAGACATCAAGGGGAACAGCAAGTGCTTCCCCATTGTTCTTGAGTGCCTCGCCCCATACGTGTGTGGCATACGCTAGAACCCGTATTGCCCGTCACTAAGGAGGTCATTCTGTTCTAGGTATGCCATTAAGCGGGCGTTCAATATACGCTCCATAATCTTACAGAGTATGGAGGTAATTGAGATTGGCCAATACTCTAGTTAGATAAAGCAACTAAAAGCACTAAGTAAATGTATAATATTATACTACCGCAAAGGAAATGCTCATCGCACGTATTTCATTACAAAATTCATATGCAACGTTCCTTTCTTTATGTCCGTCGATGAGAAATTATGTGGACATCGGAGAATTTTTCATTCAAAGTTAAAACGTTCTAAGCATAATAATATTGCAAGCTATGAAAACATTACCACATTTAGTTGCTCTTAAAATTGAATGATTAAATGCTTCTCATGCAAGACTTTTACAGGGTTCGTTACCTTACATTATGAGCATTATTAGTCGTGAAATGATATGAACTCTTTTTGATCCATTAATATAAAATTTGTTAATTTTTTTTTATAGAATAAGGGTAACAAACTAGCACACAGTCCAGCTGATGGTAGGTGGTAGCTGTGACCCATAGACATCTACACTTATCCTCAATAAAGAATCAAAATGCAGATGCGTCGTTACCCGTGAGGACTACGATGGAATGCCTCTTTTCCAGTAAAATGGGTTTCCGGTTCTCTACACTCACCATATGAAACATAGCAGTGTCAAGCTGCTATTTTACGATGGTATTCTGTGAGAGCGTGGTCCTTCCCCAGTCGAGCCGACCCATTCGTGCTATAACTATACTACTAATATTAGTAGTATAGTTATAGCTATATAGCTGCAGTATGGCTCTACCACGTACAAAAAAATAAATATATATTTGTTTTTGTGTAAATTCATTGCATATATTTATGTGGGTACTTAAATATTTTGCTAATAAATTTACGTTATAAGGTAAACGATATAGTTAACAAAATATATGACCATGTTATGATGCTGACGTTTGTTGCCTGTAATAAACGAGTTGAAATCCAAGGATTTCTGCATCGTAGTGATGGAAAGTAATATGTTCTAAAAGTGACATTCTTAAAATCAAGAAATTTTTTAAATTATAATTGTATGACTAGTCAGTCTATAGACTAGACTAGACTAGACTAGACTAGAATTTACATGATAGTATGTGGCTATCGCAGCATTTGGCACAAATAACTAAGAGTAGGGTAACCTACCTAGATGGACAGAAAATGAGTTTTTCTATCTAGTAACAAATAAGAGAATCATTTACAGTATAAGGAGCTATGGAGAGTATATTATATTACAGGAATATAGAATAAGAATATATAATAAGGAAGTAAAGGTACAGTCTTTCTTTCTTAATCTTTCCCTATACGCAGGACGCCCCTAATCCGGGAGGTTTGTGTTTGAAGGGTCTGCGGTATCTGGATGGAACGATAGCGTACATAATTATATATACCATGTGCTAAATAGTTAGGATGAGTAACCCTGGTCCCAAGTGTAGACAAAAGTAGGTTTCAATGAGCAGTATTGTTTTAAGACATTTTTTTTGATGGTTACCTTGAATTTACTGAATCAGAAACAAAAACTCGTAACTAACCAACTGTGGCTAAAATGGAAACTGGAGGTTTTAAATTTTTATGGAAAATAATGTTTCAAAATAAATTACTTTTACTGAGTAGTTGGGACTCTTTTTATCTCATTGGCTGTCTCTTAATTTATAATTTCTTCCACCAAACACCAGTACGTGCAACGTTTAGGTGCTATTTTACGCAGAGCCGACCCATTCGTATATAAATCAAAATAAAATTACATATTTTATATTTTCCTCTTGGAAATATTTGGAATTCTTAACAGAAAATCTAAAAGAAATAATTTATTTTAAGTTAGTTTGGAAAGTAAGTTACTTTGTTTGTAAAAGCAAGAAAAACAAGCCTTTGTTCTCTAAGAATTCAATAAACATTTTCTTAAGTAAGAAAATTTTGTTTAAACAAATTCTGATTAAAGTTTACTTTTAACATTTTGCGGTCGCAATTGGCTTTATACGCATCTTTTTTATTTACCTATTTATTAACCAGCTTTTGTTCGTTTCTTCACCCGCGTGGAGGTCGGTGACATCATATCGAAAAATTACACCCAATTTTTTATTTCAAGATCTAAGACTACATAATCAGATGATTAAAGAATGACCAACCGTGTAGTGGCGGTGTAAGAATACCCATTACTACATATAGCCCATGTTTATAGAAAAAGAATTAACTAATTAATCTAATATATAAAAATTAATTTTTTGTCCATATTTTATACATTTCCATACCGTTCATCAGATTGCTGTAAAAGTTTGTCAATTTATTGCTTTCACTTGCGCTAAGGTCATAGGCATAGTACAATTAACTTACAGTAGGTGGCGCGCATATACCGAGAAGCAAAGAGAATATAATCACTACGTTTGCCGACAAGTTTATTTGAAAGTTATAATATGTTATGAAACTTCAATAAATGTAATTATCATTCCTTACCCTTATTAAACAATATAATGACAAACTTTAACAATTGTTTTTGGGCCCACCAGAAATTTTAAAGTGACTTAATTTTATTACACATAAAAAAAAATTGTAGTAAACGGCCTAAAGATTTTGATATTCGTGTTCTAGCTAAAGCAATATGAAAAAGGACGAAGTACTTGAAGAATTTTTCATCAATCTTAAAGTACTTATCAACATCTTTGTTTTATGCTATTAATTATTGACCAGTGCACTATCTTAACTTGTAATACCGGTGAAAACTACTAGACAATCCAAAAGGACTAACACCAAATATAAAAAAGTTTGGTTTTAGGTTATTGTGATATTTATAATTTTATTGTTAATTTCTCAGTATTCCCGTTAGATACGGTTAAACTAATATTACTATTGTAATATCTATATATTATAAGGAATAAATCGACATATATTTCATTAAGTTACAATTTGAGGTGGGCCCATTCTCCATACAAAAAGAAATTGTCTCTTTTAAAATGATTTTTCCACAATTATATTCTTCTTTAGCTGTACTAGCTAGTAATGATATAAAAACTTCCCATAGTTATTCAATATGTAAAGTTCTTTTGTGAACTGGGACGGTTAACAAGATTCTATTTTTCCATATATGGAAACTCTTGTTATGAACAATAATAAAAATAATTACATTGTATCTTTTAATTACATTTTTTCACCTTTTCCGTGTATTATTAAAAAAGGTAATATTAGTAATATGGTATAAAAATTGTCCTGTATAATATACATTAATTTTATTTAACGAGACAATTTATAATTTATACTGTATTACAGTCGATAGTATTGTTGCGCGCCACTATTAATGTCTTGTACATGGCAACACTAGTTACCACTAGCGCCCTCTAGTATCGAGTAGCAGAACTAGGAGAGTCAAGATCCTTCTAGAAATTTCGGGACCGATATGTACTCGAATATACTAGATGTTTCTACAGTAGAAGGTTCTGGAAACTCTCTGAGGCCCTATATAAGGCCGGTCTAGACCACGACCGAGTCAGTATTGAATTGGCGATATAAGCGAATGCTTCTAAACGAAATAACTGCGAACTAAAATTATCAGAAGTACAATTGTATTTTATTATTAGTGTGGTTTTAAAATATAATTAGTGTTCTGTAATTAAAGTGTCAATTTTGGTAATTCACTCGGCAGTTTTTAATTGCCTCGAACCCCAAGCTCGTAACAGTATAATATAGTAGAAGAATCCACTACTCCGTATAACCCCTTGGTTGTTCTAAGAGAATACAGAGGGAAGCAATAAACATGATAGGATTAAAAACTGCGGTAGCTAACGCCGGAAGCTAGGAAGGCCTATCTAGCGGAGCTTTTTGTTGAGTAATTATATACCTTTAAACTATCTAAACTTCTTTAATCATTGGTACAATATTGGTACAATGGTTGACTGGGAGAGAATGCCCTATGGCATTAAGTCCGCCATATGTACAACTTTGTGCATGAAAGCTTAAATAAATAAATACAATACAAATATATTTTATTAAAATACTAATATGTTATATTATGGTTGCAGAATCAATGGTTCGGTTCGACCGGGGAAGCACCACTCGACCCACCCAAAGATAAGTGTACCACCATACGTAACACAATAGTATAAACTTGCAATTTTACGCGGATACTGTGACTGTGAATCTAAGAACCTTTTTTAAAAGGCATTGTGCCTTTAGTCATCTGGAATTTGAAGAGATATCAACGGGCTCATATGGTTCCTCCGTGATACTGAACTTCGTGTAGATTACATTAGTTTAATTATTTACGATTATTATATTTGCCACCTTTGCTTGGGTCCAATCTCCGCCAGCACCAATAAAATTGTTAATTTCAATTTAAAATGCTGGTTGACCACGTACTCGGTGATGAAGAAAAACATCGTGAGGAAACAGTGCAGATAAATTAAAAGAAAATTTGAAGACAGTGAAGTCCGCCAACACGCATTAGGGTAGCGCGCCAGGCATTTCATTGCCCTAAATCCTTTTAAAAATGAGAGGAGGCCCGTGCGCGACAGTAGAACGTTAATAGGCTGTAACTCTGCTTTTTACTTTAATACAATCCTATATACTAGTATTTTTTTGGCGATTTACTTGCGAATTGACAGATTTTATATTTTTATTCGAAATTAAGTGCTCTGATCGGTGGCCTCGCGGATGTCGATGATTATAATATTGGTCATATTTGCTCATTAATCGCTGTCAATGCATTTTGAATCATACCTGAAACTAATGTTAAAGCGCAATCAAATTGAATTTAATTGAAGACGCGTGCTAAGCTGAGGGCAGATTTTTAGAATAGCACGCGTCTTCGATTATATTATCCGCAGGCTTACTCCCGAAATTGATTTCGAAATCGATTCGATTTCCGATTCAAACTGACGCTATTTCAGATTCCCGAACCAACTCGAATCGAGAAATACGATCGATTTGAGACCATTTTAAATAAATTAAAAATTCACTACTTAAATATTCATCCTTTATTTATATAACTTATTTAAAGGTAAAACCTACAGTTAGCTTATAAAATACATTAAAAATCAAGTTCCGTTGAACCTAAAATGGAGATTGGAACACATTCATCATTTTACGTGGTAGAACCACGCTGCAGCTATATTATGGTTGTAGCACGAATGGGTTGGCTTTACTGGGGTAAAACCACACTCTCACAGAATACCAGCGTAAAATAGCAGCTTACTGCTGTTGTGTTTTAAATGGTGAATGTAGAGAACTGGAGATCCTTTTAACTCCATTCCATCTCAGTTCTCAGGGGTACCACGTATCTTCATTTTGATTATTAATTGAGAATAAATGTAGATGTCTATGGACCACAGCATCCACTTACCATCAGGTGGACTATGTACTCGTTTATCATCCTAATTCTATAAAAAAATCACCACCAATCCGCTGCTTTTTTTATAGGAGAGAAGGTTAACGAGCATGCGGCTCACCTGATGGTGTGACTACCGCCGCCCATGAACAACTGCAACACCAGGGGAATCGCAGATACATTGCTAGCCTTTTAAAAAGGAGTAGGCTCTTTTCTTAAAGGTCCATAAGTAATATCGGTTCGTATAAATCGCTGGTGGTAATGGGTTCCTCAAGGAAGTTGTGCGTGGAAGAAAACTTCTGCACATAGACCTGCATAGATGCCACGTTTGTCAAACGGTTTGGTAATTACAGTATTCAAACTATTTTGTGCTGTTCTCATGCAGACCCTAATATCTATCTTTTTCAGTTTCCCACAAGAATTATATGAATGTCATTACTTCCTAAGTCAAAGCCTTTCTAAGTACCACAGCATAAGTCTCCGCTGTTTTCTACGAGGGTTTTAAGGATACACCTTGTAGCAACTTCACATGGCTTTAATATTTTCGTATCATGATATTTCCCTACAACGCAGAGCACGTGGTAAATTAACACTTAAAATTGTAATTAATAATTTCATCAATACCGGCGCGTATCACACCCGGGTCACTCGCATATTCTGTAACATCTACGATGAGCGAACCCCTGAGTTACAACAGCATAAGTCTTGCGCTGTTACCTATGAGGAATTTAAGGGTAGTTACTTTCCGTCGCACGGCACCTTGTAGCAACTTCACATGTCTTTTAAATTTTCAGCTTATGATGTTTTCCTTCACCGCCGAGCAAGTGGAAAATTCGTACTTAAAATTGTATTTAACAATTTCATCGGTGCCGGCGTGAATCGAACTCGTGTCACTTGCCTATACTGTGACATCTACGAAGAGCGAATAACTACGGAGCTACTACGGCTCCACGGGAGGATATTTGGTAGTGGATTCTATTACACCGCCATTACTCGGCACACATGTATTTGATTCGAATATACGAAAACAATTTAGTAACGTTTGAGTTCTAACGAAAATAAACAATAGGCTAGACCAATTTTTAACGTGTTAATAATGACTTTGTTCTAATTTAAACCTGATGAACACGTTACGCAATAGTTAGTATTACTGGATAATATAATATAATATAATAAAGGTTCTCGAGTGGCAGCCTCGTACCGGTAGGCGAAGTGTAGGGCGTCCCCCCACTAGATGGAGTGACGACCTGGTAAGATATGCAGGAAGTCGATGGATGCAGGTGGCTCAGGACCGTGCTTTGTGGCATTCTTTGGGGGAGGCCTATGTTCAGCAGTGGACTTGTGAAGAGCTGTAATGATGATGACTGGATAATTTATTCGAATAAATATTTTTATCTGCATTGCAAGATCAAACTCAAAGCTACAGGCTTCCTTTCATTTTTGAATTGGAGCTAATAATGGAGGTATAAATTCGTCGGGCTGCTCCAGTTATTCTCAAAATGTTTTATTCCTTGGACATGCAAGTTTCTTTACAACATTTTGTTTCACTGCCGAGAACGGAGTAAGTTACACTTGCTACTTAAAGATGCCTGCGAGGATCGAACCTGGATTACTCGCGTCATGTGAAATTTACACCAAGACTGAAATACCACGGCTAGTGGCTATTGTAAATTATATTTATAAATAATATTCTTCTTATATTAAAGTGCATCAAGTAACATGACAATACGTAATCCGTATCTCATGAAACGCTTGAGTATGAAGATCGAGAGTAGGCACAGATTTAGAGGCAGAGATACGGCTAAGTCATTCTTTTTTTCTAGAACTGAAGCGACAAATGTTCTTATAAGTGTAAGGTAAATTCACGTGATTGTTACTAGCCACTGTAGTCCACAATGAAGACTATACATGTCATTCATGAGGACTAAGAGGCCTCACATTCTGTAGTGACACTGGCTGTCTTTATCCGAGTCTTTATCAGAGTAAGAGTTCGTCAATTTTTCGTCCAGGTTAGTTACGTGGATTAAATACGTGGTAGAGCCATGATGCAGCTATATTAGTAGTATAGTTGTAGCACGAATGGGTCGGCTCGACCGGACAAGGACCACGCTCTCACAGAATACCAACGTAAAATAGCAGCTTTACGCTGCTGTGTTTGGTATGGTGAGTGTAGAAAACCGGAGACTCTTTTTACTGGAAATGAGGCATTCCATCTTAGTCCTCACGGGTGGCAACGCATCTGCATTTTGATTTTTAATAGAGGATGGATGTAGATGTCTATGGGCCGCAGCAACCACTTACCATCAGGTGGACTGTGTGCTCGTTTGTCACCCTTATCCTATAAAAAAAAACTTCTAGGCAAAAAATTTATGGTGGATTCCTACTACCAGTTAACAATAGATCAAAGTTTACTTTTTAAGGTCTCGAAGATAAGCTGTTGCTCATTTTCTTATACAAAAGGGACATATTTCTTTTAAAGAGAAGTAACTTTCAAGTTGTGGGTCTTGGATAGCTGGACACTTGCTTGGGGCTGGATATCCTTGCGGTCCATTGAATATCAGACACTTGCTTGGGGCTGGTTAACCATATGGTCCTTGAATATTCGGACACTTGCTTGGGGCTGGTTACCCGTATGATTCCTGGATTGTCGGACACTTGCTAGGGACGGGTTACCTGTGTGATTCTTGGAATATCGGACACTTGCTTGGGCCTGGTTACCCGATTGGACTACTAAGCATGGCTTGCAACCATCTCTACAACGGAGGAAACTCCTATGAGCTTTACAAACTGATGAAGAAGAAATACAAAAAATATAAATGTCACGTTGAGCTGCTAGTTTGCGCTGGTATTTTGTGAGAGCGTGGTCCCTCCCCAGTCGAGCCGACCTTTTCATGCTACAACTATACCACTAAGTAATTTAACTGCAGCATGACTATACCACGTAAACATTAAAAACATTATATACTTAAATTATCATATAGTCCTACTCCTCGCGGTATAATGCAAAGAACGCCGGCTACGTTTCCTCGTTGAATTCTTTGAGCGAGAAAAGAACCAATCCTCATATCGCCAGCGGCAACGATAAGTCGTTAAAACAGTTCCTTTGGGAACTTTAACGCACCTGGACCCGACGGAACGATAATCCTTACAGCAAATTGCACAGATATGGAGTCATCTCTCAGAGACTCTTACTCGCGCCGCTTACTCAATTCAGCCGCTTCTGATACCGCCCCAACTCTAAACGTGATACCCCTGAGATGAGAGGTTGCCAAAGTGTCTGCGCATGGAGCACCCTACACTAGGCTTTACCTCCCTCTCAAAGGACCAAAACCATACCGTCGGGTCTCCTGCAATCGTCTCTGAATATTTAATAAGGATCTAAAACTAAGGGAAAATTTAAAGAGACAAAAGCTCTTCGGATAACATTGTTCAGAGAAACGTGACGGCAAAGCATATTAGCACTTTTCTTACACGAAACGACCTAAATTTCACTTAGTCTTCACTATTCTTATATAATATATTCTATAATATGTAATAAATGTTATAATATGTATATTCTCATTCTCTAAAAAAAAAATCATAAAATAACTTTACTCTTTCATTTTGTTTATAGTTCTCATTATGTTTTCTCAACCGAAAAGTTTATGCGACAATTTGCATTATATTTGCATAAAGACAGAATTTAAGCTCATGAGACTCGACTATTCATTTATTTTATTTTATTTAATGCACGTGTAGTTCTTATATTTACAATTATATGCAAGTATACATAATAATATAATGGAAGAGATTACCAAAAAAATCTTGATTAGACTTTAACAAAATTTTAAGCAATAGTTTATTTACCAAAAAAAAACGACAAATATACATATGGCTATAAGAAAGTGTCCACCACTGGACACAAGCCTTTCCAATATGGAAGGATTTTCCAATAATAAACATTTGCCATAAATGCCACGCTTGGCAGGGTTGGCAACCACAGTTTTTACTATCAATTGAATCAATCTAAGCTGCTGCAAATTGTTTTTATAGTATAAGTGTGACAAACCACCACACAGTCCACCTGATGGTAAATGGTTGCTGCGGCCCATAGACATCTACATTTATCCTCGATTACGAATCAAAATGCATATGCGATGTCACCCATGAGGACTAAGATGGAATGCCTCGATTCCAGTAAAAAAAGGTCTCCGGTTCTCCACACTCACCATACGAAACACAGTAGCGTTAAGCTGCTATTTCACGCTGGTATTCTGTGATAGCGTGGTGCTTCCTCGGTCGAGCCGATCCATTCGTGTTACAACTATACTACTAATATAGCTGTCGCATGGTTCTACCACGTAAGAAGCTTCTTGTTTCAGTTTTCATCTAATGCCTTTTAGGGCCCGCGGATAATTTAGGATAGCGGTTTGACTTTTCAACTATTAGCTATATATTACAGTCTATAAGCTTTGGTTCACTGCTAAAGACCTCCCCTATAGATTGCCTCATAGGGGGGATTTTGCAAAAGTTGCCACGCTTGGC
The DNA here is from genome assembly GCA_033319125.1 of Parnassius glacialis. NCBI lineage: Eukaryota > Metazoa > Arthropoda > Insecta > Lepidoptera > Papilionidae > Parnassius > Parnassius glacialis. The sequence continues at coordinate 39,776,999 of JAVANC010000021.1, read as the reverse complement.
AGGCGGGTTTGGCAACCACAGTTTTTATATATTTAGCTGTTATCAGGAAGATGCCACTGCCCATCTCCTGTTTTACTGTACCTGTCTCCTGTTCCCTGTTATACTATATCGTGTAGTGGTGGTGTAAGAATACCCACTGCCCCATATCGTGTCGTGGGTGTCGTAAGGGGCAACAGATAGAAACTATAACAGACTGTATATAGTTACTACTAGTTATATATTAGTCTACAATATGTAGTTGTTACCACTAAGTATTAATATATAGGTACTCTTTGGTTTGCTTGGAGCAACCAAGGCTCTCTTCCCTTTTATCATCATCATTCATCATTACAGCGCTTCACAAGTCCACTGCTGAACATAGGCCTCCCCCAAAGAATGCCACAAAGCACGGTCCTGAGCCACCTGCATCCATCGAATTCCTGCATATCTTACCAGGTCGTCACTCCATCTAGTGGGGGGACGCCCTACACTTCGCCTGCTGGTACGAGGCTGCCACTCGAGAACCTTTCTTCCCCATCGGTTGTCGGATCTTCGAGCTATATGGCCGGACCATTGCCACTTCAGCTTACTAATCCGTTGGGCTATGTCGGTCACTCTGGTTCTAATGCGGATATCCTCATTTCTGAGTTTATCACGCAGAGAAACTCCGAGCATAGCCCTCTCCATAGCTCGCTGAGCGACCTTGAGCTTCCTCATACTGCCAGCAATGAAGGACCACGTCTCAGTTACGTATATCATCACTGGCAACACGCACTGAGTGTATAGTCTCGTTTTCAAGTTTTGAGGTATACTTATTCCTTTGTTGTCGTGACAAAATTGGGTTTTGTGTTCTTGACTTCAACAAAATTATAATTTTTGTGAGATTAGCACATGATAAAGTTTTATTTTACAACTGCCTAACTTACGTAACAATATATAGTGGTGATTTAAAGTTTGATTTTTAAACTTTAAAAATTGTCCCACAAAAGTCTCAAACTATGGATACTGTATAAATTAATGTTGGTATCATTATTAACGTAAAAATAAGGAAAAACTTGCGTGCTTAGGAACGCACTGACCTTCTAACTGACATTTGAAAACTATAACACATCTGGAATTCTGAAGGCAGACGCATGCCTTGCAACGCACGAGATATCGCATTTTACATACCATTCATATTGAAAGTATTTTTCCTTCGTCCCTGAGAAAGTTTCATATCCACTAACTAATATTACGAAAGATAGTTGTGTGATATTTTACTAACATTTGTGGGCCAAGCCAAACGTAAGTGTTTTTATTCTGTATACCAATATTATGTAGATAAGTAATTTATTTAAAAAGTTAAAAAAATATAAAGCAAAAATGGATATATCAAATACTACGAAAAAGTATATGATTGATAATAAACCCCTGGGCATGAAGTGATCGCTACCATGTTAGAAACTTGAATATTTTTCTACTTGATTGTGTTGTAAAATATGTATTGTAAAATTAATGTTAAAAAATGTACCGCTGGGTTTTTTGCTAGTTCTTCCTGAGGTTTCTTGTGTGGTGAACCTTACTTTGTCATCTGAATAAAAAATATAATATTCTATTCAAAGAAGACGTTTACACACAAAAAATTCTATTACCTTTTTGAAGTCCTGTTTCATGCAGTCCGATGTTTTACTGACTGTTACTTTACTAGTCGACTTAATAATATGTTTCTATGTATGTTCCGCCAATTGTTAACCGATTTAATGATTATTTATATTAAATATGTAATAATACTTTAGAGGAGGTCCCATATAAATTTAGAAAAAATATTTCACCTCTATGACTATCTGTCAACCTATACCTCTATATCTATCTAAGTGAAATTTTTGATGTAACCATTTAGACGATATTCTAGTTGTTACCTAGCGATTGTGTTATGTATATTGATCAAAAATGTAAACTCTTACTTAAATGTAACGGTTACTTTAAAGACTTAAAAATAATAAAATAGTTTCCACATAAAAGCTGTTATTGTTCTATAAACTAAGTCTTTATACCGACTTCTGAAGCTTTTAATGGGAATAACATGAATTTACCGTTACCGTTACAACCTTATAATAAATGTCACTGTCGAACATAGGATAGGCGTCACCCATAGATTGCCACTCCAAGCGGGGTGGAAACTGCAGTTTTTAATTTTTCAGTCCCTTTTAGGAATACGCTGCTGCCCATGATTTGATCCTGTGCGGTGCCCACGGAATAATGAAAAATTAATTTATTTTAATTTTGTTATTTCTACAAAGTTGGCTTTCACTTTTTTAAAAGTAAAAGTTTGTGTTTTAGTAATACGGTCAAGAGAATTTTATTAACCGTTTTGATCGATAACGGGCTTTATTTATTATTTATTTTTATTTAATAATATTATTTAATTAAACTCTTAATACATAATAAGTACTGTACGTAACGACGAAATGTGCGATGTATCTACTTGCCATGAACCACAACAACATTATATAAAACAAGTATTATAAAACTGTGGTACTTACACACATTCACGATTTTCCTTCTGTTTTTAAGATTTCAATGTCTTTTGATTTCAACACTGACTACTATGTAAGTTCAATCGAAAATCCTAAGAGAGCCATATACACGATCGTACGAACCATGTCACGATTTTCTTTTATAGAATAAGGGTAAAAACGGACACGCAGTCCACCTTATAGTATATGGATAACATCTTTATCTATTCTCGATTTAGAATCAAAATGCAGAATCCGTTGTCACCCCTTCACCAAAAATTGGTGCTACAATCATAATATAGCTGAATCATGTCTTTACTACGTATGACTTCTATCAAAGCAACGGGTTCGATCATGAATTGATTGTTCGGAAAACGGTTCGTACGACCAATGTCTTGTCAATGGTTCAATGAAAAATTTATCGAAATCTGCGACACGACAGTATATATTGTAGCATGAGTGTTAATGTTTCCGACGGCACAAACGTCTAGGCTGCCAATGACTAGTCTGCTAATGAATTTCAAGGAAGAAAAGTAACGGCGTGTCTAATAATAAAAATGGAAAAAAAATAAAAAACAGTTATAACCGAGTTTATGAGTATGTATGGTACGGGTTCAGGCTTATTGTCAGCGCAGAGTAAGGCGAACAATAACTGGCAGCTTAGATTTTCAAAAAAAATTCCAAATAGTACATCCCCGAGGCATATAAAAAATATGTGACTAAAAATTGTAAAAGAGCTACGTTTAGTAGTAAAGAAAATGTTGCTTAATCTTTAAGCCTCACTAATGATACTCCTAATTTTTCTTTTTTTATTCACTACTAGCGATCAGCTTCGTCTTCACCTGGGTAGAGTCTGTTTATCTGGCGTTATTGATATACATATAAGATAATCAAAGACCATTTATTTTGTAATTTTTAAAAACTTAAGTTTTTTGGTTGCTGTGACCTATAGACATCTACATTTATCCTCAATAAAGAAAAATGCAGGTACATCATTACTCGTGAGGACTAAGATGGAATGCCTTTATTCCAGTAAAATGGGTCTCCGGTTTACACTCACCATACGAAACACAGCAGTATCAAGCTGCCAATTTACGCTGGTATTCTGTGAGAGCGTGGTCCTTCCCCGGTCGAGCCGACCCATTCGTGCTACAACTATACTACTAATATATCTGCAGATAGATTGTTCTCTATCTGTTTGTAAAGTTTCATTTCAATCAGTTAAGCCATTCCGAAGACTAACCCGGACAAAAAGACAGAAAGATTGACAATTTTTAACTTTCCGCTATGAAAAACAAGGATTTTCAAAAAATCGTTAAGTTACTGGTTTCACCCCAGTTTTCTAAAATCAAGGTTTCATCAGATCTCGACGTTTTGAGGATGACCTCGACGTGACTTCGTGACCTCGTAGGAATAGTCAGAATAGCTTCCTGTGAAGGATGTCACTATATCTGTATGTGTGTGTGTGTGTGTGTGTGTGTATGTAAACCTCTCTTAACTTTTGAAAGGCTTGACCGATTTAAACGAACTTGGCGGCGTTCGAAAGGGTTTCACCAAACTTAGATTTTCAATACTGTTTCAACCGTATTGAATCGGTAGATTTTGAGAAATCTCAAAAATATTTTTTTAAATATAGAATAGATGTAATGATTTACGCAGCAGTACTACAGACCACTTAACACAAGTGGTGACAGTCAACAACTATGACGACTATATTCATTGTTTTTCGCGGATAGTTCATTCGGCCAAGTTGCAACTTGCAAACGCATGTGTGCAAATCGAACTCTCATTTTATTGTTTTTTTTTATTTAACTTGTTTATCATTAAAATGTCATAAATAATATGGATAGTAATATTTATACTAAATGTGTAAATCTCGTATATTTTCTTAAGAAACAATCTTTCTCCTCTTTTAGAAATGCAGGTTAAAGCATTCTTATTTAGTGCATTATGCATATGTCCTACACTAGAGTTAAAATACATAGAACGCTTAGGTGATGCCAAAACAATATTTCAAGTGAAGACTAATAAACTTCAAACATCTTCGGTGGTCAAGTAAGATCAGGTACATAATTATGTACGACGACAACACGATAGCAATATATTATGTATTAGGCGGCTCATAATTTTTTTTTCTATCAAACAATCCATTACGTGTCTGAAAATATAATAAAATTACATTTATTATCATAAAAATGATTATAAAAAGACTTTAGATGTAGCGACAAGAAAATAACATGATAATGGCAAAGAAGAATATAACACAATTATTTTGTAAAAGACGTAGTAATTCTATCTATGCTACGTATTAAATTGTTCATAAATTACCAAATTCCATACAAATACTATTTCATTTATTTTGATCAAAGACAGAAAATTATGTTATGCCTGTGAATCTTTAAAACGTACTAAACATGAGAAGTTATTTGCTTTTTTTTGTCTTATGCTTAGTGTTAATGTTTACCTTTTATTTTTTAATAAATTATTTCAACTGGAGCACGAAGGTTACGTAGGTTACCTGAAACATAAAAAAACAGTATTTACTCAATGGCGTCGCTTTTTAGTGGCAGTGTTAGAGAATCTACTACCCGATATCATAGCGAGGATGTCGTAAGAGGCGATGGAGATAAATAAAACAGCAAATAGACAGCAGCGTCTTCATGATAAGAAATGCAAATTAAAAATATACATTTCCCACCCCGACGGCCAAGCGTGATAGCTATTGCAAAAATTATTTTGGAAGAAGTTAGTTAAGGGAGTTAATGCGTTCAGCAGTAGACTTTAGATGGACTGTAAAGAATGACCGTAATCTATACAAATAAATAAAATTGAAGTGTCTGTTTGTAATGTCGAAATAACAGCTTTTTACTATATGCATATGAAAGAATATACGGTACTTATAACAAAAACACGATTTTTAAAATTATTGTCTGTCTGTCTGTTTGTTCCGGCTAATCTCCGAAACGGCTGGACCGATTTTGACCGGAATTCCACTGACAGACAGCTGATGTTATAAGAAGTAACTTAGGCTACTTTTATTAAAAAAAGAATTAGGGTTCCGCGCAAAAAATTTAAACCCATGAAATCCAATCGTGATAAAATACGCGCGGGCGAAGTCGCGTGTAACAGCTAGTTATGAAATATAAATTTATATAAATTAAAACGGTTAACTTTCTTGTTCTTCATCGCTTCGTAAAAATCCACTGCTAAACATGGGCATTTCCTGTTGTAGGGGAATTATTTTTCTTAAACGTCATGCTAGGCAGACGAACTGATAATCGCAGCATCAGACATCTCGTACCTTCGATGCTGCTGCTTGTAGTTGGTTGATTTGAGTCTAAGAAAATATTAATATTTCAATAATTTTTTTTTTTTTTTTTATAGTAGAGGGGGCAAACGAGCATGCGGCTCACCTGATGGTAAGTGACTACCGCCGCCCATGAACAACTGCAACACCAGGGAGGGAATTGCAGATGCGTTGCCGGCCTTTTAAAAAGGAGTACGCTCTTTTCTTGAAGGTCCCTAAGTCGTATCGGTCCGGAAAAATCCCTGATGGTAATCGATTCCACAAGGAAGTCGTGCGAGGAAGAAAACATCTTCTAAATCGCACAGTGGTGGACCGCCAATCATCCAGATGGTGTGGATGGTATCGGGAGTTCTGCCGCGATGTGCGTTCGTGAAATTTGGCGGCTGGGATTAATCCGAATAATTCCTCAGAGCACTCCCCATGGTAGATGCGAAAGAAAATGCAGAGAGATGCAACATCTCTTCGCAGCGCCAATGAGTCGAGCCGATCGGAAAGAACTCGGTCGTCGACGATTCGAGCCGCTCTGCGCTGGATGCGGTCAAGTGGAAGGAGCTGGCACTGGGGAGCCCCTGCCCAGAGATGGGAACAGTATTCCATGTGAGGCCGAACCTGCGCCTTGTAAAGTTGCAGGCGGTGTGCCGGCATGAAATACTGTCCCGCTCTGCTGAGCACGCCAAGCTTTTTAGAGGCCAATTTGGCCTTCTCTTCCAAATGACCACGAAACTGCACGTCACTCGATATGTCGACGCCGAGGATTCCGATACTGGCTGAGGCAACCAGGGGAGTGCCTTGAAACTGAGGAGATACGACAAAGGGGTTCTTTTTAGCGGTAAACGCGCAAACTTGTGTCTTCTGAGGATTAAACTGGACTAGATTTAGTCGCCCCCAGTTCGAGACTTTGTCCAGCAAAGACTCGACTTCAGACACAAGTTTGTTCCGGTACTCGGAGACGTTTTCCCGAGAAATATTAGCACGGCCGGGGTATAGAGCATCACCAGTGCTGTCATCCGCATAGCAATGAATGTTACCAGTTAGCAACATATCATTGATATGCAGAAGAAACAGCGTTGGTGATAGCACACAGCCTTGTGGAACACCAGCGTTAATAGGCTTGTAGTCAGAACATGCACCGTCTACAACAACCTTGATGCTCCGATCTGCAAGGAAGCTGGTGATCCAATTGCACAATTTCTCGGGAAGCCCATAGGAAGGGAGCTTCGAGAGAAGCGCTTTGTGCCAAACGCGATCGAAGGCCTTCGCAATGTCCAGACTAACGGCCAACGCCTCCCCCTTGGACTCTACTGCCTCCGCCCATCTATGGGTCAGGTAGACCAGAAGATCACCAGCTGATCGACCCCCACGAAAACCGTATTGGCGGTCACTAATCAGCTGGTGATCCTCAAGGTACCGGATGAGCTGGCAGTTGATAATGGATTCCATTATTTTGGAGAACAAGGAGGTGATCGCGATAGGCCTATAGTTGGACGGGTCTTAGCGGTCGCCTTTTTTAGGGATCGGGTGGACAAAAGCTGTCTTCCATGAATTCGGGACTACGCCTTGGGAGTAGGAGTACCGAAAAAGACGCGTTAGGACCGGTGCCAACTCCGGAGCACACGTCCTCAGCACAATTGGGGGGATTCCGTCAGGCCCACTCGACTTCTGGATGTCCAGGGAGAGAAGTGCTTTGCGAACCGAGCGCTGTGAGAACAGCACATCCGGCATAGAGCACTCACACCGCGGGATGGTCGGCGGTGTTTTCCCCCCGTCATCAAGAGTCGAGTTGGACGCAAAAAGGGAGCCTAAAAGGTCGGCTTTGTCTTTTGCGTCATGGGCCAGTGAGTCGTCCTCCCTGTGCAGAGATGGTAGTGATGGCTTACAGAAATTCCCTTGGACAGCCTTGGCGAGAGACCAGAATGCACGGGTTCCCGAAGGAAGGCGAACTAGTTTCTCGCCAATTCTGCCTATGTGCTCTGACTTTGCCTTGGCAATAACTCTTTTGAAGGACCTGGAGGCGAAGTTATACTTCTTTTTAAGTGTGCTGGTGTTTACATCCCGAGTCGCCGAAGCCGCAGCCCAGGCTTGATAACACTCCTGCTTACTGCGTAATGCAGTTTTACAGGAGCGACCAAACCAAGGCTGAGATCTGCCTCCAATGGGTACCACAGATGATGGAATAAATAGTTCCATTCCCTGTAGCACCACATCAGTGACAGAGTCAGCAACAGCGCTGGGATCATCCGGCGAGAAGCAAACCCGCCCCCATGGGTAGGATGCAAAGAAAGACCGCATTCCGTCCCAATCCGCCGACCTGTAATGCCAAACACGGCGGCAACCTGCAGAACGCAACCGCGAAGGGAGCGTGAGTGGCACCATACTCCGGATCAAACAGTGGTCCGAAGAGCCGAGAGGGGCATCGACGGAAACCTGATATCCGTCCGGATGAGAGGTCAGCAGAAGGTCCAACAGGGAAGATGTATGATCCTCCACATCTGGAATCCGCGTAGGCGAAGTAACCAGTTGTGTCAGACCATATGCCAAGGCAAAGTCATAAACAGATCTCCCCGCATGATCGGTTAAACGTGAACCGAGCCATTCGGCATGGTGGGCGTTAAAATCGCCAAGGATCACGATCTCTGCGGATGGGACCTGTTGTAGCAAGGAATCTGTAGCCATTTGGACGTGGTCGATGAGTCGGTCTGTTTCGGCATTACCGCTATGGGACCTATAGAGGCATTCGTAGACGCGCGGATGGTCGTCGCTGTCTACGCGTAGCCAAAGGATGGACAGGTCCGAACCTTCAAGACTGCCGAGGCGTCGAGAACAGATGTCCTCTCTGACATACACGCAAACTCCAGCCCGAGGCACAAAGGAGTGCTCCAATTTGTACCCAGGGTAGGAGAGATACGAAATATCAGCCGGAGAGGAAACCTGCGTCTCGGTCAGGAAGAGCAAGGCCGGCTTCGCCGTCTCGAGATGGTAGTGGACGGCGTTTAGGTTAGAGTTAAGTCCCCTGATGTTGCAGAAATTCACGGATAGCGTGGCAGGGGTCGCCTTGGTATTGTTGCTCTGTTTACCCCGAGCAGTAATGTTTTTGAGCGGAATTTTGCCCCCCCCAGAATACGCGGGGCAGCCTGAGCACCCACGCTCAGGATTGGAATAACATGGTCGTGGATGCTCAGCGAGGGATTCTCCAGGGGTACTGGTACCCTCCTGGGGTAGTCTTTTGTGTAATTCCGCTACCATGTTGATGGGGGGGGGGGATTGGGCCTCCGGCCACCTGCACTCACCAGACGAAACGCAGAAGCAGAGCTTCTACTTCACGCCGGTATTCTGTGAGGTCGTGGTACTAACCCGGCTCGAGCCGGCCCATACGTGCAACAGCAAAAACTGCTGCATGGCTCTACCACCGTTATTATATGAATCTAGCAAAAGGACGTAGCCATAAAAGCCCACTAACCTTAGGACCATGCTACGTGATATTGGACTGAGTTTAAATCTTGCACTTTATATGGCTGTAACCACATACCTCAAGGAATTACAAAAGAAAACTTCGTATTACCTACGTGAGAAAACCTTGCTCCAATAATTGACGCCGAGTTCTGAACTAACTTAATTTCAAGCTCTTAAAGCATACCGTTTTAAAAGCTCTAGTTTTTTGAATGCCTCAAAACAACTCCAACTTTGAAAACTGTGAGAGAAACAACAACAACAAACAAACTAAAAAATATTTAGTTTGTTCGACATTATATTCGGAGTGTTTTAGTGAGTTAATAATGTTTTTGTTCTGCCAATGACCTCTTATTTTAATTCTGTTGGTATTCGTGTCATACAATGCTCTTATTATTATTTTTGTAGCGTTGCCAAAACTATTTATAACAGATTAAAAATAACTCGGAATGTACAGTACGAATACTATTCAACTGATCTAAGAACTGATGTTAGTTTAAAAACATAAGATTTGCAATAAACTTTAAGTTATTTACATAACATTCGACATTTTATTATCTTTTCTTCTCGATCCATAAATAGTCAACTTCTGGACTCTCAACAGGGTTTTCCGTAATAGCTACGCTTGGGAGGCGAATTTGCGTTTACAGTTTGAGATTTTGCGCAAATTTGATGTTTTATTTATTTATTTAAAATCTTTATTGCATTCCCTTAGAAAATAAAAAACCGGTCAAGTGCGAGTCGGACTCGGGGTACCGAACAAATCCGTAGGTATATAAGTTAAAAGTATTAAAAAAAATATTATATGATGTAACTAAAAATGTATGCTTTTCGCAATTTTTTTTTAATGAGGACAGTGAAAGTGTTAAGATTCTGAGTTCACGGGAAGTACCCTGTAGATTTTGATTCCCTTGCGAATGTCGAAAATTTGCGGCATAAACGGCTGTATCTTTTGATTGCGTTAGCTCAGAAGTATTATTTTTTCACAGCTTCAAGGGACAGTAGGCTTGAGTATTTGGTTTGAATTTCAGCGTGATACCTCCACGCGTTCCTGAGAAAAAGGGGTCTTGACAGACAGACAGACAGACGGACAACAAAGTGATCCTATAAGTGTTCTGTTTTTTCCTTTTGTGGTCCTAAAAAGGATATATTAGGCGATATGAACACCTAAATGCATTTGTGTTTAATTATATTAAAAATAAAACTAAAATTTTTAAGTTAGAAAAAGGATAATAGTTATTACTGTAATTCTGAAGGTCTTATCAAACACTTCCGCTTAAAATTATATTAATTCTTTTCACCGTTACTGTTAACAAATCCAATCAATACAAAGTTTTTAGTTATTGTAATATGCTATCTACATTTATTTGAAAACTTTTCGACCGACATCCGTAGTAAAACTAGATTAAATGATATAGCCGAACAGATCAATAATGTTGAAATACCATATGTAAGACAGACAACCGATGGGGTAGAAAGGTTTTCAAGTGGCAGCCTCGTACTGTTAAGCGAAGTGTAGGTTGGTCCACCATGGAGTGAAGTCCTGAAAAGACATAAGTCGATGGATGCAGTTGGGTCAAGGTCGTATTTTGTAGCATTCCATGTTTAGCAGTGGACTTTACAATTGACAAAAACTTTAATGATGACGATGATGACTCTGGCCGATACAACTTGCATTATAACTAAACATATTTCAATTATAATAAGTTCCACTTAAAAAATGTAAAACCGGTTTCAAAGAAAATATTATTTCTACATAATAACTTCTGAAGTCAGTGTTAAGAAATAATATATCGAATAATTAGTAAATCCCTGAATTCGGAAGCTATTATGTTCAATTTTTTTTTTTAAATTCGGTTTTGCTTTTTTATGTTTCATTATTATACTCCTTTAAGTAAGTGGTCTAAGGAAGGTCTAAGTTCAAGGTAACAACCAGAATGTCGTTTCAATAAGTACATTAAAATCATCATTCCCTGTATTTCCACCATTAAGGATAGAATTTTTGATTGAAAAGCCTGAAGAATTCAATGAACCCCTATTGAATAAAAAAAAATCAATCACTGAAATCGGTTCAGCCAATTCCGGAAAATCGGTTAACGTACATAAAAAGTGATACGCGTCGAAAATAGAACTTTCTCGTTTTTTTAACTCAGTTAATAAAATATAAACTACATTTCAATTTTAAGATGAGGCAATCAAGTATCTATTATTATCAAATCTTTTTGCATATCTAGTTAATTAAAATTTTAATCTGTGCCCAACAGGGTCCATTAATTGTGTAGGTATCTAAAATTTAATTTTCTGTGTAACTTAATTAATGGAATGTTTTAAAGGTTTTGTATTGTATATTAAGGATTATTTTTAAACTGTGTAAACGCGCAATTAATATTTTATTATTTAAAAACGATATTTGATTATCGCGAATCGATATATCGCGTCCCATGACCATTGGGTGCTGCTAAGCACTTTCGACGTCAGCGGCCTTATAGCAAAAATTTGTATACTCGTATTTTAATCAGTTTCAGGCCCATATTAGAATCTGTTTCACGAAAGAAATCTCCTGGCTAAGGGACTCATCTCAAGGACTAATAAACCCATAGCTTATAAATCGAGATTATCAATAAACTACGTTTTGTAATAAGACCAGAGAGGAGTTTCTTTGAAAGTTTACCTACAATCTGATTAACATTTAGAATGCCAGTAAAGCAATAAATTACCGAGCACAGACAATTAGTATCGTAAAATCAGTTTATACGTTTAAGAAATTTTTTTTTCATCTACAATAAATGGTAAATAAATTGTAAATGAGGCGAATAAATTATTTTACAGCATTAATGTCCTGTGAAAAGTTTTAAAATTGAAAATAAATATAACATTTTATTAGAAGTGACAGCGAATTGCACTAGAATGTTATAAGACAAAAGTTTTTCATATTGATAGTGATCGTCTGTAAGAGATCGGATCAAAGATTAACGCTTTCAATATTGATATCGCTCGATCGTGCGAAAGCCGAATAAAGTTCAGAAAATATGTTACATCCGATAACGCTGTAATTTTATATTTATTTTCTTGAAGGATTTTTGTAACTACATTCAATCGTTTTATGGTCGAACTGACTTATTGTCACATAAAGCAGGCCTCCACCAAAGATTGCTTGCTGGGATATTTCCTATAATTGCCACGCTTAGCAAGTTGGTTGGCAGCCGCAGTTTTACTTTATGTTTAGTTGTTATCAGAAAGATGCTGCTATCTATCATCTATTTTATTCCTCTCTGTCGCATTTTATGACATCCACGGGATGATATGAGGTAATGGACACTGTTACACCACCAGTGCACGACTTAGTAACCTTAGTAACTTGGTATCCATACTTTTTTATCTGTGACAAAAAGAAAACATTTTATTAGAGTCAATCAGTATGATTGACTCTAATAAAATGTTTTCTTTTTGTTTTATCAATGTTGAAACACCATTCTGATTTATACAGGACATTTTAGAAAAAAATCTTGATGGAGAAAGCGTCTACTTACATATCTCACCATAATAGATATCAATAAAATAATTTACTATGTTTTATCAAATCAAGCTTATGGCCCATCGAAGTCTGAATAATATTCATCATACATAAACTAAATTGTTGTTTTAAACTAAATTGAGTAATTTTTGTATGTTATAAAGACACATTTGCAGACACTGACCTCTATTATACACTGGTATAATATATGCAAGTCAGTTGTTACAGACTAGGATGTATGGTATAAAGGTCTTATACCATACAGCCTAGTCTGAGGTGTATTTATTCACAAAACTCTCCTCAATATATTAATGCGTCACATTGCGAAGTTTTTGGGAGATCTTGGCGGCAGCTGTACCCAGCGGACAGCTAATAACGATAATATCTCAAGGAACGGATAAAAAAACTTAAGATGATTTATTTTATTTTACAGAATATAAGTGTTTGCTGAATTTAAGTAATAATTGTTTTTGTAAAATATCTAACGAACCAAATAACAAAAAAATGCATATTGAAATAACATTTTTATATGAGTCTAAAAGCCCTGATTTCCTTTATATTTTTACATAATGAATTTCCCAAACAAAAGTTTCGTTTTCCAAAAAAAATAGTCGAATAGATTATCGAAAGTTCATGCCGATCTCCTCATTATCATCATCACAGCCTCTCACAAGTCCACAGCTGAACATAAGCCTTCCCGAAGGAATGCGACAAAGAGCGGTCCCAAGCCACCTAAAGCCATTGACTTCGTGCATGTATTACCAAGTCGTCACTCCATCTAGTGGAGGAATGCTCTATAATTCGTCTGCCGGCACGAAACTGTCACTCGAGAACCTTTCGTCCATATCGATTGTCGGTTCTTCGAGCTATATGGCCGGCCCATTGCCACTTCAGCTTACTAATCCGTTGGGCTATGTCGGTCACTCTGGTTCCACTGCGGATAGTCTTATTTCTAAGACTATCACGCTGAAGAACCCCCGGCATAGCCCTCTCCATAGCTTGCTAAGCGACCTTGAGCTTCCTCATACGGCCAATAGTGAAGGGCTACGTCTCACATACATAGATTTTGAGGTATGCTTGACGTAGATGTGTCCTAATGTCCTGAACGCTGTCCAGCCGGGTTAAATCCGTCGATTCACCTCTCGGTCAAAGTTGGACTTACCTAGTCGGACTATTTATTCCAGGCAAACATACTAATCAACAACTTCGAGCTTAGTGCTACCAACAACTACTGGCAAAGGCGTGACATGGACGTTACACATGACTTTCGTTTTATCTTAAGACCTATACGTTGGGAGGCACTATTGAGGTCATTGAGTATAGTGCGTAGGTCCTCCAGCGATTCTGCCATGAGGCATACGCCATTGACGTTAATACCGTATACTTTCCAGTTCAGTAGCTTAAAAAACGTCTTCCAATGCAGCGGTGAAGAGTTTCGGGGATATAACATGTCCCTGTCTTAGACCTCTCTGCAGTTGGATGGGACGTACTCGGATATCCATCGTAGTTCTACTGTATAAATACATCAGCACTTCGATATACCGACAGTCAACTTGGCACAGCTGAAGAGACTGTAGCACCGCCTAAATTTCGACGAAATCAAAGGCTTTCTCATAGTCCACATACGCCAGATAAAGTGGCAGATTGTACTCTTCGGTCTAAGGGTATATATGTAGTCTATGGTGCTAAAGTCTTTTCGGCAACCGGCTTGCTCGAGAGGCTGAAATTCGTCCAGTCTACGTGCGAGATGATTCGTAATAACTTTCGAAAGCAGCACGTAGACGGACACGTAGCGGCGCAGAAGGAAAATCACTCTGTAGTTCTTTAAGAGAGCATTGACACCTTCCTTAAAGAACAAGACTACTGCTGTCTGCCCCACGCCTCCGGCGTAGAGCTACCATGTATAACGGAATTAAAGAGCTTCTGAAGGACTTGAACTACCGGTTTTCCATCCGCTTTCAGAAGCTCCCCTGTAATTCCATCCTCACCCGTGAACTTGTTGTTTTTAAGGTAAGGACGTCCGGAATATCATGGAAATAGTGTCATACACTTGCATGGGACTCCAACGATGACGCTTATAGCTGCACATAGAACCTCTCAATCTACCTCAAAATCTCAGGTGTCCCGGAAACGATACTGCCACATTCGGTCTTCAGCTTCAAAAGTTGGCTCATTATGGCAGACAGATTTATGGTAAAGACTTTAGAGCCCTAGTTCCGCTCAATCGCTTCAATGTTTGTTAAATGTTTTCAATGGATCATTGGATAGTATTAATTCATAATTGGACCCGGTAGGTGGCGCTGTTATCAAGATCCATAAATTACCCGTGCGGAGCCGGGGCGCATCGCCAGTGAAGATTAAAATCGACTTTCAAGCAAAAAAATTCATTTCTTGGCAAGGCAAGTTTTTGAAGTTTTGTTGTTTGTAATCGCCACTCTTGGTTGGTATGTAAGAGTGAGCTCTAAAACAGATCCTCTCTACAATGGTCCCATATCTAACTTACGAGTATATGAGGTGATAAGGGATATAATTCTGGGTCATGGGGTTTTTAAAATTCTTTTTCTGTTTTCAATTGAACTGACTCGTAGAGTTTTGGATTAGCCGTACGTAATTAGTTAATGGACATAGCTGGTATTTAATAATTTTAAGATAGCTCACAAAAAAAGACGTTCGTTCTTTGTTGGAATCCGCCATAACACTTAGGTACAATACGGTATTCGGTAGTAACTAGCCTTATAAATCTTATAAAATTCAAAATGCCTAAACCGTAAGGTAGTGATAATGTATCTAGTACAACAATTTATTCCAATGCGGCTTTGCATTTATTCATTACCATAGATAAGAGTTCTTTACAGCCTACCCTCCCTTATAGATTACATCATAGGAAAAATATTTTCCATAGTTTCCACGGTTGGCAGGTGGGTAGGCAACCGCAGATTTGATTTTGAGCTTTTATCAGCAAGATACTGCTGTCTATCGTCTATTTCAATTTTCCCGTATCGAATCCTACGATACCTACGGGTGATTTATGGTATTGATTTCTCTTTCTGCGTACATAGATTTTTACATACCAAAAATTATATGAAAGAAAAATATTGAACAAAATACACATAAACAGAAGTAGAAAATCTATTATTTTAACATGTCATTAAATGTACATATTAAAAACCATGTCGTGCCGGCTTTAGCGAAGCCTCCAACACTTATCATCCTATAGATGTAGTATGAGGAAAGGGAAATAAAATAGAAAATGATAACAGCTCAAATCATAACAAAAGACTGCGGTTGCAGCCACCAGCTGACCAAGTGTGTTAATCGTGGAAAATATTTCTCTCTTATAGACAATCTATAAGGAACAATAAGGAGATGATCTATGTTAAGTCACAGTCTAAGTGGACATTTGATAGGCTTTAATGAATTAATGCATGAAACATAAAAAGCAATAATAATAATGTCCTCCAGACCGAATTTCGGTCACGGTGGCCGGCAACGGAGACTAGCCATCGGCGAAGGACAGGATTATAGTGCCCAAATATATGTGGAAGCACAAGTGCACTCGCTATCATCTCACTCTCATAGTCCGATGAGACGGTAAACCGATACGACCGGAGAGAAATCAGGCGCAGGAGCAACGTCTTTAAGTACTTTCCGAGGCACGGAGGTGAGACACCGCCCACTTTCTAACTCCGGGCAGCTACTGACAATTTCTGGATGGAAAAACTCAATAACTGATTTGTTTTGGTTCGACTCGGGATTTGAACCTGGGACCTTATGATAAGCAGTTGCACTACTACAACTACTAGAACAACGAGGTAGTCAAAAGCAATAAAGATTTATAAGAACTGATGTCACAACCAAATGGGTTGTTTATGGGAATGAATAGTAACAATTAATATAATATGAGTTTGTTTACTTTTTCTTATGAGGTACTTCTCGCCTCGATCGTAATGGAATATAAATGTAAAATACGAAAGAAAGTTATTATAGTCGTTCTTTGCCTGTTGTATGTGACGATTTTGATTTTATTAATATTCTTTTTTCCTCGTAACTATCAAAGATATCTAGGTCGTGCGGTCTTAGTATTTCAGAGAAAATCCGTTGTTATTATAAGTCATGGAAAGATGGAATATCGGAATATTTTTAACACTTAATACAAAGTTCAATGTTCGTTTTCTACCTAGGTGGTAATGATATATGAACAGCGGCGCAGGGAGCGCTAAGAATCTCTAGTGGAGGTATGGTTGCTACCTTAGACGGCTCGATCTGGCAACATTTAACGCCAGCACTCTTAGGACTGTCGAGAAAATCCTGGAACTAGAAGAAGTGATTAAAAAGTTGCTCTGGCATATTGTAGGATTATCAGAGATCCGTAGAGAGAGGAACGACACCTCCTTGAATCCGGCAACTTGTTCTATCACCGGGAGGGTGAGAGTAAACAACTAAAAAACTTCTGTTAATAGGCGAAAATTTTAATTTAGATAATAATTAATCCTTTAACAGTATTTAAGGTTAGTTCTAATAAAATGCCTTGTAAATGAGGTGAATCTTTATCATACTCCAGATTCCTCACTAAAATATTTCGCATACTTAATGGAAAATTTCGAAGCGCAAACTGCAAATATAATACAAAAAGTAAGACTCCTTTTTATATTATATTTATTATAACACTTGTTATATTGTTCTAAATTATACATAATAATAATTTATATTGAACTAGCTATCCGTCCCGGCATCGCATGGGTGATTTGGGGATCTCGACAACTGCGCCAACTGCCTGGTCTAATTGTGAATTTAAACCATCCAGGGACCCACTCAAATACACACAAAAAAAATATGAAAATCAGTCGAGTTTTAGCGCGACTAATGAACAGCAATTGATTTTTATATATAGAGATAAACATCAAATATTGCCAGCAGCCGACCTAATCATGCAATAATATTTTTAGGGGAAGGAATACACATGACGATGCATTAGTCGTAGTCGCTTACTGTGTTATGGAGAGGGATATTTTTGGAGTTTCTCTGCGTAATAGAATTTGTATCGAACGCATTAGAACCAAAATAAATAACTTTTTTGTTATAGGATAGGGTGACAAACGAGCACACAGTCCACCTGATGGTAAGTGGTTGCTGTGGCCCATAGACATCTACGTTTATCCTCAATAAAGAATCAAAATGCAGATGTGTTGTCACCCGTGAAGACTAATATGGAATGCCTCTTTTGCAGTAAAAAAGGTATCCGGTTCTCTACACTCACCATACGAAACACAGCAGTGTTAAGCTGCTATTTTACGCTGATATTCTGTAGGAGAGTGGTCCTTCCCCGGTCGAGCCGAACCATTCGTGCTACAACTATACTACTAATATAGCTGCAGCATAGCTCAACCACGTAAAAATGAACATGAGTCCAGAAACCTGAAATGGCAAAGGACATAGCAATCCAACAACGGAACAAATGTTCTCAACTTGCAGCCTCGTACCGGTAAACGGAAGGTAGGTTGACAGCTTACTAGATATACGAGTAGAGACTTACCAGGTTTATGACATGCAGGAAGTCGGTGAATGCAGGCTGAAGACCATATTATAGCATTATTTACGGTAGGCCTATGTTCAGCCGTGGAATTGCATAAGGTTGTAGTGATAATGCTAATTTACATTATTTATAAACGATGTCATAATTTCATTATTTTAATGCCATTGAAAACAATGCACAGACAATAATTAGTGTAATTAATGATTGTAATGTGTTAACATTGTTATATTGTCATTTATTCGCATATAAATTGATGTATACATATTTATGATATTGTTAATATTAATTGATAGGAAGCAGCCTGAAACGATTAACGTTTATTATTTAAGAGATGAGAATTAATATGTCAAGGTTTGGTACACAGTAACCATTAGTGTAAACTATGAAGTAAACGTAACGACTTGTGGTTTTCATTACTCTGTAATAGCTTTGAATTCCATTACCATTTTCTTCAATTAAATCAAGCCAGTTAAAATAATATACATTAGTTCATATGATATGATGAATGGATATTATTTTCAGAAACTGCTATTTCTACAAGAAATGAGATCTTTTTGTTCATAAACGATCTTAAACATATTCCCATATATATATATTTCGCTGAAATAGCTAATGCTCAGGGTCGGTATCAGCCATTCGTTGTGATTATTGGCGCAATTTTCGATCGCATTATGTCTTCAGTGTATTTATGAGGTCGGTTATGGTTTTTATTGCTAAAACAGGCCACGAAACGAATGCGTAAAATTGAATTGTATAATGATCTCTTAAATATAATTGCGTAAAAATAATGGATGTGTGTGCAATTCGAACTTTCCTTTTACTGGCTAATTGTAAGTTCGATTTCTTTTTTTAGATACAAAATCGAAATTTAATGAAACATACAATATCATACCTTATAATTACGGTTTATACCTTATATTGAAATAATTGCACAATGAAAACCTTATGCGTATAAAATTGGCGACAGTACCATTATTTGTTCTCGAGATACGCGAGACGAAATGAGTTCACTTACTTACGATTGTACACACACAGATGTTCACAGTAAGAACAGTATAAGCAGACTCTAGGGACTCGAAACATAAATTATATAGCCGTGTGGTGGCGAGAAGAAAAAGACAATCCGTCCCTCAAAATCATCCCGTTGGTGTCGTAAGAGGTGACTGGAAACTATTACTAATGCGTTTCGACTGTCGGACATTTGTAAATTACCTACTTCAAAACTTACCATTAAATTTTGATGAAAGGTAAATACCCGATACCAAAATTTAAAAAGAATAAAAATATTTCCACAGTTGCTGCGATATTGAGCAGAAATTATTTCACTCTTTATAGTGTTTGAAGTTGTTTTTTATATTTTACCATAAGCTTAATTATTATAACCTTCTTCAAGAACTAAGGACTAATATTGCTTTGTTACATTACAAGGTTTTCATGTCCTAATTTTATACCTTTAGGGGTAGAATTTTTCCTTTAAATTTATATGGGACCATCTCTGAAGTTCTTTTTAGAATATGGACAGGCGAGCATATAGTCAACCTCATGGTAAGTTCATGCTGTGGTCCATAGACTTCCACATCTCTCCTCGGTTAAGAATGCTAATGCGTTATATCCCTAAAGGACTTAGTTGGATTGACCCGTTAACAGTAAAATGTATCTCTGGTTCTCTACACTCATCATACGGAACACAGCAGCAATTAGATTTCACCATGGTATTCTGTGAGAGTGTGATCCTACCCTGGTAGAGCTGACCCATTCGGACTGCAACCATTATAAAACTGCAGCGTAGCTATATCAACATAAAAACCACGTACCACGTAAAGCTTATATAATACAAATTCCGAGTAATCGTTGAACAGAGAACATAAAAACATAGGCGTCGAATATAGAATCCTTTCTAAGTCGTTAAAGAACAATTAATTACTTGAGTAATCGAAAATAAACAAAAAACAATGTATTTATATATGACACGACATTTTTGTTAATTTTACCGACGTGCATAATTTTTAAATAATACAGATTTTTTTGTGAGAAGGTCATAATGTTAAAGGTGAATACATTTTTTCGCCGCCATAAACTGTGATTTTTAGTTAAAAAAATGTTTCTGACAAGGCTATTTGGAACTTGTCAGCGCCTTACCTCCTACAGCAGGAAGTTCACATGCAGTAAACATTTACGGGCTGATGAAGAAGTGGATATATTTAAACTGAAATTTGGAACTCCGAAAATTGAACCCAATACCGCAACTTCTAAATGGGAAGCGTTTTTATTTTTAGTTTTGCAAGGTTTGGGATGTTACGCATGGATTTATTAGAACGTAAGTACGCAGTAGTAAGTAGTTCAACCGTCAACATTCTAAAGCTAGAGCAAAGTTGTGATTTTGAATTCTTAGCACTGTTTTACTAGTTTTATTACGTGGTACAGCCATGCTGCAGCTATATTAATAGTATAGTTGTAGCACAAATGGGTCGGCTCGACCGGTGAAGGACCACGCTCTCACAGAATACCAGCGTAAAATAGCAGCTTAATGCTGCTGTGTTTCGTATGGTGAGTGTAGAGAACCGGAGACCTATTTTACTTTAAAAGAGACATTTTATCTTAGTCCTCATTGCTGACAACGCATATGCATTTTAATTCGCAAACGAAGATATATGTAGATGTCTATGGGCCACAGCAACCACTTACCATCCGGTGGACTGTGTGCTCGTTTGTCACTCTAATTTTATAAAAAAAGTTATTACTGCAGAAAGGAAACACTGTGGAAATGTCAGCTATTTGAGAAATAACAAGCAATGCGAGTACATGTGAAAACCTCTAAGCTGCACAGCAGTTCGCTATTATACGCCGCTAGATGGCACTATAACTAACTTTACGGCAGGCGTATAATACCTGTGACCAGCAGCGACGTTAAAGGTAAGAAATATCTGTGGTACTGCGATCTTAAATCCATCTACCAAGCGTCACAAATCCTTCCTACAACGTAAGAGGTCCAAGTTCAGTTATGGACTTTTGCGGACCGATACTAATGATTATTACTATACATATTTACACGAAATAACATAAAAAGCTTTCTGTGATACGGAAAATATAACTCCACTTAACCTCCTTTTTTCACACTGCGGACTTATGGTTTAGTTTATATAAATGTATATTCTACTGTTTCTTAGAACGAAGGTTTATGAGGGTTTTCAGGAAAACTATTTTTATTATTCTCGTACTCCCCGAGTAATCGGCTTATTTATATAGTACTTTGGAGAAAGGATCTATATTTAGCATGTAATATTATGAAATGTTTTGTTTTGATATAAAATCGCAGACATGCGTAATTTTAACATCCTTTTCATTTACTTAACCACCATCAACTGCTGGACATGGGTTATACCATAATAGGGGGAGTTTCTGCAATCACCACACTTGGCAGGTACAGGCACAATCGAGTTAGCAACGTTTCGCACCTTTGCTTACATTCCGTCGCCGGTAATTTGCATGTCACGAACGCGATAGCCACATCGCTGCCTATCAATGAGGTCTGGAATTACTTTCCCTAAATCGACTTTTTTGGTACCCTACTAGCGGGAAATGGTGGAATCATAGGCCGCTTATTCTTGCCACTTTATCAAAATTAATAGTACCGGTAGTTGTTGGGAGCACTAAGCTCGAAGTTTTTTTTTATAGGATAAGGGTGACAAACGAGCACACAGTCCACCTGATGGTAAGTGGTTGCTGCGGCCCATAGACATCTACATCTATCCTCGTTTGCGAATCAAAATGCAGATGCGTTGTCACCCGTGAGGACTAAGATGGATCCGTGCGACAGCAAAAGCTGCCGCGGGGCTCTACCACTGTTTAAAACGGGTATGTTTACCTTGGACAAATAGTCCGACTAGGTAAGTTCAACTTCGACCGACTCGACGGATTCAGTTCGATTGGGCAGCATTTGGGAAATTACGACACATCTTCTTGTCATGTATACCTCAAAACATGAAAACGAGATTGTATAACCAGTGCATGTTGCTAGTGATTGCTTATGGAACTTACACTTGGTCTTTCACTGATGGCCGTATGACGAAGCTCAAGGTCGCTCAGTGAGCTATGTTCGAGGTTTCTCTGCGTAATAAACTTAAAACTGAGTATATCCGAAGTAGAACCAATGTAAACGACATAGTCCAACGGGTCAGTAAGCTCAAGTGGCAATAGGCCGGCCATATAGCTCAAAGAACCGAGAACCGATGGGGGGAAAAAGCTTCTCGAGTGGCAGCCTTGTACGGACAGGTGTAGTGTAGATGATTTTAGGTAATTATAGAATTTTAAATGTATTTAATAGTTTCTACGGCCGTTTACGACAACATTACTTACGTTCGCAACATACTCCCTCAACGCCGAAAGTGACACCTTGTACAATTCTTTGCATCTAGATACCCTGTCCACTGTTATCTTCATAACAGGAATGTTTAAATAAATATTTTGTTGTATTTAAGAATGTACATGAGCTGCCAATTTTGTGGAAATTTTTGACAATTACAGAAAATTACCATTAATCTATCTCTTGTTGTAGGTTTTCCCCCCACTAGATAGAGTGACGACCTGGTAACACATGCAGGAAATCGATAGATGCATGTGGCATAGGACTGTGCTTCGTGGCATTCCTGGGAGGGGGCCTATGTTCAGCAGTGGACTTGTGAAGAGCTGTAGTGATGATGATGTTGAATCAAAATTAAACAATTATTCAGTAAGATTGAAAAATTTACTTCCCATATCAGATCAGATCGATGGTAAGAGTTACTCGCAAGGCGTCAGAGCCGTGGAGCGCTCGTCTCTGTTCGGACAGCGGATAATTCACAAACACCATGTATGTTATTTGAGGATTGGTCACGAAACAAATTATCATCATCAATCATTTTAATTATTATAACAAAAGGGTTTATATAGCAGCCTTGAGTCCCATGAAGCTATAAAACCCAAATGGCTAACAGCACATACATCACAAAATAAACAATGCGGAAAAAAGAAAAAGAAAATTCAAGGTGTATTTTTATTTGCAATATTGATATATTTCAACATCATCATCATCACTATTATAGCCCGTCGACTACTGAATATAGGCCTCCCCATAGATTATCACAAAATATGGTCCTAAGCCACCTGCATTAATTAATCTTGATATATTTATTGGAATCTGATAACAGAATATAAAATCTAAGTTTATTTCTCACACTATTAGGCTCAATACGCCTGAACTGACGCTGAGTCGAGTTAAAGCGACACTTCAAATACTTTGCGAACAGAATGTGGTTTCGCGAATACGGGGCAGGCCATAATAGTAAGTTTTTAACGCTTAACTAGGCCAGTAAATTGTTTACTTTGTTCAAGGGAAAGTGTTACCTTTGATCATAATAATTTAGATTGAAAATGAAAATATATATATGTCAGTAAGTTTTGTATCGGGGAAAAACGCTATGGCTTCTTCCCTCCGATCCGCCGGTGGCCCGTGTTGCTCTACGTTTAAGACATCTTTATTGTTACATACCTCAGACCAACAATCAAAGAAAGACGGAGCGATGCGTATTATTTCAAATGGTGCAAAAATTGAGCCAAAATCATGCATGCTATATATCTAAAACCATTTGCAACCAACACAGTACTATTAAGCGCATAAATGTGTGCAATTAATTAGAAAAAGAACCAATGTTATAGATGCTCTATTTCATTGCGAGAAACTTAAATGGAAACGGCCAGAGTATATAGAACGTATAGAAGATAAAATATGGACTAAGAAGATCACCACATGGAGTGGCCCTACTGGAAAACGAAAAAAGGTAGATTTTTAAAGAGATGGACGAATGAAATTAAAAAGTTTGCGGGGACAAAACTGAGGGAAAAGGCTTATACTCGTAGAGAGATAAAACAATTAGATAATTATTCATTGAAATGTTTCAAGAAGTAGGTACTTATTATTGACAAGCGATCCACCCCGGCTTCGCACGGGCGATTTCTGGATCTCGACAACAGCGCCACCTACCGGTTCCAAATGAATCTAAACCATCTAGGGACCCATCTAAGTACACACAAAATATTCATCAAAATCGGTAGAGCCGTTTCAGCGAGACTAACAGACAGCAATTGTTTTTTATAAATTAATTATTATGATTATTTAATTTATTTTAATATTTTTTAGGGTTCCGTACCTCAAAAGAAAAAAACGGAACCCTTATAGGATCACTTCGTTGTCCGTCTGTCTGTCTGTCAAGATCCTTTTTCTCAGGAACGCGTGAATGTATCAAGCTGAAATTCATATCAAATACTCAAGTCTACTGTCCCTTGGAGCTGTGAAAAAATCAAACTTCTAAGCCAACGCAATCAAAAGATACAGCCGTTTATGCCGCAAATTTTAAACATTCGCAAGGGAATCAAAACCTACAGGGTACTTCCCGTGAACTCAGAATCTTGAAATTTGGTTCGAAGCAACGTTTTATAGCACAGATAAAGGAAAAATTGCGAAAAGCATACATTTTTAGTTACATCATATAATAAAAATATTTTTAATAATTTTAAACTTATATACCTACGGATTTGTTAGGAACCCTCAGTGCGCGAGTCCGACTCGCACTTGCCCGTTTTATTCTATCTGTTATAATTTTAATGCAAAATTTAAAATATTTAATGAAATTAATAATTAGTGAAATGTATTTTAACATTATTAAGGAAATAAATGGTTTTAAAATAGTAATGAAAAATATATGCGTCCAGAAGTGAACTTTTGTACAACTGCTAGACGAATATCTAATTGTATGCTATGGTTTCGGCATGTCTTGAAATGTACGCATTACTTCGTCTCTCTTTCTTTGTCAGTCTGAGGTTACACACACATAATGCTGTTTTGTAATTAATCCAATAATCATACAGCAAAACAGATATTCCCCTTATAGATTTTTATGTTAAAAATCATGAGAAATTAAAAATTATTTAAACAAGACAGAGTGATAGAGCTACATTATATTAGATTTTTTATAGAGAGAAATTGATCGACTAGACAAGAAAAGGACCGCGCTCTTACTAACGCATAATTTCAGTCTAATGGTGCTGTGATTTATTATATGATGAATAAGATACAAAGACCCTTTTTAATGGTTGTATATAACGAGGCAATTCGTCTTGGTCATCAATGATGGCAGCGCTTCTGTATTTTGATTCTTAATCAAGGATAGATAGATGCAAGTGTCTATAGTGCACAGCTCGGTGTAACATCAGGTGGAGTGTTCGCGTGTTTGTTGCCCTTACTGATTGAAAAAAGAAAAGAAAAAAGTACTTATCGTCATTAGTTTCATTTTGGTGTTACAGAAGACATACAACATTCACAAAGATTTTCTTCTTAAAAGTCTTAATAGATAAAGAATATTTTAAGAAGCCGTATATTAAGGCAATACTGACCCATGCTTTACCTAAAATGTTCCAAATAAATGCGGATATAACCAATCATTTATACTATAAAACATTGATCTATGAAGAAGATTAAAGATTTTTTGTTTATCCGGCGATGCCTTTTAACAGCACGCAATTTTCTTTGAATCAATCACTTTAAGGGATTCGCCAATTATTCTACGCAACGCAATAAAATATATCGGGAAAATTTGTTTATTATTATATAACGTAGTAGTGCCGTATAGTGGCGGTTAAGAATATCCACTACCCCATATCTTCCCGTGGGTGTCGTAAAAGGCGACAAAGGGAAACAGGCAGGAGATGGGCCGCAACCTTTTATTACAAGGTAGAGCCAAAATCCCGAAATCTTTCAGCTCGAGTTATAAAACCATTTTCAATGGCTAGAAGACTGCTATGAAGTGGACGATATGAATGACAAGCTCGTGGAAACTGTCCATGCGGTCGGAGCTAAGATCTGCAAGAACCGCCGCAGAAGAACACAAAAACTCTCCGATCACACTCTTAATCTCATGGCTGTTAGACGGGAGATGAAGCTACATTCTTCAACAAATTTGACAGCATACAGGCAACTGAACAGACAGATCTCCAAATGCATGGGGCGGGACTTACGCAACTTTAATACAACTTGTATTGAAGAAACGATCGAGCGGAACGAAGGCTCCAAAGTCTTTGCCATAGATCTGTCTGCCAAAAAGATCCAACTGTTAAAGCTGAAAGCAAGTGTGGCATCATTAAATTCATTAAATTCTTCTCCTACTGTCGCCGAATCATTGCTTAAATAAAATGTAAAGGCTTGTTCAAATACTTTTAAATTCCATAGAGTATTGCCAAAAGATATCGTTAAATATTTTAAAACTTTTGATGTTAAGAAAACGACAGACTTATGGGGGATTTCAGTTAGTTATTTTATCTATAATAGATATAATAGCACTTTATCTAACCACTATATAAATAGGTATATACACTACATATATATAATATATATATAATACAATAAATATATACTATATATATAATACAATCGTCGAATCTGGTGTGTTTCCTGACTTAGTGAAACATAGTAAAATTATACCTTTATTTAAATTTGGTAGTACATTAGACCCCGCCAATATAAGACCAATTTCTGTACTACCAACATTTAGTAAAATTTTTGAAAAAATAATTTAAGATCTGATGTTAAGTTTCTTTAATTTTAATAAATTTCTACATAAAAATGAATTCGGTTTTACAAGGGGTCGCTCGCCAACTGACGCTGAAGTTACGCTTATGTAACTTATTTTTTTTGCATGGGAGAATTCAGAGAATGCTTTGGGTATATTTTGTGAGCTTGCCAAGGTCTTCGACTGTGTTCACGATGAGACATTAACCAGGAAGCTACAGTACTATGGTGTTAAGAACACAGCGCTTAAACTTATTATTTCATATTTAAGTAATAGAATGTAGAATGTTATTACCAATGTTAAAAGTTCTTCCGGGTCACCTGTACTAATGGGTGTCCCTCAGGACTCGATTCTCAGCCCATTCCTGTTTCTAGTGTGTATTAATGACTTACCTTCACTTGTAGGGGATAATCATGATATAGTATTATTTGCTGATGATACTTCCTTGATTTTTAAACTTAAACGTCAATCATTTAAATGTGACGAAGTGAATAATGCAATATCAAAATGAGTGCATTGGTTTAACTTTGATAATCTACATTTAAACGGAGATAAAACTAATTGTGTTAAATTTACAACAACGAATGTTA
Organism: Parnassius glacialis; assembly: GCA_033319125.1. Taxonomy (NCBI): domain Eukaryota; kingdom Metazoa; phylum Arthropoda; class Insecta; order Lepidoptera; family Papilionidae; genus Parnassius; species Parnassius glacialis. Next base: position 39,749,534 of record JAVANC010000021.1, on the reverse strand, counting down.
GAAATCTGAATACCAATGTGTTTTTAAATGGGGAAGAACTGAGCCCTGTTGTATACACTGTTTTTCTTGGCATCACTCTCGACGCAAAGCTTCAGTGGGGCCCCCATATATCAAATTAGCAAGCTAAGTTCTGCAGCCTATTCTGTAAAAATGATTAGAGGTCTCACTAGTGTCGAGACTACTAGATTAGTTTATTTCAGTTATTTCCATAAGCATAATGTCTTATGGGATTTTGCTATGAGTAAATGCGGCTGATTCAAAACTACTTTTGTTTTACAGAAGAGAGCTATTTACATCTAAAACCGAGAGAGTCTCTTAGAGTTAAATTTAAAGAAATAAATATATAAACTTTGGCCTCTCAGTATATTTACGAAAATTTAATGTATGTTCACAAAAACAAAGGTAGTTTTAGTAAAAAAGTGATATACATTCTGTAAACACTAAGAACAAACACAAGCTAGTGATACCAGTTTCTCGACCCCAAAAAGTCAGTAATTCGTTCTTGGGGCAATGAATAAGCTATCTATTACCAAGTTTAAATGTTTTATTAAGCTGAAACTGTATAATTGAATACATGGTTGATAATAACCCCTGGGAATGAGGTGGTCACTTCCAAGCAGTTTCTAAAATAAATTTTGTAAATAGTTGGTAATCATTTATATTGTAAAATTTATTTAAAAAAAAGTCCCGCTGGGTTTCTTGCTGGTTCTTACCAGGAAAGAGGATTTTTTCGAACCAGTGATAAAGTAAAAAATAACTTTCAATAGGAATTGCTCATGTAATATATATTGAATAAAAAAAATATTCTATTTTATTCTATTCTATTCATCGTTTCCTGGACACCTGAGTTTTGAGTGAGATTGAGAAGTTCTATGGGCAGCTGTACACGTCATTGTTGGAGCCACACGCAAGTGTGAGTAACGATCCAAGAGCGAGTCTTATCCGACACTATTCCGAAAATATCCCGGACGTCAGTCTGAGCGAGATTAGAATGGCTCTCTAGCACCTTAAAAACGGCAGACCCCAGATGAGGATGGAATTATAGCGGAGCTTTTGAAAGCGGGTGGAAAACCGGTACTTGAAGTCCTTCAAAAGCTCTTTAATTCCGTCCTTCATGATGGCACTACTCCGGAGGCGTGGAGCAGAAGTGCGGTGGTTTTGTTTTTCAAGAAAGGTGACAACGGTCCCTTGAAGAACTACAGACCGATTACCCTTCTGAGCCTCGTCTACGTGCTGTTATCGGGAGTCATTACGAATCGTTTCGCACGCAGACATGACGACTTCCAGCCTCCCGAACAGGCCGGTTTCCGAAAGGGCTTTAGTGCCATAGACCACATACACACCCTTCAGCAAATTTTACACAAGTAAGAGGAGTATAATTTTCCACTTTGCTTTGCGTATGTGGACTATGAGAAAGCCTTTGATTCCGTCGAAATTTGGGCGGTGCTGCAGTCCCTTCAGCGGTGCCAAGTTGACTGTCGGTATATCGAAGTGCTGAAGTGTTTGTATAGTAGAGCTATGATGGCTATCCGAGTACAGAATCAGAGTACGAAACCTATCCAACTGCAGGGAGGTGTAAAACAGGTTGAAGTTTTATCCCCGAAACTCTACACCGCTGCATTGGAAGACGTTTTCAAGCTACTGGACTGGAAAGGATGCAGTATGAACATCAATGGCGAGTACCTCACTCACCTTCGATTTGCCGACGATATAGTCCTTATGGCAGAATCGCTGGAGGACCTAAGCACTATGCTCAATGACCTCAATAGTGTCTCCCAACGGATAGGTCTTAAGATGAACATGGACAAAACAAAAATCGTGTTTATCGTCCATGTCACACCTATGCCGGTTGTTGTTGGGAGCACTATGCTCGAAGTTGTGGATGAATATGTTTACCTGGAAGCAATAGTCCGACTAGGTAAGTCCAACTTTGACCGAGAAGTCGATCGACGGATTCAACTTGGCTGGGCAGCGTTCGGGAAACTACGACACATCTGCTCGTTAAGCATACCTCAAAACCTGAAAACGAAATTGTACAACCAGTGCGTGTTGCCAATGATGACTTACGTGTCTGAGACGTGGTCCTTCACGGCTGGCCGTATGAGAAAGCTCAAGGACTTGTGAAGGACTGTAATGATGATGATTATGATACATATATATTATGTAGCTGTGTGTTTATGTGTAATAAGTGACAATTTTTGTTTTGTTTTTGTGCAAAAAGCGTGTACAATTGAACCCACTAGTCGTCTCCTTACGCTAGTTAACTAAAATGGTAAATAATTGATTATTTCTTTAAAACAAAAAAAAACTTATAATATTTTACGCAAGTGTCAAGCAACGTAAATTCCAATTACAAAATTTGTAACTACAGTAAAGAATTTCATTCGAAAATCTAGCGGAGCCCAATTGTATTAGTATAACTCCAATCCACGCAAAGATTTTTAGCGTTCAATTACCTACGAATACTTAAAGGTAATATCTCTGCGCTGTTGCCGAAGCTTTTCTCAACCTTCCGGCGGTAAAAACCGAGATACCTACAACAAGCAGCGAAAAGTGTCCCTATGCTCCGTAGCGACCTTATTTTATCATCTTACACAATGGTGTCATTTGGGTTCAACAAATAACTACATACGCATCTATGTGCCATCTTTTCTACCGCCAAACTGTGCGATTGTGTTTTTGTCGGATTACTATATTCAAGAAACGTTTCGTTCTCCGTAAAAAAATGTTTTATTTTTTTTTTAGAATAGAATAATTTTTTATTCAATATTGATTATTACATAATACTTATTGAAAGTCATTTTTTATTTACCACTGGTTCGGAAAACACCCCAGTCCTGGGAAGAACCCAGCGGGACTATTTTTTTCAAACATATTTTACTTAACAATAACTTCGTTTATACAATTTTTAAATGATTATTCATCGAACCAGCATGGTGGCGATCACCTTATTCCCAGGGGTTATCTTCAGTCATGTATTCCTTGATATTATAATAACCCTTTTTGTACAGTTTTTCTTTAATAAAACTTTTAAACTTGTTTAATGACAAACTTCGAATATGTTCTGGGATTTTGTTGTAAAAGCGTATACATTGCCCCATAAATGAATTACTGATTCTGTGGAGTCTAGTAACCGGCATTACAAGCTTATATTTGTTCATAGTGTTTAAAGTATGCACATCCTTATTCTTAATAATAATAATAATAATATAAAACATGGCTTAAGAGGGTCCTCGAGCTGTACAGGGTTGACTGTACAGTTCGAGACTTCCTCGGGCAGTGTACGGGGCAGTGGAGTACGACCCTTTGTCATCTAGGCGAGCGGATGATGGCTGCGGAGAACCACATAAGGATAAGAAGGGGTATCTTCCAGGGGGACTGTTTGAGTCCAATATGGTTCTGCCTCTCTCTGAACCCTCTTAGTACATTACTGGAGGGTTCCGGGAGGGGATTTCAGCTTCGGAGAGGAGGTACAAAAGTGACCCACCTTTTCTATATGGATGATCTCAAGTTATTCGCCTCCAGTCGCTCTCATCTTATGGAATTGCTAAACATCACTTGTGATTTTAGCAATTCTATTAGAATGGAGCTGGGGACGGATAAGTGTGCGGTCCTCCATGTTGAAAGGGGAAGGGTTGCTAACTCTGAGGGCATAGACTTATCTATGCCCATCAACATAAAGACCCTTTCCGAGGCTGAAACATACGGATACCTGGGTATGTCACAGAACATCGGTGTAGATGAGGCGGGTATGAAACAGTCAGTTTGCGATGTGTTTTATGCACGCTTGACCAAAGTGCTTAACAGCCTTTTGTCCGGTGTGAATAAGACGCACGCATATAACGGTTGGGTCATGCCTGTTCTCATGTATACCTTTGGCATACTCAGGTGGACTCAGACCGAACTGAACGCTCTGGACAGAAAAGTCCGCACTATAATGACGTCCCACAGGATGCATTATCCGAGATCGTCAGTAATGAGGCTGTACTTGCCGCGGAAGCATGGTGGACGCGGCTTTTTAAGCGCGCTTACCATGCATAATCGCGAAGTGTGCAGCCTCCGTAATTACTTTCTGACGAGAGCGGATGATCCATACTATAGGGGCGTTATTTGTTGTGATAAAGGACTTACCCCTCTATCCTTAGCCAACGAGCAATGGCAAGACCCGGCAGTACAGAGCATTTCCGACCGGGAGACCGTATGGAAGGAGAAAGAGCTCCACGGGAGGTTCTACAAGGCTCTACATGAGCCTTTCGTAGACACAGTCGCCTCCCTCCACTGGCTACGTTTCGGTGACCTCTTTGGGGAAACCGAGGGTTTTGTTTGTGCGATACAGGATCAGGTTATTAAGACCAACAATTATCGGAGATACATCCTAAAGGATGGCACTGTTGACGTCTGTCGAGCTTGTCGCCATCCCGGTGAGTCACTTAGGCATGTCATCTCCGGTTGTTCGACGCTTTCTAACTCTGAGTATTTGTACAGGCACAACTTAGTAGCCAGGATTCTACACCAGGAGCTCGCTCTGAAATACGGTCTCGTGGATCGGAAATTGCCGTATTATAAGTACTTGCCGGAAGCCGTGCTCGAAAATGACCGCGCCAGGCTCTACTGGGACCGGGCCATCATCACAGACAGGACTATTCTTGCGAATAAGCCTGATATTGTGCTGATGGACCGGGCACAGTCAAGGATATTTTTGGTCGACATTACCATTCCTTATGACGAGAACCTCGTGAAAGCCGAAACAGATAAACTGACTAAATATCTGGACCTGGCTCACGAGGTGACTGACATGTGGGGTGGATTGCCGGCCGAAATTATACCTGTAGTCGTCTCTGCGAACGGGTTAATCCCAGTCAGCCTCTCGGGTCATCTGAGGCGACTGGGACTCCGTGACGGACCGCTCCAAGCTCAAATGCAGAAGGCGGTGCTCCTCGATACCGCCCGCATCGTCCGCCGGTTTCTTTCCTTTTCCCCCTAACCCTCGGCCGTTTGGTCTCCCCTGCCGAGGGCTTCCATCTGGTTGGGTTTTTATTTATTTATGTATTTTTTATGTATTTATTTTATTTTGTTGATAATTATGTATGTTTATCATTTTCATTTACAATTATATATTTATACAGCCCAACCAGATGAGAAAACTATATAGATACCCCATAATAATAATAATATCATTTATTCGCTTATACATGGTACATCAGAGGTGACACATAGTTGCATATTTTACAAGGTCCACATGTTTACCACATCTGGCATGCGAAAATTATTATTTAAATAAAAATAATTCATTATGTACATAGATTAAATAAAACCAAATAAATATAAATTAAAAAAGTTAAAATTACAATAATAATTTCAAGCAAAGAAGTTAATTATGTATTATTCAATTAAATTAAATTAACTATGTATTATTATTCAATTAAATTAAATTAAATTAAATTAAAATTACAATCACTATTTAATTATGTATTATTAAATTAAATTAAATTAAAATAACAATCATCATGTCATCATTCAAAATTACTATCATCATGTCAATCATTATAAATATTAAAAATTAAAATGTCAAAAGAGTATACAAATTATTACACAACAAGATTTTATTCATTTAAAAATTGTTTTACGTCATAAACACATTTTAATAATAGCCAGCTTTTGAGTTTAGTTTTAAATTTACCAGTTTCTTTCTCTTCTTTAATACTTACTGGAAGTTTATTGTAAATCTTTACACTCATCGCGTAACAGCCATTATGATAAAAGGCAGTTTTAGGTATACGTTCTAAAACTAGTCTACTAGATTTTCGTGTGTTACGTAAATATACCTCAGATGCTTTTTTGTACATATGTAAATTCTTTTTTACATGAACACTTGCTTCAAATATGTACATGCCTGGTAAAGTTAGTATGTTCAATTCCTTAAATAAGGGCTTACACGAATCATACCATTTGGCCCATTTTTTTTGAGCTATAAAAGCTCTTTTTGAATAAGAGCTATTACCCCAAATTAACAATCCGTATCTTAGTATTGTTGCAACATACCCATGATATGCAATGAGTGCGGTTTGACGTGACGATGTTCTTCTTAATTTATTCAAAATATATACAAACCTATTAATTTTATTACAAATTTCGTCAATATGAACTATCCAATTACAATTACTATCTAGTTTTAGTCCCAGAAATTTCTTCTGATCGTTTTCTTGCACTTTGTCATTATTATACCTTATGTCAAGGTCTAGTTTCTTTCTACTATTACTATAAAATTGAACATAACAGGTTTTGGCGATATTGACCTTTAAATTATTATCATGTAACCATGAAACGACATCATTTATTGCGCATTTAATGTCATTTTCGTAATAATGTTTATTTCCATAATTATTTTTTATGATCAAAGATATGTCATCCGCAAATAAAATGCATGGGAATGGAGTTGAATCCGGTAAATCATTTACATAAATTACAAACAAAAAAGGCCCAAGAACGCTTCCCTGAGGAACTCCAGTGTACTTAAAAACTAGTCGCGATCTAAATTTTGTCAAAATATTATTTTTGTTAGGGCTCATAACTTCCACACACTGTTTTCTTGATGATAAGTATGATTCTATCAATTGCAATGTCAGTCCTCTTATCCCATACTTTTCTAGCTTACTTAATAAGGTGTTATGGCAAACAAAGTCAAATGCTTTTGACATATCGAAAAATACACTTGTTACATTTACCTTATCATCTATTGCATCGGTGATTCTTTTTAGTAAATCAAAACATGCCATCATGGTTGATTTGTTTTGCTGAAAACCATACTGTTCTTTTTTTATAAAATTATGTTCATTAAAGTAATGACTAAGCCTACTGTGCATAGCTTTTTCAAAAATTTTGGAGAAAACTGACAAAATAGTTATTGGGCGATAATTGTTCATATCTTTCTTATCGCCTTGCTTAAATAAAGGCTTGACCAGAGATAGTTTTAATGACTCTGGAAAAACACCTACTTCGAATGATAAATTTATCAGATATGAAAGTACAGGCGATAGTTCATCCTTGCAGTGTTTAATGACTTTCGTATTTACACCATCATATCCTTCACTTTTAGAATTTTTTAAATTAACTATTAATGCCTTAATCTTATTAAAGCTATTTATGTTTTTATGCACATACATTACATTCTCATAAATATATTGCGATGCCAAAGTTAATATGTTTATTTCTTTAATTTTTTATTTGAGGGACTCCTTAATAATTGAACTGATATTTAATTGTAAAAAGTTTTCATGCACTTAATTTAATGCAAAACGGCTCGTTAAAGAAAACAAACTTCAATAATTTAAAATTTAAAATTTTGTACAGCCGACTTCAATATAAGTTATTAAGAATAACTGAAAAACTATTGGCTTGACCTTGATCAAATTATATATGGGACCACACGAGAACTTCCAGCTTTGAAATAAAAAAAGAATTATCGAAATCGGTCCACCCAGTAAAAAGTTATGAGGTAACACACATAAAAAAAACAAAAGAAAATACAGTGGAATTGAGTACCGTCTCCTTTTTGAAGTTCGGCAAAAAAGGAGGAGGTTCTCAATTCGATGGTATGTTTTTTAATATCTGCCTTTGATTTTAATATTCGGTTTCATTGTATAGTGTAATATTATGTATTCGTATCGATTATAAATTGATGTTTTTTTTTTAATTAGTATTTTATTTTAAGTTACAAATACAATCATATTGAAGAATATAAAACAGTTGTGGATTAACCTCGACCGACAAACGATTCTCACCAGAACTATACAATAACGTTGGACTTAATCGAATTGGCACTGAATAAAGTACGGCAATATATTAAATACCGAACAGTCTTTATATGATTCACTGTTATAAAATGAACACAGAAAATCAATCATAACACATTTAAATAGAATACAATACGGCCAAGCATTTTCGTACTTAATATTTAATTTAAGATTAAAGCAATACCTTATATTTCTCCACCAAAACATATCTAAATTTGGTAATTAAGAGATGTTTTGGTGTTCTTTTGGAGAAGCGCATATTTTAACTTTTCTTATTTAGATATAAGGAATATAGGACAGTAAAATTGTTTATTCAAGCTGTTCAAATTTATTGGTAATAAAATGTGATCAAATTCAGCTACGATAAAATTTAATTCTGAGTGTTGAATGATGTCTTAAGTGAAGCTAGTTTATGATACGGATGGTATGGGGAATTTGCTTTTACATAAGATAATGTTTTATTCCGTAACATTCCACTAATAATTCGTATATTTATGTCATACGGTAGTAACATAAAAAAACCGGCCAAGTGCGAGTCGGACTCGCGCACCGAGGGTTCCGAACAAATCCGTAGGTTAAAATTATTAAAAATATTTTTATTATATGATGTAACTAAAAATTTATGCGTTTCGCAATTTTTCCTTTATCTGCGCTATAATATGTTGCTTCGTACCAAATTTTAATATTCTGAGTTCACGGGAAGTACCCTGTACCTCAAAAGGAAAAAACGGAACCCTTATAGGATCACTTTGTTGTCCGTCTGTATGTCTGTCTGTCAAGACCCTTTTTCCCAGGAACGCGTGGAGGTATCAAGCTGAAATTCATATCAAATACTCAAGTCTACTGTCCCTTAGAGCTGTGACAAAATCAAACTACTAAGCCAACGCAGTCAAAAGCCGTCTATGCCGCAAATTTTCGACATTCGCAAGGGAATCTAAGCCTACAGGGTGCTTCCCGTGAACTCAGAATCTTAAAATTTGGTACGAAGCAACGTATTATAGCACAGATAAAGGAAAAAATACGAAAGGCGTAAATTTTTAGTTACATCATATAATAAAAATATTTTTAATAACTTTAAACTTATATACCTACGGATTTGTTCCGAACCCTCGGTGCGCGAGTCCGGCTCGCACTTGGCCGGTTTTTTTCTTCATTTTCCTCTTCTTCTACAGCTTGTAAAATTTTACTGCTGTCGCAAATAATTTTCAGAAAAATGACTAAAAATTAATCCTATAGATAGGTGGCGCCTGATACTGCAATCGACTGACTGGTACTCTGCGAGAGTGTGGTCCTTCCCCGGTCGAACCGACCTTTGTGCAACAACCATAACATAACTGCAGAATGGCTCTGCTACTTATTAAATATGTTTACGTATATACATGATTAATTCATACAATACCCATAAAATAATTACCAGTAACTGATTTCCCTTAGTAAGCATTTTTTAAAGTGAAGCTTATTTTTCATTATCTTTTTAACAAAAACTGATTGATAACTGGCAAAATTTCGTGGAATTGATATTGATTCCACGACTAATGTTCACACGAGGTCGCTCTACGGTATTCCCTCATTCATAATTGCGATTTTATTAATAAATGAGTAAATGTACGTTTTATCACTAAATATTTGGCCTTAATAATTCATGTCCATTTAAAGCTTTGCGCTATCGCCGGATTATATAATCGAGATAGAAATATTTGTTTATGAGTCATTTCCGACGCTTTGTGATTAAAGTCTCATTGTTTCGAATTTCACGATTGATCAACATATTAGATACATTATAGAGTCTCGTATTATGGTTGCAAGTGCAAGTGGGTACGTCGACCAGGGGAGTGTCATACTCTCAAAGAATTTCAAACCCTCTATTCCCATATTCAGGTCTTTCTTAGTCATCAGGGGTGCCTATGTATCTGCATTTTGATTCTTATCCAAAAGAAATTAAAAAGAAAATAATTAAACTTTAAAAAGTAAACTACACAAGTTACACTTCAAGTCACCTTCTGAAGTCAGTCCTAAGACAACATATCGAAAAATAACGCCTCGATTATTTTTTTTATTATATTTTTTATTTTCAAATCAGTTTTATTTTTTCCGTCTTAAAAGGGTAAAATATAAAATTAAATTAAATATTTTACCTTTATGAGTGAATTAAGAAATAACACAATTCCAAGGGAACAACTGGAATGTCGTTAAAAAGTTACATTAAAAATTTCATCACGTTGTTTTTTAAAAAAAAAATAAAACCTATTTTTTAAATGAAGCATCACTAAATTTATTCCGCCATTTCGGAAAATTGGTGAACCAGACGCAGTAATACAGAACTTTTTTAGTAGATACTCGGTTAATAAAATAGCCAATGATATAAAAATATTACGATTTCATAGCACTTACTTTAAAAACCTTTGCCCTACGCAACTAGTAAAATTAAGGGCGATTTCTTTATTTAATACTCCTTAACATTGTCGATTGTAGGAATAAAAATAGAAATATAAATAAATACTTTTTTATTTAATAAAGATAATAAATAATATTTATTGAAAGTCACTCTTATGTTTAATTTACCACTGGTTCAGAAAATATTTCTGTTCTGGAAAGAACCAGCAAAAAAACCAGCGGAACATTATAAAAAGAACAGTTGCAATCAAATGAAACAAATTAGAAATAGCTTGGTAGCAATCACCTCATTCATAACACCTCATGGGTTATTTATTATCATCTATGAAACCCTTAATATTGTAATAACTCTTCTATGTATCTTCTGTACTCGTAATATATAATATATACAAAGTACAAGACCATAAAGCTTTAATTAAAATTTCGACACATGTTTTGGAAACGAAATTAGCAATAACGAGTCTTAAATATATTGAGTTCTGCGTACACGTGGTGGGTTAATCAACTGAAACGGCAAAATCACTTATAAACAATATTTCCTCAACGCACTGCCGATAGTCAATCTTATTATCCCAACCAATGATTCGTAAATACGCAACCAAAACCATTCGTGTCCGTATGTATTAAGATAATATATATTTCGCTTCTTTCTATTAGTCACACCAATAATCTCCTATTGAAGTTTCCTATTTACTCAATTCTTCCAAATTCCCAATACGCTGTACGCTTTTAAGTAAATTATTATTCAGTTTCCCGCGAATTTATAAAAATAGCTGCGATAGCCCGTGATTAGCTCAATGCAAGACTTAGACCTCTTCAACGTTGGGAAGAATCTGTCATTATCGTCACGATTTGTAAGCAGATTGTTAGTTGCAGAACACGATGTAACGTTCGCACCACTGCCACAGTTCTATGTCGCGAGCTTGGGTATTTTAGATCTAGTAAACAGCGATATGGTTATAGCGCCATCTGTTGAATGGTACTTAAATATTGGCATGGCCTTATTTATAAGAATTAAGATGGTTTTTCTTACTTGTTATAAGCCAGTGCTTGACTAGATTCACACTGCAGCTATTTTACGGTTGTACCACGATTAGATTAGACCAACCGAGGAAGGACCTCGCTCTCAGACTACCAGCATGGAATAGCAGCTTAATACTATCGTGTTTCGTATGGTGAGTGTATCAGGATACCGTTTTTACTGGAAAGTAGGCGTTCTATCGTAGTCCTTAGGAGTAACAACGAATTCTGAATTCCGATCGTTAATCGAGGATAAATGCAGATCTATGTCTATGGGAAATAAAATCCACTTGCCATCAAGTGGACTGTGTGCTCGTTTATCATCCTTATTCTATAAAAAAATATCTTGGCATTTCATTACTATATATTCTTATAAACATATATCTTCATACCATATTCATACAATCCCACCTTTTGTAAGCGGTGACGAAGCCCTAGACGTTAAATCACACTGTCTTAGCGTAACTAAAACCTATTCACTTCTGCCTTAAGGACGTCTAGATTGCAATGTGTGTAGAATAAACAATCAACAGAAGCATAAAGGTTATGCGAATGAACTGCCAATTCAAGAAGGCGTGGGTTCGAATCTGCCGTTCAACTACTGTTATAAACAGTTCCAATAAAAGCATTGTACACTTCCATGAGACCACATCATGTCGTTCTTTCTCATATTGCTACTTATATCTAACAAAAAGGAAATAGGTTATATTTTATTTATGATCAGTAACTGAATAAACTATTTTTATTTATAAAATTATTTTGTACGAGAATTCGTAACATGAAATATATCAAGTACTTATGTAAATAATAAGGAACTACCGCTTCATCTTCTTACCAACATTCGTGTCGTTTAAGCCCCTCAATAGGGAGCGAAATTACCAAAACATAATTAAGTCGCTTATCACTACCAAGACGGCAGGGGTCATTTGACCCGAATTTGAATTTGCAGTACTGATTATTATGTCACTTTTTATTTATAATTATAGTGTTATACTTTGTGACTTTTGATGAATTACGACTGTTTTATAAACAAAAATATTTACATTGAAAAATGTTCATACAAATATGAACAAAAATAACATTCACATACAATGATGGCTGAGGGCCATTTGACCTATTCAAAAGATGAATGAATTGTTGTTGTATGTAGAATAATTATATTTACTATAATTTTGTTACTGATCGTGTTTCACATACCTACATATTTTAGTACATACGTTTATTATTCTACGCATTCTCATTGAGTCTATTTTCTGTCGACTTCCAAAAAGGAGACGGTACTCAATTCGACTGTGTGTTTTTTTATGTTTGTTACCTCAAAACTTTTTACTGGGTGAACCGATTTCGAATATTCTTTTTTTATTTTAGAGCTGGTATTGCTTGTGTGGTTCCATATGAATTTGATCAAGGTCAGCCCAATAGTTTTTGAGTTATTCTTAATAACTTATATTGAAGGCGGCTATACAAACTTTTTAATTTTAAATTATGTTTTTTAAGTTGGTTGATGTTTCATTAAAAATGTCTCAATGTATCCGTGAAGCAGAAATATTAACATTATTGCAATCGTTGCCAGAAGATCAATCGGATAGTGACGTTGAAAGTGTACAATTACAAACAGAAGTTGAAGTCAAACAAGAGGAAGATAGTCTCGACGATGACAAGTACTTGGTGCTTGAATATAATTTTATGGAAATACATCTCATAATAATATGCATATTATAATGAATGATTCATGGAGTAAAGTATGGGACATTTCAAAAATTTTGCCTAGGGATGTTTGCTACAATAGTTCGATGTCCTTTTATTCAACACTAGCAGTTCCCCGCGACTTCGCGCGCGTGGATATATTACGATTGGATTTAATGGGTTTTAATTTTTTTGCGCGGAACCCTAATTCATTTTCTAAAATAAAAGTAGCCTAAGTTACTCCTTATAGCTAGATATCTGTTAGTGAAAGTCAAAATCGGTCCAGCCGTTTCGGAGATTAGCCGGGACAAACAGACAGACAGACTGGAAAAGAGGCATTCCATCTTAGTCCTCACGGGTGACAACGCATCTACATTTTGATTTGTAATAGAGGATAGATGTAGATGTCTATAGGCCGCAGCAACCCCTTACCATCAGGTGGACTGTGTGCTCGTTTGTCACCCTTATCCTATAAAAAAAGAAGACAAACAGACAGCCAAAAATGTTTTTTTTTATAAGTACCATATATACTTTCATATACGTTTAGTAAAAAGCTGTTATTTTGACATTACAAACAGACAGTTCAATTTTATTTATTTGTATAGAAGATATTGTGACTAATAAACCAGATAAATTTGGAACAAAATTTTGGCTCTGTGTTGTTGTCAAATCGAAAAACTTCTTGAATGTATATTCATATTCTGGGAAACATAAAACTCAACCGGAAAATCGGTTTTGGATAACACTTCGTCATGCATTTTATAGAAGCTCCTGAATAAAGGCAGAAATGACACTGGACTATGACCGGTACAAGTATTTTATAACAACAAATAATACGTAGAAGAGACTTTATTCTGCCATTGGCTGTCAAACTGAGTAATATTTTAGAAGAACTGTCGACAAATTCATTTTAAAATTAAAGCGAGAAACTTATGCGAAAAAACACTATGTCGCAGATGCAATCCATTCAAAATTTTTTTTTTATAGTATAGGGTGACAAACGAGCACACAGTCCCCCTGATTGTAAGTGGTTGCTGTGGCCCATATACATCTACATCTATCCACGTTTGCGAATCAAAATGCAGACGCGTTGTCACCCGTGAGTACTAAGATGGAATGCCTCTTTTCCAGTGAAATGTGTCTCCGGTTCTTTACACTCACCATACGAAACACAGCAGTGTTAAGCTGCTATTTAACGCTGGTATTCTGTGAGAGCGTGGTCCTTCGCCGGTCGAGCCGAACCATTCGTGCTACAACTATACTACTAATATAGCTGCAGCATGGCTCTACCACGTGTATTCATATGTCATAACTGTATTTTTTTAATTTAACATAATATTTACACTAGAAACGAAAAATATTTAATTTTCCTTCGTAATAATGAATATTGTCTATTATTTCTACAATTATACTGTACATAGATGCCTAATTAGACAATAAGTAACAGAGATGGGCGGCTGTACGCCATACTTATCAAGATTCGTACTTCCGTCTTATAACAATTGTTAAGGCAAACATACCTATGAATATATATATCACCCATTGTGATAATATCGATAAAATAATAAATAGTAAAGACAGAGTTATATTAAAATAGTGGTTTTTAAGGCATGTTTTACGAGCGATTTTTATCATTGTAAATATTTTTTTTTATATTTTGATACGTGTAGTGACGGTGCATGAATATCGACTACCCCATAATATGATATTATCATCCCGTGGGTGTCGTAGGAGGCGACAGAGAGAAATTCAACCAAGAGATGGGTAACAACATCTTCCCGATAACAGCAGTATAAAAAACTACGGTTGACTACCTATTGTGACTATAACATAGTGACATTTATGACAAATATACTCTTATTTGTCATAAATGAGCACCCGAAGAGTCGGGAATGAAATATAATTTATATAATTAAAATAAGCTAAATTAAACTCTAGTTTTATTCAAGGCTGTAATGATATGATAATCATCATCATCATCATCATTACAGCCCTTCACAAGTCCACTGCTGAACATAGGCCTCCCCCAAGGAATGCCACAAAGCATAATAATAGTAATAGCAAATATTTTTTGCCTTTCTGGTAGCCGTGCTAACTCAGAGAACAAGCGCTCCCTTTAAATTCTTTAGTAGCAAGCTTAGAGTAGAACTGCCAGCACGCGCGACTTAATCCACGTTGCTCTAAATACGAGAGCATCGTAATAGGTTCGTACCCCCGTTTTTAATTGCAATTAAAGTACTAATTTACCGCATGCTTGGTAAATAATGTTTTATGGAAATCTAGGTAACTATGAAATTAGAAAAAAATCGCTGACATTTGAAGTCTACCGCTTAGTGGTGGTGTAAGTACATGCACATTGTTCCGTGAGTGTCATAAGAGAAACTAACTAAGGAATGAACAGCAGCGCCTTTCTAACAACAAATATTCTATCTTAACAGTGGTAGAGCCACGCGGCAGCTTTTGCTGTCGCACGGATGGGCCGGCTCGAACCGGGGTGGTACCACGACCTCACAGAAAACCAGCGTGAAGTAGAGGTTTACCTCTTCGTTTCGCTTGTTGTTGTGTGGAGGCCCTTTTTGCTGAAAATGAGGCATTCCATCTTAGTCCTCACGAGTGACAACGCATCTACATTTTGATTTGTGATAGAGGATGGATGTGGATGTCTATGGGCCGCAGCAGCCACTTGCCATCAGGTGGACTGTATGCTCGTTTGTCACCCTTATCCTATAAAAAAATAGAAAATGAAAATTTGGTTATCCAACCCGCCTGCCAAACGACGTAACTATGGCAAATATAGGG
Organism: Parnassius glacialis; assembly: GCA_033319125.1. Lineage (NCBI taxonomy): Eukaryota > Metazoa > Arthropoda > Insecta > Lepidoptera > Papilionidae > Parnassius > Parnassius glacialis. The sequence goes on along the minus strand of JAVANC010000021.1, from coordinate 39,733,842 downwards.
AATATATGCCATAGTTATCAAGAGGCCAGCGTAAAATAGCAGCTTAACACTGCTGTGTTTCGTATGGTGAGTGTAGAGAACCTGAGACCCTTTTTACTGGAAAAGAGGCATTCCATCTTAGTCCTCACGGGTGACAACGCATCTGCATTTTCACAAACGAGGATAAATGTAGATGTCTATGGGACATAGCAACCACTTACCATCAGGTGGACTGTGTGCTCGTTTGTCACCCTATCCTATAAAAAAAAGACAATCTAAGGCGATGCCTACGTTCAGCATCGGATATTAATAGGATATATATAATGCATTGATGAATGTGATGTCCGCCAACACGCGTTGGAAAGCGCGGCACTTGAAGAAGATAAGAGAAGTCCTATCTTCTTAGTACTCCAAAACCCTATCAGAAAAACATAGGCATGTAACCTGTTACTTTACTTTATTAACTATGAATTTTTCAATTTCATTTTGTACACTCTAATCAATTTAACAAGCTTAACACATTTCCCATCCTCAAATTCTACTTTATAGAGGGATAAAGTAAATCCGTAACTAAGGAATTTTAATTATTTGTGAACCGCGCAACCAATAATTAAAGTTGCGCCGTAATCAAATCTACCTACATGTAGTTTAATTTCAACGGGCCTGTAACACAATAGGTAAGCGATTTCGTTATTGCGCATGTTCGATTCCCGTACAAGAAAGAAGTATTTTATGTATTCAAGACAAGAGTGAATATGCTTTTTTTAATTAGCCTTAGCTAATAAAAGTTTCAAAAAAAAATTGTATCTACCGGGTTTTTTGTATGGCTATTATTAGCTGAAATCAAGTGAAGTAGAAGTAGAATCGTTGTGATTTAAAATATGATGAAACGAAAAAACGACACTAAAAAGAAACAAACATATACATCTATAGGATTTAGCTTGCGAGAGTGTGTTTCTGTTATTATGTATGTGATCTACGAGCAGTACAGGACGTTTGTTGATTAGAAAATATTTCAGTACTTACGATGATAAAATGGAAAATTTGGAGAATATGTAAAATAAAATGTAAAATAATTTTTAAAGTTGGTAAAAAAATAAATAAACCTACAATTATCCTACTCCTGACACTCTGCATTCGTCTCATTCTCTCGAAGTAGAGTTTTCTGAAGGTTTCCCTTCTACCGCGTGTGAAACGCGCACACATTTTTTGTATGTATGTTAAGCGATATGCTCTAATGATTGTAGACCGATTTTAATATTCTTTTTATTAAATATGATACCAAATAATTATTATTATTACTGAAGCGATTTATTTCGAAACCTCAATCATATGTTCTGCATGCATCAGTAAAACTATCAAAGCGACAGACTACGCAATCATTATTTTAATATTTACTGAAATTTATACCCGGCGTTTTTGGAATTGCAGACTGCTGTTTGGGTTACAGTTGAAATTGATTTATTACTTATGTTCAGTATTATATTTCTTTGAGCTGTATTGAATGAGTCAATGAGGATAACAGCAGTGTCTGTAAAAACCGACAGATATGATGGAAAATATACTAGTAAGCTCGACCTATATTTATGGACCATAACTAATGCAAAGGTGTCATAATTTATTTATTTATAAGGGTCACCGACAGACTAGAGAACATTCAATGTGCTCACCCATTTATAGGGGAACCACAGATAACACAGAGTAATGTTGCGAAAATTTAAATAACGTAAAATTTAATAGCACAGTAGCAAAATTGCGTATTCATGAGAAATTAAAAAGGTTTACATTTATCATCTAAATAAAGTAACATTTTTCTTCTGAAATTATTTAAATTGGCATTGAAAATATCTAAATCAGCTGTCCTAGATATATCGTTAAACAGTCTACGCATTCTGCATAATGCTGAATTAAGACCGAGGTGGGACCATAAACAGTTGGTAGACATTAAAACAGGGTAATCTGCTTGGAGCATTAATGTTAACCATTTCCAGTAATTAAAGACAGTCGATGTCATTATTGCACAGTTTGTAGAGGAAGCTTAAATTCAAAAATTTGCGCCTCAAGATACAAAGTTATAATAGGTTAATCACCTCTCAACTCAGCGGTGTAATCAAACGCGTTAGTGAGTTATTATTCCTCTGATCCGAACAACGCGCCTTCTTAGTCCGGTGAGTAAAGGCAACTCTTTGAAGTTATGTTTTACACTTAGCGCTTTTTTGGAAAGGACATACACAGGCCACAAGGAAAATGTAATTTATATGATGAATGTCAACTAAGGGGCAATACACCCTTCAGTATTATTTAAATAAGATTTATGAGCACATATTATTAATATATAAGCAAGCAAAAAAAAAGTAATATTATTATTCACTTCAAAATTCCGAAAAACTTTTGATTTTGAAAGCTTTTTTTGAAAGCAAACTGAGGTCTGTGACTCTAGCTGAAATCAATATAGAAATATTGACTATCACATCGGGAAATTGTCTTCCCAAACTCGTACGGGCCTAGTCTGTAAATAACTGTTACATAAGAAACGTCATTACCACAAATATGGAAGTCCTCCCATAAATAAATAGTAAGTATAATTTATTTGAGTACAAGCCCCTGTATTTGTATTAAACTTGCATTATCATAATACATCGTAGTACTACTTGTGGATGTTTTTTTTTATAGAAAACTGTCTCAGTGGTGGTAATCTGTCGAGAGGACTTCGTTTGTTATTAGGCTTTCACAAGACTTCAGAAACAATAATAATAATAATACCGCCCGCATCGTCTACCGGTTTCTTTCCCTTTCCCCCGAACGTTCAGCTGATTGTATTATTTATTTATGTTAGTATATTTAATACTCGTATTAATTCATGTACCTATATTTATAATTTCCTTTTATATATTTATTCAGCCCTACCACATGAGAATACTTTATAAATACCCTACAATAATAATAATATTTATTTGCACACCATACAAAATCGTGGTACGACATCCCGTTTAAGCAAGGTATAAATTACCCAGTTAATGTTGGGATGCATTTGGTACAGCAATCGCTCATTCTTTTGGCAAACGTGGCAACTACGGCAAATTGTTTCTATAATAAAACACACCATGTCCATCATAGGACTGCTGCGGAAAAGATATATCATGATATATCATCGTCACCTTATCAATTTAAAGGCACGCGCCAACGCAGTTGCCGGTACAATGCTTCCTATTCATGAATGTATCTTGGTATTGGATTAACGACCTTATAAGGTTTGTAAGTGTATACGCAGAAGAGTTATACTGTAGTGTATTATATGTGTTAGTGCAAATGGAGAGGGACCACGCTTGTTCAGAATACCAGCACAGAACAGCTAACTCTGCTGTGTTTCATATGGTGGGTAAAAAGAACCGAAACCCAATGTAGACGAGGAGAGACGACGCGTTTTATCTAAGGGTGTTTTTCCCACTGTCTCTTATGAAACCCACGAGACGGTACCCCACGTTTAGAGCATTCGAATGCATTCAAAATTTACCATACGCTAAAAGTTAAGGCTACGAACTGCGAACTGTTTGTTCGAATTCACCATTCCTCGACTTCGTAATCCTCCTTTTCTCCCCTCTTTTAGGGCAAAGATGGGTTGACTAAAACCCTTCAGTTGACCAAAGCCGCATTCAGTCCGAGTAAATTGACTTAACCACCCGGCGACAAGTGACTTACGACCCGGGCATCCGTTTAGGGGAGGGAGATCATAAACTGCTCCTGGCCCAACCAATTAAGCTTGTTTGAAATAGTTTACAGAAATATTAACAGTTTTAATGGCGTTATCATTGCCCTTTACGGAAATAACCTTCGCCGTTGAGTTTAAAAAGACGCCTAACAAGGAATTACAATTTGCATGAGAAAGCATTGTAATCTTTCACAGTACACGAAAAAGGTTTGAAGACAAATGCAAATATATTTACACTACAAAGGAGCATGGGAAGTAATTAAAATATGTTAAAACACATTTTGCGATGATAATGGCGCGTCTTTTCAACCAACTTCAAAAAGGAGGAGAGGTTTACAATTCGTCAGAATCTTTTTTTATGTATGTTCAGCGATTACTCAAAGACAAATGAACCGATTTGGAAAATTCTCTTTTTTTTTGTTTTGCTAGGTAATACTTCGCAGGTGGTCCCATTTAAATTTTATCGAAATCGGTCGAGCGGTTTTAAAAAAATCAACAATAAATTATATTTATATTGAAGTCGGATGTACAATTATTTGTTAATTTTGTGTTGTCTGACTAAGATGGAATGCCTCTTTTCCAGTAAAAAGGGTCTCCGGTTCTCTACAATCACCAAACGAAACACAGCAGCGTTAAGCTGCTATTTTACGCTGGTTTTCTGTGACAGCGTGGTCCTTCCCCGGTCGAGCTGACCCATTCGTGCTACAACTACACTACTTATATAGCTGGAGCATGGCTCTACCACGTATTTTTGTTATAACTGTCTGAACTTTATATTAAGTATTTAGTTATTATTAACATTTAAATTGTTAATAACTTACATACCTATTATAAAGATAATTGAAGCTAAATTAATAATAAAATATTCCCATATCTTCAACTTACTGCTGATGGGAAACTGTACATATATGCATTTGCCTTAATCGTCACGCTTTGCAGGTGGGTTGACGATCACAGTACCAGACATCTTGGATATTTGATGCTGCTACTGTCGCACTTATGGGTATTTTACGTCTAGCGTAAGCAAAATGTTTGCTCCACCAAGTGTCGGAACCCATAAATATATAATTGATCAACACCATATTGTACTTATGTTATTAAAATGTATGAAATTAATCACTTATTTAAAAGTTTTTTTTTAATTAATACATCTCACGGTTAATCACTAACATTGTAATTTAAAATTATTCATCATTATTTCAATTTTCAAATTTCAACTTAAAACTTTCACCAAGCACGGCTCTAGATTACAATTTAATCATCATCATCTTAGAATATCAAAATCCACCGCTGAACACATATAGGCCTGGCCATCGGTTGCCTCATAAAGTGGATATTTTGTCATAGTAAACACTTAGCAGACAGGTTGGCACCCACAGTTTTATTATTATTTCGAGTTGATGTCAGGAAGATGCTGTGCTGCACATGTCGTCTTTCAGTTTCCCTCTTTCACCTATTACGATACCCACGGGATGATATGGGATAGTGAATACTCCTACGTCATCATTACCCGGCGACTGTCATGCAATGTAAATTAAAAACTCTCCTTTTTAATAAAAATATTTTTTTATTTAAATTTATTATCATAATCCTATTTTACCACCAATATTACCTTTTTTAATAAATAATTGAAAAAGGTGAAACAATGTGATTAAAAGTTATAATGTAATTATTTTTAATTGTTGTTCAACAAGAATTGAGTTCCAAATATGGAAAAACAAAATCTTGTTAACCGCCTTAAAGATTCACAAAAGAATTAATTTACTCATTAAACAACTGTGAGGTTAATTCATAAGTAATAAACTGTCAGTTTCATATCATAATTCATTAATGAATACTTTTTTATAAACATATACGGTATTTTAATTAAAACCCAAACGCAAGGTATTGCTAATATTTATGGCTTTTTGGACGTCATTTAAATCAACCACGAATTCAATTAAGATGTTTATAAATCACTAGTTGTCTGTAATATGTACAAATTGAACTTTGATTTAATACTTACTTGCAATTTCATTAATTTATCTCCTTGCGTAGCAATTTCGGATAAGGCAAAGCTTGTTGAGTTTGTTTCACTAAACACATTCGAAAATACAAAAAAACTTTAAGTCATAAATTGGCGCGAACTAATACTACCAACACACTAACACATTATAAAGTTTTCTGTTGTTGGTTTAATTTTAGATTTCGCGATCGCGAGATGTATAGTTCAAAGCGCCGAGGATCGCGAGCGGCCACAACGGAGTTTAGTGTAGAAGTGAAAAGTACAAGAAGCATTCCCGCCTCGTCACTATCAGAGGCTATCCCGTCTGAATTTTTGCAGCACCCCAATCCGTGGTATACAATTAAGGAAAATCATGCCGAGATTGAACGTCGATTAATTTTACTGAAGTGAATATCATTTAGAATAATGAATACAGAAGATCATAGACTCTGCATGTGGTACTCGTATGTTTGAAGTGAAAAGATGCTAAATATTTATTTGTTTTTACTGAACTTAATACAAATTGTAACATTACTTTTATGTTAAAATATATCCTTATGTTACGAGGCTCTAAATTATAAAGACGATATCTTAGTACATTCACGTAGTTTCTCAAAATAGAACTTATTCTAAACACATATAATTTATTCTACAATTTATAATCATTAGAATTGTAATAATGTTATAAATATATTTTAGATACTGTAAATTTCAAACCATTAATTGATTTATTAAAATAAAAATCTAACTACGACACAAGATTATATTTAAATAGTATGCTTTAATTGGATGCATGGTGCAACGGTTAACGGAACTGCCTTTTGCGTCAGAGCTCTAGGATTACCGATGTATTATAATATTAATTATTACGTCTGTTTATAAAATAATTGCAGCTATTTTTAATATACAATTGCCAACATATGGCGAATACATGTACATTTTTGAAAGCTTTTAATTTTAACTACGCAGGATATAATAAAGTGTACACAATATAGATATTTTTAAATAGGATAGGGTGACAAACGAGCACACAGTCATCTGACGGTAAGTGGTTGTTGTGGCCCATAGACATCTACATTTATCCTCGTTTGTGAATCAAAATGCAGATGCGTTGTCACCCGTGAGGACTAAGATGGAATGCCTCTTTTCTAGTAAAAAGGGTCTCTGGTTCTCTACACTCACTATACAAAACACAGCAGCATTAAGCTGCTATTTTACGCTGGTATTCTGTGAGAGCGTTGTCCTTCGCCGGTCGAGCCGACCCATTCCTGCTACAACTATACTATTAATATAGCTGCAGCATGGCTCTTCTACGTAAAAAAATACCTATAGCCACTCCTGGTATCATTACCAATACAGCCCATCAAAAATCTACTACTGAACTGAACATAGGCCTCATAGAAGGCTTATTTGCCATAGTCGCTACGCAAGATTTTTTTATTATGTATGAAAGAAGATACTGCTGTCTAAATATCGTTTTAGTTACTTTCGTCACTTTTTACGGCTACCACGGGATGATATGAGGTGGTGATTTCTCTTATTCTACCAATACAACATGTTTGTAGAAATCAAATTGTACCATTTTTCTTGACAAAACATTTCTTGTAAACACTTGCAACGAAAGTCACATAGCAAACTGTTCGGAATAGAACAAAGGAAGATAAAATAAAGCTTCTAAGAACTGCTACAAGTATATTTCTTACACAATCGTGATAGGTACAATTCGGTTGCGTGTCCTTTAAGATTAATCTATTAACTCGTCTCGTTTATGAACTCGAACTCGTTAATTTTTGAAGTCGTCGTAACGAAAATACGGTATTTTTACTTGAATTGAAGCGGAAGTTTAGACTATATACAACTATTATAAACTAATTATTTATAGATTATAGTATAATAGATTATGATATTTATTATACAAATAATATAATATGTATATAAATATGTATATATATATACATTAAAGTTTATATTAACTGTCTGTAACGCAGTCACAAACTATCCGTCAATAAAAAAATAGTTATGTTGTAAACATTTCTCCAACGAACTATAGTAAACAGTCACAAAATATCGTATAGTAGTACATTGTAACAACATTACTATCGATAAATTCCCAAAAAAGTCGAGGCCGGGATAGAGGCGAGTACGAACTAAAAGTTCTAATCCGAGGTCTTTGCATATCTGTAGACAAGTACAAATGTTCGCGATAGATATATACATATGTAACGACTCCATTATATTAACGTACGTAGTTAATAAATTGAAGTCGGTGAATTAGGTAGTTAGCGGTGTTTACCTCCGTATCTCGCAATCCACGTAAAGCTATTTTTTTTTGTCTGTGTGGTCTTGCACCTGATCTCTCCGATTTTGCACCTGTGCTTCTGCAAACACTTGCCCACTATAATTCTGTTCTGCATAAATAGAGTATCCGATGAGGCCGACTGTTATGATCGTAATTTTACTTGTATTTTAAGCTTTGAAATTCTCAGGGTAAGAACTAAACAATCAGATTACAATATGTCACTCATTTACCAGTCCACGCCGCTCACACTACGGAAACATAGCAGAATTATGCTACTATTTTTCTCAAATTGCTGCAATACATTTTTATTGCAACCATAATTTGGCTGTTCCACGTTTAAAAATATATATTCTTAATTCAAATTCAAATTATTTTTTAATTGCAGCTCACTTTACAAATTTAATTACATTCAACATACATTAGATTTAAGATGGTACATAAAAATTTCATTGTTTAACTCTTCATAACAAAAAATAGTTAATTAACAGAAATCCTTAAAATATTAATTACCTAAGAATCTAAAATCCGCGTGATAGTTTAATTACTTTATTTTTTTATTACTCAGATCTTAATATTTTTTTAACATATTTAAAAAATTTATTAACAATAAAAGTGATAATATTCTCCATAGCAGTTTCGATCACAGAAACAACTTCTGTATACATCAGAATCTAGACCGCGCTAAAATAGTGATAGAGCCGCAGTATACGCACAAATAGAGAAGCAATATGTTGTCATATATCCAACCCGTATCCTATTATCAGATGACAGGTCTACATCGATTCTTCATTGATTTCCATCGGATTTCGAAAACCGCTATTCTCTTTGAATATAGCTATTCGGATTTCGGCTGCGGTCAAACATAGGATAGTTGTAGCGAGATGTGGTACGTCGGGCGTAATACGCTCATACCACTCACACTAATTAGCGCTTTGACAATATTTTAGTCGGGCGTGAATTACTAGGAAACCATCCGAAAACGTTGTCGTATGAATGTGAACAGCTAGCTTGCATATAATAATATGTTCTACTACTAAAACAATTCAATTTTCGACGAAACCGACATTCGACATGTGGTAACCGACTTTAATGCGATAAGATCAGTGGTATGTTGGCATGCAGCTTTGTAGAAATGATGATAAATAACACAATCAACTCTGAGATACCACAATTTATATTTTGTGCAAAGGCTTTCGGACACATTTATAATGGACCTGTAATGCAATAAAAATATACTAATCATTATATACCTCGAACGTTCCTATAGTATATACAGGTTTCTTGGACATTGCGCTCCGCATCGACAACACATATTATTATTTAATATGAATAGAGAAGTTGACAATGTCATATAGATATACGTGCTCTTTTATTTTATATTTAATTTTTTCTTTAAAAAGGCGTTACCTATAACGTACTTTTTAGTAGTAGGTTTTCTTCTATATTTTGTTGGCGGTTAACATACAGAAATTGCACTAGGATCACATCCAGATCCAGAAAAATAATATAAGCAGGCCATACAAACACTTGTCTCGTGCTGGATTGGAACTCGCAGTCCTGCAGCACCGCAATCAAATACTTAACCCCGGCACTACGGAGCCGTTGAATCTTACAATGAAAAGAACTCAATGCCCATAAGGAGGCATGAATTACTCAACGCTTCCTTTGTTCTTTATAATATATTCACAGCCTATTGTATCCACTATAATTTAATAAAGGCAAAGTAAGAATACCCCAACGGACGCTTTTATTAAAAGTTTCGCCCGAAGTTACCATGCTAAATGGGAGTTTTGGCGAGCACATAGTCGATATGATCGAACTTCCTGACACAAGTATACGTTCCTGTCAGAAGTATTTGAGATGTGGATTCTGCCAATAGTCGATCGCTTCGTTAAAATTAGACCTTTGTCGATCATGATTGATCGAAGATGTGTGATTCGATCACTACCCGCACGCAAATAGTTCAATCGTGTACCTGAGAATAATTCAATCTATACATACTAAATAAAATTTAAGTAAATAACTGCCTTTTATTGAGCTAATTGACGTATTGTAATTTTTTGTCTGTCCGACTAATCTTCGGAATGGCTGAACCGATAATAATGAAACTTGACGAACAGATAAAGAGGAATGCCAGGAGTAAATCCAGGCTATATTTTATACAAAAAAAATTGAGTTTTCTTTAAATAGAAAAAAATATAAAATATAAGGTTTTTAATGATAGCTTAAATCAAAATAAGGCCACATTAATAGATCCAGGCGTAGCCGGGAAGGTACGCTAGTCATAAATATAACTTGATAATGGCATCAAGTATCAAAACTGATGTAATGAAAATAATATACTTTCTTCAGCTCATTAACTTAATATTACCTACTGAGTCGACCCTCCGGTTGTACGAAGCATCGTAGCTACAACTTTACTTTATACCTTTTGATATTTATGTGTTTATATTTTAAATGTACCTTTTCTAAAAACGTTGTGATTTGCATCTTCCAACAATGAATTCATTAGCTTAAAGGTGACTTTCTTTATAGACATAATAACGATTTACTTTTAATACAAAGAAGTGGTAGGATGTGTATAGTAGGTAGTACATAGGTAGGTAGGTAGGTGCTAAGAGGTATAGAAGTAAACTAAGAAATATCACAAGGTTAATGTTGTTTAAATAGTTCAATTTAAACTTCATCCCCTATTTGCCACCACCAGGGGTGAAATTTTCTCTCTATTTTATGGGACGAGCCCTTAAGTATCAATCTATATAATAAAATCATTGTTCAATAATGAACTCCATCCGCGGATGGTCATTGCTGCTGGTGATAAGAGGGCTGGTTCTCTTCTCGCTCAAAGGCTAAGTATAGCCATTCAGCGGGGAACGCAGCCAGCGTTCTTGGCACGATACCGTGGGGAGTAGGACTATATGATAATTAAGTAACTAGTTTTTTTATTATAGTTTTTAAATAGAAATACATTATTATTATTTTACAATATATTAATAATCCTCAAAGTCAGTTCACAATACCGAAGATATAGCATAAAACAAAAAAAAATACAGTCGATTTGTTAACTGCCTCCTTTTTTAGCCAACTTTAAAATATTCTCATTTAGATTCTGTTTCTAATGTTAAACTACTTTTTGTAGCAAGGCCTAATGTATTCAGAACTATGAATATACTATAAAAGAAATTTGGTATCATAGCAGCAAAACTAAGCTCGAAATACATATTTGACGGCTCGGTGGCGCAGTGGCTTAGCGACGAGTACTTGTATGTTGTCCTTGTTAAATTTATATATGTAATTTGCCTCCACGATGAAGGAAAAATCCTATTATGGAGGAAACGTTTTTAAAAATTAAAAACAAACAACTAAAAGCAAAGACAATTACCTAATATTTGAATATATAATTAGACGTTACTAACGTAGCGCCAATAATGCATAGAAAGGAAAGGTCTGATTCATCATCATCATCATCATTACAGCCCATCACAAGTCCACTGCTGAACATAGGCCTCCCCCAAGCAATGCCAAAAAGCACGGTCCCGAGCCACCTGCATCCATTGACTTCCTGCACGTCTTACCAGGTCGTGACTCCGTCTAGTGGAGGGTCCATCTATATCCAATTAGTAACATGTAAATATATAACCACAATTAGGTTACAATTCCTACCAGAATTAATTGTGTATTTAATTTACTTTTAAATACTTTAAGCGAATACATTTACCAAGTTGATAGTAAATACGACAAACATCTATGCAAATAATTTCAACAGATGGATATGTGAATAAAAACTTTACTGTGAATACACTTTTTCTAGAGTGATTTACAGTACATGTTACTGTTACAGCCTATTAAAGTCCACTGCCGAAAATGGGCCTGCTACATAGATTGCAATCTAATATATTTGGCATAGTTGCTACGCTTGCCAAGCGGGTTGGCAACCACAGTTTTTTTTTTAATTTTAAGTCCTTATTACGAAGCCACAGCTGCCCATCTCCTAATTTGTTTCCTTCTGTCGTCTGTTACGACACCCCATCCTGACATAATATGGGGTAGTGGATATTCGCCACTACACGGTACTACAAGACCTACGTGTACAGTAAATTATACTATATTTCATTACATGACCAGCCTTTTTAAATCCACTGCTGGGCTAAGGCTTTCCCAAGTAAGGATAAGGCACACTTGGCCTCCGGGTCGGTACCGCTACTACTCACGAGGTGATTTACCAGTTGCTAGGACTCATTTTAAGTTGGTGCCACCAAACGCAACTGAATTAAAGTGTATGGATAAGCCCCAAGTAGCACAAAAGCCTTATAAACAGACACTATATCGGTCTCTTGCTTTATAACAGCTGTTTAAGGAAGTTTGTATCTTTCTTAACCTGTATAGACCATATAGCGTTTGTATAGGAGTTGGAGTTATAAACATACTTATTAACATTATGAGACCTAAAAGTGAATAACGAAAACAAAAGCGCTTATAAAAGACAAATATTGTATGTAACACTCAAGATAATACTAAATAGTACCATACAGTCTAAAGCTTTACAATAGATCTATGAGAATCTTGAAAACTACTTTTACCGTATTGGAGAACTATAGCTCAACAGACGCGCCAAAAGCGGTATATTTGTGAAGTATAGCGCGAAAATATAGCCACTGTATGCATTAGGCATGCTAACCATGTTTATACTGCTATAAGAGTTTTTAATCTATCCTGTATTACCATTAACCCTAGAGTACTAATATAAATTTAATTTTACTTAATACTAATGATCGCCTAATGATCGCCTGGGAGGTTACTTTATAAATAAAACAAATTTTTAGTATTAAACTTTTATTAAGGTTTAAGTAAACTTTTGACACAATAACAGGCATACCGCTACCTTTCTTAAATACAAAAAAATATATATTTTTTTATACTATTATTTATATTAAAATCTGCCTTGAATATAATACTAAACTTAGTAACACTGTCTTAAGGGATTTTTTCATAAAATAATTAGTGTTACTCTAGGACAACTATTTTGGTATAAAAACTAAAATATAATATATAAAGTTTGAAAAATATTACTAAAAATTATTCCAATCATCACATTGTTTACTACAGACTAAGTCAAACTCAAACCTTCTATTTTTATCACAGAAATGGCAGTTAGGATCTGGTAAAACTGGCTTAGGGCGTCTGGATATTGACGGTATTAGAGAGCTTCGGTCTTGAGGATATGTGCCATCTAGCACAAAATTTTTGGTCATTTTCTGGAATCGCAATCCGCGACTTCTAAATTATCCTTGGTGTCACTGTCAGAGATGTTCTCTTGTATGAAATTTGCAATCTGTTCCTCGATGACGTCCATCTATCAAATAATATGTATTTTATACTTTATGATATTCAATAAAGAAAGAAACATTCAGAAATGTAAAATAAGTTACCAGTAAAAGACCTACCTTTAATACTAATAATCGCCTCCCAGGCGATCACATAGGCTATATCTTGGCAATGGTCTAACCTAGTCGAACGCGCAAACACTGCCCTCCGCGTCACGGACTACATATAGTTGGCGCAAGTGTATGGCGCGGTACGTCCCCGCAATTTCAAAATAACCAGCAAAAACCAACCGCGGGTGGCCTGTCAGGCGATATTAGTACTCTAGGGTTAATAAGGTCCGTACAAGACCTTTACTAATTTCACGAATTATTAATTATTTTTCCTTGCGTATTTAACAGAAAATTAATTAAAATTACCAAGGAACCTAAAATGTTTCGATAATACCTAATACGGTTATTAAGGTACTCTTGTACCTCCAAATAAGTTAAAATACTCCAAATTTCGGTGATTATAGATCTTAAAGCTCTAAAAATATTAATTGCTAAAGCCATACTATTTCTAAAACCGTCATAATTAATGTAGTAGTTCCAAAAATCGTATAAAGTGGGTTCTTTTCAGTGTTATAGAAGCGAATTAGAAGTTCCCTATCGCTTTTTTTTATAGAACGAAACTGACAAACGAGCACACAGTCCACCTGATGATAAGTAGTTGCTGTGGCCCATAGACATCTACATCTATCCTCGTTTGCGAGTCAAAAAGCAAATGCGTTGTCAGCCTTGAGGACTAAGATGGAATGCCTCTTTTCCAGTAAAATGGGTCTCCGGTTCTCTACATTCACCATACGAAACACAGCAGTATTAAGCTGTTATTTTACGGTGGTATTCTGTGAGAGCGTGGTCCTTCCCCGGTCGAGCCGACCCATTCGTGCTACAACTATATTATAAATATAGCTGCAGCTTGGCTCTACCACGTACACTTATTTATGGAAGTAAAGTGCTACTGTAGCACTTACTTAATATGGAAGTAAAGGCATTACATATACTTACCTATTAAGCAGCTACTGTAGTACCACTTGTGTGCTGATTGGGACTTTGTGATAATTAATTGAATCAGGCGTTACTTTACGGTAATCCATTATATTAAAGATAGTAAAAATTACTTTGCCTACATCCACTCAATGATATAAAATGATGTGTCTTACTTAGTTTGAAGAGCACATCCCTCCCTCACTCAATTGTGTGCACTATCCCCGTCACCATTAATCCCAGTAGCGCTACTCCCAACACCACCACGCTAGAAAAGACACGACCGAGCTTTATATTACTGAGCGGATGCAGGCAAAGTAATTTTTACCAACTATAATAAAACTTTTATGTTAGTAAATTTATTAAATCTCTTTTTTATCTTTTAAAAAAAAAACGTTACCCCCACACTAGGATTTTCTCCTGTATCTTGGAGGCAGTTTACAAACATATATTGTACAAGGACAAACATCCAGACCCGGAACAATTATTTGTAGGCCGTACAAATACTTGTTCCGTGCGGGATTCGAACCCGCGGCCCGAAGCATTGCAACTCATTGCTAAGCCACTACGCCACGGAGCCGTCATTATGTACAAACAATTTTTATTATGTACAAATATTTTACATATTATGTATTTATATAAATTTATATTTAGCTTACGATCCGTTCCGGCTTTACATGAGTGATTTTTGGATCTCGACAACAGCGTCATCTACCGGGTCCAATTGTTAATCTAAACCATTCAGAACTCACTCAAACATACACGAAAATCACATCAAAATCGTTTCAGTTGTTTAGGAGGCGATCAGTGACAAATACACGTACTGAACTATAATATATGTATATAAAGATGCGCAAATAATTTTTTATTTTACATAAAAAGTTATTTAATTTCTTACAATGGTTTAAACAGATACAACATAGCTAAGATTTAGAAATTTGTTAACATTCTCCTTGGCACAGGCCTCCTTTCATTTCTGAGAGAGTTTTAGGGCAAGGAAATGTCCGCCGCGCTGCCCCAATGCGTGTTGGCGAACTTCACATGTCTTCGAAAATGTTTTTTTTTCTTATTTCTCAGACATGCAGGTTTCCTCACGATGTTTTCCTTCACCACAGAGCACGTGGTAAATCAGCACTTAGAATTGCAATTAACAATTTCGTTGGTGCCGGCGGGGATCGAACTCGGGTTGCTCGCGTACTGTGACATTGACGGACAGCGCTAAGCCCTTAAGTTAAGTTAATTAAGCTACCACGGCCAGAATATAAAAGATTATATACCATGGCTTGGATATAAAAGATTATAAGGAACAAATAGAAGCGTTCGATTTTTTTGTAAATAATAATATTACAAAAGATAGTTTGCACAACACTTTTCTGTTTAGTCTAGTCGGTCTGTGTCTAGATGGTAGGATTCCTTTCCGGCCTATGAATCCGTTTAGGTTTCACCACCCTCTTACCTTTTTCTACCGATTTCAAAAAGGAGGAGGTACTCAATTTGACTGTATGTTGTTTTTATGTGTGTTACCTCTTAACTTTTTTTTCTGCGTGAACCGATTTAGATGTATTTTTGATATTTGGAAGCTGGTATAAAAGATTATTTTTTTATGGTTTTATTTTACAGATTTCCTTAATTGTTATGGTTTGCCATGTGGTCCCATATAAATTTGATCAATTTCTGACCGTTTGGTCAGTTCTGACGGTCTGAATGGTTTTTGAGTTATTCTTAATAATTTATATTGAAGTCGGTTATATAAAAATTTTAATTTTATATTATTGCGGTCAAATAGGTGACTATATAATTACTGACTGTGAAGCATTCCATCTTAGTCCTGAGAGGCGACATTGTCATTCCTTTACCAGTGAGAAAATTCGTTAATTTCAAACTTTAATTACATATACGAGGTGAAGAACACTGAGGGCAACGAACTCTAAAACTGAGGGATATAAAATTAAGGGATATTATAATATCTGTATAAATATTAGTAAATATTATGTAGCACTAGAATATTAAAACAGATATATATATGGTACGACGTGCGTGATATCTACAGCAAGCGATAATACTGTAATATTAATGTACTTTTACAGCCAAGAGAGAACGACGTTCTATAAACAGTCCAATAAACAACTGTCAAAAATATTAGGACGTATTTTTCATTCACATCAAAGGCTAAGTAAATACTAAATATTTAGCCGCATTTTACGAATGATACGAAGAAATAACTTGCGTATTAGGTACATATCGCAGGTCGAAAAAAGAAAAAGTTTCTTCGTATTTTGTTTGTATAAAATTGAAGAAAAATCTTTTTGGTTGTACTGTTTATAACTGGCTGATTTTAATATCAATACATAGATGATATTAGGAAAAAGAAAAAAAAAAAGAAAAAATCACTTTCCCGCCACTTTTCAAATATTTTTCTATCCCAAATGAATAAATCCATCGAAGAAATTCGATACATTCTTAAGTTTTATTACAAAAAAAGGGGAAAATGCGACACTTTAAAAAAATTTGTGACGTTTATGGACCTAATGCAGTTTTGGTAAGGTAGAATAAAGTTGGTCCAAGCGTTTTCAATCTGGGAATTTTGATGTCGAATATGCAGCTCGCTCTGGTCATACGGATAAAGTCGATGCCATTTTTGAAAAAGTGGCTCATGATCGACATGCATTGTCATATTCATGCCACGTAAAACTCAGGCCATTTAGCATTGATTTCATTAATTTTTATGTTTTCCATAGCGATAACAATCTCGGTATCATCTTGGCTAACCCCATAGAGCCACCAGCATTCATCAGCTTCACGCTTCGATCAACGTCAAATAAATGCATATTACGGCTGTGTTTCGTATGGACAGGAAAACCGGGGCCCGTTTTACAGGTAAAGGTACATTCTCAGTCTACGGGAAAGACCAGGCATCTGCATTTTGATTCTTAATTGATGAATGATGTCTAGTGAACGGTACGCTCGTGTTCACCCTTTGAAGTTACAACGTTGTTTTTGTTATTAAGAAGTGTGTGAGATAAAGACTCACAGGGTTATAGAATAGAATGGAATAATTTTTATTCAATATAGATCACATATATGTAATTCTTATTGAAAGTAATTTTTTTACTTCACCACTGGTTCTAAAAACGATCTCTTTCCTGGGAAGAACCAGCAAGACTTTTTTAAAGTAAATTTTACATGAAAGGCTACAAACTATTAAAAAAATTATTTTAGAAACAGCTTCCAGCCATTTCTAAAATATGTCTGTATGAATTTGTCTTTGGCCTTAGGACATCATAAAAGGTAGATATCGGTTAACTATTTTGTTTACGCCAGACGTAAAATACCAAGACTAGCAATGGAAGTCAGCGTCAAAGATACGCGACGTCAGGATCTGCAATCGCTAATTCGCCTGCTAAGAGTGGGCTCATGTCCATCATTGGACTTTTACGCAGTGGTGAAGAAGAACAAGATTAGTAGCAACGTTTGGAACTACCTAGCCACCTTCCAGCGCTTCCAGGAATTTTTTCCAAGTATTGCCAGCTGACACATTGTTGAAGGAATTTAAGTCCAGTAAATTAAAAAGTAAAGTTACAGCCCATATACATGCCACTGCTGGGCACAGGCCTCCTCTCTTTTCTGTGAGGGTTTTAGGGCAAGTCAGTGTCCGCCACACTGCCCCAATGCGTGTTGGCAGACTTCACATGTCTTCGAATTTATTTTTCTCAGACATGGAAGTTTCCCAACGATGTTTTCCTTCACCACCGAGCACGATGTAAATCAGCACTTAAAATTGCAATTAACAATGTCTTTCAACCCGGGTTTCTCGTTTACTATACAAATTACAGCGGACGCTAAACCTCTGAGCTACCACGACTCTATATCGATGTCCAGTAGTAAAATTAAAAAAGGCTTACGACATAATGAAATAAGCAACTAAAACGTTTTTTACCAAATTGAGCTGGTTGAATCAATCGCTGTACTTATAAACACTTTTTGGCACTTGTAACCAAGCATGTCTGTTTCTCTATTTGGTGGCGGTTTAATGTATGTATTTCTTAGTTGCGTGACCGAAACGATTATGTCAATGAATTGCATTTAACTAACTTTGTCGTTCGATAAAACATATCCATGTCTTAATGTAACTTTTATGTGATTTCTTTTATAAACAGAAATTAAATATTATGATGGCGCCAAGTTTACAATCATAATAATTTGTAACAAAATGACGATCATCAATTTGTTTTTTTTTATATAGAATAAGGATAGCAAACGAGCACACGGTCCACCTGATGGTAAGTGAATGTTGTGACCCATAGACGTCTACATCTATTAAGAAATCCTCCTGAATTATGAATTAAAATGTAGATGCCTCGTCACCCTTAGAACTAAGATGGAATTCTTCATTTCTAGTAAAAATAATCTCTGGTTCTCTACACTCACCATACGAAACATTAAGCTGTTATTTCACGCCGATATGCTCTGAGTGCATAGTCCTTTCCCGCTCCAGCCAATCCCTTCAACGATAAAATAGCTGCAGCATAGCTCTACCACGTAAAAAGTAACTTTCAAAAGTGCTGTGTTATTCGATGTATAATAACAAAAAAAAAATTGTTTAAAAAGTTGAAATTAAAATTAGCAATAAGGTATGTAAAATATTTAGTCTTAAAATTACGTGTTAAAATTATATCTCCAAAATGTTATTAGTCGTAAAATTATTAATTATGTGATTTGAAGCTCGCTGAAACGAAAAAAATGCACTAAAAAGAAACACAAAGTATGCAGTGTTTATTATAAATTTATTTATTTTGTAATAAAATAAACCCTACCATTATCCTACTTCTGATACTCTGTATTCATCTCATTCTCTCGAAATTTATTTTTCTGAAGGTTTCACTTGTACCGCGGTGTGAAATGCACACAAGTTAAATTATTTTTTGTTTATAAGCTGGTATGTATTTTTATTAAAAGTTGATTTTTTACTCATTCTGATCTATTTTAAATTTCTCATCGGGTAAAATGAAAATATGTATTTGAATTAACAATACTATTAAAGAAACTATTTTTCATAAAAATGTAAATTAGTATGAAACTAACATTTCGAAGTAAGCACGTAATGTTATAAAGTGAAAGCGGTGATGAACGCGCTCTAATATCTTATTAAATGCGGGGACGTGACCAGTCGTTTTATACACGACTAACAAGCTTGTACGTAACAAGTTTATCGTAATATAAGTGTCAAAATATACAACGTTACTACTTTAGGATTAAAAATAAACAGTGGATTGTATAAATAAAACTTTCAAAATAAGATTTAACGCCATATACATGTTGATTCTTAATCAAGGATAGATGTAGATGTCTATGGGTCACAGCACCCACTTAATATCATGTGGACTGTATGCTTGTTTGTAACCCTGTTTCTATTAAAAAAAAATACATTTTTATATAAAATATTAGAGCTAATAACATATATCATTATTATCATTACAAAACACGATCCTGAGCCACCTGAAACTGTGAATTCCTGCATGTCTTACCAGGTCGTCACTACATCTAGAGGAGGTCAACTCTAAACTTTGCTAACGGTACAGGAATACAATTTGATAACCTTTCATCAGCCCCGTTGCTATTTCAACTTACTTATTCTTTGAGCTATATCGGTTATTCTGGTTTTACTTCGTACTATTATAATCTCTACATATTCTATTACGCAGAAAAACTATTTTTTTATATTTTTATTTCTTATTTATTACAGTCACATTAAAACATACAATGGGCGAATTCAAAAATATCTGTGGCATTCTCTGGCAACTCACCTTGGAAAAGAAAGAAAAGTTTACTATTTGTGAACTTTATAGCAAAAAAAATGTGCCCCAAGAACACAAAACGCACCTTCCTCCGCGGCCTCATATTCTATACCTGGGTAACGGACGCCCCCGAACCCGATACGCGGTGATCCTCTTCCTCCGCAACTTCCCCTCGACGGCGTTAAATGGGGAAGAGAACACTCCTCCCGCCACAGATCACCAACAGGCGAACAGAGTGTTAAGTCAGCCAAATTGGTTCCGTGGGTGACCAAGCCACGGCTACTCTAATCTTTTCTGCCACGACAAGGCAGCCCTTAGATACCTGCACCAATTTCAAACAAAGAAGGCGAAATATTCGTTGTCACCTCCGAGGACCAAGATGGTATTACTTTTCAGCCTCAGCAGTGCCATGCTGGCTGAATGTGTGGCTGAATGTATGTCAGGTTACCTACCTATACGTACCCCTAGGTATAAAAGGACCCCCCCTCCTACCAACAGATTCTCGGTTTGTCGTGGCGGGGGAATTAGTGGTCGTGCGTTATTCACCCGCGGTGAACTAAGAGGAACCCACATGGCTGGTGGCTGGCCCGAGGTGAAGGGCCGTCCCTAAGTGGCCACTCTGAGTGGGCTTGGCGAGCAGCAACTTTGGATGTGAGTTGGTGGACTGCGGCGGGCGTCCTCTCCCCCTACCGCCGCAGCCGAGGTTGAGCCGCGGAGGAAGAAGAGTGCTGCTATGGCGATGCGCCACTTGACTTATACTCCACGACTCTGGCGGGACCACATCGCAGATGTGGTGGTGGTGGGGCTGTAGGGGGAGAAGAGTAATGATATTGTGAGGCGCCGGTCTCTTTACCCTCCGCAGCCGAAACTTCCTCATCAAAACCAGAGCTATCGACCAGATCTGCCGCCGGGGTCAGGGAAGCATTTTCTGGGTCCATGGATCCTCCCCATGAATCCTCCGCGTATCAGACTCAGGGAGGTTCGTGGAGTTCAGGCCGCTGAGGAAGGCGCGCCTTGTGTTCCTGGTGCGCCTTACTTGAGAAGCAAAATGGGAGGAGTAATATCCTCCCAGAGGAGGGGTTACCACGAGGCGGCCAGAGCTGGTGGGGACTTGGATGTGTGTGATAACTTTTCTGTGGCCCTGGCCATATCCGGCGAAGGTGGACAACCATGGAGTTTTAATTGGTGCGAGTCCGACATAACCCATCCTTGCCCCCGCGAGGCGGGTATGCGTAATTCCCCATGTTTAAAAAAAGGCAGAAAATGATTATTTCCATCTAAGAGACCTAAGTGCTGACAGCTCAAAATACAGCAATATGACGTAATAACGGCAAATGAATCGACACATCGTGAGCTTTTAAACACAGAACTCATAACTTTATAAATAGATAAGCACACGTACGTAGATCCGTCAATTGATCGGTTAGATATTGACAAAAGCAAAATCAAATAGAGTTTTTATTATCTGTCTTTTTTTCTCCCTTTTAAAAATGTTACTCCCATACTGGAATTTTCTCCCGTATCGCTTTTTTTATAGGATAAGAGTGACAAACGAGCACACAGTCCACCTGATGGTAAGTGGTTGCTGCGGCCCATAGACATCTACATCTATCCTCTATTCCAAATCAAAATGTAGATGCGTTGTCACCCGTGAGGACTAAGATGGAATGCCTCATCTCCAATAAAAAGGGCCTCCGGCCACCTGCACTCACCAAGCGAAACGCAGAGGTAAACCTCTACTTCACGCTGGTTTTCTGTGAGGTCGTGGTACCACCCCAGTTCGAGCCGGCCCATCCGTGCGACAGCAAAAGCTGCCGCGTGGCTCTACCACTGTTAAAACTGTGGAGGCAGTTTACATACATAAATCTCACAAGGACAAAGTACGGGATTCGTCCGCTACCACCGCCCTATCTGCGGCCCCGGTTACACGGAGCCGTCCAAATTAATTACTATCGCCGATAGCAACAATTCTGTATTATTTTTATCTATGACGTAAAATACAGATAAATACCATTTCAGCTATCTAGGAATGAAAAAAGCTTACAGCACGCGGTTAAAAAGTCCATTAAGATAGAGACTAAAAATATATTTTGGCAAAGCTGAGAGCAATACTTGAAATTCCAAAACATACTGGCGCCAAGAGAATTTACTATTGTAGATGTTATTGTATTGTGGTAAAGTGTGCATCTCTATCTATCTTAGTAGACCACGTACCCGGCTACTGATTAATCGGGCTTGTCTTCTAATCCCATCATACATTTTTTTATACAAATTGGGTGAAAAAAGAGCACACAGTCCACCTGATGGTAAGTGGTTGCTGCGGCCCATAGACATTTACATCTATCCACGTTTGCAAATCAAATGCAGATGCGTTGTCAGCCTTGAGGACTAAGATGGAATGCCCCTTTTCCAGTAAAATGGGTCTCAGAAAAACTAAATAAATTGTCATCATTGTTACTTAAAAAAAAACACGTTACTATAATTCATATATATCGCATCGCTATTCTTCACTATGCAGTGGCAACGTAAAAGCATTCACCACCCTACTCGTTCCGTGCGGCGTAACAGGAGATGGGCAGTAGCACCTTCCTCATAACTACTTTTTTATAGGATAAACTGACAAACGAGCACACAGTCCACCTGTTGGTAAGTGGTTGCTGTAGCCCATAGACATCTACATCTATCCTCGTGTGCTAAACAAAATGCAGATGCGTTTTCAGCCGTGAGGACTAAGATGGAATGCCTCTTTTCCAGTAAAAAAGTCTCCGGTTCTCTACACTCACTATACAAAACACAGCAGCATTAAGCTGCTATTTTACGCTGGTGTTCTCTGAGAGCGTGGTCCTTCCCTGGTCAAGCCGACCCATTCGTGCTACAACTATACTATAAATATAGCTGCAGCTTGACTCTACCACGTTTCAACATTAAGTGTATGTTCTTATTTCTGGTATTATGTGTGTTATTTGATTATTTTTTTTATTAAATAAGTTATGCTTCAGGAGTGGTCCCATGATAAATTCCACCCCTAAAAGTGGCAAAATAGAGAATGATGTTTTATTTGTAACTATGTATTTATATACGATATTCGATCTTTTGATATTCCTAAGTTCAGTCAAAAGCCAAGCAAAAAAGGATCAAAAAATTCAAGGATCGAAAAAGTATTCAATAATTTCGGCATTATAGATTCTGACGTCGGCGCTTATGTCACGGTGTACAAAACGGCCGACTTGTGAAGCTTTTATACGGAAATTATTTTATTACTAGCTGTTCCCCGCGACTTCGCCCGCGCCAAATTTATTACGATTGGATTTCATGGGTTTTATTTTTTGCGCAGAACCCTTATTCTTTTTAAAAACAAAAGTAGACTAAGTTACTTCTTATAATATCAGCTATCTGCCAGTGAAAGTCCGCTCAAAGTCGGTGCGGCCATTTCAGAGATTAGCCGGAACAAACAGACAGACAGACAAAAATTTTAAAAATCGTGTTTTCGTTATAGGTACCATATATACGGCTGTTATTTCGACATTACAAGTAGACACCTCAATTTTATTTATTTGTATAGATTTCTAATCCTTAGAAGTTGGCTTTTCCTTTTTATTGAGAGTTTAATTTTGAGTGTTTTTTTTTTACAGTTTTGGTTGATTATTTAAAATATACTTTAGGTTTCACAGTGTCACTGTCGAAATTGACCAGACATAGCATTATCTTCGTGTTGTTTAAAATAAATAGGAATAATATAAAATAATTACAATATAATTATTGTTTTACTGTTTGTGTCAAAGAAGCCAAGCCCACGGTAATAATTTCCTTCAAACCAAATTTCGAACATGGTGACCCGTCTCAACGGTCACAGTGTACGAATGTGTGCGCAAGCACAGGTGCACTCTAATATAATAGAATAAATAGTATATTGTTATTCAACAAAGATAACAAGAAAACGTTTTGAAAGTTGCTTATGCTGTTTCTACTGTAACGAGTGAGAAATCCAGGACTTTTCAAAAAAATGAAAATATTTTTTCTGACTTCTCCAAAATCCAATAAGTTTATCCAATTTAATAATGTCACCGATAACAATTCTCTTAACTCAATTTTTGTACACCGAAACTTGGTATAATCGTAGTTGTAATTCGTCCTCCAATTGTTGAACCGTAAACTTTTCCATCTTCCTGCTTCCGATTTTGTTGATTCCATCGTAACTTTTTTTAAAGTTGTCAATTTGAATGAGTTAATTATCCAATTGAAAGTTTATTTCAATTGTAATCTTCAGACACTTCATCCTGCGCAGTGGCGTGGGCGGGGGTGGACTTCTACTACTAGATTAAATGAAGAATATAAACAATCAACAACCAACCGTAGATGAGACTTAACGTTTTTGTAGGATTCGAGACGTGAATATTGAATTAAAATTATTTTTTCGCCGAGCTCCATGTACCATTGACCGCAAAGGTTTGAATCCTGTCCCCAGCACCATGTAAAATGAAATAAAACACTTTTCGCCATTACACGTGATATATTCTTTCTCTTTTTAACCTTCTTACATCATAATCATTTCTTATATTTACGTGAAGACTAGACATTAAATGAAACTAATTTTGACCTATTTTATCGCGTTTAACTTAACTTTTTAATTCCCGACGTTTCGGGTGGAGACTGAGGATGATACGCGAGGCTACACGTGGACGAACTCGCGGGGAACAGTTAGTACTAAAAAAATATGTAAAAATGGTCTTGCATTTAACATAAAAATAAATAACGTCACATTAAAAAAATTATCCAGGCAAAGCCGGGCGGGTCGCTATTTTGTAATAAAATGTTTCTACTATGTACAACAAAGGTTATTTTAGTACTATCAACTTTCAATTAGATACTAAATATAAATCACTTTTTCTTGAAAAGGTTAACGAGCGCAGTACCAGACGTCTAGCACCTTCAACACTGTTATTCGTCGCCGGTCCGGTTATCTCATATATAACGTAGACTAGATTTTTATACTGCCATCAATATGTTATATATAATGTAGTATATTTTTATACTGCCATCAATAGCCATATTATAATTTTTCTGATATTTCTCACCGTTGCCGCCTACGATACTTACGGAACAAAACGGACTGATGGATTCCTTACACTGTTATCAAACGGCTTATTTTCAGCAGGTTGCCTCAGGCGGTTTAACAATAGCAGTTTTTATTTTATAGTTGTTCTTTAGGAGGATGCTGCTGTCCATCTTCAAAAATAAACAAAGAAACAAAAAACGGCAAACAAACAGGCCTTGGTTGCCTTATGTGACACCCACGCTACGATATGGGTACGTGGATATTCTTACAAGGCCACTATACTGTTAATGTTTCTTTTACGATATTATATTTCCTGTGCCCTATCTAAATCTATACAAATAAATAAAATTGAAGTGTCTTTTGTAATGTTAAAATAGCAGCTTTTTAGTAAATGCATGTGAAAGACATGCAGGAAGTCGATGGATGCAGGTGGCTCAGGACCGTGCTTTGTGGCATTCCTTGGTGGAGGCCTTTGTTCAGCAGTGGACTTGTGAAGGGCTGTAATGATGATGATGATATGAAAGTACTAATACCAAAAAAACAATTTTTAAATTTTTTGTCTGTCTGTCTGTCTGTTTTTTGACGAGACTCACTGGCAGATAGCTGATTGTTACAAGGAGTAATTTAGGATACTTTTCTTTAGAAAAAGAATTAGGGATTTTTTTTAAAAGTCGCAGGGGACAGCTAGTCTATAATATAATCATAGTTTCATTCATACAAACATAACTATATATGATGACTTGTAGTGGCGGTGTAAGAATATCCACTACCCGATATCATTCCGTGGCTGTTGTAAGAGGCGCCAAAGGGAACCTAATCAGGAGATGGGCAGCAGAGTCTACCAAATAACGACTAAAAATAAAAAATAAGCTGCCGTTGCCAACCCGCTTGCCAAGCGGGGCAACTATGACAATAGGGGGACCCATGAGGCGATCTATGGGGAGGCCTATGTTCAGCAGTTCACTTTAATAGGCTGTAACGGTAGCGGTATTTATGAAGAAAACTTTAAGAAACGGCTGATGAAGTTCTCTGTACAATTCGTAATATCCTCATTCGTCGCATGATCACGGGGTCGCATTTCCCATGACCTATTTTGTTCTAAAACAAAATCATCCGAACAAAATCCCTGCGGTAACGAGGGAGCAATAAATTTGAGTTAGCTAAATTACCTATTAAGCAATCTTGTTGTAAGGGTATTGCAAGTAGAGAAAAATATACGGAATTGACGTCTTATTTTTATATTAAAAAAAAAAGTTATTTGTATTTACTTTGCTTAGGAGTGGGATCATCATCATTATCATCATTACAGTCTATCACAGTTCACTGCTGGACATATATCTTACCCATAGATTGCTTGGGGATTTTTGCCATAGATGCCATGGTTTGCAAGCGGGTTTGCTACCGCAGTGTTTTATTATTCGAAATGTTATTATGAAGATGCTACTGGTGACGAGGTAAGAATATCATCTACTCTATAATATCCCATGAATATTTTAAAAGATATCAGACCGAAATGGGAATACAATGTAAAAAAAAATGTCCAAATTTAACATAATAGCTATGCCAAATAAATGTCAAAAGAATATTTAACATAAAAATATTTAGGCTAAAATGAATTGCCAGTGGGAAGTGACAAAAATAGGATACTTAAAATAGAAAAGCACAAATGTAAATACCATTAAATATTTATGTTATTAAATAAATATTTGACGCATTTAGACGTTATATAAGTAAATAGAACAGGTTATAAATTGTAATAAAATTTTGTTAGTTACCTATTTCATTCAGTTAATTTAATCTAACCAATCGCAGAAACTTCCTACTATGAAGTTAATAATTAAAATAATATTAAACACAACCTCTCACGCCTTTAACCTTGTGGAGTAGGCAGAGTCTAAGTTAGACTCCGGACTTCCATATGACATGATTTTTCACATGTGGTAGAGCCATGCTGTAGCTATATTATGGTAGTAGTACCAATGGATCTTATTCACCGGGGAAGGATCACACTGTCGCCAGCGTGAAATTGCAACTTAATGCTGTGTTTTTATAACAAGTGTAGAGAGCCAGACTTCGATTCTCACTTTTTTCACATCCTAATATCATAATAAATGTCTTTACTTACATTAATTTATGTTTCATACCTGCAATAATAGATCTCTGTATTTATGCGCGGTCATGGTCATTATTTTAATTTCTTTTTGATGTATATCATCAAACACAAACACATACACTGACATACATTAGTGTTTTGGTGTTGTCTATTAAACATAATAATAAAAAACGCTAGAGAAATAAAAAATAAATAATAAAATAAAAGTGATAAAAGTGATATTAAAACAACGTGACTTTATTTTAACAAGTTTTCTTAGTAAATGAAAATGGATTTTTAGTTCATAATTATGCAATAACATCCATTGAAATGTTCTTAAACTGTTCCCTTTATTTTCTTTAACTATCCAATTCACCAAAAGTACATCGAGTATATCGTAATCTAATATCCCGGAAAATAATTTATAATTATCCTACTATGTTGACAGATATGACATTAGGTTGACTTAATTTGACTAAAAGTCAACATAAATTATACATATTGTGTGATGTTCTCAAAATATATTTTACAAGATAATTAATTGAATAAGGCATTACTTTGCTGAAATCCATTATATTAAAAATCTTAAAATTAATTTGCTTAAAATATTTTACATACACATAAGTAACTTACTTAGCGGTCAGCCACCGCAGAGTCTACTTCACATGAGGATGCTTCGTGTGGATGCGAAACACTTACAACCATTGTTAGCTATATCACTTCACTGCTTTTATGTCATTCCAATTGAATAATTGACGTTAACAAAATTCGTTCGGCTCGGTGAACAATATTCTGCCTTTTCCGGTAGGTGGCACAATAAGCTTCACGCCGAATTCACTCCGAACTTATTACTTTAATCACTAAAATTTATGTATAACTCGACCACAGCGCCACCTACCGAGTTCAATATTATATTATTATTATTAATAACGTGACTACAATAACATCTAATGTCGTCCAGGTAGAATTTCGGTCACGGCGGCTAGTCTCAACGAAGACTAGCCATCTGAGCAGGACAGGATTATAGTGCCCGAAGCACATCCATTCCTTCACTCTCATAGTCCGATGGAACCGTTATCCGTCCCGACCAGAGAGAGATAGGGCGCAGAACCAACTGCTTTACATGCACGTAAAGCCGATGGTCCGAGGCACGGGGGTGAAACACCGCCAACTTCCTGACTCCGGGTTGCTACTGCATATTTCTGAGTATGACCATTTATAAATGATTTTGGCCCGACTCGGCACTCGAACCCGTTACCTTGTGATCAGCAAGCAACCACGTGATAAACGAGGTAGTAAAATCAATCAAGTATTTGTGTAAATATGACCTCAATGAGTCAAGCATATCAGAAGTTACATGATCACTAACAGACTCATCAACGATTAACCGTGCAAAGAAAATATAATCGACAGAAAAAACAGGATGCAATACGAGCAGGTGAGGTTTGCATTTGGAGAAAAGTGTGTATATACCATTTAACGACTCTGCAGTACAAAGATACCCTCATCTTATTTTTGAGTTTTGTTTAGCATAGATATACCGGCGACGGTAATCCCAAAGTGAATAAGAATCTTTACATATCCACAAAGTATTTTTCATATGTCATAAGTGCACGTCACGAATTTTATTACATATGATTTATTTTCAATAACCTAAAGCCTAGACTAGTATTTCATTTATTTATTATTATCGTGATACAAATGAAGCATTTATCAATTATCATCATCATCATTGCAGAGCATCAATTCCACTTCTGAATATAGGCCTCCCTCAAGGAATTCTACAAAACACGGTTCTGAGCTTCATGCATTCATCGAATTCCTGCATCTCTTGCCTTTCATCACTCTTACTAATGAGGGGTTTCGCCACACTTAACGGTTTTAGGCTGCTACTCGTATCACTTATACAGTCGATAATACGTAAGGTAGTTTTTCGTAATACAAACGAATATGCAATTCATAATGCTTTGGTTTTGACACAATACCATTTTTTTATAGGATAAGGGTAACAAACGAGTACATAGTCCACCTGATCAGTGCCAGTGGTTGCGGCCCATAGACATCTACACCTATATAAAAGCTTTTATATAATGGATTTCCGCAAAGTAACGCCCTACATCTATTCTCGATTACGAATCAAAATGCAGATGCGTTGTCACCCGTGAGGACTAAGATGTAATGCCTCGTTTCCAGTAAAAAGGGTCTCTGGTTCTCTACACTCACCATATGAAACACAGCAGCGTTAAGCTGCTATTTTACGTTGGTATTCTGTGAGAGCGTGGTTCTTCCTCGGTCGAGCCGACCCATTCGTGCTACAACTATACGTGCTGCTAATATAGCTGCAGCATGGCTCTACCGCGTAAAAATTATTATATACCATACCATTTATTGGACTGATGAAATAATTCATTTTGTTTAAAAAATAGAAAACAATATTAACATTATTAACACTCCCGTTAACCACTCCACGTAAGTTTAATGCTTGTGTAAGGAGTTTTTCACTAGGATTTTTTCCTGTATCGTGGAGGCAGTTTACAAACACAAATTGCACAAGGACAAACCAGACCCGGAACAATTATTTGTAGGCCATACAAATATTTGTTCCGTGCGGGATTCGAACCCGCGGGCCCCAGCGCAGCAACTTATTGCTAAGCCACTGCGCCACGGAGCCGTCAAAGTTAATGTCGTATTCGAACCCACAGCTTTCCGAGATCGCGGTATCACACAATGTTTCAAACATTATAGTAAAATATTCTTTTGCAACATTCCTTATTAACCCTGTACAGTGCCTACACGTGCCTAGGGGCGCAAGGTTACAAAGAGGCGCGTGCTGAAGATTTTAAACGGAAAAAAATAAAATAAGTACCTACTAACATAAAATAAAAAATATACTTTCTTCAGAGATGTAGAGCTACTAAAGTGCTCTCCGTCCACTTGATTACATTGCGCCCTCACTTTCTTATCACGTTTTTCATTTACGCCCACCTGTTACGCGTCCTAATTATTTTGCAACTAAGCTATATTATACTTAATAATATATTTACCAAATAAGTAGTTTGAACTCATAATATATGGCTGCCAGAGGGCCGCCGATAAGGTGATAGCCTTGGGACTGTGACATTACAATATCATCCATTTTTAAATTTCTAGGCGTTCTAAACTACTTAAAGTATTGCATTGCATCCACAGTTAATGAAATAATTTAAAATTAAAAATTTTGTACAGCCGACTTCAATATAGGTTATTTGAGAATAACTCAATAACCATTGGTCTGACCTTGATCAAATTCATATGGGGCCACACGAGAACTATTAGCTTTCATATAAAAAAAGAATCATCGAAATCGGTTCGCCCAGTACAAAGTTATGAGGTAACACACGTAAAACAAAAAAAAAAAAAACATACACTCGAATTGAGTACCGTCTCCTTTTTGGAAGTCGGCAGAAAAGTCGTTAATTATCAGCTCGTAAAATTTCATCCCGTTGTAGTATTTCAGTACCCAAAATTATATAAGTAATTCATATTTTAGGAAAAAATTGTAATATCAGAATAAATTTATTCGCATGAAATATCTTATTGCAGCCATGAAAACGCAAATTCAATAGTAGATGAGATTATTGATACCATTAAATTTACCAGGTATTGGTACTCGTACTTATAAGGGAGGTTTAAATTATTTGCTTATGCTGCTGTTCTGTATTATTATAGATCAATGGTATTTGCAATGCTACAGCAACCGTATTAGAGTCCACTACTGAACATTCTAAATAAAATAAATTACGAAGGCACAGAGAAGTTGTTAGAAATTCCAAAATAGTTTGTATTAATTGCAGGTAACAAGTAATTGTTATTAAGTTATTTTATTTATTATATAATATAGCTTAGTTATTTAAATTATCTAGTGTCCTACATTATTAAACCCATAGTGTAAGTGATGCTGTGGTGATGGTCTGAAACACGGATACTCAACCTAGTTCAGGCAGGTCGCTAATATTATAAACTTGACTTTTTTATTTTTCTTTTGTATATTCTACATTATTAAGCTACACATAGTATTAATTTTATTATAGCATGTTGTTTTTGTTAGACTTATTGTTATTTTATTTAATTGTAATCATATTTGTTCCTGTATGTAAACGTGTGTGGAAATGAAATAAATTGTTTATTTTTATTATTATTATAGGCCTTCCCCATAGATTGCCTAATAGGGGGGATATTTGCCATAGTTGTCATGCTTCGCAAGCGGGTTTATAACCGCAGTTTTTTTTAATTTGTAGTCGTTGTAAGGAAGACGCTGCTGGCTAAGTCCTGATACAACGTTAATAAAATGATCAATTAATTAACTTATTAAATCTTAATAAATACACACACACAGAGTAAATAAGCCCTTCACTTTCTAATGTGTCAAAAAAGACACGTATGGCAATTCACAATGCTGTGATAGTCACTTAATGTTTAATGCTTACCGTAAAGAAATGAATGTTGAGTGTGGCAGAAGAAGCACTAGAATAGAACAAAAGCTGTATGATAATGGTGACGTGCAATAACAGAGTGAAAAATTTTGTAATAAGATAAAAGTATGGTTAGCTAAAAGATTGTGTGACCAGAATTAAAAAGCGAATACTTGGTTGGTTTAATAATGTAGAAAGAAAGAATAAATAAAGAGTGGCAAAGCAAATTTATGTTGCAGAAGTGAATGGCAGAATAGTCGATAAGGAACGCCCCAAATTAATGTTTATCGAACAAATTGGCAATATTTTTTTGAACTTCTTTTATCGACGTAAATTTAGTACGGTATTGTTGAATTGGATGCAAAGAGATAACCAAACAGATTAGCTTTCTCAATTGCAGCATGGGCCAGTGAGTCGTCCTCCCTGTGCAGAAATGGATGACAGAAGTTCCCTTGGACATCCTTGACGAGAGAAAAGAATGCATGTGAAAGAGAACTAGTTTCTCGCCAATTTTTCCGTTATGCTCTGACTTTGTCCTACAAATGGCTCTTTATATAATATAAACAGTCTTCTAAACACAGTTATCCAAAAAGCATTCTGAATTACTCACTTATTTTTATTACCAAAGTCTTCAACCCTTAACGCTTGCTCTGTAACATTGATCTGAGGGTATTTTAGTGAGTTATAGTAAGTAGCGATTGACAAAACGCTAAGTGTGATCGTCCCTTCTATGGTTATTTTATAAAATGGTGACAAATGAGCACACAGTCCACCTTTTAGGATCGAAAGGATGCTGTGGCCCATTAATATCTACATCTGTCTTCGATTAAGAATTATTAAAGTGCTGATGCATTGTCACCATTGAGGACTAAGATAAATTGTCTCATTTCCATTAAAAGGGTCTCCAGTTCTGTACACTTACCGTATAAAATACCACAAATTTCTGATACTGTTGTTGTATTTTTAATAAAATAAACATTTACGCCCACTTTAACATCGAATAGGTTTACTAGGAATAGTAAAATAAAAATTAAAATTTTAATAATTCAAACTCAAAGTCAAAACTTTTTTCAATTTAGTCTTGCTCAAAGCTAACGTCACAACCTTCATCAGTTCACAAAATCACCGGTTCACAAAAACACCTCTCAGACAAACAATGGCAAGAAACTGTGGAGTCTTATTTAAAATCAATTCCATGTTACAATCTTATAAATTGAACTATCATGAATAATTTACAAATACAAGTACAAGTTGTACAGATTGAGAACCAGATACCCAGGTAGCAGTTGTGTATGAATATCTACTACGCCAAATCGTCCCATGGATGTCGTAAGAGAGGTGACAGAGAGAAACAAACCGAGAGATGGGCTGCAGCGTCTTCATTACAACGACTAAAATGTAATAGCTCTGCGGTATGCTAACCCGCCTACAAGCGTGGCAACTATGGCAAATAAATGTATATGTATAATATGAAACGCATTCTTTGGGGGAGGCCTATGTTCAGCATTGGACTTCTGATAGGCTGTTAAGAACCAGATAACTTTATTGTCATCTAACCAGGAGACTTTTCTGTTAATGTCCTTTGTCACTTTTTACGACACTCACGTCACAAACTCTAGACTTATGTATTTTTCATCTTAAACCTTATCATTAGAATACTGGTCATACGATATATAGTGGTAGAGCCACGCGGCAGCTTTTGCTGTTGCACGGTTGGGCCGGCTCGAACCGGGATGGTGCCACGACCTCACAGAGTACCAGCGTGAAGTGGAGGTTTACCTCTGCGTTTCGCTTGGTGAGTGCAGGTGGCCGGAGGCCCTTTTTTACTGGAAATGAGGCATTCCATCTTAGTCCTCACGGGTGACAACGCATCTGCATTTTGATTTGTAATAGAGGATAGATGTAGATGTCTATGGGCCGCAGCAACCACTTACCATCAGGTGGACTTTGTGCTCGTTTGTCACCCTTATCCTATAAAAAAAAATTAAAATGTTAATAGATTTTAAGAATAACTCTCCACACAACTGTACTATTAATCACTTAGTACTATTATTTTAAACCTTTAACAACTGAGAATTGACTTAAAATAATCATACATGTACATCTTACAAAATATTTTCGTCGAAACATATTTGGGTTAAGAGCGTAACGTTCGTTTTGAATTGTTCTCATTATTCAGTGGCGAGCGTATGAATTCAACCGGTTTATTTTCGTTCAAATCAACACAATCAAAGAGAAATTTGTGATTGAAAGCATCTTGCATATTCACGATGTTCAAAAGCAAATTATCCTTTTCGCTTACCTGACTCCGAATTCTCTGAATCATTTTTCGATTCATTCTTCAATATAAATATTTAACACATGTGTAAGGAGGACAATCGCGTCACTTGAAGACAAAAACGATTAAAATATTAAGAAAAAAATGCTTGCATCTTTCACAAACAAAAGTAGCGATTGATTTAGATTTGATTTAGATTTGTTGTTTTTTTTTAATTGTAACATAATAGGGTCACCTATTGTGTTATAATTAAGTACTACAATTTTCCTTACAAAAAACAAAATATCTTAAAAAGCAATTGTATCACTTTCCATCACGACGCTGGGTTAATAAGTGCAGAGCGGATATTTGATGATTTATCCCATCTCTAGTATATAAACACACTCTGAGGCATTTAGGCACGCACAGACGCATGATGCTTACACGCACATACGTACACACGTAACTGACGCGGAACTGCACTACCAACCGATCTGCCCACTGATTAAATCTTCCGAGTTCGGCCAATCTTTCAATTTCTTTGGTGATGAGCAATCCGGTTGTAAATTTGAAAATGCTGTCGATATGTAATTTTTTGTATTAGACTAAAATCAATAACGAACTAAAGAAAAATATCAAAGTCTACTCAAAATATAAGCAAAACTTAATTTAACAAGAATTTAGTTGTTATCTTATTGTAACACGCAAGCCGAGCGCTTAGACCATGAGCCGCGGTAGCTCATGGAGTAAGCGCTTGCTGAAAATTTCACAGTACGCCAGTAACCCTGGTTCGATTCCCGCCGGCACCAAAGAAATTGTTAATTGCAATTTTAAATCCTGATTTACCACGTGCGCGGCGGTGAAGGAAAACATCATGATTCCTCATGACGTTTTCCTTTCCTCATCAAAGGAAACATGTCTGAAGAAAAGGAAAAAAAAATACTTCGAAAACATGTGAAGTTCGCCAACACGCATTGGGGCTGGGCAGCGGACATTTCCTTTCCCTAAAACCCTCTCAGAAATGAGAGGAGGCTCTTAGTAACTGCCACCCTCTTACCTATTCTTGCAACTAAACGGAGTGTCCCCTGAGCCAGTATCATTACAGGCTTTAAGGCTTTCATCTTAGTCACGAGTGAAGTAACAACGCATCTAGTCGCTCAGACAAAATTTTAAGGAAATAAATATATTAACTTTGGACTCTCAATACATCTATGAAAATGTAATGTACGTACGCAAAAATAAAACTAGATTTACAAAAATAAGTGATATTCATTCTGTAAATACTACGAACAGAAACAAGTTAGTAGTACCAGTTACTCGGCTCCGATGAATCAGTAATTTGTTCTTGGGGCGATGTATAAGCTTTTACAACAAAATCCCAGAAAATAAATAACATTGGACCTGCTCAAAGTTCAAAAACTTTATTACACTAAGTTTGTATAAAAAGGGTTATTACAATATTAAGAAATTGGGAAAGGTGATCGCTACCAAGCTATTTCTAATTTGTTTTATGTTGTTAATTGTAACATACATGATTGTAAGCTGTTTTTTTTAAAGTTCCAAAGGGTTTCTTGCTAGTTCTTCCCAGGAAAGAGATATTTTTCCGAGCCAGTCGTAAATAAAATGTGACTTTCAATAAGTATTATTTATAATCTATATTGAATAAAAAAAGTTTTTGCTTCTGTTTCTGTTTCTGTTTCTAGCCTTCACGGCGGAACGTAGCCACGTTTGTTTGAAGCTGTTTGCAGGTGTCCATGGACTCCAGTCACAGAGTAAAGAATAAGGACCAGAGGGGAAGCTTCTTAACAACGTCGAAAATGTATACCTATTCTGATAGGGTTGTCACATAATGCATGTGAAAAATTTAAGGAAAAAATGGTGGTGGTGATGGAGCCACTGTTGGTCCACTGCCTACTACCACTACCTACGATACTACCACCTCCACCACTACTGACACCATCAGCTACATTATCCACCAACACCAGCACTACTTCCACCAACACCAATCCCACCACCCCCACCAATGTCTGGCGATTGTATTCCAACCACAATGCAGTGGCATTTACCCCTGGGGTCGCGACTCGCAAAAAGTAGCTTATATTCTTCCCCAGGAAGCAACCTCTATACTAAAGTGGGTGGATAAAGTCACACATTTAGCCTTATTACGTAGGATATCCTGCCATCTGCAGCACTATCAAGGTTAAACTGACTAACGTTTCAAGTAGGTGAGACCGACTTCATCACTCGGCGACGTACCTGTCTAACACATTCTCACTTACGTATCAATGTTATTACCTAGTTTTATTGTGTATAATACGTAAAAAGGTACTTGATTTCACTTGATTTCTCGGGTATAAAAAAAGGAAATATCGTTATTTTCTCTAGAATTATTCATGTATACTGTACAACTATTAGACATTTTTGCTTATACAAAACACTTATTATTTACCTATATAAATTAATAATAACTTAATTCTTAACTATTTTAATTAAAATACTTGAATCTGATTATTTAATAATTGCAAAAAAACTTAATAAATTAATTTATGTATAAAATTTCGAAATGTTGTTGGTCTATTTATTTAAATGCGCACGACTAACAGCCCTTTCATCGATACTCTGACTGAGTCGGCGCAAACCGGTTTGTACCCCGACGCAGCGTCGGTGAACCTGTCGGTGAGAGCTCACGCACACATCACTGCGCTATGTATGGGTGTATTCGCCGCGAGCCGTTTGTATGTAGCTTCCCCTCTGGTCGGTTTCTTTACTCATGTGCTTCAGTAGCCACTTACCATCTGGTGAGTCATTCGTTTGCCACTTTAATATTATAAATAAAGAAAAAAGATCTTGAAAGTTCAGAGTAAAATTGGGACAAGCAGAGATATTTATTATACTTTTTGTGAGGTCAGTCATATGAGTCAAG
Organism: Parnassius glacialis; assembly: GCA_033319125.1. NCBI lineage: Eukaryota > Metazoa > Arthropoda > Insecta > Lepidoptera > Papilionidae > Parnassius > Parnassius glacialis. The sequence continues at coordinate 39,696,947 of JAVANC010000021.1, read as the reverse complement.
GAAGATACTTACGAGGTGTGATCCAAAAGTAATGATAATCGGTTACTTCAGGTCCGCATAAAAATCCAAAAAAAAATATTTTTTGCTTGCTTATATACTCACTACGTCAGCCTAAAAAAATCATATAAATAGATCACGATTTACGGGAGATACATTAATTTGAATACGAACTGTCAAAGAGATAACATCAATATGGAAAAAAACGAAATTAGAGCTGTCATCAAGTACCTCTGTTTGAAAAAAATGTCTTCAAAAGACATACACAGTGACTTAGTGGAAACATTGGGGGACTCTGCTCCTCCATATTCTACAGTTGCACGCTGGGCCAAGGAGTTTAAACTGGGCAGAACATCCACTGAAGATGAACATCGCGAAGGACGCCCATCCACGTCCCTCACTGAAGACAACGTGAAAAAAGTCGAAGATGTTGTGTTGGCAGATCGAAGAGTGACCATCAGGCATGTAGCTGAGGTCACAGGGATCTCATACGGCAGCGATCAAAGAATCCTTGCGAACGAGTTGCATATGAAAAAGGTCTCTGCGCGTTGGGTACCCAGAATGTTAACCGACGAGAAAAAGAATAAATCGAGTTGACATTTCGAGGGTCAATCTCGAAAAGTTCCAAGCAGATCAAGAAAATTTTTTGTTCCGTTTTGTGACTATGGACGAAACCTGGATCCACCATTTTGATCCTGAAACGAAACAACAATCGATGACTTGGAAGCGAGCCTCCTCACCAACGCCAAAGAAATTCAAAGTTTCAAGTTCGGCGGGAAAGGTTATGGCATCTGTTTTTTGGGACGCTCAAGGCATAATTATGGTGGAATATTTGGAAAAGGGAGCCACTATTACGGGCTCTTACTACGCAGACCAAATAAGAAGATTACGGGAGGCCATTAAGGAAAAAAGACGCGGCAAACTCCGAACTGGAGTGATGTTTCACCAAGAAAACGCACCGGCTCACAAAGCCGCAGTTGGGATGGCTGCCATTCAAGAAACGGGATTTGAACTACTCGAACACCCTCCCTATTCACCAGATCTAGCTCCTAGTGATTTCTACCTATTTCTTCGGCTCAAGGAACGCCTCCGAGGCAAGAAATTCGAAGACGATAGCGAAGTAATGGCCGCTGTTGAAGCGTTTTGGGAGGGTCAACACAAAGAATTTTTTTCAAAGGGAATCCTGGGTTTAGAAAAAAGATGGACTAAATATATTGATTTGTTAGGAGACTATGTAGAAAAATAAATTATTATTTTAACTTTAATTACCGTGTTTTATTTTCATTATCTTTACTTTTGGATCATCCCTCGTACTTACTAGGTACGTTTCTTTCAAATCTAACACATAATATTATTTCCTTTGACATTTTAGGGCTAGAATATAATGAATGATGATGAAAACTTAACGCCGCGCACTTCAATTAAAAATTATATTTTAATGTCATATATTATTATTAAATTTATATTTTTATTTTGTTTTTAATAGTTGACGGTTCGTTAGCGCAGTAGCTAAGCGTTTAATTCCAGGGCTGCATATTCGAATCACGCACGGAACACTTGTGTTTGTCGTGTCTGGATGTTCTCAATGATGAATAAAATCGTACAGTGGAGATAACGTTTTTATAAAAATAATGTTTTCTTCCTATCTTTGCCGACATAGAATAATAGAGAGAATTCACTCACAAAATGTAAGCTGACATGAATTTAGCAAGCTTCAAATTATATTTTATTCATCCTTATATCCGTCATAACACACAATAAAAATTTTCGTTCATCGCTTTCAAAGCTCGCAATCGATAACGCGTGTTAAAAGTACGGATAAGCCGATCACCGTCACTTTAGCGTATATAAATTTACTTCAGGATTTTTTATAATCTTAAAATGGCAGTTATGTTTCAGTTATCCTGATGGTTATTATCTTTATTATCATTTTATTTATATGATATGTATTCTGTATAGTGACAATCTTGTTGGTCCAGTAGTCGTATATTTTTTTTAGATTTAGATTACTTATCAAAAGGTCTCGGGTTTGAATCCCGACGCGAGTTAAAATCGGTTATTGGGTTTTTCTTTCATGAAATTTTCAATTGCAACCGGAGTTAGGAGGTTGGCGGTGTATACTTGTTAGGAAAGCAAGTAAAGTCGTTTTTCCTGCGCCTGATCTCTCTCCAGTTGTTTAGGATTACAGTCCCATCGGACTATAAGAGTGAAAGATAGAAAGCTGCGCATACACTCGGGCACTATAATCCTATCCTGCGCAGATAGCGGGTGTATTATTACATTTGAAACCATGTAAAAATAAATAATGATGGCTATAGATGAGTTGACCTCTGAGGACTTAGATGGAATAATATATAACATTGTGTAGGTGTCAATATACCACAGCATACACTTACCATCAGGTGGCCTGTGTGCTCGTTTGTCACTCTTACTTCTATATAAAAAAAAACATGCGTGAGTGTCGTGGAACACTCGGTTGGAACGAAGTTCCTTATTATTGATAAACGTATTATATTATTGATTAACAAATACAAATAAATGTATTACTAGCGTCTATTAAAATGAAACGTCATTTAAAATAAAATACACTATGACACAAGGGGTAGTGACGAAATAATCTTACACTTTTTGTCGCCTAGCTCCCATCCGCCAAACCAGTACCGTCCGATAAGGAACTTCGTTCCAATAATATATCTGACGATTAACCGACATTTCAAATTTGAATTTATTTAATGTAACATAACATTTTCACTTGCTATAGTTCTTATACAATCTCTTCATATAAAAATTATTTTCTGCCCGTTAGCATCGCAAAAACTCGAAAATGGTTGGATCGATTTTGAAATTTCTTCTGTGTCACTCAAATAGTGGATCCTCGAATGGATCCTTAAATTCACAACTGGACCCGATAGGTGGTGCTATTATCAATATTCAGAAATCACCCGTGCGAACCGGAGCGGATGATATAAAAATATATATACCTATAATACACACATCATGAAGTTTTAGAAATAGCGGAAATATGATAGGCGCTATGAAGATAAGACTCAAGTACCTCTCATCCGAAACAGGTTTAAATACATTGATAGTGGTGTTGTCATGGCATGTCTATTTTTGCGAGTTGCTTTTCAGAACCGCTCCTAAGATTTTACGCTAATACTTACTACTACCGTCAAATATTTCTAAATTTTATACATATGTTTATTAGCTGACTTTAAAGAGGAACCTTTTTCCGAATGTATGTTCTTTGTATGTATTTTTCGTGATATCTTCGTTAATTTTTCCCATATAAACTTGGAGAAAAAATTTCCTCTTAGTGATTTTTTTATATACCCAAATAAATAAAATTGAAGTGTCTGTTTGTAATCTCAAAATTACAGCTTTTTACTAAATGCATATGTAAGTATATATGGTACTAATAACAAAAATACAATTTTTAAAGTTTTTGTCTGTCTGTTTATTCCGGCAAATCTCCGAAACAGCTGGACGGATTTTGACGGGATTTCACTGGCATATAGCTGATGTCACAAGGAGTAACTTAGGCTACTTTTATTTTAGAAATTAAATTAGGGTTCCGCGCAAAATAATTAAAACCACCAAACAACACGCGGGCGAAGTCGCGGGGAACAGATAGTATAAAATAAAAATGAGAAACGAGCACAGGGTTCACCTAATAGTAAGTGGATGCTGTGGCCTATAGACATTTACATATTTTTCTCAATAAATGATCAAAATGCAGAAGCGAAGATCCCTGTGGATTTAGTTGAATTACCCCGTTACCAGTAAAAGTCTTTACGTGGTAGAGCTATGCTGCAGCTATATTAGTAGTATAGTTTTAGCACGAATGGGTCGGTTAAATCGGGGAAGGACCACGCTCTCACAGAATACCAGCGTAAAATAGCAGCTTAACGCTGCTGTGTTTCGTGTGGTGCGTGTAGAGAACCGGAGACCCTTTTTACTAGAATGAGACATTCCACCTTAGTCCTCACTCCTATTAGTAGGTCTGTGCCCAGCAGTGGGACGTATATAGATTGTAACTTTAACTTTAACGTTTATTTTCGTACACATAGGAAATACTGAATAGTCAACGCTCACCCAATATATATCAATTCCGTCATTTTGATACACATTTTATAGCTATCTCGATTTCTTTCGATAAGAGGATATAAATATATTGCCAAGGTTCAATTTTCATACGACATAATCATATTAACACAACATTCATACCGTAACTCTGAAACGAAGATCAAAAATACGTTTGCTTAAATTAAAACTTCATTTTCTTTATTGGTATATTTATCCACGTGTAATCTAATAACTTTATCATGAACGTGCCTAGTGGTAAGGCGACAGTAACTTAATGCTTAAAGGTACAAACTGCGAACTTTAAGGTCTTTTTTTAAATTTTTTTTTTAATATAGATTACAAGAATACTTATTGGAAGTTTCAATAACTTCTGAGCTTCACCACTGGAACGGAAAAACCTCTGTCCTGGGAAGAACCAGCAAGAAACCTATAGTAGCGATCACCTCATTCCCAGGGGTTATTATAAATCATGTACTCTTTAGTAGTATAATAACCCTTACTGAACAATTCTTGCTTTATAAAAATTTAAACTTTTTGGTAGATAAAGTTTGCATATTTTCAGAGACTTTGATGTTAAAGCATTATTATATTACATATTGTATAAAGACATTGATTCCTATATATATATCATTATCCCTGATGTGCCGCATACGGGACGGCTGAAATGGCTACATGCAACTGTTCGCCAGGCGGATGGATCTGGATTGCCCTATAATGCGACACTGGACCAGGTTGCATGTAGAGAAGAAGTCAGATGTCAGAAGTCCTCCACGTGTGCTTGGTAGTTGCGGGTCCCTCTCGATACGTCTGGAGGGAAGAGCAGCTACTGGGCCGGTGCACCCTGGGCGCGGCAGTAATCTTCCTCGAGAAATGAGAAGAAATTCTTACTCCTTGGGGAAGGTTACTGCCGCGGCTAATTATTCTGACATGGGTGGGGTCCGTCCCGGACCAACGGCGCGTTCCACTGCGTGACCCTCTGATCAGCAGAGGGCATAGCAGAGGAGTGAGGGCGGGCTCGGTGTGCACTTACCCTGCCTCCGGGCAGACAGTGAAGGATTCATCCTTTGCTGTCACCGCCGGTCTCGTAATCCCATCGAAGTGTCGTGGATCATGTCTCGCGGCTTTGATAGGGACCGAGGGTCTTGGCTTAACCGCCCGGACCGCGAGGGAGAAAACCTCTATAAAAAGTTACCCCGAATCTCAAGCGGCGACGCACCGCGAGGGGATGGATGGCTGACGGGGTTCTATGAACAAATCAGTCGATAGTGCGCTCCTCGCCAGGGTACCTGCAGACCCCCTGGCGAGTAATAAATCCTCTAAATCTGCTTACCTTGGTAAGGGGTCACTGCCAAGGTGGACCTTTAATTACTCCCATACTCGTGGGTACAAAAAATGGAACATGAAATACAAAAAACCAAAACCGCCGGCAACGGCAACGTAGAGGAGAGGAGGAACGATGCGGGGACAGAGTCCGACGCCGCATCGAGCAGCGTGGGAGGCTCAGAGAGCTCCCGATGCGTGGAGCCTGGGACCGCGGAGACTAGTAAGTTCTTCTTCCGCAAGCGGTCCAGGCGGGATGGCGACCAGGGGTCGTCAGCCGGTGAAGAGGAGGCTTCGGCCCGGAAAATCCCCACCAACAGGCGGGGCGGGCTGAGAGGCAAGGAGAGGGGGCCCTCTGACAATCAGAGGGCCGAACAAGCGGCAAAGCATGCCGAGGAGGGGCGCCACCCGGGCGATACGGCTCGGGTATCAGGCGAAGAGACGGATGCGACTGGCGGCTCCGATGTGGAGCGTAAGGCCAGATTCGTAAAGGAGGTGGAGGCCGCGATCAAGGTCGTGGCCCACAAGCAAAAGGCCTCCTCAAAGTTAAAGGCCATTCCCGCGGCCTCCGCCTCCATTATGGCGGCTGCGGAGGCCAACTTTGTTGGGGCCGAGGCTAATGCAAACGAGGTAGCGGAGCTGCGGGCGGACGTGGCCCGCCTGACGTCCGCCATGGAGACTCTCCAGAAGGAGAACGAGAAGCTCCGCGCAGACCTGGCCAGTCTACGTGAGCCTGCCTCTCGCGCGGCGCCCCAGACGCAGCGCCCAAGCCGGCCCGTGCCGGTGGAGAACCAGGTTCTGAACCTGGTCCGGCAGGAGCTGGCTGCCTTCCAGCACCGGTTCTCCGTGCTGGAAGGTATCGTCCTGCGCCCCCCCCTAGGGGCAAACAAGACGGCGGCGAGGCCGGCAACGGTCTCGTACGCGGCGGCCACAGCTGCCGCATCCAGGCCGGGGCCGTCCAGCCAGCCTTCGGGCGGGGCTGCAGTTGCCCCTCCTCCCCCTGAAAAGCCGGCTCCGGCAAAACCGGTACCGGCTGAACCGGCTCCGGCTAAGCCGGCAACGGGAAGGAGAGGCAAGGCGAAGGCAAAAAAGGGCAAAGCGGCAGCACAGGTGGTGGCTGCGCCAGTCCCAGTGCCTGCGGCGAATGTGCCAGCGCCAGCGGCAAGCCAGCTGCCGCCGCCGCCACCGCCCCCTCAGCTCCCTACACCTCCCGCGGCTGAAGCCGGTTGGCAGGTGGTCGGGGACAAAAATAAGGGGAAGAAGGCAGCCAAAAAGGCCAAAGAGCAGGAGCGGCAGCGCCAGTTCAGGGCGCGCAAGATCGCGGCTAGGCTCCGCGCCCCGAAGACCGCAGCTGTAGTGATTACACTACAGCCGGACGCGGAAAAGAAGGGCGTTACCTACCGCGATCTGCTCGCGAAGGCGAAAGAGGCGGTCGATCTCGGGGAGCTCGGGATCACCGGGGGCCTCCGGCTCAAAGTCACCCAGACGGGGGCCCGTATGCTGGAGATCCCCGGGGAATCCAGTGGCGCGACCGCGGACGCTCTGGCTGCGAAGCTCAGAGCGTCCCTGGACGCGGACGAGGCCCGAGTGTCCAGGCCCGTCAGATGCGCAGACCTGCGCATCATGGGTCTGGACGACTCGGTATCGGAGGAGGAGTTGGTGGCCGCCGTCGCCAGGTCCGGGGGGTGCACTACTGACCAGGTCAGGTCAGGCGCCATACGCCCGGACCAACAGGGTATGCATGCCGCCACGGTGTGCTGCCCTGTTACGGCGGCCAAAACCATAGTGGAGGGCCGAAGGCTTCTGGTGGGCTGGGTCTCAGCGCAGGTTAAGCTGCTGGAGCCCAGACCTCTGAGGTGCTACCGCTGTCTCGTGGGGCACCACGTATCGGTGAAATGCGCCTCGGAGGTTGACCGCAGTGGCCTTTGCTTCCGCTGCTGTCAGCCCGGACACATATCGGCGACCTGCTGCGCCACGCCGCACTGTGATGCATGTGCGGCGGCCGGCAAGCCAGCCGATCACCGGGCCGGAAGCAGGGCCTGCGTGCCACCCGCCAAGGTCAAGGCCGCGGGTAGGGGAGGGCCCTCCGCCGCCACCGCCTCTGTGGCCACCGCCGCAGTCGCGACTGCCGCCGCCGCCGCTGTCACTGTCGCTGCCGCCGCCGCCGCGACACCGACGCGCGCAGAGAGGCGCCCCGTGGAGGAAGCTGAAATGGAATGCCTATAACGGCCCCATTAAGCTTCCTCCAGGCGAATATCAACCACTGCGCCTGCGCTCAGGATCTGTTGCTCCAGAGCATGGCGCAGTGGTCGATTAACATCGCTGTGGTCGCTGAGCCGTATTTTGTCTGGCCTAGGGAGGACTGGGTGGCGGACCTTAACGGCTCAGTGGCCATCATTTCTTCAGCCGCCGCCGGTACCCCGACCCTTGAAGGTGTCAGGAGGGGTCAGGGGTGCGTAGCAGCACGGTTCGGGGAGTTCGTCGTTGTGGGGGTGTACTTCTCCCCGAACCGATCTCTCGCCGAGTTTCACAACTCTCTTGCAGAGCTGAGAGCAGTCGTCGTCGGAAGTTATCCCCTCCCCGTACTTGTCCTCGGGGACTTCAATGCCAAGAACTTGGCTTGGGGTTCTCGTCGTACAGATGTGCGGGGTAGGATGGTGGAAGACTGGGCTCTGGAGACAGGCCTGGTCGTCCTAAATCGGGGTTCTGTCCCCACGTGTGTGCGGATGCGGGGCGAGTCGGTGGTGGACATTTCGTTCGCTAGCCCCGCTCTGTCGCCGCGTGCCATTGACTGGCGTGTCATGGAGGGGGTGGAGACCTACTCCGACCACCGGTACATCCGGTTTGACGTCTCCACCCAGCCCTCGAGCGCACCAGTCCTACAGGCCCCGAGTGGTCCGCGTTGGGCGCTGAAGCAGCTGGACCGGGAGCTCCTCCTGGAAGCCTCGATCGTGCAGGCCTGGGTGTCATCACCGGACAGGCCTGCCGACGTCAATGATGAGGCAGGGTGGTTCCAGGAGGCCATGTCCGAGATATGTGACGTGGCAATGCCCCGCGTCCGGCCAGGAAGCGCCCGGCGTCAGGTGTATTGGTGGTCGCGTGAGCTGACGTCTCTGCGCGAGGCGTGTGTCGCCGCGCGGCACCTGTACGCCAGGCATCGCAGGCTCCGCATTCGTCCACCGAATGCGGCAGCCATTGAGGCGGAGCTGTACGAGGGATACAGAGCGGCGAAGACCGCCCTCCGGGAGGCTGTCCTGCGGGCCCGGGATCGGGCCCGTGAGGAGATGCTGGAGACTCTCGATAGAGATCCGTGGGGGCGCCCTTACAAGATGGTGCGGGATAAACTCCGCACCTGGGCCCCCCCGCTGACGCAGAGTCTCCGGCCTCAGCTCGTGGAGGATGTGGTGAGCGCTCTGTTCCCTGCGCGCGGGGAACATCCGCCCCCGCCTATGGCTCCGCTACCTGCGGTGCCGGAAGCGGACCACCAGGACGACGACGACATCCCGGAAGGGACCGGGGTAGACCTGAGAGTGGCGGTACGTAGGCTCAAGGCCAGGAATACCGCCCCAGGACCCGATGGCTTGCCTGGCAAAGCCTGGGTTCTGGCCTCGGAGGCTCTCGGGCCCCGACTGGAGGGGCTCCTAAGCGCATGCTTGGAGAGAGGCCAATTCCCGCTTCGTTGGAAGACGGGGAAGCTGGTCCTCATTCGGAAGCCGGGGCGCCCTGCGGACTCTCCGTCCGCATACCGGCCCGTGGTGCTGCTCGACGAGGTGGGCAAGCTCTTTGAAAGAGTAATTGCAAACCGCCTCGCCGAGCACCTTGCGGGGACGGGGCCGGATCTTGCGGAACACCAGTTTGGTTTCCGCAAGAGGCGCTCTACGGTGGACGCCATCATGCGCGTGAGAGCCCTCACGACGGGGGATGCAGTGGCCAGGGGGGGGGGTTGTCTTGGCGGTGTCTCTCGACATCGCCAACGCCTTCAACTCCATGCCCTGGAGCTGCATTAGGGAGGCACTCCGGTATCACCGGGTGCCGACCTATCTCCGTCGTATAGTCGGGGACTATCTGACGGACAGGGCCGTCATCTACCCCGGTCGCAACGGTGAGTGGAACCGGCGAGAGATGTCGTGCGGTGTCCCACAGGGTTCGGTTCTGGGGCCGCCCCTGTGGAACATCGGTTACGACTGGGTGCTGCGCGCCGACCTCCCTACCGGCGTCAGCGTAGTTTGCTACGCTGACGACACGCTGGTACTGGCACAAGGGGGGTCGTACGAGGCGGCGGCGGAAACTATGACACGCGGGGTTGCGATAGTCGTTGAGAGGATCCGGCAACTGGGTCTCGAGGTGGCTCTGCACAAGTCCGAGGCCATGCACTTCCATGGTCCTCGGAACAGGCCACCACCGGGATCCTCAGTGATGGTAGGAGGGGTATCCATCGGCGTCGAGTCGACGTTGAAGTACCTAGGACTCGTCCTCGACGGCCGATGGAACTTCGTTGAGCACTTCCGACGTTTGGCTCCCAAACTGGAACGGACCGGGGCTGCCTTCAGGCGGCTCCTGCCGAACCTGGGGGGGCCAAATGCCTCCTGCCGGAGGCTCTACGCGGGGATCGTGAGGTCCATGGCCCTTTACGGGGCCCCGGTGTGGGCGCGTGGTTTGGCGCGGCTTGCCGTCCACCACCTAAACGCGCCCCAAAGGGTGGTTGCCGTAAAGATGGTTCGCGGCTACCGCACGATCTCCCGCGAGGCGGCGAGCCTCCTTGCCGGATTGCCGCCATGGGATCTGGAGGCGATAGTCCTCGCGCGCCTGCACGAATGGCGCGCGGAGGCACTATGCCGGGGGGAAACCCCGCTGCCGCGGCAAGTTGCCGCGCAGCGGACAGACTTCCGGCATGATCTCATGGCGACATGGAGAGAGCGACTGTCGCAACCCCGTGCTGGGCACGCCACTATAGCGGCGATAAGACCCCTCTTTGAGGAGTGGCTTGAGAGACGCCACGGCGTCCTCACCTTCCGCTTGACGCAGGTCCTCACCGGACACGGTGTGTTCGGGAGGTTCCTGCACCGAATCGGGCGGGAGGAAACGCCCGGGTGCTCCCACTGCGAGGATCGACCGGAGGACACGGTGGAGCACACCGTGGAGGTGTGCCCTGCTTGGGCGGAGCACCGCCGTGTCCTCGTAGCGGCGATAGACGGCGGCGACCTCTCGCGTCCGGCCCTGGTCGAAGCCATGGTCCGGAGCGAGACGGAATGGGATGCCGTCACCACCTTCTGCGAAGCAGTGATGCTAGCGAAGGAGGTGGCGGAGCGGGAGAAGGAAAGAGCAACAGCTTTCCTTCCCGGCCGCCGCGGGAGACGCCCCGGGCGTCGGGGGCTACGTCGTGGCCCCCGACCACCGTAGGCGCGGGCCTGTGGACGGCGAGCAATGGGTAGCTCGCCGTCCGTCCGTCTAACGACGACAGGCCGTGTAGACGGCGCGTTTTGTTCCACGCGCGCCTCAAAGAGCTGTCAGCAGCGTGAAGGGGCTTGCAAGGGCCGACGCCTGCCGGGGCTGCGGGCTGTTCGAAAGAGATACCGCGGCTCCGGAACGTAAGGGCACTGAAGGAACACGGATGGTTTTTAGTCAGTAAAAGTCTGACACTCCCTTCCGCTCCACCCACAGCGAAAGGCGTCATTAGATGATTTTCCATCCGCAAAAAAAAAAAAAAAAAAAATGTAGAGCACTCCAGATTTAAACCTAAATTTATATTACGTTAGAGCTGTGTATCTGTTTTATTGTTTGTGTATTTTATATGAATTTAAGTAATTGTAATAATAATTTAATTTTAATGAAATATTTTTTTAATGTAATTCATAAATTGACATCGTAACTTAGATTTAATATTTTAATTTCGATGTGTATTTATGAAGTGTGATATGGACTTGTTCTGAAATAAATGATTTTTAATTTTTTTTTAAATTTTTAATTGCCCCATGAAGGAATTACTGACTCTTAAGACGAGTAATTTGTATAACTTACTTGTGCTTGTTCCTAGTATTTATAGAACGCACTTTACTATTTTTAATAAAACTATTTTTGTTTTTGTATGCATATATAAAATTTTCGTAAATTAGACACCAAAGTTAATATATTTGTTTCTTTATATTTTTTCCAAGAGACTCCTTCGGATCAAAGTTATAAATTGCTCTTATGGCTGTGTTCTGCAAAACAAAGATAGTTTCAATATCATTCGCATTACATGTAAAATGTATTGAATAGAAATTATTCTTTTCTACTTTATTTCATTCTATTTAATTCTTTTTTTTTTAGGATAAGGGTGACAAACGATCATACAGTCCACCTGATGGTAAGTGGTTGCTGCGGCCCATAGACATCTACATCTATCCTCGTTTGCGAATCATAATGCAGATGCGTTGTCACCCGTGAGGACTAAGATGGAATGCCTCCTTTCCAGTAAAAAGGGCCTCCAGCCACCTGCACTCACCAAGCGAAACGCAGAGGTAAACCTCTACTTCACGCTGGTATTCTGTGAGGTCGTGGGTACCACACCGGTTTGAGCCGGCCCATCTGTGCGATAGCAAAAGCTGCCGCGTGGCTCTACCACTGTTAGAAATTCTATCAAATCTTCACTATTCAAATTTCCATAATATGACATTATGCTATGGAAATAACTAAATTAAAGTAATCTAGATGTTCGAACACATGTAAGGCCTCTTATCTTTTTACAGTATATGCTGCAAATGTTGCACAGAGTCGGAGGTAACATAAGCATCAGGTGAACCGCATACTCGTTTGCCTTTCTTATGTAAAAAATATTTTATAGCGTTACCAGCAGTCCTTTTCAAAACGGCTTCACTTTCTCTCTAGTGAAATGATACCATCCTCTTAGATATTCCTGCCGTCAAGTACCATGTTTCGAAGTATGGAAAGCCATATGATGTGTCATAAAAAATTTTTTTTATAATACTAATACTCATTATCATCATACAGCCCTCCACAAGTCCACCGCTGAGCATAGACCTCCCCCAAAGAATGCCAAATAGCACGCTCCTGAGCCACCTGCATCCATCGACTTCCTGCATGTCTTACCAGGTCATCACTCTATCTAGTGGCGGGTCGCTCTACACTTCGATTACCGGTTCGAGACCGCCACTCCAGAACATTTTTCCCCATCGGTTATCGGTTCTTCGAGCTATATGGCCGGCCCATTGCCACTTCAGCTTACTAATCCATTGGGCTATGTCGGTCACTCTGGTTCTACTACAGATATCCTCATTTCTAAGTTTATCACGCAGAGAAACCCCGAGCATAGCCCTCGCCATATCTTGCTGAGCGACCTTGAGCGTCCTCATACGACCAGCAGTGAAGGACCACGTCTCAGATCCATAAGTCGTCCCTGGCAACGCGCACTGGTTGTACTATTTGGTTTTCAGGTTTTGCGGTATACCTGACGAGAAGATGTGTCGTAATTTCCCGAACGCTTTGTTGAATCCGTCGATTGACCTCTCAGTCGAAGTTGGACTTACCTAGTCGGACTATTTGTCGAAGGTAAACATACTCGTCAACAACTTCGAGCTTAGTGCTTCCAACAACTACCGGCATAGGTGTGACATGGACATTAAACATGATCATGATCATGACATTAAACATACATTCATAAACATACCTATATTCATATTAACATACATATACAAATATACATATTAATTCGATATTAATCGAAATAATTTTCTTTGACATTAGTCATTCTCATCTCCACAGACACACTAGTAGTATAGTAAATAAACCTAGCAAGCTAACAGCATAGCAAAGTGGCGAAGCAATCAGCTTTGTAGCGGTTTCTAACGGTTGCCGTTGAGCAATCAGTTTCAAAATAGGAGGTTCAGATGCCTGGGTGATCAGTAATCGATTGCTGAAAACAGAATTTGAAAATTCGAAACCGTTCTCGAGATAATCGTGAGACAGACAGACAGACGGACAGACATCGTGAAATCAATAAGTGTCTTCGCAAGCTCCGCCACTTAGTAATTCCTTAAGGTCCGCCCTTTGTAGACCTTTTTACGCGAGTTTCATAATAAAGTTTTTCTTTTTTTTTTTAATAAAACGTTACCGCCAGTCTAGGATTTACTCACACATCGTGAGAAACAGTTTACAAACATGAATTGTACGAGGACAAACATCCAGACCCGTAAATATTTGTAGGTTATACAAAAAGTCAAATATTTATTCCGTTCGGGATTTGAATCCGTAACTTGTTTTTGCCTCAACGACGAAACTCATTACTAATTGCAAAGCCGTAGAAAGAAGGGTAAATAAATAAATAATGAGAAAACATAGTTATGTACTTATGTATGTATCATGTTGGACTAGTCTAGTTCAAAGTCGTATTATATTGTAGGTGCGACGACGAACAAAGCGAGGAGAAGTTTATTGTTGTTTACGGGAAACATGTGGACGATAAATCTGACAGATTATTGTTCTCCTGGTGATAGGACAAGATACCGGGTTGGAGAATTACTGCACCCTTCCTCTGACTTTGGATTTTAGATTATCCTATAAAATTCAAGGTTAAACTATCTATCTATTCCTCCAGCTTTAAAATTTTCGTTGGTGGTACAAACCTTCGTCGGAATAGAATAGAATGGAATAATTTTTATTCAATATAGATTGTTATATAATACTTACTGAAAGTAATTTTTTTATTTACCACTGGTTCGGGAAATACCTCTGTCCTGGGAAGAACCATTAAGAAACCTAACGGGACTTTTTTTTTCAAATATATTTCACTTTACAACTAATTTTGTTATGGCATTTTCTTTGGAGTGTGCGTATATACCTCTTATAGGGATGCGAAAGCGAAAGCGCAAGGTATGTTCTACTATCGCCTAAAAATTAAGATTCCAAAGATTTATCGAATAAAATCGTATCTAGCAATTATATTATACATATAAATGATATAAAAAGCACATTGTTAGAAAAATAAATGGTTGTTGAAGTTATTAATATTTTTTTTAAATCGATTAATTGCTATTTTTAAATAAAAAAGGGGTTTTAGTGGCTAATGGTGTGGATTTATCAAGGGCCCAAGGCTTGTAAACACGATAACTTTAGAAAATATCAATTGTTTAACTCAATCTATTTTTTAATCTCTTCATCTATCATGTGGGTAGCCACTGAATGTAAATGGCAGTGTAATTTTGTTTTGTATAGATATAATTTTTTTTTCGGCTCCAAAATGGCGAAATTTTCGTTGATTTGGTAGCCTTGTTTGTAAATTGTTTTTGTAAATGACGAGCTACAGCCACAGAGTAGTTTACTCACTCACTCAGTTCAGCGTCAGTCGCCGTCGTGAGTGGACATCGTTTCGGTTGTTTGCAGCGGCTCAAAAAGATCGCTGTACAAATACACAATATGCGAATAAACAAATTTCTTAAATACTTGATTATAATAATAATAATAGATTTTTTTATTACAATGTTTTAAAAGCACAGAATAAATAATAGTAGTACGTACTAAAAGTAAGAAGTATCAATTTTTTTGTCATGGGTGACATTTTCATGGTTTTCGAGGGTGTTGAAGCCGATAGTGCTGTCGAAATGTAAATCCAAGATGGTGGCTGCAATAGATATCAATTTTTCCATCATGGGTGTCATTTTCATGGTTTTCGAGGGTGCTGAAGCCGATAGTGCTGTCGAAATGTAAATCCAAGGTGGCGGCTGCAATAGGTATAAATTTTTCATCATGGGTGTCGTCATTTTCATGGTTTTCGAGGGTGCTGAAGCCGATAGTGCTGTCGAAATATAAATCCAAGGTGGCGGCTGAAGTAGGTACCAATTTTTTCATCATAGGTGTCATTTTCATGGTTTTCGAGGGTGTTGAAGCCGATAGTGCTGTCGAAATGTAAATCCAAGATGGCGGCTACAATAGACATCAATTTTTACATCATGGGTGTCATTTTCATGGGTTTCGAAGGTGTTGAAGCCGATAGTGCTGTCGAAATGTAAATCCAAGATGGCGGCTGAAGTAGGTACCAATTTTTTCATCGTGGGTGTCATTTTCATGGGTTTCGAAGGTGTTGAAGCTGATAGTGATGTCGAAATGTAAATCCAAGATGGCGGCTGAAGTAGGTACCAATTTTTTCATCATGGGTGTAATTTTCATGGTTTTCGAGGGTGTTGAAGCCGATAGTGCTGTCGAAATGTATTTAAACTACTTTAAAAAATTCCGTATAATCATGTCATACGTAATTTTTTTAATGCGCTTAAGGCATGCCCAATTGGATTTACCAATATTTATGCTATACTTACTACGCTATGCAAGCAGTTGGCAACCGCAGGTGCTTTTCATCTGCTATCCGATAGATGCTGCTGCCCGTTTCCTGTTTCGGTTTCCCTGTGTCACATCGACACCGTGGGTGTCCACGGGATAATGGTGTAAAGGATTCTCTTACGCCGTTTCTCTTTTTCTTTCCCCATAAAGTAGATTTACTGTCAATTACTCATTCCAAACCAAACCATTAAAAGAAACACGAAATGTCATGCAAATGTAATTTGTTCACGATTTACAAAGATTTCGTGTACAATAAAAAAATACAGTAAAATGAGAAACTCTTACTTTTTTAAATTTAAAATAGTTGAATAAAACTATTTTTACGGGTTTGCTCGCGTTTAATTTTACATACTTTTTAATTACCTACGTTATGGGTGCTTTATATTATCCCACATCCTCCTGTGTTGAAATACGAAATTAGAATTAGAAAATAGAGAAGAAGGCTGGGTAATACTACCCGTTTGGGATCCTATAATTAATAAAATTAATGTATTTGGAAAACCCAAAACTGCACGCCTCACACGTTTATTATGTCAAAAATTAAAATTAATGAAATAGTGACGATAATTTTTACAAGAAAAAAAAACAGAATCTGATCGACTTTCATTAATAACTTTTAAACGGTGTTGAGTTCAATAACAAAAATCAATAGGGATCCTCTTTAGAATATATGGAATCTTATTTAGTACTATATATCTTAATCTATTGCTTACATTTCTATTAAGCGAGAAGACTCAGCAACGCACAGACCAACGGACGGCAGTATAGGCAGTATAGGTAATAGTTTAATATATTAAAAAAATTTATTTTTTTGCTATATAATGGAATGAATTAGAAAATAAACTAACCTCCTTATAATTCAATGTCTGTAGTTATTTTAACGTTAATAATAATATGGATTTGATGTCTAGCTAAAGATATAAGAACGATTTTATGTAGCGAAACTGAGGTATGGCCACATATCAAGAGTAGGGCACTCCCTCACGTTGTGAGGCGTGCAATCAAACTCAAGCATACCACTGCAAGACTCCAAGACACAGTAAGCTCATTCTGCCTAAATCGGGACCAAAAAAGTGGAAGGTATCCGAGTTAACTTTGACATCTGGATGCAGTCACACAGATCACCTCAGTCCTCTCGTTGACAATTTGTTTTTGTTTCAGACATGCAGATTTTCTATCAATGTTTTCCTTGACCGCGAAGCACATCGTAAATCACCACTTACTATTGCTATTAACAATTTACGTCGTGTATAAGAATTCGTCGTGTCGTGGAGCCGTGGTAGAAATGTCTCGCTATAAATTTCACAATACGCAAGCAACCCGGTATCGGTTCTCGTTGCTACCATTCATGTAAACACTGGCAATCTGCTCCGACTTTGCCTTTATATAATCTGTAAATGCTGCGTTATTTAGATTTAAGTTAATCAAAGATCTTTTATCAATTATTTGTTTTCACAAGAAAAATCTTAAAAGTTTTTCGGAAATGCATAGCTCAGATCCGCCCTGCCATTGGCTCTTTATATGTTCGTAAAATTTCATTACCATCGGTTCAGCCACTTCGAAGATTAGTCCGGACAGGCAAAAATTTGAAAAATGTTTATACATATATGTCTTAATAGCTGACCTTATTTATTTATTTATTCTTTATTGCATTCCTTAATCTAAAAGAACACAAAGGGCGGACTTAATGCCTTGTGGCATTCTCTACCAGTCACCCCATGGAGTGGTGAGAATTTGAAGTAGGTGTAGCAATATAGAATGAAAACAAAATAAAAATGATAATTAATTACGTTACCTATACATTTTAATAATATTTACTATAAATAAAGTATAAAAATATCCCCTATTTATACATGTATACAAATATATACATAAATACATCATCATCGTCATCATTACAGCCCTTCACAAGTCCACTGCTGAACATAGGACTCCCCAAGGAGTGCCACAAAGCACGGTCCTGAGCCACCTGCATCCATCGGCTTCCTGCATGTTTTACCAGGTCATCACTCCATCTAGTGGGCGACGCCCTACACTTCGTCCGCCGGTACGAGGCCGCCACTCGAGAACCTATTTTCCCCATCGGTTGTCGGTTCTTCGAGCTATATGGCCGGCTCATTGCCACTTCAGCTTACTAATACGTTGGGCTATGTCGGTCACTCTGGTTCTACTGCGGATATCCTCATTTCTAAGTTTATCGCGCAGAGAAAATCCGAGCATAACCCTCTCCATAGCTCGCTGAGTGACCTTAAGCTTTCTCATCCGGCCAGCAGTGAAGGACCACGTCTCAGTTCCGTAAATCATCACTGGCAACATGCACGGGTTCTATAGTCTCGTTCTTAAGTTTTGAGGTACACCTGACGAGAAGATGTGCCGTGATTTTCCGAACGCTGCCCAACTGAATTGAATCCGTCGATTGACCTCTCGGTCGAAGTTGGACTTATCTAGTCGGACTATTTGTCCCAGGTAAACATACTCGTCAACAACTTCGAGCTTAGTGCTGCTCCCAACAACTACCGGCATAGGTGTGACATGGACATTAAACATGATCATGATCATGACATTAAACATACATACATAAACATACCTATATTCACATTAACATACATACACAAATATACATATAACTACCTATGAATATATATGTCTAACAATATAAATGACATGGATGATTCATGTAAGAAGCGTTGTCTTTAATAGATGATTACGCCTACCAACTTTTTAAAGCAAACTTATTGACCTTCTGAGCTTAAGTAAGGCAGTTATTTTAATATTACACAGAGATACTTCTATTTAATTTATATGTTTAGATAATACAGCTTTATTGTAAAACATAGCTACCAATAATCTTTATAAAATTTCCTTATACAATACAATAATAATAGCATCGTGATACGCACGATTTTTCCGGATCGATAAGACTTATAATTCTTTCAAGAAAAGAGCCTACTTTTTGTATGATTCTATATGAGCAACCAGGGAAATTGTAAATGTATTGCCGGCCTTGTAAAAAAGAGTAGGTTCTTTTCTTGATGGTCCCTAAGTCGTATCGGCCAGAAAAGATCACTGGTAAATCAAGAAAAGCACCTAGTGTTGCAATTGTCCATGAGCGGCGAAGGAAGCGAGGTGAGCCTCATATTCGTTTATTAAATTATCTCCTATAAAAAGGTATCTGGGAGTCGCAACACACTTTCAAGTTATAGAATTTTAATAAAAAATGTAAATCAAGGATGGTTTAGATAACAATTTAAGTAAACTAATTTTCTGCGTAGTTAGCAAGTTGAGTACTGACCGTATTGGATGAATATTCTTGAGAGACGACGTGCTTTGAAAGGCAATTAGCGGTTTAGCCTCGATGTCGAAAGCCGTTTAGTTATGTTTTAGTTTTCGTCCTAAGATTTCACTAACAAATTCTTGAACAATTCAACAGTCTCTTGGATAAACCTTAATATGAGGACAGTTTACTCATGTCGCATACAAAGCCGCAATGTTTTTAGTATGTAACTATAATAATTTTTATGCTGCCATGCTGCAGCTATATTAGTAGTATAGTTGTAGCACGAATGGGTCGGCTCGACCCGGGAAGGAGCACGCTCTCAGAGAATACCAGCGTATAATAGCAGCTTAACACTACTGTGTTTCGTATGGTGAGGGTAGCGAACCGAAGACACTTTTTACTGGATAGGAGGCATTCCATCTTAGTCTTCACGAGTGACAACGCATCTGCATTTTGATTCTTTATTGAAGATAGATGTAGATGTCTATGGGTCACCCTATCCTATAAAAGAAATATTATGTAAATGTCAAATCGTACCTTTTTAATTTAATTGCATAGAAATAGAAAGGTATTATAAGGCGATAGGTACAAAAATTATTTGCTGCTCATTAGTCTCATGATTGTGTGCGAACTTGGGTGACGTAATGAACGCAGTCTTCTTCCAAATAGAAGAAAGCCAGAGCCAGGCCGCGCAAAACGTGCGGTCAATATGTCCTCTTAAGCCGTCACGAACTTAATTAACATTTTTATGAGCGTTAAAGTGAATAACACTGTAGTGGCGTTGTGAGAATATCCACTACCCTATGTAATCTCGCGGGTGTCGAAAGAGGCGGCAGAGAGAAACTAAAACAGGAGGCGGGCAGCAGCGTCTTCCTGATAAAAACTCAAAATATCAATAAAACTACTTACTATACTACTACCGCTTGTAGAACCTTGGAGTAACAGATGCAGTAAGCAGGGATTTCTCCTCAATTTCCTCCATGAAAAAACGTCGGGATTTAATAAAAAATAAATTAATTAAACGTGATAGAATCCGTAAAAGTAATTTTATTCAATGTTTTTTTTAATAGGATAAGGGTGACAAACGAGCACACAGTCCACCTGATGGTAAGTGGTTGCAGCGGCCCATAGACATCTACATCTATCCTCGTTTGCGAATCAAAATGCGTATGCGTTGTCACCCGTGAGGACTAAGATGGAATGCCTCATTTCCAGTAAAAAGGGCCTCCGGCCACCTGCACTCACCAAGCGAAACGCAGCTCTACTTCATGCTAGTATTCTGTGAGCTCGTGGTACCACCCCGGTTCGGCCCATCCGTGCGACAGCAAAAGCTGCCGCGTGGCTCTACCACTGTTAAAGTTAAATGTGTAGTGTTCGCGTAAATATAAGAAATTATTTTCAAAATAAATAAAAACAACTATGGCACTAATGGCAACTATGGCAAAATACCCCCTATGAGGGATTCTGTGAGGAGGCCTATGTTCAGCAGTGGACTTTTATAGGTAATGAATGGATAAATGACATAGAACTTTAAATGAAGAAATATTTGTCTAACTATTTTGTTTGTTCGTATTTTATGCGCTGCCATACCATTCATTAGATTGCGGTAAAACTTTGCCAAGTTATTGCTTGCACTTGTGCGGCAGTTATAAGCATAGTACAATTAACTAGACAAATTAATTTGAGTTATATACGAGGATGGATTGAAAAGTACTCGGCCTAACCAAGAAAATAAACACATACTAAATCAGTTATATTTTTATTTTTCTACATAATCACCATCAAGTTCAATACACTTTTGCCACCTCCCCTTCCAAGCATTTAGACCGTTGAAAAAAAATGATTCTTCCTTAGAGTCAAAATATGCGTCTACAGCTGCTTTGACCTCGTCGTTTGTCGAAAATCTTTGACCTCCCAAGTGCTTTTTTAGGTTAGGGAACAGAAAGAAGTCTGATGGTGCCAGATCAGGTGAATACGGCGGATGCGGTAACAGTTCAAAGCCACAGTTGTGAATTTCAGCCATTGACTGTTCTGACGTGTGAACACGGGCGTTATCTTGATGAAACGGGACTTTTCTTCTGAGCATTCCTCGACGTTTTTCTTTTATTTTCTCTCGTAAACGACGTAGTAAGGTGCAGTAGTAATCAGAGTTTATAGTCTGACCCCTTTCAAGATAATCAATGATAATCACACCTTTCGAGTCCCAGAATACTGAAGCCATCACCTTATTTGCCGACAAAATCGACTTAGCCTTTTTAGGGGGTGGTGAACCAGGTCTTCTCCACTGTTTTGATTGTTGTTTTGTTTCCGGTGTACAGTAATGAACCCATGTTTCGTCTATAGTAACAAAACGATTCAAAAAATCATCTGCATCGGCTTCAAATAACTCCAAACAGTCACGTGAAATAGTCAATCGCGTCCTTTTTTGTTCAACTGAAAGCAGTCGCGGAACCCACCTCGCAGACACCTTGTGGAAACCCAACTCGTTGACAATGATGTTTTGAGTTCATTCATAAGAGATTCCTATAATCTCGGCTATCTCTCTAATTTTTAATCTGCGTTCTCCCATTATTAAATCAAGTACTTTTTTAATATTTTCGTCAGTAGTTGACGTCGAAGGCCTTCCAGAGCGGGGTTCATCTTTCACACTCTCTCTACCACGCTTAAATTCTGCTATCCATTTTTTGACGGATGAATATGACAGAGCACAATCGCCTAATGTACTGACCATGTCATCATGGATGGCTTTTGATGATAGCCCCTTCTTATGGAGGTACTTAATGACGGCACGCTGCTCGATTTGCTCCATTCGCGGAAATTATGTCCGATTACTTTGTTAATAAATTTATAAAATCACAACTAATTATCGCACACGTTTCGAACTTCACACAATGAACTAGTCTGAACTGAACTAAATAATGTGGGTAGATTTGATTTTTAGAATTGAATGGATCTGTGTTAGGCCGAGTACTTTTCAATCCACCCTCGTATCATTTAATTTCAATGAATGTATTATCATTCCTAATTAAACTATATTACTCTTCCAAATTTAAATCAATATTTCCACTATTATTATTTTTTATCGGCTACAACACGCCGGGAAACAGCTAGTAAATAATAAAAAAATTGATTTGTAAATTCATTAATTTACTACGACTCAAATTCTAAATTTAAAAAGCCCCCGATAAAAACAGCTGATGAACTTAAAACGGCTAAACCGATTTTGATAAAACATTTTCCGCTAGTTAACCTGCTTTTAAATTAAAAAAAACCGCACCCAAATCGGTTCACCCGTTTAAGTGCTACAGTGTCACAGACAGACACACACACAGACACATATAGCGGTCAAACTATAACACCTTTTACCTTTTACGTATACTGTATAAAGTAGCATCAAGTTATGCACGCAAATAATGCAGATTGCATCTTACGTAAAGTACTTGAAACTACGCTGGTTACTATTCGAGGTTGATGAAAAGTACTTAAAACTATACTCATACATTACTCGAGGTTGATGAATATGAAGAGGGCTTCTGCATATGTATGCGTAAGAACTTACAAACTCAACCACACTATTAGAGACATATTAACCTTTTTTGGTGTGTTCGCACCTTTACCGTTCTTAATGTCAGTTGGTGAACTAAAGGAGCAGGATTTTCCCGCAAGACACAGCCGCGGTGAAATCGTGTTGACAGAAGCTTTGGTACAGCTGCAGATCGTATCCTACGAGACCATACAGGCCGCACTAATAGGACGTTGGTGGTGCTGCCAGAACTCCTCTACTAAGAAATACTACTTCATTACATTCCCACGGAAGTGACGGCTCCGTGGCGCAGTGCCTTAGCAATGAGTTGCTGCGCTGGGGGGCGCGGGTTCGAATCCCGCACGGAACAAGTATTTGTATGGCCTACAAATAATTGTTCCGGGTCTGGATGTTTGCCCTTGTGCAATTTGTGTTTGTAAACTGTCTCCACGATACGGGAGAAAATCCTAGTGTGGGTTTAACGTTTTTTTTTAAAAACTGCTGAACATAAGCCTCACTCATAGATTACCTATTAGGGGAGATTTTGCCATGCTTGGCAGGTGGGTTGGCAACCGAAATGTGTGTTCGCCGCGTTTATACGGTTTGCTTAAGCCGCCACTACACGGCAATCCCTACCATATCTCCTTAATTTAGGTTCAGCATTTGGGACGGCTTGTTCATTACATTACTACTCCAAGATTTTTCGTAAGCAGACGGTCGCTGGGTCTTTAACATGGTGCAACGTGTTAATGGTCATCATTGTCATCATTGCAGACAGTCACAAATCTATTGCTGAACATATGTTTCTCCTATGGAGTGCTAAAAAGCATGATCCTGAGTCTCCTGTATCGATTGAATTCCTGCATCTCTTACTAGTTCGTCAATTCGTCTATGGGTGTCCCACACTACACACTTCGCTTTCTGGTACGTGGCTACTATTCGAGAGCCTTTCTTTCCTATTGGTCTCGGTTCTTCGAGCACTGCTACCTCATGTTACTGATCCGTTGGGCTATGTCGGTAACTCTAGTTCTACTCGGATATCCTCATAACAAAGTCTATCAAGTAGAAACTCCGAGCATATCCTGACAATAAGCTATTTCATACGGCCAGCAATGAACGACCACTTCTCAATTCTATACAATGAGATAATAATTATATTTATTTCAGTAAATGTACATACATAAATACACAAACAATCACGCCTGCCACCCAGAGGGGTAGGCAGAGACTACGGACTTCTATTTGGCCCGATCCTGACACACCTCTCACGCCTACTTTACATCCATATATCCACGCATAAACGCTCGTCGGTTAAAAGTACTTCTAATCTGGCTCATTTTCAATATATCGCCAATTTGGTTTTTTTTTATAGAATAGGGCAAACGAGCATGCGGCTCACCTGATAGTAAGTGACTGTCGCCGCCCATGAACAACCGCTGCACCAGGGGGATTGCAGATGCGTTGCCGGCTTGGTGGATAAATGTCAATAAATATCAATAAATAATTTTAGTTGTAATTTGTTCATTGCAATATAATAATTTTCGAACAGAATCGACACTCCGGGAAGTAGGCAATCTGTGAATACTAACAGGATCGCCCTCGTTACTACATCAGATTTGATGGAGTTAAAGAACACCGATTCCTTACAAGGATGATACGTGAGGCTATTGAAACAAAAACATCCTAATTTCAATAGAGAAGATGGCTTTTTTTTCTTTTTTTTTTGCGGATGTAAAATCATCTAATGACGCCTTTCGCTCTGGGTGGAGCGGAAGGGAGTGTCAGACTTTTACTGACTAAAAACCATCCGTGTTCCTTCAGTGCCCTTACGTTCCGGAGCCGCGGTATCTCTTTCGAACAGCCCGCAGAATAGAGAAGATGGCTGGGTGCTACCATTTACTTGGGATCCTATAATAATATATATATAAAATCAATTGCTGTTCGTCAGTCTCGCTAAAAGTCGAAAACGGCACGAACGATTTTGATGTAATTTTTATGTGCTTTAGAGTAGGTCCCTGGATATTTTAGATTCACAGTTGGACGTGATAAGTGGTGCTTTTATCGATATCCAGAACTCACCCGTGCGAAGCCGGGGTTAATCGCTAGAGATTAATAAAATTAAATCCCACCCCAGCATACAACAGCAAGACTTAAAGATACTATAATTTCACATACTGCGTAGATCGGACCAAAAATTAATAAATTTAATGTGAATATAGCCGTCGTAAACAATGACATTGTGACCATGACTGTGATATTAGGACCGTGACCAAGGTTGTTTTAAACTGCTAAAAACGGGAATATAAAATAAGTTAATAATTGCGATAAAAACCATAAAAACGAATTTTATTTAAATGATACCTTTATTTTTCAAAGTATATGTAAAATATGTGGTTTGATATAGATGATACATTTTTCTGTCTCCATTTTGATAAAAACAACGACTGAATAAGGTGATCCGTACAAATGTGAACGTTGAAAAAAATTGCAGGGGTCTGAAACAATTTCAGTTCACTATAAATGTCGCGTTGTGCGCCTCCGTCGGCGGGTTGAATGGAATTGTTTTTTGAGGTTAATGGCTCACGGAGCCGCCATAACTTGTTCTTATTGTTTTTACAACCTGATTCGCAATGAACGATATAAAAGATTGCTATATACTCAAAAAAGTCTTGTTTTAGTTAAATATTGTACTTACATCGTTTTTAAGCCAAACTCAACGCAATTCTGTTAACTTTCCAGCACTCTAATGCCCGATTTCCTATATTCAAGAAACGACGGATTCCTTTTTAGGGTTCCTTAGCCAAATGGCAAAAAACGGAACCCTTATGGATTCGTCATGTCTGTCTGTCCGTCCGTATGTCACAGCCACTTTTTTCCGAAACTATAAGAACTATGCTGTTGAAACATGGTATGTAGATGTATTCTGTGAACAGCATTAAGATTTTCACATAAAAATAGAAGAAAAAAAACAATAAATTTTGGGGTTTCCCCATACTTAGAACTGAAACCTAAAAATTTTTTTTCATCAAAACCATACGTGGGGGAATCTATGGATAGGTCTTCAAAAATGATTTGAGGTTTCTAGTATCATTTTTTTCTAAACTGAATAGTTTGCGCGAGAGACACTTCCAAAGTGGTAAAATGTGTGTCCCCCCCCCCCCCTGTAACTTCTAAAATAAGAGAATGATAAAACTATAAAAAAATATATGACGCACATTATCATGTAAACTTCCACCGAAAATTGGTTTCAACGAGAGTTTCAGTAAGTAGTTTTTTTAATACGTCATAAATCGTAAACCGCAATTTACCTTTCTTTCAATCAACTCAAATAAAAAATGCACTATTATTAAAACATCGATCAAAGTTACAACGAACTACAAGAACTTTTATATTATGTTACTTGAGGCTTCGGAACCCTTCATGGGCGAGTCCGACTCGCACTTGGCCGCTTTTTTGGCATGAAAATGAAAAAAAAAACTTTAAACAATTCCTAAAATCTCTGAGAGATGCTACGCGATAATTATTTGTTCCATTTGCTGTACAGATTATCGGTCCGTGGGCTCCACGTGCGGTGAAGTTCCTAAAGGAACTCTACTCGTGACTGGTTATTGCTGCTGGTGACAAGAGGACTGCTTCTTTTCTCAGCTTAAAGACAGCCAGTGTTCTTGGCACGATACCACAGAGAGTAGGACTGTATGATAATTAAGTTATTAGTTATATTTAGTTATATTATTATATGTATATTTCGTTAGTTTAATATTGTACATATTAATAAATAAATATTTCAAAAATCCTAAATAGTTCAACTAGTACTTTGTTTCAAAAAAGGGGTTTTCATGCACTTCATGTTCTGCAAAACGGTTTGTAAAAGAAAACTAAGCGTTACAAAGATATAAAGGCATATGCCAAATGATATAAAATACTGACATTTTCATATTATTTATATATTTTCTTTCAAAAACAGAATAATTTTAAAGTATTTGGTATTCTCTCTGTCAAATGAGCCACAAGCATTCACCTATCATCAGGAGGACTGTGTGCCCATTATTCTTTATAAAAAAAACTTCACAGGAGGACCTCTTTCTAATGTTAAGTTCACTTTTTAGAATTTCGTACCCAAAGGTTAACCAATGGGACCCTATTACTAAGCCTCCGCTGTCCGTCCGTCCGTCCGTCCGTCTGTCTGTCAGCGGGCTGTATCTCATGATCCGAAATAGAGATCCGAAATTTCCACAGAATGTGTATTTCTGTTGCTGCTATAATAACAAATAATAAAAATTAAAATAAATTAAAAATGAAAGGGGGTTCCCCTACTAGAAACCTGTGTGATGATACGGAACCCTTCATGCGCGAGTCTAGCTCGCACTTTTCTGTTTTTATTTATTAAAATTATTTTGTTATGTGAACATAGATAAAATTTTCGTAAGTATACTGAGATGTTCAAGTTAATGTATTTATTTCTTTAAATTTTGTCTAAAAAACTTTCGGCTTTAGGTTTCAGATGACTCTTATGGGCATTATCTGCAAAACAAAAATGTTTAATTATTTCCTCTTTATTACAACACATCTTCAAATAAGACCTAATGCACTAACGCATTCTCTACCACTCAACCCTGAAGAAGATGGAATATATAAAGATTTTGGGTGCAAATTAAGGACACAAAAAAAAACATGAAAACAAGAAAAAAATAAGGACAAAAAGTAAATTCTAAATCGCATAAGACTTTGTAAAACTGAAATAGCTTAAATAAGTCAATCTAGCTGTCTCGACATTAATGATACTTATAATCTTTACGAGGATAAGCTAAGCTTAGTCCGCTTGCTAATTTAAATATATCGGGGACCCACAGTTCGTGGTTGACGCCGCAAAGGAGCGAACCTCAATTTTTCAAATTAATACAGGACAGCAAGAAAACATTTATTATTCCCCGATTACTTTTTTTTTCATTAGAAAATTAATCTTATTTGTAGTTTTCCAAATAAGTCTAATATATTTAAGAATCGACAAAGTGTAAGTCTTCTCCATTTTTAAGTACTAAAGGTATTACAAATGTTTACACACGAAGTTTTATTGCTCTTTAAATAAAAATTCTTCACATCAAAGTAATGAACTAATTTATATTTATTCACTTTATTTACATTATTTCATTATTCACTTCGCCATATTTAAACAATGGCTGTTTTAGTTTTTAAAAAATGTATCTAGTTCAACAAGGTAAGGATAGTTGTTAATATAGATTCTGAACAGGAACGTACCGAGAATTGAGCCCCGAGGAACGGCAATTAGTACAGGCGACCCGTAAGAACTTTTACCATTGATAATAATTTTCTGCGTTTCTGTGTTCGTACTTAAGTATGAAATAGTAAGTTTAAACGCTATGTATTTCGTTAGTGTGTTCTTTAGCATTAGAAGATTTAAAAGTATACTAATTAATATAAAAATAGCAAACAGGTTTATATTTTTTCATTCTCATATTATCTTCATGAAATTTGCCAGGTTAAGACCACTGGTATTTAAAAAAATGTATTTTATATATTATTGATCAGAGCAAACACGGGGTAATATTTTAATTGCACTGACTTCACATAACAGAGCAGTTCCACAACGATGTAATCAGTAAAAGGGTCATTCTAACAGTTAAGGAATGCGTTAAATGTTGTTAAAGAAATTTATTTATATTTAAGTACTTTTATTGCGGGATAAGAAATCTGTTTTTATTTGTCCATGACCAAATTAAAATTTAAACATTAAAGGAAATATTTAACTACTAAATAACAGCTATAACTATTATTTTATCTACAGTATTAATATTAATATACCGTGATAGTTTAGTTACCGTGTAGATCACAGTGTAGTGGCGGTGTAAGACCCCATATCATTCCGTTGGTGTCGTAAGATGCGACAGATGGAAAAAAAGAAGGAGATGGGCACCACAGTCTTACTATAATAACGACTAAAAATAAATAAACTACTATTGCCAACCCGCTTGCCAAATGTGGCAACTATGCAAATAACCGCTCTACGAGGCAACCTATGTTGGATGCCTATGTAAAGCAGTGGACTTTAATAGACTGTAACTGTAACGGATAGCACTGGGGCTAAACGCTCTCCGTACATTGCAAATTTCATACTACGCGAACAACTTGGGTGGATTCCCGCCAGCACCGATGAATAAAAGAAAACATCGTGAGGAAACCTGCATGTCTGAGAAGTAATATATTACGAGGGGCCACGTATTCCGGCAACACGCACTAGAGCAGCGCGCTAAATATTTCTCCATATCCTCTTAAAATGAGACCTGTGCGTAACTACATTGTTTCGCACAGGCCTCCTGTCGTAGGCACATAACTTTTTTAAGTAAAGTAACATAGTAGAGGAAATTGTAGGTAATGTGTCAGGGAAGAGCCGACCACACCACCGCAGTGCGTGAGAACGAACATTACAAGTACTTAAAATTATATTACTAGCTACTATACTAGCTACATTCTAATAATAATAAAAAACTATGTTCATATCATATAATATAAATGTTTTATTTTCTCTAGGAAGCTGCTTGTCAGAAATGTTTAGCGTCTGACATGCAACACAGTTACAATAAGTATATTATCATTTTATCATTAGACGGCAATGACTGTCATTTCACTCAGCTTCGTTTTGTGTTTTTGTTGTAGTCGCAACGCAAAATAAATATTTGTCCCCGATTCCTATTTAAGATACTTAATTGAATAAACCTAGCAAGCTAACAGCATAGCACAGTGGCGAAGCAATCAGCTTTGTAGCGGTTTCTAACGGTTGCCGTTGAGCAATCAGTTTCAAAATAGGAGGTTCAGATGCCTGGGTGATCAGTAATCGATTGCTGAAAACAGAATTTGAAAATTCGAAACCGTTCTCGAGATAATCGTGGGACAGACGGACAGACATCGTGAAATCAATAAGTGTCTTCGCAAGCTTCGCCACTTAATAACGCGTTACTTTGCGCAAATCCTTTATATAAAAGATTTTAAAAATTAATTTGCTTGTATCCGCGTAATGAAATAATTATTTTCGAATATTGTTGTACTCGTATGTTTAGGTCCTCGTTAAAGGTCAAAGTTTAATTAAATAAACCTGTCGCCGCAAAACCCTTTGTTCGAGCAAAATTACCGACAGTATTTGTCTTCGCTATAATATCTTTTGAATTGATAATATATTTGATTAAATTAATCACGACAACGCGAACAAATGTGAACTCGAATATCGATAACAAGGCTACGGCAAGCAGGCTTTTTTCGAAGATTTTTGTTGACTCTATTTTTTCCCAAATGTTACGTGAATTGAAACTTCAATTAACTTATTCGAAGCTGTGACTGTCAATCGAAGATTACATGTTTGAAGTTCATTAAAGATATTTAATATTAAAAGTGTTGAAATTAGTCTTTTAAAATATTATATGTGACTCCATCTATTAGCCCGACTCAACTATATGATCGCAGATGCATAAGAAGTGTAGTTACTATTTTTAGAAATGTTTCTTGAAACTGAAATACTTTATTGACGATCGACTTCCAACTACAATAAACATAGAGTTCGGAAGATCGGTCAGTGGTTTACGGTCGGTAGTTTATTCAATCTAATTTTACTGAACGGTATTTAGCCATTCTAGTGAAGCACGATTCCTATTTCTTAATTACGGAAATATCGAAGAAGAGAATAAGATCTTATTGTTCGATATACGAATTAAATTACGACAATAACAACATGGCAATCAATTACTATAATTGAGGATTAACGACTCAGCCATAAAGGAAGGCAGATGACGTATGATCATTAATATCTATAGCATACAAACATTTGAAGCTTAATTATTTCTATACTAGCTTTTACCCGTGGCTCCGCTCACATTTTTTATTGCACCATGGATTAAAATGACTAATTTAAACAGTCGAAAACTTTTTATACAAAAAATATAGCCTATGCCCTATTTTTTTCCATTTATTATCCATAATATTGCCAATTTTCATAAAAATCCGTTCTGTAGTATTGAGCCACAAACATATAAACATATAAACTAACTTTCACATTTATAATATTTATAGTAGGATTATTGAATACTGATGTTTATCAAAAATATTTTTATGATTAACGAATATTCTTTAGAATATTTGTGTTATTATTATGTGCCGATACTGATCATATAAATTATATTCCTTAGCATGCATTATAATAATATTCCTTAGCATGTCGTATGCTGTAGCATGAGCCGTGGTAGCTCAGATGGTTAGCGCTCGCTATAAGCTTCACAGTACTCGAGCAACCTGGGTTCGATCCCCGCCGGCACCAATGAAATTGTTAATTGCAATTTTAAGTGCTGTTTTAGCACGTGCTCGGCGGTGAAGGAAAACATCGTGAGGAAACCTGCATGTCTGAGAAATAAGAAAAAAAATATTTCGAAGACATGTGAAGTTCGCCAACACTTTTTTTCACTGAAAAAATCATTTTTTCACTGAAGATTGTTATTGGGGCAGCGCGGCGGACATTTTCCTTACCCTAAAACCCTCTCCAAAATGAGAGGAGGTCTGTGCCCAGCAGTGGGATGTAAATAGGCTGCAACTTTAACTTTACTTTACTTAGCATGTCTTGTAGGAACTGTAAGACATTCTAACAATTTGGAAAATCCAAACGTGCATACCTCGAATAGGCCGGTTTACTATAGTGAAATTCAAAAGGCTTCCTAAGGATTAAAATCTAAAGCTAATAAAAAAAAATCAGTTTTAAGTTCAGTTTTTCGAAAGATATCTTGTTTACATCCATACCGACCAACTGACGTCCAAGTGAAATTATTTTCAATTAACTTTTGTTTAATAATAATCGAAATAAACTGTCTTATAACGACGTCGGAAGTATTAATTGAAATGTCTTCTTGCTATTGGTGTCCTTTTTTTATTATATAAGTGCAATACAAAGCTGGTGGAAGTGATTTAAGTTGAGTGGATCGCGATTTATTGATTTGGTAACAATAGAGCAATACATCTCCGCTTTGCATGCGATGTGTTTGCAGCTTGGGTATCTTTGATTATTTTTGGGATAGTGACGAATGAGACTTGCCTAAAAACCTCTCAATCTTATTCAAAATTTATATAAATCGATCTTACACTTCGACAGTTGTCTTTTTCCGGTAGAGTGATATCTGGCCTATCTAATTAGGAGCCTTGATTCCGCTCAATTGTTTTTTTTTTAATACCAGCTGTACTGAAACTACGTAAGTCTCATGGCATGGATCGGGAAATCTGATTGTTCAGTTGGCTATACGCTGTCATATATTATATTGAAGACTACAGTTTTATTTTCCGTCTACCAGCCATGATATTAAGAGTGTGATATAAGGGGCGATGGGTCTTGCGTTCACTGTATTTCCAAACTGGGCATTGAGAAAGATTTCTAATTCTTCATTTTGATTATTATATTTCAATTTCTAACTTGAATTTGAACAAAAACTTCTATGAAATGTATATTTGTCGTTGAAAATTTTAATCGTCACTTCAAACAAATAATTGCTTGTTGCTCAGTCTAATTAATTTAATATCCGCATTTAACTAACATACTAAACAATTATCGAGCAGATTAAGCTATCAAAGTATGTTTGTGTTGAATTCATCTCTTTCTTTAAACTACAATATTTATATAAACATTTTGTTTTTGCACTGAAGATGTCATTTGTTATCCGGGAAATTATTTAACGAAAACGACAACTAAAAAAATGTATTACTGAAACATTATTTACCTTGTAATTAAATGTTTGTAGATGTTATTTAGTGGGGTATTTATACACTCTTAATGGACTTCAGAGATTTCAAAACATAAATAAAAATTAATAGAAAATGTTCTACATTTTAACATAAATATACAACGAATAATAGTATTTATTAAACGGATGTTATTATGATTCGTATTATATATAAATAAATTAAGGATATATTATACAAACTTATTTTTTCTCCTCTCTTGTAGAATATTTACATGCTTGTCAAATATTAGGTACCTATAAAATTGCAGTTTTTTTTAAGAAATAAGTTAACGTAATTTTATCTTATTTCTATTAATCAGAGTAATCACCCGTACAATCGTTGCATCATTACCAACGCAGTGGAAGTTTATTAATGCTCTTCTTGAAGAAATCAGCTGGACGGTAGGTAACAAATTCTTCAAAGGCATTTTGTACTGCCTTTCGGGTATTGAAATGTTATCCAAATTCTGGAAAAAGTAGAAATCTGTAGGCCCAAGATCTAGTGAGTACGTAGAGTGACTGAGAGATTCTAATCCCAGCTCTTGTAACTTGGAGACCGTCTGTTGTGCAGTATGAGGTCGCGCATTGTCGCACAAGAGCAGCGAGGACGAGCGATTGACGAAAAAGCTGGTTGGAGACATGTGAGCTTCTCCATCATTGTGTTCAGTTCTTCACAGTACCTATATATCTGCAGTAATGCTCATCCTAATTGGTAAGAAGCTGTGATTAATCACATCGGCGCTAGATCACGAAACAGTGACCATCACTTTTCTAGAGATAAGTTTTCGTTTAGGGCATTGTTTAGGTGCTGAACCAGGATCCAACCAACTTGCTGAGCATTGAGATTGTCAAACAGAATCTATTTCATCGCAGGTAAAAATGCAGTTCTAAATTCCTTCTTTTGTGTGCCTGTTGAGCAGTGTAAGGCACTTCACGACGCGTACTTCGCGCCGGAATTTATTAAGTTCGTGGGGCACCCATTTTTTTTCACAAATTGCCAAGCTCTTTCATCTTGCCAATTTGACACAAATGGACTATTGTTGTTTTGATGCTAATTTGAAGGCTGCTGCTAATCCAGTCGTAGATTGAGTATCATCAGCTTCCACATCATCATCATCATTACAGACTTTCATAAGTCCACTGCTGAACATAGGCCTACCCCAAGGAATGCCACAAAGCACGGTCCTGAGCCACCTGCATCCATCGACTTCCTGCATGTTTTACCAGGTCGTCACTCCATCTCGTAGGGGGACGCCCTACACTTCGCCTACCGGAACGAGGCTGCCACTCAAGAACCTTTCTTCCCCATCGGTTGTCGGTTCTGCGAGCTATATGGCCGGCCCACTGCCACTTCAGCTTACTAATCCGTTGGGCTATGTCGGTTACTCTGGTTCTACTGTGGATATTCTCATTCCTAAGTTTATCACGCAGAGAAACTCCGAGCATAGCCCTCTCCATAGCTCGCTGAGCGACCTTGAGCTTCCTCATACGGCCAGCAGTGAAGGACCACGTCTCAGATCCGTAAGTCATCACTGGCAACACGCACTGGTTGTACAATTTCGTTTTAAGGTTTTGAGGTATGTCTGACGAGAAAATGTGTCGTAGCTTCCCGAACACTACCCAGCCGAGTTGAACCCGTCGATTGACCTCTCGGTCGAAGTTGGACTTACCTAGTCGGACTATTTGTCCCAGGTAAACATAATCTTTGTTTTATCCATGTTCATCTTAGGACCTATCCGTTGGGAGACACTATTGAGGTCATTGAGCATAGTGTTTAGGTCCTTCAGCGATTCTGCCATATGGACTATATCGTCGGCAAATCGAATGTGAGTGATGTACTCGCCATTGATATTAATACCGTATCCTTTCCAGTCCAGAAGCTTGAAAACGTCTTCCAATGCAGCGGTGAAGAGTTTCGGGGATATAATGTCACCCTGTCTTACACCTCTCTGCAATTGAATAGGTTTCGTACT
Organism: Parnassius glacialis; assembly: GCA_033319125.1. Lineage (NCBI taxonomy): Eukaryota > Metazoa > Arthropoda > Insecta > Lepidoptera > Papilionidae > Parnassius > Parnassius glacialis. The sequence goes on along the minus strand of JAVANC010000021.1, from coordinate 39,662,678 downwards.
CTGGTTCTGTACTCGGATAGCCATCGTAGCCCTACTGTATAAGCACTTCAGCACTTCGATATACCGACATTCAACTTGGCACCGCTGAAGGGACTGCAGCACCGCCCAAATTTCGACAGGATCAAATGCTTTCTCATAGTCTTCATACGCCAAGCATAGTGGCAACTTGTACTCCTCGGACTTCTGTACAACTTGCCGAAGGGTATGTATGTGGTTTATGGTGCTAAAGCCCTTTCGGAGACCGGCTTGTTCGGGAGGCTGGAAGTCGTCAAGTCCGCGTGCGAGACGATTCGTAATGACTCTCGAAAACAGCACGTAGACGCGGCTCAGAAGGGAAATCGGCCTGTAGTTCTTCAAGAGAGCATTGTCACCTTTCTTGAAGAACAAGACCACCGCACTTCTGCTCCACGCCTCCGGTGTAATGCCATCATGGAGGAGGAAATTAAAGAGCCCCTGAAGGACTTCCAGTACCGGTTTTCCATCCGATTTCAGAAGCTCCGCTGTAATTCCATCCTCGCCTAGGGCCTTGCCCATTTTTAAGATGCTGGAGAACCATTCTAATCTCGCTCAGACTGACGTCCGGGATATCTTCGGAATAGTGTCGGATAAAACTCGCTCTTGGATCGTTACTCACACTTGCGTGTGGCTCCAACGATGATGTACAGCTGTCCATAGAACCTCTCAATCTTACTCAAAATCTCAGGTACCCGGAAACGATGCTGCCACACTCGGTCTTCAGCTTTGACAGTTGGCTCTGGCAGACAGATCTCTAGAAAAGACTTTGGAGCCTTGGTTCCGCTCGATCGCTTCTTCAATACAAGCTGTATTAAAGTTGCGTAAGTCCCGTCGCATGCATTTGGAGTTTTTGGAGATCTGTCTGTTCAGTTGCCTGTATGTTGTCAAATCTGTTGACGAATGTAGCTTCTTCTCCCGTCTCACCGTTTCAGGACTTTGGAACAGAGCACGAGGGGGACGGAGCGTTGACTTCTTTAGACGAGACCTCTCCAACTTAACGTTTAAGTTCAGTGTGTTGCTCAGTGTTCGGTGATCGCTACCAGTTTACACTCTCGCGATCACGGAGACATCACTGAACAGTTGTCGTCTGGTTGTCATAATGAAGTCAATCTCATTTTTTGTCGAACCGTCGGGGCTCGACCAGGTCCACTTCCTGTGGGGCCGCTTCTGGAAGAAAGAGTTCATCATAAAGAGTCCCTCTTTCTCCATGAAGTCGGCCAGCTGCTGGCCCCTTGGGTTCCGTTGACTAATTCCAAATTTCCCTACTTTCAGCTCACCGTTCTCTCTTGTGCCTAGTTTTGCATTGAAGTCTCCCATTAACACTGTATAGTGGATTTTGGAGGAATGCATGGCTCTAGAGATATCCTCATACATTTCCTCCACCTCCTCATCGGGGTGTGCCGAGGTTGGTGCGTAAACCTGTATGACCTTAAGCGAATACCGTTTGGTGATTCTGAGTATAAGGTACGCAACCCTCCTCGACACACTTACGATCTTTACAACGTTGTTAATGAGAGACTTGTGGACGATAAATCCGACACCTCCTTGGGACAGATGGTCGCCCTCACGGTGATAGAGCAAGTTGCCGGATTCGAGGATTACCGTGTCCTCCCCCTCTCTTCGGACTTCGGATAATCCTATAATATGCCAGCGCAACTTGTCTATCTCTTCTTCCAGCTCCAGGATCTTCTCGTCAGTCCTGAGGGTGCGTGCGTTGTACGTTGCCAGGTCGAGTCGTCTTAGGTGGCAACCGAACCTCCACCGGAGATTCGTAGCACCCCCTTCAGCTTCCACAATTGCCTTTAATTCGTCATTGTCGTCTATTTTTCGGATGACCACGGGGTTCATTTTTCCGGTCGAAATTTCCAGAACGGAAGCAGGCAAACCAATATCAGGTCGTGGATTAATTTGTAGTATTCGCTTCGTAAACGTCATTGAGAGCCGTGGTAGCTTAGATGGTAAACACTCGCTGTAAATTTCACAATACACGAGAAACAAGGGTTCGATCTCCGCCGACACCAATGAATTTTAATTGCAAATTTAAGTGCTGATTTACCACGTGCTCGGCGGTGAAGGAAAACATCGTGAGGATACCTACATGTCTGACAAATAAAAAAAAGTATTTCGAAGACATGTGAAGTCCGCCAACACGCATTGGGGCAGCGCCGCCGACACTTCCTTTCCCTAAAACACTCTCAGAAATAAGAGGAGGACTATGCCCAGCAGTGAGACGAATATAGGCTGTAACTTTACTTGTTATCTCTTAAACGTCATTGATTGTTGAATTTTTAACGTATTCATGACATGAAAAGATTCGAATGCAATGAAAGCATAACAGTAATCAATAATCAAATGTTTTATTTTTAAAATATAATTCCATGTTTTTAAAATAAAATTAATTTTAAATTAGAATTATTAGCCAAACAAAACTTATTCTGATTTGAAATGGCCAGTACTGCAGAACGGCAATTTCACAGCTAAAAACCTATAACTATTGCTTAAAGCAGTGATATTTCAACTGTAAGAGTGAATAATTGAATTCAAATTATAATACACTACAGAAAATACATACATGCAAAATCGTAATAAAATTAAAAATATGACATGTACTTAATAACGCGCGCCACAACGATAATATCAGGCGGATAATTAATTCAAAACTTATGTAAATTATTGTGACACTTCGTTAAGAAATCCTCATTTGCGGTAAAAGTAAGACGACGAGCTGGTGATGGAAGAAAAATGGATTGTTATTTTCTGGCGCAGAAGTTATATTCGTTAAAGTAGAGACCATCTTGATAAATAATAGATTTGTTTTGATAGGACCTCATGTAACAGAAGCTTTCTGCTAACGTTAAAGTAATTAAATTACTTTTATAAAAGTAATTTTTATAATAAATTATTAAAAGTCAATACATTTTACCTAAGTGAACAAAGACAGCAATTAAACAAAGTGCCAATTGTGTTTAACACGCTTATAATAAAACAGTTTATTAAGATTTACGACTTAGTCATAAAGTAAGACGTAGCTGTAACAATCAGTAGAAGAAAATATTTTACGAAGCACTTAAAGAATAATTATACTATATTGTATCTTGCTTTTTTATTAAATAATTTTTAATAAAATATTCAAAGTAAGCTTTAACTTATATTGGGCTATGCTCGGGTTTGCTATGCGTGATAAAGTCCATAAAAAGAATATCCCCGAGAGATCTAAAGATGCCGACACAGACATAGAAAAAACTGACAACCGATGAGAAAAAAATGCAGCCTTATACTGACAGCAGTATTAAGCGACGCTAAACTAAATGAGGTGACGACTGGATGAAACATGCCGGGAGTCTCTAAGGATGCAGGTAGCATGAGAGCATGCTGTGTAGCAATCTATGAGGGAGATTGTTTACAGACCAAATTTGGTCATAGCGACCAGTCTCAATGGAGACTAGCCAACTGCGTAGACTAGGATTATAGTGCACAAGTGTGTGCGCATGCACAGGTCCACGCTGCATTCCCTCACACTCGTATTCCGAAAGGACAATAAATAATTACATTCAATTTCTTAAATAGTCATTATTCATATTTATTTATATTTAAAATATACGTGGTAAGCCATGCTGCAGGTAAATTAATAGTAATTTAATGCTGCTATGTTTCGTATGGTGAGTGTAGTAAACTGGAGACCCCTGTTACTGAAAACAAGGTGTTCCATTTTAGTCCCCAGGGCACTCATCAGCATTTTGATTCTATATTGAGAATAAATAAATAAACTAAATATACATGTCTATGAGCCGCAGCGTCCACTTACCTTCAGATTGACTCTGTGCTAGTTTTTCACTCTTATTCTATAAGGTAGCTTCGGGTAATAAGACCTAGCTAAGGGAAATTCGAAATAAAATGAGAAATATCCAATTTGGTCTACAGATTTTAATAAAAATCATTGGTTTAATACAGTTTCTATAAATTATGAAGGAAAAATTTTAACATTTGCCATAAACAAAAATAAAATTAAACGTTTCAAAAAAACCTTGTTAGTAGGCCTTTTTTACTATGGTAGGACAATAAGGCGTACTGCTTTAATGAACTCAAATGATCAAACGATACGTAATATATTTAATAGTTGTGATCAATAATCACACGAGTGAAACAATTAAGACTTTAAATCTAAATATAAATATAAATTACCTCGCCTAACCACTTAAAGTCATTAGTATAATGATGAACAAACTGACAAACAAACGCACTCTTGTGATCAGTCTGTCAGTTGTATTTTTTTTTCATGAGCGTCAGTTGTATCTCGAGTTGAATTGAATGTTAGGTTGAGTTGAGTTCCGTGTGGAGTTGCCAGAGCTCCCATCGGGCGCGTCCCCAGGTGGCGAATAGGGGAACGCCACCCAGATATGGGTGGTAGCGGGAAACCACCGCGGACCAAATCTGGCCGAGTATGGGCGTACCCGTGGTTCCATCAGGACTAGAAACGGCCGGGGCTTAATACCCTAAGAGACGGGCCTTCACAGGCTTGTTGTTGCTCCCGGTATCGCTCTTTGATTAGAGCAAACACGGGATGCAACACACTCGACGATGTGCCAAGCGCACCAATGCTGGGTGACCCCGCGTGATTATGTGCCAAGCGCACCGATTCTGGGCGACCTCTGTGCGGCGATGTGCCAAGCGCACCTATGCCAGACAACCCGTAAGCCCATTAGGGCTCGGGGGCCCTGCAAGGAAGAAAACCTCTTCAAAAATAACCCTAGTCTTAAGGTGTTAGGTGCTGAGGGGATGAATGGCTGGGGGGGAGCCCAGTCCCAAGCCTTTGGGGGGGTTAGGGGTTCAGGGACCTCACCCTGTATATAAAAAAGATACCAAAATGCAGTGCGACAAAAAATCTATTCCCCAGGGTGGTCCCTCCAAAAGCGGGGAGTCGACCCCCAGCAGCTTAAATAAGCTCTGTGGCAGCCCCATCGTATCTGGGAGGGGGGGGGGGCAATCCACTGCATCGCGGGGACGCAAAATCGTCAACCGCGGGTCCCACAACATCTAAGGGGTAATAAGTTGTATAGTAATAAGAAAGGAGCCATGTCGGGTGGTACAACCGTGCCGACATGAGAAAAGCGTGGGCGCTTTAAGCGCCCCAATACGCCGGCAAATCAGTCGATTGAAAGCGATGAAGGCGCGTCCGATTGTTCGTCCATATCGCTTAAATTGGCCCCATCGGAAGGGGGAAGAAAGCGTAAGGCCAAGCCTCCAAGTGCTGCGGTTGTGGCCGCTAAATTTGCGGCAGTATCAGCTACATTCTTTGAAGAAGAGGCCGCCACGGGCATCGAAACAGAGGAGGATCTTTTCGACCCCTCCGTAACACTCACGAATACCAGGGCGGAGAAAAGCCTGCCCGATCTGTATAAGGCTAGCTGTGCGTAATATAAAGGCGGTGACCGAAGAACTTGCGCGAAGGACCAAGACAAACGAAAATATCAAAAGGCTTGAAAAGTAGAACGAGGAATTGCGATCACAGCTGGTCAGTCTTGTGGCTAAAACGGAAAAACTAACGAAGGATATTTATCTCCTCCGCAAGCAGGAAACGCAAATGGCGCATCCTCCGAACATAGCAGCCACGTCCAATCGACCGGTGCTAGTACACCACAAGGCCAAGCACGGAGAGGGGGACTTCATGGAGCGCATTGGTCCCTAATCGAAGAAAAGCTATCGCTACCTCAACGGCCATCACCACCTTTGCAATCGGCTCCATCGTCGCAGCCACAGAAGACGAAAAGGCAAAGGTCGAAGAGGAAAAAGAAGCCTGCCTACCCACCGATGGTCGATCTTCCCCCTGTGGCTGCGACGATATTGAATAACCCGGTACCGCCCAATGCCACTTCGTGGGTTGAAGTGGCTAAAAAGCCCAAAAAATCAAGGGCCACCGAAAAGCAGATCACCGCAATGGAATCACCTTCCGGTACTCCGAAAGAGAGGCGAAAAAACAAAAAAATATTGCGTGCCCCAACATCTGCGGCTGTAACAGTTACGGTGTCAGAAAGCTCCACTGTTATTTATGCCAAAGTAATGGAGGAGGCAAAGGCCAAAATACACTTGGCAGATATTGGCATCGAAACAGTCCGCCAGAAGCGGGTGGTAACCGGAGGACTCCTGCTGGAAATTAAGGGTCCAGATTGCGGCGCAAAGGCGGACAAGCTGGTGGCCAAAATGCGTGAGGTTCTCTTAGACTAAACGTGCGAATCAATCGGCCAGTTAAAATTAGCGATGTTCGACTGAGGGACCTCGACGACGCCGTCAGCACTTTGGAGGTTGCGGCAGCTATGGATGAGATTGTTCGGTGGATGATATAAAAGTCGGGGAAATCCGCTGAAATTCCACTAGTATGGGGACATGCTGGGTGCGGTGCCCAGTCACGGCAGTCCGCAAGATTGCGGCTGTTGAGCGAGTGCGCGTGGGTTGTGGTCTAGTAAAGTAAAGTAGTAAAGTTGCAGCCTATTTACGTCCCACTGCTGGGCACAGGCCTCCTCTCATTTCTGAGAGGGTTTTAGGGCAGGAAAATGTCCGCCGCGCTGCCCCAGTGCGTGTTGGCGAACTGCACATGTCTTCGAAAATATTTTTTTCTTTTTCTCAGACATGCAGGTTTCCTCACGATGTTTTCCTTGCAAGCACGTGGTAAATCAGCACTTAAAATTGCAATTAACAAATTTCATTGGTGCCGGCGGGGATCGAACCCGGGTTGCTCGAGTACTGTGAAGCTTACAGCGAGCGCTAACCATCTGAGCTACCACGCTTGGGGTCTGCTCGAGTAGAATTACTGGAGTCCAGGCCCATGCACTGTTTTCGGTGCCTAGAAAGGGGGCACGTTGCCAGCAGGTACTCAACAAACAGAGGCGCACATTGTTATGCTTGCGGAGAGCAAGGACACAGGGCGAAACAGTGTACTGCGTCGGCACTAAAATGTCCCCTCTGTTCCAATCTTGGGCATTCTGTTGGCCACAGATTAGGGAAAAAGTGCATCCCACCTCCCAAAAAAGGGAAGGAAGAATGGTGAGATATCTGCACCCACCAGCAAGGTGGCCACAACGACTTCTGTCGCTGCACAGAGTACTAGCTCGGCTATGGAGGTGGCTGAGTTAGAAATTCACAACCCTGAAAGTCCTCCAGGGCAACCTGAACCACTGCCGCAATGCGCAGCATCTGCTCATGCAAACCATTGTGGAGTGGCGGGTTGCCCTTGCAGTAGTAGCGGAGCCCTATGCCGTTCCCGACCATCCTCGCTGGTTCGGTGACGAATCGGGCTCCGTCGCCATCGACTGGGGAACTGGAGAGGGTGCCCCACCCTGCGCTCTATTGAGCAGAGGGCAGGGCTTTGTTGCAGTGCAATGGAGCCCCCTGGCCATAGTGGGCTGCTATGTCTCTCCTAATATTTCCCTTGCCGACTACGAGGCGTACCTAGACGAGGTGGCGAATTCTGTTTGCGAATGTCAACCTCGTCCGTTGATCGCCCTGGGAGATTTTAACGCCCACACAAGGGCTTGGGGCAACTCCAGAGATGATCCCAAGGGAGAGACAGTGATGGTGTGGGCGGCTGGACTGGACCTCCGATTAATGAATCAGGGGTCCGTAAGCACATGTGTACGGTGGCAGGGGTAGTTCATCGCGGATCTTACGTGGGCAACTCCCCCTGCAATGCAAATGCTGTCGATCTGGCGAGTGGTGGAGGAGGTGGTTACTTTGTCTGACCACCACCACATCGTATTCGATGTCGCACTTCGACAGCCCGACAGTAACCCCAGTCACCGAGATAGCAGCCCACCGCGGCGTTGGTGTCTCAAGCGGTTCAACCGAGATAAGCTCGAAGCCGCCGCCATCGTCGCGTCCTAGCCAGAAAACGCCGAAGAGGTTCAGTCCGATCCTGAAGAGGAAACGAACTGGTTTCGGGATACGATGGCGCAAATTTGCGTCGCCCCAAGCGCAAAGCAGTGTACTGGTGGTCAGCAGAAATCGCACGGCTCCGTGCAATCTGCTTACGGTATCGGCGCCAGTACACTAGAGCCCGAAGCAGAAGACGGCGAGCTCTGCCTGAGGAGATAGCCAGACTCTACGGGGCATACCAAATGGCTACAAAGGCGTTGCAAATCGCCATTACCAACGCCAAGTCTCGGTCCTGGAAAGAGCTTCTGGAGGGACGCAACGAAGATCCATGTGCCCCCATACAGGATGGTGCTGGGTAAGCTCCGTCCCTGGTCGTTCCTTTAATGGAGACTCTCGATCCGGATCTTCTGGAAAGGCTAATCAGCATACTCTTTCCAGAGGACCGGTCAAGTCCCGAAGGTCACCTGCCATCTTCATGGGAGTGGCAAGAGGAGATGGGAGTGACATTCGAGGAGCTGAACCGAGCCGTTAGCAGCTTAAAAGTCCGGAACACAGCACCGGGTCCTGACGGAATCCCGAGCCGGGCCCTAGTGCTGAGTCTGGCTGCCCTGGGGAACAGGCTCAAGCAGCTGTTTACCAGCTGTCTGCAGTGTGCCGAATTCCCCACAGCCTGGAAAGAGGCAAGGCTGGTCCTTTTGAAGAAGGAGGGCAGGGCCACAGATTCTCCCCCCCATATGCCTGCTGGACGAGATTGGCAAATTGTTTGAGAGGATAGTTGCCACTCGGCTCAGCGGGCATCTGTCGCGCGTAGGTCCTGATTTGTCTGACAGCCAGTTTGGACGGGAGCGTTCCACTGTAGATGCGTTCATGCGCGTCCGCTCCCTGTCGGAACAAACAGTATCACAGAGTGGCGTGGCGTTGGTGATAAGTCTTGATATCGTCAATGCCTTTAACTCTCTACCCTGGGACGCAATCAGGAGGGCACTGGCACATCATCAAGTGCCCCCCTGCTGCAAGGTATTATTGGGGACTACTTGCGCGACAGGTACATTCTGTACATGGGGAAAGATGGAAGAAACATTCGGAGGGAGATCAGACGTGGGGTTCCACAGGACTCGGTGCTGGGTCCACTACTGTGGAACCTCACGTACGATGCGGTTCTGCGGGTCGACCTTCCCGCTGGCGTAAATATCGTGTGCTATGCCGATGACACCTTGGTGATCGCCAGCGGGATAACTTTCGAAAGGGCCAAGGAGCTCGCCGAACTTGGGGTGGAAGTCATCGTCGCCAAAATCCACGAGTTGTGTTTAGAAATAGCGCCTCACAAGAGCGATGGTTATGGTTTCATAAATTACCACGGGGCAGGGCACCACCCGACTCGTGCGTCCGCGTGGGTGGGTCCAAAGTCAGAGTGGGGAGGTACATGAAGTTTCTAGGCCTCCACCTTAATAGTCGCTGGGGCTTCGAAGGACATTTCGAGCGCCTAGTCCCCCGGATCGTAAGGGTGATGGGTGCTATGTATAGACTGTTGCCCAATCTAGGGGGACCGACGGAGGAAGTACGTCGCCTCTATGCGGGAGTTATACGATCCGTAGCTCTGTATGGAGCTCCTGTATGGGCAAAAAGGCTAGCCATCCGAAGCTGTAGAACTAAAATTTACAGTGTCCAGCGGAGGATGGCCATACGGATCGTACAAGGATACCGCAAAATATCCTTTGAGGCGGCTACAATCCTGGCTCGCTTTCCACCACTAGATATACTGGCGGAGATGGACGCGAGGGTATACGACTGAATCCGTGCCCTCCGCCAGAGCGGTGGTAGTGAGCCAGAAGAGGCGCTCGAATCAATTAAACGGCAGGAACACCAAAACGCCCTGGCAACATGGTGCACTCGACTCGAGGAACGCTATGAACACAAACGCATCATTGGAGCAATCCTGCCAGTCTCCGAAGCCTGGATGCAGCGACGAGCAGGAAGACTCACCCACAGACTTACACAGATAATTACCGGGCATGGGTGCTTCGGTGATTATCTGTGTAGGATCGGACGCGAGGCGACGGCGAACTGCTTCCACTGTAGTGGACGGGACAGGACTCCGCTTCCCATACACTCGCAGTATGCCCAGCGTGGAAACGGGAGCGGACAATCCTGGTGAACCGCATTAGACGGAACCTCTCACTGCCAGCAGTCGTATCGGCGATGCTGAGCGGGGATTCGGCGTGGAGGGCCGTAGCCACCTTCTGTGAATCTGTTATGATTCAGAAGGAGGCTTCTGAGCGGGATCGGGAGAGGGTGGATCCCGCGCGGAGACGACATCGCCAAGGCGTTCGTCATGGCCCTCCTCTTGAAAACGGTGTTCCCCTACCAGAAACGGGGCCTCCGGGGTTACAGACACTCGGGGCGGGGGCCTCGAACGTCTAGTTATGTAACCCCCGAGGAGGATGATGACTCGGAAGTAGTCTCGAGACATCGTGATAGCACTGTAAGGGTGCTGGGGGCAGCAATTACAGTCCCCGGGACGTGCTATAAGCATAGCAAAGCGATGGAGGGGCCCCAGTTGCGTTCCAAACGGAGATCCCGGGACCCCTCATATACGCTGATGGGTACCGTAGGGTTTAGCCGGTATGAGTCCGGCATAACCTTTTCGTTGCCCCCGCAGCGGAAGGTATCCACGAGAATATCCCCACGTAAAAAAAAAGGTTGAATTGAGTACTGGGTTGATTGTTGGGTTGAGTGTCCCCCAACCGAATTTCTGTCAAAGCAGACAGTCTCAACGGAGACTAGCCAATCTGTCATATCACAGTATGTACTGTGATTAAAGCGTCCGAATGTCGGTGCAAGCACAGGTGCACTCTCTGTTTCCTCACAATCATCAGATCGCAATCCGACACGGCCCGAGAGAGGTTAGATGCAGGACCAATAATTGACACATAATTTAATAGCTTCTAAATGTTAATTCTTCAACACACTGAATGTTTGGACAGCTGAAGCCAGGTCGTTTTCTGACTACGACATTAGTTGAACAGTAAAAGCTTACGATTTATTTGCGTTTATAACATTTTAAAAGTGATATATAATAATAATAAAACAAAAAACATTCATTTCACAGATGGTATTACTATAGCAAACAATGGCCAAAGCATTTGTGAATTGTTTGCTGCAACTTATTCAAGGGTCTATGGTGATAATCCACAAGAAGGACCCCATTCTGAATTTGAAAGTCTTAGAATCATTGATAATGGGAGTTCATGTTTTTCCAGTCTTACCGTTGATCTCAATGTTATTGTTAAGAAACTCAAAACTTTAGATATTACCAAAGGTACTGGTGCCGATGGATTAGCGCCAATATTTCTTAAAAATTGTGCTGATAGTTTAGCTTTTCCTTTGTGTAAAATTATAAATGAGTCATTTATTACTGGAGTGTTCCCAGATCTGTGGAAGCTTGCAAAGGTAGTACCAGTCTTTAAATCAGGGGATATTAGTATTGTTTCGAATTATCGGCCAATCTCGATACTTTCTACATTAGCCAAGCTTCTTGAATCAATCGTTTGTCCTTATATTCAAACCTATTTCCGACAATTTATGACTGACTCTCAGCATGGTTTCGTGAAAAATAGATCAACTTTAACTAATCTTGTAACTTTTGTCGAAGATCTTGTAGATGCCATTGACAATAGAAATCAAGTTGATGTTATCTATACCGATTTTAGCAAGGCATTCGACAAAGTTTCACATTCAATTTTGCTAAGAAAATTAAGCTCCTATGGATTCACAGGAAAGATTTGGGATTGGTTTAAGTCCTATTTAAGTAACCGTTCCTTCTATGTAGTCTTGGATGGGTTTAACTCTGATACTTACGATATAACATCTGGTGTGCCGCAAGGATCACATCTTGGGCCCATACTTTTTAACATCTTTATTAACGATATAACTGATAGTTTTATTTACTCTAAACCTTATCTTTATGCAGACGATTTAAAGATTTCTCGTAAAATTGTTGATGATTCCGATGTAGTACTATTGCAATCTGATTTAAATAGGCTGTCACACTGGTGTAAAAATAACTCAATGAACCTAAATGTAAATAAATGTTTCCATATTAAATTTTGTCGAAATCGTAACTTTATAAGCTCGCATTATATAATAGATGATTCTACTTTAAGTGAAGTAGATACTGTTTTAGACTTAGGGGTAGTGTTTGACCGCAAATTGACATTTATTCCACATTATGATCATATTGTCAAGAAAGCATCGAAAATGTTAGGATTTATTATTAGAAACGGTAAAAAATTTCGCAGTTATCAAACAAAAAAAATATTATATAATGCCTTTATTCGTAGCACTCTTGAGTATTGTAGCGTAGTATGGAGACCGCACTATGCTACCCATTATTTGCGGCTAGAAAGGATACAGAAGAGATTTCTTTGGCACCTGGCGTACTCTTCTGGAATGGGACGAAGGGGCTTCTCTTACTCTTACTCCCACAGGCTAAAACATTTTAACATGGACTCTCTTGAAAAACGCAGAGCTATTATCGACCTAACTTTTATTTTCAAAATTTTAAGAAGTCAAATAGACTGTCCCCAACTTCTAAGTTACTTTAAATTTAGGGTGCCCAGGACACTTCCGCGAGCTCCCATTCTTCCACTTGCCCCACCATTTCGTAGGACTGTGCTTGGTAACAACTCTCCTGTAGCTAGGTTAAGTAAACTTTATAATGGGGTCAGTAGCCGGACAGATATAAATTTTGTTTCCTCGTACAAGTTTCGCAAGTACTTGTTAGACACAATTTCAAATTAAGTTATTTTTATTTTGTATGTTTATTACACATAATATCTAAATCACTGGTTGTTTTGTTGTTCTGTTTTAAAATGTTTTAATTAAATTTTTTTTTCTTAACATAATATGTAAATTAACACTTTAATTATGGTTTAGCGGTGTTTACCTGAAAGTAATTGTGCAATTAGTATAAGACTTTATTATACATTTAGATTTAGTATGTTAAATTGTAACAATTGTAGGTAGGCCTTTTTTAAATAAATAAAATAAAATAAAAACTACACAGGAAAAGGAGTATAATAAGGCCTATGGTGAAATTTAATAAGTCTTAATAACCGCCAACCAAGTATATATGACTAAACAAATTTAAAAAAATAATCCACTTATTCAAATCGTCAAAATCAACAAAGCATTTATTCACAAAGATAAAGATTACGATTTTAGATAGCTAAGTGTAATATTACAAAACATGCCTACGATTTATTTGGACTGATTTTATTATTGGTGCAGTGCGGTCGTAACTTATGATAGATAATGCAATTTTGGTGGCAGTACTTGGAGTAGCGCATCTATGCAAACTTGTAGAGACATTATCGTGCGATAGGGGTCTATTATTAGCTCCTTAAGCGAGAGCGGTTATTATAATACGATTTTTTGTAAGTTAGGCCTTATTAGCCGACAGGTCTTATTACCCGCAGATTCCTTATCTGATATATACTGTTTATGTAATAAATTACTATGAATGTGAGAAATCAACTTGTAAATTGGAAAAGTGCATGATTTAAAAGTGGTAGAGCCACGCGGCAGCTTTTGCTGTCGCACGGATGGGCCGGCTCGAACCGGGGTGGTACCACGAACTCACAGAATACCAGCGTGAAGTAGAGGTTTACCTCTGCGTTTCGCTTGGTGAGTGCAGGTGGCCGGAGGCCCTTTTTACTGGAAATGAGGCGTTCCATCTTAGTCCTCACGGGTGACAACGCATTTGCATTTTGAATCTTATTACAATAGAGGCTAGATGTAGATGTCTATGGGCCGCAGCAACCACTTACCATCAGGTGGACTGTGTGCTCGTTTGTCATCCTTATCAATTAAAAAAAGGGTGATGGATAATAATCTTTAACTGCAATCGTACATAAAGTTAATCTACTAAAAAACATGTACAAAAATATTTTTATAGCTAACTACTAAATATCTGTAAATGTGGAATAAAGACCCTACCTCTTTCTTATTCTACCTCTCTCGATCCTTTGCATTAATATCCCGTCAATCTTGAAATTATAAAAACTGTTATATTGTAGAAGTTACAAACAAGAGCAAATAATTAAAATTTAAAATTACTCAGCCGTTATTGACTTCACCTTATAAAAATGTGCTATTTTCATAACATGTTATAAGCGACATTTTATATTAAAATTATAAAAAGAAACCATTAACCGTTAAACTCCGGGACTGATAAAGGCAAGTAAATAGTAACGTAAAATACAGAGTACTAATTTATTTTTAATATTAAATAGGTGTATATTCAAGAGATACAAAATGAACTAGCGGCTCACCTCATTGTCCGCCGTCCTTGGATATCTGCAACATCGAAGAATTGTAAATAGGTACGCTGTGGGCCTATGAAAAAGGATTAAGAAAGGATTATTTTAAGTTTCTAATTTATACTGGTCTGGATGAGCGATTGCTATAGCGTATCCCACAAACATGTTAAGTGTTTAATACCGCGTTTAGACTCTCGCTTCGCGGCTCGCCTCGTACCTCGCCTCGCAGCTCGCGTGTTGTTGCGAGGTAACGCGTGCCTGTTTACACCCTTGACCCTTGATGCTTGACCATTTTAAAAAGAAGGAAATTAAAAAAAAATACATCGTTGAGGAAGAATATTGTGGATGATATCTATTCATCGAAACAGAACCTTTTCAGTTTCATGATTTTATATAAATTGCTAGTATCAATTGTGAAAGATTAAATGACATTGTTTTATTAAAATTGTAATTTTAAAACAAAACCAATTCGAATGTTATTATGGAAGAGCGCCGTAAACAAACTGGAACGAGAGCGCGAGTGTTAACACCACGCTCGCGTCCCTCACGAGGCCCTTTGTCTCGTGCCCAAAAAACCACCTCCAACACGAGCCATGAGCTAGCGTTTACACTCGCGGCTCGTGGCTCGCCTCGCGACTCGCCTCGCCGCTCGCGCGAGAGTGTAAATAGGGGGTAAGAAAGTTTTCATAGAACTTTCAGTAAAATTTGAATATTAGTGGGTTTGGAAACATTAAGATTGTGTGGAAGGGTTTTCTAATGTTATAGCTTTATGTGTCAACTCACTCATCCATTCAACATCTAACTCACCCACCAACTTTAATAACCATCTCACGTCAATACGTTCCTTCATTCACTCATCAACTCACTCGTTCATTTAACATCTAACTCACTCTATAACGCCATTCAAGATTAATTTATCGGTTCATAATATTTCACCGTTCTTCCTTGTGCATCAATCATAATCGCCTCTTAAGACGCATGTGGCCATCACAAAAGTAATATAAAAAAAGCAGCCAAGTGCGAGTCGGACTCGCCCAATAAGGGTTCCGTAGCAGCAAGTAACATAATTTATGATTTATGACGTTTAAAAAAAAGCTACTTACTAGATCTCGTTCAAACCAATTTTCGGTAGAAGTTTACATGGTAATGTGCATCATATATTTTTTTTAGTTAATCGTTCTCTTACTTTAGACATTTTACCACTTTGGAAGTGTCTCTCGCGCAAACTATTCAGTTTAGAAAAAAATGATTTAAGAAACCTCAATATCATTTTCGAAGACCTATCCATAGATACCTCACATATATGGGTTTGATGGAAAAAAGTTTTTGAGTTTCAGTTCTAAGTATGGCGAATCCCCAAAATTTATTGGTTTTTTTTTCTATTTTTGTGTGAAAATCTTAATGCGGTTCACAGAATACATCTACTTACCAAGTTTCAACAACATAGTTCTTATAGTTTCGGAAAAAAGTGGCTGTGACATACGGACGGACAGATAGACAGACATGACGAATCCATAAGGGTTCCGTTTTTTGCCATTTGGCTACGGAACCCTAAAAATAGATATTTTTTGTATTAATTCATTCATGCATTTATTAATTACAGCCTGTCAAGTCCACAGCTGAACATAAGCCTCACCAGTAGATTGATTTGCGGATATTTGCCATATTACCACACTTGGATTATAAAAGTTGGCAGGAATTAATCTTAACCCTTTCGCTGTCCCGTGCACTACATATAGGTCATTGCTATTGTCTTACTATTGTGTTTAAAACCGGACAGTGAACGTGTTAATAATTACTCTAAGCACTCCCCACGTTAGATTTTTTTATATATAAAGTTGAAATAACGACGGAACTAAAAGTCCACCAGATGGTAAGTGAGTACTGCAGACCATGGACACCTGCAGTCAACTTCAAATTAAGAAAACTGCAGATGCGTTGTCAGTTTAAGAGGTCACTTTGGCCTTTCGGTGACCGTAAAATAAATAAATTGCAGAGTGTACCAAACGGACGGGGGTTAAGGAGACAGTAAAAGTACCGACGGATGACTCGGGCGAACACCACTTCTGTATTTAAGCGTAGAGCGACTCCTGACGTTTTTGAGTCGACTCGGTAACCCAAGAGGTAGACAGCGAGTAATTAAGATACTACAAAAATGATTCCAATCGGCAGGCCAGTCTTCATAACTTATTCGGCTTTCACGCGGTTCTAGAATTTGGTTTATGAAGTTTTGATTTTTACCTAAAAATTTATAATAATATGTTATGCTGATTTCGACGAAAAACATCCTCGAATGTAGCCCTTGGAATTTAAAATAAGTTAAACGCGAAACACCATAAAACGGATTTATTCAATTTGTGATATTACAAGTCATCATCATCATCATCATCGTCATGATAATCATCATCACCATCACCTTAGTAGTCGTCATGATCATCACCATCATCATCATTATCATCAGCAACAGCAGCAGCCCTTAAAAGTTTACTGCCGGACATGAAACTCATCTGATTACCGTTTCCGATTGACGATCGCAGTACCAGACGTCTCACACCTTTGCCACTGCTGCCCGACACTAGTCTGGGTATTTTGAGTCTGACGTTTTTTTGGAGCTCTGCAATTTTTCTGGTATTTACCATAATCGCCTCTTACGACACCTATAGATCGAAAAGGCGTGATGAATTATCTAAAACCACACCGTACTTTTAAAGTTAATCATGTGTAAATATAAGAAATCAGTAACTTAATTAATTATTTAGTGGAGAAAATATTATTTTCTATATTTTAGTAGCAAAATGCATATATACCAATTATTCCTTATTATACATCGTTTTGAACAACACTTCACCTTTAAAGAGTAACCTCGCCGTAATGCTAAATAGGGTCCGTGTCAGAAATTACTTTCGGTGTCATTAAGCGTAGATTAAATGTGTACATGCACTCATTTGCCACTAATAGGCACATTTATATTCAACTAGCAATGATATGCTAAATGTGTAGACTATATATTACAATATGTCGCAACAGGTTGAAGTATCTAGTCCAGCGGTATTACTAATTTCTATTAATTAGATGTTTTACTTTCCAGCGGGTCTCAAAACCGTTGTGAGTTTACGCTTCCTGCATAATATAATAGTTATCGATTTCGCTGTTTCAAAAATAAGTCGCTGTATGTAAAGTCGAATAAAAACACTTTAAAAAATAGAATGTATTGAATGAAATTTTAGATATGCGTCAGTAGTATAAATATTCGTATTCGTCTTAATTTAGTTATCAGTTGCTTTGGTCTAAAAATATAAGTACATGATTGTGCAACGAATGGGTTGGTTCGATCGGGGAGGGACCACGTTGTCACCCAATACCAGCGGGCAACCAGCCACAAGAATACCAACAGAATCATACGTAATAATAATAATGTCCTACAGCACGAATTTATTCACGGCGGTCAGTCTTAACGGAGACTAGCCATCTGCGCAGGACAGCATATACTGACCGAGTGTATGCGCAAGCACAGGTGCACTCTGCACTCTCATATTCCAATGGGACGGCAAGGCTGCACGACCGGAGAGAGATCAGGCGCACGACCAACGGCAACGGTAAAACACCGCCAACTTCCTTACTTTGGGCTGATACTCAGAATTTTTTGACATAAAAACTCTGTAACTGATTTTTTGTTGGCCCGATCCGAAGTTCGGACTCGGCACCTCATGATCACCAGCAGCGTACGTCACGCGTAAGCGTATCTTACGATGAGTTTTTTTTATAGAATATAGGTGACAAACGAGCACACAGTCCACGTGATGGAAAATGGATGCTACGGCCCTTAGACATCTAAATTTATCCTCGATTAAGAAACAAAATACGACGGCTCCAAGGCGCAGTGGTTTAGCTATGAGTTGCTGTGCTGGGGGCTGCGGGTTCGAAACTCGCACTTAACAAGTATTTGTATGGCCTACGAATAATTGTCCTGGGTCTGGATGTTTGTCCTTGTGCAACTTGTGTTTATAAACTGCCTCCACAATACAGGAGAAAATCCTAGTGTGGGGGTAACGTTTTTTCATAGATTATAGATAAAATGTAGATGCGTTACTCCTGAGGACTAAGAAATATCATGCTTCGTCTCCAATAAAAAAAAGGTTCTCCGGTTTGCTAAACTCACAATACGAAACACAGTAGCGTTAAGCTGCTATTTTACGCTGGTATTCTGTAAGAGTCACAAAGCAAATTTATGTTGCAGAGGCGAACAGCAGAGTCGGGTAGGGGCGCCCTAGACGAAAGTTTATCGAGCAAATTGGCGATATATTGAAAATGGGCCAAATTAAGAGCGTGTATGTGTAGAATGTGTATGTGTATATGGATGTGGAGGAAGCGAGAGAGGTGTGTCAGGATCGTGTCAAATGGAAGTCCATAGTCTCTGCCTACCCCTCTGGGTGACAGGCGTGAGTATTTATTAGTATTCTGTAAGAGCGTGGTAGGACCCCGGTCCAGCTGACCCATTCGTGCTACAATCATTTTATAGCTGCAGCATTGCTCTACCAGGTATATGATGAGTGATAAGAACTGGACACCCTTATTACTGGGAATGAGTCATTTCATCTCAGTTGTGCATTGTTGACATTGTATCTGCATTTTTATTCTTAATCAAAGATAGATCTATGTATAATGGGTCAAAGCTATCACTAACAGTCAGATGGAGTATATGCATTTTGCTACCTTAATCCTATAAAAAAAATCTTTATCAATAGCAGAGAAAACGCACATGAGGACATTAACAGTCATTTTGTAACTTTTCTGTCGACTTCCAAAAAGGAGACGGTACTCAATTCGACTGTATGTTTTTTATGTGTGTTACCTCATAACTTTTTACTAGTTGATCCGATTTCGATGATTCTTTTTTCATTTGAAAGCTGGTACTTCTCCTGTGGTCCCATATAAATTTGATCAAGGTCAGACCTATAGTTTTTGAGTTATTCTTAATAACTTATATTGAAGTCGGCTGTACAAAAATTTTAATTTTAAATTATTTAACGAGAATCGTTGTGATTTGAAACTCGATGAAACGAAAAAGCGACACTAAAATGAAACAAACATATACATATATAAGATTTAGCCTGCGAGAGAATGAGATAAAACACAGTATATAGTGTTTCTTTTATTATTCATGTGATCTACGAGCAGTAAAGTACGTTTGTTGATTAGAAAATATTTAAGTACTTACGATGATGAAATGGAAAACTTGGTGAGCATGTTAAATAATTTTTTAACTTGGTAAATAAATAAATAAACCCTTCAATCATCCTGTCTGACACTGAATTCGTCTCATTCTTTCGATGTTTGAGTTTTCTGAAGGTTTCACTTCTACCGCATTGTGAACTACACTTGAAGTTTTTTTTTAATATATTATTATAAAGGATTTTTAAAAACGTATTCTGATTTAAATTAGACAACCAAATTTATTACCTTAATATTATGTACCTCCCGTCGGCATATGTATCCTTATTTTTCGGCACTTAACCGTAACAATAACTTGCGGGCCAACGACTGCGTTTCCCTTGAGCACTGGACCTCCATTAGCGGAAAGAGTTTTAGTAATATGGCCTCTATGACTACGACTTAAGTAGATCTTATGTTGATGAAGGAATTATGACCGAAAAAGTTAATTCATCTTACTGCCACAAACCCTATTATATATATGGGGATTGTTATTTTATTTATATAGTTTATTTTTGGTTAAACAAATAAATTTGATTGTGTTGTTAAAAAAATTAATTTAATTAATAAATTTGTACCATCCATGTTTTAAAGATTATTTTTTTATAGGAATGGGACAAACGAGCATACGGCTCAGATGATGGCCGGCCCACTGCCACTTCAGTTTACTAATCCGTTGGATTATGTTGGTTACTCTGATTCTGCTGCGGATATCCTCATTTCTAAGTTTATCACGCAGAGAAACCCCGAGCATAGCCCTCTCCATTGCTCGCTGAGCGACCTTGAGCTTCCTCATTCTGCCAGCAGTGAAGGACCACGTCTCAGATCCGTAAGTCATCACTGGCAACACGCACTGGTTGTACAATTTCGTTTTAGGGTTTTGAGGTATGTCTGACGAGAAGATGTGTCGTAGTTTCCCGAACGCTGCCCAGCCAAGTTGAATCCGTCGATTGTCCTCTCGCTCGAAGTTGGACTTACCTAGTCGGACTATTTGTCCCAGATAAACATACTCGTCAACAACTTCGAGCTTAGTGCTCCCAAAACTCCCGGCATAGTTGTGACATGGACATTAAACATGATCATTGTTTTGTCCATGTTCATCTTAAGACATATCCGTTGGGAGACACTATTGAGGTCATTTAACATGGTGCTTAGTTCCTCCAGCGATTCTGCTATAAGGACTATATCGTCGGCAAATCGAAGGTGAGTGATGTACTCCCCATTGATATTAATACCGTATCCTTTCCAGTCTAGAAGCTTGAAAACGTCTTCCAATGCAGCGATGAAGACTTTCGGGGATATCGCGTCACCCTGTCTTACACCTCTCTGCAAATGGATAGGTTTCGTACTCTGGTTCTGTACTCGGATAGCCATCGTAGCCCTACTGTACAAGCACTTCAGCACTTCGATATACCGACAGTCAACTTGGCACCGCTGAAGGGGCTACAGCACTGCCCAAATTTCGACGGAATCAAAGGCTTTCCCGTAGTCCACATACGCCAGACATAAAGGCAAATTGTACTCCTCGGACTTCTGTACAACATGCCGAAGGGTATGTATGTGGTCTATGGTGCCCTTTTGAAAACTGGCTTGTTCGGGAGGCTGGAAGTCAAGTCAGCGCGCGAGACGATTCGTAATGACTCTCGAAAACAGTACGTAGACGCGGCTCAGAAGGGAAATCGGTCTGTAGTTCTTCAAAAGAGCGTTGTCACCTTTCTTAAAGAACAAGACCACCGCACCTCTGCTCCACGCCTCCGGTGTAATGCTGCCATGGAGGACGGAATTAAAGAGCTTCTGAAGGACTGCCAATACCGGTATTCAACCCGCTTTCAGAAGCTTCGCTGTAATTCCATCCTCGCCTGGGGTCTTGCCGTTTTTAAGGTGCTGGAGAGCCATTCTAATCTCGCTCAGACTGACGTCCGGGATATCTTCGGAATTGTGTCGGATAAGACTCGCTCTTAGATCGTTACTCACACTTGCGTGTGGCTCAAACGATGACGTGTACAGCTGCCAATAGAACCTCTCAATCTCACTCAAATTCTCAGGTGCCCCGGAAACGATGCTGCCACACTCGGTCTTGAGCTTTGACAGTTGGCTCTTTCTGGTAGACAGATCTCTGTCAATGACTTTGGAGCCTTGGTTCCGCTCGATCGCTTCTTCAATACAAGCTGTATTGAAGTTGCGTAAGTCCCGCCGCATGCACTTGGAGATCTGTCTGTTCAGTTGCCTGTATGCTGTCAAATCTGTTGAAGAATGTAGCTTCATATCCCGTCTAATAGTCATGAGATTAAGAGTGTGATCGGAGAGTTTTTGTGTTCTTCTGCGGCGGGTCTTGCAGAACTTAGCTCCGACCGCATGGACAGTTTCCACGAGCTTGTCATTCATATCGTCCACTTCATTGCAGTCTTCTAGGCACTGAAAACGGTTTTATAACTCGATTTGAAAGGTTTCGGGACTTTGGAACAGAACACGAGGGGGCGAAACTTTGACTTCATTAGACGAGACCTCTCCAACTTAACGTTCGGCTCGACCAGGTCCACTTCCTGTGGGGCTGCTTCTGGAAGAAAGAGTTCATCATAAAGAGTCCCTCTTTCTTCATGAAGTCGGTCAGCAGCTGGCCTCTTGGATTCCATTGCCCTATTCCAAATTTCCTTACTTTCAGCTCACTGTTCTCTATTGTGCCTAGTTTTGCATTGAAGTCTCCCATTAACACCGTATATTGGGTTTTGGAGGAATGCATGGCTTTAGAGATATCCTCATACATTTCCTTCACCTTCTCATCGGGGTGTGCCGAGGTTTGTACGTAAACCTGTATGACCTTCAGCGAATACCGTTTGGTGATTCTGAGTATAAGGTACGCAACCCTCGTCGACACACTCTCAATCTTTACAACGTTATTAACGAGAGACTTGTGGACGATAAATCCGACACCTCCTTGGGACAGATGGTCACCCTCCTGGTGATAGAGCAAGTTACCGGATTCGAGGATTACCGTGTCCACCCCTCTCTTCGGATTTCGGATAATCCTATAATATGCGAGCGTTACTTGTCTATCTCTTCTTCCAGCTCCACAATCTTCTCGTCAGACCTCAGGGTGCGTGCGTTGTATGTTGCCAGGTCGATACGTCTTAGGTGGCAACCGAACCTCCACCAGAGATTCTTAGCACCCCCTGCCCTGCCGTTACCATGGTCGCCACCGTAGCCAGGAATAGCGGGGCCGCCGGGGACTGGGGGCCGTCTCTTTGTTACATTCGTAGGGGGATATTTGCCATAGTTGCCACGCTTGGTGAGCAGGTTGGCAAACTGCAGTTTTTTTATTGTATTTTGCTTTTATCAGGAGAATGCTACTGCCCATCTCCTGCCTGTCTCCCTTTGTCGCCTTTTACGACACCCAAGGGAAGATATGGGGTAGTGGATATTCTTAACCGCCACTACACGGCTGAATATCAACACAACTGTAACTCCAGGGTAATTGCAGTTACGTCACCGACCCTTTAAAAGGGAGCAAGCTCTTTTCTTTAAGGTCACTAAGTCGCCGGTGCCAAACAATTCCACATAGACGTCGTACGCGGAAGAAAACTCCTAGTGAAACGTACATTGGTAAACCGCCATGCATCCAGATGGCGTGGAGGGTATCGGGAGTATTACCGCGATCTGCGTTCGTGAAATTTGGCGGCTGGGATTAATCCGAACAATTCGTCAGAGCACCCCGTGGTAGATGCGAAAGAAAATGCAAAGGGATGTAATATCTCTTCGCAGCGCCTGTGAATCAAGCCGATCGGAAAGGACTCGGTCGTTAACGATTCGAGCCACTCTGCGTTGGATGCGGTCAAGTGGAAGGAGCTGGCACTAGGGAGCAGCAGCCCAGAAATATGAACATTATTCCATGTGAGGCCGAATCTGGACCCTGTAAATTTGCAGGCGCTGTGTCGGCTTGAAATACTGTCCCGCTCTGCTGAGCACGTCAAGGTTTTTAGAGACCAATTTGGCTTTCTTTTCCAAGTGACCACGAAACTGCACGTCATTCGATATGTCGACGCCGAGGATTCTGATACTGAGTGAGACAACAAGAGGAGTACCTTGAAACTGAGGAGATACGACAAAGGTGTTCTCTTTACCGGTAAACGCACACACATGAGTATTCTTAGAATTAAACTGGACTAGATTTAGTTTCCTCCAATTCGAGACTTTGTTTAGCAAAGATTCGACTTCAGACACAATTTTGTTCCGGTATTTGGTGACGTTTTCCCGTGAAATATTAGCACGGCCGGTGTATAGACCATCACCAGTGCTATCATCTGTATAGCAATGAATGTTACCAGTTTGCAACATGTCATAGATATGCAGAAGAAACAGCGTTGGTGATAGCACGCAGCTTTGTGGAACACCAGCATTAATAGGCTTGTAATCGGAGCATGCACCGTCTACAACGACCTGATGCTCCATTCTGCAAGAAAGCTGGGATCCAATTGCACAATTTCTCGGGAAGCCTATAATAGGAAGGGAGCTTGGAAAAAAGCGTTTTATGCCAAGCCCGATCGAACCTTGGACTCTACTGCCTTCGCCCATCTATGAGTAAGGTGGACCAGATGATCACCAGCTGATCGACCCCGATGATTTTATTATTATTAAGATTTTATTATTAATAAGCTGATTAGTGACCGCCGTATTGGCGGTCACTAATCAGCTGGTGATTCTCAAGGTAACGCATGAGCAGGCAGTTTATAATGGATTCTATTATTTTGGAGAACAAGGAGATGATGGTGATAAATCTGTAGTTGGACGGCTCTGAGCGGTCGCCTTTTTTACGGATCGGGTGGACGAAACGCCATCTTGCATGACTTCGGGACTACGCCTCGGGAGTAGGAGTATAGGAAAAGACGCGTTAGAACTGGTGCCAACTTTGAATTACATGTCTTCAGCACTCTTGGGGGGATTCCATCAGGCCCACTCGACTTGTGGATATCCAGGGAGAGGATTGCTTGGCGAACCGAGTACTGTGTGAACCGCACATCTGGCATGCAGTACTCACACCGCAGGATGGTCGGCGGTGTGCTTTCCCCGACATCGAGAGTCGAGTTTGACGCAAAGAAAGAGCCTAACAGATCGGATTCCTCCTTTGCTGCATATGCCAGTGAGTCGTCCTCCGTGTGCAGAGATGGAAGAGATAGCTGACAGAAGTTGTCTTGGACAGCCGTGACGACCGACCAGAATGCACGGGTTCCCGAAGGAAGGCTAACTAGTTTCTTGCCAATTCTGCCTATGTGGTCTGACTTTGCCTTGGCAATGACTCTGTTGAAGGACCTGGAGGCAAAATTATACTTCTTTTAAGGGCGCTGGTTTCTAAATCCCGAAACGTTGATTCGTCAGCGCAGGCCATGTAGCACTCCTGATTATAGCATGATGCTATTTTACAGAACAACTAAACGATGGCTGAGATCTGCCTCCGATGGGCACCACAGAGGAAAGAATAAAACGTCCATACCCTGAAGTACCACATCAGCGACAGAATTAACAACAAAGTTGTGACTGTCCGGACATGCCCCCAAAGAGTAGGATGCAAGGATAGATCGCATTCTACCTATAGTGCCAAATACGGCGCCAACTTGCAGAATGCAACCGCGATTTCAGCGTGAGTGGCACCACACTCCAGACTGTGATTGTGCATGATCATCCACATCAGGAATTCACATAAGCGAAGTAACCAGTTGTATCAGATTATATTGGTTATTACTGTCACCCATAGGGGTAGGCAGAAACTACGGAAATCCATTTGGCTCCATTTGGCACGATCTTAACACACCCCTCTCGCCTCCTTCATGTCCCTATATGTACGTACGCATTGTATATATAATGTTCGTCAGTTAAGGGAATTCTTAATTTGGCGTATCTTAAATGTTGTTGGATGTTGTCAACGATGTTGTGTTTAAAATAGGCCGATAAACATAGGTGCAAAAAATCACATAAACACGCGGTGACGCCGTTTCAACAGATATGTTAAAATATCCACAATCCAAAAATGATTCTTGATAATGCCGTGACACACACACACACACACACACTTGACAAAGCTTTCTGACGCCATTGTAAATTTATCGATTTCACTTAACTTTATCTGGCGCAGTTTACAGAGCACAGAGATAAGTGAAGTTTGGTCACGAGGGGCATAAAGTAAAGGCGTACTTTATTGTTGGCGGTCTCTAAGTTCGGAGTACGTGAATAATATATTCCTGTAGTCAGAAGTAGGAAGCAAAATTAGTAATATACGTACCTATTAGTAATATGCGTACGTATGACGTACGTATACATTTTTACACGTATGAAATCGCAGGCGTAAATAGCGTAAGAATACTATTCAATAGTAATTAAAATAGAATTAATTGTTGTGCTATCGCTCAATAAAATAAACGCTATTTTATGAATACATTCATTTAATTTGGAAGTTTAACAATTTTTTAGTTCAAAATTTTTCGACTCGGGTCAATAGCCTACCTTCATAAAGGTCACTCGTATTCATGTAGAAGTTTTAATTTTGTTTACATCGTGTTTAAAGTTTTTAAATCTACCTTTTCGGCATAGCAATTAATTCCATCAAATTGATTGTTTAAGCAAAAATCAAAACAAGTTTCGTGTACTTAATTAAACAAACATTTTCAGTTTTCTGAAGTACTGCTAACGTCTAATATTAAATAAAGTAAAATTTATAGATAGTTCAAGAGTTAGCAACGTTTTGGAGATAAAATTTTAGCACGGCTAGTTTTTACATTTTCCTTTCCTTATTAAAGTTAGGTAAGGTTTGGATGCAAACGCTGCTGTTTTTATCTAAACGGATCCTCTTTGTTCTCATTAAATTGCACATTTGAAATAATTATTAGACAATATTATTTTTTCATAATTTTTTTGCCCTTTTAGCAATTAAAATTTTAAGTTGCCAGCAGTTTTTATCATTATATTAAATTATTTATTAAAATTTAATGAAATTATTTATTAAAATTTAATGAAATGAAAACAATTTAATATATTACTATTATACATAATGATATTTTACAATTATATAATTGTGTAATCAAATAATATATATGTGATAATTTATTATTTGATTACACAATTATATAACAAGCTAATTTAAGTAAGAACATGAGAGAGATAAAGAACAAGAGACTGAGAAAGAAAGAGAGAGAGAGAGAGAGAGAGAAAGAGAGTAAGGCCACATGAGTAAATAAACGGAACAGAGATAAAGTTTCATTGAACCTCGCGAATCGGTTGCACTACTACAAGCAGGCAGGGCATGTGTGCGTGACCACTGGCCGCTTGTCGCATACGCGGCGAGACTGAAAAAAACCGGTTACGCTGGCACAGCCAGTGGACAACAATTTCAGGGTTGGTGCGACGCACGTTGTACGAATAAAATATAAAAGATATTCAAATTACAACATAACTGTCCCGTTTGAAAACAACGATTCCTTGAAAAAAAAATCGGTTTAAACAATATGGCACCGAATTGCCCCATGGCAACATGCATTTATATAATCAGTAGCACAATTTGTAGTGAATCGCATAAAAGAATGGAGGTGGAATAGTTTTCGGTACTCATGCGCCAATTCCTCCTGGACTATGAATCGTAAATCGAAAAACGATATCGTAATAAAATTTCAGCGATACTAAAATGGTTTGACAGTATTTTTTATCATTAAATTTGTATCTGGTGCAATATTAGCAGCGACCAAACTGAGTATCAACTAAACATTTATACTGCTAAAAAGACATTATTATGTTATTAATTATTAAAACAAAAGAATTTCACACGCAATTTTGAGAATATATTAACGTACAGAAAACTTTTTATTACTATTGCAAAAGGGCAAGTTTTTTTGTATTTTAAAAATTAGAAACTGAGTACTGACGCAATCTGTGAAAGAGGCCTATGATCAGCAGTGGACTGTAATAATTGAATATGGTGATGGGCTGTAATAAATGATTGAATAAACATCTCCCTTAACAGTCTAATGCTGGAACATCGATCTCTTGTGACTATTTGCCTTAATCGCTATGCTTGAATCTCATATATACCTTAATATACCTTTAACACTTACCAGTGGCGTAGCTATGTAACCAAGGGCCCCGGGGCAAAAATAAAATTGTAAAACTACTTCGTCGTCAGCTTCTTGTCGCCCACTGCAGGGCATAATAAAGCAAAGCAATATACTACTAACTATTATGTGTAAAGCATAAACAATGACGAAGGAGATTACAGTTAATAATATAAGCAGACAGCATAACATTGGAAGAGCTACACGGCAGCTTTTGCTGTCGCACGGATGAGCCAGACTAGATGGAGTAACGACCTGGTAAGAAATGAAGAACTGTAATAAATGAATGTAATGAATGGGTGGACCGGCTCGGACCGAGGAGACCCACGACTTACAGATAACCAGCGTGAAGTAGAAGTTTACGTCGCCTGTTAAGTGTAGGTGGTCGGAGGTCTAGCGCGGGTGCTCAGGCTGTCTCGCGTATCCTGGCGAAGGGTAAAATTCCGCTCAAGACTAATACTGCTCATGGCAAGTAGAGCAATAAGACAAAGGTGACTCCTCCCACGCTACCCGTGAATTTCTGCAACATCAGATAATTTCATTCGAACGTTAACGAAGTCCACTAGGCACCATCTGAAGACGGCGAAGCCGACCTTGCTCTTTCTAACCGAGACGCAGGTGTCCTCTCCGGTCGATACTTCTCTCCTATCCGGAGTACAAACACCTTTGTACCTCGGGTTGGAGTTTGTGTATACGTCAGAGTGGACATCTATTCATAACGCTTCGGCAGTCTTGAAGGTCAGCGGCGACCATCCTCGCATCTACGGGTGCCTCTATAGGTAATTCCTACACAGACCAACTCATCGACCATGTCCAAATCGCTGCAGACTCTGTGCTATATATACAGGCCTCATCTGCAGAGATCGTGATCCTTGGTGATTTTAACGGCCATCACGCTGAATAGCTTGGTTCACGTTTAACCAATCATGCGGGAAGATCTGCTTATGACTTTGCCTTTGTATATGGTCCGACACAAATGGTTAATTCACCTACGCGGATTTAGATGTAGAGGACCGTAAACTTTCCCTGTTGAACCTTCTGCTGATCTCTCATCTGGACGGATATCAGATCTCCATCGATGCTCCTCTTGGCTCATTGGACCATTGTCTGATCCGGACTATGATGCCCCTCACACTCCCATCGCGGTTGCGTTCTGCAGATCGCCGCCGTGTTTGGCATTATAGGTCGGCCGACTGAGACAGGAGGCGGTCTTTTTTTGCAACCTTCCCTTGAGGACAGGGGTGAGTATGCTTCTCGCCGGATGATCCTAACGTGATTCTGTTGCTGATGTGGTACTTCAGGGAATGGAACTCTTTATTATATCATCTGTGTTGCCTGGTTTGGTCGCTCCTGTACAATTGCATCGCGCTATAATAAGAGTGCGTCACCAGCGCTGTTAAAGAGAAGTATAAATTCGCCTTCATGTCTGTACGATACGGTTTACACAGCGCTCGGTGCATAGCATTACTCTCCCTAGACGTCAAGTTGAGTGGGCCTGATGGAGTTCCTCCCATTGTGCTGAAGACGTATGCTTCCAAGTTGATACCAGTCGTAACATGTCTTTTCTAAAACTCTTTCTCCGTAGGCGTAGTCCCGAACTTAAATAAGACAGCTTTTGTGCACCAGATCCCTAAAAAATAACTAAAAATCGATCGCTCAGACCTATCCAACTTGTTTTGCAAAATAATGAAAACAATTGTGAACTGCCAGCTTATGAGGTTGAGGATAACCAACTGAAAAGTACGATTTCTGTCGGGGTTGCTTAGCTGGTGATATTCTAGCTTACCTGACTCATAAATCGGCGGAGGCGAAGAGGGAGATCCTGGCCGTTTGAACATAGCGAATGCCTTCGATCGGGTTTGGCACAAAGCGCTTCTTTCGAAGCTCCCTTCCTATGGGCTTCCCGTGAATTTGTGCAATTGAATCAGCAGTTTTCTTGCAGTTTCGAGCAACAAAGTCGTAGTAGAAGGTGCATTCTCCATATACAAGCTTATTTATGCTGGTGTCCCATAAGACTACGTGCTATCGTCTACGCTGTTTCTTCTACTTATCAATAATATGTTGCAAACCAGTAACGTGCAGGGGTGATGCTTTATGCACCAGCTGTGCCTATATTTCTCAGGAAGACGTCGCAGAGTACCGGAACAAACTTGTATCTGAAGTCGAATTTTTACCGGATAAGGTCACGGAGTGGGGCGACTAAATCTACTTAAGTTCAATGCCCAGAAGAACCAAGTTTAGGCGTTTACCACTAAAAAGAATCCCTTTGTCGTAACTCCTCAATTTCAGGGCACTTCTCTTGTTACCTTAGCCAGTATCGAAACTTTTAGCGTTAACATATCGAATAACGTACATTTTCGTGGTCACTTGGAAGGGAAGGCTGAATTGGTCTCTAAAAAGCTTGGAGTGCTCAGCAGAGCGGGATAGAATTTTATGCCGGCTCACTGATTGCAACTTTACAAGGGGCAGGTTTGGCCTAACAGGGAATACTGTTCACATACCTGGGCCGGGACTAACTCGTACCAGCTCCTTCCACTTGATCGCATCCACCACTGAGCGGCTCAAATCGTCGAAGACCTACAAAGACGAAAGACGATACGAAGAGTTATTCCATCTCTTTGCATTTTCTATCGCATTTACCTCGGGGAGTGTTCAGAGAAATTGTTCGGATTAATTCTAGCCACACAATTTCAACAACGCATTTCACAAATCTACATCATCGGGATGTTTAGCGGTCCACTACTGTCGGAGCGATATGACTTAGGGAGCTTCAACAACGAATTTACTTATTTTTAAAAAGGAGGCAACGCGCCTGCAATTCCCATGGTGTTGTATTTGTTAATAGAAGGTGGTCGACACCTGCCATCAGCTGAGCCAAATGCTCGTTTGTCCCACTCTTCTATATAAAAAAGACAATAAAACGAAGTAGACAATTATCTATAACAATGTTATAATTATGTTTTGGAAGTGGGAGTAATTTTTGTGATTTCAGTTCGAGCCGTTTGCGGTCAGGGCCCAAAAAGTTAAAACTCGAAAATAATTTGCACAACTAGGATAGAACATAATTTTTCGAACGCCATTCTTGGAGACTGACCCTTTAGCTTAGGGACCCCGGGCCACTGCCCCGCTTAGCCTCTGGGTAGCTACGCCACTGATACTTACGCGTTGCGGGTCTGGGTTTTTAATGACTGGTATAAACGCGATGGTCATTGGTCATCCCGCTATTTATAGGTGACTGCATAATACTTTAATTATTGCTTACTTACTTTGCTAGGCCTTTCAATATACCTACGAAATGAAATATGGTGATGAGATCTCGTACGCTACTCACACGGTATACAAATTAATTGTATATAAAATAATGGTAAACTTTAATATCCCCGTACAGTGGCGGGTAAAAATACTCACTACCCCATATCTTCCCGTGGGTGTCGTAAGAGGCCACAGAGGGAAACTGAGGCGGAGGATGGGCAGCAGCATCTTTCTGATAACAGCAAAAAAACTGCGGTTGCCAAACCGCTCGCCAAGCGTAGCAACTATGGCAATATAGCCCCCATGAGAGTAACGAAAAGACTGCCCCCAGTCCCCGGTGGCCCCGCTATTCCTGGCTACGGTGGCGACCATGGTAACGGCGGGGCAGGGGTCCTAAGAATCTCTGGTGGAGGTTCGGGTGCCACCTATGACGACGCGACCTGGCAACTTATAACGCACGCACCCTGAGGACTGACGAGAAGATTGTGGAGCTGCAAGAAGAGATAGAAATGTTACGCTCGCATATTATAGGATTATCCGAAGTCCAAAGAGAGGGGGAGGACACGGTAATCCTCGAATCCGGCAACTTGCTCTATTACCGGGAGGGTAACCATCTGTTCCAAGGAGGTGTCGGACTTATCGTCCACAAGTCTTTCGTTAACAACGTTATAAAGATTGGGAGTGTGTCGACGAGGGTCGCGTACCTTATACTCAGAATCACCAAACGGTATTCGCTGGAGGTCATATAGGTTTATGAACCAACCTTGGCACACCCCGATGAAGAGGTGGAGGAAATGTATGAGGATATCTCTAGAGCCATGCATTCCTCCAAAACCCACTATACGGTATTAATAGGAGACTTCAACGCAAAACTAGGCACAAGAGAGTACGGTGAGCTGAAAGTAGGGAAATTCGGAACAGGGCAACGGAATCCAAGGGGCCAGCAGCTGGCAGACTTCATGGAGAAGGAGGGACTCTTTATGATGAACTCTTTCTTCAAGAAGCAGCCCCATAGGAAATGGACCTGGTCGAGCACGACGGTTCAACAAAAAATGAGATTGACTTTATTATGACGACCAGACGACAACTGTTCAGTGATGTCTCAGTGATCGCGAAGGTGAAAACCGGCAGCGATCACCGAATGGTGAGAGGCACACTGAACCTAAAAGTTAAGTCGGAGAGGTCTCGTCTAATGAAGTCTACGCTCCGTCCCCCTCGTGCTCTAATCCATAGTCCCGAAACCTTTCAGTTCGAGCTACAAAACCGTTTTCAGTGCATAGAAGATTGCAATGCTATGGACGATATGAATGACAAGCTAGTGGAAACTGTCCATGCGGTCGGAGCTAAGTTTTGCAAGACCCGACGCATATGAACACAAAAATTGAGGTGACAGGTGGCGCTGTCCGACTAGTACAAGTATTACAGAAGTTCCGTAAATTATTTATTAAAAAAAAATAGTAAAAGACAATCATTTACTCTGAACCTTATATAATTCAGTGTCACAAGTATCAGTAGAGGCGCGGAAGTGTTTTCAAATATAAATAATCACTAACATTATCAAATAAGTGTATTAATTATGAAACTTTTAAAAATAATATTTCCTTAAGCTGAAGTGATGAAATCAATATATTATTGCCATTTAGTACTAAAAAGTGTGCGTACAGTGTCAGAAAAGTGAATAATTATCATAAAAAGTGATTAATTTTATGTATAGTAGTGCACCGAACTTGGAAAAAATTCCTGAGTTATGAGTCACAATAACCGACTTGCTGTATTTAAAAAACAAGACTCCTAGGAACCATACCAAAATTTCATCGCAATTTCGTAGTTGCATCGTGGTCGAGTGGCACTAAGTCTACATCTGAACAAGTACATTACACGGCGACAATTCGAGCCTCAACGTTAGTCTTTTTGTGGTTAATTTGTCGACAACAAATTATATTAACATACTTAGTATCGCCAGACTTATCAACCGACATTTAACAGAAAGCAATAGATATTCGTGTGCAAGAATTACAAGCTGATTTCAACAGAGGGCGCTACGATATCTTATAATAATCATATAAAATTTTATACAATGGATACAGACAGCAATAACATTACTCATCGCAAACCCTGTAGAACAAGTTCATTAAATGACCTTACAAACATGACAAATAACAATGAAAAAAACATATTATTTGACTCCACAGTAATGAGTATACCGGATAGCTTACATGACAATAGTGACGTATTAAATTATCTGAGCGAACAAGTTAAAACACTTACGACGCAACTACAGAGTGCTCATCAAGAGATTGAGAATCTAAATAGCGAAAACTTTCGTCTCAAATCTGACCTTCAAAACATAATAAAAACTAACAACGCGTACAAAAAAATATACTCAACGGCTGAGAGAAAAAGCATAACACCAGTTTCAAAACGTAAGTGCAAAACATTGCATAACAATAACGTGCCAACTTTTGAACATAATATTAAAAACAATATTAAAAACAATGACGAACTATCTCAACCATCAGGAGAACACGCCAAAAGCTCGTCCCAGATGCATAATAAAGAAACTCAAACGTGTTTCGTCTATACGCATACAGCAAATAAATCAAAAGAAATATCTACATCCTTTTCTTATAATAACAAAAAACATCAACTTAATGAAGAGCTGTCAAGAATGATAGCAAATCGTAAACAAAAGCATAAATTATGCATTCTAAGCAGTAACAAAACAGGGTCCCTATCCATAATTGAAGACGTGTTTTCAAATTACTTTGATTTCTGCCATTATGTAATCCCGAATGGTACTATTAAGGAACTTTTATGCAACATAGAAAACAAATTAAAAGACTTTACCTTAAGTGATTATTGTATTGTTTATATTGGAGAAAACGACATTAAAGCAGAGGGGAGTCAAATTAACACAATAAATATGTTAAAAGATTCCCTAAAAAAAATAACCCACACTAATAAGATAATTTGTGTACCGACATATATAACAGGAGCACCTATATATAATTTTAAAGTTGAAATGTTTATCAATCTCCTTCATCTTGACATACAGAATAATGAATACGCATACCTATTTGACTGCAACCGTGATCTATCACTAGACATGTTTTCTTATAAAACAGGAAAAATTAATAAACACGGAATAAAAAATATATATGACCGTATTATGGACAATATTTTAATTGATTTGTGTTCATTTGAACAGATCGACATCCAAAAAAATGATAGTATAAAACACAGTACTCCTGATATTTCGACAAGGTCTTTACAAATTAACGAAAAAGAAACCGACACTCAGTTTTTTCTCTGAAAAATATATACATATCTTACATCAAAATATTGCAGGACTACTTAACAAATCGGATGCATTATGTATAAATTTGGAAGAACTCAAGGACATTAACAAATTTATAGACGCTATATGTGTAACAGAGCATTTTATGATGGCAGGTCACGAATTAAACCTAAATGTACCAAATTACATTTTGGCTTCGTCTTACAGCCGAAGCAACAGCAAAAGAGGAGGAACATGCATCTTACTAAAAAAAGAACATAAATTCAGGGAATTTTCAGAAATTAGTAAATATTGTCTTGACTATGTATTTGAGTGCTGTGCAATTGAACTTATTGATTTTAAAATTGTCATTATATGTATTTATAGAATACCCAATCAAAATAATTTGTATACATTCTTTCAGAGGTTGGAAAAACTTTTGACTTATTTTGCCAATCTTAATTTAAAAAATATTTTAATTGCTGGTGATTTTAATATAGATGTTTTAAAAAGCAATAATGTTACCTTAGACTTTGAATGTTTATTATTAAGTTATAATCTTAAGCTAGCACTACATGAACCGACGAGACTAGCCAGTCGAACATGTATTGATAATTTTGCACATAATTTCAAAAAGGGTTGTAAAACTGAAATTTTAGAATTGGGTCTCTCAGACCATACTGCTCAGTTAATCAAAGTACCTGTTAAAAAAATACCGACATTAAATTATTGGCGTACCAGAAAACGTGATTATAGCTCTGAAAACATTGAAAAATTTAAAAAGTGTATTAAAAGTTTATCTTTTTTAAATATTTACCATACTAACGACCCAAACATAGCCTATAAAAGCTTTATTGATGATTTCAAACTTTTCTATGACCTTTGTTTTCCGCAAATACAAGTTTTGATAAAAGTCAATAGTAAGCCAAAATGGGTATCCCATGGAGTTAAGATTTGCAGTAGAAAGAAAAAAGATTTGCTTTGGAAATTCAGATTGAATTCAAATAAAGAAAACAAATTAAAATATGTAAAATATAGTAAATTGTTTAAAAAAATTATAACCTTAACGAAACGTGCACAAAATAATTATAAAATAAAAATCTCAAATAATAAAAGTAAAACAGCGTGGCAAATTATAAACAAAACAAGACTTAATATACCTAAAGAAACTATTGTCAACATAAAAATTAATGATCGAATTTGCATAGATAATCCTAAAAAAATAGCTAACGCGTTTAATAATTATTTTATTGAAAAAGTCAATCCCCTTCCGGATGCCGGGAAAAAGGTAAATACTACAATTAAATACCAATTAAATTCAATGTTTCTTGCACCAAGTTCACCATACCAAATAAATAAGATTATAAAAACATTGAAAAACACGAACAGTGTAGGATACGATAGTATTTCTACAAAAATAATTAAAGCAGTAAGTGAGGATATATGCCACCATCTGAGTCACATCATTAACTTATGTATTTCAACAGGAACATTTCCAAAAGACCTTAAATTATCAATTATAAAACCATTATTCAAAAAAGGAAATAAACAGTTAATGGAGAATTATAGACCTGTAGCATTATTATCCATATTTTCGAAAATTTTTGAAAAATATCTTTATGGTGAAATTAATTCCTATCTAGAAAAACACAAAATTTTGTGCAATGAACAAAAAGGGTTTCGACAAAATAAAACCATAAACATGGCCATTTATGAATTCATAGAAAATATTATATGCCACGTTGACAAAAGATCTCCCGTTTGTGCTATTTACTGCGATATGTCACAGGCATTTGACTATGTAGACCATAATATACTTATTAATAAACTTGACGCTTGCGGTATTAGAGGAAATGTCTTAGATTTAATTCGGTCCTACTTAAATAATCGACAACAAATAACAGAAATAACTAGAGTGAATCTTGAAACCAAAAATGAAGAAACATATACGTCTAAGAAGCGCTATGTATCATATGGCGTGCCCCAAGGCAGTGTACTGGGGCCACTTTTATTTATTATATATGTTAACGACTTGCCAAATGCAACGACACAGCCTATTACATTATTTGCTGATGACAGTACTATTACAATTGCATGTAAGGACATTAATCATTATAAGTTTGACATCAATAACGCACTGACATCTATAATTTCATGGCTAAACAATAATAATTTAAAAATCAATTTAAAGAAGACAAATATAATGCATTTTGGACAAAGATCACAAAATCCATTAAATGTAAATTTGGTTTATGATAATTACACTGTAAATGAAGTTACTTCTACCCGTTTTCTTGGCTTAATTATAGACAGTAAATTAAATTGGAAAGAACACATTAACTTATTATGTAAAAAAATCAGCAATCTTTCATACGCCCTTCATAAACTTGCTCCAACTATCAACACTGATACGCTTTTTTCGGTATACTATGGTCTTGTTGAATCTGTTCTCAGATATGGCATAATTTTTTGGGCCAACTCAACTAACACAGATATGGTATTTAAAATGCAAAAGCGATGCATACGCGCCATGTTTGGTATTCAAAGTACGGAGAGCTGTAAGCCATTATTTATCAAACACAAAATTCTTACACTTCCGTCACTATATATATTGGAAATAGCTTTATTTGTTAGAAGCAACCCACACTTGTTTTCTCGCCTATCAGACAATGTAAGACGTAATCGCCGAGACAACAATAGACTATGTGCTCACCCTGCTAAAACAGCGCTTCTGCGTAAAAGTGTAGTATGCAAAGCTCCATTAATATATAACAAAATTTCAAATGACATTAAACAATTGAATACAGGATTATTTAAGAAAACATTTAAAAAAATATTGACTGCAAAATGCTATTATAATGTTAATGACTTCCTTAATGACAAATCTTTATGAATGTAACAAGCCTATTTAATTACTATTTACTATTTATTATATACATTGTTAATATCATTGTATTATTAATGCCATTGTATAATTATTTTTGATAGGAAATATAATTGACATTTATTACATTCAATTATTTCATGTTCTGATACATTATTTAGTAGATATTATATCTTTTGTCATGACTTATTAATTATCTGTTATAGCATTTTTCTTTTTTATTTTTTCATATTTGTACACCAACTATGGTCAAACATGTTGATTCAAAATTATAACTTTCAGACCAATAATAAACATCAAATGTATTATTATCTACACATGTTTTTGCAAATAAATATATCTTTATCTTTATCTTTATCACACTCTTAATCTCATGACTGTTAGACGGGATATGAAGCTGCAGTATTCAGTAGATTTGACAGCATATAGGCAACTGAACAGACAGATCTCCAAATGCATGCCGATATGCCGACGATATAGTCCTCATGGCAGAATCGCTGGAGGACCTAAGCACTATGTTCAATGACCTTAATAGTGTTTCCCAACGGATAGGTCTTAAGATGAAAATGGACAAAACAAAGATCATGTTTAATGTCCATGTCACAACTATGCCGGTAGTTGTTGGGAGCACTAAGCTTGAAGTTATTGACGATTATGTTTACCTGGGACAAATAGTCCGACTAGGTAAGTCCAACTTCGACCGACAGGTCAATCGACGGATTCAACTCGGTTGGGCAGCGTTCGGGAAATTACGGCACATCTTCTCGTCAGGTATACTGCAAAAGTTGAAAACGAGACTGTACAACTAGTGCATGTTGCCAGTGATGACCTATGGAATTGAGATGTGGTCCTTCACTGCTGGCCGGATTGGGAAGCTCAAGGTCGCTCAGCGAGCTATGGAGAGGGCTATGCTCGGTGTTTCTCTGCATGATAAACTTAGAAGTGAGGATATACGCAATAGAACCAGAGTGATCAACATATCCCATCGGATTAGTAGGCTGGAGTGGCAATGGGCCGGCCATATAGCTCGAAGAAACGACAACTGATAGGGAAAAAAGTACACGAATGGTGGCCTCGTACCGGCTGACGAAGTGTAGGGCGTACCCCCACTAGATGGAGTGACGACCTGGTAAGATATGCAGGAAGTCGATGGATACAGGTAACTCAGGACCGTTCTTTGTGGTATTCCTTGGGGGAGGCCTATGTTCAGCAGTGGACTTGTGAAGGGCTGTAATGATGATGATTATTTGGCTTTTGTTTCCGATCTATTCTCAGTTTTTAGAAGTAATGTTAAGTTTTAATGGACTGCAGTTGCTTACTTATTTTATCATGTATTTCATTTTAGTAGGTATAATATAATCTATAATAAAAATTTTATACCTGGTAGAGTCATGCTGCAGCTATTATAGTTATTATAGTATTATAGTTGTAGTACGAATGTGTTGACTTGACCGGGGAAGGACCACGCTCTCACAGAAAATCAGCGTAAAATAGCAACTTAACACTGCTGTGTTTCTGTAGAGTAGAAACTCAGTATGGTGAGTGTAGAAACCCGGCAATCCTTTTTACTGGAAAAGAGCATTCCATCTTAGGCCTTACGGGTGACAACGCATCTGCATTTTGATTCTTTATCGAGGATAGATGTAAATATCTATAGGTCACAGTAACCACTTACAATCGGGTGGATTATGTGCTCGTTTTCACCCTATCTAATAAAAATATCCTATAAAAAAATCACAATTGTTTGCACTTTGTACCCACAATATCTCATCTGCTTAGCCTGGGTATAATACACTGGGTGAGAATGCTTTGTTGCATTAAGTCCGCCTTTTTGTACTTGGTGTGCAAATGAAGCAAAATATACAAATGGAAATAAAATGTCATTTCAATACTAGTTTAAATATTATTTAGTAACACCTATAAACACGCATTGTAGCCGATGTAGTGAGTACATTATTATTTTACTGCGATCGCTAATCTACAGTGCATGGAAATTAAGACAAAGCCTCCCTATAAATGGGCAGGCTCATCTTCACTAGTAGAATATTATGGGCTGATGAAAAAAAAATAAGAAGAGAATACACCTATATACCTTAAAGATAACTTTAATGCGTTCTTCTAGTTTCAGTCAGAAAATAACCTATCTTTGTTTCAAACAACGTTACAAATTATATTTATGTGCACAAAGACATTTTGTTAAAGTGCGGAACAGACATGAAAGTAAATGTCATAGCTTCACATGCTTTCTGCAATTGATTTATGAGTAACTGTCTGACTGCACATATCGCTGTTGTTAGTAGTTTAGTCGTTTTATCTTTAATATATAAAACCGTTGGTTGATTTATCTGCCTGACTGCACATTTTGCTTATGTTAGTCTTCTTATCTATAGATATAAATTGTTGACGTGTCTCTTAGTGAATGTGTAACTTCTGAGCAACGAAATCGATAGAGGTCATATTCACACAATAAATTTTGTTTTGCCGAGATGATGGTATATAGCTATGGTAGGATCTGATAGGTAGCAGTATAGTCAGCAAACTATATTTATGAACCCAAATTTATGTATATATATATATATATATATATATATATGCAAGAAAGGAAGATGGTGTCGCTGAGAGGCTAGTTTGTTCTGCACTGGGATGTGTCGTGTTGCTGTTGGTTTGCATACTTAGCTGTTATCATGCCACTACGTCCCTCACGATTTGTGAGATTTTTGTGTGATTGTGACAGGGACATGTTTGCGGTATGGCTAGTCTGTAATTGTTCTATACTGAATTGTAAAAAAAAGAGAGTAAGAAAAAAAAAGTGGTTCTTACTATCATTGCAGGGCGTTTGCCGGTCCAATGATATAGCTACAGGGAATAGTGATTCCCGACTAGCAAATAGTACTTGAAAACAAAGAGTAAGAAAAAAAATAGTTCTTACTATCATTGCAGGGCTTTCTGCCGGTCCAATGATATGGCTATAGGGAATAGTGATTCCGGACTAGCATAAAGAGTACTTGAAAAAAAAAAAGAGAAAATAGAAAAAGCTACAGGCTAATCATTCCGATCTAGCATAAAGATGATTAAAGTTTTGTAGGGCTTACTGCCGGAACAAAACTGATTGTCGCCTAAATCTGAAGGGTCAATATGGACCGGACCAGACACTATTTTATCAGGATGATCGAACGATGTTTTTCTTTCTACAGATAAGTAAGATTGTGATGGAGCGCGTGCGAGGACGCACGCATGTCAGCATGTACGTGACAGCACCTGCACCGTTGCTGGTGCGGCGGCGTCCGTCTAGCTAGACAGAATTCTTGTAAATGACACGTGTACCGCACACCTGCGGTACACGTGTCACTGTACTCAATTACACTTCCTACATATATATATATATATATATATATATATATATATATATATATATATATATATATATATATATATATATATATATATATATCTCTTCTTCTACCTTCTCCTACCTAGCGTTTATCCCTTTTGCTCATCTGGCCCAGCGCGGGAGAACCCAGGGTCCGCTTTTCTACACTTCCTCCTCCACATTACCTGGTCTTCGGAGTCCCTCACAAATAGCCCATTGGCGCGCATGTCACACTGCACGACATCAAGTCAGCGTTTCTTGGGCCGTCCTCTACTCCTGGTACCATGTAGGGTCATATCCAGGCATTTGTTTCCCACGTAGCTTGCCGATCGTCGTAAAATCGTTTCCGCGTGACGCCACACATCCACCGCAGCATGTTCATCTCCGTGACATGCAACAACTGCCGGTGTCGCCCCAGCACCGGCCACGCCTCACTGCCGTACGTAAGGACAGGCCTTATGATGGTCTTATAGACCTGTCCCTTCAGCTTCACTGGCATTTTGGGGTCACAAATGACACCCGTCACCTCGCGCCATTTCGCCCAAGCTACTGATATACGGTCCTTGATGTCGCGATCGATGTCCCCGGACGCATCAAGCACAGATCCGAGGTACTTGAAGTTGTCCGTGCGCTCGACGGTGTCGTCGCGTATACGGAGAGACGTCAGATCTGTGCTGTTGCAGGCCATATACTCCGTCTTCGCCACGTTGAGCTTCAGCCCATTTTATTTATTTTTTTTATTTATTAATTTTAATATATTATATATGAATAAATGTATATATATATATATATATATATATATATATATATATATATATATATATATACATTTATACATATATAATATATTGAGTGCTAACCTCGACATTGGCGCCAGTCGAAAGCACAAACTACTTCCAAAAAACATAG
Source organism: Parnassius glacialis (assembly GCA_033319125.1). Classification (NCBI taxonomy): domain Eukaryota; kingdom Metazoa; phylum Arthropoda; class Insecta; order Lepidoptera; family Papilionidae; genus Parnassius; species Parnassius glacialis. The sequence continues at coordinate 39,621,484 of JAVANC010000021.1, read as the reverse complement.
TGACGTGATAATTCATGCTTCTAAATTTGTACAAAGTTCAAGTTCAAACATGCATGAAGTATTGTAGTCACGTTTCCGATGACTCAGCAAAATATCAAATTGCCCGCACTCGACACAGGGAACGCAGAGCCAAGAGGCTTATCAGCGACAAAAAGCTGGTGAAAACTAAGCTTCAGAGCCTAACTCACCGCCGCCAAGTTGCTTGTTTGTCAGTCTTCTACAGATTGTACTTCGGAGAGTGTGCCTATGAGATTTATAAGCTCATACCGCCATCTGCATTATCCTATCGCAATACCACACTTATACTGCAGGTTACCATCCACACTTGATTGACATTCCAAATATGCGCACCAAACGCTATAACTCATTTTTAGGCCCGCCACATACATACGGAATTCCGTTTCGGGATTCCGTTTCGATATTCCGATGCGAGATTCCGAACGCAGCAAGTTCAAATAAAATCTATGACCCGTCACACACGTACAGTAGTTTTCCGTTCGAAATTTTGCGGGCAAAACGGGATTCCGTATGTGTGTGGCTGACCCATTCGGAATTCCTTTTCGATATTCCGATTCGGAATTCCGAACGCAAGTCCAAATAAGGCCGGCCACACACATACAGTAATTTTCCGTACGGAATTTTCTCCGATTCGAGATTCCGGTCAGTTCGGAATCCCGAACGAAAAAAAGCCGCTCCGAAAGCAAGTCTTCTATAGATTTTGTATGAGTCGCTACACACATTCGTAAATTCCGTACGGAACGCGCTCAGTGTTCGTCACACGACCGAAACGAGTAGGTGTGTTTATGTATGTTTTAACATTTAATCTTATATGTGTATAGCTTTTTGTAACGTTTCATCTTATTTCATTTAATAATTCGTCGACAGAGTTTCCAGACATCCATATTTAAAACTATCTCTGGATAGATAGATTTTTTTACATAATATTGGCTATATTGCAAGCTTAAGGTGATAAGGGGATGCACCTAGTAATAATAATACAACAAAATTGGAATTGCAATTAGAATATCGTCGTCATTATTCGCTGGCAGATTGTCTAGACTCAATGGCTAACGTCTCTCAACTGATACTTGTTATTCCGAATGGAAATAAACGTGTGTGTGATGCATTCACGGAATCCCAAATCGAAATTCCGAAACGGAATCCCGAAGCGGAATTCCGTATATATATGACACAACCACGGAGTGGAATGTCCTGCCGGCTTCTGTTTTTCGAGTGCCTATAACGTGGACTTCTTCAAGTTGTTGTAACAGGTTTCTCTTGGGCAAACTCACTCCATCGTATACCTCATCTTTGCTCTCGGGCCAGGTTTATTTTTATAGAATGAGGGTGACAATTGTGCTCACAGTCCATCGCATGGTAGTTGGATACTGTAGCCCATTAAATCTACATTTATTCTCCATTAAGAATCAAAATGCAAATGCGTTGTCATCCCTGAGTACTAAGAAGGAATGCCTCTTTACCAGTAAAAAGGGGTCTTCGATTCTCTACACTCACCATACGAAACACAGCAACATTAAGCTGCTATTTTACGCTTGAATTCTGTGAAAGCGTAGTCCTACCTCAGTCGAACCAACCCATTCGTGCTATAACCATAAAATAGCTGCAGTCTGGATCTACCACGTAGACTACAAAGACTGATAGGTATGTGGTCGAGTTATTAATAAATTTTATATCTAACTGTGAAACGTCCGTAGTAAATTCGGAGTGCAACTCATCGCACTCCTTACGAGAAAAGGCAGACATAGTCTACTAGGCCAACTAATGTTATTAATATTAGAGTGATAAACGAGCTTAAAAGTCCACCTTATGGTAAGGGTACAACTTCAAACAAAAAAATCGGCCAAGTGCGAGTCGGACTCGCCCATGAAGGGTTCCGTAGCAGCAAGTAACATAATTTACCATTTATGACGTATTAAGAAAAAACTACTTGATCTCATCCAAACCAATTTTCAGTGGAAGTGTACATGGGAATGTACATCATATATTTTTTTTAATTTTATCATTCTCTTATTTCAGAAGTTACAGGGGGGGGGGAGGACTCACATTTTACCACTTTAGAAGTGTCTCACGCGTAAACTATTCAGTTTAGAAAAAAATGAAAATTGAGTTTCAGTTCTAAGTATGGGGAACCCCCAATATTTATTGTTTTTTTTTCTATTTTTATGTGAAAATCTTAATGCGGTTCACAGAATACATCTACTTACCAAGTTTCAACAGTATAGTTCTTATAATTTCGAAAAAAAGTGGCTGTGGGATACGGACGGACAGACAGACATGACGAATCCATAAGGGTTCTGTTTTTTGCCATTTGCCTACGGAAACCTAAAAAAGCTACCGACGCGTTATACCATGGGCAGGACAATAGAATTTATGCGATTGAACCACACTGAAGCTTTATTATGGCTGCACCTCGAATGTGTCCGCTCTACCGTTGCAGGAACTCGCTCTCATAGAATACTAGCGTGACATTGCAGCTTAAAGTTGATGTATTTCAAATGATAAGTAACCGAAACCGCAGATACTTTTTACTATTAACAACTATTTCAATCTTCGACAGTACCGTGGCACATTGGTTTAGCAATGCGCTAAGAGCCGCGGGTTCGAATCCAGCATGGAACAAGTATTTGTATAGCCTACAAATAAATGTTTGTGATCTGGATGTTGGTCATGAAATTTATCTATGTATACTGCCTTCACGATACAGAAGAAAATCCTAGTGTGGAGGTAACATTTTTTTTAAAGACTAAAACACGAAGACAATTCCTCAAAGTATTTGTACTTTGATTCATAATCGAGGTTAAATGAAGGTGTAGATACCAAGTATCCACTAACCATCAGGTGAAATATGCATGCATTTGTCACCCTTGTCTCTAAAATATATTCATATTTATATAAGGTTAGCTTCTCAAGGAGAATGTGAGGGTTAGATTTGGAATGGCACCCACTAAAACCCCATGGTGTTCCAACTTCGTTGCGTATGCGGCCTACATCGCCATCTGCGTAAGAACTTCGCCAAATACACTACGCGGATAAAATGCAGAAAATAAACATTCCCGGTCCCACCGGTGACACTACTTCCTCCTATATTACTTGCAGGTGGTAGTGACAATGCCGATAGGGGAGCCCCTATTGGTTATCGATAACCAATGGGGATGAAAGGTTCTCGAGTGGTAGCATCGTACCGGTAAACGTAATGTAACTAAGTAATAAACGAGTGACACCCTGATGCACTCTGCAGAAGGCTTATAAATGCAAGTTGCTCAAGATCGCGTATTTTGATAATCTGTGGGGAGACCTATGTTAATCACTGGACCTGTAACAGGCTGTTATGATGATTGATTTTGAATCTTTCAGAAGTCTCTACCTTCAAGATTATGGTTCTAGATGTGGAATACACACATCTAGATGTATGATACAGGCATCTAGAACTATCTACTACTTGTCTTTAATAAGCAAGTATTCATTGCTATCCATTACTTACTTATTCCTAAGTAAATTAATAAAAAACAGTGGAGATAAGGGCTGTCCAAATATTTCTAATGCCTTGAGCATTAGAAATATGCGCATTTGTATTACAATCACAAGGTCGCGTTCCTTGATATTCACTACAGCTTATGTTAATACAAGTGTATCGATTTTAATGAACTTTCTGCCGTTACTTGCAGAGAACAGTAAAAAGTCTTACAAACTAAACAGCTTTTAGTAGAGCGTTTGCAGACTCAATTATGTAGGTACATTGCAAACGAATACAACTCGCCGCCACCGCGGCCGCCACTGAAAGCCACTTGTGTGTGGGAGACGCTTTAGTGATCGTGTAACTTCTGAACGACTTGACCGATTGAGGTCACATATTACACAATATATTTGGTTTATTGAGGTTATAATACTAAGATACTATAGGTGGCGCTGTAATCAATTTATTATCGAATTCTATATTTATGGACTAAAATGAATCATATTCACAATATACAGTGACTTAGGCCCAAAATAGGCCTAAAAATTAGTACCTGATATATGGCGTCGTGGTCCAGTTATAATAAAAAAAATGTGTACCCTGTCAAAATGTGGAGTTCATTCGAAGTCATACTGATCGCGCCCTTTACTGTAGTGTTTAGAACATCATCTGCCGGACAAGGTATATCTTTATATATAAAAAGTACGTGTCACGTTGTTTGTCCGCGATGGACTCCTAAACTACTGAACTGATTTTAGTGAAATTTATGGTCAATGTGCAGTTTGGTCCAACTTAAAAGATAGGATAGCTCACATCTCACTTTATAGTCGCAATACAATATTATTTTATTGAAAATTATTTGTCTATTATTTGACAGTCACAATTATCTGTTAGCTCCATGGAAATACATGTACTTCGTACATTAGCTCCAAACGATTCTGACAGATGACGATATCTGTTGACTGGATTGAGTAAATATTTAATAGATGGCGCTATGTTAAATTTACAAACGTTTAATATAAGCTACAATTTAGTAGTATAACCACCACGTGTTGCAGTAAGTATTCAACAGATAGAAACGATTTCAAAAAAATTTTGCAGACTGTGTGCAGTTTGGTCCAACTTGAGAGATAGGATAGTTTTTATCCCGATAAGTCAATCAATTTTTTTATTGCTAATTGCAAGAGTTTTTTTTTTGGGAAAGCAAATGGTCGTTCGGAAAGGGCAGAACAACGTCTGCCTGGTCAGCTAGTAGTTGTATAAAGATTAATTATTTTAGTTAATTAACAATATTAAAAGATAAGAGATAAAACTCTGTAGGATACTTTATAAAATCATATCCCCTTGTCTTACAAGAATGGTTCGTGTACATAGTAATTTTTAAATTACCTCAATTGTAGGAAATTCCCCTCTTTCGTAATTAAGATAAAGATTATTTCGTCCCTCGAAACAACTTTTCAAATAAGGCAGATTCTTTACAAGAATGGTTAAGTCATATTTCCTTGAGAAAGTTTTTACACAACATTTTATGATTTTCGTGTTTGCAGGAGGTAGCTGTGTTATAAATATGCATAAAATAAAATTTATATCGCAGTTAGTTACTGTTTAAATTTACATAATGATTGTTTCACGCAAATCTAGGCAGCGCCTTGCTCCCGCTGTTAAAAAAAATATCTGTTAATTGAATAAAAGTTATATATATATTATTATAACCCGATTACGACGTAAAAATAATTAAAAGTTAAACGAAATAAAATTCGTAAAATTAGTTTTATTCAATATGTAATATTCGCGTAAATTTTAAATAAGAAATTAATTAATATCTTTAAAGTGAAAATTTAATAATTAAAACTACATTCGGGGTACTAACCTTAGTCCCAGCTGTTGATGTGATTTAAAGCGTTACTATTTAGGGTTGTTATGTGGCAGAGACAAAAAGTCTTTTAAAAATAAATTTATAGAATATTTTTGTACTAACTTAAAATATAGTAGGTGATACAGAGAACTTGGTAATGGAGTTGTATTGAGGGATCGAAAGATTTGGTTTAAATAGTGTAGGAAGCTAGGAGGTGGGGGTAAACATAAGGGAACAACATTGTTCTTGGTATTATGCTTAACTTATGGTAAACTATAAACATTAGCATATAATATTACAATCGAATTAGTATGGCTTCTAAGGAAGTAAACAATATAATTTATAAAGTATACAGGTCTTATTACATAAAGTAAATAGTTATCCTATGACATAACATTCGTTTGGCTTCTAAGAAAGTAATTTAGTAAATAAACAATATAAACTATACAGGTCTTATAATATAAAGTAATAGTATCCTATGACATAACAGGGTCCTTCTGGGTCGAGACGTTATTAGCTATTTACGATTAAATTATTGAAGTACAAATTCTGTTAAGCAATGTTTTTGAATACTTTTGTCGACTATGAATCTACCGATATGATTACAACTTTGTGTGGTAAAGCCATGCTACAGCTATATTATGCCTGCAACACGAATAGATCGGCTCGTCCGGGGAAGGACCACACTCTCACAGAACACCAGCTGAAATAGCAGACCTATGCTACTGTTTCGTTTGGTGAATATAGACAACCGGATACTCTCTTTAGTGGTAACGAGGTATTCCATCTCAGTCTTCATGGGTGACAATGCATCTGCATTTTGATTTTTAATCGAAAATAGATGTACTCGTACATGTCTATGGACCGCAGCATATACCTAAAAGCAGGTAGACTGTGTGCTTACTTATAACCCTTCTTTTATAAAAGAAAATTTCGCATGAAGTGCTTACTATAGACGGAAACCGTAACAAGAGATTAGCAGCAGTATCTTTCTGATAAATAACATAAAAATTATTAAAAAGTACCTAACCTAATCTAACCCGTCTGTGAAGCGTGGCAACTATGACAAATTATAAGCCTTATTTCTATTAGGTAATCGATAGATATGCATTGAGTTAAATGTACTACGTAGTAGAGAAGCTATTCCAAACAAAAATTGTGCGCTACTCTATGTCTTCGCGCATGCGCGGGAGATAGTAGAGTCGCGTATGCGCGAAAACTTTAATATAAAATAAGATATTAATATAAAATAAATACAATAATTTAATATAAAATACTCTTATTTTAATCTAAACAAATATATTTCTAAATAAAATGTAATAATAATTATCTTATGGATTTCACAAATATTCAATTTACGCAATATTTAGTTTAGTGTACGGATTGCAGTACAGTTCAGTTGAACCACGTTGAACATAGTCAATGTTCGTAGTACATATATATCGATGTATATATGTACTACGCACTAGATTTCGCATTCCGAACATTGACTATGTTTAACTGAACTATACTGTAATCCGTACACTAAACTAAATATTGCGTAAATTAAAGATTTGTGAATTCCATACGATAATTATTATTACATTTTATTTAGAAATATGTTTGTTTAAATTAAAATAAGAGTATTTTATATTAAATTATTATATTTATTTTATAATGATTTCTTAAATTTACGCGAACACGAAGAATTTATATTAATATCTTTTTTTATATTAAATCACAGTCATCGCGCATGCGCGACTCTACTATCTCCCGCGCATGCGCGAAGACATGAGTAGCGCACAATTTTTGTTTGAAATAGCTTCTCTAGTATGTAGTACATATAACTCAATGGAGGTAATACATATAAGGTGTAAGTCTATATTCAGCAGTGGACTTTTAATATGCTTTGATGAAAATATGAATGATGAATGACTAACTATATACACAAGTCATATCATTTAAGATTAAAGTCCTGCTGGGTATGGATTTTTCTCCTTATAGAAGAGGGGGCAAACGATCATGCGGCTCACTTGATGGTAATTGCCAACCGCCGACCACAAACAACTGAAACACCAAAGGAATTGCAGGTGCGTTGCCGGCCTTTCAGAAAGGAGTAAGCTCGTTTCTTGAGAGTCCCCTAGTCTTATCGGTAAGGGAAAATTACCGGTAGTAAAAGATTCCACAAAGTAGTCGTTCGAGGAAGAAAACTCTTCATAAATCACACAGCTGTGGACCACCACGCATCCAGATGATGTGGATGGTAACGTAAATTAAGACACGATGTGCGTTGCTCAAATTTGGTGCCTGGAATTAATCTGAACAATTCCTCAAAGCACTCCTCGTGGTAAAAGCGGTAGAAAATGCAAAGGGATGCAAAATTTCTTCGCAGCGCCAGTTAATCATGCCGATTAAAGAGAACTCGTTTGTTAACGATTTGTGCTGCTCTGCGCTGGATGCGGTGAAACGGAAGAAGTTGGCACTGGGGAGCCCCGGCCCAGAGATGAGAACAGTATTCCATGTTAGCCCAAACCTGCGCCTTGTAAAGTTGCAAGCGGTGTGCCAGCATGAAATACTGTCCCATTTAGTTTGTACATTTATTTTGTGGGAAGACGCTGGCTCTTGAGTGTAACTTGTATAGTTCACCTACATTAGAAGCCAGGGACTTTAAATTTATTTATTAAAAGTTATTGGGGAAAAAAGCATTTATATTATTATCTTGGGTAGACTTACAGAAAACCAGCGTGAAGTAGAGGTTTACCTCTGCGTTTCGCTTGGTGAGTGCAGGTGGCCGGATGCCCTTTTTACTGGAAATGAGGCATTCCATTTTAGTCCTCACGGGTGACAACGCATTTACATTTTGATTTGTAATAGAGGATAGATTTAGATGTCTATGGGCTGCAGCAACCACTTACCATCAGGTGGACTGTGTGCTCGTTTGTCACCCTTATCATATAAAAAAAATCTAAAACATATAAATAAAAAATACTTAATTATATAAAATGCCAACCAGATGGAAGCTCTCGGCAGGGGAGAGCAAACGGCCGAGGGTTAGCGGGAAAGGGACAGAAACCGGCAAACGATGCGGTCGGTATCGACGAGCACCGCCTTCTGCATTAGAGCCCGTAACGGTCTATCGCGGAGTCCCGGTCTCCTTAGATGAACTGATAGGCTGGACTGGATCAGCCTGTTCATAGAAACGACCACAGGAATAATTTCGATCAGCAGAGCACCCCACATGTCGGTCTAGATATTTAGTTCGCTTATCTGTTTCGGCTTTCACGAAGTTCTCGTCATACGGAATGGTAATGTCGACCAAAAATATCCTTGAATATGCCTGTTCCATCAGCAAAATATATGCTTATTCACAAGAACAGTTCTGTCTGTTATGATGGCTCGATTCCAGTAGAGGCTGCCGCGGTCATTTTCGAGCACGGTTTCCGGCAATTACTCATAATATATTATATGCGCCTGCCTTATTTACGCCCAACAAGAGGTTGCTTATTATTACTTAATAATGAAATTACTTAACCATAAGTCGAAACCATGGAACTTTATGTAAGCATATAAAATTGCGATTAAGATTAAAATACGTGAATAAGATTAATATTATTTTAAAGTTATTTTATTAATAATAAATTTTTAGTGAAACTTTACATAGCGCTAAAAATACATAATATCGAAACCAGTAAATGTAAGAAATAAACTATATTTAGGAATGTATTAATAAAGTTCGTATAAAAATATTTACGTGACGAATTTTTGGGACGAGAGCCATTAGCTAACAATATTTTATCAAACTCTGATATTATATTTAATACATGAATAGTACACATTGGAAAATATAATTTTTCGGAGTTTATACTTTCAAAGGGGATTGTTTATATAAATTTATTTTGTATATATATATATTGTGTGTGTATATATATAGTGCACGGGACAGTGAAAGGGTTAACGTACAAGTTGTTCTGTAAACAGTATTTTTACGAAAAAAATATATGTAATTAAATCTAAAATTAATAATTTTTTTATTGTCGTAGTAGGAAATTAAACTTAAAAACAAGTCGTTTAATAAGTATTTAAGACGAGCACTGCCGTGCCCCCAGATATTGTTTCGGTTATTTTTGCGAAGTTTTTTGTTTTTGGTATAATTGACTTCGATACCGCTCCAAATGAAGACCCGGCTTAACCGTTGGACACTGAATCTACTCAAGACGATGACCCTGGCGCTATTTTGTGAAACGTTGAACGGGCTTTAAATGACAAAAAATACTCATAATTGTAACTTTTTTCAGCGACAAGTTTTAGCATTACACAGCAAAATGTGAACTATTTATACATTTTTCTGCAACCTTATTACTATAATTCGTTTTTTTTAGGTATAAACTATTTAAAACTTCAGTCATTAAATATTATAATTAATGTTCACGTTGAACCAAATTACCCTAACAAACTGAGCAATTCGCTTTTAATTTATTTGTATTTTTGATTACCGTTATGTATGCTGTAAAGCACTAACAACGTTTTTGATGAAATATAACATAAATTAAACTTCATATAATACCTTAAAATGACTTTCATTAAAATATTGTAAGTTTTATACAAATTAAATAGAATACAAAACTCTATAAATACAAAAATAGTGTTTTAAAGATAAATACAACATTGGGATAAAAATGTCTAATTATCATCATTTACCTTTACTTTCATGAATTTATACGTTCATTTATAAAAAATATATATGAACACCATAGATATAATAATAGAAGAACTCTATTTAATATTTCTATGACTAATTTAAAGTCAGATGTACGAGACTAGACCAAGACTGTAACGCTGAATTTATTAGGAATAATATATCTTTTTTAATGATATATTTATAATGATATACACCCTTTTTTCTTCTACTAAAGGATTTAGTTTAATTGTCTTGTTAATTAGACGCAAATTAATTTAAACGTCTGCTTTGGAATCACTACCTAACTGTCAGAGATCTGATCTCTCTACATAATTAACTGGCTTTAATTACTTCATTTCCGGAAACTTAGTATAATATTTATATATGTATCTAGGAATATTCCGAATTATGTATAGTACGTATTGTATTTTTTGATGACAAACAAGAACACAGTCCACCAGCAATTGGATGCTGTAGCCCATAGACATCTACATCTATCTTTAATTAAGATTCAAGTGCATGTATGTGTGTATTTATATAGGTATATATTGTGTGTACTTAAGTATATATGTTTATGTATGTGTGTATATGTATATTTATATGTATATTTGTACATACAATTTTTTTAGTCCTTTCTATTTTGATTACTGCTGTACCGCCTCTTGTTTGTCTATCCCTGTTTAGCTTAATGGTTGTCTGGGAGAGAATGCCCTATGGCATTAAGTCCGCCATATGTACAACTTTGTACATAAAAGGTTAAATCAATAAATAAATGCAGTTGTCACCCCTAAGGACTAAGATGGAATACCTCGTTTCCAGTAAAGAGTCTCCGGTTCTCCTCTCACCATAAATAATTACTGCTTTATGCAGTTGTATGGTGGTATTCATATACACTCTATTTATATTTTCTCAACGACCTGGAGGTAGACGGACATGGAATTCTTTGTTTCAAGTCCACCCTTCTGTACGCGTTCGTGTGCAAACAAAGCAAAAATAAATAAATACATTTAGCATGTCAGGCGAATTGGCATACAAGTTATATCTACTAGACGTCTCGCACCCTCAACGCTGCTCCTCGTAGCTGGTCGGAGTAATTTTTGCCTAGGAAATAAAATATTTTCCGCTATCTAATGAACGCTATAAGATGTCTGGCATTTCCCATAGTCACCAGTTATGGCGGCAACGCGACGACATGAGGCAATGGTTTTTTACTAAGTCACCTCTCGGCTCAGTCATGCAAAACTTAAACATCACAAACTTGGGAAGGAGTACTACTAAACTACTGCGAGTGTTAATTAAATAGGAAAATCATAAAAGAAATATTTAATTTTGCGCATTCCTGGATAGTGTACCTAATACTTGTCACCATTTAAAAATCTAATATGAGATATGATGAGTAAAAAGTTTTTCTTTTTCACGTCTCTAAATGTTACTATTAGCTTATAGATAAATGGAACATTTACTCCGGAGAATTACGCCCGTCCGGCACACCTTGAAAACATAGTAATTCAGATTTGAGGTTTGGGATAATTTATTTCTCTTAAGAATTATATTCACTAACATGAGAAACTTAAATGATACAAAATTTCAAACATTTTGGGCATATCTTACTTAAAAAGAAAGAATAATTTCATCATCATCATCATCATTACAGCCTTTCATAAGTCCACTGCTGAACATAGGGGAGGCCAAGGAATGCCACAAAACACGGTCCTGAGCCACCTGCATCCATCGACTTCCTGCATACCTTACCAGGTCGTCACTCCATCTCGTGGGGGGTCGCCCTACACTTCGCCTACCGGTACGAGGCTGCCACTCGAAAACCTTTCTTCCCCATCGGTTGTCGGTTCTTCGAGCTATATGGCCGGCCCACTGCCACTTCAGCTTATTAATCCGTTGGGCCACGTCGGTTACTCTAGTTCTACTGCGGATATCCTCATTTCTAAGTTTATCACGCAGAGAAACTCCGAGCATAGCCCTCTCCATAACTCGCTGAACGACCTTGAGATTCCTCATACGGCCAGCTGTGAAGGACCACGTCTCAGTTCCGTAAGTCATCACTGGCAACACGCACTGGTTGTACAATTTCGTTTTAAGGTTTTGAGGTATGTCTGACGAGAAGATGTGTCGTAGCTTCCCGAACGCTGGCCAGCCGAGTTGAATCCGTCGATTGACCTCTCGGTCGAAGTTGGACTTATCATCGGCTCAGAAGGGAAATCGGTCTGTAGTTCTTCAAGAGAGCGTTGTAGCCTTTCTTGAAGAACAAGACCACCGCACTTCTGCTCCAAGCCTCCGGTGTTATGCCACCATGGAGGACGGAATTTAAGAGCTTCTGAAGGACTTCAAGTACCGGTATTCCACCCGCTTTCAGAAGATCAGCTGTAATTCCATCCTCATCTGGGGCCTTACCGTTTTTAAGGTGCTGGAGAGCCATTCTAATCTCGCTCAGACTGACGTCCGGGATATCTTCGGAATAGTGTCGGATGAGACTCGCTCTTGGATCGTTACTCACATTTGCGTGTGGCTCCAACGATGACGTGTACAGCTGGCCATAGAACCTCTCAATCTCACTCAAAATCTCAGGTGTCCCGTAAACGATGCTGCCACATTCTGTCTTCAGCTTTAACAGTTGGCTCTTTCTGGCAGGCAGATCTCTGGCAAAGAATTCGGAGCCTTGGTTCCGCTCGATCGCTTCTTCAATACGAGCTGTATTGAAGTTGCGTAAGTCCCGCCGCATGCATTTGGTGATCTGTCTGTTCAGATGCCTGTATGCTGTCAAGTCTGCTGAAGAATGTAGCATCATCTCCCGTCTAACAGCTATGAGATTAAGAGTGTGATCGGAGAGTTTTTGTGTTCTTCTGCGGTGGATCTTGCATAACTTAGCTTCAACCGCATGGACAGTTCCCACGAGCTTGTCATTCATATCGTCCACTTCATTGCAGTCTTCTAGGCACTGAAAACGGTTTTGTAACTCGAGCTGAAAGGTTTCGGGACTTTGGAACAGAACACGAGGGGGACGGAGCGTAGACTTCATTAGACGAGACCTCTCCAACTTAATATTTAGGTTCAGTGTGCCTCTACCCATTCGGTGATCGCTACAAGTTTTCACCCTCGCGATCACGGAGACATCACTGAACAGTTGTCGTCTGGTCGTCATAATGAAGTCAATCTCATTTTTTGTCGAACCGTCGGGGCTCGACCATGTCCACTACCTGTGGGGCCGCTTCGGGAAGAAAGAGTTCATCAAAAAGAGCCCCTCTTTCTCCATGAAGTCGGCCAGCTGCTGACCCCTTGGGTTCCGTTGCCCTATTCCAAATTTCCCAACTTTCAGCTCACCGTTCTCTCTTGTGCCTAGTTTTGCATTGAAGTCTCCCATTAACACCCTATATTGGGTTTTGGAGGAATGCATGGCTCTAGAGATATCCTCATACATTTCCTCCACCTCCTCATCGGGGTGTGCCGAGGTTGGTGCGTAAACCTGTATGACCTTCAGCGAATACCGTTTGGTGATTCTGAGTATGAGGTACGCAACCCTTGTCGACACACTCCCGATCTTTACAACGTTGTTAACGAGAGACTTGTGGACGATAAATCCGACACCTCCTTGGGACAGATGGTCGCCCTCCCGGTGATAGAGCAAGTTGCCGGATTCGAGGACTACCGTGTCCTCCCCCTCTCTTCGGACTTCGGATAATCCTATAATATGCCAGCGCAACTTGTCTATCTCTTCTTCCAGCTCCACGATCTTCTTCTCGTCAATCCTCAGGGTGCTTGCGTTGTACGTTGCCAGGTCGAGTCGTCTAAAGTGGCAACCGAACCTCCACCGGAGATTCTTAGTACCCCCTGCCCCGCCGTTACCATGGTCGCCACCGTAGCCAAGAATAGCGGGGCCGCCGGGGACTCTGTTTGTTGCTTTAATCATTGGGGGGTATTTGCCATAGTTGCCACGCTTGGCGAGCGGGTTGGCAACCGCAGTTTTTTTATTGTAATTTTGGCTATTATAAGGAAGATGCTGCTGCCCATCTCCTGCCTGTTTCCCTTTGTCGCCTTTTACGACACCCACGGGAGGATATGGGGTAGTGGATATTCTTGACCGCCACTACACGGCATAGAATAATTTAATAAGTAGTAATAGAAGAATAATTTAATAAGTATTAAAAGGGTAGTTGTTAATATTATGATGATTTGTTTTGAGTTTTGCGTGCCAAACTATGTAACATAAAAAGTTATAAATGATCATAGAGTAAATGCAACTGGAAGTGGCACACATCAATGCGTCATGTTCGCAGTGAAGAAGTTGGTTATACAATCTAGCACCTTCATACAAAAGGCTCTTTTTACCATAGTTTTTTTTATAGGAGAGGGTGCACACGAGCATGTGGCTCACCTGGTGGTAAGTGACTACCGCCACACATGAACAGCTGCAATACCAGGGAGGGAATCGCAGATGCGTTGCCGGCCTTTTAAAAAGGAGTAGGCTCTTTTCTTCTTAGTCGTATCGGTCCGGAAACATCGCTGATGGTAATCGATTCCACAAGGAAGTCGTGCGAGGAAGAAAACATCTTCTAAATCGCACAGTGGTGGACCGCCAATCATCCAGATGGTGTGGATGGTATCGGGAGTTCTGCCGCGATGTGCGTTGGTGAAATTTGGCGGCTGGGATTAATTTGAATAATTCCTCAGAGCACTCTCCGTGGTAGATGCGAAAGAAAATGCAAAGGGATGCAACATCTCTTCGCAGTACGAATGAATCGAGCCGATCGGAAATGACTCGGTCGTCGACGATTCGAGCCGCTCTGCGCTGAATGCGGTCAAGTGGAAGGAGCTGGTACTGCGGAGCCCCTGCCCAGAGATGGGAACAGTATTCCATGTGAGGCCGAACCTGCGCCTTGTAAAGTTGCAGGCGGTGTGCCGGCATGAAATACTGTCCCGATCTGCTGAGCACACCAAGCTTTTTAGAGGCCAATTTGGCCTTCTCTTCCAAGTGACTACGAAACTGCACGTCACTCGATATGTCGACTCCGAGGATTCCGATACTGGCTGAGGCAAGAAGGGGAGTGCCTTGAAACTGAGGAGATACGACAAAGGGGTTATTTTTAGTAATAAACGCGCAACATTGTGTCTTCTGAGGATTAAACTGGACTAGATTTAGTCGCCCCCAATCCGAGACTTTGTTCAGCAAAGACTCGACGTCAGACACAAGTTCGTTCCGGTACTTTTTACGGCGACGTTTTCCAGAGAAATATTGGCACGGCCGGTATATAGAGCATCACCAGTGCTGTCATCCGCATAGCAATGAATGTTACCAGTTAGCAACATATCATTGATATGCAGAAGAAAGAGCTGCAACAGTTCGTCCGCGGAGCATATAACTCTATGCCGTTTGCTCGTCTTAGCCTAATTTTTTGTATTTGATGTTTCTTGGTAAAGATTATTTATGTATGCATATCTTTATTTAATATTTTCCTTATAAGAATGCAGGCACAATAAATATATGTTTGTAAAATATTCATAATTTTAGTTTACTTGTATATTTTATGTGTCGGTGTGAAAAAATCATAATTAAATAAAATCTTTAATAGTCAATTTCGGGCCATTTGTACGGCGACCAGATTTGTTTTTGCAGCCGCACTCCATACTTCTATTAACTACCGCTCTAGTCTAGCTCTGAGTCTACCGCTCACCTCAAGGGAATGGGGTCCCACGTTGCGCGGCTTTCGGCCGCAGCCTTGAGAGCCTCCTCAGATTCTCCCTCCAGCTACCACCCGCATGAGGTCGACACATATGCTCCACCAACCAATACAATGGCAGATATGGCCAATAGGCAGTTATAAGATATTAGTAATAATTCGCCATCAGAAAGGGTATGTGTCACTGACGTTGAGTATATGCATTTTTCGATCATGTTTGTCTCACCCACCAACAAGTTGCCTTCAATCTTTCAAAGGTGGGAACTTTATAGAGATATAATTATTATGTTGTTATATAAAACATCATGGAGGACAGACAGTCTGCAGCCCCGCGATGAAGGGACCCGACTTGGGCAAAGCTACATAGGTTGTGAGTCAAACCAAGACGCAGAAAGCGCCATTGAGAATAGCGACCCGCCAAACAACCATCGCAGAGATGCAACGCTGTAGAATGCAACAAGCATCAATACGACTATCGTCGGCTTACACCATCCCAAGGTCCCCCATACAGTCCCAGCAGACATCACCACACGCATACCTCCATCGAACAGAACCACAAGATGCGTCGAATCAGGTGCAGCACAGCCGCAGATCCATCATAAGATGCAATACTGCAAGTAGCAGTAAGCATCAATGCAACTATCATACGGATGACGCCCCCTCACAACACACCCACATGATCCCTATCGACTTTGGTAACAAAATTGATAATGTTGTTAACTAAAAATACCACCAATGTATCATAGTAGCACGGTACTAAGACGTCAGTAGCCAAAACTCCACGTATCATAGCGCTATTGCACTAAGACATGAAGTTGAGTAGCTTGCTGCACTTAAAAGTACTACCAAACACACTCACCCTAATCCGAAAGTTAGCCGACGTATCATAACGCTATACGCTAAGACGCCGCCCACAAACGGTAGGGGTGTGCGATGTCCACGGGCAAGTCGTATTGCTACAACAAACCCGCTTACCACCAACACTAAGATGATATCGCACACCTAGATCGAAACAGAGTTAACTCAAAAAAACAGTTTTTTCAGAAAAGGCGAAAAACTGATTACGGTATTCCTTTGCACTGCAGGAGTTTTCTGTATTGATCAACTTTTTAAATGCAGATAGAAGATAGATGTTATAGAAATCTTGTGTTTTAATCGTTTGTTGTGGCTGAAAATTGGATTTTTGTAGTTATTTCCGTATTGTTTAACAAATGTATGTATATTTGTCCCTGTTTTGATGGGAAAGGAGTGGGCCTTGCTCGTTCAACTAAAGGGACTTCTACGGTCACCTAGCTTTGAGTTGTAGAGCTATTTTTGAATTTGTTTTATTGGTCGCTAGGTAGTGACTTAAGGAATTCGATGGTATACATAACTCAAAAATTGAAATTTTTGAGTTAGCTCTCTTTAGATCTAGATGTGCGATATATCTAGGACACATCGGTTAGCGAGTCCAAGTTTACCTCGGTCTCGGAGGCTGCGAAGCAACCTACACGCCACTATAATAATCCTTTTCAAGTCCCATTTCTTTCAATATAATGCTTTTACATATTTGAGACCTTCCACATATTTGCTTTATTTCATAGACCATACTATTGTATATCTTATTCATATGGGACTTCAAGTCATAACTCTGCTATCGTAATGCTTATGCATCATAGAGACCTTCTATATTAATGCTTTGGTTCGTTAGACCTTACTATGATAAGTCCCTAATATAGGACTAGTCATTGTGCAACCTTAGTACTAGCAGTTGATCAGCCGACTACCCCATATATATGTACACTACTCAATACTCAATAACTTTATTGCATTCCATATGTTACAAAAGGTGTTACAGAGTTTTATGGTATCTCTATGGGCCCTGATGGGCGCAGCAATATTATGAAGGAGGAACATTTATTATTATAATTATTGCTATTTTTAAATAATTATTTAATATTAATATTTATTATATTATTTAAACATTCACACATTGAATTTTAAATACGTTTATTATAATTGTTATAATTTATTAATGAATAGATTTTGACATTTAATAATAATATAACATTTAATAATTAACATAAACAACCTTGGGTGTGTCTCCGGCAACGCTCTAATATAAGGGAACATTACAAGAACACCTTCATCAACTTCTTTAATTTTTTTCTATTATATTACGAATGTTATTTATCTTTATTATTGCAATATAATCGACTTGTATTTATATGATTTAATACATTTTGAATATTTTAAGCAGAGTTTTAATAAATTTAGAGATTTTTAGAGACAATTTATGCGTTTCCTAATACTATAATATTCAATATTCCAAATGAATATATTTGAACTTTATGCTTATTATTTGCATTTTAATTGTTTAAAATATAATTTCGAAGACATTTTTAAATGTCTTTATAATGAATTTAATTATTATTTATTAATAATAATTATAAGGCGTCATAATATCATTGGATATTTCATGTTCTCCGATATTGACGCATGTTTGAGTCTACCGCCCACCCTGAGAATATTCTTACTATCGAGAAAAGGATTTTAATTATTTATGGAACTCTTGCTACTTCTGCGGTTTCTTCCTTTAAGACATGTAATTTCAACTGCAAGATCTTCTTCTTGAGCAATTCTTACACCAATTTCTAGGGCAAGATTTAATTCTTCTGTAGAAATAGACTGAGTTATATCCCTTATTTGTTGCTTCTTAAATTTTAAAGGTCCAACAAGTAATTCATCATTGAGAGAAACATTATTTGCTCCAGAAGATGAGGCGTTAAATACTATTCGAATCTTGGTTGTTTCACTCGTTTCTTTGACTACTGGATGATGTGGAAGATACACTGCGGCCTTGTTTATATCATTTTGTGGCACTTCTTCCATATGATGTAGTTTTAAATATTCTTCCATAACCTTAACATATTCCTCCTTTAATTTTGGGTTTTTAACAAATCGCTTTTTTAATTGTAGATGTCGAGTGTTTGCTATATCTCTAGTGTTTCCCTCTAGTGACGTTTGGTTATTATTTTTGAATGGCAGCTTAACTATGTACCTCCCGTCTTCATTTCTTGTGTAACTTTCTTTATATAATTCTTCACAGGTTTCTTCATCCATCGTAAGTTTTTTAGAAACTTCAGGATCTATTTCCCACAATATTTGTAGCATATCATCAAAATTTACGTGGTGATGTATTACCAGTATCTCATCCGGTACAGTATTGTCTCGAACAGTTACAAAAAGGATCCAGCCTAGGTTTGTTTCTTGCGCACAAGGAGAACCAGGGGGTCCTTTGATTATATTATTCTTCATTATTTGGGCGTAAACCTCAACTCCAAGCAGCATGTCTACTCGTCCTGGCTGGTTAAAACTAGGATCGGCCAGGATAAGTCCTTGTAGATGCGGCCAGGCTTGCTCGAGATTAGTGATAAAACTTGATGGTAGCAGAGTGGTTAAACGTGTAGACATGACATATGCGTTTATACGAAGCTTGAATTGGTGGTCATAATTAGAAAGAAGCTCGACATGTACTTCATGTTTAACCCTTGTTTGCGTTGAACCAACTCCCGTTATCACTACATTACCCATTGCAGCCGTTCTTTTATACCTTAGCAATTTTACCGCTATTTCAGTTATGAAGTTTGCCTGCGATCCTTGGTCAATTAAAGCGTGTAACATCGTCGTATGCCCGTTCTCATCTCTTACAGGTAATGCAGTAGCCAATAACGATGTGGATCTTCTTGTTGCTAAGTGTGATGATAATGCTACTTCTTCCTCCTTTACACCTTTGTCGTCCTCAAGGGGTTCCATGTAATTAAGGTGAGCTTGTATATTGTTTGACTTGTTAACATCTTTTGGTTGGTGTAGTAATGAATGGTGTCGGCGATGGCATATCTTACAGGACACATGAAGACGACATTTCGTTGCAGTATGTCCTGGAGCCAAACAATTGTAACATAAGTTCTTATTTCTTACAAACTCAGACCTCTACTCAGGTGTCAACTTTGCAAAATCTTTACATTGACTTATAGTGTGTTCTTCATTACATTTTATGCAAGTAAAATACACAGCAAAGGTATGGAATGACCTTTCCTTTGTTGTTTTAGATTCCTGTGAAATGGGTGAAGATGGCGTTATTAATTCTAATGTGCGGAACTTTGATTTCAAAAAACTTCTTAAATCCTTCCAGGTAGGTAACTCATTGTGGTTGGTTTTGTAGGCATGCTCTTCCCATGCTTTATGTGAATCTGGGTCCAATTTCTGTACGACCAGAAATATTATTAGTGGATCCCAAGAATCGGTAGATAACTGAAGGTTATTTAAACTATTTAAGCATTCCGTAGTTGTATCTAGTAATAATTTTATTTGAAAAGTTGTTTGTGCAATTACCTTTTTTGTCCAATTAACCTTTTAATTATTGAGTTAACGATAAGCCTTTTATTTCCATACTTATCCTTTTATAAACACCATGCGTGTTCATAGTTGTCTTCTGTAATTTTAATATAATTTAATAACGCTTCCGCTTCTCCGACTATGCTTTATTTTAAATAATGCAACTTTTAAACCTTACTGAGTGAACTGTTATCATGTACCAGCGACGAAAACAAATCATTAAAAGACGGCCATTCTTCATAACTCCCACCAAATGAAGGTAACTGTATTCGAAGTAGTTTGACTTCTGGCGGTGACGCCTGGCCTCCGGTCGCGCACATAGTGTCCGTATATTCCAACCTCCTAGATGTTATTACGCTCAACATGTCCTTCAACTCATCCTTTAGACACAAGTACAAATCCTCGATGATGAAATAATCTTCGTTAACGAAATATGATATATTTGGCCTTTGTTCTTTGGGTACATACTTAACCAAGTAATGGTGCGTCGATTTAAATGTTTGCCAATATTCTTCGATGCACTGTAATCTCGTTTCAATATAACCTTTTGTTAAACGTTGTTTTCGACACTTTTTAAGTTTACTTGTATCTTTTGTAAAAGAACTGCCGTTTCTTCTAATAATTTTAATAATTTTTCACTCATTTTCACGTTTTGTAATAGACTAAAGCACTTCAATTAAGAACATTAACGATGTTTAAAATATTGCACTTTACAAATTGTAGCTATTCAATATATTTAGCGAGGGCCTTGTGAATGCATTCCTATTGTTCTTAGTTGCCGGCCGCTCGATGTAATCAACAACTATTGATCCGGCTCTAACTCGACCATATGTTAGTGGATTTAAGGTTCACTTTGCACTGACTATAGATTTGTAAATAAAATAACGTCTTGCTCTGAGGAGTGTTTATTGCAAACTGATTCATCACAATCATATTTTACACGGCGCATAGAAAATGTATGTATACATAGTTATAAACCCAACACTGCTTTCTTTTTTTTCGAAAAGTACCCGAAGAAAATTCAGAGAACTGAAGAACTTGGCTGTTACTTGCAAAATTTGGCTGAGAGTCACTACGTCCAGCCCCTAGACCACTTCTAGTCGGAGAGTTTAACATGTTTTTATATGTCCGTGGTAGGATTACTCACGTATTACTTCAATGAGTGACGACAGGCAAAACAAAATTACTGCGCTTGTTTCTGTCCCACGAGGTGGAAAGGGGCGCTTTCCTTGTCTTCAGTATCTTGAGCACAACGTTTGATTGCACATAGTTCACTAAGCAATTTTGTAACTTATTAGATTTAACTTAGATCATACATTAGATTATAGTAGTTATTAAGTTTTAAAAAATAACTTGTAACACGTCTTGTACGTATGACTGTCCGACAGAAAAATCAGATTTGAAATATAAATGCAATTTTCTTGTGGCTGAAGCCCTATTATATTATGTTATATTACATAATATTAAATGAAATTGAATGTAGATTTTTGGATTACTTGATATATTCAGAAGTCTTTATACTTGTACATAAACTGAAAAAACCTTGTTGGTTTTATTTCTGCACAATACGGTACAATTTAAAAGGTTGAAATCGCATTTGTGACCATCTTGGTTGCAGTCACTTTAAGTTTTCCACAGGGTATAATAACCACTTACCACCAGGTGGACCGCTAACTCTGTTCGAACTGTTATAAAAGAAAAAAAATGACACTTTTCGGAGTAAAACGAGCAATACATAAAAGACCCTGTAATTAATGAACATTTTCATTATTATTTAAAAAAACAAAAGATAGAAGTCTATTTTTCTTAATACCATTAAATTGCTTCTTCCACCTCTTTGTGTCAAGATTCCACATTAAATGGCAATATTATACAGCGATAAAGGAAAGAGGGTCTTATTAAAATAAATATTTCCCAAGTGTGGAGAATGTTGATGGCGGTTTTCAGGAAAATGTTTTAAGTGCATACACTCAGCGTAATCGGCTAATCTTGTATAATACGAATCTTTCCTCGTTTTCACATTTTTCAAATCTGATATAACATTCTATTATAATTACACAATTGAGAAACATAAACATTTTATAATTATTATTCGCAAACGCCACGCATAATTAATGTTTACTTATTTACAAATAATGAACACAACAGTTAAATGTTAATGAGAAACTTTGATTGACATCGAACTTAATACTTTTAATTGACAATATTATTAAATAAACTATTTAATATACTATTTAATAAACTCCAATTACTATTGGAGTTTATTAAATAGAATAGCATAATTTTTATTCAATATAGATTACATGTAATTACGGATGGGCCGGCTCGAACCGGGGTGGTACCACGACCTCACAGAATACCAGCGTGAAGTAGAGGTTTACCTCTGCGTTTCGCTTGGTGAGTGCAGGTGGCCGGAGGCCCTTTTTACTGGAAATGAGGCATTCCACCTTAGTCCTCACGGGTGACAACGCATCTGCATTTTGATTCGCAAACGAGGATAGATGTAGATGTCTATGGGCCGCAGCAACCACTTACCATCAGGTGGACTGAGTGCTCGTTTGTCACCCTTATCCTATAAAAAAAAGTCATATTTTTTTACTTTTACAGCTGTTACGGAAAAAACCCCTGGTTCTTAATCATAGAACATACTATGAATTATTAAAATTATAGAGAGCAATTCCAGGAAAGCCAAAAATCTGCCTACATTTCAATTTATTCTAAATTTTATATGAAAAACAGGCAGATTTTGTTGGTAATCGATAAACAGATAAAATAAATAGTTTTTAATGATTATCTCATAAACTAGAAGACAATAAAAATATGTATGAAACAAAGTTTTATTGGCTTACAAATTTATTTTTTGTATTGCGTTTTTGGCCATTTCTATGTGAACATTGAGTTAAAAGTGATTTTAGTGGACAAACTACTTGCCCAAAGATTATTATTATGGATCCGAAAGTTATTTCCCTTAAGTTCTACACGGACGACGTCGCGGGTAATATTTGGCTAGTGAATAAATAAAATTATTAAAAGTATAAACGCAATTATAAAAAAATTCCTCCAACATATTATAATATATATTAATGTGTAACATTCATGATAAATTTTACACGAATTATTTTAGCAATACTATTTGCGATACGGTGGAGGATAGCACTTTTTAAGCATTTACAATTAATGATTTCTTATATTTACGTGAACACTACACATTGAATAAAACTATGTTTAAGGATTTCATCACCATAGGATCCCAAGCTGATGGCAGCAGTATAATTAACAAAATTAAATACAAACTCAAGCATACCACTGAGAGACTTCAAGATACTGTAAGCTAATTCTGCGTAGATCGAACCAAAAATTAATATTTAAAAACTGAAGGTAGCCAGGCTAACTATGACACCCCAAATGAGCACCCAAAAAAAATGAGCACCCAAAATGTTGGGAATGAAAATAAGTAAATTAAACGCAATAAAATCCGTAAACATACATTTAAAATTAATGTACTCGTAAAAATGTCACGTTAATTATCATTTTGTCTTACAATATTATTTATAAATATAAGTAAATGTTTTATAAATTACGTGACCAAGTGGGGTAATGGATTCGGACCTGGCAAGCAGTAAAAGAAAATCTAATCATATCTTACTGGAGTTCATAAATTGCTTATACATAAAGAAAAATTGAAACGACAGTAGCGTCATTGGTTGAAGAATAGAATAGAATAGAATAGAATATTTTTTATCCAATACTGGCGATCCACTCCGGTGTTGCACGGGTGATATCTGGATCTCGACAAACTACCCAAATTTAATAATTTTGAAAATGTATCATAATGAATCTAAACTATCTAGGGACACGTCAAAAACACTCAAAAAGTTTCATCAAAATCGGTCGAGCCGTTTTTGAGTTTTAGCGAGACCAACGTACAACAATTGATTTTTATATATATATATATATATATATATATATATATATATATATATATATAGAGAGAGAGAGAGAGAGATAGATAGATAGATAGATAGATAACAAGAATACTTCTTGAAAATCATTTAAGCTTTACCACTGGTTCGGAAAAAACTCTGTCCTGGGAATAACTGGCTAGAAATCCACTTTTTATTTAAATAATATTATTTTACAATATATTATTTTATACAATAATTGGTATGAGGACATTTCGAAACGGCATGGTAGCGATCATCTCATTTTTTATCAACCATGCACTCTTTAGTAGTACAATAACCCTTACTAAACAATTTTAACCGACTTCAAAAAAGAGAAGATTCTCAGTTCGAGTGTATGTTTCTTTTTATATGTATGTTACGCGATATCTTCGCAGATTGTGAATTATTTTCGATGATTCTTTTTTTATTAAATATGTTTAGCTTCAAGGGTGGTCCCATATAAATTTGGAAAAAAAATTACCTCTAAGGATAGCAAATAAATAACTTCTTTTTTTGTAATTTGAAGTTGGTTTTTACTTTTTGTTAAAAATTATAATTATTGATTCATAAAAATCTTAAACTTTTTGATAGATAAGGTCTACATAATTATTTTCTGGGCGTTTGTTGTGTTGTATAATCGAGAAACTGGTAAAACTAACTTGTGCTTGTTCCTAGTATTTACAGAATGTACATCACTATTTTTAATAAAACTATTTTGTTTTTGTATTTATTTCTAGTTATTTATAATTAGTGTATTAAATTTTCATAAATGTACTGAGAAGCCAAATTTATTATATTTATCTATTTTTTGTAATTTTTCTCTAAGGGATTCCTTCGGATCTAAGTTACAAATTGCTCTTATGACTCTCTGAAGGTACGTAATGTGAAGTTGAAAGGTCGTAGGTTCGAATCCGTCATTCAAATGAGCATTTAAAGCTCAGCTGGAGAGGTAAACAGGAATAGTAGTAGTATTGATGGATAGAATAGAACCTAAGTTTAATTTTTTAAGAGGTCTGGAGGTGTTTATTGACTAAATTCCCATATCCATTAAAACACATATCTTCTTACAATTTTTTTCTTTCATCATAAGCAAAAATTCTATTTAAATGATGCCGGCACCAGAATACGAAACTATGTTGCATATTATAAAATTTAATGGGAACCTAAATCTAACTCGATAAACAGTAAAATTATAGAGGAATTTGTCCCACTCTCAAATACAGGCCTACTCTCATTTATGAGAGGGTTTTAGGGGAAGGAAGTTTTCACCGTCCTGACCCAATGCATGGCGGACTTAACATTTATTCGAAATAAATGCTTTTTTTAATTTCACAGACAGGTTTTCTCACGATTCACTTACTTACAAACGAGCTGCCCCGGAAAGATTGATACGTAAATAAATTAAATTCATAAATGATTATTGTATATAATATAAACCATTAATGTTTATTGCAATTATTTATTGTATGAATGTAGCAAATTTGTGCCGGTGTAAAGGTACATTACATTGATCACTTACGTTCCTTTGGATAATAATGGCGACATTTACACAGTGCGATAACTTTGTTCGTACGCCCCATCTTTGTAATGGGCAAATTCTACAAGATTTAAGTAGCTTTATTACATTTACATGTGCAATGTCGAATAAATTTCACAGTAAACGAGCCAGTAAGGTTCTATTTATGCTAGTTTTATTTATAATTTATTACTATAGAAGTACGGGGCAATGTCCCACTTACTGGCATACCTATATAATGTAAGATCTTTCTAAAGATATACGCAAATTTTTTAGTTTTCATTTCATTTTTTCTGACGACTTCCAAAAAGGAGACGGTATTCAATTCGACTGTATGTTTTTATGTGTGTTACCTCATTACTTGAAACTGGGTGAACCGATTTCGATGATTTTATATGAAAGCTGATAGTTCTCGTGTGGTCCCATATTAATTTGATCAAGGTCAGACCAATGGTTATTGAGTTATTCTTAAATAACTTATATTGAAGTCGCTTATATTGAAGTCGGCTGTACAATTTTTTTTATTTTTTTTTTTATTTTAGAAACCTTAAGTTTATTTTTACTGTGTTTTTATTATGTTCTTTATTCGATAATCCTTTATATAGTATACTTTAGATTACTAGTTATGGTTATATTAATGTAATTTTAAATTCATAATGACCGGCAGAAGTAGCAGTTACTACCACTTCTGAAAGTACTACGTCTGATGACTGTTTGTAGACTTGTTAGTGTGCCGACAGAATAAAAGCGGATGCAGCTATACTGCTTCAGCATAATACTGAGTACCCTTTATAGATACCCTTTGTACCTATCATTGTAGATACCCTTTCCTTTGCCGTAATCCAATAAATTATAATATGATTTATCGTATATTTCATTTATGTGTGTTGGTTTATAGCATAGAATATAGTTGTTTTCTTTATTTTCTTTATTTCTTTAAATGTTTCCAATTCTGAGATACGAATAAAGTTTCAAGTCTTACTCATTGCGTAGTTAACTAAAAAGAGACAGCTTTGTACCGAAAAATCAAACAGAAAAGAAAGCGATTTAAAAAAAACGAGGTGAATTAAACTGATCTTTGTTCTTTGTTTGAGATTAATTCCTAAATCCTATTGCACCCGCAAATGTTACTGTCCACTGATGTTTCTTTTAAAGGTCGAAGGAAATCGCATTAGACGACCTCCAGAGATTACTGTATCATAAACATCTGTGAATGTTCACACCTTGTGCTAGCATAGTTGGAAATAGTCGAGGTCTGCTTAAATAGCACTCGACTACGTTATCATTTACCGTCGCTTCAGGTTACATTTTTCAAGTTAATAGTGTTTTACATTTTTATTTTAAAATAATATAAACATATTTTAAATTTTTCGCAACGCGTTTAATATCTCTTAATAACAGTTTTCCGTATGATGGAGGCATAAGAAAAATCAACATGTCGTGTAGGTTTTGTAAGAGGCATCCTCGCCTCGGATATGCTAGAAACATCAATTGGCTTGTGATAGATGGTGGTTTTACCATCTCATTTTCTCTATACGTAAAGTATCCAGACCGTCAATGAGGAGTACCGTCAAAAGTGATAAACTTCTAATAAAAAAATTACAACAAGGTCCCGGAAAGTGTACAGACTCTCTCTATCACCAAGTTTAAATGTTTTGTTAAATTGAAACTGTATAAAAAGGTTATTATAGTATAAATGAATATTACTCTGGGAATGAGGTGGTCGCTTCCAAGCTGTTTCTAAAATAAATTTTGTACTTATATAGTTTGTACAACCATTAATGTAAAATATGCTTTTTCTTTTAAAAGT
This sequence comes from Parnassius glacialis, assembly GCA_033319125.1. Classification (NCBI taxonomy): domain Eukaryota; kingdom Metazoa; phylum Arthropoda; class Insecta; order Lepidoptera; family Papilionidae; genus Parnassius; species Parnassius glacialis. The sequence goes on along the minus strand of JAVANC010000021.1, from coordinate 39,594,160 downwards.
CCCGCTGGGTTTCTTGCTGGTTCTTTGCAGAACAGAGGTTTTTTTCGAACCAGTGGTAAAGTAAAAAATGACTTTCAATAAGAATTACACATGTGATCTATATTGTATAACAAAATTATTCTATTCTATTCTATTCTAATGCCATCTCCAATCTGCCTACCAAGCGTGGATTTAAGACAAAATATCTTACGAATTAAATTGATCACCTGCAAGTAATCTGCTCTTACATAACTATATAACAATACAGCTACGGGAGAGCGGAATCTTTTGACATACATAACCCTGTCACTCAGAGGGATAGGCACAGACTATGGACGTTCATTTGGCACGAACCTGACACACACCTATCGCCTCCTTTACATCCATATAACTACACGTACATGCTCGTCAGTTAAGAATACTCTTAATCTTATCCGTCTTCAATATATCATCAACATTCTTATTATACTAAACTTTCGTTTAGGACGTCACCGGGAAGGGACTCTACCGTTCATTTCTACAACATAAATTTACTTTGTCACACTTTCCTTGTCCATTCTTTCTACATGACCAAACCACCTAAGCATTCCTTTCTTAATCCTGATCACAACATCATCTTGCAAACCACACTTTTCTTTTATCACACAATTTCTCACCCACCCACCTTCTGACACTAGTGCTATTACTGACAGATATAGATACAGATCTTCTGACATTGTGTTATTACACTTACAAGAAGTTTCCAACCATGTTTCAAGAGTATTGTAAAGTTTTGTTATTGATTTACTATCAATATAAATACATTTATTAGTTCTCTAAAACCGGAGAATCCAATGTCCAAAAGTGGAATAGTTACGAGCAGTTAAGGTTGAAATTTAACACAAATTCCTAATATATTTATCTTCTGTTTTTGAACAAGAAAGTCATTTGAACTATAGCTTTAACAATATTTGAATTAGGCTTTTTGAATTACCAAGTCACGAACAAAGTCAAGGATCCTACCTTGATTCGAAAGGACGGCTGAAAATTTATAAGCTCATCATTGTGTTTACCAATAAAATCAATTTAAAAGGAATCAGTCTCCATAAATAACTTAACCGTTTGTAAATCTCACGGAAGAGGTTTAACCTTATTTTGTTTGTTGGGTTTAAATAACATTAATTTAAATGGTAGGTGTCCCAACGAATACGGAATGCGGTAGTAATCACAATATATCCGATCCCAAAAACAATGGTTTGTGGATTTGAACAGATATATTCTAATAGTCTTACTAGTCGTGCTATCTTATTAATATAATAATTGTAAGGGTTTGTATGGATATTTAAATGTTTATATGTTTGTAACTCGATCATGCAAAAACTACTGTATGGGTTTTAGATGAAACTTGCCATTATTACAGTATGCAGTCCCGAATAGGACATTGGTTGTTTTTAGGCTTAAATTACCAAGTCACTACGACTTAAACTTTTACTTAAGACTTTTCTATTATAATATTGGTTCTCGCTAGTTTCAACCCACTACCCGCGAGTCAAAAGTCATCCACATTTGATCTTTTTTAACCTCTCTCAACACTGGCCTCAAAAATTTGCCAGCAGCCATTTCTTGAAATGGTTGCCCGTACTCACCACACTGGAGAGGAATGTTGCTGAGCACAGAATACATACCTTCGCATTAATATTTGTACTTTTGCCTGAGTTTTCGTTAAGAAATTATCCTATATAGGTAATATTAAGTTAAAAAACGTCTTTATAATATGTTGAGGCGTCATTTGCACGTGTGGTAGAGCCATGCTGCAGCTATATTAGTAGTATAGTTGTAGCACGAATGGCTCGGCTCGACCGGGGAAGGACCACGCTCTCACAAAATACCAACGTAAATTGGCAGCTTGACACTGCTGTGTTTTTTATGGTGAGTGTAGAGAACCGGAGACCCATTTTACTGGAATAGAGGCATTCCATCTTAGTCCTCACGAGTAACAACGCATCTGCATTTTGGTTCTTTATTGAGTATAAATGCAGATGTCTATAGGTCACAGTAACCACATACCATCAGGTGGACTGTGTGCTCGTTTGTCACCCAATCCTATAAAAATATATTGTGAAGTTTCCTTAAGAAATTTTGACGGCAGCTTGAGCCAGCAGACAGTCGATGACGATAGTATCTCAAGATAAGCCAAAACATTATCTTGCGGTTCACATCGCCATCACAGACATTTACAGAAATAGAAACAGAAACATTTTTATTCAATATAGATTATAAATAATACTTATTGAAAGTCACTCTTTTGTATAATTACCACTGGTTCGAAAAAAACCTCTGTCCTGGGAAGAACCAGCAAGAAACCCAGCGGGACTTTTTTTTAAATAACAGCTTACAATCATGTATGTTACACAAATTAACAACACAACAAATTAGAAATAGCTTGGTAGCGATCACCTCATTTCCAGGGTTTATTATCATCTATAAATTCTTTAATACTATAATAACCCTTTTTTTATTGTAACAAAATCTACAGCTTGTATATTTACCAATATATAAACGAGAGAACATTTTATGTTATATAGAAGCCTTTATAGATTTACATTTTTTTTGCAAAATAAATTTTTTTTTGGCTTCAGCAATGTTAACAAATAGTTTACAGCGTATAAAATAAGATAACTTTACCTACGTCGATGTTGTAAGTGTTGTATGTGGATATTACGAATATTGTTTACAGTATTGTGTATTACCATATACCGTATATTGGGTATTAGTGTGATGAGAATGAGAGGAAGTGCGTGTGTGTGTGTGCGTGCGTGTGTGTGTGTGTGTGTGTGTGTGTGTGTGTGTGTGTGTGTGTGTGCGTGTGTGTGTGTGTGTGTGTGTGTGTGTGTCGCAACTTCAACCTAGTAAGCAAATTAATTCAAATTATTAGTCAATGCCATTTGCCAAGATCTCAGTGACAGCTTTTTGAATTTGGTCTTGGTCATGCAAAAAGGGTCAATGCTAGAGAAGTATTTATTATATGTTCTTAGTATCCTATTTGAAACAGAGTTCTTTGCATAGTTTGTGTAAGTTGATGGTACATAAAATAGTTCCGTAACTGTAGTACGTCTCTTTGGGGTACAAAAACTCATAAGCTGCTGGGTCAATTGTGGGCAGTCTAGGGCGCCAGTACAAACCTCGTATAGCAGCATCATGTCAGCTTTACATCTACGATCTTTTAATGTTAATAATTTGTGATGCAGACAAGAGCTATGATAGTCTTCGCTCCTGCGCCTGCCACGGTAGTTGAGGTGCCGCAGGAATCTACTCTGTATACCCTCTATGGCTGCGACATATTTTTTATATTGAGGATTCCAATACAAACTTAGTGTAATAAAGTTTTTGAACTTTGAGCAGGTCAAATTTTGTATATTTTCTGGAATTTTGTTGTAAAAGCGTATACATAGCCCCAAGAATGAATTACTGACTCGATGGAGTTGAGTAACTGGTACTACTAGCTTGTGTCTGTTCTTAGAATTTACAGAATGAATATCACTTATTTTCGTAAAACTACTTTTATTTTTGTGTACGTACATTACGTTTTCATAAATGTATTGAGAGGCCAAAGATTAATATATTAATTTGCTAAAAATTTTGTCGCAGCGACTCTTTAGGCTTTAAATCATAAATTGCTCTTATGGCCCTCTTCTGTAAAACAAATATAATGTCAGTGTCAGCTGCGTGTCCCCATAGCAAAATACCATACGACATTATGCTATGGAAATAGCTAAAGTCTAGCTGTTTCAACACTAGTTAGACTTCTAATCTTTTTTACGGCATATGGTGCGTAAGCCGCTAAGTCTGCTTGCTAGTTTTGATATATGGGGGCTCCATTGAAGCTTCGCATCTAGTGTGATTCCAAGAAAAATGGTGGTATCTACAAGACTCAGTTTCTCCCCATTTAAAATTACATTAGTATTTAATTGTTTGACATTTGGAGTCATAAAATTCATACATTTCGTTTTAGTGCTATTTAAATGCAAATTATTAACATTGAACAAATTTACTTATTTAGATATAGCATTATTTACTTCGTCATATTTTAGCAATTGTCGACTTAATTTGAAAATTAAAGAAGTGTCATCTGCAAATAATACTATATCATGGTTATCTCCTACTATGTAAGGTAAGTCATTAATGTATACAATAAACAGAGAGGGGCCGAGAATTGAGCCTTGAGGCACGCCCATCTGTACCATCGACCCGGAAGAACTCATACTGTTAATGACAACTTTTTGCGTTCGCTTACTTAAATATGAAATAATTAATTTAAGAGCATCACTTCTTACACCGTAGTGTTGAAGTTTCCTGATTAATGTTTCATGGTGAACACAATCGAAGGCTTTGGATAGGTCACAAAATATACCCAAAGCATCTTGTGAATTCTCCCATGCATTAAATATATATTTAATCAGCTCAACACCGGCATCAGTTGTCGAGAGACCCCTTGTGAAACCAAATTGATTTTTATGAAGTAAATTATTTATATTAAAGAAATTTAACATTTGATCAAGAATAATTTTTTCAAAAATCTTACTAAGTGTTGGTAGTACAGAAATAGTCTAAAATTGGCGGGGTCTAATGTACTACCAGATTTAAATAAAGGTATTACTTTACTATACTTCATTAAATCAGGAAACACACCAGATTCGATACTAGTATTAAAAATAATAGTTAAATGAGGCGCGATTGTATCTATTATAGACGCAATAACTTTAACGGAAATCCCCCACAGATTCGCAGTTTTCTTAACATCAATAGTTTTAAAATATTTTACAATATCTTTTGATGATACTTTATTAAATGTAAAATTCTTTGTACACGCATTTACATTTTGTTTAAGTTATTATTCGGCGACCGCAGGAGAAGAATTCAGTGACTTAGTGGTTAATATCGGAATATCAGTAAAATATTTCTCAAAAACCATTGCAACGTCCTGATCTGATTCGGTTAATTTGTTATTAACACTTAACTGGTAGTTTATTATAGTGTAAAACAAGGCTTAAAACATAAAGAAATTGTGGTCGTCATCTCCATTGATATTGAGGGCGCATTCGATAATGCCTGGTGGCCCGGAATGATAAACGAGCTAGAAAATAAGAAAGTAGATAGATCACTATGCAGGTTAATAAGCAGCTATTTACTGGACAGGCAAATAAAACTCACATATGCTGGTCATGAGGTGGTAAAGCAAACCAACAAAGGCTGCATACAGGGTTCTACCTGTGGACCCCTTTTATGGAATTTGCAGCTCGACCCGTTACTAACAGAAGTTGAAGGCCTAGGAACATACATTCAAGCATACGCAGACGATATAACAATAATAGCGAAAGGTAAATCGGCAAAAGATTTAGAAAAGGAGCTGAATCCGGTACTAAACCACATAATAAAATGGGAAAAAAAGAGAAAAATGAAACTGGCAGCTCAGAAAACTCAAGCCATATTAATAACAAAAAAGATGAAATTTGAAAATCCAAAGATAGTAATGGGAGACACGGAAATAAGTTTCTCTGACACGATTACAATACTTGGACTCACAATTGACGCCAATCTAAACTACCTTAAACATGTAGACAGGGTAACTGAAAAAGCAATCCAACTTTATAAAAAAGTGGCAAAAACAGCAAAAACAAACTGGGGCCTGAATCCTGAAATCCTTAGGACAATTTACATAACTGTGGTAGAACCAACCATATTATATGCTGCAAGCGTATGGGGACATGTAGCAAATAAGAAACAAATAAAAACCAGGCTTGACAGGATAACGAGAACCTTCAGTATACTGATATGTAAAGCACATCGCACTTCTTCTTTAATTTCATGCGCCACTTTAGCTAGAGTTCTTCCTCTAGACCTAAGAGCACAAGAAAACGCTAATCTATTTAGAATAAAAAGGAGGGAACCACTGGAACAATTACCAGGCAGAGAACTAGCAAAATCCGTAAGTCCGTACTCGTTACCTCATCCAGCCAAACGCGTAAACCAAACTTATAACTTAATAAATGCAGAGGAAGATCTTGACTCTATCGGAAATGACTGGCCCTGCATATATACTGACGGGAGTAAGATTACAGGCAAAGTGGGAGCAGCCATCACTTGCTGGAAAGACGGGAAAGAAATATACAAAGCCAGATTACGCCTTGAAAATCATTGTAGTGTTTACCAAGCAGAATTAGCAGCTATACTAAAAGCCACAGAAGTAATCTTAAGCAAGAAAACACTAAAAATGGCAAACATCCTCAGTGATTCTAAATCAGCGCTGGAAAGTCTCACTAACCCTAATGCACTACACCCTCTCGCAGCAAAAATTCTGGAACGCATGCGAGACATAGACAGCAATCAAGGCAAAGTTAGACTCTTTTGGATCAAAGCCCACTGCGGTATTCCAGGCAACGAGAGAGCAGATGAGCTTGCAAAGTCTGCCGCGGAGACATTGAAGCAGACCCCAGTCTACGACTGTTTTCCTCTTTCTTTCGCAAAACGCTCCATCAGGGACAAAACTTTGCATAATTGGCAAGAAAGATATACAACGGCACAAACGGGACAAGTGACAAAGAAGTTCTTCACAACCGTTAAGCAAGCCTACAAAACCATGAAGAATATCAAGATTAATAATATGAGATGCCAAATTTTTACTGGACATGGAGGTTTTAAGGCATATATTTGTAAATTTAAACTGACGCAGAGTCCAGGCTGTGACTGTGACCAATCAACACCACAAACAGTTGAACACATGCTAATAGATTGTCCAAAGTATGCAGCACAAAGAATAAGCTGCGAACACCGCATGGGCTTTGCAATAAATGAAACAACACTTTGTAAGGCAATCAACGACAATGATAGCTACATGCATTTCCTTGAATTTGCTGAACATTGTTTGAAAAAGGTGCTCAAGGAAAATGGATCTAAAGTATACTAGCCTCTTATGCCTGTATTGGTAGTAGCAGACAGTTATTTTAAGTAGTATAAATTAAGTAAGTAAATTAATAATAAAACTATGTATATATATGTGTATGTGTGTATGTATGTATGTAAGTATGTGTATATGTGTGTATATGTATATATATGTATATGTATGTATGTGCATATATATATATGTGTATGTGTATATATGTATATAGAATATTGGGCAGTACACAATCCATGAATAATGTTGGTTAGTAGATTCCGTAGAAAGATTTAAACAGATAGAATTGTAGTATTAAGTAGTTGTTGAAACAATAAGTATAAATAGGGTATTAGTAGTTATAATAATAGTGTAGAAAAACTGTAGATTATCATGCTCTTTGTAAGTTTATGCTTTTAAATTTTATGTCTTTAAATATTTGCAGAAAAAAAAACAGTCATGTAAAGTACATGTAAGATAAAATACAGCGGAAACTAAAAAAAAAAAAGAAATTAGAATACTAGGTAGTATATAATCCATGTATAATGTCGATTACTAGATTCCGTAGAAATATGAAAACAGATAGAATATTAGTATTAAGTAGTTGCAGAAAGAATAAGTATTAATAGGGTATTAGTAGTCATTATAATAGTGTATACATGTATGATAAAACACGGTGGAGTACTATAAAAAAAAAATACAATGAAATGAAAGTAAACACAGAGAAATAAACAAAAGAAATCAAAGGTGCTGTAAAAGAAATAACAGCAGGTGAACCGAGTAAATTATAAAAAAAAAAAACTGGTAGTTTGAATTGCGAGAGATTTTCTTACCAGTTTCGCTATTAATTATACTCCATGTCATTTTAATTTTATTAGAAGCCGTCTTAATTTTGTTGCTCAAATGCAAAGACTTGGCTGTGAAGCACACTCTTTTAAATATTTTTGAATATTTTTTTACATATTCCCTAAATTCGACGCTATGATTATATGACCTTTCATGGTAAAGATCATATAACCTATGTCTGCTCTTATGGACTCCTACTGTCGCCCATTCATTAAATGACTTCCGATTGTTCAAGGAGAATGTTTTATAAGTAAAATTATTATTAAATTCATTACAAATAAGCTTAAATAATGTTCCATAAAAAAAATTTGGATTATTTTGGTTTGAAAGTGATGGAAGTTTTTTCACTATGGTACTTCTAAATTTCTCCAAGCGACGTGCATTTACTGGAACAAACACAACTTTCTTATCTACTTGCTTTTTGTGAAGAATATGGTAACGAAACTACTTATCCACAGTGATCAGAACTTTATTTTTGAATTATACATTTATGCAACGGTTTCACATTTGTAAAAATGTTATGTATACATGTTGCACTAGATTAAGCAATACGCGTTGGCTCTAAAAATAAATTAAAAAGACCATATGATTTAAACAATGATCTAAATTTAATATTGATTGAGGAAGCTTCTAGGAGATTGATGTTAAAGTATCCACATATTACAACAGATTTATTCTGTTTATTAAGCTTAGCAAAAACTTCCTTCATATTTTTTTCAAAAGTATCGTATATAGAACATGGGGGTCTGTAGACGCTCACAACAATGAGGTGCTCAAACTCAACACATGCCATTTCTACAGTTCGCTCAACAGAGAGGCTCACAATATCTTTACGTTCTTTACATGAAAATAATTTACTAGCTAATATTAAGGAGCCAGCTCTTAAAACCGTTTCTCTATTGAAAGAACTGACCACCTGGTGATTACTGAAGTTAAACATTAAGTTATAAGCTTTTAACCAATGTTCAGTAATACATAAAATATGAATATTGTTGCTATTTAAGAACAACTCAATTTCTAGCTCTTTGCCTACCATGCCTTGTATATTTTGATGCACCAGGTGTAAACAATTTTCATTATCACTCTGTGGAGTCATACAATTAAAGATTTGTAAGCTACATTCTAAATTATTTAAATTATTACAACTGCTAGAGATTACCTCTTTTGTCTCATTTTCTAATTTAAATTACTTGGAACTGATTCCAAATTACATATTAAGTCATTATACTGCTCAAAAGGAGCAGATGTCTGTGTAGCCAAGTCCTTGGCTGAGTTAATATATAAACAATAAGATAGCACATTTGCTATCTGTCTTAAAAAATATTTAGATAGGTAATACCTATCACTAGTCAAAACTTTCTTAATTAAAATATTTATGTCTATTAAATTAAATTTATTATTATAATTATAACAATTAAATGTCAAGTTTAAATTATTATTACATGAAAAGTTATTCATTAATAAATTTTAATCATATCTTATTTTATTTTCCTGCGGCCAACCCTGTATGTTTAACACACAAAATCGCAACACATTTACATATCAAAATCCACTTTAAATCATTATTTAAACAATAATACAAGAGCAGCATTGATTGCGTAGAGGTGGTGTAAAAAATCCACTACCCCATGTCATACCGTAGGTGACGTAAGAGGCGACAGAGGGAAACAAATCAGGAGATGGGCAGCAGCGTCTCCTAACGACTAAAAATAAAAAACTGTGGTTGCCAAACCGTTTGCCAAGCATGGCATCCATGGCAAATATCCTCCCTATGAGACAATTTACGGGGCAGGTCAGGCCATTAATGTCCGTTGGATAGCTACTTATTTCACTTGAGTTAACAATAACGGGAGCAGTAATCCGCCAGCGATCAAGTTCCCGCCGCCTTAGCATTATCTTTGTAATTCGATCGTAGAGTAATGAAAGCAACGGGAGAGATGGAAGTAAATGACGCATTGCCAGATTATAGTATTTCCGTATTTTTGGTGTATTTTCGGCCTTCAGTTGTAGTTTTTAGAACGTTGTCTGCAGTATCAGATTACATCGCTTATATTTTATGAGAGGTAAATTAATATATTACTTAAACTACCTGAAATGGTATGGTATGGTCAAAATTCAACCGCTATTTATAAAAAAATTAAGTTTGTGTAGTAAGCAAGCTGTATTTCACTTTCAACTGCACATCTATAAAATCTATAAATATAAATAAAATTTAACTATTTATATTAATGGATTTCATGGCCACAAACGATGGCAGTAGGAACGTATGTTAAAACACTAAGTAAAACCTAGTGATTATAGGTATCATACTCTTTGAATCTAAGGGTAGTATTAACATAAACAAAGGACAGACAATCACAATTTACAATATGAATGTAAACAATGAATGTTTTTTTTTGTTTAAAAAACGTTACACCCACACTAGGATTTTCTCCTGTATCGTGGAGGCAGTTTACAAACATAGATTGCACGAGGACAAACATTTCAGACCTGGAACAATTATTTGTAGACCATACAAATACTCGTTCCGTGCGGGATTCGAACCCGCGGCTCCCAGCGCAACAACTCATTGCTAAGCCACTGCGCCACGGAACCGTCAATGTTTTATTTTTATTTTATTTAGTTTAATTTTTAATTATTACAAAATATGTAACACATTTAATATATAAAACTAGTGATACCCGGCGCGTTGCTGCCGCAGAAGAAATAATTATGGAAATACCGTTTTAAATTTGAAAGAGTTATATTGTTTAATTAGAAATGATAATACATTCATTAAAATTGAATAATATATAAGAACATTCAAATAAATTTGTCGGTTTGATACGCGTGCCACCTACTGTAACTTAATTGTAAAATGCCTATGAATTTTGTACAAAAGCAGGCAATAAGTTGACAAAGTTTTAACATAATCTAATAGATGATATGGCTAGCTAACGGTTTATTTGGCGCATAAAATACGAGGAAATTTTTTTTTTTAAATTTGATTTAGCTTTCTGCACTTTTTCTTCATGTAAACTTTAACTATGTCAAATCTCACACTTCTCAGTGCACATAATAATACGATTAAAAAGTGTTCAAATTTATCTCTTAACGAATTAATATTATGTAGATTACCAGCTGCCTCGGCAGACGTTTATCTGCATTTTCAGGTAGGTGGCACTAGGATTTGCACTCTAACTTCACTCCAGACTTTTCACAGTATAAATATAAATTTTATTAGTAATATAATCACAGCGCAACCTATTGAAATTAAATAACTTAGCATAGCTATGTTTCTTTATAAATAGAATAAGGGTAACAAACTAGCACACAGTCCACCTGATGGAAAGTGGCCTATAGACATCTACAATTATCCTCGATTAAGAATCAAAATGCAGACGCGTTGTCACCCCTGAGGATTAAGATGGAATGCCTCGTTTCCGGTAAAAAGGGTCTCTGGTTCTCTACACTCACCACACGAAATACAGCAGCGTTAAGCTGCTATTTTACGCTGGTATTCTGTTAGAGCGTGGTACTTCCTCGGTCGAGCCGACCCGTTCGTGCTACAACCATATTGATAATATAGCTGCAGCATGGCTCTATCACGTATGATACACCGGCACTAAAAAAAATTGAGTGAATTTGACCACAATCGGTCAAGTCGTTACAGATATATAGGTAATTGAAATAACTGGCTTCTATTAAGCTCAGGGGGTTATTTTCATTTTTTATAGGATAAAGTAACAAACGAGCACACTGTCCACCTGATGGTAAGTGGATGCTGTGACCCACAGACATATACATTTATCCTCAATAAAGAATCAAAATGCAGATGCGTCGTCACCCGTGAGGACTAAGATGTAATGCCTCTTTTCCAGTAAAATAGGTCTCCGGTCCTATACACTCACCATACAAAACACAGCAGTATCAAGCTGTCATTTTACGCTGGCATTCTGTGAGAGCGTGGTCCTTGCCCCGTCGAGCCGACCCATTTGTGCTACAACTATACTACTAATATAGCTGCACCATGGCTCTACCACGTATAATTTTATTATATAATATTTGAAACATCAACGAAAAATTATTATTGTATATATTATATGGATTACTTTAAAGCTATTTAATGTCTCAATAATAGATTCCATACAGGCGATGAAGTGGCGGGTCACTATTGTATAAAAAGATGTTCCCGGATTGCCCGGATATCCTCTTAAGATCTTTAAGTCCGCCTTTGTGCTTTATGTGCTAAAAATAAATAAATAAACAGCTCAGCGGCAACACTACAGTGCTCGTAGCACTATGCTAAGTCGGTGATTTCTTCGTTGGTGTAACTGAACATAAAATGTAAAAGATTTTATTTTCATTCCCTGTAACCCATTTTTATTAATAACGTATTGTGTTATCGCTTCGTAAAAAAATGATTTTTATTTTGCTAATATTGAGTATATTTTTACTAAATCAATCAAACCACAAATTCTATACCTGTCCACATTACGACAGATATCGCCTTATCATCAATCAATTTTGAATAATAATTCTCGTAAATAAGTGGTGAGTCTTGAGCAATACAAAGCCTGATATCTCTTTCATTTTCATAATGAATGAGTAAAAAGAATGTTCATTTTCTCTTGAAAAGTATCTAACACGTCAATGACAACCACCTCTTGGCGTTTTGGTCAGAATACTTCTCCTTTATGTCTTGGATCTCAGGTATTCAAAGATCTGAAGCTTATCTTTTTTATATGACAATACGAAGAAGAATATATAATTATTTAAAGTAGTACTCATGTTTCAAAATCTTATTAATATCTTATACATAACTTTTAACGGATAAATAAAAGATACAAATTTATCAAATAAATAAAAGTATTTTTTATTTTTTATTGTAACATTAAAAATATACAATATAAAAGCTATAATAAAAAAACGTCTTATTATTGTGTTTTAGTAATCAATAGTCTAATTTAAGATCAAATTTAATATGTAAACTCAAAGAGAAAAGTAACCAAGTTTTAAGACGCACACAAAATTATTAAAATTAAATTATATCATATTAGTATCCTGAGTTTAGATAAATAGTCTAGATAACATGCATAACCTAAACGCTTTCGACAAATACACGATGTAACTCATTTATTAACTTCACAATATGCAAAAAAAACTCAAGGTCTTGTCAGGTACTAAGCCTCACTTCAACACAAATATCGTAACGTTAAAAAAAAAAGGAAAATATAGTAATAAAGCACCCAGAAGACATATATATTTTATTAGTAAGTAAACCTGAGCAAAATTTGTATGTCTTGATATTTTAGCTGAATTTCATGTGAAAAACATGGAAAATATAACGGCAGCGTCTTCCGATTCTACATCAGCACATATTATACAGTTCTTATTAAAAAATACTCTCACACTTGGTAATTCTCCTCTACCGTAGAAGACTGAGAAATAGAGAACAATATTTCCGTACACCACACCTTTTTCCTAAGAGCTGCGGTCCTTGGTCCAAATCAAACCCATAGGCCGCAGTTCTTAAGGACAAAGACGGTTAATCTCATTACCAGTAAAATTATTTCCAGTTATCGTCTCTAGCCTACGAAGCACAGTAGCATAATGTAGCTAGTTTACGACGGTATTCGGTTAGAGGGTGGTCCTTCCGCGGTAGAACCCACCCAGTCGTGCCGTAACTGTCTGTGGCGTTGTTAACCCATAAGCCGCAGCTCTTAAGGACAAAGACGTTTCAGTCTCATTACCAGTAAAATTATTACCAGTTGTCGTCTCCTACGAAGCCTACGAAGCACAGTAGCATAATACAGCTAGTTTACGACGGTATTCTGTTAGAGCATGGTCCTTCCGCGGTAGAACCCACCCAGTCGTGCCATAGCTCTCTGTAGCGTCGCTTGACCATGCATTCGAAACGGTGTAATTGAAACAATGAATTAAGCCTGACCTGTAGGGAAATTAGTAGCCAGTATAAGACGACTCGCGCCGTTGAAACTGCCAGTCCGCGTATACATGTGGCTTATACGATATGGGCTTCAAATTTCCATTTAAATTATAATCTATATTATACCTACTATACCAATCTTTATTCAAATGTTAGCGAAAACAGAAGCAGAACTAAAATTCTCTCCAGTCTTATCTCGGAGTCGAACGATTAATTTATTTAGATAATATTACTTTACCCTTGTAGCTGCTGATTGAAAATACAATTAAAATGTTATCAAAACTAGTTCTATTTTAATGTAAATTTTACAGTAAATTTTGTTTTTTTGTAAATTTAGGTCTTCAACTCTATCTTTGTGTTTTTTTTTATAAAACTCAAGTGACAAACGTGCTAACAGTTCTACGACCAACTTTAATAAAAAATAAGGTTACGAATGTTTTGCCACCCCTGAGAACTAAGTTGGAATGCCTCGTAGCCGGTAATTATACTGGCTCTCTGTACTATTCAATCGCTTTTGGCTTCAATTTTATACGCTTCTGCCTGACAACAGAAATAGTTGAGAGTTTGGTACCTACCCGCTGATGGATTCGAACCCACAAATTTCAAGCTCGCTATCCGTACTCTTAACTAATAGACTAATCTCGATTGAACAAATAACAAGAAGTAATTATTGCTTATATCATTATTTACTCATTTTAATTACAAACCAATAGAAACGCGCGGGCTAACTCACGATATCAAAATTTTCGTTACTTCTATCATATATACAAATCATAATATACATCATAATATATAAATTTGAAGTCCGTGTCTATGTGGTAAAGCGAGAACACGTGCCTCGCAATGGATTGGCAACCTATGTTGTTCATGAATGGATCCAGGCTCTCTAGATAGGTCTGTCAGTCAGATTCTATGGCTATGTGCCAGGACTCAGTAATCTTTGCTAAAAGAAATTCCTGTCAGATATCCGGATTACCACTAACGTAGACACTTTGACTTCTTTTATAGTAATCACAATTAATTTTACTATCCACGAAACAATATTACTTTCTTATTTTTATATTTTTATTAACAACAAAACATTGGTTCCCAAAATAAGCCAGGATTGTATGTTGGGTTCCAGATTTGAGTCATTATATTCCAAAGCATTAATCCAGTAGATTAGTGAATTGCAGTAAAAAAATAAAATTAAAAGTAATACGAGTACAATATAGTGTGGGTAACTAATTTAGGGAAATATTCTAAGCACCGTATTTAGGATTTATTAAAATAACAATTTGGTGAAATCCAAACGGTACAAATCGTGTAAGTATGGCTGCTATAGTGCAATTTTCAAGATAAGTTAGGCGTCGTTTGAACAAATTAGGCTAGAAATCAGTTATTCTTAGATATTTTATTCTTAAATATTTAAAAAAAAAGAAAGACAGAAAAAGAGATATTAAGTTTATATTATGTAAATTATGCAAGATACGCTTGTGTGTGTGAATGTGTATTCGTGTGCGAGCGCATAAGCGTGTAGTTGTAAACGTGAATGTGTGCATAGGTCTATGTTGTGTTGTTTTTGAAAGCTAATGAGAAAGAGTTGTTTGATCACTAGCCAAGCACATTTTCAGTGGCATCTTAAGATAGGGATAGGGCTATTAGCCATCTTTTTATTACATTTCTACACTTGAAGTTTGTGAGTTCAGTGATTTTGAAGGTTTTTTACTTCATTGTAAATTTTTAGAGATCAACGTTATTAATTACATCGTGTAAAAAATGCTTACACCGCCATCTGTTGGAAACTATAAGACGTTTCTGGCATGTCGCCTCTTACACCACCCAGGGGACGAAATTACTTCGGTGATTAATTTTTTATACTGTTATCTTATACTTATGTGAGCAATTATTTTATATGCATACATGTAACTAGATTTTTGGAAACGGCTCTAAAATATCTGACTTCCAAGTTTGTTTGGAGACGAGCTGTACCCCGAGACTTCTCCCGCGTTCAATTTAGGGTTTTAATTTTTTTGAACTCTAGTTATTTTTCTAAAATAATAGTAGCCTAATTTACTCCTTATAACATCAGTTATCTGCTAGTGAAAGGCCCGTCAAAATCGGTCCAGCCATTACGGAGATTCGCCGGAACAAACAGACAGACAAAAACACAGACAGACAAAAATGTTAAAAAACTGTATTTTTGTTTTAAGTACCGTATACACTTGTATATGTATTTAGTAAAAAGCTTTTATTTTGATATTACAAACAAACACTTCAATTTTACTTATTTGTATAGATAATAATATGTCATCTTTATTGGGGAAAAGATTTCTAACGCCGACTAAAGATAGGTGGCGTTAGAAAAACTTACTTAACTTTTGAATTAAGTAAAAGCTGATTTTTTATAAAATTTTAAAACGCAAATGTTGATCTCTTTTTATTGCCCACGTATATACGTATAAACGTTTGAAAGATTGATAGAAAGCAGTGGGCGCAAACAGTTTTATCCCAATATTATCACTGCAGCATTAATGAAGCCATTTTGCAGCAATATTATAAATTATAATCGCAGCGTATTTTAATTGGTCAGCTCCATAAGGTCAGAACCATGCTCTCACAGTAAACAAGTGCAGAATATCAACATAAATAAAGCTGCTGTGTTTTTGTGGTGGACATATACCTAACCTAAGACCATTTTTACTGAGAAATTGGTATTCCACCTATATCCTCAGGGTGAAATGCGCTTTTCACCTTGAAGAAAAGAGCCTACTCTTTTTTAAAAGGCCGACAACGCACCTACGATTCAGGTGGTGTGGATCTGGTGACTTGTATGCTCGTTTGCCCTATTTTCTATAAAAAAACTTTAATTCTTAGTACGATATCATATTTATTATCCAATAACCTTTTATGTTTTTATTACATTTATTTATTAAACACCATTTATATCAAAAGACTATTAAACATTTAAAATATTAATAGTCATACACCTCGCGGCGTAGTGTCAAGATGCTGGCTGTGTTTACTGTATATTCGCTTCAGCAAATGTCACAAATTCGTATTCATGTGTCAGATTCTAATATTTACGTATAATCTATTTGTGCCTGTGATACTACCCCGGTACTTCAAATAATACACAAAGATTTTATAGAAGACAGTTCCGCTTTTATATTTTTAAGAACCGGTACTTTAAATAATATACATAGACTTTGTAAAAGACTTTTACCGGTTTCATATTTGAAGGATACTTTCAAAAATAAAATGGTTAAAGAGTTACGAAAATAACGAGTGGATCCTGAACTACTTGAATGATTTTGAGCAATATGACTTTTTGTTTACCAAATGGACCAACTGCAATTCTCATTTGTTGGATTAAAGACAACTTCTTTTTATAGAAAAGTACGAGTGCAAGGCTAACCTTTTTTTTATAGAATAAGGGTGACAAACGAGCACACAGTCCACTTAATGTTAAGTGGTTGCTGTGGCCCATAGACATCTACATCTATCTTCGTTTGCGAATTAAAATGCAGATGCATTGTCACCCGTGAGGACTATGGTAGAATGCCTCTTTTCCAGTAAAAAGGGTCTCCGGTTCTCTACACTCACCATACGAAACACAGCAGCATTAAGATGCTATTTCACGCAAGTATTCTGTGAGAACGTGGTCCTTCCCAGGTCGAGCCGACCCATTCGTGCTACAACTATACTATTAATATAGCTGCAGCATGGCTCTACTACGTATAAAACCTGATAGTATTACCATCACCCATTAACAACCACAATACTTGCAATTGACGGCTCCGTGGCGCAGTGGGTTAGCAATGAGTTGCTGCGCTGGGGACAGCGGGTTCGAATCCCGTACGGAACAAGTATTTGTATGGCCTACAAATAATTGTTCCGGGTCTGGATGTTTGTCCTTGTGCAATTTGTGTTTGTAAACTGCCTCCACGATACAGGAGAAAATTCTAGTGTGCAGTAACGTTTTTAAAATAAAAAAAATCCTATTGCAGGTGCGTTTTTTAAAAAATAAGTGTGACAAACGAGCACACAGTCCACCTGACGGTAAGTGGACGCTGTGGCCCATAGACGTCTTCATCCCTTTTCATATGTTAGTAGTATAGTTGTAGCACGAATGGGTCGGCTCAACTGGGAAAGGACCACGCTCTCACAGAATACCAGCGTAAAATAGCAGCTTAACTGCTGTGTTTCGTATGGTGAGTATAGAGAACCGGATACCCTTTTTACTGGAAAAGAGGCATTCCATCTAAGTCATCATGGGTGACAACGCATCTGCATTTTGATTTGCAAACGAGGATAGATGTAGATATCTGTGGGCCACAGCGACCACTTACCATCAGGTGGACTGTGTACTCGTTTGTCACCCTATCCTATAAAAAAATGCGGTTATAGGATGATAAATTGTTCGATAAGGGAAAGATGTGGTATGCAAGATGACCTTGTGATATGCATGATCATTAAGAAAATAATACTTCGGTGTTTTGGTCATGTAGAATAATATCAAGGTCAATAATGAATGAAGAAAAGTGATAAAATAATTTATGTTGCAGAAGTGAATAACAGAGTCGGTAACGGACGCCATAGACGGAAGTTTATCGACCAAATATATTGAGTACGGGCCAAATTAGGAGCAGCATTAACCGACGAGCATGGATGCGTAAGTATATGGACGTGAATGAGGCGAGTGAGGTGTGTCAGAATCATGCCAAATAAATTTCTGTCGTCGCTGCCTACCCCTCTGGGTGACAGGTGTGAGTATTTACGGTAACAACATGTATTTTATTTACTTTACTTTTATTATTTAATGATTACTTAAGTGGAACGCGGGAAACTAAATAATAAATTCATATAGTTTTGAGCATCTATTTAAAATGAATGAGGGCTAATAATCTTTCACTCACCAGGTGTCGCTAGTTGCGACTGAGGTAAAGTTTTTTGTTACACAATGTCAGTTAATTGAGAAATTAGTTTTATGAAAATAGTTTATCATTATCTAAAATATTATATTAATACACAACACAATGCGTCAGTGGTTTGATTTTTAATTTTTTGCACTTTATAACTCTTTTTTTAAAAAATCGGCTTTTAGTTATATTTTATAGTTTGGTTTATTTATTTCTAATGTAATTAATATAAAATATAACTAATAATACAGGAACAAACCTTAAAGATTACATTTTCCTAAGAAATTATCATCCCCGCTATGAAATCTGTCAGATATTTTACCTCACTGTAAAGTGGCGCCGCCCTAGTGGCAGAAAAAGTCGTGGAGGCCCTCATTGTATCAGCAAATACGATTATACACAATTTTACCTGGCGCTTGATCATATCGTTATCCTAATCAATGGTTCGTGAATTCGCAGCCAAAACAACACGTGGGAGTATCTGTGAAATAATTTATAATTTTCGTCTATACTTAAATCTAAAGTTTTTATTATAGAATAAGGATGACAAACGTGCCCATAGTCCACCTGATGGTCAGTGGATGCTGTGGACCATAAGCACATATCCACGATTAACGCTCATACTGCAGATAAGGTGTCACTCCTGAGGACTAAAATGGAATGCCTTGTTTCAAGTAAAAAGGGTATCTGGTTCTCTACACTTACAATTAGAAACACAGCAGCATGAAAATGCTAATTTACGCCGATAATCTGTGTATATATTTGCAATATTATTATCTTAGTAATATTATTAATTTAACTTCTCAGATAATCAGGCTTCCTAACAATATTTTTTTTCTGTGCTGAACACGTGGTAATTAGGTATAAAATATTGTGTTGTTGTTTACCTATCGTTTTCTAGCGAGTTATGCAATCTGGAAGTAGCATAACTCGCTAGAAAAGGATATATCATAACAACCTGTTGATCCCAAAATATCCTGTCTAAGTTTTTGATATTAGATTACTCGTAAACATGATAATTGCAAGTAGCCATAATTTTACAATAACATGTTGACCACGAATTGTGCCGATTAAACGATTTGTACGTGGTAGAGCCATGCTGCAGCTATATTAGTAGTATAGTTGTAGCACGAATGGGTCGGCTCGACCGGGGAAGGAACACGCTCTCACAGAATACCAGCGTCGAATAGCAGTTTTACACTGCTGTGTTTCGTATGGTGAGTGTAGAGAACCGGAGACCCTTTTTACTGGAAAAGAGGCATTCCATCTTAGTCCTCACGGGTGGCAACGCATCTGCATTTTGATTCGAAAACGAAGATAAATGTAGATGTATATGGGCCACAGCAACCACTTACCATCGGGTGGACTGTGTGCCCGTTTGTCACCCTATCCTATAAAAAAAAACTTTTTATATTAGACTAGCTGTTCCCCGCGACTTCGCCCGCGCGTAATTTATTACGATTGGATTTCATGGGTTTGCGCGGAACCCTAATTATTTTTTAAAATAAAACTAAAACTTCTTATAACATCAGCTATCTGCCAGTGAAAGTCCGGTCAAAATCGGTCCAGCCGTTTCGGAGATTAACCAGAACAAACAGACAGACAGAAAGCTGACAGACAAAAATTTTAAAAATCGTGATTTTGTTATAAGTACCGTATATACTTTTATATGCATATAGTAAAAAGCTGTTATTTCGACATTACTAATAGACACTTCAATTTTATTTATTTGTATAGATTACTGAAAACATTTTATGACGTGTTACGTTACAGAAGACTTTGACCATCCTATAAAAGCCGTTGCACTTAAAATTACATTTATTATAGTTCTCCTCGTAGGTATGTGTAATCACTTTAGTTTTAATTCGTTATTGTAATGAAATAGTAATAAATGTCATCAATACAATATTCAGTTGCTTTTTAAAAGCTCCAGCACCGCTCCCAACACTAACAAGCGTAAAATATTGGTGTTATTGTTCTATGTCGATTTAAGTTTTAAAACTATTAAGTCAATAATTATATATATGACAATGAAATTATATTTGTTTTACAGAAGAGGGCCATATGAAGAATATATTAAAACCTAAATAGTCGCTCCTGCAAAACTTTATAGAAAATAATATATTAACTTTGGCCTTTCTATAAATTTACGAAAATGTAATGTATACAAAAATAAATGTAGTTTTACAAAAATAAATGATATTGATTCTGTAAATACTAGGAACAGACACAAGTAAATAGTACCAGTTACTCGACTCAACAAAATTCCAGAAAATATACAAAATTGGAACTGCTCAAAGTTCAAAAAACTTTATTGAACTAAGTTGGTATAAAAATAGTTAAGTTAAGGTTAAGGAATTTATATACGGTAATAACCCGTGGGATTAAAGTGATCGCTAACAAGCTATTTCTAAGTTGTTTTGTGTTGGTAATTTTGCAACATACATGATAGTAATAATATGTTTTTTTTTAATTCCCGTTGGGTTTCATGCTGGTTCTTCCCAGAACAGAGGTGTATTTTTCCGAAACAGTGGGAAAAAAACAAACAGTGGCTTTCAATAAGTATTATTTTTAACCTATATTGAATAAAAAAGTTTCTGTTTCTGTTTCTGTTTCTGTTACTATGCATTAAAGAGTATCACGGCGGTACGAGTTACAACTTTCAGACAGCTCAGTGGCACAGTGGTCAAGCAAGTAGCGAATTTGAGTTTTGTTACGTTACAAGTGTTTTTTTTTTGTATGGGCTACAAGTAATTGTTTTGATTTAGATATATTCATTCATTAAATACCGTTACAGTTACAGCATATTATAGTCCACTGCTGAACATAGACCTCCCCCAATAGATTGCCTTACAGGGGGAATATTTGCCATAGTTGTCACGCTTGGCAGGCGGGTTGGCAAGCGCAGTTTATTCATATCTCCTGATTTGTTTCCCTCTGTTGCCTATTACAACAACCACGGGACGATATGGGGTAGTGGATAATTTTACACCGCCACTACACGGTACATTCATTAAATACAGCCTAAAAAATTTCCATTACTGAACATAGATATAACCTATAGGATGTTTTGTATTGAATTGAACTGCTATAGTTATAGTATTCGATTTACCATAGCTAGCACGATGCGCACGCGGTTTGGCAATAGCAGTTTTTCTACCGACTTCAAAAATGAGACGGTACTCAATTCGACTCTATGCTTTTTTATAGGAGAGGGGGCAAACGAGCATGCGGCTCACCTGATGGAAAGTGACTACCGCCGCCCATGAACAACTGCAACACCAGGGGAATCGCAGATGCGTTGCCGGCCTTTTAAAAGGAGTAGGCTCTTTTCTTGAAGGTCCCTAAGTCGTATCGGTCCGGAAAAATGGCTGGTGGTAATCGATTCCACAAGGAAGTTGTGCGAGGAAGAAAACTTCTTCTAAATCGCACACTGGTGGACCGCCAATCATCCAGATGGTATGGATGGTATCGCGAGTTTTTTCGCGATGTGCGATGGTGAAATTGGGTGGCTGGAATTAGTCCGAACAATTCTTCAGAGCACTCCCCTTGATAGAAGCGATAAAATACGCAAAGAGATGCAACATCTCTACGCAGTGCCAATGAGTCACGCCGATCGGAAAGAACTTGGTGTGCCGGTATGAAATACTGTCCCGCTCTGCTGAGCACGCAAAGCTTTTTAGAGGCTAATTCGGCCTTCTCTTCCAAGTGACCACGAAACTGCACGTCACTTGATATGTCGACACCAAGGATCCCGATACTGGCTGAGGCAACAAGGAGAGTGCCTTGAAACTGAGGAGATACGACAAAGGGTTTCTTTTTAGCGGTAAACGCGCAAACTTGTGTCTTCTGGGGATTGAACTGGACTAGATTTAGTCGACCCCAGTCTGAGACTTTGTTCAACAAAGTCTCGACTTCAGACACAAGTTTGTTCCGGTAATCGGCGACGTTTTCCCGAGAAATATTGGCACGGCCGGTGTATAAAGCATCACCAGTGCTGTCGTCCGCATAGCAATTAATGTTACTGGTTTGCAACATATCATTCATATGCAGAAGAAACAGCGTTGGTGATAGCATGCAGCCTTGTGGAACACCAGCGTTAATGGACTTGTAATCGGAGCATGCACCGTCGACTACGACCTTGATGCTCCGATCTGCAAGAAAACTGGTGATCCAATTGTACAAATTCTCGGGAAGCCCATAGGAAGGGAGCTTCGAAAGAAGCGCTTTGTGCCAAACCCGATCGAAGGCCTTCGCTATGTCCAAACTAACGGCCAACGCCTCCCCCTTGGACTCCACTGCCTCCGCCCATCTATGAGTTAGGTAACCTAAAAGATCACCAGCTGAGCAACCGCGACGGAAACCGTACTGGCGGTCACTAATCAGCTGGTGACCCTCAAGGTACCGCATGAGCTGGCTGTAAATAATGGTTTCCCTTACTTTGGAAAACAAGGAGGTGATAGCAATAGGCCTGTAGTTGGACGGATCTGAGCGGTCGCCTTTTTTAGGGATCGGGTGCACCAAAGCTGTCTTCCATGAGTTCGGGATTACGCCAATAGAGTAGGAGTACGGGAAAAGACGCGTTAAAACCGGTGGCAACTCCGGAGCACACGTCTTCAGCACAATAGGTGGGACTCCATCAGGCCCACTCGACTTATTGACGTCAAGGGAGAGGAGCGCTTTACGCACCGAGCGCTGTGTAAACAGCACTTCCTGCATGGAGCACTCATACCGCGGGATGGTCGGCGGTGTGTTCCCCCCGTCATCTAGATTCGAGTTGGAAGCAAAAAGAGAGCCTAGCAGATCGGTTTTTTCTTTTGCGTCATGGGCCAGTGAGTCGTCCGCCCTGCAGAGATGGCTGACAGAAGTTCCCTTGGACAGCCTTGGCGAGAGACCAGAATGCACGTGTTCCCGAAGGGAGGCGAACTAGTTTCTAGCCAATTCTACCGATGTGCTCTGACTTTGCCTTGGCAAGGACACTTTTGAAGGACCTGGAGGCGGAATTATACTTATTTTTAAGAGCGCTGGTATTTATATCCCGGGACGTTGATGCGTCGGCCCAGGTTCGGTATTACTCCTGCTAATAGCTTGATGCAATTTTGCAGCAGTGACCAAACCATGGCTGATTTCTGCCTCCGATAGGCACCACAGATGATGGAATAAATAATTCCATTCCCTGAAGTACCACATCAGCGACAGAATCAGCAACAACGTTGGGATCTTGCGGCGCGAAGCAAACCCGCCCCCAAGGGTAGGATGCAAAAAAAGACCGCATCCCGTCCCAATCGGCCAACCTATAGTGCCAAACACGGCGGTAAGCTGCAGATCGCAATTGCGATTGGAGCGTAAGTGGCACCGTACTCCGGATCAGACAATGGTCCGAAGAGCCCAGAGGGGCATCGACGGAGACCTGATATCCGTCCGGATGAGAGGTCAGCAGAAGGTCCAACAGGGAAGGTACATGATCCTCCACATCTGGGATCCACGTAGGCGAAGTAACCAGTTGTGTCAGACCATGTGCCAAGGCAAAGTCATAAACAGATCTCCCCGCATGATCGGTTAAGCGTGAACCGAGCCATTCATGCGTGGCGTGGTGGGCGTTAAAATCGCCAAGAACCACGATCTCTGCGGATGGGACCTGTTGTAGCACGGAGTCTGCAGACATTTGGACGTAGTCGATGAGTCGGTCTGTGTCAGCATTACCGCAATGGGACCTATAAAGGCACCCGTAGACGCGGGGATGTTTGTCGCTGTCTACGCGTAGCCATAGGATGGACAGGTCCTTACCTTCAAGACTGCCGAGGCGTCGAAAACAGATGTCCTCTCTGACGTACACGCAAACTTCAGCCCGGGGCACAAACGAGTGTTCTAATTTGTACCCTGGGTATGTGAGATACGAAGTATCAGCCGGAGAGGACACCTATGTCTCGGTCAGAAAGAGCAAGGCCAGCTTAGCTATCTCCAGATGGTAGTGGACGGCGTTAAGGTTTGAATGAAGTCCCCTGATATGCAGAAATCCACGGAAAGCGTGGCAGGGGTTGCCTTTGTCTTTTTGCTTGTCCGCTTGCCCCGAGCAGGTTTCGTCTTGAGCGGAGTTACGCCCCCCCCCCCCCAGAATACGCGGGGCAGCCTGTGCACCCACGCCCAGGAGTGGAGTAGTTTGGTCGTGGATGCTCAGCGAGGGATTTTCCAGGGGTGCTTGTACCCTCCTGGGGTAGTTTTCTGTTCAATTTCACTACCATGTTGATTGGGGGAGGGGGGGGAATTGGGCCTCGCAACTCATTGCAAAGCCACTACGCCACGGAGCCGTCAAAGAGTTTATATCCCCGAAACTCTTCACTGCTGCATTGGAAGACGTTTTTACTCTACTGGACTGGAAAGGATACAGTATTAACGTCAGTGGCGAAAACCTTATGGCAGAATAGCTAGAAGACCTACGCACTATGCTCAATGACCTCAATAGTGCCTCCCAACGTATATATAGGTCTTAAGATGAACATGGAGAAAACAAAAGTCATTTGTAACGTCCATGTCACACCTATCCAAGTATTTGTTGGTAGCACTAAGCTCGAAGTTGTTGATGTTTACCTGGGACAAATAGTCCGCGACTAGGTAAGTCCAACTTCGACCGAGACGTATTCAACTCAGCGGGAGATTAGGACACATCTTCTCGTCAAGCATACCCCAAAACCTATAGATGTGAGACGTAGCCCTTCACTACTGACAGTATGAGGAAGCTCGAAGTCGCTCAGCAAGCTATGGAGAGTGCTATGCTCGGGGTTTCTCTGCGTGATAGACTTATAAATGAGAATATCCGCAGTAGAACTAGAGTGACCGACATAGCCCAACGGATTAGTAAGCTGAAGTGACAATAGGCCGGCCATATAGCTCGAAGAACCGACAACCGATGTGGAAGAAAGGTTCTCTGGTGACAGTCTCGTGCCGGCAGATGAATTATAGAGCGTTCCTCCACTAGATGGAGTGACAACTTGATAATACATGTAGGAAGTCAATGGATTCAGGTGGCTCGGGACCGTGATTTGTTGTGCTTGGAGGAGGTCTATGTTTATTTTTATAGAATTAGGGTGCCAAACAAGCACACAGTCCATCTTATGGTAAGTGGTTGCTGCGTCCCATAAACATCTACATCTATCCTCTATTACAAATCAAAATGTAGATGCGTTGTCACCCGTGAGGACTAAGATGGAATGCCTCATTTCCAGTAAAAAGGGCCTCCGGCCACCTGCTCTTACCAAGCGGAACGCAGAGGTAAACCTCTACTTCACGCCGGTATGCTGTGAGGTCGTGGTACCACCCCGGTTCAAGCCGGCCCATCCGTGCGACAGCAGAAGCTGCCGCGTGTCTCTACCACTGTTAAAACCTCTACCGCTGTATGCTGTTTATGTGTGTTACATCATAACTTTTTACTTTGTGAACCGATTTCGGTGATTCTTTGTTTATTTGAAAGCTGCTACTTCTCATGTGATCCCATATAAATTTGATCAAGGTCTGACCAATAATTTTTGAGCTATTCTTAATAATTTATATTTTAGTTGTTCAATTTTTTAATATTATTTTTTTTTTATTATTTTAAGTTGTTATCAGAATGATGCTGCTACATCTGTCTTCTGTACAAGAATGTGCTCTTTTGCATTTTATGTATGTAACACACTTCCACGATACAGGAGATTATCGTAATGTGGGAAGTAACATTTCACTAAATACTATTGGCGATTTTTAATATGAAAATGCTAAAAAATAATTTCTATACCAAGAACTGGCTACTTTCAGTGATCGTCATTTAAAGTACCTCTATACTATCTACCATTCAACTTGTATAATAGTTTGTCAGGAAATGAATATTATCAAAGTTTTCAGAAGGATGGCACAGACTATGATATAATTGGTACATTTAAACTTTCAATAGAATTAACTTTGATTTAGTTCCGTACTTGACTACTAGTGTCGAAGTTTCCTTCATGTCTTTGCGGTAATTTTATTTAGCGTAAAATGGCTCTGAAGTCCTGTTTATTTCTGTGTATGAATAACAAGTGAATATGTAAGTGTGATTGTGTGTACACGTGTCTTTCAAATACTGTTACACCAAAAGCTATAAAGAACATACTTATGAAATAATCGTTTTCTAAAACTATCTAGTTTGAATAAAGCTCATTAGACCAACTTGAAATCAATATGATGTCTAGTTTAAAGTTTCATACTTTCATCACCAACATCATCATTACAGCCCTTCACAAGTCCACTGCTGAACATAGGCCTCCCCCAAGAAAAGCCACGAAGCACGGTCCTGAGCCACTTGCATCCATCGACTTCCTGCATGTCTCACCAGGTCGTCACTCCATGTAGTGGGGGGTCACCCTACACTTGGCCTACCGGTACGAGTCTGCCGCTCGAGAACCTTTCTTCCCCATCGGTTGTCGGTTCTTCGAGCTATGTGGCCGGCTCACTGCCACTTCAGCTTACTAATCCGTTGGCCTCTGTCCATGTCGGTTACTCTGGTTCTACTGCGGATATCCTCTAAGTTTATCACGCAGAGATACCCCGAGCATAGCCCTCTCCATAGCTCGCTGAGCGACTTTGAGCTTCCTCATACGGCCAGCAGTGAAGGACCACGTCTCAGATCCGTAAGTCATCACTGGCAACACGCACTGTTTGTACAATTTCGTTTTCAGGTTTTGAGGTATATCTTTTGAGAAGATGTGTCGTAGTTTCCCGAACGCTGCCCAGCCGAGTTGAATCCGTCAACTGACCTCTTGGTCGAATTTGGACTTACCTAGTCGGACTATTTGTCCCAGGTAAACATACTCGTCAAAAACTTCGAGCTTAGTGCTCCCAACAACTACCGGCATAGGTGTGACATGGACGTTAAACACGATTTTTGTTTTGTCCATGTTCATCTTAAGACCTATCCGTTGGGAAACACTATTGAGGTCATTGAGCATAATGCTTAGGTCCTCCAGCGATTCTGCCATAAGGTCTATATCGTCGGCAAATTGAAGGTGAGGTAAGGTTTCATACTTTACCAATTCGTAATGCCGGCAGTGCACTGACCTCTGTATATGGACTGGCTATACACTGTAACATAATGAGGCGATTTGATTTTCGCTATTTTGGCGCTTACGGCAGAAGTGAACGTCTACAGAACTAATAATAGAGATAAGACAGTGTGACAAATATATTGATAAAAAATCTGTACCTAGGCTTACGTGTAACGTCCATTCCATTTTTATATCATATTAATATAATGCCATAAAATAAATAAATGTATCAATGAGGGCATCCACGACTTTTTCTGCCACCAGGGCGGCGCCACTTTAGAGTGAGGTAAAATATTTGACAGATTTCATAGCGGGGACAATAATTTCTTAGGAAAATGTAATATTTAAGGTTTCTTGCTGTATTATTAGTTATATTTTATATTAATTACGTTGGAAATGAATTAACCAAACTATAAATATTACTAAAAGACGACTTTTTAAAAAAAAGAGTTATATTGTGCAATAAATTAAAAATCAAACCACTGACACATTGTGTTGTGTATTAATATAATACTCTAGAATATGATAAACTATTATTTAAAACTAATTTATCAATTAACTGACACTGTGTAAAAAAACCTTTACCTCAGTCACACTTAGCGACATCTGGTGAGTGGAAAATTATTAGCCCTCATTAATACCTAGGCCTTAGACTCAAGCTTTATGCCTCATATTAAACCAAGATCGATTATGCATTGGTCTATCTACGGTTTTATTTGTAAGTACTGAAGGAATTTTGTTCCGGGTTACATTGGGTATGTTGGTTCATTCCTGAGGCTTAAATATTCAATTAGTACTGGAAAATATTCAACTAGAGTAAGTAATTATACAATTTTGTAATAAATATCACATTATACCAAATCAATAGTACGGCTTTCAAAAAGATAAATCTAAAAGTTTGGTGATTTTCTCACTCATAAAAGTAGTATTGTCAAATATAAATAACAATTAGTTTACCACAGGACTATTTTTGACCTATCTTATACTTTTGACCTAGTTTCACATGACCTATTGTTACAGAAGTTAGAAAAGATTAGAGGACCTACACTTCAGTGGATATCATCATATCTCTATAATATGCAACAATGCGTCATTATATTTAAACAGATTTAACAAATTTACAACGTCTTGTAAACACAAAGTCATTATCAGGCAACCTTTCTACACTTGGCTATGGCCCTTGAGTTTGGGGGAAAATAAGGAGAGGAAAAATTTAAAAAACATTTGAAATAATAAGCTAATAATTTTATACTTACTGCTACTGGTATAATCACAAAATATTGTGCGTATGTGCACTTTATCAAAGTGGTCCGTGTCTCATTTTTAATATAACCGTCGTCTGTGAAGTGTTTTGAACAAAGATAATAATTTTGTTTCGGACGGCAATTCACAATTTTTATGATTTTAGCGATAGTTTTAGTTTTGGGTCAGTTAAAAACCTGTTAATTAATAAACATTTGGTGATTATCTGTTGTCGGCGACTTTGGTTGTTAACAGATATGGGTTGAAAAGAAAGTCGATAAGTATTATAGACAAGGAACTCGACAATCCCATTGAAATTTATTGTTTATCAAAACTCATTAATATAAAGTCAAAGATGTTGGTAATTACGATATTAAGATAAGTAATCAATTTTAAGTACCTATATTATCAAATAGTTTTATTTTTTTTAATATAAGATTTAGAGAGAGATTATAGAGTAATTAATTCTTAGAGCAATGTATACGCTATTACAAGTCCGCTAGTCCCAGAAAATATACAAGTTATTTCTATATTGCCAAGTTTAAATATTTTATTAAACAAAAACTGTATAAAAGGAGTTATTATAATATTAATGAATACATGGTTGATAATAAACCTTGGGTATGAGGTGGTCGCTCCCAAGCTGTTTCTAAAATAAATTTTGTAAATGGATGTACAATCATGTAAAATTTACTTTAAAAAAAAGTCCCACTAGGTTTCTTGCTGGTTCTTCCCAGAGGTTTTTTTCGAAACAGTGGTAAAGTAAAACATGGTTTTCAATAAGAATTACAATGTGATCTATACTAAATAAACATATTCTATTCTTTTCTTTTCTATTCTATAATAAGCAAAAACAAAAGAACACGCGGGAGTGTCATGGAACACTTGGTTGAAACGAAGTTCCTTTCGTAGTATATTATTATTGATAAACGTATTATATTATTGATTAACAAATATAAATAAATGAATTACTACCGTCTATTACAATGAAGCGTCATATAAAGTAATATTTCTTTCATGGCAAGATAAGAAAAAGTGCGAGGGAGATGGATATTATTCTATCTCGCTCACACTATAGAAAGGGGGTCGTGACGGAAAAATCTTACACCTTTTCTCGCCTAGCCCCCATCCGTCAATTCGTACCGTGCAACTTGGTTTCAAAATTTTGCATACGACTTAGAAATATTCGTTTTAAAAAAATTCTTATCATAGATATAATTAGTTCTTTGTGCTATCTCACTGATTCTTTATACCCTTTGATAGGGTATCTACTATAATATATTATATAAAATACTTATACCAATTCGAAGCGCCCTCATTATCCGTACCGGGAACTAAAATTGACATAATATGCCAAAGTCTATTGCATAGATTACTGTATATATACTGTATTATTTAAATCGTATCCCTATAGTTTAAACATTCAAAATGTTTAAACTAAAAATGAAAGTATTTTATGTGGATGGATTATGTTTGATTTTAGTTACATAATAATAATTATTTTTAGTAATAATGTAAAACTCGTTACCAAAAGGAAAGTGGGATAACATTTCACAAGTGAATTTGCAGCTAATATTAAGCAAATTAAAACTATTTCAATAATGGTACTTAAATTGTTACTAATCTTAATATCGTAATTACATGTTTTTCTTTATGTTACTGAGTTTTGATAAACAATAGAATTCTGTAGGGTTGTCTAGTTCCTTGTCTATAATACTTATCGATGTTCTTTTCTATCCATATCTGTTCGCAACCAAAGTCGCCGACAACAGATAATTATCAAATGTTTATTAATTAACAGGTTTTTAACTGACCCTAAACTAAAACTATCGCTAAAAATCATAATAATTGTGGATTGGCGTCCGAAACAAAATTATTATCTTTGTTCAAAACAATTCACAGACGACTGTTATGACGGGGGGGAGTTGTATCCGCGGCTTGGTAACCCATAGAAAACGTAGGGCGGCTCATATGGCTGACCCGAAGTGAAGGGCTGGCCCAAGGTGGCCACTCTGAGTGCGCTTGTCGAGCCCTTGGATGTGTGTTAGTAAGCTGCGGCTAGAGGAGAGTCCTTCTTTATATTGCTGCAGCCGAGGTGAAGTCGCAAGGAAAAAGAATTAACGTTATGATGATGATAAATGACGTTAACTTCTGCTGTCACCGCCAAAATGGCAAAAATCAAATCTCCTCATTATGTCTCGGTATACAGCCAGTCCATATATAGAGACCAATGAACTTCTATTAAAATTGCGAAACCGCATGAATTGTCGAAAAATCGACTATGTAATTGGTTATTTAATATTTTATTTAAAAAAAACAATTGATTTGTTCTATATGAAACGACATTACACTATACACAGACAAAATTACTTTTTGGCAATATTATAACCTCGTTTTTAAATAAATGCTTTATCTTGCACACACAAATTTGAAAATGTCTGAGTCGCAATTTGTTATTAAGAAAAAAAACTGTAACACTTTTTCCAAGAAATCCATCATGAACTCAATTTACACAAAATTTTAGTCAGAGTATTTAAATTGCAATAAATACATTGCGTTCTCAATGTCGTTGTGTACGATTAACGACGAACTAAGTCGACATATAAGTAATGACAATTAACATTTTTGCAAAAGTGGTATTAGTTAAGTAATTTCCAAGGTAGCTAGTTAATTTGCGACGATAAAGAGGACTTCTACAATTTACGTGATACGAAAGAAGACAATAAATGTATAGTTGCGGTATACGAATACTACTACTTACTACCCCATGTGATGCCGTGGATGTCGTAAGAGGCGACGGAGGAAAACAAAATCAAAAGATGGTCAGCGTTGTCTTCCTTATAACGACTGAAAATAAAAAAATAATTTAAAATATTCAAACTTATGGCATAGTATGGTAACCGAACGAATCAGATCATATTGAGCAAACTTCTGCGCCTCAAGAAAATAGCGTTACAACAACAAATGATTATATTTCTTTTGTTTTTTGCGTCACGCAATCACGTTGACACTGTTGGTTCAACCAAGCCTTTCTAAACAGAAGTTTGTTCGAATATTTCATTCAATATTTTTGTCATAAAAAATTCCAACATCATTCATGGAATAAATGCGTTTATACGAGCACAAGTTATACCTAAGCTGTAACCATGGCCTAATTTGATAGTTATGTTACATGTTTTTTTTTATAAAATCAGCCGTGGACTATTTAATGGCTAATTAATAAAATGAATTGAACATTGTAGCTCTAAATATTATAATATTAATAAAATAAGTAAAATATCGTATAGCCACTGTTTATCGTTCCATAAATAAATCTCACTTATGAACAGCTTCCCGTTACTGTTATAAATTAATAATGGTGGACCAGGTTAGATTAGATGGATAATCGTTCGAGCAATTTCTCACTGAAAATTAAATACTGTCCTTATCCAATTAATATTAAAAAAAAGTTAAAGTTATACGCAATGTGCACTTCAGGGCTCTAAAACACTTTAAATATTTCTTCATATATATATACTATATGAAGAAATATTTATATACACTACAAACATTTCTTTCTTTTTATCTAATAACAACAGTTTTTCGGTTTGGAAATGTCTACTTTTTTAAATTATTTTAGAGAGATTTATAGTCTATAATATATTATAGTATAAATATTTATTTTAACAGTGGTAGAGCCACGCGGCAACTTTTGCTGTCGCACGGATGGGCCGGCTCGAACCGGGGTGGTACCACGACCTCACAGAATACCAGCGTGAAGTAGCAGGTTTACCTCTGCGTTTCGCTTGGTGAGTGCAGGTGGCCGGAGGCCCTTTTTACTGGAAATGAGGCATTCCATCTTAGTCCTCATTGGTGACAACGCATCTACATTTTGAATTGTAATAGAGGATAGATGTAGATGTCTATGGTCCGCAGCGGCCACTTACCATCAGGTGGACTGTGTGCTCGTTTTTCACCCTTATCCTATAAAAAAAAATCTTTGTATTATGTATTTTTCAATAAAATAAAAAGTAAATTATGTATTCATCTTATTTGTATTGTCTAAAGCAGTATCTTATTCTTTATTATTAATATATATTATTTAATATATACCCCGTGTAGTGGCGATTAAGAATATCCACTACCCCATATCTTCCCGTGGGTGTCGTAAAAGGCAACAAAGGGAAACAGGCAGGAGATGAACAGCAGCATCTTCCTGGTAATGGCAAAAATACAATAAAAAAACTGCGGTTGCCAACCCGCTCGCCAAGCGTGGCAACTATGGCAATATACCCCCCATGATGAAAGTTACGAAGAGATGGCCCCCAGTCCCCGGCAGCCCCGCTATTCCTGGCTACGGTGGCGACCATGGTAACGGCGGGGCAGGAGGTGCTAAGAATCTCCGGTGGAGGTTCGGTTGCCACCTACGACGACTCGACCTGGCAACATACAACGCACGCACCCTGAGGACTGACGAGAAGATTATGGAGCTGGAAGAAGGGATAGACAAGTTACGCTGGCATATTATAGGATTATCCGAAGTCCGAAGAGAGGGGAAGGACACGGTAATCCTCGAATCCGGCAACTTGCTCTATTACCGGGAGGGCGACCATCTGTCCCAAGGAGGTGTCGGATTTATCGTCCACAAGTCTCTCGTTAACAACGTTGTAAAGATTGAGAGTGTGTCGACGAGGGTTGCGTACCTTATACTCAGAATCACCAAACGGTATTCGCTGAAGGTCATACAGGTTTACGCACCAACCTCGGCACACCCCGATGAGGAGGTCGAGGAAATGTATGAGGATTTCTCTAGAGCCATGCATTCCTACAAAACCCAATATACGGTGTTAATGGGAGACTTCAATGCAAAACTAGGCATAAGAGAGAACGGTGAGCTGAAAGTGGGAAAATTTGGAATAGGGCAACGGAACCCAAGGGGCCAGCAGCTGGCCGACTTCATGGAGAAAGAGGAACTCTTTATGATGAACTCTTTCTTCCAGAAGCGGCCCCACAGGAAGTGGACCTGATCAAGCCCCGACGGTTCGACAAAAAATGAGATTGACTTCATTATGACGACCAGACGACAACTGTTCAGTGATGTCTCAGTGATCGCGAGGGTGAAAACTGGCAGCGATCACCGAATGGTTAGAGGCACACTGAACCTAAACGTTAAGTTGGAGAGGTCTCGTCTAATGCAGTCAACGCTCCGTCCCCCTCGTGCTCTAATCCAAAGACCCGAAACCTTTCAGCTCGAGTTACAAAACCGCTTTCAGTGCCTAGAAGACTGCAATGAAATGGACGATTTGAATGACAAGCTCGTGGAAACTGTCCATGCGGTCGGAGCTAAGTTCTGCAAGACCCGCCGCAGAAGAACACAAAAACTCTCCGATAACACTCTTAATCTCATGGCTGTTAGACGGGAGATGAAGCTACATTCTTCAACAGATTTGACAGCATACAGGCAACTGAACAGACAGATCTCCAAATGCATGCGGCGGGACTTACGCAACTTCAATACAGCTCGTATTGAAGAAGCGATCGAGCGGAACCAAGGCTCCAAAGTCTTTGCCAGAGATCTGTCTGCCAGAGAGTGCCAACTGTCAAAGCTGAAGACCGAGTGTGGCAGCATCGTTTCCGGGACACCTGAGATTTTCAGTGAGATTGAGAGGTTCTATGGGCAGCTGTACACGCCATCGTTAGAGTCGCACGCAAGTGTGAGTAACGATCCAAGAGCGAGTCTTGTCCGACATTATTCCGATGATATACCGGACGTCAGTCTGAGTGAGATTAGAATGGCCTCCAGCATCTTTAATTCGGCAAGGCCCCAGTCGAGGATGGAATTACAGCGGAGCTTGTGAAAGCGGGTGGAAAACCGGTACTTGAAGTCCTTCAGAGGCTCTTTAATTCCATCCTCCATGGTGGCATTACACCGGAGGCGTGGAGCAGAAGTGCGGTGATCTTGTTTTTCGAGAAAGGCGACAACGCTCTCTTGAAGAATTACAGACCGATTTCCCTTCTGAGCTGCGTCTACGTGCTGTTTTCGAGAGTCATTACAAATCGTCTCGCGCGCAGACTTGACGACTTCCAGCCTCCCGAACAACCCGGTTTCCGAAAAGGCTTTAGCACCATAGATCACATACATACCCTTCGGCAAATTGTACAGAAGTCTGAGGAGTACAATTTGCCACTATGTCTGGCGTATGTGGACTATGAGAAAGCCTTTAATTCCGTCGAAATTTGGACGGTGCTGCAGTCCCTTCAGCGGTGCCATTTGACTGTCGGTATATCGAAGTGTTGAAGTGCTTGTATAGTAGGGCTACGATGGATATCCGAGTACAGAACCAGAGTACGAATATCCTATCCAATTGCAGAGAGCTGTAAGACAGGGTGACGTCATATCCCCGAAACTCTTCACCGCTGCATTGGAAGACGTTTTCAAGCTTCTGGACTGGAAAGGATACGTTATCAACATCAATGGCGAGTACATCACTCACCTTCGATTTGCCGACGATATAGTCCTTATAGCAGAATCGCTGGAGGACCTAAGCACTATGCTCAATGACCTCAATAGTGTTTCCCAACGGATAGGTCTTAGGATGAACATGGACAAAACAAAGATTATGTTTAATTTCCATGTCACACCTATGCCGGTAGTTGTTGGGAACACTAAGCTCGAAGTTGTTGACGAGTATGTTTACCTGGGACAAAAAGTCCGACTACGTAAGTCCAACTTCGACCGAGAGGTCAATCGAAGGATTCAACTCGGTTGGGCAGCGTTCGGGAAATTACGGCACATCTTCTCGTCAGGTATACCTCAAAACTTGAAAACGAGACTGTACACCCTGTGCGTGTTGCCAGTGATGACATACGGAACTGAGACGTGGTCCTTCACTGCTGGCCGGATGAGGAAGCTCAAGGTCACTCAACGAGCTATGGAGAGGGCTATGCTCGGAGTTTCTCTGCGTGATAAACTCAGAAATGAGGATATCCGCAGTAGAACCAGAGTGACCAACATAGCCCAACGGATTAGTAAGCTGTAGTGGCAATAGGCCGGCCATATAGCTCGAAGAACCAACAACCGATGGGGAAGAAAGGTTCTCGAGGGGCAGCCTCGTACCGGCAGGCGAAGTGTAGGGCGTCCCCCCACTAGATGGAGTGACGACCTGGTAAGATATGCAGGAAGTCGATGGATGCAGGTGGCTCAGGACCGTCCTTTGTGGCATTCTTTGGGGGAGGCCTATGTTCAGCAGTGAAATTGTGAAGGGCTATAATGATGATGATGATGATGATAATTTAATATTTATGTAGGAGAAAGGGGTCAGCCATGCTAATTAACAAGTCAGGAATTACAAAATAATATTTAGTTTCATTCTCTTTTTTTTTTCAAGAACCGTTTATGCTAGTCTGTAGTTACCGTTAGGTTGGTTCAGAAAGTAGTCAGGTTCTTAAAAAAGTCAAGATTTATAGTAAATTATTTTATTATTTATCTTACTTCCGCACATGTATAAAGTAAGTTTCAAGGAAGGGGATCACTGGCCTGATGTAGGGAGGCAAAGTCCAAGTGCTGTTCCTTCAGGGTCGTAGACAGCCATCTAGCAGAAGGAGCTGATGATACTCAAGCCCAACGGTGATGATGGCCGTTGGTAGGATGGTAGACCAACACTCCGTTAGCTCGCGGCACGATAAGAAAGTAGGCCTTAAGTTTTTTTACAGTATAGGGTGACAAACGAGCACACAGTCCACCTGATGGTAAGTGGTTTCTGTGGCCCATAGAAATCTACATTTATCTTCGTTTTCGAATCAAATTGCAGATGCGTTGCCACCCGTGAGGACTACGATGGGATGCCTCGTTTCCAGTAAAAAGGGTCTCCAGTTCTCTACACTCACCATACGAAACACAGCAGTGTTAAGCTGCTATTTGATGCTGGTATTCTGTGAGAGCGTTGTCCTTCCCCGGTCGAGCCGACCCATTCGTGCTACAACCATACTATTACATACTACTAATACAGCTGCAGCATGGCTCTACCACGTAGGTGGTAGATGGATCCGATAATTCCAGACGGAGCCTCTTAAAATGATAATCTAATTATTGATAATCAGTGTTTCCACCTCTTACATTAATTACCCATCGACATCGATTGTCCTTACTTGAAATGAAATTGTCAATGTCTTGCTGCGGTATGAGGTCCCATGTTCTTTGCAGGTGTTCGTAAAGTGGTTGTGCCGGGAAATCTCTCTAAGCTTTTCTTTGTAGCATTTATCAGGTATGCTCGATAGGATTTAAGTTGGGCGACTGTGCAGGCCAATCCAATACTTGAATATCGTGGTCTCGGAGAGCGGCCGACACCAGCCGCGCCGTATGGGAAGGAGAATTAACGTGCATGAGTTTAAATTCCTGGCCTCTTTGGATTCTGTGTGGGACAGTAACAGGCTCTACTACCTGCTCGTGGTATTTTGTGTAGTCAAGCATGACAGCTCGTTTGGATCCAAGGCAGCAGCCTTGGATCCAAACGAGCTGGATTCATCCGCCAAGATGAATTCCTGCTCACACCATGATTGTTCCACCTTGGTATGCGTGGACTTCCTGAGGGTGCCATAGACAGCTAACTCTCCATGGAGTTCTCCAAACGCGTGTTCTTCGTGAATCTGGATGAAACCCAACACATCGGTGAATAGCACCAAAGACCATTGTTCCTCACTCCATGATAAATTCTTTCGAGCCCACGAAAGCCGCCGACCGTGATTACCATGTCGCAATGCTGGAACACGTAGTGGTCTTCGACTATGAAGATCAACTTCAAAACCCTCCTTCGCACGGTTTGGTTGCAGTTACCAGCAGCTGGTGGTCCTCCTGGAGCTATTGTAGTAGTTGCATCGCTGTGATATTGTCTTCTGGCGGTCATTTGGAGAAATCGATCCTGTCTCTTCGTAGTAACACGATATCTACCCGTGTACCGTTCAGCCACATCCACAGTACGTGATGAATGCGATAACGTGACTACAATCTTGATATCACGTTTTGGTTGGTGTGTCGGGCCTCAGCAACGACGCGTTGAATAGCACCATTTCCTAACATGCCCACGGATCGTAACATTTCATCTCGACTTAAATGACGACGTGACATGACTCTTTAAAGCTCACGCGGCAATTTCACTTAAAAAAGGAAAACAATCTAGTTACTTTTCATTAATTAATATCAGTAGAACAATTTTAATTTTCTTTTAGGTAACCAATTACTAACAATTTTTCCGCTGTATATTATTTTTTTTGTTTTATTATTTACATTTTTAAATTTAAACTATAAAGTCGTAAATAACTTAAGATTAAGGTATCCCTAGATTATGTTGATGTGTGTAGTACCCCTATAGTAAGGATAAAGTAAGACTTTTCAGAAATTGAGGATTATCCACTTAACCCTGAAAATAAACCGAATGAAACTAACTGCCAGCAAAAGGCAGATAATTGAAAATTAATCAGATGGAAGAGGATGAAAACTAATTTTAAAGGATATGACTATTGACGGCTTGTTGATAAATGGCTTGTTTACTTCAACCTCATAGTTTCGAGTAACTAACCCTTAAACTAATTAAATTATCTGACACGAAACAATATCACTATATTAAATGAAGTTAGTGATCTAGAGTATACGTATTTATTAGTGGTTACAATTAAGTTATAAAATTGACTAAGATTAGCAACTCTGTAAAGGTTTATCTTAGAAATACAAAAAGGAAAGGATAGAATGCAGAGGTAAAAATGCAAAGGTAAAGACGTTTCCATGTTCTTTTATGTATTGATTACGTAATAAGATAATATGGTAGAAAACAAACAGGAATAACTTGTTCTATTCGATAATTTGAATTTATGACCATTGCAGGAAAAGGGGCAACTATTGTTCAAGGTGTTCAGCATGGGCAGCAGTATAGCAGAACCGTTTAGCAACTTCGCTAGCGTGATTTAGGAACTTCTGTTAATATACAGTGAGTGTTTGTCGCCCGATGAGGACACCGCCATAAATTAAGAGGTTTTGTTGATGCATGGTTTACGGGGCAGAATTTTAATCGACAAAAATTATACGAAGATTCTGCACACTATTACTATTAATTCATTTTCACTAATCCATTTTATATAAAAAGGGTATTTCAGTAAATTTTATAGTAATTACGGCAGTATCAAGGACCATATATACTATCCCGTCACCGTTTTAGCTGTTTTTACGGGGTATTCCCAGTAGTCTTACCAAGTAGTCTTACCAGTAAAACTACTGGGAATTTTCTTCCCAGTAGTCTTACTGGTAAGACTAACGGGAATTTCCTAATGAGAACTTCCCAATAGTCTTACTAGTAAGTCTATTGGGAATCTTCGTGGCGTGTTGTTTTCCCAGTAGTCTTACCAAATAATCATATTAGTAAAACTACTAAGAATATCTTTACCAAGTAGGCAGACCATACGCGAAAGAAAATTCTCAGTGGTCTTACTCTACAAAATACATGGAAATTTTTATCAAGTACTTTAGTTGGTTTACTCCTGAATTAGGTAAAGTAACTTTATTTTGTTATTAAAAAACATGTTTTCTTATTGCTTTAGTTATTAAATGCTACGATTATTGTTATATTTTGTGGATTTTTATCTTATGTTCATAGATTTAAAGTATAGCACTGCAGATTTCTCATTAGGAAATTCCCGTTAGTCTTACCAGTAAGACTACTGGGAAGAAAATTCCCAGTAGTCTTACTGGTAAGACTACTTGGTAAGACTACGGGAATACCCTAACAAGTTAAAAAAATTATGTTTCAGTGATTAAACGGAAAAATTAAAACATTCTATCGTTAATAAGGTAATTGGTTAATCTGCGAGATAATTATGACAACTGATAAAAGAGCAAGGATAAAAGAAGTACGTGTAAAAAATTCCGCCATATAGGTCCACGTAAACTATCCGGCATTACGCTTTGTTAGAATCTTACGATTTACATTAGGTAAGATGAGGTCATGGATTCTCTTATATTGCCACCGAGTAATTCACAACGCAGTGACTTTCTTTGCTTCAATTTTGCAGCAGATATCTATGAGCTGCAGCAACGCCTCACTATCAAATGTACAAGTTATGTGTCACGTCAAAGCAAATGTCTATTTGTGAATATACTTGTGTATGGAGTATAAATTCTAACATAATTATAATTGACAAGGCCATCACCTACATTAATTAAATAACGCAATATTACATTATGTTGTAAAAGCTAGATGACTGAAATGCGAATAATGAGATAGATGTGTAGGGTGGCGAAATTGGATAAAATCAAAAATGAATTTATCAGAGGCAGTTTCAAAGTGGCCCTATATATGGAAAAGCTGAGAAACGAACATATTATGTGGAAGGAAGCAAGTTATATAACAAGAAGAATGTTGAATAGGAAATCGGATGAATGTTAGAGTAGAGGGAGGCTTAATAAACTTGGATGTACTTTGTTAGGGATGATATGCATAACAAAGGAGTGAGTGAGGAGAAAACGGCTAATAGAGGAAAGTGGGATACATCAGTATGTATCCCTTACCACAAATAATTTGGGATAAGGACAGGAAGAAGATGTTTTAAAAGACAGACAAATAGAAATAGTCAATAGTTAATAGTCTGCGCTTTGAGGATTCCGTTCACTATATTCTTAAGCCATTAACTCGTAATTCACCTTCTGATATTTAACTAGACATATGGAAAAAATTGTGACAATAAACATAAAGGCACAGGTAATAAACACAAATATTCTATAAGGAACTGATGTATTTTTAAATTAGCCGTAATAGTTTAGAAACTAAGCGCTCGCTGTTAAATTTCTTATTATGCGAGCAAACTGGGTTCCAACCCCGCCAATACCACTGAAATAATTGCAATTTATAACGTGCGCAGGAGTGAAAAAAAGGAACAAAGAGACATCGGAAAACCTGCATGTCTGAAAACTACTGTGAAGTCTAGGTGTTAAGACTGTGGATGTGTATTACCCTTCCATGCATTACAGCCTGTAATAGGTCTCCCCTCGAGAATTTTGCCATAATTGCCATTCTTGGCCGGCGGGTTTGTATCCACAATTTTTTTAGTTGTTTTAAGGAAGATGCTGTTGCTCATCTCCTGTTTCAGTTTCCCTCTATCGTCTCTTACGACGCCACGGGATGGTATGTTGACGAGATTGATATAAATAATAATTTTTAACAGTGGTAGAGCCACGCGGCAGCTTTTGCTGTCGCACGGATGGGCCGGCTCGAACCGGGGTGGTACCACGACCTCACAGAATACCAGCGTGAAGTAGAGGTTTACCTCTGCGTTTCGCTTGGTGAGTGCAGGTGGCCGGAGGCCCTTTTTACTGGAAATGAGGCATTCCATCTTAGTCCTCACGGGTGACAACGCATCTACATTTTGAATTGTAATAGAGGATAGATGTAGATGTCTATGGGCCGCAGCAACCACTTACCATCAGGTGGACTGTGTGCTCGTTTGTCACCCTTATCCTATAAAAAAAAAAAAAAAAAAACCTGCGATTGACAACTTGCTTGCCAAGAGTGTCAACTAAGGCAAAATCACCCAATGATGCAATCTATGGGGGAGGCCTATGTTCACCAAGGGATTTTTATAGGCTGTAATGGAAGAAGTGAATGAATAAGTGTATACCATATAAACTCAGCCGTATCGATATCTATGATTGGTTCCTACCTACATTTATGAAGCTCGATGAATTTTCTTTAACATTCTATAACAATCTGTCCACGCTTGTTAAAGCAATGTACGGTTGGCAGAATCACATTTTTTCAATGATTTTAAAAGGAAGGATACGCCCATCTAAACATTTTACTTATACCTTATTCATACGAGCAAAAGTAGCACCATTTCTCATAACACATACGAACTACATGAGTTACCGTTAGCTATCGCGTTGCATTAGTGGACAAAGTAACCAGGGCTGGAGTTCGAAGTATAATAATTATTCATAGGGTGTAGTATGTAGTATCGTAATAAATAAAATAAATAATAAATAAAAATACACTTATTTGTCAATAATACTATTTCATAAATTAGTGGAGAAACAACCCCAGAGAGTAATTAAGTTCCTCATGTTGGTACTTTCACCCTTACCTTGATGCTGAACTTTTATACTGTACCACGCCACTATACAGCTAATATGGTTGTTAGACGGGATATGAAACTGCAGTCTTCAGTAGATTTGACAGCATACAGGCAACTGAACTGACAGATTTCCAAATGCATGCGGCGGGACATTCGTATTGAAGATGTGATCGAGCGGAACCAGGGCTCCAAAGTCTTTGCTAGAGATCTGTCTGCCAGAAAGAATCAACTGTCGAAGCTGAAGACCGAGTGTGGCAGCGTCGTTTCCGTGACAACTGAGATTTTGAGTGAGATTGAGAGGTTCTATAGGCAGCTGTACTCATCATCGTTGGAGCCACACGCAAGTGTGAGAAACAACCCAAGAGCGAGTCTTATCCGACACTATTCCGATGATATCCTGGACGTCAATCTGAGCGAGATTAGAATGGCTCTCCAGCACCTTAAAAACGGCAAGTCCCCAGGCAAGGATGGCATTACAGTGAAGCTTCTGAAAACGGGTGGAAAACCAGTACTTGAAGTCCTTCAGAAGCTCTTTAATTCCGTCCTCCATGGTGGTGTAATGACACCGGAGGCGTGGAGCAGAAGTGCGGTGGTCTTCTTCTTCAAGAAAGGTGATAACGCTCTCTTGAAGAGCTACAGACCGATTTTCATTCATTTGTCATTATTTGTCATTACGAATCGTCTCGCGCGCGCAGACTTGACGACTTCCAGCCTCCCGAACAAACCGGTTTTCGAAAAGGCTTCAGCACCATAGACCACATACATACCCTTCAGTAAATTGTACAGAAGTCCGAGGAGTACAATTTGCCACTATGTCTGGCGTATGTGGACTATGAGAAAGCCTTTGATTCCGTCGAAATTTAGGCGGTGCTGCAGTCCCTTCAGAGGTGCCAAGTTGACTGTCGTGTCGTGTCGTAGTGCTGATGTGCTTGTAGAGTAGGGCTACGATGGCAACCCGAGTATAGAACCAGAGTACGAAACCCATCCAATTGCAGAGATGTGTATGACAGGGTGACGTCATATCCCCGAAACACTTCATCGCTGCATTGGAAGACGTTTTCAAGCTTCTGGACTGGAAAGGATACGGTATTAATATCAAGGGCGAGTATATCACTCACCTTCGATTTGCCGACGATATAGTCCTTATGGCAGAATCGCTGGAGGGCCTAAACACTATGCTCAATGACCTAAATAGTGTCTCCCAACGGATAGGTCTTAAGATGAACATGAACAAAACAAAGATCATGTTTAATGTCCATGTCACACATATGCCGGTAATTGTTGGGAACACTAAGGTCCAAGTTGTTAACGAGTACCTGGGACAAATAGTCCGACTAGGTAAGTCCAACTTCGACCGAGAGGTCAATCGACGGATTCAACTCGGTTGGGCAGCGTTCGGGAAATTACGGCACATCTTCTCTTCAGGTATACCTCAAAACTTGAAAACGAGACTGTACACCTAGTGCGTGTTACCAGTGATGACATACGGAACTGAGACGTGGTCCTTCACTGCTGGCCAGATGAGGAAGCTCAAGATCGCTCAGCAAGCTATGGAGAGGTCTATGCTCACAGTTTCTCTGCGTGATAAACTTAGAAATGAGGATATTCGCAGTAGAATCAGAGTGACCGACATAGCCCAACGGATTAGTAAGCTGAAGTGGCAATGGGCCGGCCATATAGCTCGAAGAACCGACAACCGATGGGGAAGAAAGGTTCTCGAGTGGCGGCCTCGTACCGGCGAACGAAGTGTAGGGCGTCCCCCTACTAAATGGAGTGACGACCTGGTAAGATATGTAGGAAGTCGATGGATGCAGGTGGCTCAGAACCGTGCTTTGTGGCATTCCTTGGGGGAGGTCTATGTTCAGCAGTGGACTTGTGAAGTGCTGTAATGATGATGATGTCACTATACTACGCGAAAATATCATAATTTTATCTTCAGGTCGACTTATATTACCGGTCCTTTTACTTTTAATTATTTATCTAGAATTTCTATATGTTCGGCAGCTTGTTTGTTTTACTATCCCGGTCGTTCTGACAGAGACGATATCATGTTCATACCATTATTTTAGAATTTGCTATGAACATAATAACGCAATGCAATGTTATTTCAATTCAAAATAAAAACGCTGAAAAATGAAATGTATAGTAGATACGCTAGACACGTGACACAAAAACCCCGGCGCATGGGAAAAAAACATTAAACGTCAAAAGTGGTATAATTTTGGAGAAATAATAAGTAAAATTTTATTTT
This sequence comes from Parnassius glacialis, assembly GCA_033319125.1. Classification (NCBI taxonomy): domain Eukaryota; kingdom Metazoa; phylum Arthropoda; class Insecta; order Lepidoptera; family Papilionidae; genus Parnassius; species Parnassius glacialis. Next base: position 39,549,957 of record JAVANC010000021.1, on the reverse strand, counting down.
CGATGTACTATTTTTTAAGGGTCTGAATCCAACCCTGGCGTAAATTAAAGTCGCGTTGGTCTTAAACTCTCATATTTTAGGGCCAACTCATTTGTGCTATTTAGTTGCGCGGTTGACCCAGTCCTTAGAGTCATTCGGGGTAACTGAGCGCAGTGGGTAAGTGAGCGCAGTGAGTGTATCTCCCGAACGGGGAACGGGGGGGAGGTTTTTGTTTAGGTCGAAAAGTGACGCCAGAGTGCCCTTGCTAGACGCGGCTTGTATCTGTGGCGGAGGTTAACGAATAACTTTTTTTTTCATTAAAAACAGTATATGGTGTATAAATTCGTAGGTTTTTGTTTAATGGAAAACAATGTATCATCGATGTTATCGATTTTACAACGGTAAGTTGTATTTTCTTTGAATAATAATATGTTTACGCTACATTTATATAAAAAAATCATGTTATATTTGTATTCAATTTATTTTATGAGCTTTCATTTGCAATTTGGTGTCCTGGGGTAAGTGTGCGCGGGTAAGTGTGTGCATGCGTACACTTGCCCCTTCGGTGTTATTTTCGTTCGTATATTATTTTTATCAAAAAGTAGGGTTTACTAACACTCTTTAATTTTATTTTTCAGTGTCTCATCACCATGCCGCGAAATTATATAAGAAAAAGATCCGAACTTGCATCGGTAACTGAAGAATAAAGCTAAAGCTAAAGCTCTAAAGCACTCATTGAGCATTAGCAAATGAGCTGCTGCACGTGCCATTGGTATTAGTGAGTCTTGTATTCGAAATCGACATAAGAAAGTCTTCTATGGCCTTGACCTCTACAACAGTACTTACTTTTGTCCTCTATGTAAGCAAAAATATACAGAGCCAAATACTGAAGCATGGAGTCAGTGCATGTATTGCAAAGACTGGTGACATGAGGATATCATCTGAAAGGATGCACTGCATAATATGAGAGAGGTGTTTTTGTTTGTGATAGTTATATTGACGATTTATAAATTAATATTGTTTCTAATGCATTAGACAATCCTAACTAAAATATGTTGATCTCTAAATATTGATAATTAAAAATTTCTATAATTTAATTTTAATTGTAATCCAAATGTTAAGTTTATTTTATTTTAAGAGAAAATTGTTATTTTTATGCGAACACTGACAACTAATAAACATATTTTGTGTGGCATTACAATAAAGAACCTTTATTCTTGAATATTGTGTATATACCATACGCGTATACTTACCCCATACGGGTGCGCACAGTTACCCGCATCGTGGGTCAAGTGAGCGCATTCCGATTTTATGTAAATAAATGCTTACAGAAAAATAACCACCAAGTTTTCTATTCTTGTTTTTATGTCAATTTAGAGGCTACTAAATGGTTTATCTCAGAGCCGTCTTTCATATTCCTAACTCTTTTATTTTATGCGTAGTGAACTAATATTTACCAAAGTGCGCACACTTGACCCGAATGACTCTACGCTATTAATATATAAGTGTATGCATTTTTATTTCAAATTGAGTTTTACAATTTTCAAAAAAATTAAAGTCATTCAAAGTTAAAAAAAATATTCTAATCTGGTCTGTTTAAAGCTCCAGGTTCGCGAAAACAAGACTTTTTTGAAACCTTCCGGAAACCCTAGGGCAAGAATTTTTTTGCCATTAAATTGACAGAATTATTACAATGGCATTTAATGTAAATGTCATGTTTACTATTCCTTTACAACTTAAAATAAAATCAATGCAATGTCAAATGTCCATTTTTTTAAACGCCCGTTATAACAATAGCCAGGAAATTGCAAGTGCAGAGTAGTTATTTCCACAGATCATTATCTTCAATACATAGGCTGCACTAAAAGTATCGGGAATGGAATATTTCCACTGTTCCTGTCATATTAAAATATTTTTAATTGAAAACTCCTTGATTTTAAAAACCGAATACCATTTATTTTTTTTTAAAAGATTCTCGGTCTTGTCACAACGTTTTATCAAACTTGTTTAGTCCTTGAGAAAATGGAATTGACTCGAGAAAATTCAAGAGCGATGATTTATTATGACTTTCGAAGTGGTTTAACACAAAAACTCCGTGTTGACCGGATGATTTCTGCATTTGGTGATGAAGCCCCATCCAAAACCGCATCATCCTCCATCACGACAATGCGAGTTCTCACACCGCACACAGAACAAAAGAGTTTTTAGAGCAAGAAAACATAGAATTATTAGACCATCCGCCGTACAGCCCCGACCTAAGCCCTAATGATTTCTATACTTTCCCTAAAATAAAAAATAAATTGCGTGGACAGAGATTTTCATCACCTGAAGAAGCTGTGGACGCCTACAAAACGGCCATTTTGGAGACCCCAACTTCCGAATGGAATGGTTGCTTCAATGATTGGTTCCATCGTATGGAAAAATGTTTCAAATTTCGCGGAGAATACTTCGAAAAGCAATAAATACATTTTTAAATAGTAATGTTGTGTCACTTCCTTGATTCCCGATATTTTCAGTGCCGCCCTCGTATATTTATCTATTTTATAGTATACGTACTATTATTCCTATAAATAATTGATGTTATTTTGTTTTATAGACGCCGCCTACGAACCTCGGGCAATTAAAAAATACTCTTATATACTACATAATAATAATAACTGTTCTAATTACTATTCATAGTAGTTTGATGGTTGTATATGTACTATAGTTTTGCACAGTTTATGGTAAAATTTAAGATTATTGTAAAATAATTAGTTGCTCATATGTATAGTGCCGAATAAAATAATTATTTTATTTATTATATATATTTTATAATTAAGATAATTATTTTATTCGGCATTAATAATAAATAATATTGTAATTATTACATGAGTTGAAAATCTTTACGGTGTTATCCTTACTTTTATTGATTGTTGTTAGTATTAAACAAATTAATATCATTGGAAGCACAATTTTTTTTATTCTTATCTAAGTTTTATTTGAACTAGAGCCGCGTACAAAATGACGTTTTATTCGTAATAAGAGTGGGTGACAAACGAGCCCACAGTACATCTGATGGTAAGTGGAAACTGTGGCCCATAGACATCTACATTGTGTCCTAGATTAAAAATCAAAATGCTAACGAAGCGCTTAATTGCAATATAAACTACTATATATATATATATATATATATATATATATATATATATATATATATATATATATAGTTATTTATATATATATATATATATATATATATATATATATATATATATATAAATAACCTTTAACGAGCCTAGGTAATCTTAAATCACTTGATTTAGTGCTTCAAAAATTACCTAGGCTGTACACGACCATAGTCGAATGGCAAATTCGAACCCACAACCTTTCGGGTCCACGGTCCGCACCCTGCTATTGTCGCTTTATGCTGCACAATACTTGTTAAATATTAAATTAAACAGAAGCTAGTAGTCAAATGTAAAATTTCTGTAATCACCACGTTTGGCTGGCGGATTACCACCGAACGCAGAAGTGGACGTATCGCAAAACCAACGGCACAGCTCCTCGTCACTAGTCTACATATATATAAGTTGTAAAAGAAATAATTATCCCACCGTTTCATGAAAATGCCAATCGGCGTAATAATCCATGAAATCATGGTTTTTATATTTAGTTGCCTTTGACGACACCTACCTTTAATGACACCCGTAGGGAAACATTCGGCGATGGATAACGTCGCTACCATACGAATTTATGAACAACGATTATCATTAGTTATATATTTTATAATTAGATATAAGAAACGAGCACACAGTTCACCTGATGGTAAGTGGATGCTATGTGTACCATTATCCTCAATTAAGAATCAAAATGCAGATGCGTTGTCACCACTGAGGACTAACATGGAATGTCTCGTTTCCAGTAAAATTCATCTCCGGTTATTTTCACTCATCATAAGAAACACAGTGGCATTGAACTGTAATTTTACGCTGGTATTCTGTGAGAGCGTGGTCCTTCTCCAGTCGAGTCGATCCATTCGTGCTTTAATCATAATATAGCTGCAGTGTGACTCTACCACGTGAAATAAATTTATATTTAAATGTTGTGGCCAGTTGGTTGAATTATCATAAAAAATATTAAGTAAATCCCATAACAGAAACATTTTTTGACTTACTTCGCCACTACATTATGACCAGAAACACAAACTTTCAATATTGAATGTCGTAAACTATTGATAACGAGACATCTGTACCCAAATAAAGCAAGGCCCTACACAGATTTAAACAATCGTACTGATGAAAGTAAGATACAGATAAGCGTATTAACATTTTAAATTCCATAAACAACAATGAAATTGGTTTGTTATCAACAAAAATGAATATATCAATAATGAATAAATTAACTGAGTAAATACTAAAAATACCGTAAACACTTTCTTGTCGAATACACTTAATAAGGACTCTTATCGTGCAGATAAATAACAGCTGTATGTTCCAAGGAGTGCGAGTAATAAATATTTAATTGGTAATTAAGTAAATGACTCTACGCTGACAGTGCACTATGAAATATAATTACTTACAGAATGAAATATCTTCTTTGCTTATCTCCTTGAGTAATGAATTTAGGCGAAGGTGAAGCTTGTCTGCTTATTAATTCGTTTTCGATAAAAGTTTTCTCTTTTCCATATGTTAAATCGACACTTTTCATTTAATTAAACTAAATTTTAAACTAGTCGTTACCGCAGTGACGCGATTCGGAACGGTCAAACGTTTAATTCACGTCGCTTTTACACATTTTCAAGTTTTTCTTGTCGTTTTAAGATTTCGCGATCGCGGAATGATGACGAAGGCGACAGGGTCACAAGCACCCACAGCGGAGTTCAGTTAGCAAGTGAAAAGTACAAGAAGCGTTCCCGCCTTTACTATCACAGAGTTGTAGCATCCTGAACTGTACAGGAAATTCAGAACGAGATGGAAAATCAATTCATATCCTTAACTGATTTTAAGAATTTAAAAGTGTAAAATAGTAAGTAAAGACAAGAAATATTTAATATTATAAAAATTAAATTTACTGTTTATCCCACAGCGGAGCCTGGGCATAGGTTTCCTCTTATTTTTGACGGTGGGTTGAGGGTGATGATGAGGTTCTTATTTTACGTAAAATGAGTATAAAAACATCATAATATTTTTTTAAATGACTGACTAAAACAGGTCTTCATATAGAAGAGATTCCAAGTGCGAAGTAGTCGGGGGACTATTTTTTTTTAATTTCTAATAACATTTCCATATTTTGATTACCTCCATGTTTTATTCGTATCAACTGATTTCCGTAAATCAAATATACTGCAAACTACTGAGCACATATGTGCCCTATCTTCTTTGTCAGTAAAGTTAACTGGCCAACATATTTGCTACAAAACAAATATTTTGTTTAGGGTGTTTGATTGTAATGCCCTAAATTTTCGTTATTGTTTGGTTGGATTTCGATCTCCTGTATTTGAGTCGTAACTTTCGCATTAAAATTAATATCATATTAGAACTAAGACGTTGTTTTTTAAAATCAGTTGCTCATTTAATTTCCCGACGTTAGTTTTTTGTCTGTACTGGTGTTTGATCGCAATACTCGACATTTGGTTGTTATTTTTGACTATGGAAAATTATAACTTGTAATCCGTCGAAGCGCCAGTGATGCGTGGACGACACGCGATATTACCGACTTATGGTTTGATTGCTTCTGTTCTAGCTGGTTGAAATTAAATAAAAATAATAATTTATTAACTAAATTTTAAACACAATATAAAAAAACTATATAATACAGAAAAACTAAAACTAAAAATTTAAATTGTCGAACAGTCCTACTCCCCGTCCGCCAAGAACGCTGCCTGCGTATCCTCGCTGAATGACTGGGTATACTTACCCTTTGAGTGGGAAAACAACCACCACTCTTATCACCAGCAGCGACAACCATACAGCTCCTTTAGGAACTTCACCGCACGTGGACTCGACGGACCGATAGTCTCTACAGCAAATGGTACAAATATGTAGTCATATCTCAAAGACCCATATTTGCGTCACTTACTTAATTCAGCTACCTCTGATGCCGCTCCGACTCTAAACGGGATACCCTTGAGATGCAAAGTTGCCAAAGTCTCTATGCAAGTAGCATCCCACAGTAGGACTTTAATTCCCTCCCAAGGGACCAAAGTCATACCGTCGGGTCCCTGCCATCGTCTCTAAATATCCCGCAAGACTCCAAAACCGAGGGAACATTTATTTAAACTAAATTATGTAAAGATATTTATCAGTAAAAGCTCCAGACGGAATTATCGGTCACGGCGGCCAGTCTCAACGGAGACTAGATATCTGCGCTGGTCACGATTATAGTGTTCGAGTGTATGCGGAAGCACAGCACTCTCTATTCCATCGCTCACATAGTCTGACAGGACGATAATCCGACACGAACGGAAAGAGATCAGGCGCTGGACCAACTCTTTTACGTGTTTTCCAAGGCACAGAAAAACTGTCTTTGGCCTGACCAGGGATACAACTCTAGGACCTCAAGATCCCTAGACTAACGAAGCAGTCAAACACATAGTATATAAAAGTATTGAAGCCCCAACTTCTGAAGTTATTATACGGAAATTATTTTTTTCATTTTGAATCTTTGAAGTCAGCTTTTACTTTTATTAATAACTAGCTGTTTCCCGCGTTATCGCTCACGTGTAATTTAGGGTTTTAATTTTTTTGTGCAGAATCCTAATTATTTTTCTAAAATTGAAGTATCCTTAGTTTATCCCTATAACATCAGCTGTCTGCCAGTGAAAGTCCCGTCGAAATCGGTCCAGCCGTTTCGGAGATCAGCGGGAACAAACAGACAGACAGACAAAAATTTTACAATATATATATATATATATATATATATATATATATATATATATATATATATATATATATATATATATATATATAAATTTCACAGTGCGCGAGTAAACCGGGGTCAACTGATTGCAATTTAAAGTGCTGATTCACCACGTGCTTGATTTTGAAGGAAAACATCGTGAGGAAACCTGCATGTCTGAGAAATAAAAATAAAACATCTCAGAAGAGAGGCCCAGAAATGGTACGTATATTAGGCTGTAACTTTAACTTTAACTGTATACATGCAAAAAAATAACTTACAGTCGAATTGAAAACCTTCTCTTTTTTGAAGCCGGCTAAAAGAAGCTACTTGTGACTTGTGACTCAACAACAATTGCAAATTTATTAATCTTGAATAATTCATCGATTCCGTCCATAATATTTCTATCGACGATGAACTTTCAAAATGGCATAGGTGCATTTAGAATCACTTCACAATATACTTAGTCCTCACAGGTGACAACGCATCTGTATTTTAATTCGCAAACGAAGATAGATCTAGGTGTTCTATGGGCCACGGCAACCACTTACCATCAGGTGAACTGTGTGCTCGTTTGTCACCCTTATTCTATAAAAAAAATGTATCGGCCAATGCTAATGCTTCAATTAGTTATATACATAATAATATTAAAATAACTGTCTGAATATTGCCTGCTGCCCATCTCCTGGTTTATTTCCCTCTGTCACCTCTTACGACATCTACGTTATGATATTCTATACACCGCGCATACGTGATGTAGATATATACACATATAAAATTAGGCATTTACGTTATATGAAGTAAATTAATGTCAAATTTATTTGTGTGGAGATGTGACTATGATTCTCTGGAATAAATATCTGTTTAGGACAAATGAAGCGAGTGATGTGGCCTTGAATGAATCCTTTGTTGAATACGTAGATTTGATTTCTCAAAACACCTCATATTATTTAGCTGCATGTAAACGTTTTGTTTGCGTTCACTGGTTGTACGTGCGGCAATCAAGATTGGCCTAAATGTAACTATATTAGCGACAATATGTCCGTATTGATCGTTCATTTAGTACGTTACGACGTGTAAACACATGGAATCGTCAACGATGAGTCGTGAGGCTAAAGGGTCTGCTGTTAAACAATTTTGAACAACAACCTAGGTGCCTCAAGTTTTCATTTACATAATCCATTAATAAAAAATACATTAACATTTAATAAATATTTAGTATTTTACATTAACATTACAATTAATACAAATTATCATGGCATTTTAATTACTTGTTACAGCAATTTCATGTTATTTTCTGTCAATATTATATTATTCACAGACGTTTCCCACAAATGCAAAACCGCAAAGTAAGAACCATTGTTATACAGATTTAAATCAAACATCATCAAAGGATAAAATTTTGAAAAAATGGAATTGTACATTACGTTGGGGTGTTATCCTTAAGGCAAACTAGTCACAAGTCTAGGGGCGCATGATAAATAAGCGACCAAGTGCGAGTCGGACTCGCCCATGAAGGGTTCCGTAGCAGCAAGTAACATAATTTACGACTTATGACGTTTAAAAAAAAACTACTTACTAGATCTCATTCAAACCAATTTTCGGTGGAAGCTTACATGGTAATGTACATCATATATTTTTTTTTAGTTTTATCATCCTCTTATTTTAGAAGTTACAGGGGGGGACACATATTTTACCACTTTGGAAGTATCTCTCGCGCAAACTATTCAGTTTAGAAAAAAATGATATAAGGAACCTCAATATCATTTTTGAAGACCCATCCATAGATACCCCACATGTATGAGTTTGATGGAAAAAAACTTTTTTTAATTTCAGTTCTAAGTATGGGGAACCCCCAAAATCTATTGTACTTTTTCTATTTTTGTGTGAAAATCTTAATGCAGTTCACAGAATACATCTACCTACCAAGTTTCAACAGCATAGTTCTTATAGTTTCAGAAAAAAAAAGTGGCTGTGACATACGGACGGACAGACAGACAGACATGACTAATCCCCTATGGGTTCCGTTTTTTGCTATTCGGCTACAGAACCCTAAAAAGGAGCGCGTGTGGAAGTTTTAAATGAAAAAATTCGTCTGTTTGATTACTCTTAAGTCACCCTTACACTCTCATCATATTTTTCATAAAGGGTGCTCATATCCTAATTATTACAAATAATATACAAATAAACTACATTATAAATTATAGTATATAGTTTATTTGCAAAATGAGTAGTTACAATTTGTAATATATGACCGCTAGAGGGACGCGGCGGCCATGAGGTGCTAGACTAAGGCATTTAATCCGCCTGTGTATATTATGTTTACGTGACAAAGCCACACAGTATGTTTGTTGTAGCTGATGTCTACGGGCCACAACATCCATTACATCATATAATCTGGTAAATACATCCATACAATCAGGTGGTTTATGTGCTCATTTGTCACCCTTATTCTTTAAAATAAATTATGAACATAAAGTTCAAGAGATTTTATCGGAATTAAATAAAAACGAAAACTCAATTTTCTGATAAGAATGGAAAACAACAAATCAGTACATATTTATTATGAATTTATTCTGTATTTTAATAGAAAACATAATTTTTTTTTTATAGGATAAGAGTGACAAACGAGCACACAGTCCACCTGATGGTAAGTGGTTGCTGCGGCCCATAGACATCTACATCTATCCTCGTTTGCGAATCAAAATGCAGATGCGTTGTCACCCGTGAGGACTAAGTTGGAATGCCTCATTTCCAGTAAAAAGGGCCTCCGGCCACCTGCACTCACCAAGCGAAACGCAGAGGTAAACCTCTACTTCACGCTGGTATTCTGTGAGGTCGTGGCACCACCCCGGTTCGAGCCGGCCCATCCGTGCGACAGCAAAAGCTACCGCGTGGCTCTACCACTGTTCCTTATCTTATTCTTCTGAAATAGATATGAGATTGCAAGATCCGCTTAGTTTTTGTTACATAAATCGTCAAAGCATGCAGTATTACTTTAAAAAATAAAGTAAAAGTTACAGCCTATATACGTCCCACTGCTGGGCACAGGCATCCTCAAATTTTTTTGAGAGGGTTTTAGGGCAAGGAAATGTCCGCCGCGCTGCCCCAATGCGTGTTGGCGATCTTCACATGTCTTTTAAATATTATTTTTCTATTATATCTCAGACATGCAGGTTTCCTCACGATGTTTTCCTTCACCGCCGAGCACGTTGTAAATCAGCACTTAAAATTGCAATTAACAATTTCATTGGTGCCGACGGGGATCGAACCCGGGTTGCTCGCGTACTGTGAAGCTTACAGTACCATCTGAGCTACCACGGCGCAGATGGTTAGCCATAGTATCGCTATGTTTTATCTTTTTAAGAAAATGCAGCTGAAATCTAGAAAATTGTTGAAAAATATAAAATATTGTAATATGTAAACCGTTACCATTAGGGTATATTGAAAAGCCACAGATGAACTTAGGTCTCCCATTGGGGAGAGATTGCTTATTGCAATTGTTTGCAATAGTTGCCACGCTTGCAGGCGGGTTATTTTTATTGTTATTAGAAGACACTGCTCCCCATCTCCTGACTCATTTCTCTCTGTCTCCTCTTACGATACCCACGGAATGATGTGGATAGTAGATTCTTACACCGCCACTACACGGTAAGTATTCTTTGGGATGATGTCACTACCGTTCCATGATATGTACACATTCGATATTAGTTATGACAAGCACTGTGCATTTTTTTTTGGCGAATGTAAGTTTTGTAAAAGAAGACATAATACGAACTTTCTTAAAAATATTTCGAGGGTACAGAAGACGCGTTGTTTACGGTGGCTTTTCAGTGTCTCATTTGTAGCGATGGATTAGATCTTGGATTGTTATCTAATATAACTAATAAGTTGCCGGAAGAAGTGTTGGTCGCAGAAAAAAGTCACGGCTATGTAACATCCTTAAGTCTCCTGGTCAGAAGAGGATCGACTCTAACCACTACAAGACCGGAATCTATCATACCAAACCCCTTTGGTAAAGTTCGTTCACTGGTATGTAGAAACTTCACTAATTAACACGCTCAGCTTTGGAAAAATCTAGTAGACTGTCGACAAGCTAGGGAGCCTCTACCAGAAATGAACAGTCGCTTAACCAAGGTTCTAATGAGATTGAACAAGCCACAGATCAGGATACCGAGGCGGCTTCTTTCTCTATGTAAAGCACAAGTTCGGTGTGTATAGTATACTCCATTAAAAGTCACATTCAAAATATCACAACGTTGAACTTAGTGGACTCGGAATCGGTTCAAGCTAATTTTGTCAGCCTGGGACACAGTCACAGGATATATCCGGAGTGTGCGCAGGAAGTACATAATCTTTATAACTGCGATCTCCCCTTTCCACTAACAACAAGACGTTCGGCCAATATCCACCTCTTTGAATACATACCCAAGTTTAAACTAAACGGTTCGCTTCGCCGATTCTGCATACAGCAAGAAGTGCCATAGTTTTCTTTCCATACTCGTAAATACAATATGCGTCTCTTAAAGGCGTTTTACACATTCGAAACAAACGGTTCGCTCCGTCTTTTGTGAAAGCACATAGAAGTAGAATTATTTGCCGGCGTCTGTCTTTTCGTCAGATTACAATCTGGATGCCTTCGGGGAAGAATGAATATGCTTATGTTACGCTAAGATAGTGTGATTTAATAGAGAAGGCTTTATCACCACTTACAACCAGAAAGGATTCTAGTCAAGCACTCGCTTATAATAAGTAAGAAAAGGATTGTTCTGATCCCCGCTGACACCAATTTAATTGCTAATTACAGTTTTAGGTACTGATTTACCATGTACTCTATTGTAAAGAAAACATCGTGAGGGCGGCTGACGCCTTTGTAGCGCAGTTGTTAAATGGTTTGTTGCTGTGGTACAGGGCCGAAAAGAGTTTAGATTAATCACTGCATTCCTTTACCAAACGTTCGAAACCCGAACGAAACAAGTATTTGTATAGTCCAAAATTAATTGTTTTATGTCTGGATGTTTTTGTAATGTGCATTATTAATTTGAAACGTCAAAATGCAAGAGAAAACCCTTTTAGTAAAGAAAAACAGAAAAGAAACCTGCATGTAAAAGTATTATTATATAATGGTTATTTAAGACATGAAGTCCATCAATACGCATTGGGGCATCGAGATTTTTTGGTGATGCCTGGCAGTGAGACTAATTTAGGCTACACTAGCTTTTTCTGCTTTAAGCTATATATTATAATTTAATGGCATAAATTACAGATGCAGACGTTCCTCAAATAATCCTGCCATCACCTATTTAAGGCCTGCTGCAAAAAATATTGTTACTGTTTTCTCTTTTGAGAATAACCGTTTTTTTTTAATATTAATTTAATACAAACATAGTCTTGTAAACACTTGAAGTGTTTCTACAAATAAGCATAATGCTGCTCTTCTTCACTGTAATAAACAAAGTGAATGTTGTGTATTATACCTAGGGTAAAGTGAATCCACTCATTGCTAGGGTGACAATCATTAGACAGATGTCCTTTATTTTCATTTACTTTTACCTGTTAATAATATGTGTGGCTTGATCAGTTCGACCTAATCGATTGATCTGAAATTTTAACACACATCTAGTGTTGACAATTCAATCTAGTTCATTTATTTATGTAATTGTTTCCAAAATGGCTGCCGCTCCGAGGTGGAACACATATTTTCTTTCCAACCTCCAATAATTCCTATTTGATCGCGATTTTTGACATTTGAGGTCACCATTTTTGACCATGGAAAATTGTAAATTGTAATCCGTCGTAGCGCCAGTGCTGCATGGACGACATGCAAAATTATCGACGTATGGTTTGGTTTCTTCCTGAAATTTCGTTCTCAATAATTAGCCCCATGAATGTACGGAAACTTAAGTTAGTAAGGATTAATTGATATCGGTTTATATATTAATTGTTATATTAATTTATTTCGGTCGGTTTTGGTCATAAACCACGCCAGAGTTAGTAGTAGTTACGTATAACGTAAGTGACACAAAGATTATATTCATTTGCAAATGTATTGGTCAAACTATGAAAATATAGACAATTAATATATATATATATATATATATATATATATATATATATGTGTGTGTGTGTGAGTGTGTGTGTGTGAGTGAATGTGTGTGTGTGTGTGTGTGTGTGTGTGTGTGTGTGTGTGTGTGTGTGTGTGTGTGTGTGTGTGTGTGTGTGTGTGTGTGTGTGTGTGTGTGTGTGTGTGTGTGTAATTACAAAGTAAAAAGTTTGAAAAAGGAGTACGGCATACAAATAAGGGCAGTCTATGTGGGATTGCCAAATACACATACACTATAATAATCGGAAATGTTCATCGCAATGGATCGAACCAGGAGAGGCAGTCAAATCATTGCGCGTCAGTAGGGAAATAAGGAAATAAGTAATTAGGCTGACATTCTGTAAATCACTTATAACACATAAACATTATACCATATTACAAATGCAAATTGATAAAAATTAGACTTTTAATAAAAAGTAAAAATTGGCTTAAATGAATCAAAAAGAAAAAATAATATTATAATTTTAAATTTAATTATTATATAACGATAATTCAAAAATTTCCACAAATAGCTCCAGACCGAATTATCGGTCACGGCGGTCAGTCTCAAGGAATACTAGCCATCTACGCAGGACAAGATTTAAGTTTCCGAGTGAATGCGAAAGCGCCATCTATTTCCTCGCTTACATAGATAATCCGACACAAAAGGAAAGAAATCAGGCGCAGGACCAACGCTTTTACTCGTACTTGCTTTCCGAGACATATGGTGAAACTTCCTGACTCCGGGCTATTACTGAAGCAGAAAAACCCAATGACTGACTTTAGTCTGACCCGGGATTCAAAATCAGCAAACGCTTGACTAACGAAGCAGTCAAAGACATAAAAGTATTAAATAAAAGTATTAATGCCCCGCCTTATGAAGTTATTATATGGAAATTACTTATACCTTTCATTTTAATTCTTTGAAGTCGGTTTTTACTTTATATTAAAAATTTAATTTTTAGGTATCCGTACCATTAACCGTAGGATTAACGCAGGGTGGATGAAATGGCGACAGGTCACAGCCACAACGTGCGATCCCCGAATGCCAATAAGGCTGAAGGGGAAAATTTACAAATCGATCATCCGACCTGTCGTCATGTATGGAAGTGAATGCTGGGCCGTCAAGAAGAAGGATGAAAATAGACTGCATGCGAATGAAATGAGAATGTTACGATGGATGTGTGGTGTGACAAGGATGGATAAGATAAGGAATGAGTATATAAGAGGAAGCCTGAAAGTAGCGCCAGTGGTAGAAAAGGTGAGAGGAAGCAGATTGGCATGGTTTGGGCATGTGATGCGGAGGAATGAAAGTCATGTCACAAAACGAGTGTTGAATATGAATGTGGAGGGACACACGGGAGAGGAAGGCCGAATAAAAGATGGATCGATTGTGTGAAGAGTGATATGAGAATGAAAGGAGTAAGTATGGAAATGACGGCTGATAGAGAGGAATGGAACAAAAAGATTTACTGCGCCGACCCCAGATAATGGGAAATGGTTTAGAGAATGATGATGACCTCAAAAGGAAAAAACGGAACCCTTATAGGATCACTTTGTTGTCCGTCTGTCTGTCTGTCTGTCAAGACCCTTTTTCTCAGGAACGCGTGGAGGTATCAAGCTGAAATTCATACCAAATACTCAAGTCTATTGTCCCTTGGAGCTGTGAAAAAATCAAACTTCTAAGCCAACGCAATCAAAAGATACAGCCGTTTATGCCGCAAATATAATGCCGCAAGGGAATCAAAACCTACAGGGTACTTCCCGTGAACTCAGAATCTTAAAATTTGGTACGAAGCAACGTATTATAGCACAGATAAAGGAAAAATTGCGAAACGCATAAATTTTTAGTTACATCATATAACAAAAAAAATTTAATAATTTTAACCTACGGATTTGTTCGGAACCCTCGGTGTGCGAGTCCGACTCGCACTTGACCGGTTTTTGATCCTTCTAAGTGAACTAAATAATGCATGTAAGGTGATATTTGAATAGAACATACTTTCTAAGAGAGTAACTTTACATCAATGTTTAGTAGCAAATATTGGTTATTTACTTTTTAGTCCATATTATAATATTAAAAAAAATGTTTAATAGTAATTGTTAAACGTAACAAAAGAGACAGTTAAAGTTAATTTTAAAAGCAAAGTAGTAGTTAAATTAGTTGTAAGTAGATAAAAACATAATAAACGTAGCAGTTAAAGTTAAAAAGAATTCTGCGGATTGCTCTCACTTATTGAAGTCAATGAGAAATAAAAAGTGATGTCTTGTAAAAACTTTTAGGAATGATTATGAAATCCGTTTGAAATTCTCTTACAGTAATGAATTGATTAGGACAGCCATTATTAAAAGACTTAAATTTAAAAAGTTAATAAAAGTTCACTGCTTATCATTGTACGTAGGATTTGTCTTAATTGTCGCGCTTGGTAAAAAATGACGATTGCAATAAAAGCCGTCTCGCACTTTGTGACTTCCGGATTGAATACAGTCACGTTCGATTGTCATTCGGTTGCTCAGAAACTGTGCTTTCACACCTACGCCCTTGCGGAGTAATGAAACCTCCGCGTTGTCGTTCACGGGCTCCCAAAGGAGCTCGAAACCGAACACGTGCTTAGCGATCTTAAATCGCAGAATCTCTCGGTTTGAGAAGTGCACAGAATGCACCACCCCACCAATAAAAAATGATACCTAGACCTTTGCCTAGAAATTTTCAACATACGCCGAATCTGCAATCTCAAGGGGACTGCAGTAGAAGCCTCCCGAAACAGGGGCATCGTTGGTGAATGCCACCGATGACAACTTTATGACCACTCATCAGGCATCTTCTACCTTCGCGGCTGCCTTCTCGTTAGTCTGCAGCAATATTAATGTTGCTAAAGTAACTTCTCTGGCCCGCAAACTTCTCCAAAAACGCTTAAGATAAGCTCAATGCCACCATTGAGCTTATTAATCTTATCGACGCAATTGCTTCATTCCAATCCTCTTTTTAAACCATAATGGCAGTATAACCTACCGGAAAAACCAAACTTAGCTCTCTGATTGTCGCGTCCTTTAACGCAAATGGCATCAGAGATCAAAAGGAAGAAATCGTGTACTTTTTACGCGATCATAATGTCGACATCATGCTAGTGCAAGAGACCTTCTTGAAACCTAGCGTGCGCGATCCCAAATTAGCTAATTTTACCTTAGTACGAAATGATAGGCTGACCGGTCCTAAAGGCGGCACCTTGATCTACTATAAAAGGTAAGGACCTTGCGGTACACAGTGCCCTTGCACTGTGTACCGATGGATACTCCACCGTTTGCTAACTTAGAAGCATCGGTTTGTAGGATATCACTTACAAGCCCTCCGCCCGTCATAATTGCATCGGCTTATCTACCACAGCAGAAACATATATTAGAAACCGACATCTCGGCTCTACTAGATCTAGGGCCAAGCGTAGTAATCGTGGGAGAATTAAACAGTAAACACGTTAATTGGAATTCTAACGTAAATAATCCAAACGGAAACGCATTATGCGACCTCACGGAGAGACTTAACTTCCACGTTATTGCTCCTGAGAGTCCAAATCGCTATCCTTTTCTTTCACACCATTATCCGGACTTCCTTGATGTAGCACTACTAAAATACATTCGGCTTACTATTAACTCGATCGAAACTTTCGTCGAATTATGCTCGGACCACAGACCGGTCGTATTAGAACTGGGCCGGTCGGCAGGTAAGGTCCCTCAGACCAAAACCATCATCGATTAGCGTAAACTCGAGGTCAAACTCGAGTCTACGAACTCCCAGCATTTGGACAAGATTAACTAAAGATCCAGTGGTAAACACTGCTCTTTTCGCCGAAGATACGGTCCCATCCGTATGCGGGCACGACGCATTCCAGCACACACCGCGTACACACCGTACACCCGCGTACCTGGGCGGAACCTCACTGCCTAGAACATCGACCGCCTCAAGATAAACAGTCAGAGGCGGCGGTTCGCACCCCCCCCCCTTCGGACAGCGGTCGAATAACTTCAAGAAAGGATGATGATTGGTAACAATACCAATTCATAAACCATCATCATCCTCATCCCCATCCTAATGGCCGCCTTTCAACTTTTTAAATAGTTGTGTTATAGCCCTGTGTCAACACTACATGATATACATTATTATATTCTAAGCAAGTGAGTCATTCACGAGTATCTACATAATTCATCTTATATTTAATAACTCATATGATAAAGTCCCTTAGCACGCATTTGGGCAGTCTAATGTACCGTGTACGTGATTGAAAAACCCTATCTGAATACGAGGATTGTGCACAGTCTGTATTATCTTGCGGATATTTTGTTAATTTACTTTTTTTTTAATTCAGTGTGACGTCATGAGTACACAAATAGAATAAACGGGGTTGTACACTAAATCCTTGCCTACACATTCGCGAAATAAAATAATGTATGTAAAAAGAACACGTAAGTAGACTCATAAATCGCATCATAATCTCAAAGCCAATAGCTTATTTTATGCACAGATATCAGCTCCGGCTGGTATTCAAACCTAAGACACAAAGAGTAAGGAGTAGTAGTCAAGTATTCTGAGCATTTCATAATAATAAATACATAGTAATGGACGTCGATTCTAATTATTTCTTACGTTTATAGAATATTACATTTTATTGCGTATAATTTTAAATTATTTTTAATTTCTGGCATTTTAACCCTTTCGCTGTCCCGTGCACTACATATAGGGCACTGCTATTGTCTTACTATTGTGTCTGGAAACCGGACAGTGGAAGTGTTAAGTGCTTTGCGGCACCTATGATCACAGAGCGGAGGGACTATTCAACGTCCTGATATTATTATTAAGCCTTCAACGTTTGACGGCTCCGCGCATTGGCTTGGCAATGAGTTGCAGCGCTAAGGGTCACGGGTTCGAATTCCGCACGGAACAAATATTTGTATAGCCTACAACTAATTGTTCTGGATCTGGATGTTTGTCCTTGTGAAATGTAAACTGACCCCGCTATACAGGGGAAAATCCTAGTATGGAGGTAACATTTTAACCTCAACAGAGGGACGTGGTTACTACGTGGTAGAGCCACGCTGCAGCTATATTAGTAGTTTTTTTGTAGCACGAATGGGTCGGCTCGACCGGGGAAGGACCACGCTCTCACGGAATACCAGCGTAAAATAGCAGCTTAATGCTGCTGTGTTTCGTATGGTGAGTGTAGAGAACTCGAGACCCTTTTTACTGGAAAACAGGCATTTCATCTTAGATCTCACGGGTGACAACGCATATGCATTTTGATTCGCAAACGAGGATAAATGTAGATGTCTATGGGCCACAGCAACCACTTACCATCAGGTGGACTGTGTGTTCGTTTGTCACTCGATCCTATAAAAAAAAGAACTTAATGCCTCTCTATTAATTTTTCACCAGATATGTTCCACTTCAAGCATGGTTACCCTTCACTAAGCGTTGTGATTTATCTGAGAAATTTGCGAATGCTCTTGCAGTGCAGGCGTATGGTACTAAGGCAATGCTCTGATAAATCAAACACCCTTCCGAATTGATTTATGGATTTATTCAACATTTAGATCAGAAGTGGTAGTTATTTATTACGACGTATCATATTATGCTGTGTCAGTATATAAAAATATGTTTGAAGATTATTGCATAGGACATAGTTTTGATGTGATTGTTTATATTAAATAGAGCTTATATCTACATATAAATTTATATCTTATTAAGATATAGGCCGTGTAGTAAGATTATTACCTAAATAATAGGTCGCGGGAAAAGTTTCTTCGTATTTTGTTTTTATAAAATTGAAGAAAAATCTGTTTGGTTGTACTATTTATATTTGGCTGGTTTTAATATCAATATAGATATAGGAATAAAAAGTAAAAAATACTTTCCCGCCATTTTTCAATTTCTTTTCCGTCCGCCAAAATAAGTGAACCTAACGAAGAACTTCGATACCCACAAGATGGCAACAAATTATCGAACAAAATGACGCATATATATTATAATTAAATGTGATTCAACTTTAAAAAATATATATATGGTTGTGTATATATATATTATGGTATGCTTTGTATATAAAATATGAAGATACTTTTTCCTTACGTTGTCATGTAAGTAAGATATTAAAAATTATTTAAACATCAAATTCTACAAAGACATTTAAGTATTTTTTTTAATTTCTTTGAAATTCGATTACTACATTTGACTTTAGAATTATGCAATACTCTGCCGTTACTGGGTTGTGACATTCAAAATGTGAATAGTAGCAAAATAATAAATATATTTAAAGATACATTTTATGATTGGCCTTGAAAGGGTATTATATTAAAAGGTTACGCGTTTATTTCCTATTCGAAACTTGCTCAAGGCATTTTCTAATCGCTAAATCTATTATAATTATGTCCTAATTATCCATTAAGCAAGATCCGTGGTAGCTAAGGCTGAAATCTAAAGACCGTACTTCGACTTTGCCCAGACTTTACTTTCGAGCTAAGACAATGTCTGTATTTATAGAGTGAACTTCGAAGTCATGCTGAGTGCGCGCTTAGCAAATCCTTATGTCAACGAAATCGACGACTTACGTAAAACTCAGAATATAATCCAAAACCACCGTATTAATTTTAAATTGTTGTTTTATATTACTATAATAATTATTACAATAAATAAGTAGTTTTAGGCCGTCTTCTTATTTTTAAATAGCATTAATCCATTTTCTATGTAGGTACGTAATTTCAAACTTATTCCGAATATCTTAAAATCTTCTTTATCTTTTTTTTCTGATGTTGCACTCTTCTCATCCGTCCCCGTTCCCATACACCCGTTTACTTTTTCATGTACTAATAATAACACTTATGAAATACAATTTGGACTGTTTTGGATGATTAAATATTTTCTTTAATTTTGTACAGTAAAGTCAAGAACATAATGCGTGGAATGAAGCATCCATTAATATTTTGACTGACCGGCCTTAGCATAAGCTTAGCTTAACCTTAAAACGATACAACTATAAATTCAGAATCAAAGATTATCCTAAGCCTACACTCAGTTAAGTTATTCGTAAGTAAAGTCTGAGCAAAGTCAAAGTACGATCTACAGATCTCAGCCTAAGAAGCTAAGCGCTCGCTGTAAATGAAGTATGCGAGCAACCCAGATATGATCCCCACCGGCACCAATAAAATTATTGATTGAAATTTTAAGTGTTAATGTACCACGTGCCTGGCGTTGAAGGAAAATATTGTAAAGAAACCTGTATTACTGAGAAAAAAAATATTTTTTAGGCTGATCGACTAGAGAGAGGACAGGCAATTCAAACTCGGAACCACTGATAAATGGCAATTTACCCACGGTACCAGCGTCAATATTTGGTACTGTGATTGCAAATTCAACTAGAAACGTGTAGACTATGGTAAATCCTGGCAGCAATTGACGAGGCCCATTAGACTGTCACCGGCTGATGAAGAACAGGATTGGAGTACAATATTAGCCACAAAGAGAGTTAAAAACTGAAAAAATTGACTAGTATCATAAATGTATTTCGTTTTTCATATCCTCACCAGCAACCAGGAAAAAATCTAATTCAGAGGGCAGAGACTTGGGCCTAGTTTAAATCATAAATTCAAAAAATGTTTATTTATTTTATTTTATTTATTTACTACTTTACACAATAGAATTAAAATTATATAATGATTTAGTTGTATCATATGTTTAATATTAGTATTTATTACACATATGGTTGTGTGTTGAGTCGTTGTAGGTACAAGCATAAAACAATGAAAAGAATGATAAACAAAAATTTATTATGAAATAAAAATATAAGTAACAAAAATTATGAAAAATTTACAAACTTACTTGGCAGTAACAAAAGTTAAACTACCTAAGAAATTAAGAAATAATAAAAGAAATCAAGAGCCTGTTCGAGTTTTGATGCAAACATTATTAAATAATATTAAACATTATCTAATAAATTAAACATATTTAATACATATATACATCTGGCTGGCAAACGAAAAATCTGGCAAATAAATTTTTTACAAGAGGGAAGTTAAATTATGCACCTATAAATAAAAAGCTAGAATAATGTTCCAATTACAAAGGCATCGCATTGATACATCTACAAGTAAGACCTTACATTACATTTCATGAAGTTATCTATTTCAGAACTAATTTACTACTTGGGCTCTACAGTCCCGTATTCATCTGTTTTTTTTTTAATAAATTAAGATTGAA
Organism: Parnassius glacialis; assembly: GCA_033319125.1. Taxonomy (NCBI): domain Eukaryota; kingdom Metazoa; phylum Arthropoda; class Insecta; order Lepidoptera; family Papilionidae; genus Parnassius; species Parnassius glacialis. The sequence goes on along the minus strand of JAVANC010000021.1, from coordinate 39,528,781 downwards.
AATCAGAGAAAGAGATTCGGCTCGACCCCCTTCCCCTTAAACACCATAATTAACGGACGCCCCCAAACTGGACAATATTATAAATTACAAACCAGTTTAATCCCAAATTACAGTATTTTTTAACCCATGCTGCTTAAAATTAACAATAAATATAATTGTTGGTACGTCTTTTAGAGATCGTGTAGCTTCTGAACGACTGGCCAGTTGAGATCCAATATATTATTTTTTGCCGAATCGATGATTCAAATCTTTTCTAGAATTCGACAGATAGCGTAATCAAGTTGAATAGTTTTATATTTACACTGTAAAACGTCCGGAGTGAAATTCATCGAACCTCCAACTGGAAAGGACAGAACAACGTTGAACAGCTAGTAGGGAAATTAAATGAGCTCTCTTTTACACTTATACTTAATTATTTTAAATATAAACTGTTGAAAGCAACGCCCTGCTGTTCCGAGTACCATTTTATAAATGGCATTTATGAAGCCATGATCTTTAAGTGGAAGAAAAATGCGTGCGTGTTTCTTAAATAGCTTATATTTAACGCAAGTATAAGTATTCGCAAAATTTCTGCATTTGGGAGAAAAAGCTACAAAAAATTATAGCTGCATTCATGGAATTAATCTTTACATACAAATTGTATTTACTATAATTTTGTTTTATAACTGTTCGTTTACTGTTACTGGCCCTATCTCTGTTACAATAAAAGAGAAAACAATGTAGTGTCAATTTAAAAATAAATGAAAATAGTTATTGCAAATCTCTTATCTTTTTTTTAATGCCTTCTTTAAATATAGTATTGTCTAATCATTACTAATACCGACTATTAAAAGTCCACAGCTGAACACAGGCTTTCCCCATAGGTTGCATCAATTTCTATACTTACCACGCTTGGCAAGCGGGTTGGCAACCGCTGTTTTTTTTATTCAGCTGTTATCACGAAGGTGCTGCGACAAAGAGAAACTGAACTAGGGGATGGGCAGATCCCCTAGTTCAGTTTCTCTCTGTCGCTTCTTACGATACCCACGGGATGATATGCGGTTGTGGATATTCTTACACCGCCGCTACATGGTTAATGGAATTAACAGATACTACCGTTAGATTATACTCTATGTTTGGATCGTAAATATAAATGAAATTAAATAATATATGAAATATATTTATGATTTATGATAAATATCAATAAATTATAAACGAGGTTCCAGTTTAAATAGATTCAAATTTTAATATATTAAGAACTCATTTCGTTATGAATTTATGTTTATTGTTATTATTTATATGTTATATTTCAATTTTCATAATAAAATTCGTCCGAAAAATAATTCGAGTTACATTTATAAAATTTTAATTCAATAAAATGTATATATTAATAAGTATTATTTAAAAAAAACTTTCTTTTTTAACTTACGCATCTAGTATTAAGTATTTTAGTAATCGTCATAATATGGCATCATTGTGCCATAACCCACATCGCGGTTGCCAAGATGCAGCGCCTGCTGGACCTGCTGCCACCATGGCTGGATGAGTGGAGGATGGCTGTCAACGTGGGGAAGACGGCCGCTCTACTCACCCGCCGTTATAGAAACCTACCACCACCACTGAAGCTAAGAGGCCAAGAGATCGCGTATCAGAAGGCCGTAACCTACCTTGGGTGCCGGATAGACAGGATGCTGCGCATGACTGCGCACGTCGACATCGTCGTCCGCAATGCCAGATGTGCGCGGGCGATGCTCCGTCCAGTCCTGGCATCCAAGCTGCCGAGGAAAACAAAAATTAAACTGTACAAAATGTACATTCGTTCGAAATTAACATACGCCGCTCCGGCCTGGTACGCGCTCTTGAGCAGCAGACAAAGGCAGCGGTTGCAGGTCCAGCAGAATTTATCACTAAGGACCATTGTCGGTGCAGGTCGCTACCTCCGGAATGACGTCATAGCGGCCAACCTGAAAATGGAGACGATCGAAGAGTTTGTGGTCCGGTTGACGCGCGGTATGTTCGACCGCGCAGACAACGGGCCACATTCACACCTTAACAACTTTGCGCCGCTACACACTCGCCCCCCGGACGGGCGACCTCTGCCAAGAGAACTCCTCTCTATAAGAGATTAGAGAGTCGAGTAAAGCCCTCAATGCCGCTGACAGGCCAACTCTGACACCTAGGTCGAAGCAGTCGCCTATACGACGACTTACCCGACCTAGCTAAATTAATTAAATACATTGAGAAATCCAACAATGCCGGATTACCGGCTCCCAATGACCGGCCCATAGAGATGGGCTGTGAGGATGATCCGGGTAATGGGGGTACACACACCACAGCAGACGACAACGTAGAGGGAATAGAGAGTGCACCGTTTTTTGTTTTACCTAGGGAAATGCCTACGAAACAACAAACGGAAACTATAGCTTTCGCACACATCCGCACATCAAAGTTGCAGCGGTGGGGCTGCGGGGGAGAAGTGCGGAGGATAGGGCCAGTGGTCCATCGCCATACCAACACTCCTCTTTCTCCGCCACTCCACCTCGGGACGGCCCTACATCAAGGGCCAGCCAAGTGGATCATTCGGTTTAGTCTAAGCCCAAGTACCATTATACAAAACTGCAGCCATAGTCGCTTTAGAATGGGCACTCGCACAGTTGCATCGCAGGCGTGTGTTCCCTTGCGTTCGAAACCGCGTTAGGGGCCTCAATGTGCATATTCTTCGTCGCTTGCGATTCGTTCGGGATCTCTGGTGAGCATCGTGTGTTTGAAACCGCGGTTTGGACCTCCACGCGCTGTGACTCCTTCGATGACGGTTCACTCAATGTAATAATACTATTGGACGTGTTATATGTTTTCATGATGGGTGAATCGTTTTCAACGTGAGGTAGTCCCGTCGTGCCGCTGATGTCTTCCAGATCAAAGCTATCCACAGTAAGAGCCCCGCACATTATATTTATGTTTTGTGTATTCGCTGTAGTATTTACCAAGATTTTAAAATCCTGCAACTGGTCCTTAGTAACATAGTTTTCTGTAACATAGTTTTCCTTCTGCATTATAATAACATCTTTCAATAATTTCGTAACATCAATGTGGTCGAAAGTTACGGGGGTAGTTTCTATAAGACGCGCGCCACGAAAATATGAATAGTGTCAGGATCAGAAATATATGGATGAAAAATATTCTCTAATATTATTATTTTTAACCCCTTTTTACCCTTTTTACTAGAAATGAGGCATTCCATCTTAGTCCTCACGGGTGACAACGCATCTGCATTTTGATTCGCAAACGAGGATAGATGTAGATGTCTATGGGCCGCAGCAACCACTTACCATCGGGTGGACTGTGTGCTCGTTTGTCACCCTTATCATATAAAAAAAAATTATTTATATGAAGAATTTATATTCTTGTTATACCAAAAGTTTTTCAAATCTAATGTTAGATGATCTATCGCCGCTTGATTAAGTTACATTTCCCAAAAGGACTTCTGTCTACCAATTTCGACAAAACCAATGCTGATTGTTGGAGCAAAAGGGACTTATTTTCTTGCGATGTTATTGAATGAAGAAAACAAGTTGACCTCAAAATTCTTAGCTAACCGACCAAGTTTGTACGTAAGACTAAAACTAATCGTCTCGATGTACAACTTTAACAAAACATTTTCCCATCAGTTCGTACGACCTTCGACAAACATAACATACTAACACTAGATAGTTCTTAAGTTAGTTTAGTTAGCTTCTTAATCCTTATTAATATGATGGTTGTGGCACAATGATGCCATATTATGACGATTACTAAAATACTTAATAGTAGATGCGTAAGTTAAAAAAGAAAGTTTTTTTTTAAATAATACTAATTAATATATACATTTATTTGAAGTAAAATTTTATAAATGTAACTCGAATCTTTTTTCGGACGAATTTTTTTAAGAAAATTGACATATAATATATAAATAATAACATTAAACATACATTCATAACAGAAAGAGTTCTTAATATATTAAATTTTAATCTACTTAAACTGTAACCTCGTTTATAACTTATTGATATTAATAAGTTTCACTTCAACGTTTTCAAGCGTTAAAGGTGGCGCACTTACTCATTTATTATATTATATAAAAATTCTTTTTTTTATAGAATAGGGATGACAAACGAGCACATAGTCTACTTAATGGTAAGTGGATGCTGTGACCAATAGACATGTACATTTATCTTCGATTAAGAATCAAAATGCAGTTGCGTGTTCACCCCTAACGACTACGATGAAATGCCTCGTTTTCAGTAAAAAGGGTCTCTATATATTCTCTATACGAATCACAACACCATACGAAGCACATCAGCATTAAATTGCTATTTTAAACTGGTATTCTGTGAAAGTGAATGTGTTACTTTACTTACGCTCATTTTTGCAAAGTAGTGGACCGCCAAGCATTCAGATGGTGCGAAAGGTATTTTGAATTTTGTGACAACGTGGTGGAATTATTTCAATCCGTGTGATAACAACATTTTCTGGAATTTCTTAGTCATTATCTTGCATGCCACAATTGCAACATTTTTCCAGGCTGGTTGGCAACCGCAGATTTTTTTATTATTTTTTGTTTTTCTCAGCAAGACGCTGATGCTCATCTCCTGTATTATATTCCTGTCACCTTTTACGGCGAATCTGATGTATGTTCAATATTGTCCCCGCCATTACATCAGACATCAGATTTGATAGACCACAAATCCTTGCAAAAGAACACCGATTCCTACAAAGGATGATACGCGAGACTATTGAAATTAGAAAAACATCCTAATTTCAATAGAGAAGATGGATGGGTGCTGCCATCTGCTTGGGATCCTATAATTAACAAAATTAAATCCAAACCCAAGCATAACACTGCAAGACTTCAGGATACTGTAAGTTCATTCTGCGTAAATCGAACCAAAAATTAATATTAAAAAACTGAAGGTAGCCGGGCTAACTGTGACATCGGGACGTCAAACATCTCAGTCCCCCCCGTGACCATGGGTTGCTGTAAAGCACTCGAAACGTCGAGAATAAAAATAATAAAATAAACGCGATAAAATCCGTAAAAAACAGTTTTATTCAATGTGTAGTGTTCGCGTAAATATAAGAAATCATTAGATCTAGTCTTAGGTATCAATCGTATACACAGTATTCCTCAGCAAGCACTGGCTTCTTTAAGTTATCCTTTACCATGCAAGCTACACTATTCTAGAACGCTCTCCCCGAAGTTATCAAAAATGCTCCAAATATACAATAACATATTTGACACCATTATCAGAAGGCAAACACATTATATACCTCTCAATTTATTTATATATTTCTAAAAATTTAGTAAAGTTACAGCTTACATACGTTCCACATAGGCTGGGCACAGGACTAATCTCACTTTATGGTATATAGGTTTTATGGCAAGGAAGTGTCAGCCGCGCTGCTGCTTTATTTATATATATTTGCGTATATTTTTTTATAGAATAGGGGGCAAACAAGTATGCGGCTCACTTGGTGGTAAGTGACTACCGACGCACATGAACAACTGCAACACCAGGGGAATTGCAGGTGCGTTGCCGGCCTTTTAGAAAGGAGTAAGCTCTTTTATTAAAGCTCCCTAAGTCTTATAGATCCGGAAAAATCGCCGGTGGTACACGATTTCACAGAGAGGTCGTACGAGGCAAAAATCTCCTAGTGAAACGTACAGTAGTGGACCGCCAAGCATCCAGATGGTGTGGATGGTATTGCGAATTTTGTTGCGACGTGCGTTCGTGGAGTTTGCGTTGTTGGAGCACTCCCCGTGATATATGCGGTAAAAGATGCAAAGGGATGCAACATCTCTTCGCAGTGCCAGTGAATCGAGCCGATGGGACAGGACTCGGCCGTTGACGATTAGAGACGCTCAGCGCTGGATGCGATCAAATGAAAGGAGGTGGCACTAGGGAGCCCCGCCCCGATGTGGGAACAGTATTCCATGTGAGGTAAAACCTGCGCCTTGTAAAGTTGAAGGCAGTATGCCGGCTTGAAATACTGTCCCGCTCTAATGAGCACGCCAAGCTTTTTAGAGGCCAATTTAGCCTTCTCCTGCAAGTGACCACGAAACTGCACATCGTTGGATTCCAAGCACCCCCCCCCCCCCTTGAGACAACAAGGGGAGTGCCTTGAAACTGAGGAGATACGACAAAGGGATTTTTTTAGTGGTAAACGCGCAAAGAAAGACATAAGCTTCTGGGGATTGAACTGGACTAGATTTAGTCACCTCCAATTTGAGACTTTGCTCAGGAAAGACTCGTCTTCAGACACAAGTTTGTTCCGGTACTCGGCGAAATTTTCCCGAGAAATATTGGCACAGCCGGTGTTTAAAGCATCACCAGTGCCGTCATCCACATAGCAGTGAATGTTACCGGTTTGCAAAATATCAGTGTGTAAGAATATCTACTACCATATAATGATTTTGTGGGTGTCATAAGAGGCGACAGAGGGAAACAAACCTGGAGATGGGCAGAGCGTTAACCCAATAACAACTAAAAATAAAAACATATTAGCAGTTAAAACGCGTTCGAAGTGAAATCTTTAAATGAAATATATACAAAAACATTTCGCCGCAAATAATTTATTTCATTTGATAATTTTCAACCATGAGTGTGTCATAAAATATAAGATTAAAGTTTAATTTGTACAAATAAATGTAACAATCTTTATTTATAGACACATAGAGCCTTTTTTTATAGGAGAGGGGGCAAACGAGCATGCGGCTCACCTGATGGTAAGTGACTACCGCCGCCCATGAACAACTGCAACACCAGGGAGGGAATTGCAGATGCGTTGCCGGCCTTTTAAAAAGGAGTACGCTCTTTTCTTGAAGGTCCCTAAGTCGTATCGGTCCGGAAAAATCGCTGATGGTAATCGATTCCACAAGGAAGTCGTGCGAGGAAGAAAACATCTTCTAAATCGCACAGTGGTGGTCCGCCAATCATCCAGATGGTGTGGATGGTATCGGGAGTTCTGCCGCGATGTGCGTTCGTGAAATTTGGCGGCTGGGATTAATCCGAACAATTCCTCAGAGCACTCCCCATGGTAGATGCGAAAGAAAATGCAAAGAGATGCAACATCTCTTCGCAGTGCCAATGAATCGAGCCGATCGGAAAGGGCTCGGTCGTTGAAGATTCGAGCCGCTCTGCGCTGGATGCGGTCAATTGGAAGGAGCTGGCACTGGGGAGCCCCTGCCCAGAGATGGGAACAGTATTCCATGTGAGGCCTAACCTGCGCCTTGTAAAGTTGCAAGCGGTGTGCCGGCATGAAATACTGTCCCGCTCTGCTGAGCACGCCAAGCTTTTTAGAGGCTAATTTGGCCTTCTCTTCCAAGTGACCACGAAACTGCACGTCACTCGATATGTCGACGCCAAGGATTCCGATACTGGCTGAGGCAACTAGGGGAGTGCCTTGAAACTGAGGAGATACGACAAAGGGGTTCTTTTTAGCCGTAAACGCGCAAACTTGTGTCTTCTGAGGATTAAACTGGACTAGATTTAGTCGCCCCCAGTCCGAGACTTTGTCCAGCAAAGACTCGACTTCAGACACAAGTTTATTCCGGTACTCGGAGACGTTTTCCCGAGAAATATTAGCACGGCCGGTGTATAGAGCATCACCAGTGCTGTCATCCGCATAGCAATGAATGTTACCAGTTAGCAACATATCATTGATATGCAGAAGAAACAGCGTTGGTGATAGCACACAGCCTTGTGGAACACCAGCGTTAATAGGCTTGCAGTCACAACATGCACCGTCTACAACGACCTTGATGCTCCGATCTGCAAGGAAGCTGGTGATCCAATTGCACAATTTCTCGGGAAGCCCATAGGAAGGGAGCTTCGAAAGAAGCGCTTTGTGCCAAACCCGATCGAAGGCCTTCGCAATGTCCAAACTAACGGCCAACGCCTCCCCCTTGGACTCTACTGCCTCCGCCCATCTATGGGTCAGGTAGACCAGAAGATCACCAGCTGATCGACCCCGACGAAAACCGTACTGGCGGTCACTAATCAGCTGGTGATTCTCAAGGTACCGGATGAGCTGGCAGTTAACAATGGATTCCATTAATTTGGAGAACAAGGAGGTGATCGCGATAGGCCTATAGTTGGACGGGTCTGAGCGGTCGCCTTTTTTAGGGATCGGGTGGACAAAAGCTGTCTTCCATGAATTCGGGACTACGCCTTGGGAGTAGGAGTACCGGAAAAGACGCGTTAGGACCGGTGCCAACTCCGGAGCACACGTCCTCAGCACAATTGGGGGGATTCCGTCAGGCCCACTCGACTTCTGGATGTCCAGGGAGAGAAGTGCTTTGCGAACCGAACGCTGTGAGAACAGCACATCCGGCATGGAGCACTCACACCGCGGGATGGTCGGCGGTGTTTTCCCCCCGTCATCAAGAGTCGAGTTGGACGCAAAAAGGTAGCCTAAAAGGTCGGCTTTGTCTTTTGCGTCATGGGCCAGTGAGTCGTCTTCCCTGTGCAAAGATGGTAGTGATGGCTTACAGAAATTCCCTTGGACAGCCTTGGCGAAAGACCAGAATGCACGGGTTCCCGAAGGAAGGCGAACTAGTTTCTCGCCAATTCTGCCTATGTGCTCTGACTTTGCCTTGGCAATAACTCTTTTGAAGGACCTGGAGGCGAAGTTATACATCTTTTTAAGTATGCTGGTGTTTACATCCCGAGTCGCCGAAGCCGCAGCCCAGGCTTGATAACACTCCTGCTTACTGCGTAATGCAGTTTTACAGGAGCGACCAAACCAAGGCTGAGATCTGCCTCCGATGGGTACCACAGATGATGGAATAAATAGTTCCATTCCCTGTAGCACCACATCAGTGACAGAGTCAGCAACAGCGCTGGGATCATCCGGCGAGAAGCAAACCCCATGGGTAGGATGCAAAGAAAGACCGCATTCCGTCCCAATCCGCCGACCTGTAATGCCAAACATGGCGGCAACCTGCAGAACGCAACCGCGAAGGGAGCGTGAGTGGCACCACACTCCGGATCAGACAGTGGTCCGAAGAGCCGAGAGGGGCATCGACGGAAACCTGATATCCGTCCGGATGAGAGGTCAGCAGAAGGTCCAACAGGGAAGGTGTATGATCCTCCACATCTGGAATCCGCGTAGGCGAAGTAACCAGTTGTGTCAGACCATATGCCAAGGCAAAGTCATAAACAGCTCTCCCCGCATGATCGGTTAAACGTGAACCCAGCCATTCGGCATGGTGGGCGTTAAAATCGCCAAGGAACACGATCTCTGCGGATGGGACCTGTTGTAGCAAGGAATCTGTAGCCATTTGGACGTGGTCGATGAGTCGGTCTGTTTCGGTATTACCGCTATGGGACCTATAGAGGCACCCGTAGACGCGCGGATGGTCGTCGCTGTCTACGCGTAGCCAAAGGATGGACAGGTCCGAACCTTCAAGACTGCCGAGGCGTCGAGAACAGATGTCCTCTCTGACATACACGCAAACTCCAGCCCGAGGCACAAAGGACTGCTCCAATTTGTACTCCGGGTAGGAGAGATACGAAATATCAGCCGGAGAGGAAACCTGCGTCTCGGTCAGGAAGAGCAAGGCCGGCTTTGCCGTCTCGAGATGGTAGTGGACGGCGTTCAGGTTAGAGTGAAGTCCCCTGATGTTGCAGAAATTCACGGATAGCGTGGCAGGGGTCGCCTTGGTATTATTGCTCAGTTTGCCCCGAGCAGTTATGTTTTTGAGCGGAATTTTGCCCCCCCCCCCCCCCCAGAATACGCGGGGCAGCCTGAGCACCCACGCTCAGGATTAGAATAACATGGTCGTGGATGCTCAGCGAGGGATTCTCCAGGGGTACTGGTACCCTCCTCGGGTAGTCTTTTGTGTAATTCCGCTACCATGTTGATGGGGGGGGGGGGGGGAATTGGGCCTCCGGCCACCTGCACTCACCAGACGAAACGCAGAAGCAAAGTTTCTACTTCACGCCGGTTTTCTGTGAGGTCGTGGTACCAACCCGGCTCGAGCCGGCCCATACGTGCAACAGCGTAAACTGTTGCGTGGCTCTACCACCGTTGAAGCCTAAGTGTATTGAATCAAAATAATATTTTCTTTCGACTAACATTGTTCTGTAATATCAACGTTTTTTTTTATAGGATAAGGGTGAAAAACGAGCACACAGTCCACCTGATGGTAAGTGGTTGCTGCGGCCCATAGACATCTACATCAATCCTCTATCACAAATCAAAATGTAGATGCGTCATCACCCGTGAGGACTAAGATGGAATGCCTTATTTCCAGTAAAAAGGGCCTCCGGCCACCTGCACTCACCAAGCGAAACGCAGAGGTAAACCTCTACTTCACGCTGGTTTTCTGTGAAGTCGTGGTACCACCCCGGTTCGAGCCGGCCCATCCGTGCGACAGCAAAAGTTGCCGCGTGGCTCTACCACTGTACCACGTCCAAATCATTCTATAGTAAAATCATTTTATCGAACAAAAATTGATTAATTTACAAGGTGATCCGTAAAGTAGACACCGGATGGTCTAAACACGACTAATTTAATATAAATGGTAAGATATGAAATCAGGGATTGTTAAGAATAGTTTGGGTATGATAATTTTATTCAATATAATTAATTTTATTTATTTGATTATAAACTTGTAATTTTATAATTCTTTATTATGACAGGTAAAAGTTATATTAACCATTTTAAAGCACCGCACACGGAGGAGACCGCGATAATAGGAAAATACTGAACTAGCTGATACCACTCGTCCCAGCCACAGATTCACACAGAGCCAGAGCCGTTCACTGTTGATTTCTCTCGGTTCTCATCGTGTAGCTAGGCGTCAATTATTTTAATTTTTCTTTATATCTTAAACTATGCATCCAAATAACTTGCTATGAAGAGCAAACTTTTATGTTCATAAAATTATCTTGATGATGAAGTAACTTTCGTATATGGATTAATATTCCTTGCCTAATAATAACGCTCACAAATCACTTTTCTATCAATTTCAAAAAGGATACGGTACTCAATTCGACTGTATGTTTTTTTTTTTTATATGTGTTACCTCATAACTTTTTACTGGGTAAACCGATTTCGATGATTATTTTTTTTATTTGAAAGTTGATGCTTAAATTAAATTTGATCTAGGTCTGACCAATAGTTTTTGAGTCATTCTTAATAATTTATATTGAACTCGGTTGTACAATATTTTTAATTTTTTTAAATTATTAATCCTTAATATTTTTGTTATAAGTGTAAGATATAGGTCTATACGGTATCGTGTACTTTTTTTAGATGGAGCAAAGTTCTATATTTTTGTAGAACATAGTATTTTCGTATCACTAACCATACCATTACGCCAGCGCACGCAGATAAATCATTTCGGCAGCGCTTTTTCTTCCGACTTGTATAACAAAAATCAAGATCTAAACTGAAAGGTGTAGCCTAAAACTAGATAGCCAATACTATTCCTCATGAATCTGGCTACCATATACAAAACTAATTTATCAAATCGGCGGGTAGTTCCAGAGATTCGCGTGTTTAAACAAACAAAGAAACTTCTTCCGCTTTATTATATTAGTATAGTTTGTATCTCATTCTCTCGTAGGGCTATCCTATAGCTTTATATATTTGTCTCTTTTGTGTCGCTTTTTCGTTTCACTGAGTTACAAATCACAACGATCCTAAAGAAGTTAAGTATGACAAATAACCCCCCTATGAAACAATTAATGGGGAAGGCCTATATTCAACAGTGGACTTTTAATAGACTGTAATGGAAACGGTATGTATGTATGTATGTACTCGTATGTAGGTATGGATATATGTATATAATTATTTGTGGGTGTATAAGATAGTTTACTTGTCTATGAGTTTTTTCTTTTCCTTTCGTCAAAGTCTGCATCCGCCAACACTTCTTATTGGTTGGCCCAGGATTAATTAGTAGAGAATGCCGCAAAGCATTAAGACCACTCATTGTAACACACAAGGTGGTGTGGTGAATAAAGGTGAAAGATATTAAAAAAAGAATAAATAAAGATTACAGAAATTAATGAAATTTTATGAACAGTTTGTGTCCATGTTTGCTAAATTTTCCATAATTATCGCCTTTTAGAGCTCTGTTAAAATTATATACCTACCAGTACGTGCGTAAGTTGTGTGTTGCGGTGATTGATTGAACCACTTCAAAAGCTTTCCGAACTCTTATTTTCAAAAATAGAAAAAAGAAAGAGACGAAACCAACAGCCAAGTAAGCAAAACTTTTACTTCAAATCAAAACATTTTCATCCATTAAAAAATTTAAAATTTAAAAGACGCTTTTTAACTTACCACATTCTAAATTATTCGCGGAAAATCTGAATTTATTTATTCCGGCTCTCCTCGTTTAACTACAATAAAATGGAACGGATTATACGACAGATGTCAATAAAATGCAGAAACCAACTTGCAAAATGATGTAAATTCCTTTCGCACAAAACACCAAACAAAGCATTTTGATCTAATGAGATAGAAGGTACTTGCACTCGTTAAAAAAATTTTGTATAGCATTGTATTGTAAAGCGAAAATAAATCCTGGTTGGTCGCAATCTCTAATAATTATTTGTATCTTGCTTGATTTTAATGTAAGCAACATTATGTCCAAAACACTGAATCCATTTAAAAACTTATTTTTTATTAAACTAATCGTCATGAACCATTATTGACAGCGGCCAGTCTTAATTAGTCTTTACTAGCCATCTGCGCAGGACAGGAGTATAGTGCCCGATTATATGCGCAAACACAAGTCCACTCTCTTTTAGCTCACTCTCATAGCCCCAAAGGACGGCAAACTTACCTAACCGGAGAGAGATCAGACGCAGCACCAACAGCTTTACGTGCTTTCCGATGTACGGGGGTGTAACACCGCCAACCTCCTGACTCTGAAGTGCTACAGAGAATTTGACAGAAAACTCAATAACTGATTTATTTTTTGGCTCGACCTGAAATTCCAACCCGGAATCTCAAGAAAATCGCGTTAACGACCATTAGACCAACGAGGGAGTCAACGCTACAACTATTATAGCTGCAGCACAAATAGGTTGGCTTGACTGGGGATTCTCACAGAATAACAGTGCGTGTAGTGTATATCAGTTTAATGCTGCTGTGTTTCGTGTGTTGAGTCTAGAGAACTGGAGACCGATGACCTTTTGCATTCTTGGCAACAGACTGAACGTCTCTAAAGTGGTAACTCTAAAACGCGAAAAACTGCTGTATATATCAGTCGAGAATTCACGATAGATTGAACTAATAATCTGTCTTAGTCCTCAGGGATGTCAATGTATCTACATTTTGACTCCAAATCGAGGATGGATGTGGGTGTCTAAAGGTCACAACATCCATTTTCTTGAATTTGTATCTTCGACGTTCAATTTTTCGAGTAAAGTAGAGTGTACAGACAATAAGATAGTGTAATTGGCCCTAGAATAAGAAAGAAGGAAGAAGCCTTACACATAGAGCGCTGGTAACAACTGACTTCAATATAAATTATTAAGAATTTCACAAAAACTATTAGTCAGACCTTGATCAAAATCAACAGGACCACATGAGATGAATCAACTTCCAAATAAAAAAAGAGTCATCGAAATCGGTTCTACCAGAAAAAAGTTATGAGGTAACATACATAAAAAAGAACGTACCGTTTAAATTAAATTGAGAACCGTCTCCTTTTTGAAGTCTGTAGAAAATTGGAGGTGATGATTTAAAAAAAAGAGGAAATAAAATACGTTAATGTTAGCTCATTACAGTTTTAATCACAGTTATGGCCACAAAAGTTAAATTATGCTTTCTCCTTGTTCGAGATATTCTTTACATATTTTAGTGCGCCGTATTTTAACATCACAGTTATCCAAGCCCCTAAAATATTTGGAACGGCAAAACGTATGCACAACACTATATCCACCCGTCCATCAAATGTAATGTCATTACGTTTTTTTTGTGCCAGCCGTCACGGTGTGTTATTATATTTTTTTTTATAAAAATCGAATGTGTTTATTGTAATATTAAATGTCTTGTATCCAAACTACCACAACTGTATTTATTACATGCCTGCGTGGTAACATTGGGTTCAACTTTGGAAAAAGAATATATTCAAAATAGAGCAAACCGATAAAAGGTAAACAAGAATCATCTTCTTTCTAAGACACGTGTAAAAAATTTAAAAAATCACTTATTAATATAATCAGATTCACTGTGTATCGAAACATTTAATAACAAGTATGAATAATTATCAATGAAAATCCAATATGAATCTTTAATAGCATAATCTCGTCACTCGTATAATATGAAATAATAAAGAGGTATCTCACACCAATAAACGTAGGTTGAAATATATATAGAGATACGTTGAGAAATTGAAGTGATATATTTAATACTTTTTTCTTACTTTCATGTACAATTCGTCATTTGAGACATACAGGTGATTTTGGACAGTATTGGGAAAATAGGAAAAGGAAAATACTAAGGCTGATACGCTATCGCCATCTTGTTGGACAAGATATTATGCAATACTGGGATACAAAAACAATCACTATACGCTTAAAACTGCTGGGAAAAATATCTAACGTGAGTTATATGGATATGCTACAAACATATCATTAAAGCATGACCTATTACTTCGAATATATGTGAGTTCATGTATATAAATTAAAATAAGAAAGAAAAATACTCAGTCGGAAATGCCATCAACATTTTGTTGGACAGGATTTTCTAGTAGACATTATGCAGTGCAGAGATGCAAAACCAAATTACTGAGTACTTAAAACTGTTGAAAAGAATATCTAGTATTAATTCCTCAGACCATTAGAGCTATCACTTATGAGGATAGACATGGTTAACTATTCATACCTTAGAGATATCACTTAAGAGGGCAGACAGGTTTTGGATTGACATATAAAGCGCTACCATTAGAGGAAAGACATTAAGATGGCTAGGCCTCGGAAGACATCACTGCAGGCTTTTAACCATTACAGCTATCACTTAGTGGATATACATGGTTAACTATTCAGACCGTAGAGCTATCACGTAGAAGGTAGACAGGTTTTGAATTGACATATAAAGCGACACTACTTGAAGGAAGACATTAAGATGGGCTAGAACTCAGAATAATTCACTGCAGGCTTTAATCCATTAGGGCTATCACCTAGAGGATAAACATGGCTAACTATTCAAACCTTAGAGCTCTCACTTAGAGGATAGACATGGTTAATTATTCAGATTTCAGACCTTAGAGCTACTACTAAGAGATTAGACAGGTTTTGAATTAACATACAAAGCGCTATCGCTAGAAAACAAAACATTGTGCAGTACTGGGATTTGGAAGCAATTCAATAAAAATAAATAATTGTATAATTTTTATTACAAATGGGACTAATATTATGAGTATAATATAACGAAAAAGTTGTTACAAAATTACAGACGTAAAAATACCAGAAAATCTAATGGGGGTTCGTCAAAAAGAAGTCCAAAATTGTCAACATAAGAGAACCCCCACATGGTCACTGGGAATCAAGATGGTAAATTATATTCCAACATACCAAACATCTAAAAGGGGCAGCAGGTCCCGAAATTATTTAACCTGAGATTGCTACTAAATTTTCATCATTTTATCAGAAAATTCTGATTTGGGAAAGAAATAAGTGATATTAATAAACTTAACTTACGGTTTATTAAGGATATGTAAAACTTTGAAAATCCTTAAAAATTGGCAAAACTAGAAGAAATAATAACTGAATTCTGGGACGAAACTACCCTGTTGCTCAAAGTAGGAGTCAGTTTACTAATCCTTAAAATTGTAATTCTTAAACAAATTATTATGTAGACACTTTTAAAAAGTTACGTAATATGACATCCCCCTTTTGTTTGGATGGGGGGGGGGCTATGTTCCGCAGTCAACTGCGACGGATGAATGGATAATATGACATGAACGTAAGAAAAGACGTGATATGAGAACTATTTTAAATAGAAGTTACAAATAGAGGTTACAGGTTTAATTAGTCAATCTAACTGTTTAAAATATCTGAAAGATTTGAACATAAAACATTATTTAGTTATATCCTCTTGGGATTTACTTGGCTCCATACGGAGCTTATGAAGTCAATTTTGGCATATCTGCAAATCAAAAATAATATTGTTCACCATCAAACTGAATTACAATAATTTTCTTAAATTATTAAAAGAGTAATAAAAAGACAACAGATAGCCTGCACATTTTTCGTGACCTTAGTTTTAATGTAAATTTTATGACATTAACAAAATATAATTAAAATACTTAGTAACAGAAAGTAAACACCAAATTATTATTATTGCTGTAATAAAAAACTATTATGGGATGAGTCGCTCGCGTCCGTAGGCTTTGACCACCTAATCCTAGGCCCACCCTACACGTGTCCCCCGGGTGGTGCTAAACAAGCGACAAAGCCGAAAGAACTGACTCGGCTCCTCGCCGTGTGGTAGCGGCGTAAAAAATACCACACCCTACTTTCGCACCATGAGGCACAAAATTAAAGAAATGGCCCCGAGTTCCTGGCGCCCCTTTAATGGGGCAGGGGTGCGAAGAATCTCCGGGAGGAAAACCGGCAACGAGGTTCACCACCCGTCACGTTCTGTCCCCCGGAGGGGCGAAAAGTGGATTGCGGAAGCCCGTCTGGCTACATTGAATGTATGTGGAGGAATGAAGGATAAGATGGATGAAGTATGCGATATGATGCATGATAGAGGAATAGACGTGTTATCTGTAAATGAGACAAAACGGAAGGGAAAGGATGCCACTACACATGGCATGTATACCGCGTACTGGTCTGGTGTAGACGAGACCGAGCGGGCATGCCAGGGAGTCGGTATCATCCTTTCAGAAAGAATGGGTTTTTTTGTGAAAGAGTATGAATGTGTAAGACCGAGACTGCTATGGATACGAATGAAAGTGGGCTTAAAGAAGTTGTTTGTTTTAGGGGTCTACGCCCCAGACATATCTAAGCCCACTTATATCCGAGAGCAGTTTTGGGAGTTGGTAAGGATGGTGCTAATGAAATGCAATGTTAATGAAAATATTGTGATATTGAGCGATTTTAATGGAAGGTTGGGGTGAGGAGGCTTGGTTATGAAAGGATATTGGGAACGTTTGGTGATGAAAGTATAAATGAGAATGGTGAAAGCCTTCTCGCCGTATGCGTGGAAAAGTCTTTTTGTGACGAACACTTTCTTTCGTCATAAGAAGATTCACACGTATACATGGGAAAGAGGTGATGATAGAAGTATGATAGATTTCATAATTGTTGATGAAAGAATGAGGAGCGCGGTGGTAGATACAAGGGTTTATCGGGGCTCTAACGTAGGGACGGATCATTACTTGGTCTTATGCCGAATTAATGGTCTTTTCAGACGTTGGAGGCATCGGACATCTGTGTCTACCACTGCGTTACAGCGTATAAGAACAGAGAGGTTACAAGATGAAGGTGTGAGAGAGAAGTTCAAATATAGATTGAGAGAAAATATAAGTGGTATGGCTGAATTGTGTATGAATGATTTAGACTTGGAGACTGTGTGGTATAATGTCATGAAAGGTTTAGTGGATGCAGCTACCGAAGTATGTGGTGTCAGTAAGAGAACGAATGAAAGGAAAATTAACACTTTATGGTGGGATGATGAGGTACGGATGGAAGTTGAAGCAATGAAGAAAGCATGGCTAGATTTACTAGCAACCAAGGCTAGTAATTTTAGCAGTATGAATGATGATATTGAAAGGAAAAAGGCAGTCTTTAGACACCTAAATAAGAGAGTAAAAGAAGTAGTTGAAAGGAAAAAGCAAGAAAGAACGGATAAGAATGATAGAAGAATATCGGATAACTTCCAGGCAAACATTAAAATGTTCTGGAAACTCGTAAAAACTACCAGGGGAATATTCAGAACAGCCTAGAATGAATGCTATACGAGACCAGAATGGCTGTATTCTGAATGACGAAGTTTTGACTTTAAGGAGATGGAAAGAATACTTTGAAAGCGTGTTTATGAGTGATGAGACGTTTGAATTAAATGAAATAGAAATTCCGGAAGAAGAGGAAATAGATAGAGATATAAGTATAGATGAAATAATGAAAGCAATGAAAAGTATGAAAGCAGGTAAGGCAGCCGGTCATGATAGAGTATCTCTCGAAATGCTAAGGGCTGGAGAAGGAGTGGTGGCAGACCTGCTGTACACCTTGTTTAACTTATGTTGGGAACTTAAGCGTGTACCGAGCGACCGGTGCAAAGCCGTGATAGTCCCAATATATAAAGGAAAAGGATCACAGCAGGACTCTAAAAACTACCGTGGTATCAGCCTTCTTAGCATTGTGGGAAAACTGTATGCTAAGGTACTAATTGAAAGAGTTATGAAAGAAACTGATGGAAAAATTTGAGATGTGCAAGCGGGATTTAGAAAGGGAATGGGATGTACGGATCAGGTATTTTCCATGCGCATGATCGCGGAGAAGTTTTTGGCCAAAAACCAAAGAGTTTTTTGTGCGTTCATAGACTTGGTGAAGGCTTATGACAGAGTGGATAGGGATGTGTTATGGCAAACACTGAACTCATTTGGGTTGAACGCTGGCTTGATACAGGCATTGAAGTCTCTATATATGGACTCTAGTGCTTGTGTCAGGATCAAAGGGGCCTACTCGGACTGGTTTGGCATCCATAAAGGTGTCAAACAGGGCTGTGTGGCTTCCCCGTGGCTGTTCAACCTATTTATGGACAGTTGTTTGGAAAATTTGAAAGCAGAAGAATGCGGGTTAAGAATGGGTGAGTTAACCGTCAAATGCCTTTTGTACGCCGATGATCAAGTCATACTTACGTCGTCGGCGGCCGAGTTGCAAATGATGGTTACATTAATGAACAGGACATTTAAAGAAAAGGAAATGAAAGTGAACGTAAGTAAGACGAAAGTTATGGTTTTTGAAAGAGAAGAAAGTAAAACGATATGTGAAATAAGAATAGAAGGGGAGTTGGTAGAGCAAGTAGATGAGTTTGTGTATTTGGGATGTGGGTTTAGCAGGGATGGTACATATGATAAGGATATAGAACGACGAGTGAATGCAGGAAATAGATTGAATGGGGCTCTACACTCTATTGTGAAAAGTCAGAATGTGTCCAAAAAGGCACGTTTGGCAATTCACAATGCTGTGTTAGTGCCTACTTTAATATATGGTAGTGAAAGTTGGGTGTGGCAGAAGAAGCACGACAGTAGAATAAATGCTGTAGAAATGCGGTCATTACGTAGTATGCTAGGGCTGAATCTGAATGACAAGGTGAGAAATAGTGTGATAAGAGAAATGTGTGGTTTGCAAGATGATGTTGTGACTAGGATTAAGAAAGGAATGCTTCGGTGGTTTGGTCATGTAGAAAGAATGAATGAGGAAAGAGTGACAAAGCAAATTTATGTTGCAGAGGTGAATGGCAGAGTCGGGAAGGGTCGCCCTAGGCGAAAGTTTATCGACCAAATTGGCGAAATATTGAAAATGGGCCAAATTAAGAGTACCTTTAACCGACGAGCGTGTATGCGAAGGTATATGGATGTGGAGGAAGCGAGAGAGGTGTGTCAGGATCGTGCCAAATGGAATTCCATAGTCTCTGCCTACCCCTCTAGGTGACAGGCGTGAGTGTTTATGTTATGTATTATGTAAAAAACTATTAAAAAAGAAAGTCATTCAAGTCAAAAAAATTAGCCTATGGAGCAGTTTTCTACTGTTAGGCACATTCTAGCCATACTGTAAATAACAAGTCTAGATTTAAGACATTATTAATGTTGAATGTCCCTTAAGACGATCTATGTAGTTATTTAAGTTTTAGTCACGTAAGCTTATTAATGCTTTGTTTACCTATAAAGAGTTATTGTATATCTTTATAGTGATTGTCACCTATGTATTTGTAGTAGTTATTGCCAAATAAAGATCTATTGTATATCTTTATAGTGTTTGACAAATACATAATTAATTTTTATATGCCTATGTAAAGTGTTGTGTGTTTTATAATGTTTGTTAAATACTTATAAGTAGTTGTTTATAAAGATTTGCTGTATGTCTTATATTGTGTTTGCAAAGATTTGTTGTACGAAAATGTAATATTGTGAAATAAATTATAAGTCATACTAAACAACACCCCGCACACCTCCCTCCTGTCCGTTCATTGGTCAAATGGAGCATATGCGCCTCACGGGCGCTTGCACGAGTTGTGCAACTGACCGAACGAAATAAAAGGCGTGCTGTGAGTGACCCAAATTATTACCTGTTCATCACTCGTCACGCGCTCATCGTTCGCTCTGCATCCAGCCCAACTGACATCTCTACACTGCCTCAACAAGCTACACTTCACAAGCTGCTCTTGTTTTTTATACAAACTGTAGTTTCATTTAACTTCAACATCCTATGGTCAAGAAGAAGTCTACTCTTAAACGATACGGAGCTCTGCAATAAGCTCCCACTTCGTTTAATGGTCGAACGAGTTGCGGATCCCATTCCGTTTAATGGTCCTTCGAGCCGGATCCCTGCGACAAGCCTGAAGCAAGAAGTTAACATCTCTCTGCGTCGAGAAAGCAAGAAGTTTCTATTTCTCCACGCCGGAAAGCAAGAAAGAAACAAGAACGCGCGAGTGTTAGTTGTTGGTCATACATAACCACTGCTAATTACTTGGAAGCAAACATCACAAGTACGTGGCAACCTTGCGGTGTTAACTGCCATCAAGACCGTACTCTCAGGTAGTATAGACCCCGCCGGCAAGGTGCGGTTACGTTCTGGGGCCACATGTTGGTACGCAACGATAAGTGTGGAATATTCCCACCGCACTTTGATGCACCCGTGAACGCCCGCGCCCTCTACCGGGAGGTATCCACCTTCCTTTCCTCATTAGTTTCCATCCCTGGTCCGGCATCACCGCGGTAGGTGTCCGGCCAGACCCGTTAGGTAGGTAGGGTAGAAACTCTAAATGAAAGTGAAAGTGTTAAAATTAAGTAATTAGTAGGATTAGGGACCCTCGCGCGCAATGGAAATCTCACGTATATTACGTTCAGGCAAATTCACGCCTACCACAGACGTCACGCCGACGTCGGGGCAGACGAGTTCAACAGAAACAAGTACGTGGAGTAAGGGCACGGGCACAGAGCAAACAAACGGTGACAGTGGCACGCATAGCAACGTGACGGGAGCAGTAATCGAAAATAGGTCCGTTCAAGTAGACGAATTAAATACGCAGGATAGGAGTACGCCGGGCACAGTAGTAAATGTCCCCGAGGACAGGGTGAATAGTCGATTATCTATTTAAAAAGCCGAATTAGAGTTACATAATTCCACATTAGCACAGGCTAGGGCGGCAGCCGCAGCTGCCTTAAGTCGTTTGGAAATAGCCAGAATAGAGCTAGAAAACTCCAACGACGCTGAACCGCCGTCCAGAGTAGAAGAGTCGCGTGTTGAAGGTTGGATTTCGGAGCAGTATGTAAACGATAGACCGGCAATATTAGATAAAGCACGACCCTCGGGGCCAAACGCACGGCCACCTAACACGAACAACCACGAATCGCGCATTGGTAAAGACGTGACGTATACTAACAACAATAGTAGCGACATGGCGATGCTGGCCAACGCGATTGTTCAAGCGGTAAATTTAGGTAAATCGGACTCTACGGCACCGAAATACATCCACGAGCTACCTTATTTCGACGGGGCGATTTCAGAGTGGATGGCTTTCAAATCCGTATTTAACGACACAGTAAGCATGTTTACTGACGTACAAAACGTAGCCAGGTTACGCAAAGGAGGCGCGGCTCGCGAAACGGTTAGAGCATTACTATTTACAGTATCAGACCCATATGAAGTCATGGACACGTTAGAAAAGCGTTACGGAAAGCCGGAATTATTAATACTTTCCGAATTAGAAAATATAAAACGCATGCCTCGCATGACTGAAGACGGGCACAATATAGGTAGTTTCGCGAGCAAAATATCTAACACAGTAGCAGCAATAAAATCACTCAATCAGCCGCAATATCTCTACTCGCTTGAGATAGTAAGTAGGGTTGTAGAAAAGCTAAGTATTATTTTAAAATATAAATGGTACGAATTTAAATCGAAGCGCACCGAAGCACCGGAGTTAGAACTGCTATCTAGATTTTTAAACGATATGGCAGACCAGTGCAGCGCGATGTTTGCATACGAAATAACACGGGATGACCGCAAGGTTAATAAAATAAAGGCACGCGGGGTGAACACGGTCCACGATCGAAATCGTCGCCACATACGGCACCGCGACGATAGCAGCGACAGCTCGTGCGACCGATCGGAAAACATTGAAAATTCGCCGCGTAAAACGATAGCAGCCATAAATAAACCGTACAAAAAAGGGCAGACATCGAAACCTCACCCATCACGACCGGTAGTCGAGTTATCGGCTGAATCAAATGACACATGCACGATGTGTTCCGGTAATCACAATGTCAAAAAATGTGCAGACTTTGCTAAATTAGCCGTGAGCGAAAGATGGGACACGGCCAAGCGCAACAGGCTGTGTTTTCGATGCCTTGGCAAGTCACACAGGCGGCTGGTCAAATGCAAATACGTACCATGCGGGGTAAACGGGTGTGAAGCGTCACACCATAAAATGTTACACGGTAGCGATAATAAACCGACAGTCAACCACGGTAACGTAAGTTCAATGAATCACGTACATGCGTCTAACACCTACTTAAAGATAGTGCCGGTCGAGATAAACGGTCCAATAGGAACAACTAGCACATACGCCTTGTTAGATGAAGGATCAACTATGACATTGATCGGAAGGGGCATGGCAGATTCGATAGTTCCCAGGGGGCGCGGACGGCTCTTGACGTTAGAAGGGGTAGGGGGTAATCAAATAAACGACACAGAATCATGTCACGTGAAATTGTCCATTCGCGGTTTATATAACAGAAACTTAGAAACTATAAATGCGGGCACAATAGAGAACTTAAATTTATCGCCACAAAAGGTGACCAGAGAGTTAGTGCAACAGTGCAACCACCTAAAGGAGATAGAGGACGAACTATGTTACGAACAAGGGCAACCGACCATATTGATAGGCCAAGACAACTGGCACTTAATTACGTCCAGGCAATTGCGCGTCGGTAATAAAAACCAGCCCGTAGCATCTTTAACTAAATTAGGGTGGGTGTTCCATGGTCGCAACGAACGGCCCGGTAATACTGTCGCGATAATTAATCACGTACGGCCCACACAAACCGATGACCCCGCATTAGAGCTCATAAGAAATTTTTTCAGCATAGAATATCTAGGAATAGAGGCACGCTGACCGACATCCGACCCGGATCAGCGAGCCCTAGCTATTCTAGATAAGACTTGTAAAAAAACGGACGATAGCAATAGGTACGAAGCGGGCTTACTCTGGAGAAGGGACACTGAGGAGATGCCGAACAATAAAAAACAAGCCCTCAGTCGTCTATATAGCTTAGAAAATAAATTAGATAAAAATGAAAACCTAAAAACCGAATATAGTAAGCAGATAAACAATCTTATAGAAGCAGGCTACGCTGAAAAAATAGTCGCCACAGCCACGTCGCCACGCAGCTGGTACTTGCCGCATTTCGCTGTCGTACACCCTCAGAAGGGCAAAATAAGGTTAGTGTTCGACGCAGCAGCCAAATGCGGGGGGAAAAGCCTAAACGACGCGTTATTAGCAGGCCCTGACTTACTACAGTCGTTATTCGGCGTATTAATTAGGTTTAGAGAGGGTCGTATTGCTGTCGTAGCCGACATAAAAGAAATGTTTTTACAAATAAAAATTATACAGGAGGACCGTGATAGCTTACGATTTTTATGGAGGGCGAGAACAGAGAGGCGCCGCCGCAAGAGTATCGGATGACGTCGTTAATATTCGGGGCGGCATCGTCACCATGCACGGCCATCTATGTTAAAAATAAAAACGCAGAAAATCACAGTCATCAACATCCCGAGGTCGCGAAGGCTACAGTACGTAACTTTTATATGGACGACTACTTAGGCGCGTTCAACTCCGAAAGCGAGGCAAAATCAATGGTAAATGACATGTGCAATGTACATAGAAACGCATCCTTCGAGTTACGCGGGTGGGCCTCGAACGAGCCCGAGGCAATTAGCGACGTCACTGATACGCGTAGAAGCGACACAACCACGCTAGGTAAAAGTGATTCGGAGAGAACATTAGGTCTTATTTGCAATCACACACGCGACACGTTAGGTTTCAATCTTAGAAACACACCCACGAGTGTAATTAGAGGTGACACACCACCTACCAAGCGTCAGGTAACCAGCGCAGTAATGTCGGTATTCGACCCGCTAGGTTTAGTTTCGCCTATCACGATGATAGGCAAATGTCTTATACAGGAAATATGGCGTAGTGGGATAGATTGGGATGACCCCATCACAACCGAGCATCACGTGACATGGTTATCACTTATAAATAACTTACAGCTGTTAAAAAAGTTAGAAATAGATAGGTACATACCTGCCACGCCATCAGGAGAAGGGGAGCTACACATTTTCTGTGACGCGAGTGAAAAGGTGTATTCCGCTGCTGTATATTTCGTAAGTGCAAAAACGGACGGCACTAAGACGTCGCGATTGGTAACAGGCAAGGCCAAAGTAGCTCCGTTAAAACCAATATCGATTCCCCGGTTAGAACTTCAAGCCGCAGTGTTAGGCAGTCGATTAGCTGAATCAGTCAGACGCGAGTCGGATTATAAAATATTAAAATATTAATATTATTAGTCAGACTCTAAAACTGTATTAGCTTGGATTAAATCAGACCCGCGCACGTTCAAGTCGTTTGTCGCACACCGATTGGCTGAAATCGAAAGCCTAACCTCGCCAACCAATTGGCGATGGGTACCCAGCTCAGATAACGTCGCGGACGACGCAACCAAGGGCATACCTGCCGATTTTAATTCGAAACACAGGTGGTTTACCGGACCCGCGTTTATAAGGAACGAACCCGCGACGTGGCCGCAGGACAAACTAAATGAAACATCGTTACCCCCTTCAGGGGAAGAAAGAATATTAAAACAAGTTCACGTAATCATTAAGCGTAACGTTAGCGATTACTTACCCGAATTAGAACGATTTTCAAAATACAGTCGATTAGTTCGCGTCGCTGCCACCGTTTTGCTCGCCGCTGAGATATTTAAAGCCAATGTACACAAAAGAGGCACAAATGTTGAACTCGCACCGAGCCATATAAAATTAGCAGAGTTATTGCTCATAAGAAGGAGTCAATATAACTCATTCGCCGAAGACATCGCGACCATAGAGGCTGGGCGGCGACCACCCAAGAAGTCACCATTCTACAAACTATCCGTGAAGATCGACCGCAACGGAATTATGTGTTTAGATAGTAGAATAAAAAACGAACACAATCTGCCAGTCCTACACGCCAAAGAAGGCTTCACTCGACTGTTGGTGCATCACACGCACGCAACCTTCAATCATGGCAACCACCAGACGGTCATGAACGAATTGAGACAGCGATACCACATAATAGGACTACGCAGCGTTATACGCAATATATGCAACCAATGCCAATGGTGTCGGACCTATAGGCGGATTCCATCAAAAATCCCTTTAGGCGACTTACCAGCAGAAAGGCTGGCCCAGAATCAACCGCCCTTCACTGCAACAGCGGTAGACTATTTCGGGCCCATGAAGGTCACAGTCGGGCGAAGGATAGAAAAAAGGTGGGGCGCATTATATACATGCCTCACTACACGCGCTGTGCACTTAGAAGTGGCCACAGCCCTCACGGCCTCTTCCATGATCATGAGCCTACGAGGAATGATGGCTCGCCGGGGCACACCGACCGTGATATACAGCGACAACGGAACCAACTTCGTGGGTGCTGAAAGAGAAATCGCTGAAGCTATGCAAAGCAACGACCATAGCCTTAACACCTTCTCATCTGAAAAGCTGATCACCTGGAAAAAGATACCACCCGGAGCCCCAAACATGGGCGGTGCCTGGGAGCGATTGATCAGATCAGTAAAAACAGCATTAAAAGTCACACTAAAAGAGAGGTCGCCCCCTGACCAAGTGCTGCACACGTTACTGCTGGAAGCCGAGCATGTGATTAATTCGAGGCCACTGACTCCAGTGAACCCCAACTTGGATGAAGAAGCGCTGACACCCAATCACTTTCTTATTGGGCGCTCTAGCGGGATGTCTCCGTTTGGTTCATTTAAAGACACACAGTTGAACCCACGCTCCTGGAGAGCCACTCAAGCACTAGCCGACAAGTTTTGGGCACGCTGGTCAGTGGAATACAGACCTCTTTTAATGCCCCGGTCCAGCTCCAACTCTCAACACAAAAATCTAAAAGTTGGGGACATCGTGATAATTTGTGATGGCACAATGCCTAGAGGAGGATGGCCTAGAGGCGAAGTGACGGAAGTCCACCCAGGACCAGATGGGCGCGTCCGAATAACTGAAATAAGAACAGCAACGGGTTTGGTGCGCCGTCCGGCCTCTCGCCTCATTGCAATTACGACAACGGACTAAAACAGTTTTTTAGTGCTTGCGCACGAGGGGGAGATTGTAAATAACAAGTCTAGATTTAAGACATTATTAATGTTGAATGTCCCTTAAGACGATCTATGTAGTTATTTAAGTTTTAGTCACGTAAGCTTATTAATGCTTTGTTTACCTATAAAGAGTTATTGTATATCTTTATAGTGATTGTCACCTATGTATTTGTAGTAGTTATTGCCAAATAAAGATCTATTGTATATCTTTATAGTGTTTGACAAATACATAATTAATTTTTATATGCCTATGTAAAGTGTTGTGTGTTTTATAATGTTTGTTAAATACTTATAAGTAGTTGTTTATAAAGATTTGCTGTATGTCTTATATTGTGTTTGCAAAGATTTGTTGTACGAAAATGTAATATTGTGAAATAAATTATAAGTCATACTAAACAACACCCCGCACACCTCCCTCCTGTCCGTTCATTGGTCAAATGGAGCATATGCGCCTCACGGGCGCTTGCACGAGTTGTGCAACTGACCGAACGAAATAAAAGGCGTGCTGTGAGTGACCCAAATTATTACCTGCTCATCACTCGTCACGCGCTCATCGTTCGCTCTGCATCCAGCCCAACTGACATCTCTACACTGCCTCAACAAGCTACACTTCACAAGCTGCTCTTGTTTTTTATACAAACTGTAGTTTCATTTAACTTCAACATCCTATGGTCAAGAAGAAATCTACTCTTAAACGATACGGAGCCCTGCAATAAGCTCCCACTTCGTTTAATGGTCGAACGAGTTGCGGATCCCATTCCGTTTACATACCATGATTAATGAGTTAAATTTAAACAAATGCACATTGTTGTATTGTGTAGCTTAGTTACAAGAAAGGAAGCAGGTAAATGAAAATGGTATTCTTAAAAAAATGGTTTTGTTCAGTTATTTTATGTAGGTTTTCATACCTACCAGGTTATTATTATCTTCATATAGTAAAATAACTATGGTAAACATACAATAGAGTTACTGACAGATGCACAAAATACGGAGGACACTCAATAAATTTTAAGATATACAAAAAGTATTCTAGATACTATTAATATTTATTTTACATCGTTTCAAAATATTCTTCGTCATGCTCTGTACAAAGTTCCATGCGCCTAAACCAAGTCTGAAAACACTTTTGCCAGTCTTGATCTGACAGGTCGGAAATCGCTTCTTCGTAGGCAGCCACTTCGTAGGCGACTTCTTCGGCGCTTGACAAGGACTTGCCTTTTATTTTTTCTTTGACTATAAGGTTAATAATGTTGTGTTTTAAGTATTATTTACCTAATAATGTATATCGAAGGTAATATGTATTCAGTTGCAAATTTGTGATCTTAGATGATACTGAATAATATTCAAATAATAAAAAGTTGTTTTAAATAAAAATTGGCACTTCTCAACTTGATAAGAAACAAGCCATTGGAACTGAGACAATTTTTGGGGTCTTAATCGTTCATAGTGAGGAAATTACTTATATTATTATTGGATATGAAAGTAGTATATGCTTATAATTTTGAAAATTGTAGAGCACAATACAAAAAATTTTTAAACAAAATAATATTATAGATATTATTAATAATACTTGCTACAAATAAATAATACTTGTTGTGTACAATTTTACACAGAGTTGATACTCGTATAACCACTGTTTTATACATTAACAAGATAGAGAGGATCCTCTTTCATTAATTATTGAGGATTCAATTCTATCAAGGAAATGAAAACTATTGGAAATTATATATCGATCTGAAATTGAGCCAAGTAAACAAAGAATAGTCATAGGAAGTGTTTCGAGTGTATTCAACAAGGTCATAAAACGGTGTAAAAACTAAAATTTGACCAATTAGCACCGAGAAATAATAATATTACACAGAACAATCATTTTCTGTAGGTACGACCCATGAACCATGGCAGTTATATTAGATTGGGGGTGATTCTTCTATGCATTTCCACTGTTAATATGCTGTCAAAAAATTAAGTTTATAGAACCATAGATTTTTTGTTTGTCCATATGGGCGATAAAAGTGCATGAAGTGCAAAGGCACGTTAAATTAAAGATTCGAATTATTCATTTTGAATAAAATAACAAATTATTAACACCACTTTACAGAAGATCATACTCTACTATTTCACATGTTATTATCACCTCATAGGCATCTCACACATATATGTATCATAGGTACTATTAGTGAAGCACTTTGTAATAGTATGGCACTTCAAAATTCATACTTAAATATTATAGTGAACTCTCCTTGGTCAAATACTAAAAATTATAAAATTATTATTTCTTTATAGTACCAATTTTGCAGTAAGTGTAATTTAATTTCTTACTGGGCTTTTGTAATTTTTTACTTAGGTTTTTGTTATAAACATAGACTTAATAATAAGTTAGTTTTAAATTATTTAACATCAAAATATTGCAATAACGATTTGAGATTACAAACATTTACAAAAACTAGTAACAAGCTTAGCTGTGATGAGTCACAGGTCATAAAATTAATTAAATATTGTCCTTCATAAATATTACATTTATTCCAAGTGAAGTACAGAGGTGTTAAGATATAAGGTAATATTTCACTTTAATAGCGATTGCATGGGAAAAAATAAATGAGAGAAACTTAAGCCTCTCCTGTAAATATTTTATAGAAAGCATAACACAAGATATTGATAAATTTGACATTAACTCACAAAACCATTTAGAAAAGCATTTCTCAAGTTATAAGATGTTAAATTTAAATTTACTTAAATTAAGCTAGAACATATATCCAGATTATTGTGTTTTTTTGCAATCATAGTTCTTCTACGGGCCACTTCTGCTGCAATCAAGCTGGTCTTAAATAAAGATAATTTATTTTTTGTTATTAAATCAAACATTTAATATACATATAATACGTATAGGAGCTTCGTATAATTATGGTTGAACTTCACTTAAGGTAAGTTCGTTTAACCATTTAATTAAACGCATTTTCACCTAAAAGGTTTTTTGTTAACTTATCAAAGCTTCAAAAGCTCAAGTTTTTATAAAGAGTAATCATTATGCCTATTCGCTATTTAAAGAAATCACAATGGCTGTCTTCGTGGGATTTCAATTGCCATTTAATGATCTTTGATCTAAAATTCTTTTATCATTAGACATAGTGGAATTACAATTACAGTTTGAATCAAATTGACTTATAACTTTTATACAGAACTTACTGTGGACAAAAAACGTGGTAATAGCTTATAGAAAAATTGTCGCCTTATAATTTTATAGTATGAGCCGGTACCAACGTAATTCTTAATTACAATTTTATGTACAGATTTACTACGTGCTCAGCGGTGAAGAAATTTGTCGTGAGAAAATATGTCTAAGATAGTAAAGCTATTTCTAAGACACGTGAAGTACGCCAACACATGTTGGGTGGCGTGGCGGAATCTTTCCTGTCCTAAAAACCCACTAAAGCATGAGAAGCGGCCTGTGCCTAGTAGTGGAATGTATGATGCCTCTTACATTACTTTTGTTAATTAAAATCTATATAAAAGATATGGCCGTCATAATTTTATACAATCATTTAAGTTCCCGGCGAAAATACCCCGAATGAAGCAAATTAATGCTACAGAAGTGAGTGTTATTGACCAAATTGGTGATCTATTAAAGATGGGTCAAATTAGGAGTCCCTTAATCGACCAGTACGTATGCGTAAGTATACATACATACATAATAAATAAAGACTCACGCCTGTCACCCAGAGGAGTAGGCAGAGACTATGGACTTCCATTTGGCACCATCCTGAAACACCTCTTTTGGGCGATGAAGTTGCTCGCGTCCGTAGGAATTACTTGAACTCTGATTCACGTATACCCTGAGTAGTGATAAACTAGCAGCACTACATACTTGTGATAGGTTGGTCCTCTACAAGTGAGATGGCCGGCCAAGGGTTAGTTACCACCCACCTGGCAAAGAAATAACGCCAAATGATGCAAATCGTGTTCCGGTATGATGTTAGGTGAAACTCATTTCTTAGGGAGAATGGTTCTGTACAGTTGCGTTGCGCATAAGAACTGGCTGCGATCCGTCGAGCTGCGCAGATAGCATAACCGGTGTGATACGTCAAGCGACGGAGTATTTCATCACCTTTGCTGACTTATTTGCTTGCTCTTATTTGCAGGTGGGATTGTGGTCAAGCACTGGCATAAGCATAAGTAAAAATAAGACCTCTCCCGCTTCCTCAACATCCAGGTACTCTTAATTTGTCCTATTTTCAATATATCGCCAATTTTGTCGATAAACTTTCAAATAGGGCGTCCCTTTCCGATTCTGCAGTTCACCTCCGCAACATAAATTTTCTTTGTCAATCTCGTCATGCGTAAGTATATGGATGTAAAAGAAGCGAGACAGGTGTGTCAGTACCATGCCAAATGAAAGTCCGTCTCTGCCTACCCCTGGGTAACTCGCGTGAGAGTTTAGGTAAAGTTATGTTATGTTTAGTCCAAAAAACTTACAAATTTATGAAAGCATATTGTTGTAGTTATTGCATATACTTATACATGAAAAAGAAAGTCTGCAACTGCTTTATGGCATACGCAGCACGTATGGTAGCGTACGTAAAGTACCAACGTAAGATATAATAGTAGCATACCGCCGCTGCGTTTCGTAATTTCAACTGCTACGAAGCATTACAACCTAATTCCTTTTGATCCTTATTAAGGATAGATCTATGTAAATGTCTATCGCCCATAGTATTCATTTACTATCAGGTGAACTATGTACCAGTTTCTCACGCTTAATTGTAAAAAATGGAAATTGAAATCAGATTTCTTTTAATTTTACTGTTCTATACCGGTTAACCTAAATTTAGCCTAAATTAGGGCCATAAGTCAACAAAAATAAAGCAATCTCATGAAAAAAGGTGGTTAGGTTAAGGTTATTATAATGTTATTTTTACTTGATTATTTAAAAGATAAGAACGCTTGGACTTAAGTGTTGTTTATAGTATAAGGGTGACAAACGAGCACTCATTCCACCTGCTGGTAAGTGGTTGATGTGGCCCATAGACATCGACATCAATCCTCGATTACGAATCAAAATGCAGATACGTTATCAACCGTGAGGACTAACATGGAATGCCTCCTTTCTAGTAAATAAGGGTCTCCGGTTCTCTACACTCACCATACTATACTTCTCACTCACCAACGCTGGTATTCTGTGAGAGCGTGGTCCTTTCCCTGTCAAGCCGACTCATTCGTGTTACAATTTTACTATTAATATAGCTTCAGCAAGGCTCTACCACGTAAAAAGCTTTCTTAGATAAGGATATTTCTTATATAGATATAATCTATATTAAATATACATGCGAAATAGATATAAGCTAAATACCACTGACTGACCGACTCATCACGAGATCTCTAAAACTATACACCCGATTGACTTGAAATTTAGTATAGTTACTCATTTAGTATTTAATAAATTTTATAACGTTTAATTGTAACAGTGAGGAAAAAAATAGTCTACATGTTAGTTTGTTGCCGCTTGTGAGAAGTCACAAGGTCTCTCGCAGTAAGGACTTGTTGAAGCGATCGCGTAGTTTATTTCACTTTCAAAAAGTACTTTTTAAAAGCGAAATGAAATAAAATTATTTTTCTACCGCACTTATACTAAAGTGTTACTGCTTGAAAACAAGAAATACGCGCACTCAATAATAAGGGTCATAACTGTTTAAAAGCATCTGAATCATTCGATCTATTCTCGTATATACGCACTTCACACGCCGGTAGCCGAACGTTTCTGTATTTGGCGCTGGTTTGACTTATTCACCAGTTGCGTGACCAAAACGATTATGTCAATGCAATGCATTTAATTATATCTGTCGTAAGATAAGAAGCTCATTCTGTTGAGTTTTTGTGTGATGTCGTTAGTGAAGTATTACGAGTACCTTAGAGCATTATTTAAAAGATAAGAAGGCTCGGATATAGAGATATAACTGTTGGAAGAAAAATATAATAAGTTTCTAGTCGCTTCTTCTAACATGGTTTTCCGCAAGAGGAACATGTTGTTGGCTTAGATTTCTAATCTTCCAACTAGTGCTTTGTTAAGATTTTGAATAATATTATTTCGACTTGACTTGCCCTTCGGAATGGTACATTATTTTTATTTATACAAATAGAGACAAGATTTAAGTTATAAACGCGTCAGTCCACCGGATGGCATGTGACTACTGCGTCCATGGACACTTGCTACCAATTACCTATGTATAAAGAAACCTAAGCACTATGCTCAATATACTCAATAGTTGCTTCCAACGGATAGGTCTTAAGATGAACATGGAGAAAACAAAAGGCATGTGTAACGTCCATGTCACACCTATGCCGGCAGTTGTTGATGACAAATAGTCCGACTAGGTAATTCCAACTTCGATCGAGAGCTCAATCCACGGATTCAACACGGCTGGACAACGTTCGGGAAATTACGGCATATGTTCTCCTCAGGCATACCTCAAAACTTAAAAACTAGATTGTACAACCAGTGCGTGTTTGCCAGTGATTACCTGTAGAACTAAAACGTGGTCTTTCACTACTGGCCGTATGAGGAAGCTCAAGGTCGCTCAAAGAGCTCTGGAGAGGGCTATGCTCGGAGTTTCTCTGCGTGATTAACATAGAAATGAGGATATCCGCAGTAGAACCAGAGGTACCGACATAACGCAAAGGATTAGTAAGCTGAAGTGGCAGTGGGCCGGCCATATAGCTCGAAAAACTGACAAC
Organism: Parnassius glacialis; assembly: GCA_033319125.1. Classification (NCBI taxonomy): domain Eukaryota; kingdom Metazoa; phylum Arthropoda; class Insecta; order Lepidoptera; family Papilionidae; genus Parnassius; species Parnassius glacialis. The sequence goes on along the minus strand of JAVANC010000021.1, from coordinate 39,495,477 downwards.
CGATGGGGAAAAAAGGTTCTCGAGTGGCAGCCTCGTAGCCGCGGACGAATTGTAGGGCATCCCCCTACTAGATGGAGTGACGACCTGGGAAGACATGCAGGAATTCGATGGACGCAGGTGGCACAGGACCGTGCTTTGTGGCATTTCTTGGGGAAGGCCTATGTTCAGCAGTGGACTTGTGAAGGGATGTTATGATGATGATGATGATGATGAAATAAATCTGTGGTATAATCACCTATAATCACTGAGATGGAATCCCTTACGCCCTGTGAGTATACCGTGCTTTGTTGCAATTTCTAGATGAATCCTAGTATACTCGTAATTTAAATAATACAGTATTACCGGAGTTGATTATTGATTGATTTTCGAACCGATTAAATTGATTGTTTACCGATAGACTATTATTTTTTATATGAGAGGCGGCAAACAAGCATGCGGCTCACCTGATGGTAAGTGACTACCGCCGCCCATGAACAACCGCAACACCAAGGGAATTGCAGATGCGTTGCCGGACTTTTAAAAAGGAGTAGGCTCTTTTCTTGAAGGTCCCTAAGTCGCATCGGTCCGGAAAAATCGCTGGTGGTAATCGATTCCACAAGGAAGTTGTGCGCCGCCGGACCGCCAATCATCCAGATGGTGTGGATGGTATCGGGAGTGCTGCCGCGATGTGCGTTCGTGAAATTTGGCGGCTGGGATTAATCCGAACAATTCCTCAGAGCACTCCCCGTGGTAAATGCGAAAGAAAATGCAAAGAGATGCAACATCTCTTTGCAGCGCCAATGAGTCGAGTCGATCGGAGAGGACTCGGTCGTCGATGATTCGAGCCGCTCTGCGCCGAATGCGGTCAAGTGAAAGGAGCTGGCACTGGGGAGCCCCAGCCCAGAGATGGGAACAGTATTCCATGTGAGGACGAACCTGCGCCTTGTAAAGTTGCAAGCGGTGTGCCGGCATGAAATACTGTCCCACTCTGCTGAGCACGCCAAGCTTTTTTGAGGCCAATTTGGCCTTTTCTTCCGAATGACCACGAAACTGCACGTCACTCGATATGTCGACGCCGAGGATTCCGATACTGGCTACAACAAGGGGAGTACCTTGAAACTGAGGAGATACGACAAAGGGGTTCTTTTTAGCGGTAAACGCGCAAACTTGTGTCTTCTGAGGATTAAACTGGACTAGATTTAGTCGCCCCCAATCCGAAACTTTGTCCAGTAAAGACTCGACTTCAGACACAAGTTTGTTCCGGTACTCGGCGACGTTTTCCCGAGAAATATTGGCACGGCCGGTATATAGAGCATCACCAGTGCTGTCATCCGCATAGCAGTGAATGCTACCGGTTTGCAACATATCATTGATATGCAGAAAAAAAAGCGTTGGTGACAGCATGTAGCCTTGTGGAACACCAGCGTTAATAGGCTTGTAGTCGGAGCATGCACCATCTACAATGACCTTGATGCCCCGATCTGCAAGAAAGCTGGTGATCCAATTGCATAATTTCTCGGGAAGCCCATAGAAAGGGAGCTTTGAAAGAAGCGCTTTGTGCCAAACCCGATCGAAGGCCTTCGCATTGTCCAAACTAACGGCCAATGCCTCCCCCTTGGACTCCACTGCCTCCGCCCATCTATGAGTTAAGTAGACCAGAAGATCACCAGCTGATCGACCCCGACGAAAACCGTATTGGCGGTCACTAATCAGCTGGTGATCCTCAAGGTACCGCATGAGGTGGCAGTTTATAACGGATTCCATTATTTTGGAGAACAAGGGGGTGATAGCGATAGGCCTGTAGTTGGACGGGTCCGAGCGGTCGCCTTTTTTAGGGATCGGGTGGACAAAAGCTGTCTTCCATGATTTCGGGACTACGCCTAGGGAGTAGGAGTACCGGAAAAGACGCGTTAGAACCGGTGCCAACTCCGTAGCACACGTCCTCAGCACAATTGGGGGGATTCCGTCAGGCCCACTCGACATGTGGATGTCCAGGGAGAGGAGTGCTCTGCGAACCGAGCGCTGTGAGAACTGCACATCTGACATGGAGCACTCACACCGCGGGATCGTCAGCGGTGTGTTCCCCCCGTCATCAACAGTCGAGTTGGACGCAAAAAGGGAGCCTTAAGGGTCGGCTTTCTCTTTTGCGTCGTGGGCCAGTGAGTCGTCCTCCCTGTGCAGTGCACTGATGGTAGTGATGGCTTACAGAAATTCCCTTGGACAGCCTTGGCGAGAGACCAGAATGCACGGGTTCCCGAAGGAAGGCGAATTAGATTCTCGCCAATTCTGCCTATGTGCTCTGACTTTGCCTTGGCTATAACTCTTTTGAAGGACCTGGAGGCGAAGTAAACAGTGGTAGAGCCAGGCAGCAGCTTTTGCTGTCGCACGGATGGGCCGGCTCGAACCGGGGTGGTACCACGACCTCACAGAAAACCAGCGTGAAGTAGAGGTTTACCTCTGCGTTTCGCTTGGTGAGTGCAGGTGGCCGGAGGCCCTTTTTACTGGAAATGAGGCATTCCATCTTAGTCCTCACGGGTGACAACGCATCTACATTTTGATTTCTAATAGAGGATAGATGTAGATGTCTATGGGCCGCAGCAAGCACTTACCATCAGGTGGACTGTGTGCTCGTTTGTCACCCTTATCCTATAAAAAAAAAAAAAAAAAAAGTTATACTTCTTTTAAGTATGCTGGTGGTTACATCCCGAGTCGCCGAAGCCGCAGCCCAGGCTTGATAACACTCCTACTTACTGCGTAATGCAGTCTTACAGGAGCGACCAAACCAAGACTGAGATCTGCCTCCGATGGGTACCACAGATGATGGAATAGAATAGAATAATTTTTTATTCAATATTGATTATTACATAATTCTTATTGAAAGTCATTTTTTATTTACCACTGGTTCGGAAAATACCTCTGTCCTGGGAAGAACCAGCAAGAAACCCAGCGGGACTTTTTTTTTTCAAACATATTTCATTTAACAATAATTTCATTTATACAATTTTTAAATGATTTTTAATAGAACCAGCATGGTGGCGATCACCTTATTCCCAGGGGTTATTTTCATTCATGTATTCCTTGATATTATAATAACCCTTCTTGTACAGTTTTTCTTTAATAAAACTTTTAAACTTGTTTATTGATAAACTTTGAATATGTTCTGGGATTTTGTTGTAAAAGCGTATACATTGCCCCATAAATGAATTACTGATTATGTGGATTCTAGTAACTGGTATTACAAGCTTATGTTTGTTCCTAGTGTTTAAAGTATGCACATCCTTATTCTTATTAAAGCTATTTATGTTTTTATGTACATACATTACATTTTCATAAATATATTGCGATGCCAAAGATAATATGTTTATTTCTTTAAATTTTTGTCTGAGGGACTCTTTACAATTTAGGTTATAAATCGCCCGAACGGCTCTCCTTTGCAAAACAAATATAGCTTCAATATCAGTCGCATTACCCCATAGCAAAATTCCATAAGACATTACGCTATGAAAGTAACTAAAATACACTAATCTAGCTGACTCAACATCTGTGAGACTTCTAATCTTTCTTACAGCATACGCTGCAGAACTAAGTCTGCTTGCTAATTTAGATATATGGGGGCCCCATTGAAGTTTCGCGTCAATAGTAATACCGAGAAAAACAATGGTATCCTCAAGACTCATCTCCTCCCCATTTAATAGCACATTGGTATTCGAATGTTTTACATTACGTATTGTAAATTTAATACACTTTGTCTTATTGCCGTTTAGGAGCATATTGTTGGCGTTAAACCAATGTACTAATTTCGATAGAGCATTATTTACATCGTCATAATTAATTAACTGCCGTTTGAGTTTGAAAATTAAAGAGGTATCGTCAGCAAATAATACTATATCGTTATTGTCCCCTATAAGATAAGGTAAGTCATTAATATTGATTAAAAACAGGAATGGGCCAAGAATCGAGCCCTGAGGAACGCCCATTGATATTACCGATCCGGAGTAACCTTTACCATTGATCACGACTTTTTGAGTTCTGTTACTTAAATATGAAGTAATAAGTCTAAGCGCCAATTTTTTTACACCGTAATGTTGTAGTTTCCTGATTAATGTTTCATGATGAACACAATCGAAAGCCTTGGAAAGATCACAGAAAACACCTAAGGCATCCTGTGAATTCTCCCAGGCATTAAAAATATATTTCATAAGCTCAACACCGGCGTGAGACGTCGAGCGACCCCTTGTAAAACCAAATTGGTTTTTATGAAGTAATTTATTTGTATTAAAAAAATTAACAATTGATCCAAAATCATTTTTTCAAAAATTTTACTTAGAGTCGGTAGTACAGAAATAGGTCTAAAATTAGCGGGGTCCAATGTACTACCGGATTTAAATAAAGGTATTACTTTACTATACTTCATTAAATCAGTAAACACACCAGAATCGATACAAGTATCAAAAATAATAGCAAGATGAGGTGCAATTAAATCTATTATGGGCGTAATAACTGTCACGGAAATCCCCCACAAATCTGCGGTTTTCTTTACATCAATAGTTTTAAAGTATTTTACAATATCTTGCGGTAATACCTTTCCAAATCTAAATTCTTTTAAACAGATATTAACATTCTGTTTGAGTAATGACTCGGCGGCAGTTGGAGAAGTATTCAGACTTGTGACAGAGAAGTTGTCAAAATAGGAATATCAGTGAAATATTTCTCAAACACCGCTGCGACTTCTTGATTTGATTTAGTCAATTCATATTTCATATTTTATATTTCATATACATTTTATATATCAATAAATAGTTCCATTCCCTGTAGCACCACATCAGTGACAGCGTCAGCAACAGCGCTGGGATCATCCGGCGAGAAGCAAACCCGCACCCATGGGTAGGAAGCAAAGAAAAACCGCATTCCGTCTCAATCCGCCGACCTGTAATTCCAAACACGGCGGCAACCTGCAGAACGCAACCGCGAGGGGAGCGTGAGTGACACCACACCCGGATCAGACAATGGTTCGAAGAGCCAAGAGGGGCATTGACGGAAACCTGATATCCGTCCAGATGAGAGGTCAGCAGAAGGTCCAACAAGGAAGGTGTATGACCCTCAACATCTGGAATCCACGTAGGCGATGTAACCAGTTGTGTCAGACCATATGCCAAGGCAAAGTCTTAAACAGATCTCCCCGCATGATCGGTTAAACGTGAACGGAGCCATTCGGCGTGGTGGGCGTTAAAATCGCCAAGGATCACGATCTCTGCGGACGTGACCTGTTGTAGCAAGGAATCTGTAGCCATTTGGACGTGGTCGATGAGTCGGTCTGTCTCGGCATTACCGCTATGGGACCTATAGAGGCACCCGTAGACGCGCGGATGGTCGTCGCTGTCTACGCGTAGCCAAAGGGTGGACAAGTCCAAACCTTCAAGATTGCCGAGGCGTCAAGAACAGATGTCCTCTCTGACATATACGCAAACTCTAGCCCGAGGCACAAAGGAGTGCTCCAATTTGTACCCTGGGTAGGAGAGATATGAAGTATCAGCCGAAGAGAATACCTGCGTCTCGGTCAAAAAGAGCAAGGCCGGCTTCGCCGTCTCGAGATGGTAGTGGACGGCATTTAGGTTCGAGTTAAGTCCCCTTATGTTGCAGAAATTCACGGATAGCGTGGCAGGGGTCGCCTTGGTCTTGTTGCTCAGTTTGCCCCGAGCAGTTATTGTGTTGAGCGGAATTTCTCCCACCCCAGAATACGCGGGGCAGCCTGAGCACCGACGCTCAGAAGTGGAATAGCATGGTCGTGGCTGCTCAGCGAGGGATTCTCCAGGGGTACTGGTATCCTCCTGGGGTAGTCTATGATGTAATTCCGCCACCATGTTGATGGGGGGGAATTGGGCCTCCGGTCACCTGCACTCACCAGACAAAACGCGGAAGCAGAGCTTCCACTTCACGCCGGTATACTGTGAGGTCGTGGTACTAACCCGGCTCGAGGCGGCCCATACGTGCAACAGCAAAAGCTGCTGCGTGGCTGTACCACCACAAATACTATACTACTATAGTCCTATATAAATTTCATCCAGATATGGTTAAAGGTATTTGCTATTAAATTAACCTATTTATTATTCCGATCGTGGTTATACAAAAATTTTTTAACTAATTACCATATCGTCTAGCTAATATAGTTGACGAAACCAATTAGTTATATGTTTGCAATGCAGCCTTTCCACTTCCCATACCGCATTCCTTCTCAGGCTAAAACGATACATAGCATCGTCTAATTGATCAGTTAGTACTAGAATATTGCAACTGCGTAGATAACATAACGGTCCAATTAATATTCATTCAGGTATACAGACGGAACCACAATTTTCCTATTATCTTACCAAAAGATGGAACATCAGAAGCAAAAGTCTTACAATATCTTAAGGACTGTCAAAAATTTGGGCTTTATCTTCATCCCAGAAAAGTTCATAGCTGGGCATGGATTTTCCTCGTTGTAGGAAAGATTTCCCTTAATCATCAAGCTTAGCAGACGGATTTGCGATTACGTAACCAGATGTCTCTCACATTTAACACTGCCATAAAATACTAAAGTTGACGCTGCTTTCCGTCATTGTATTGAGTTTTTACGAAATAAAAAAAAACTGGCCAAGTGCGTGTCGGGCCACGCACAATGTAGAGGTAGGGTAGGAGGTAGGATTCCGTAGTTGCCCGTCACATTACGTGCGCTTTCTTGATAATCTATAACGACTAAAAATGGGCCCAAAATGGGAAGATCGTGACTGAAGGACTTATTTTCAGTTACAGATTTGTAGCACCTAGGATCTCTGAGCAAAACCGGGGACGGACGGGTGGACAGACGCACGGACGAACGGACAAATGAACTGATGGACGCACGAACGGACTGACGGACGGATGGACGGACATGGCATGACACTTCCTTGGGTTACTTGTTGTGTAACTACAGAACCCTAAAAAATCTGGTAGGGAATTATTAAAACTATATTAATATTATATTTATATAATTTCATAAGCATACAGTTTCCTTATACTTTATATTATTAATTATAAGTAATAATTAAAAAAAACTATTGGTAAATCCAATTGTGCATGCCTTAAGCGCATTGAAAATTACGTATAACATGATTATACGTAAATTTTTAAAGTAATTTAATTACACACAAATTTTCACTAAAAACCTTGTAATTATTACTATACTTTCAATTTTCCAGTAGTTTTATGTCAAAATTCAATTTAAAAAAAGTTTAGAAAATCCAAAATTGCACGACTCAAAATCGTGAAAAATTAAAAAAAATGTAAATTGTGATTCTATTCATCAAAGAGTTCCAGTAGCAGTCACCGAAGTACACCTTCAAGTCACTCTACCAAGTCCGGAGATAAGGTCTATTTATAACTAACAAAACGAGGCCAAACTCTACACACCTAGTACTACTCCTTAAGGAGTTCAAGTAGCATTCACCGAAGTACACCTTCAGATCACCATATCAAACCCGGAGGTAAGGTCTCATCATAACTAAAAAAACGATGCCAAACTCGGCACACCAAAGTTCTACTCTTCGAGAAGTTCCAGTAGCATTCACCAAAGTACACCTTCAGGTCACTCCGTCAATTCCGGGGTAAGGTCTCGTCATAATTAACATAATGAGCACAATCTCGACACACCTAGTTCTAATTGTCGAGGAGTTTCAGTAGCAGATACCGAAGTACACCTTCAGGTTACTCCATAAAGTCCAAGACATATAAGTATATTTACCTTCTGTGTACTAAATATCGGGAATTTGTCAATAAAACAAAAAATACAAATTACTCATCTAAGTTTATTTTATCGCCTTCAAAGTAGGCCCCATCGCTTGCAATACAACATCTCCAACGCTTCACCCAGTCTTCCATACATTTTTCATAGGCTATTTGCGGTATGGCCTTTAGCTCATTCAGCGAATTTTTTGTTATGGCTTCTATCGACTCAAAACGTTTTCCTCGAAGTGGTAATTTTAACTTGGGAAATAAAAAAAAGTCAGACGGAGCCATAACAGGTGAATACGGTGCTTGGTCGAGAACTTTTGTTAAATTTTTCGCTAAAAACTCTTTCACTATAATGGCTGTGTGTGATGGTCCATTATCATGGTGCAGCATCCATGAGTTGTGTTGCCACAAATCTGGACGTTTTCGGCGGATACTCTCACGCAAACGCTTCATGACGCCTAAATAATATTCTTTATTCACTGTTTCTCCCTTTGGAAGAAATTCGGAGTAAACCACACCACGGTAGTCAAAAAAAACTGTCAGCCTCACCTTGATTTTGGAGCGACTTTGCCGCGGTTTTTTGGGTTTCGGCTCGTTTTCGAGACGCCATTCTGAAGACTGTTGGCTTGTTTGCATGTCGTACTCATAAACCCATGTCTCGTCGCCAGTTATTATACGTTTCATAAAGGTCGGATCCGTAGAAGCTCGGGAAACCATGTCTTCAGCGACATGCTTTCGCTGCGCTCTTTGAACAAAATTGAGCTCTTTTGGAACTAGTCGAGCGGCGACGCGTTTCATGCCTAAAATGTCAATAAGAATGTTGTGGACGAACTTAAAAGATATGTTCACCTCACTAGCCAACTCTCTCAGACTCATACGTCGATTTTCGAGCACTAGCTTCTTGATTTTGTCGATGTTTTCTTTGGTCGTAGCGGTTGAAGGTCTACCAGAACGAGGCAAGTCTACTACTACTTCTCGGCCTTCTTTAAAAGCCTTATAGCATTCATAAGCCCTTGTTTTCGATATACACGATTCGCCATAGGTATTTCGCAACATTTTTAGTGATTCACCACATGAAATATCATTCGAAACACAAAATTTAAGGCACACTCTTTGTTCAACAATATTTTCCATTGTAAAAATCGCCGAGAACTCAAAACTATGACCAACAAAAAGTGTAGTTTAAAACAAATTAAATGACAGATCCCGCTCAAACTTTGCGCGCTAAATCAGTACAGTGCTACCAAAAAAATTAGAACGACCTCTTTTACGCGGGTCTTTTTATTGACATATTCCCGATACTTTTTACACAGAGTAGTATATATAAATCCTACGTACTTTAAAAATAAAAGAAACAAAATATTGTAATAAAATCTGTGATTATAAAAGTAATAACCTTGATTAAGTATGTATCAAATTTGATTTTTGGAATATTTGGTATTTTCTACAGCGATCGATATTTTGGCCGAGCCCAAAGTGCGATGCGAGTGAGCTGTGAGGCAAAATGCGTTTGGTAAAATAAATTATTACAAGGCTGTTCAAAACACCGAAAATTTCGGCATTTCTCAGACGAAAAAAATTAATTATAACTAAACTAAACAAAATTAAACTGGTATACACATTCCATGGCTTCCCACATGATAGATGATGAGATTTAAAAAATATTGAGTTAAACGATTGATATTTTAAAAAATTAATGTGTTTACCCCTCCATGCGGACTTGATAAGTCCACACCTTAAGCCACTAAAACCACTTTTTAATGTAAAAATAAAAATTAATCGATTTAAAAAGTAGAGTAAAAAAATCAGTTTAACAAACATTTACCTTTCCGACAATGTGATTTTTATATCATTTATAAGTACAATTTGATTGTTAGATACGATTTCATGCGGTAAAACGTTGGAGCCTTAATTTTTAGGCCCTAGCAGAACATACCTACGCGCTTCGCGCTTAAGGCATGCAAAAAATGACCCATTGCCACTTCACTTTACTAATCCAAATTACAGTTACTGTTATTCTTCTGCTGATATCCTCGCTACTATACTACTATATCCCTTTCCATCGCACGCAGAGTGACTTAGAGCTTTCTCATACAGACAGCAGTGAAGAACTAAATTTCAATTCCATAAGCCATCATCACCCATAGCTTTTAGTGATTAGTTCCTACGTTATTCTACGTCTCTACACGTAGAACTGTACTTGCTTTAGTACAACTCTTCGTACGACTCTCGCCTTACTGCTAGAATGAAAATGAATCGCTTTTTGTCTTGTTTCGGGCACACTAATTGATAAAAATAAATGAACAAACAGCCTTAAAGAAAACACATTTGGTTATAATCGTTTATTTTCTGTATATAATTCTCTGTGATTAAACTCTTTCTTTGTACAAAATTATCCATTATTCGTCATTAAAAATTCCGCTGAGTTTCTTGCTAGTTTTTCCAACGACGGAATTGTTTTCTCGAAACCTGTGGCCAAAGTAAAAAAAAATAATAAAAATTATTTATAATCTATATTAAATAAAAATGATTTTATTCTATTCGAAATGGCGTCTCCCCTGTAATCATCATTTACGTTGTTCTTTTTTGTATACAGTAAATAAATCTATTACACATTCGCTCTAAAATTGTTTCACTTCTTAGCCAATTTATCTGTGAAACGCAAGCTGCGACATGTACTTTTTAAAGATCTGTCAGTAAACACGTTTGAAGGTTCAGATTTACCGATTTGGCGCAAATTAGAAAAATTGTAAGGCTACGAACATGAATGGCTTACGACGAATCGGCTTCCAATGTAACTAGTGATTCCATCTTTTCTAATTGATTAGCCGGCCTTCTCCGAGCCTTAATTCGCAAATTGATTTCTTATATTTACGCGAATACTACACATGGAATAAAACTAATTTTACGGATTTTCGCGCGTTTAATTTTAACTTTTTTCGCAAGTACAGAATTTCCTTTATGAAAGCTACCAAATAAAACTAAAACTTGCATTCATTAGTCACTTTTTCTCCAAAGTCTCTAAAAAGTTCTTTTTGTCACTTTTTATAAGATCTGCCAAAGCGACTCGTAGGAGCATTGCTGTGGATTCTTATAAAAAGTCAATTTTGCATAAATTATTCTGACTGTATACCTTCGGAATACCAACGTAGAATAGCAATGTGACGTAGTTTTTTTTTAAGAAAAAAACTCTGTGGTGGACCTGTAAGTAACAAGTTATATTGTCCTAATCTCCCAGACCGTGTTTTTTGGCATTCCTTGAAGGAGATGATGATGGTGGGCTATAGTGGTAGTGATAGTGTCACTCTTCGAGAGTGGCAAAAAAACCTTCTGGTTGATTACCGTTACTGCTTACAGCCTATTATAGTTCAATGCTGAACTCCCCTATTGATTGCCCTATAGGGGGATATTTGATGGCAAATATCCCCCAATAAAGCTTGCAAAGCGTGGCCACTATGGAGTGGGCACGCTTTGCAAGCGAGTTGGCAACCGCAGTTTTTTATTTTCAGACGTTATTAGGAAGACGCTGTCGCCTCTTACGATGATATCGAGTAGTGGATATTCTTACACCGCCACTATACGGTAACCATCTAGTTAATTAATTGTGTAGAATTATATTCAGTTTTTATAATTATATATATATATATATCACGAAAACACACACATATATATATATATATATATATATATATATATATATATATATATATATGTGTGTGTGTGTTTTCGTGAATTTATCACAAAAACAATTATAGTTTTAATTTAAGAAAAGCGGAATACACTCTGTAAACACTAGGCACAAACACAAGCTAGCCAGTTACTCAACTCCACAGAGTCAGTAATTCATTCATGTGGTAATAGAAATTAAAATTTAAAAGTCCCGCTGGGTTTCTTGCTGGTTCTTCCCAGGACAGAGGTTCTTTTATGAACCAGTGGTAAACTAAAAAATAACTCTCAATAAGAATTACACATGTGATCTATATTGAATGAAAAATTATTCTATTCTAAAAAGAAGTGTACGAAACTATGGAAGGTCTGTCTATATATTATAAAGATAAAAATTATAAAGATATTACAACGTTTATATTTTTTTCTTAAAAAAAGAATTTCTAAAAAAGAGTCATTATAATATAAATGATAACATGTTTGATAATAACTCCCGAGAATGAGGTGACAACTTCTAAGGTGTTACTCAAATGAGTTTTGTATAATTTTACTGTGGATAAAAGTTCCGCTGATTCTTCCAAGGACAGAGATTTTTTCCGAACTAGTTAATAAAAGTAAAAAATATAATTCAATCATATTTACAATTTATATTAAATAAAAATATTCTATTCCACGAGTAGCCCGTTTGTCAGTTTTATGTTATAAAAATATCTTTCACGTCCCTCTAAGAGTTTGGCAAAGTCTAAAGGGGTCTTATTTCTTTTATTCTTTTATTACCCTTCCGCACAAAAAAAACTCTTCAATTTTGCATTTTTAATTTTAGCAATCGCTCTCTTCAAATTGCGCCAGTATATTTTGCTCTATTTATAGTCACAAAATTCTTTAAGCTTTACAAAAACCTTAATTGCAAAAGTACGGTTGTATTGTTGTGTTTTCACTGAAATACACAATAACATTTTTTTTCTAAGTATATCTATTTTAGAATATAAGGGTCCATAGTTTAGAACTATATTTTTTATCTTTAACACTTTGTGTGTGATTTAGTAGATAAGCTTTATTTACTAAATCACACACAAACGCGAGATCAGGCCGAAAGGTATTGAAAACGGAGGGACCACATCCTAAGGGCTCAAATTTTTTATGCATTTTAATAAGATCTAGAATTCATTCTACAATTGTTTAAAGCCTGCTACAAAATTTTCACGAATTCCCAACGAACGTAAACCCTTAATGTTCCTTCGCCGGATATCGACAGGAACATGAGAACACTTTCGTACATTAGGTACTCTGGTGGGCCCCTCCTCGGAAAAATTTAACTTGCTATTTCAAGTTATTATCTTAACTGTTCTCAAGTGAATACTGCACTTCAGCAATAAAACACTTAAAACACATTCGGAGGGTGCGGCTGCTAAACAAAAGCCTTTATTTCTTCTTAGAAAAATGCAGACAAATCGATTGGCACTTTCTTCTCGTCTTGTCTCAACGAATAATGTAAAAAGTTTTATAACGTTGTATTGAATCACCTTATAACAACTTAACCAGATTTCCCTCCGGTCTTCAATGTAAATAAATTTGACGCTAAGTATAAGCTTCCTCGACAATGCTGATTCTGTCCAAGTATGTTTAGATATTTCTTCTGCGCATTGCTGCTGCGTGCAGAAGAAATAGTTGTAGAAATATCGTGTCAAATTTGGAAGGGTCAAATTGTTTAATTAAGAATGATAATACATTCATTGAAATTGAATGGTATATAAGTTTAAAATAAATTTGTCGCTACGATACGCGCGCCACCTACATTAAGGCCGCGTTCCGACGACACGCACCCGCTACGCTTTTTGGGAATAGTTTAATTGACTCCATTTAAAATATTGTCAGTTTTAGTATAAATAATAAAGTTAATATTAAAATGTAGATTATAAACTCTTTGGTTGACATCATCTATATTATGTGATGTTAGAACGGTTAACCATTTGACTTTTAGGCCGCGTTCCGACGCCACGCACCCACTACGCGCACGTCACGCGCGTCAGCACCCGCCTCTAACTCGCTTTGAAATTTATTGCATATAATTTTAATCTTATGACAAATAAATAAATCTGAAATTGTATAAAAAGCGCGGGCGTAGGGCGTAGCGGGGCCGGCGCGGAGCGGGAACGAGGCGGGCGCGTGGCGTGTGCGAGGCGTGTGCGGTTGAACGTCGATAAATGCAATTTCAGATTTATTGATTTGTCATAAGACTCAAAATATATGCAACAAATTTCAAAGCGAGTTAGACGCGAGTGCGGACGCGCGTGCCGTGCGCGTTGCGGCTGCGTGTCGTCGGAACGCGGCCTAAGTTAATTGTACTATGTCTATAACCTTCGTACAAGTGCAAGTAATAAGTTGACAAAGTTTAAGCGCAATCTGATTAACGGTATGGCACCATCGCTCTGGTACTGTGCTTAAAATAACAATCTTCACCATAATCATTACGGACGTTTAAGAGTCCACTGCTGAACCTAGGCCTCCCCCAAAGAATGTCACAAAAATGGGTGAACTTAATGCTTCTCGGCATTCCTAACCAGTAAACTGGTTCAACATAATTATGTTTATATATTTTTTACCACTCAAATTGGATTTATATATCATTACGAATTTATAAATTATTTTAAGGCTCGCTTCAGAAACAAAGACTGCCTACAAAGTATCCTCCGGTAATTTCTAAACTATTTATTAAATGTTCCTTGACGACGTTTACGTTTGGGCTGAAAATGAACGTTTAAATTAATTAATTTTTGGTAAATTTTGTTTAATCATTGTGTTCATGAATTCAATTAAAAATCTAACAATGTTTTCACCTAATTCTATGTAGGCTGTAGCACGAATGGGTTATACTAAACAAATAAACACCCATATTACCGATGCTATAAAATAGACCGTAAGAAATTCACAAAATCTTATAATAAAATATTTTTCGTAACGCCTGAATTTATGTAAGATTTATTCATACGTTCTCAATTTTTTTTATTATGCTAGGCACTAATATACATTCCATTATCAATCAGTACCTGTCTGTTTTAGGGTGAAAATGTAGCCGAAGTCAAAATTTATCAAAAAGAAAATTAGTTGGTTATTTGGTTCGGTTCTAGTCCCAGTGATTCTGATACTGTATCTTGACGTTTTATTTTTAAGCAAACATTTTACGATTACGTCTTTTATATTCATTAGATCCTTCTTCTTTACCAGCCCTTTAAATTCCACTGCTGAACGTGGGTCTCTAGTTTTAAGGAAGATTGGCTTCTATCGTCACGCTTGGTAGGTAGTACACTCACAGTAGGTACCAGACGTCTCGCACCTTTAACGGTACAACCCGTCGCCGGTCTGGATATTTTATGTCTGGCGTATAGTGTTAGTTACACTTACATATTACTTTCGTTAATTTTCACCATTTCCTCTTGTTCCCCATCAAGCCGTACCAATTCACATCAGGACATACATTTCTTCTAATCTTTCTCGCATTTCCCATGGCAAGGCATTTCATATTTCTAAGGATTAATTACAACTTTTACACTTCATTAAGTATATTTGTGAAGTAATTAGTATTTTCTTTCACTTCCTAAGTATTTAACACATTTCCGAAAATAAAGTTTAGATGTAACATTATCCCGCTTTTGATAAAATTTTCCATAAGTAATCTTTACAAATATTTTCATTTCGCCTATTATAATTTACAATTTACGTAATTACACTTTATTTTATTTATTTATTTAACACTTTTTTGTACTAAATGTATAAACGGTTGACTTAATGTCATGGCATTTTCCACCAGTCAACCGGAAAGTAGGTGGGAGAAGTGTGTACTGCAGTGGGCTGCGGTGAAAAACCTAATATTTATTACATAATTACATTTATTAATAATTATTATATTTCTTATTTTATTTTTAACTTAAATCATTTTAATAAAATATTCTATTACGTCCACCGCTGACTACGGGCGTCTTCTAAATTACTATTAATTATTTATGTAATTATCGTATTGTAGTGCCATTTCACGATGGAATTTTCTGAGAGCTTAGTCGTTTCCGAGCGTTGCGTATAAGCAACACTTTTAAGACTAATAAATAAATTAGATAACACTTTATTGCCCACTAAAACATAAAATAAAGCAAAAAAATGTGAAGGAAAAATAATGTCTTCAAAACCGATTTCTTCTACAACTCCAGACAACCATTTGGTGTAAAAAATATATTTATAACATAAATCTATAAACATATTCACCAACATATTCTAAAAACTGTTATAGATGAAGTTTTATTAATTATTTTTACAATAAAATACCTTTTTCAATTCATTTTAACAAAAATTACCAACATAATATTTGTTTACAATACAATTGCTTTTATGCTAATTCTGACTTTCTTTAGTAACTTTCTTCTGTACACCTTTTTCCTTGTACTGTCTATTAAGGAAGCCTCGTAATATGCATGAGCATGATCCAATAAACATTTTATATTATCGCAGAAACTAAAAGAATGGAAGGAAAAGAAAATTTGTCTTCATTAAGATTGTAAGTACAGCTCGACGTAATCTTAAGGTGGTTATGGTTAATTTATTTCATTAATCATTAATAAATCTACTTCGTAGCCCTTAATTATATATATCTGCAAAATTATACTTGGCCGTATAGCGGTGGCATAAGAGAATTCTCAACCCCACACTATGCTGAGCGTGTCGGCGATTGAGGGAACCTGAAACAGAAGATGGCATTTCTTAACTTTCTGTTAAGAACTTGAAAATGATAAAAAACTGCGGTTGCCACTCTGCCTGCCAATCGTGGCAGTATGGCAATATATGAGAAGGACAATGTTAGCAGTAGAATTTTGATAGCCTGTTATAACAGATTATAGAGTCGTGTGGTGACAGTGTATAAAATCTATCACTCCATTTCGTTCTATGGGTGTCGTAAGAGGGGATTATTCCGCTCACATGCCATCATTTTTTAATGGAATGTGAGCGGAACCGAGGGGCAAGGGAATCATTTATAAGGACCTATAAGATAAATGTGTACAATATGGTAATAATATAAAAATTACGCAAGGCATTCTACACGCACCCACCTCGGATATTGCATTGAGTATGTGCAGATTAATAATAAATGTGTAGATTTTAAGTTAGTTAAAATGAGATTGACATGTTAACAAATAAAAATCCCTAAATAAATAAAGAGGGGAAAAAAAGAGAAATATCTTCAAACTTCTGATATATGGCGATATAAATATCTTGTATACATTAGACGGAAATACTTAGACCTTAGACGTTTTGGAGCGTCAACCGTCATCGATTCAAGACGTCTAGTACTACAATCGCCAACCAACCTGCCAAGCGTGGCGATTAAGGAAATTCGTCCCTAAAAGTGTATAACGATCTATGTACGTTCAGCAGAAGTATGTCAAGAGTTGATATTTATAGAGAAATAAGAAGATATATTCTTTATATTTATGGTTATAAAACGGGACCAAATTACAAAACAAAAACAAAAAAAAATTATGTTTTTCACAAATATTAGATCAGGACTTAAGGAAAAGTGCACACTCTTTACTTCTCGATATAATACGAATAGTTTAATAACAAGGTGGTCAAACAAATCTATCAAAGTACCTGAGACCTATACCCATAACT
This sequence comes from Parnassius glacialis, assembly GCA_033319125.1. NCBI lineage: Eukaryota > Metazoa > Arthropoda > Insecta > Lepidoptera > Papilionidae > Parnassius > Parnassius glacialis. The sequence continues at coordinate 39,478,425 of JAVANC010000021.1, read as the reverse complement.
CAGATTTGGTTCTGATTTAGGTCTTTTCAATCTTATTTACATAGACACCAATGAGTAGAACAACTCTTAAATCAGTAGAACACCTTAATACTAAAAACCAAGGTCATCATTATCATCATCATCATCATGATATTCATAACAGTAACAATCACACAGTCTATCTGAGGATGGTTTGACCCATAAAAAACTACATATTTTATAATTAAGAATCAAGATGATTCAAGCGAGGAACCCGGGTTCGATCCCCACCGACATCAATGAAATTGTTAATAGCAATTTTAAGAGCTGATTTACCACGTGTTCGGCGGTGAAGGAAACATCGTGAGAAAACTTGCATGTCTGAGGAATAAAATAAATATTTATAAATATTATAGTTATTTAAAAATATTATTACATACTCGTAAATCATTCCAACTAATAGGAGGTCGACCAATACTACCAAACACATGATAATACGGAATTTAAAATTGCAATTAACATTTTCATTGGTGCCGGCGAGGGTCGAACCCAGGTTGCTCACCTACTGCGATATATACAGCAAGCTCACGATCTAAGACGACTCTTAGACCTTGAGCTAAGCCTGAACCGCCACTGTAGGCAAGTGGAAATGGGGGCCGCGTAGGAATGCCGGAATTGTGTTTCGGCGTGTCTTGCCTGAAGAGGAAAAGTGACAGGAGTTGTCCTATGATTGGTGCTGGTGGGGTCACGGATTTGAAACTAAAGTAGAACACCAAGGGGTTTCAGTCAATGGTCGGTGTATCCATCCATCCATCTTTCATTTCAATTAGCCTACTAATCCATTATTGCCGCCAAATAGCAGTGCGTTATATTTTTTAATAGGATAGGGTGACAGACGAGCATACAGCACCTGATAGTAAGTGGTTAAAGTGACCCATAGACATGTACATCTTATATGGACAAAAATCTCAAATTCTTCTATTGTATACACAATGGGGGCATCCACGACTCTTTCTGCCACCAGGGTATAATAGGTATAATATTTGACAGATTCATAGTGGGGAAGTTAATTTGTTCGAAAAATGTAAAGGTTAATGTTTCTGTCTGTACTATTAGCCATATTTTATATAAATAAAACTAAACATAAATAAACCAAAAAAACAAAGTTATTCAAAAAAGTAGAAAAATAAAAAAAAATTAAAGAGCAAACCACTGAGTAATTGTTTTGTGTATTAATATAATATACTCTTGAAACTGATAAGCTTTTATTAAAAAGTAGGTAACTACTCAATTAAATTACATTTTACATTTTGTAACAAAAAACTTGACTTCAGTGTCAACTAGCGACATCTGGTGAACAGAAAATTATTAGCACTTGTAGTGTTATGCTACTTACATTTCATTGTACACTAATTCTCCATTCTGTTTTGATATTCTGCATTCATGTTTTGCATCACTTTATACTATTTTTTTCATTCTGTTTTTGATTTTCTGCATTCATGTTTTGCATCACTTTATACTATTTTTCCATTCTGATTTTGATTTTCTGCATTTATATTTTGCATCACCTTTATTTCTATAGGATCCTGTAACGTTTTTACACAATAACATATCATTTTACTTCGTATTTTCACACTATTTAGCACTTTTAAAATAGCTGTCAATGAAGTCTTACCTTTTTCGGTCTTTTATTGAATTCTCTGTAACTCTACAATTTCAGGCTTCGCGCACGCTGCCGTGCATTAGTTTTTCCTATATGAATAATATCTCATTTCTTACTTAAATGTAATAGTCTCTTAATAACAGTCCTAAAACTAAAAATTGCTCAATTTGACAACCATTGTTTATGTGGTTGTTATGGTAACTTTTATTCAAATTCGTCTCTGGTATGATGTTCTTCCTACATAAATACTCTTTGGCTGTAGGTCATTTACAATAAATTTCGTTTTAATTTAAATAATTTCTCGTTCTCTCTAAAAAGGTATAAAAGCCGAACAATTGGAGAATACAGGAGAGTCTCGCTTCAGTTCTCAAACGAGAAACATCTACTAAAGGCCTTATCCCGGGGCCGCTTAGCCCCGGGATCCTGCAAGCCTCCATCTACACGTGAAGTCGTCGGCAGTCTGCTTCAAGCGCGGGGCCACACTACCTTCGGGCGCGCTACGACTGCTTGCTCCAGGCGCCGAGTGCACCTACTGCCCGCGCTACCTTCGGGCACGCTACGACTGCTTGCTCCAGGTGCCGAGTGCACCTACCCCAGGCGCTACGTGCGCCGGCTCCGGACGCTACGTGTGCCCAGTCCAGTCGCTGCGTGCCGTCGCCGCTGAGAAACCTCAAGCTCTGCGTGTGCCTATTTCTACAAAAGCAGCGAGGCTCCAGGCTCCCCTATAAAACTATATTGTCCTATTCTCCTATCTTTATTTTTTTAAAACCTAATTGTAATCTCATTTCATCCATCATCTTCATATTTCATTTTTTTTTATAAAATTGTAAATACTCTTTTAAAAAACTTAAATATATTATTTTCTTGGTCTACTTTTGTTGTTTTGCTGTTCTTAGGTTAGGTTCTTTCTCTATTAATTGTCACTTCACGACACACTGATTCTAATAAAATACTCATATAATTAAAATAAATCTTTCCCCAAAAGCAATAATAATCGTAATTCATAATAATTATCCTCTTATATTAACTGGTGAACAAATGAGAGAAAGCATTGAATTTAAAATTAGGTACAGTTCTATACTTTATTATATTTTCATGCGTAGAGTGACTTGACGTCCTATATACTGTTTATCAGCCATGAATCTGGCCGCGTTTCTATAATTGGCGAAAATACGGGACAGTATAATCCCGTATTTTTGTCATTTAATAGGAACATGCTCGCACACAACAATGTACCCACATACCGTTTGATCGAAAGACGAGCTCTTAGCAAGTAAGTTATTTGCGGTATTTTTTAATTAAATGTAACTTCTTTATAACAAAAAACGTAACAAGTGTGAGTAGGGTAGGACTCACAATCCAAAGGTTCCGTATAAACTTAATTATATAATATGTAGATCAAAGGTAAGGTAAGCACCGTATATATTACTCAAAAAACGAAAAGGTAAGGTAAAGGTGCACGCCCAGCTCTAGCTCGCTCATAAGCTTCTCGATCTGCCTCGACATTGACTCCTCATAGATGTGGAGCAGCCTAGCTTTAAGTGCGTCGTACTTGTAGGTAGGAGGCGGATTTATTAATATGTCTGTCACTTGCGCGATGACTTCCTTACTCAGCTTGGACACCACCAGGTCAAACTTCGCCTCATCGCTCGTCCTCTGAGGTGTGAGGATAGCTTCTGTGCGTACGAACCACACGCCCGGCTGACCCGCCCAAAATTCCGAGAGACGGGACTGTAGAGACACTGAATGTACACCTGGCGCCATAATGGGCGGTGGCGCGGGCGGCTGAATGTTTTGGACGAGTGGCACGTTAACAATCGGCACGTTCTGTGGCGGTGTTGGAAGCGGCACACTCATGTTATTTTTATAAATTGTCCGTCCGATCACAACACACGCGAAAAGTGCTCACTACTGTGTGAATATCACGTCGGTCACGTCGATCATGTCGATCACGTCGGGCACATCGATCACGTCGATCACGTCGGTCACGTCGATCACGTCGGGGTCACCAGTTTAGGAGCTGACTCCATATGGGTCCCTACGGGTGAACGACTCCATAACTTTATGACATTTCTTATAGAGGAGCGTGTAATACAGTTGGTGGGCAACTAGCTACTGGCCTCTATTCTTAGTACTAAGTAGAGAGGTACAATATTACTAAGTATACATATATATGGTAGATAGGTACAACATTACTAAGTATGTATACATATGTGTGTACGCAGCACACTCCAGTAGTATTGAGGAAAAAATCAATATTGCAGTGGAAAAAATGGTCTCCCATACATCGATCCACATCATGGTCAATGCCTCAACTGCAAATGTAAGTTTGTAAAAATATTGTTTGTGTTATATTGCTACAAATTAACGATATACGGATGTTTTCCTTTGATTGCTTCTTGCCAAATTTGATGATTCTAGATCAACTGGAAGTAAGTGGCTTAATTCTTGGCCTGATTTTGCCTGACTAGAAGGATATCAGTCTGCCGATGAGTGCCCTAGTCTTTGTGATACGGTCCTCAATTCTTATTCTCCAGGCTGGGATGGCACTACTTTGTCTAGTAACACGTCCAGCTATGAGAAGTTTGTCGCCAATATTACGGCATACTGCCAGTGCGGCGCTAAAATGAATTGAGTCTGTTTGAAGAAGGTCCCGGTTGGCTTCCGAATAGGTCACCGGTATTGGGTTTAGAGCCCTCACGACAGCCCGATTCCACTAGCTTAGGGTTATGCAGGGAAGTTGCGGTTGATTTTCGAGAAGCATACTGCGCATTTACTTAATCGCCTGTTCCAATGTACTCCTCATTCGCTCTAGTTCTAGTTCCTGGGCAACGGTTCCATCACCGTCTGAATCAACCACAACTAGGGAATTTACGGCGGCATTCACGTGTGCTAGTTGCTCTGCAACTTGTGAGCCGCATCCTCAGCCGTAGTATTTTCATCCGATGAGGGTAAAGCCTCACGTCGTAGTCATTCGAGTTCAGTTCCATCAAATATGTTTGAGCGTAAGATATACCGAAGCCGGTCTGTCAGGTTTTGCTCGGTATCAGTTATAGATCGCTTCAGCTCAGCAAAAGTTCGATGCATCCCAGCCTGGTACGCAAAACCTCCAATTTCTCCCCCTTTCGCTTAAAAATATGCCCGCAATTCGTTGCTATTCATCTGCATTTTCCCACGTATGCGGCGTACTCCACCAGTGGCGGGTGCCGATTGTTGGGTCCGCGAAGACCCTGCCAAATTAGCTGGTGGGAATAGGTTGTTAGTTCTTCGAGTTATATGGGCCTACCCATAGCCACTTCAGCTTACTGATACATTGGTCTATTTCAGTTATTTTGATTCTTCTGCGGATATCCTCATTACAAATATATCATTTAGGAAAACTTCGATCATAGATCTCTACACTTCGTTGAGCGAGATTAAGCTTCCTCATACGTCCAGCAGTGAAGGATCATGTCTCAGATTGGTATGATATCACGACAACATGCGCTAGTCGTACTACCCGTGCGGTTAAAGAATAAGATTGAAAATGGCGTCGTCTCTATTCACCTCTCGCTCGCACACTGTCGCTATCTATACTCACACCCACCGGTAAAGACTGCAAAAAAATACGTTTCTATATGCGTTATATAACTTCAGTCCAACTTGTCACTGGAATCAATGTTGTCAAAATGACATAAACTACGAAAAAATATTTGTGAGCAATAACGCGTTTTGAGAGGTTTCTCTATAATAATAATTTTTTGTTTGTCAATATTTTTGTATAAAATATTTGCATACTATTGGGACATGAGTAAGCATTTTTTAAATTTTTGTTTGTCCGTTTGTCCGAGCTAATCTTCGGAATGGCTGAACTGATTGTAATAAGACCTCTAAATTTGGACTAACCTAATTGAACAATTTGCAATCTCGTATCACTAAGCGAAGTGTAGGGTGGCCCCTACTAAATAAGACTGATGACCCCTCCTTACCTAGCTGGTAGTCGCCGCTGTACTTACCGGTATGTCACTCAAGAAATTTCTTACACAACACCTAATGGTCGGCACATCGTCACCTCATCAGGAATAGACTAAAAGCATTTTTGTTAACAGGAAAATTCTTATTAAGAAAATGTACATAAACGCCCACCAAGCTCCAATAAATGGAAATTATTTATAAAAGAGAAATTGCCTCGGAGCTAACAAACATCGTAATCATCTTAAGTAAATAATAATACAGTAACAGTTTAATTTCTGAAAGTGAACGGCTGAAGTTGGAGAGTTATATACAAAAACAGGATAATTCTAATTTTAACTTAAATATTTTTAGATTCATGTCAAAGAATTATAGATTATTTTTTAAAAGATACAGCTTTGTTTTTATACGTTTTAAATTTAAAATACAAATAATTTTAATAGATAATTAGTATTTTTCTTGTCACACATCTATAATGAGCGCATCCACGACTTTTTCTGCCACCAGAGCCTCTTAAAAGTGAGATATAATATTTGACAGATTTAAAAACGGGGAAGTTAATTTTTTCGGAAAATGTAAAGGTTAATCATTCTTTTTGTACATACTATTAATTGTATTTCATATTAATAAGATTAAAAATAAATTAACCAAACCACAAGTATTCATAAAAGTGGAAAAATCAAAAAAGTTTAAATTGTGAAAAAAATTAAAGAGCAAACCAGGCATTAGCAATGTTTTGTATATTGATATAATACTCTAGAAACTGATAGACTTTTACTTAAAAGTAACTTCTCAATTAAATGACATTGTGTAACAAAAAACTTTACCCCAGTTTCAATTAGGGACATTTGGTGAGCAGAAAATTATGGGCCCTCATTCAATTGTATAAATTTGTACGAAAACAGTTATGATTCATATTTATTTTATAAATTAATATTATTAATTTATTTGATTATGAAGAACAATAATATGATCTTGAAAGGAATGAAATATGAGATAATAGAATTGGCTACGTTCCAAATGTAACTACTCGTATCGCAGAATAAGCGACCCTATGAAAATATTAATATAAAATACGCTAGCCATTATTACGGGTCAAAATGAAATGCAATATGGTACTGAAAAGCGGTACTATCATTACTGTGAGAGATCTTTTTCTAATGCTTGACTACTATCCCAACTGATGGTGTGTTGATACATCCAAAGATGATAAAGCACATTAGTTTAACAAAAACCTATTCACTCTTGCCTTAAGGACACCCACATTGTAGTTGGATGAAAAGTGGTGCTGACAAATTATTTAACTCCTTTGCAGTAAGCATGACGGGCAACGACCGTTTAGTTTGAATGCATAATATGACGACAAAAAGGGATGAAATCAGGCAGTATAATCCCGTATAATTTATCATTTAATAGGAACATGCTCGCACACAACAATATACCCACATACCGTTTGATCGAAAGACGAGCGATTAAGTTATGTGCAGTATTTTTTAATTAAATGTTACTTATTTAACAAAAAACGTAACAAGTGTGAGTAGGACTCACGTTCCAAAGGTTCCGTATAAACTTAATTATATAATATGTATATTAAAGGTAAGGTAAGCACCGTATATATTACTCAAAAAACGAAAAGGTAAGTAGTATTGAGGAAAAACTCAATCTTGCAGTGGGAAAAATGTTCATGGTCAGTGCCTCAACTGCAAATGTAAGTTGGTAAAAAATATTGTTTGTGTTGTATTGCTACAAATTAACGATATACGGATGTTTTCCTTTACTTGCTTCTTGCCAAATTTGATGATTCATGATTCTAGATCAACTGGAAGTAAGTGGCTTAATTCTTGGCCTGTTATTGTCTGATCTGAAGCATATCAGTCTGCCGTTTCTTATTCTCCAGGCTGGAATGGCGCTACTTTGTCTAGTAACATGTCCAGCCATGAGGAGCTTGACGTCAATAATATGGCATACTGCCAGTGCAGCGCTAAAATGAATTGAGTCCCACTTGCAAAGATCCCGGCTGGCTTCCAAATAGGTCACCAGCATTGAGTTTAGAGCCCTCACGACAGCCCGATTCCGCTTGCTTAGGGTTATGCGGGGAAGTCGCGGTTTATTTTCGAGAGGCATACTGCGCGTTTCTTAATCGCCTCTTCCAATGTACTCCTCATTCGCTTTAGTTCTAGTTCCTAGGCAACTGTTTCATCATCGTCTGAGTCAACCACGACTGGGGGATTTACGGCGGTATCCACGTGTGCCGGTTGCTCTGCAACTTGTAAGCCGCATCTTAAGCCGTAGTATTTTCATCCGATGAAGGTAAAGCCTCACGTCGTAGCCATTCGAGGTCACTGCTATCAAATATGTTTGAGCGCAAAATATACCGAACCCGGTCTGTCAGGTTTTGCTTGGTATCAGTTATAGATGGCTTCAGCTCAGCACAAGGTCGATGCATCCTAACCCGGTACGCAAAACCTCCAATTTCTCCCCCTTTCGCTTAAATAAATGCCCGCAATTCGTTGCTATTCACCTGCATTAACCAACGCTTGCGGCGTACTCCACTAGTGGTAGGTGCCGATTGCTGGGCCCGCGAAGACCCTGCCGATACCAAATCAGCTGGTAGGGATGATGGATGCGAGGGAGTGATGAGTGTTCGTGCAGCACCTCGCGCTCAGCTGGTGGTTCGCATGGTGTCGCGTCCAGCGCTAGCTCCAGACGTGCCCTGGCGACCTCCAGCTCTTTGTGCGTTCTTCTGTGTTCCATCATAAATTTAATTGGCGTCAATTAACGGGAGACGCCCTGACCCGGTAGGGTTTCATGGTGAGGTTATGTGCTCAAGCGGGCCTTTGCACCTTCAACTTTGCTGAGCCATGTCGCTAACAGCTCTTGGCAAGGTGCTGACTGACCAGTTTTGTCACATGTCACCGTTACGTCAGCGGGCGATAGGGTCGGCACTTCCCTATACCATGTTATTATTATCAGATTGTAATGACTTAAGCTTGATATATTACAATTTCAAAGAACCGTAGACATTTTTCAAATGAATTTCAACTTAATACCCGACCCTGCAATAGAGTCTCGATGGATGAACGGACGGACAACAAAGTGATCTCATAAGGGTTACATTATTTCGTTTTGAGGTACGGATCCCTAAAAATTTATAAATAAATTATCCCTTGTTTTAATCTTGAATCCCGTATTTTAATACTAAAATTAGAAATCTGGTCTGGTAACCCTAATTATGTGACCTTTTTAGTGACTGATTATCTAGCGTTCGCTACGGGGACTCCATTGTATCGGGACTAGCGTTAATTAGATGTGAGGGAACTTTTGCATTGCCTCCAGACACGAATATTAACAGTATAATTTTGCTGGGAGTAAATTAAGCGCATGTGTTTTGAGATGTTAAATTATAGGGCACGGCATTTATTTTCAAACGACTTTATGGTAATTTCGAGAATAAATTTTTGGATTTCTTCTTTTTCATAATTAGTCCGTAAAAGCCCTCTGACCTCTGGACCTCTCTCGTCTTGAGGAGAATTTGCCTTAACATGACGTATCGGAACTTAAGTTTAGCTCGACGCTCTCAGTCTGGTTATTTTAGGTCTCATCATCATTATCATCGTGGCTTGGCGGGTGAGAAACAGAAACAGAAACAGAAACTTCTTTATTCAATATAGATTATAAATAATACTTATTGAAAGTCACTCTTTTGTATAATTACCACTGGTTCGAAAAAAAACTCTCGTCGTCCGCAACGCCAGAAGTGCGCGGGCGGCGCTCCGTCCCGTCCTGGCATACAAGCTACCTATAAAAACGAAGACCAAGTTATACAAGCTATACATAAGACCTGTTATCACCTATGCTGCTCCGGCCTGGTACGCGCTTCTGAGCGATCGGCAGAAGCGGCGACTGCAGGCCCAACAGAACTTTGCATTAAGGACCATTGTCGGTGCAGGCTGCTACGTCCGGAATGCCGTCATAGCGGCGAACCTGAAGATTGCATCCATAGAAGAGTTTGTGATTCGGCTGTCCACACCCCCCACTTGAATAACTTTGCGCCGCAACACGCTCGTCCTCCGGACGGGTGACCTCTATCAAGAGAACTCCTCCCTATATAGATTAGGGAGTTGAGTAATAACCCACAATGTCACAGATCGACCAACAAAGACATTTATACCTTATACCATTACGCAGCGACCCAGGAATCGAACCCGCGACAGCTGCATTTTTGATTAATGCCATGAAGACACCCAGGACCGGCCCATAGTAGTGGGCCGTGAAGAAAGTCCGGGCAATGGGGAGTGCCCTGAGGCCTGAAACCTACAGTGCTTCCAGCACTTTCAGAAGAAGAAAATCTAGGTAAGCAATTCGTTCGGGACCAGCTACCAGTTTATAGTTTAAATCAAGAAAGAAAAAACCGATAGGGAAATGATAGGAAAGTAGGCAAAGTTTCAACGTTGCACTCTTATGAGGAAATTTAGAAGAAAATATACTATACCAAGATACAGTCCACTGCTCTATTGCTCCAGGACGGCGAGACCGGGATCACTCCAGAGGGACCCGTAATCTTAGTTGTCTAACCTTTCTTCTCACAAATGGCAACAGACGTTCTCGTGTGACACTCCTTCACGGGGTTCACATCCACCTGGTTGTTCCCGAACCCAGCGTGGTGTGATTTATGTTTCGGGGTAAAACGCCAATGAATGACTAACCCCTGTTTGATTGGATCCTTTCAGTTGAGGGATTGATGTCGACCCCTTTCACTTATATTTAAACATATCTCCGATTCCCACCATACATCAATATTTTAAGTTTTATTATGTGAGACGGACAACGTCCTTACTAAATCGAGGCAACTTATTCGTGCTACAGCCATAATACAGTAATACGTACAAGAAGGGAGTTCACCATCTACATCACAACTAATAGCAGTTTTGGTATCAAATTTTGATTGATAGTAACTTAAAAACAAAGAACCGACAACCAGTTGGGAAGAAAGCTTCTCGATAGGCAACCTCTTATCGGGAAGCGAAGTGTAAGGTAGCCCCTAATAAATGGACTGATGACCCCTCCTTTCGATCTATCTGGTAGTCGCCCTACGCTGTAGTTACCGGTATACCACTCAAGAAATTTCTTAAACAACACCTGATGGTCGGCACATCGTCATCTCATCATGAATAGACTATATATAGGAAACTTCTTATTAATAAAATATACATACCCGCCCACCAAGCTCCAATAAATGGAAATTATTTATAAAAGAGAAATTACCTCGGAGTAAAGGAACATCGTAATCATCTTAAGTAAATAATAATACAGTAACAGTTTAATTTCTGAAAGTGAACGGCTGAAGTTGGAGCATGAAGCAAATACAAAGAGGAGGTGTTGTAATTAGACATCTTTCGGGGTGAGGGGATATTAAGCCCTGCTCAGTTTACAATATCTACATCTACCGATAAATAGTAAAACTACTCGAATCGTTCCGTATCGATGTTGCAATTTAGTTTAGCTATCTTGACGACAGATTTCGACCTGTTCACAAAATTATTATAAAACTATAAAAATAATATTTTGGCAATTAAAAATTCAGCTTAGCTTTACATTGACGTCCGTCGAGTTGGGTGGTGATACGTATTTTTACAGAAAAGTTACACTATTATAAGTACACACACACAATGTTTCAACATGCGGAAACGTGTAATTTTTGAAAAAAAAAATTATTGAAAATCAATTATTCTTACAATGTTTATGTCTAATCGTACCGTAAAACTGACGCCATTTTATAATGTCATTGTCGACGTCAATAGGGATGTCGATTCTTAAATCGATTCAAATCGTAACCTGATGTATCGGTTCACAAAAAATCGATTTCTAAAATATCGAATTCTAAAATATGGGAGCAGCCTCCGCCTGCTGTAACAAATCCTCGCCTCCGCAGCTTGAGTTTGTTGGTCGCCTTTGGCGACCAGCCTCAGCCACTCCGGCTCGTCCGATGCCTGCGATTTGTTACGCTAAGGCGTAGAGGCTGCTCTTCCCGCAGCGCCGGAGATGTAGCAGTCTCAAAATAGATACAGAAATCCTTCTGAATCAGTCCCCTTATTTCTTTATGATGAAGGGAATTTTTTTCTCATAAAATGGATTTATATTTACATTATAAATGCAAACATGAAAAAATATAGATATTTTAGAAATCGATGTTTTGGGAATCGATACATCAGCATACAATTCGAATCTATTTAAAAAATCTATCTTTTTCAAAAAGAATCGCCATCCCTAGTGACAATAATAATAAAAAATGCCTTCAGTTTCACGGTAGGAATTGACATCCATATTGCAAAATTTTCGATATTTTTTTCTCAAAAAGTACGTGTTTCCGCATATTGAAACTTTGTGTGTGTGCTTATAAAAATGTAATCTTTCTTTAAAAATACGTATCAACACCAAACTCGACGAACGTCAATGGAAAGCCGTACCAAAAATTATTTAGGACTGAATGCAAAACAAATTTCAGCACCTTCGTATGATTATTTTACCAATACTGAGCTCAACGTACCTTTATATTTTTAGTTCCCATGACACAAAGTGTCGCTATCTATAGTGTCGAATATATTTAATTATATTTGAAAGCCGACGCAAAGAGATTTTTCTAGAACTATTTTAATAAATTAGGTTACTTACAAATGAAATGTGATGCCATCCATAGCATCAGAGCGTCTATCTGAGTAGTTTTTACACGATTAAACACAACAATTCATCCTTTACTTCTTAATACTACTAAAATACACCGATTTGCGATTTTCAACACATATGCGCCCAGGACGAATGCTGACAGTATACTAACTAAAGCCACAACCACTATAATGACGTCAGGACCTACTTAGAATCACAGTGCACAGTTGCTTATGCCGTCTCCTCTTTGTATCTGCTTCATGAGTTAGAGAGTCATATACGATAACAGGATAATTCTAATTTTAACTTAAAATAAATATTTTTGGATTCACGTCAAAGAATTGTAGATTTTTTTAAACGATACAGCTTTGTTTTTATACGTTTTAAATTTAAAATATCAATTAATCACATATAATAGATAATTAGTATTTTTCTTGTCGCACATCTTTAATTCAATAGTATGAATTTGTATAAAAACAGTTATGATTCATATTTATTATATAAATTATTGTTATTAATTCATTTGATTATGAAGAACACTAATATGATCTTGAAAGGAATGAAATATGATATAATAGAATTGGCTACGTTCCAAATGTAGCTACTCGTATCGCAGAATAAGCGACCCTATGAAAATATTAATATTAAATACGATAGCCATTATCACGGGTCAAAATGAAATGAAATATGGTACTATCATTACATACATCATCATTACTGTAAGAGATCTTTTTCTAACCATTATAAGCCAATGCTTGACTACTATCCCACCTGATGGTGTGATACATCCAAATCCAAAGATGGTAAAGCACACTAGTTTAACATAAACCTATTCACTCTTACCTTAAGGATACCCACATTGTAGTTGGATGAAAAGGTGAGAAGATGAGGTGCTGACAAATTATTTAACTCCTTTGCAGTAAACATGACGGACGACGACCGTGTAGTTTGAATGCGTGGTATGACGACAAAAAGGGGTGAAATCAGGCCGAACTCTTATTACTATTATAAAGAATTGTTTATATTCATTAATAACTTTTATCCAATCGCTCATATTAGCCATATCTGATTATGCTGATATCTGTCCCAAGATTCTCTAAACAAGCAGGGGAACGTCTCCTCAATAACTGTATTAGATTTCTATAGTTTATTCTTGAGTTTACTTTCTATGATTTTACTTTCTTAACATAATAGATAGATAGGGAAAAAGCATTATAAGAAATATTTTCAACAAATCTCTCTCAGTATATTAAATTTAAGTATATATAATTGGGTCAAGCCTCATTAAACCCGAGGTTGTTTATATTAAGTCTAGCAACAAAACCACTTTTAACCGTTACTTAATACTTATTCGACAAGTTTCTAATTGTAAATTTTAAAATTAACTCTTATTTTATTCGCTCATCATTTCCTAGAATACTATAGTTTATTGTATAACCTCCCTATATAAGAGCGGTGCTTCCCAGCACAAGCAACATTATTTTCTAAAAAGGAAGCTCCAATTATTAAAAATTCCAAAAGTTTAAATTACATTAATAAACTAATTTGTTTTTGTATTTTGTATTTATTGCAAAAAATCTAAGAGGCAAACTACAGCGCAATTATGTGTAATAAGCTCAACTCCAGCGTCAGTTGTTGAGCGACCCCTTGTAAAACCGAATTGATTTCTATGTAGCAATTTATTAATATTAAAGAAACTTAACATTTGATCTAAAACTATTTTTTCAAAAATTTTACTAAATGTTGGTAGTACAGAAATTGGTCTAAAATTGGCGGGGTCTAATGTACTACAAGATTTTAAAATTTACATTTAAACGGAAATAAAACTAAATGTATTAAATTTACAACAACGAATGTTAGAAATCTGAGTACCAATGTGTTTTTAAATGGGGAAGAACTGAGCCCTGTTGAATCCACTGTTTTTCTTGGCATCACTCTCGACGCAAAGCCTCAGTGGGGCCCCCATATATCCAAACTAGCAAGCAGACTAAGTTCTGCAGCCTATGCTGTAAAAAAGATTAGAGGTCTCACTAGTGTCGAGACAGCTAGATTAGTTTATTTCAGTTATTTCCATAGCATAATGTCTTATGGGATTTTGCTATGGGGACATGCGGCTGATTCAGAAACTATTTTTGTTTTACAGAAGAGGGCCATTAGAGCTATTTACAACCTAAAACTGAGAGAGTCTCTTAGAGATAAATTTAAAGAAATAAATATATTAACTTTGGCCTCTCAGTATACTCGTATTTACGAAAATTTAATGTATGTTCACAAAAACAAAGGTAGTTTTAGTAAAAAAAGTGATGTGCATTCTGTAAACACTAGGAACAAACACAAGCTAGTGATACCAGTTTCTCGACTCCACAGAGTCAGTAATTCATTCTTGGGGCAATGTATACGCTATTACAATAAGGTCCCGGAAAGTGTACAGGCTCTCTCCATTAGCAAGTTTAAATGTTTTGTTAAGTTGAAACTGTATAAAAAGGGTTATTATAGTATAAATGAATACATGGTTGATAATAACCCCTGGGAATGAGGTGATCGCTTCCAAGCTGTTTCTAAAATAAATTTTGTACTTATATAGTTAGTACAACCATTATTGTAAAATTTGCTTTAAAAAAAAAGTCCCGCTGGGTTTCTTGCTGGTTCTTCCCAGGACAGAGGTTTTTTTTCGAACCAGTGGTAAAGTAAAAAATGACTTTCAATAAGTATTACAAATGTGATCTATATTGAATAAAAAATTATTCTATTCTATTCTATTATATTCTGATATATTACAATTTCAAGGAACCGTAGACATTTTTCAAATGAATTTCAACTTAATACCCGACCCTGCGATAGAGTCTCGATGGATGAACGGACGGACAACAAAGTGATCTCATAAGGGTTACATTATTTCGTTTTGAGGTACGGAACCCTAAAAATTTATAAATAAATTATCCTTTGTTTTAATCTTGAATCCCGTATTTTAATACTAAAATTAGAAATCTGGTCTGGTAACCCTAATTATGTGACCTTTTTAGTGACTGATTATCTAGCGTTCGCTACGGGGACTCCATTGTATCGGGACTAGCGTTAATTAGATGTGAGGGAACTTTTGCATTGCCTCCAGACACGAATATTAACTGTATAATTTTGCTGGGAGTAAATTAAGCGCATGTGTTTTGAGATGTTAAATTATAGCGGCACGGCATTTATTTTCAAACGACTTTATGGTAATTTCGAGAATAAATTTTTGGATTTCTTCTTTTTCATAATTAGTCCGTAAAAGCCCTCTGACTTCTGGACCTCTCTCGTCTTGAGGAGAATTTGCCTTAACATGACGTATCGGAACTTAAGTTTAGCTTGACGCTCCCAGTCTGGTTATTTTAGGTCTCATCATCATTATCATCGTGGCTTCGCGGGTGAGAAACAGAAACAGAAACAGAAACTTTTTTATTCAATATAGATTATAAATAATACTTATTGAAAGTCACTCTTTTGTATAATTACCACTGGTTCGAAAAAAAACCTCTGTCCTGGGAAGAACCAGCAAGAAACCCAGCGGGACTTTTTTTAAATAACAGCTTACAATCATGTATGTTACACAAATTAACAACACAACAAATTAGAAAACCTCATTTCCAGGGGTTATTATCATGTATAAATTCTAAATAAATTTTAGAGATATTTTCACTAACGTTTTTCTGTTAACGACGCTTTTAGCCCATTCATGGTGAATATCCTGAAGTAACAATGTGCCTTTGACTTCCTGCATCTCTTACAAGATCATCTCAAGTGAAGGGAAGCTCTGTACTACGCTTGCTGCTATGAGGCTTCTACTCGTTAACCTTTCTTCCTCATAGGTTGTTAGTTTTTCGAGCTATATGGGCGTACCCATAGCCACTTCAGCTTACTGATACGTTGCTCTATTTAAGTTACTCTGGTTCTTCTGCAGATATTCCCATTACAAATGTATCATGTAGGGAAACTCCGATCATAGACCGTCCAGCAGTGAAGGATCATGTCTCAAATTTGTATGTTGTCACTGGCAACACGCACTAGTCGTACTACCCGTGCGGTTAAAGAATGGGATTGAAAATGACGTCGCCTCTATTCACCTCTCGCTCGCACACTGTCGCTATCTATACTCACACCCACCGGTAAAGACTGCAAAAAAATACGTTGCGATATGCGTTCTATAACTTTAGTAAAACTTGTCACTGAAATCAATGTTGTCAAAATGCCATAAACTACTAAAAAATATTTTGTCCGGTTTCGCTAATTTGTGAGCTATGACGAGTTTTGTGAGTTTTCTCTATAATTATTATTTTTTGTTTGTTTTGTATAAAATATTTGCATGCTATTGCATGAGTAACCATTTTTTAAAACTTTCGTTTGTCCGATTTTCCGAAGTAATCTTCAGAATGTCTGATCCGATTATAATAAGATTTCTAAATTTGGACTAACCTAGTTGAACAATTGTTCCTATGTAAACATACTTGTCAACAACTTTAAGTAGTGTTTCTAACAACTAGTGGCATAGGCGTAACACGAACAATACACATGACTTTGGTCTTATCCATGACTGTCGTAAAACCTATCCGTTGGGAGGCACTATTGAGGTTATTGATCGAAGCGATCTAAGGTACTTCAGCAATTTTGCCATAATGACTATATCGGCGACAAGCTAAAGATGAATGATGTAATACGATTACATCATTCACCTTTGATATTAATACCGTATCTTTTTCAGCCCAGTAGCTTGGAACAATCTTCCAATGCAGTGATATTAGTTTCGGGGATATGACATCACCCAAAAATATAAATAAAATACGCCCGCATTACTGAACTTGACACAAGCTCGTGTTCTGAAGAGGCACTAATAAAATTTGTCACAATTCAACAATCTTCTATCCAGCCTTACATATTTAAACGTTTTTTTATGCAATTATGGGTCTCTTGTTGTTGGCGACGCGCGAAAAATAGTTTATCATTTTCATTCCTTAGAAAAAATTAACAATCTTACAGTCGAAGACATTGCTATTAAATTGTATAAGGCACTTCGAATAAAGAGCTAATCTATGTTAAAAGCGAAAAAGTTAATGCCTTTCGATCGAATCGAACGAAAATTCGAGGTTCTATGTCCCGGTCGAGAGTTAATATCGTAGAAGTTTCTTTTTAGATTAATTTAAAGTCATATGTTACACAGTAATCAGCTGAGCAATACGAATAAATGTATTATATTAAATTAGATGCTTATTAAAATAAGATGAAAATATATTTCGGTTCTTGTGACAAGAGATAAGATTCATTATAACTGATAAGGATAGCATATGTAGACAAGTAGTGTTTCATAGTTTTTTTTTATAGGATAAGGGTGACAAACGAGCACACAATCCACCTGATTGTAAGTGGTTGCTGCGGCCCATAGACATCTACATCTATCCTCTATTACAAATCAAAATGTAGATGCGTTGTCACCCGTGAGGACTAAGATAGAATGCCTCATTTCCAGCAAAAAGGGCCTCCGGCCACCTGCACTCACCGAGCGAAACGCAGAGGTAAACCTCTTCTTCACGCTGGTTTTCTGTGAGGTCGTGGTACTACCCCGGTTCGAGCCGGCCCATCCGTGCGACAGCAAAAGCTGCCGCGTCACCAATGATATAGTGAACAGAGATAGCTGTAATTTAGACAAGGAAAGCACTAGCCTCCTACCGATGTGATCAGGGTCGTGTAGAAAGTGGTTGTTCATGTCGTGAGAGATCTAAACCGAGTCCAAATAATGTAAAATAAAAATAAGAAATAAACCTTATTAATTTGTAAAAATTTCTTCACCTCACCCAGCCGCAGGAGCATGGACGCGACCGAGTTCGAGCAGGAAGGAGAGGAGTCCTACGGTTGGGACTCCACATCCTATGCGACCTTAGCGACCGCCGGACAATCATCGGCACCTACCAACCCTTCAGGCCTACCGCATGACGACGGTCAAAGGCCTTCAACTAGTTACGCCCAACTGGCAGCAATGCCAGCAGTACCACAGACAGCTGATGTCCCTCAACCACAAAAGGAGGATGAGAAGGCACGTTATCCACCCATTGTAGCTGAGTGCCTCCCGGACTGAACGAAGCATTTTGAAATCCTAAATAGGAAACTTGGACACCCACCCAACGCCCGTCCGTTCAGGAAGGGTGTTCGATTCACACCACAGAGCCCGAAAGAATTCCGTGCTACACAGAGATATCTTATTAAATTGACTGAGAAAGTTCCAGCGCTGTCCTGGTACTGCTACACCCCGGCAGAGGAGAAGCCCACTAAAGTGGGCATCCGGGGGCTGCGATACCGTCCAAATTACTGAGGCTATCAAGGCAAAGGGATCCCATTAATTATGTGAGAGCAATCCCTTCCCGTAGAGGTAGACCTGGGTGCCTCTAATATGCGCAGCTGGACCACCTAAGCCTAGAACGGCTAAATGAACTATACAAAATCGACGAACTCCTCTATATGAGGGGAGTAGTCATAGAAGCCTGGCAAGGACGAGTAGGCCCAACGCAATGCCACCGCTGCCAGGCTTTTGGCCATGCATCTGTCAATTGCCACAGACCCGTCAAATGTGTCCGCTGCGCCGGGGAACACATAGCAAGTAATTTCCCACAGGGTAGAGAGAAGGAACCCACATGCGCCAATTGCACCAAAAACCACACTGCAAACAACAGACGCTGCCCAGTCCTGAGGAGGATTGCTAGGAAGCAGGGGATCACTCTGCCGGGACTACTTCCGGAAGCTCCGAAGAGGGTCCCCCAGAGTCGCCCGAGAGTAGAAATCCAGGAAGACGTGTGGGCAACTATCAGGGGGCGAGGGAGGCAAACCGCCCCCCTCCCACCCGCAACCGCACCATTCGCACCAGCCGTACCTATGTAAATGGTGGAGCCTGCTATAAGAGCAACCACCAGGGCGACTCTGCAGCCCCCCGCAAATGATGTCACAGAGAGGAAACCCTCTAAGAAGAAAAAGCGGGGGAGGAAGAAGAAGAAGGTGCAGCCTCCTCCTCAGGCAGCAACCTCTACCCTTACTCCAGCAGTAACGATAGCCTCGCAGGCGCAGGTTATCAAGAGGACAGCCATAGAAGGTAGAGCACCAGAAAGGGCTCTATCAGAAAATAGAGCCCGCTCTACGCATAGAGCGTGCTCTACCTTACGAAAAGAAACCAAAGCCCAGCCGAGACCAGTACCATCTACAACATTTAGACAGCCAACCGCCAACACAGACACCATGGATGCAATCCAGAGGCTGGTTGGCATTGCCATTGAGGTCGATAGCCAAGTCCTGGCAGATATCAGAGCCAGCGCCGACCCAATTACCGCGGTAATGCGAGCACTTGCACAACTACTGGCTCGGCACTACGGAGGCGATTAACACGAACCTGCGCCTGCTCTACTGGAACCCGGACGGTATCCAGTGGAAGCTCCATAAACTCCGCACTACAACTCAACAACAGGATATACACATTATCTTGCTGCGGGAGACGAAGTCGAGGCCATCTACACACATCAAGATGCCCAACTATCACATTTACAGGAGGGATGAAGCCAATGCTCAAAGAACCGCCTATAGAGGCACGGCGGTTCTAGTGAGAAAGGACATCGTCCACCTAGAGCTTGATCTACCGTCATACCATACGACGCGCTCCATCGGCATAAAAATAGAGGCGGCGGGCGAGGAACTGAGGATCTTCGCAGCGTACCGCCCATCAGGAACTCCATTTCACTCCTCAAACATCCGGACGATCATGTAAGGCACAGCACCAACCATCATCGCGGGCGACCTAAACGCAAAACACCCGGCCTGGGGATCTAGAACGATCATCCCGCCGGGTCGTGAGCTTTACGATGACGCAGAACGCAACAACTACGACGTTTTAGGTCCCAAAGAACCAACGCACGTTCCGACTGACCACAGAAAAAGTCCGGATGTATTGGACATCGTGCTCGCTAGGAACGTCAACTGCCCGATAGTGGTAGAGGTGCTGTACGACCTGAATTCACAACACCTCCAATTCTGATAAGCCCCAAGGCTTACTCTGGGAAGCGTAGTCACCGCCTTGAGGCCAACCTCAAGGCGGTGACTACGCTTCCCAGAGCTTTTATTACCAAGATTAACTGGAGGCTCTATCAGCAACACCTGCAGGAGAGACCTCCAGCGTACACTCCGATCAACTCAGCGGACGACGTAGAGGCCGCTGCAACTAGAATAACGAAAAACATCCAAGAAGCCCTCAACGCGGCCACTACGATCGTCCCTCTAACACATCGTAGAGAAGAGCTGCCACGAGAACTACGTGCGCAGCTCAACCAAAAACGAGCGCTGAGGAGGCTTTGGATACGCACTCGCTGCCCACGTATTAAATGCAGACTAAATACACTGACGGACGAGCTGTCGGTTGTAATCCAGGCCTACAGAGGAAAGGCCTGGGAGCGGCGCATATGGAAAGCCGAAGATCAGGAAGCGTCGCTCTACAAATTGAACCGACAGCTAACTAAAACTAAACCCCCCGTCTGCCCGCTGACCAACAGCGCGGGCGGGCGTTGTTACGAAGTCAAAGGTAGAGCGGATATCCTAGTCAAGCACTTCAAGGAGCAATTTATACCGAACCCAGCAAGTGCGGAGTACATGGAGCTTCATGAACTAAAGGAGAGCCGCGTACGGGAGCTCCTGTCGTCGCCCGCGCCACCGCTTGCAGGAGAGTGGTTCATCCTCCCGCGGATCACCTTAAGAAGAATCCGCCCATGCATCCAACTGCGGGCGAAACAACATGGATTTAGGAGCGGGCACTCCACAGCAACACAGCTGACCAGAGTGCTGCACCACCTGGAGGCCGAATACAACCGGGATCGCACATCGTTGGGCGTCTTCCTCGATATCGAGAAGGCGTTCGACAGGGTGTGGCACTCTGGTTTACTCTATAAGATGGAACAATAGACGAGTGTCCCTCCGGCTATGCTGCGGCTAGTGGCGTCGTTTCTAGCCGACCGGAGCTTCTACATCTGTGTCGAAGATGCCGAATCCGCAGTAAAACCCATAAGAGCTGGCGTACCACAGGGCAGCTGTCTTTCGGCTTATACTAATGACTTTCCTACTCTGGCAGGACACCTACGCGAATGGGATGACTACGTAGAACTGGCGCTATATGCGGACGATAGCGCCTACTTCACCTCGTCTGGATGACCCCATCTCGCCGTCACCAAGATGCAGCGCCTGCTGGACCTGCTGCCACCTTGGCTGGATGAGTGGAGGATGGCTGTAAATGTTGGGGAAAACGGCCGCCCTCCTCACCCGCCGCTACCGGAACTACCCGCCCCCGTTGACGCTAAGAGGCTGACGTGAAGAAGGTCGTGACTTATCTTGGATGTCGGATCGACAGGATGCTGCGCATGACCGCGCACGTCGATCTCGTCGTCCGCAACGCCAGAAGTGCGCGGGCGGGGCGCTCCGTCCCGTCCTGGCATACAAGCTACCTATAAAAACGAAGACCAAGTTATACAAGCTATACATAAGACCTGTTATCACCTATGCTGCTCCGACCTGGTACGCGCTTCTGAGCGATCAACAGAAGCGGCGACTGCAGGCCCAACAGAACTTAGCATTAAGGACCATTGTCGGTGCAGGCCACTACGTCCGGAATGCCGTCATAGCGGCCAACCTGAAGATTGAATCCATAGAAGAGTTTGTGATTCGGCTGTTCACACCCCCACTTGAATAACTTTGCGCCGCAACACGCTCGTCCTCCGGACGGGCGACCTCTATCAAGAGAACTCCTCCCTATATAGATTAGGGAGTTGAGTAATAACTCACAATGTCACAGATCGATCAACAAAGACATTTATACCTTATACCATTATTATACCATTACGCAGCGACCCAGAACTCGAACCCGCGACCGCTGCATTTTTGATTAATGCCATGAAGGCACCCAGGACCGGCCCATAGTAGTGGGCCGTGAGGAAAGACCGGGCAATTTTAACAGTGGTAGAGCCACGCGGCAGCTTTTGCTGTCGCACGGATGGGCCGGCTCGAACCGGGGTGGTACCACGACCTCACAGAAAACCAGCGTGAAGTAGAGTTTTACCTCTGCGTTTCGCTTGGTGAGTGCAGGTGGCCGGAGGCCCTTTTTACTGGAAATGAGGCATTCCATCTTAGTCCTCATGGGTGACAACGCATCTACATTTTGATTTGTAATAGAGGATAGATGTAGATGTCTATGGGCCGCAGCAACCACTTACCATCAGGTGGGCTGTGTGCTCGTTTGTCACCCTTTTCCTATAAAATAAAAAAATAATGGGGAGTGCCCTGAGGCCTGAAACCTACAGTGCTTCCAGCACTTGCAGTAGAAGAAAATGTAGGTAAGCAATTTGTTCGGGACCAGCTACCAGTTTATAGTTTAAATCAAGAAAGAAAAAACCGATAGGGAAATGATAGGAAAGTAGGCAAAGTTTCAACGTTGCACTCTTATGAGGAAATTTAGAAGATAAATCACCGTTTTATTTCCGAAAGCACCTTCCAACTATACCAAGATACAGTCCACTGCTCTATTGCTCCAGGACGGCGAGACCGGGATCACTCCAGAGGGACCCGTAATCTTCGTTGTCTAAGCTTTCTTCTCACAAATGGCAAGAGACGTTCTCGTGTGACACTCCTTCACGGGGGTTACATCCACCTGGTTGCTCCCGAACCCAGCGTGGTGTGATTTATGTTTCGGGGTAGAACGCCAATGAATGACTAAGGCCTGTTTGATTGGATCCTTTCAGTTGAGGGATTGATGTCGACCCCTTTCACTTATTTTTAAACATATCTCCGATTCCCACCATACATCAATATTTTAAGTTTTATTATGTGAGACGGACAACGTCCTTACTAAATCGAGGCAACTTATTCGCACTACAGCCATAATACAATAATACGTACAAGAAGGGAGTTCACCATCTACATCACAACTAATAGCAGTTTTGGAGTCAACTTTTGATTGATAGTAACTTAAAAACAAAGAACCGACAACCAGTTGGGAAGAAAGCTTCTCGATAGGCAACCTCGTATCGGGAAGCGAAGTGTAAGGTAGCTCCTAATAAATGGAATGATGACCCCTCCTTTCGATCTAGCTGGTAGTCGCCCTACGCTGTAGTTACCGGTATATCACTCAAGAAATTTCTTACACAACACCTGATGGTCGGCACATCGTCACCTCATCACGAATAGGCTAAAAGCATTTTTGTTAACAGGAAACTTCTTATTAATAAAATATACATATCCGCCCACCAAGCTTCAATAAATGGAAATTATTTATAAAAGAGAAATTACCTTGGAGTAAACGAACATCGTAATCATCTTACGTGAATAATAATACAGTTACAGTTTAATTTCTGAAAGTAAACGGCTGAAGTTGGAGCATGAAGCAAATACAAAGAGGAGGTGTTGTAATTAGACAACTTGCGGGGTGAAGGGATATTAAGCCCTGCCCACTTTACAATATCTACATCTACCGATAAATAGTAAAACTACTCGAATCGTTCCCTATCGATGTTGCAATGTAGTTTAGCTACCTTGACGACAGATTTCGACCTGTTCACAAAATTATTATAAAACTATAAAAATAATATTTAGTAAGCTGATGTATCGGTTCACAAAAAATCGATTTCTAAAATATCTATATTTTTTAAATTTTTGCATTTATAATGTAAATATAAACCCATTTTATGAAAAACAAGAAAGATACCATGATAAATGATCTCTTATTGAAATTTATTTTATTATAACAGTACCTATTAGGGCAGATAACAAATAAAATAGGTTAGGTTCAACTTATGTCAAAGAATCGAATTGATTGACCCCGACTCCACCTGGAACGAATCTGTCCTACCCCTAGAGTGGTTTTATAGAGCCGGAGGCGCGTAGGGGGAGCAGCCTCCGCCTGCTGTAACAAATCCTCGCCTCCGCAGCTTCGGCTAGTTGGTCGCCTTCGGCGACCAGCCTCAACCACTCCGGCTCGTCCGATGTCTGCGATTTGTTACGCTAAGGCGTAGAGGCTGCTCTTCCTGCAGCGCCGGAGATGTAGCAGTCTCAAAATAGATACAGAAATCCTTCTGAATCAGTCCCCTTATTTTTTATAATGAAGGAAATTTTTTTCTCATAAAGTGGATTTATATTTACATTATAAATGCAAACATGAAAAAATATAGATATTTTAGATATCGATTTTTTGAGAATCGATACATCAGCTTACAATTCGAATCTATTTAAAAAATCGATCTTTTTCGGAAAGAATCGACATCCCTAGTGACAATAATAATAAAAAATGGCGTCAGTTTCACGGTAGGAATTGACATCAATATTGCAAAAATATTTGATTTTCGATATTTTTTCTCAAAAATTACGTGTTCCCACTTCCCAGATATTGAAACTTTGTGTGTGCTTATAAAAATGTAATCTTTCTGTAAAAATACGTATCAACACCAAACTCGACGGACGTCAATGGAAAATCGTACCAAAAATTCGTAGGACTGAATGCAAAACAAATTTCAGAACCTTTGTATGATTATTTTACCAATACTGAGCTCAACGTACCTTTATATTTTTAGTTCCCATGACACAAAGTGTCGCTATCTATAGTGTCGATTATATTTAATTATATTTTAAAGCCGACGCAAAGAGATTTTTCTAGAACTATTTTAATAAATTAGGTGTAAAATTACTTACAAATGAAATGTGATGCCATCCATAGCATCAGAGCGTCTATCTGAGTAGTTTTTACACGATTAAACACAAAAATTCATCATTTTCTTGTTAATACTACGAAAATACACCGATTTGCGATTTTCAAAACATATGTGCACAGGACGAATGCTGACAGTATACTAACTAAAGCCACGCCCACTATAATGACGTCAGGACCTACTTAGAATCACAGTGCACAGTTGCTTATGCCGTCTCCTCTTTGTATCTGCTTCATGAGGTAGAGAGTCATATACGATAACAGGATATTTCTAATTTTAACTTCGATAATTTATTTTTGGATTCACGTCAAAGAATTATAGATTTTTTTAAACGATACAGCTTTGTTTATATACGTTTTAAATTTAAAATACGTATTAAATACATATAATAGATAATTAGTATTTTTCTTGACGCACATCTTTAATTCAATTGTTTGAATTTGTATAAAAACAGTTATGATTCATATTTATTATATAAATTATTATTATTAATTTATTTGATTATGAATAACACTAATATGATCTTGAAAGGAATGAAATATGATATAATAGAATTGGCTACGTTCCAAATGTAGCTACTCGTATCGCAGAATAAGCGACCCTATGAAAATATTAATATAAAATACGATAGCCATTATCACGGGTCAAAATGAAATGAAATATGGTACTATCATTACATACGTCATCATTACTGTGAGAGATCTTTTTTTAACCATTATAAACCAATGCTTGACTACTATCCCACCTGATGGTGTGATACATCCAAATCCAAAGATGGTAAAGCACACTAGTTTAACATAAACCTATTCACTCTTGCCTTAAGAATACCCACATTGCAGTTGGATGAAAAGAGGTGCTGACAAATTATTTAACTCCTTTGCAGTAAGCATGACGGGCAACGACCGTTTAGTTTGAATGCGTAATATGACGACAAAAAGGGATGAAATCAGGCCGAACTCTTATTACTATTATAAAGAATTGTTTATATCCATAGTTACGTTTGCCAGACGTGTTGAGAGCCTCAGTTTTTTTTTGTTATTGTTATTGAGTTGTTATCAAGAAGATTTTGCAGCCCATCTCCTGTTTAAGTTTCCCACTTTATACTCATGCGGTTGTCAGTTTTGCCTCTTACTACACCCGCATGAAAATAAAGTGCTAGTAACATTAATGGTCAGTAGATCGAAAAAGGCAGCGAAGGTATAGTATTACGTGCTAGTTTTGAATATTGTCATAGTCGTAAAGTCATTGTCATATTATATTATCTGTATCGTTTAAAACATTTTCTTCCCATAAAATTTAATAACTTTTGTCCAATCGCTCATATTAGCCATATCTGATTATGCTGATATCTGTCCCAAGATTCTCTAAACAAGCAGGGAAAGGTCTCATCAAAAACTGTATTAGATTTCTATAGTTTCTTCTTGACTTTAATATTCTATGCTTTTACTTTCTTAACATAATAGATAGATAGGGAAAAATCATTATAAGAAATATTTTCAACAAATCTCTCTCATTATATTAAATTTAAGTATATATAATTGGGTCAAGCCTCATTAAACCCGAGGTTGTTTATATTAAGTCTAGCAACAAAACCACTTTTAACCGTTACTTAATACTTATTCGACAAGTTTCTAGTTGTAAATTTTAAAATTAACTCTTATTTTATTCGCTCATCTTTTCCTAGAATACTGTAATTTATTGTATAACCTCCCTATATAAGAGCGGTGCTTCCCAGCACAAGCAACATTATTCTCTAAAAAGGAAGCTCCAATTATTAAAAATTTCATAAGTTTAAATTACATTAATAAACTAATTTGTTTTTGTATTTTGTATTTATCGCAAAAAATCTAAGAGACAAACTACAGCGCAATTATCGTGATGAAAAAGATAAATATTACTTAAGATAATAGAGAAAAACATCCGGAACTCACAGTAATCTGACAATACTGACTTAAGGGATGAAATAAATACAGCTTATACTCTAAGGCTTACACGATGGAAAACTTTGACAAAGATTTATTACTACACGTCATTTGAAATATATTTTGTCCCACAACGAATATAAATGCATTTCACAGTGAGCTTGCACTGACAAAAATATGCTGAAAACGTAGATAAAGTACTAAGTCTATGGCTGAAAATTATGTTTTTGGTAACGTATCGAATCGTGTTTGTATTGTCATAAACTTAGAGTAATAATATACAATAATTTTACTTTAACCGAGGTCGTAAAATTATAATTATGTTTAAGTGAAACATGTTTTTCATTTCATAGTACAAAACATGTTCAACAACAATTTTGGATACAAAGAGATATCGAAACATACATGCAATATTGACGACTCCATGGCGCAGTGGCTTAGCAATGAGTTGCAGAGCTATGGGCTGCGAGTTCGAATCCCGCACAGAACAAGTATTTGTATGGCCTACAAACAATTGTTCCGGATCTGGATGTTGGTCCTTGTGAAATTTGTGTATGTATACTGCCCCTACAATACAAGAGAAAATCCTAGTGTGGAGGTAACGTTTTTAAAAAAAGAATAAGAATGTTAAAAACAAATTCGATTATAAAGGTGAGTCCCAAGCTCTCAAGGGTGTGTCCGCTTATTATCAGGTATCCAATCACTACTCTGTGCTAAAACGTAGTGATTATATTATGCTCTTTGGTCTGTGCGAATATTTGAAGGAGGTTATAATATAAAACCTCTATAGAAACTTAACTATGAACTCTATAGAAAGCATTATTATTTAAATTCCCTTATTAACATAATCATATTTTCGTATTCGTCAAAGCTAAATTCTATACCTGAAATTCTACATGACATTCACTCTCACAAAGATCCTTCAATGGAATTGTAGACGCATTTTAGATAAACGTACTGAAATAATTTATTTATTAAAAAAAATATAATATTTGTATCGCTGCTATTTCAGAGACATGGTTGAAACCGGATTCCAACATCAGAATCCCTGGTTTTTGTTGTGTTAGAAATGACAGATCTGATAAGTATACCGGATGTACCTTGCTTATAAAGAATAATATCGCTCATAACATTGTAGATATTCAGGCTGCATTATTTGACTTTAATATAGTATCAGTAAGAATTCAAAATATTACTTTAATTTCTATTTATGTTCCCTCCCCGTCTGTCCATACGTTTCGCAGAATAAAATCTTTAATAGCCTCGTTACCCAAACCATTCTTAATTCTTGGTGACTTTAATTGCCATCATTATTTATGGGGTGATAACTGTGATAGATACGGCAGTTTATTAGTTGAAATAATTGACGAACTTAACATTGGTGTCCTTAATACTGGTAAAATCACCAAACGCTCTCGTCCCAATGAGTCTAGAAGTGCTGTAGATTTATCAATTTGTACTCCTGATTTAACCTCTCTTTTAAATTGGACAGTTTTAGATAGCTCTCATGGCAGTGATCAGTTTCCTATTCTGATTTCCTTTCCAAACAAAGATTCGGCAAAAATTAATAAAAAACCTTGTATTAAATACAAATTAGACAGAGCAGACTGGAACTTGTATAATAGTATTCTTTACAATGAAATTCTAAAAATCGCTCTTATTTCTGAAAATAATTTAATTTCAATTGTTGAAGCATTTACAAACGCAATTATAAATGCAGCAAACCAAACAACTCCTATTAAAACTCTAAATAATAAGTGTAAGCCCTCCCCTCCATGGTGGGATTCTGAATGTACTGAGAACATTCATAATAGAAAAAAAGCCGAAAAACAATATAAATTAGCCATGACTTCAGAAAACTATTCACACCTTCAACGTATACAAGAAGTGAATAAAAATACTCTTCGTGCCAAAAAACAAACAAGCTGGCAAGCCTTTTGTTCTTCAATATCTCCTTCAATTCCTTCATCAATTGTTTGGCGCAATATAAGAAAATTTCGCTGTTGTTTTTCATCTTGTTCTTACAGTGGTATCATTCAAATTATTTTCTAGAGAAACTTGCCCCCTCTTCTGCTCCTTCAAGAGAGGAGCTACCTCAAAGTACTACATGTGAATATTTTTTGATCCCTTAGAACGTCCATTCTCTTTATATAAATTAAAGCTTGTCCTTTTTCACGTCCACGGTTCAGCACCTGGTCTAGACGGTATTCCATATTCACTACTAGCCAAATGTAACGATCAAATTTTAACCTTCTATTTAAATATCATTCACGCTTTGTTTGACATAGGTTTTGTTCCTGACTTTTGGCGGACTCAAGTTATTATTCATATCTTGAAGCCTGACATAAACCCTAACGATGGCTCTTCCTATCGACCGATTGCTCTATCCTCAACTCTAATTAAAACGTTTGAACATATGATCAAGAATCGTCTTGAATGGTATGTAGAAAGCCATGGATTATTATCAAATACTCAATATGGGTTCAGAAAAGGTAAAAGCACACATGACAGTCTTTTAATCTTCACCACATATATTAGACTAGCATTTTCGAGAAATGAATCGGTCCTTGCTGCTTTCCTTGACATTTCTTCTGCTTACGACAATGTTAGACTTAACATCCTTAGAGAAAAGATGTTTAAGCTTAATATATCCAAAAAACTTACAAATTTGATTATCAATTTATTTGTAGATCTGTATATACATATTAAAATTGATGATGATTTAAAATATACTAGCAAGGTTTTCAAAGGCCTTCCGCAAGGTTCGGTTTTAAGTCCTTTATTATACAACATTTATACGTCCGATTTAGACCAGTCCATTTCAAAGTGTAGAATTTTGCAATACACTGATGATATCTTAGTTTATGTAAATGATAAATGTATAGAATCCTATGCTAATGCGATAGAACAAGATCTCCTCTCTATGGCCACGTGGTTAGATGATCATGGGACTAGAACTTTCCCCAAATAAAAGTAATACAGTAATTTTTTCACGCAAAAGAGTTTTACCAGAAATACAGGTTCGCCTTTTTAATTATCCGCTCGAAAATATTCATCAAGTTAAATTCCTTGGTGTAATTCTTGATAATAAATTATCCGGTATACCTCATATCATTTATACCCAAAAAAAAATGCGAAAAAAATATAAACATTCTAAGAGCTTTGTGCGGGGTATGGTGGGCCGCCCATTCATATTTTTTAAAATTAATTTATAATGCAATTATAAGAAGTCGATTGGATTATGCCTCATTTCTTCTTGAACCTGCTAATAAAAAAGGATTGAAAATTTTAGATATCGTTCAACACAAGTATTTAAGATTAATTTTGGGCGCTATGAATTCATCGTCTATCAATGCCTTGCAAATTGAATGCGGTGATCCTCCACTATTTATTAGACGACAATATTTATCAGATGCTTTTTTTTTTCGTGTTCTTCAATTTTCCAATCATCCACTAATCCCTAAAATTCGTTTACTTTCTCATTACATTTTAATTAATTTAGGAAAATACTGGCGTAATAAAGAAACACCCTAACCTAGTAAAAAGCTATGAACAATGTAATTCCTTACTAGATCCTATTCATAGGTCGGTGACTCTCCCTCTTTTCTCTAATTCGTTTGATGTTGCACTTTTCAAACCCAATCTTATATTAGATATAGGATTAAATAAATTTTCTATTGAATCAAATAAAAAAAAATTATTTGCGTTAGACAAGAATTTGCCAGGTTATCATTATATTTTTACAGACGCTTCTAAAATTAACTCTAAAGGTTGGACTGGCTACGCAATATACCATGAAAATTGGAGAATAGTTCAAAAAATGAAAAGTCCTGCCGAATCTTCAGTTTTTACAGGAAAAATGTTAGCCATTTTACAAACAATAAAATATTGCTATAGTTTTAAATTAAAATCAAGCATGATATTTTCAGATTCTCTTAGTTCTTTACAGGCATTGTTATGCAATCCTATCTATGTCATTTCCCGCAATCCTTTGATATTTGAAATTAAGAAACTTCTATTCTTATACCAATTTCAAAACATCAACATTTCTCTTGTTTAGATTCCTAGTCATATTGGTATATCCGGTGAATATGCAAACTTGCTAAACAAGCTATAGTCTGTGGGGATACTTTCCTATTTAAAAATTATTGCTATGACCTTATAAGGACTACGAAATTATTGTATAGAGATACGTGGTCAAAACATTGGGACAAAACCAAAACGATAAAAGGCTGTCAATATGCTAAAATTCAACCCAGCATCCCTTCTAAGCCTTGGTTTTATAAATTAACCTTAAATAAGAAACACACATCAATGTTATGTAGAATGCGCTTGGGTCACTGTTGTAATTCGGTTCACCTTGCTAGGCTTCATATTAAAAACACTTCTATATGTGAATGTGGTTTAGATATTGGTGACCTCAACCATATATTCTTCTCATGTCCTTTATATGATCATACTTCATTATTTAACACTTTGGTAAAACTTACAATACCTCTACCTACAGAAATTCGTTCTCTTTTAATTTATTCTAAAAAAATTAAAAATGTTTTCAATTGCCTTATGGAATATTTAGATTTAAATAATATTAATTTATAAACTTTTATTAATTATTTATAATTTAAAATGTAGTCTTTATATAGTTTTATTTAATACTTTAAATGTGGTAACGAGATCGGTTTTATTTTATTTTAATTCTATATAATTATAATATTCTTCATTTATTGAATAAACTTCAGTACAAGTCATTTCATATATCATTAGTTCTCAACTTTATTCGGTTTTTAATCAGAATCATAGTTTTCATTTTTATTGTTCGCCGTTTCTAGTATTATTATAGTATAAGTATTATTTAGTTGGCAGTAATTGTAAGGTTGCCATAAACAAAAAACTATTCTAAGTCTATGGTAGTGAATACTCTGTAGGTATATATTATTTATGTAACCTTATGTTATAGTTATGCCTAAACATAGTGATTATATTCTCTTTGGTTATGCCACATGTCAATTATCTACGACGTAGATGCTTACTTAGATTATACGTAAACACTCAAGAAACTTCTGTGATATGCAGAGACAGACTAACTGACAAACACCGGGGTGTTTCCATTAGTGTTTTCTTTTGCTGAACTTGACACAGACGTGTAATTAAAGAGGACAAAAAATATTTCATGCTCTTATCTTAAATAGTTTAAGTAAACCATTTATCACGGCTAAGTCCTTGTTAAGTCTTACTAAAGTTTTCCGTTAGAAAGTATATTTAAGGCTTCCAACATTTCTGTTCAAAATAACAAACGGGAAATCTGTACTTCATTCAGTGAAATCAGCTTAACTTCTTTACTTACGTTAAAGAAACTGTTTATCAAAGGTACTTCCGAAATATTGCATTAAATAAAAAGGCGCAAATATATAACAGTAAATACAGTTATAGTACTCTGATTGAGAGCCAAGTAAGTTGTTGAATGGCCAAGCACCACTTAGAAGCATTAGCAATTGGGTTATTTCATAAACACCAGCCCAATAAAAGGCATTTATTTTTAAATTACAGACAAACAGACATTTTATTGATATAATATATAGATTAAGCATCTTTAAACAACTAATTTAATTAAATTATTTTAAGCAAACATAAAATTAAAAGTCTTCTCTGCTAACTTTTCA
Organism: Parnassius glacialis; assembly: GCA_033319125.1. Taxonomy (NCBI): domain Eukaryota; kingdom Metazoa; phylum Arthropoda; class Insecta; order Lepidoptera; family Papilionidae; genus Parnassius; species Parnassius glacialis. The sequence continues at coordinate 39,445,865 of JAVANC010000021.1, read as the reverse complement.
CCATGCTAAACAGCGGATCTTCTAAAACACACACTAACACGCGCACAATCGCACACGCGCACGTGCACACACACTCACGCACACGCGCACATGCACCCAAACTCACTCAATCACATACACGCACGCATACACTCTCTCTCTTACTGCTTAACCCACATACAGCCTTCGCTAATCCTCCTCATCATCATTATCATCAGCATGTAAACAGTCCATTCCCTTCATGAGATCTCTTTCCCTTCAGTTAGGAGGATTTCATGACTATGGTAAGGCAGGCGAGTAGGTGAACGCATTCTGACTCTTCTCAATTCTCCGATCTGAGCCCTTTTATCAGTCTGAAATAAATACGATAATAGGGTTAAACTGCCATATATTGTATGCAACAACACCTGAAACCCTCCATCCATCCATCAATTACAGCCTATAAAATTCCGCTGTTGCGATTCATAAACTTTTGCCATAGTTGCCATGGTTGGCAGGCAGGTTAGAAACCGCAGTGTTTATTTTCAGGACAATATGGGGTAGTGGATATCTTACACCGCCACTGTACGGTTACTACTTATTTATTTTAGTGTGTAGTAGTTATTGTTATATATTACTTGACCACTCGGCTTGAACATATTTTTTTTATAGGATAAGGGTGACAAACGAGCACACAGTCCACCTGATGGTAAGTGGTTGCTGTGGCCCATAGACATCAACATCTATCTTGTATTACGAATCAAAATGCAGATGCGTTGTCACCCGTGAGGACTAAGATGGAATGCCTCGTTTCCAGTAAAAAGGGTCGCCGGTTCTCTAAACTCTCTACACTTTTACGCTGGTATTCTGTAAGTGCGTGGGCCTTCCCTGGTCGAGTCGACCCATTCGTGCTACAACCATAATATAGCTGCAGCATGGCTCTACCACATATTAAAATGTAACATTATATTATAGTGTAATAAATACGTGATATTAACGTTTATTATGTCACAAGACTCTTTTGTGACATAATAAACATGTTGTATTCTTTCAAAATTGTTTCTCTTCTTTGTGTACCTTATCCTTGTAATTAAATGATTTGTTGATAAGCGAAGGATGAAGACATAATGAATCCAGACCTTTTCAGTAACGTCTCATCAAATCACGACGTTCATGTCTGTATTGTATTTGAGAACAATGTTGATCTAAGTAACATAAGTTACTTTGCGGATATTCCATATATGAAGATAATAAGCTAAGATATGCTTGCAAATGCAAAATGTTGTGTATTACTTAGTTTGAAGAGAACCGCCCTCTGAGATTTTTTTTAAATAATAGTAATGCTATTAAACATTAATAATATTCCCTTTAACCACTTCTTGTAAGCTTAAAACGCTTGTGTTAGAAGTGGTTCACGACTGTAGTCAAATGGCGGATTCGAACTCACGCCCTTTCGAGTTCGCGGTCCACGCCCTGTCATTAGGCTACTGATGCTTCGAATTGCGGGTACTTCCTCTGCCATACCTTAACCAAACATAACTAACGAAACACCACTAAACATCACAGTTTTTATTATTATTTTAAGTTGTTAGAGGTGACAAAGGATACCTGAAAGAGGAGACGGACAGCATCTTCCTGATATCAGTTTACCTCTGTCGCCTCTTACCACACCAAGGGGTTGATATGGGGTAATGGAATATCTACCATCCTCTACACGGCGTTTACAATATATAAATCATTAATGAAAAATATAACCTGATAAGACATGGAGATACACGGGTTGTAGGTGACTCACGGGTTTTAAGAGACACGTAGGCCACTTAGACTTCTGATAGATTGCAGTAATAATGGCAATGACGATGATAATGATATAGATACAAGTTCTTTAAATAACTTTATATGGGAACATTTGTCTAATAAACGTATACATCATATAAATAAATATATTGGTAAATCCAATTGGGCATACCTTAAGCGCATTAAAAAAATTACGTATAACATGATTATACGGAATTATTAAAGTAGTTTAAATACATTTCGACAGCACTATCGGCTTCAACACCCTCGAAAACCATTAAAATGACACCCATGATGAAAAAATTGATACCTATTGCAGCCGCCATCTTGGATTTACATTTCGACAGCACTATCGGCTTCAACACTCTTGAAAACCATGAAAATGACACCCGAGATGAAAAAATAGGTACCAACTTAAGCCGCCATCTTGGATTTACATTTCGACAGCACTATCGGATTCAACACCCTCGAAAACCATGAAAATGACACCCAAGATGAAAAACTTGATATCTATTGCAGCCGCCACCTTGGATTTACATTTCGACAGCACTATCGGCATCAGCACCCCCGAAAACCATGAAAATGACACCAATGATGAATAAAATTATATCTATTGCAGCCGCCATCTTGGATTTACATTTCGATAGCACTATCGGCTTCAACACCCTCGAAAACCATGAAAATGACACCCATGATGAAAAAATTGGTACCTACATCAGCCGCCATCTTGGATTTACATTTCGACAGCACTATCGGCTTCAACACCCTCGAAACCCATGAAAATGACACCCATGATGAAAAAATTGATACCCATTGCAGCCGCCACCTTGGATTTACATTTCGACAACCCTATCGGCTTCAACTCTCTCGAAAACCATGAAAATGACACCCATGATGAAAAAATTGATACCTATTGCAGCCGCCATCTTGGATTTACATTTCAATAGCACTATCGGTTTCAACACCCTCGAAAACCATGAAAATGACACCCAAGATGAAAAAATTGATATATTTTGCAGCCGCCATCTTGGATTTACATTTTGACAGCACTATCGGCTTCAACACTCTCGAAAACCATGAAAATGACACCCATGATGAATAAATTGGTACCTAATTCAGCCGCCATCTTGGATTTACATTTTGACAGCACTATCAGCTTCAACACCCTCGAAAACCATGAAAATGACACCTATGATGAAAAATTTTATACCTATTGCAGCCTCCACCTTGGATTTACATTTAGACAGCACTATCGGCTTCAGCACCCTCGAAAACCATGAAAATGACACCCATGATGAAAAAATTGATACCTATTGCGGCCGCCATCTTGGATTTACATTTCGACAACCCTATCGGTTTCGACACCCTCGAAAAGCATGAAAATGTCACCCATGACAAAAAAAATTATACTACTTACTTTTAGTACGTACTACTATTATTTATTCTGTGCTTTTAAATATTGTAATAAAAAAATCTCTTATTATTATTATAATCAAGTATTTAAGAAATTTGGTTATACGAATATTGTGTATTTGTATTTTGTACAGCGATCTTTTTGAGCCGCTGAAAACAACCGAAACAATGTCCACTCCATATAGGAAAGTACTCTGTGGTCCACTCACGACGGCGACTGACTGGTATATAGTGTATTATCTATGGCGACTGAAGCCGAACTAAACTTAATACAAAGGTACTCTGTGAACTAAACTACTCTGTGGCTGTAGATCCCCATTTACAGAAACAATTTATATACGAGGTAACCAAATCAAGGAAAATTTCGCAATTTTGGAGCCGAAAAAAATTAATTATAGCTAAACAAAACAAAATTACACTGCCATTTACATTCAGTGGCTTCCCACATGATAGATGAAGAGATTAAAAAATAGATTGAGTTAAACAATTGATATTTTCAAAAGTTATAGTGTTTACAAGCCACAGGGACATGATAAATCCACACCATAAGCCACTAAAACCCTTTTTTTTATTTAAAAATAGCAATTAATCGATTTAAAAAAATTATTAATAAGTTCAACAATCATTTATCTTTCTAACAATGTGCTTTTTATATCATTTATATGTATAATATGATTGCTAGATACGATTTTATTCGATAAAATGTTGGAATTTTAATTTTTAGGCGATAGTAGAACATTACCTTGCGCTTTCGCTTAAGGTATGCAATACATCTCAAACATAACTAATTTTTTTTTATAGGATAAGTGTAACAAACGAGCACACAGTTTGCTGTGGCACATAGACATCTACATCCATCCTCGATTACGAATCAAAATGCAGTCTAAGATGGAACGCCTCGTTTCCAGTAAGAAGGGGTCTGCGGTTCTCTATACTAACCATACGAAACAGCAGGGTTACGCTGCTTTTTTACGTTGGTATTCTGTGATAGCGTGGTCCTTCCCCGATCGAGCCGACCTATTCGTGCTACAACTATAACACTAATATCATCATGGCTCTACTACGTAAAAAAACTATATTTTAACTCCTACCATATTTTAACTTCGAACTGTGGGACGAACCATAGGAAATTTACAAAGTTTGTAAACAAGACAGTTAAACAATCACAAGTCATAGATTTGAATTTTCGAGAATACCTCCATCAAAATCTTTCTTTTTATGATTTTCATACGTGGTAGAGTCGTGCAGCAGAGCTATATTATTGTTGTAACACGAACACGCACCAGAGACTCTTTTTACTAGAAAAGAGGCATTCATAGATAAAATAAAAGTATTTGTTTTTTATATTTGTATGAAGGCATTCCATCTTCGTCCTCAGGGATGACAACGTACCTGCACTTGGATTCTTAATGAAGGAGGACTCTTAATGTAGATGCAAATGAGCCACAGTATTCACTTACCATTAGGAGAATTGTGTGCTCATTTGTCACCCTTATTCCATAAAAAACAACGGAAGTAAACCTGAATTTAACAGTAATGAAGGCAAATATACTTTACAGAGGTAAGAAAGATACGCGGATATCTTGTGAAAATATTTAATCTAGTAAATGAAGTAATGAAGTAATGAAGTTACCTTCAATATAAATTTTATTCATAAAACATAATTTACATAAATAATACGGTAACTTAATGTCAATTTTTAAAAAGACAAGATTTTCAATATCATAATATTTTGACTTTAATACTTTGTTGTCTTAAATTAAAATAATATTAAATTGCCATCACAAGGCGAAAGAAATCACAATCGCACCAAGCTTGTCTGCGGAGACAAATATTAACAAGTCTTGGTACAATGTAAAATATCACAGAACTTTACGATTTATTAAAAACTAGCTGTGCGCCGCGACTTCGCCCGCGTCTAATTGAGGCTTTTAATTATATTGCTCAGAACTCTAATTATTTTTCTCAAATGTAAGTAGCCTAAGTTACTCCTTAGAATATCGGCTATCTGCCAGTGAAAGTCCCGTCGAAATCGGTCCAGCCGTTTCGGAGATTAGCCGGAACAAACAGACAGTCAGACAGACAAACATTTAAAAAATTGTGTTTTTGTTATAAGTACCGTATATATATTAATATGCATTGAATAAAAAGCTGTTATTTTAACATTACAAACAGACATTTTATTTATTTGTATAGATGTATAGATTTACGCAGAATACATGAAGTATATCATCATCATCATCATTACAGCCCTTCACAAGTCCACTGCTGAACATAGGCCTCCCCCAAGGAATGCCACAAAGCACGGTCCTGAGCCACCTACATCCATCGACTTCCTTCATGTCTTACATGCTCGCTAATTCATCTAGTGAGGGGACGCCCTACACTACGTCCACCGGTACGAAGCCGCCACTCGATAACTTTTTTCCCCATTGGTTGTCGGTTCTTCGAGCTATATGGCCGGCCCATTGCCAATTCAGCTTACTAATCCGTTGGGCTATGTCGGTTACTGTAGTTCTACTGCGGATATCCTCACTTCTACGTTTATCACGCAAAGAAACCTCGAGCATAGCCCTCTCCGTAGTTCGCTGAGCGACCTTGAGCTTCCTCATACGGCAAGCAGTGAAGAACCACGTCGTAAGACCTATCCGTTGGGAGCCACTATTGAGGTCATTGAGCATAGTGCTGAAGTCCTCCAAAGATTCTGCCATAAGGACTATATCGTCGGCAAATCGAAGGTGAGTGATGTGCTCGCCGTTGAAGTTAATATCGTATCCGTTCCAGTTCAGTAGCTTGAAAACATCTTCCAATGCAGCGGTGAAGAGTTTCGGGGATATAACGTGAACATGTCTTACACCTTCGTTCGTACGTTTCGTACTTTGGTTCTGTACTCGGTTAGCCATCGTAGCCCTACTGTACAAACATTTCAGCACTTCGATATACCGACAGTCAAGTTAGCACCGCTGAAGGGACTGTAGCAACGCCCAAATTTCGACGGAATCATTTGCTTTCTCACACTCCACATACGCAGGACGTAGTGGCAAATTGTGCTCCTCGGTCTTCTGTATAATTTGCCGAAGGGTATGTATGTGGTCTATAGTGCCAAAGCCTTTTCGGAAACCGGCTTGTTCGGAAAGTTGGAAGTCGTCAAGTCTGCATGCGAGACGATTCGTAATGATTCTCGAAAACAGCACGTAGAACGTAGAAGACAAATCGGTCGTTAGTTCTACAAGAGAGCGTTGTCGTCTTTCCTGAAGAACAAGACCACCGCACTTCTGCTCCGCGCCTCCGGTGTAGTGCCACCATGGAGGACGGAATTAAGGAGCTTCTGAAGGAATTCAGGTACCGGTTTTCCACCCGCTTTCAGAAGCTTCCCTGTAATTCCATCCTCGCCTGGGGCGTTGCCGTTTTTAAGGTGCTAGAGAGCCAATCTAATCTCACTCAGACTGACGTCCGGAATATCATCGAAATAGTGTAGTCATCTAATAAAAGTCAGCGATACCATAGTCCTATTTCTTATACATAAGCCACTATGGTAGTTTGTGACAAAAAATATTAAAAATTAAAAAGTAATTTATGAGAGTTATTATTAGGCATAGCAGTTTAATCCTTTCGAACGAAAATTACTTCATCATCAAGACAATTTTATGAAGATTAACTTTGCTATTTTTAAAATGTTATTGGACGCATAGTTTAAGAGATAATGAAAAATTAAAATAATTCAACACTCGTTTGGCGCGCGAACGACGCCTAGCAACCAATTAGAAACGAAAGATAATAATAGATGTGCCATGCCGTGTGGCGCAGGACGTGATATACGCGGGTGATACCACGGGGTACAGCTATTTCAGTACAAAGTGCTTTAAAAATGGCTGATATAACTGTATTTAAAGAATTAAAAATTTAGAAATTGATTATCAAATAAATAAAATTATAATATCCAAACCATTCTTAACAATCCACAATTTCATATCTTACCGATTTATATTAAATTAGCTGTGCCCCGCGGTTTCACCCGCGTCATCACGTGTTCGAGGTGCGCGACCTAGTTCAAGCATTTTATAACGGCTAGGGTTTAAGCGTCTCCTTGCCGGATTGCCGCCATGGGATCTGGAGGCGATAGTCCTCGCGCGCCTGCACGAATGGCGCACGGAGGCACTATGCCGGGGGGAAACCCCGCTGCCGCGGCAAGTTGTCGTGCAGCGGACAGACTTCCGGCGTGATCTCATGGCGACATGGAGAGAGCGACTGTCGCAACCCCGTGCTGGGCACGCCACTATAGCGGCGATAAGACCCCTCTTTGAGGAGTGGCTTGAGAGACGCCACGGCGTCCTCACCTTCCGCCTGACGCAGGTCCTCACCGGACACGGTGTGTTCGGGAGGTTCCTGCACCGAATCGGGCGGGAGGAAACGCCCGGGTGCTCCCACTGCGAGGATCGACCGGAGGACACGGTGGAGCACACCGTCGAGGTGTGCCCTGCTTGGGCGGAGCACCGCCGTGTCCTCGTAGCGGCGATAGGCGGCGGCGACCTCTCGCGTCCGGCCCTGGTCGAAGCCATGGTCCGGAGCGAGACGGAATGGGATGCCGTCACCACCTTCTGCGAAGCAGTGATGCTAGCGAAGGAGGTGGCGGAGCGGGAGGAGGAGAGAGCAGCAGCTTTCCTTCCCGGCCGCCGTAGGCGCGGGCCTGTGGATGGCGAGCAATGGGTAGCTCGCCGTCCGTCCGTCTAACGACGACAGGCCGTGTCGACGGCGCGTTTTGTTTCACGCGTGCCTCAAAGAGCTGTCAGCATCGTGAAGGGGCCCGCAAGGGCCGACGCCTGCCGGGGCTGCGGGCTGTTCGAAAGAGATACCGCGGCTCCGGAACGTAAGGGCACTGAAGGAACACGGATGGTTTTTAGTCAGTAAAAGTCTGACACTCCCTTCCGCTCCACCCAGAGCGAAAGGCGTCATTTGATGATTTTCCATCCGCAAAAAAAAAAAGGGTTTAAGCGTCGTTCGCGCGCCCAGCCAAGTATTGAATTATTTTAATTTTACATTATCTCTTAAACTATGCGTCCAAATAACATGGTAGTATAGGTTAGTTTATTTTATGGACCACCTTGAGAGAAGTAAGGATTTTAACATTTATTTGCTATAAAATTCAACTTTTATGTTATATAATATTATATGCCGCACTTGTGGTTGCAAATTATCAAATGAAATAAATCATTTGCTGTGAAATGTTTTTATTTTATATTTCATTTAATTTGAAGTTTTCAATTCTACCGTGTGTGAACTGCACACATGATTTTTTTTATTTTGTCAGTCATGCATGTTGTCAGCGGAAATCGAACCGATTACATGTACAATTGCAATTGCGTCTTATTATCAAAGTAATCTCAAAAACTTGAGTCAGTTGGTTTAATCACGAAACTTAGTGCTTAAACCTAACCAATAAAGACTCTGTTGGCAATGACAGTATACATAATAAACGAAAGATAGCAACGTTTTATAAATTGAAATAAACTTTTGTGTGTTATTCAGGTAAAACTGTTTGTGGGAAAGCCGCTCGCTTATAAGCTTCTAAATAACTGTTGAGGTTATATCGTATAAACTCAACATAGAAAACATTTTTAAATATTTAATTAAATAAATTACTTTGTGATATTATTTATATAAATTACTAAAAAAAAACTAAGCTAAGCTTTGATAATGATGGTTGAAGTGGGTTGAAGCTAGAAAAGAGACAGAGAAATATATAAATTTTTCTGACATTGGAATTCGAAATAATTATATTTTATTTATCTAAACAATAAAATACTAACCAATTTATGTTTAGGCGTAGGATTTACAAATAAAAGAAATGAATAACTCTTTCTGACATGTACAGCTGCCCATAGAACCTCTCAATCTCACTCAAAATCTCAGGTGTCCCGGAAACGATGCTGCCACACTCGGTCTTTAGCATTGACAGTTGGCTCTTTCTGGCAGACAGATCTCTAGCAAAGAGTATGGAGCCTTGATTCCGCTCGATCGCTTCTTCAATACAAGCTGTATTAAAGTTGCGTAAGTCCCGCTGCATGCATTTGGAGATCTGTCTGTTCAGTTGCCTGTATGCTGTCAAATCTGTTAAAGAATGTAGCTTCATCTCCCGTTAACAGCCATGAGATACGTGGTAGAGCCATGCTGCAGCTATATTATGGTTGTAGCACGAATGGGTCGGCTCGACCGGGGAAGGACCACGATCTCACAGAATACCAGCGTAAAATAGCAGCTTAACACTGCTGTGTTTCGTATGGTGAGTGTAGAGAACCGGAGACCCTTTTTACTGGAAACGAGGCATTCCATCTTAGCCCTCAACAACATGTGACAACGCATCTACATTTTGATTCGTAAAAGATAGATGTAGATGTCTATGGGCCACAGCAACTACTTACCATCAGGTGGACTGTGTGCTCGTTTATCACCCTATCCTATAAAAAAAATGATTAAGAGTGTGATCGGAGAGTTTTTGTGTTTTTCTGCGGCGGGTCTTGTAGAACTTAGCTCCGACCGCATGGACAGTTTCCACGAGCTTGTCATTCATATCGTCCACTTCATTGCAGTCTTCTAGGCACTGACAACGGTTTTGTAACTCGAGCTAAAAGGTTTCGGGACTTTGGAACAGAGCACGAGGGGGATGGAGCGTTGACTTCATTAGACGAGACCTCTCCGACTTAACTTTTAGGTTTAGTGTGCCTCTCACCATTCGGTGATTGCTGCCGGTTTTCACCCTCGCTTTCACAGAGATATCACTGAACAGTTGTCGTCTGGTCGTCATAATAAAGTCAATCTCATTTTTTGTTGAACCGTCGTGCTCGACCAGGTCCATTTCCTGTGGGGCCGCTTATGGAAGAAAGAGTTCATCTTAAAGAGTCCCTCTTTCTCCATGAAGTCGGCCAGCTGCTGGCCCCGTGGGTTCCGTTGCCCTATTCCAAATTTCCTTACTTTCAGCTCACCGTTCTCTCTTGTGCCTAGTTTTGCATTTAAGTCTCCCATTAACACCGTGTAATGGGTGGCTCTAGAGATATCCTCATACATTTCCTCCACCTCCTGATCACCTCCACCTCATCAGGATGTATCGAGGTTAGTGCGTAAACCTGTATGACCTTCAGCGAATACCGTTTAGTGATTCTGAGTATAAGGTACGCAACCCTCGTTGACACACTCTCAATCTTTACAACGTTGTTAACGAGAGACTTGTGGACGATAAATCCGATACCTTGGGACAGATGGTCGCCCTGCCAGTGATAGAGCAAGTTGCAGGATTCGAGGATTACCATGTCCTCCCCCTGTCTTCAGACCTCAGATAATTCTATAGTATGCCAGCGTAACTTGTCTATCTCTTCTTCCAGCTCGCGATCTTCTCGTCAGCCACACATAAGTCTGAGTAACGATCCAAGAGCGAGTCTTATCCGACACTATTCCGAAGATATCCCGGACGTCATTCTGACCGAGATTAGAATGGCTCTCCAGTACCTACCTTAAAAAAGGCAAGTCCCTGGACGAGGATGGAATTACAGCGGAGCTTTTGAAAGCGGGTGGAAAACCGGTACTTAAAGTCCTTCAGAAGCTCTTTAATTCCATCCTCCATGGTGGCATTACTCCGGAGGCGTGGAGTAGAAGTGCGGTGGTCTTGTTCTTCAAGAAAGGCGACAACGCTCTCTTGAAGAACTACTGACCGATTTCCCTTCTGAGCCGCGTCTACGTGCTGTTTTCGAGAGTGATTACGAATCGTCTCGCACGCAGACTTGACGACTTTTATTTTAACAGTGGTAAAGCGAGGCGGCAGCTTTTGCTGTCGCATGGATCGGCCGGCTCGAACCGGGTTTGTACCACGACCTGACAGAATACCAGTGTGAAGTAGAGGTTTACCTCTGCGTTTCGCTTGGTGAGTGCAGGTTGCCGGAGGCCCTTTTTACTGGAAATGAGGCATTCCATCCTAGTCCTCACGGGTGAAAACACATCTGCATTTTGATCTGTAACAGAGGTAAGATATAAATGTCTACGGGCCGCAGCAACCACTTACCATCAGGTGGACTGTGTGCTCGTTTTTCACCCTTATCCTATTAAAAAAAACTCCAGCCTCCCGAACAAGCCGGTTTTCGAAAATGCTTTAGTACCATAGACCACATACTTACCCTGCGGCAGATTGTACAGAAGACAGAAGAGACTTTGCCTTGCGAATGTAGACTATGAGAACGCCTTTGATTCTGTCAAAATTTGGGCGGTGCTACAGTCCCTTCAGCGGTGCCAAGTTGACTGTCGGTATATCGAAGTGCTGAAGTGCTTGTACAGTAGAGCTACGATGGCTATCTGAGTACAGAATGTATCTGAGTATAGTACCAAACCTATCCAATTGCAGTTGGAATAGGTGTAAGACAGAGTGACGTTATATCCCCGAAACTCTTCACCGCTGCATTGGGAAACGTTTTCAAGCTACTGGACTAGAAAGGATGCGGTATTAACATCAATGGCGAGTACATCATTCACCTTCGATTTGCCGACGATATAGTCCTTATGGCAGAATTGCTGGAGGACCTAACCACTATGCTCAATGGCCTCAATAGTGTTTCCCAACGGATAGGTCTTAAGATGAACATGAACAAAACAAAGATCATGTTTAACGTCCATGTCACACCTATGCCGGTAGTTGTTGGGTGCACTAAGCTCGAAGTTGTTGATGAGTATGTTTACCTAGGACAATTAGTCCGACTAGGTAAGTCCAACTTCGACCGAGAGGTCAATCGACGGATTCAACTCGGCTGGGCAACGTTCGGGAAACTACGACACATCTTCTCGTTAGACATACCTCAAAACCTGAAAACGAAATCGTACAACCAGTGCGTGTTGCCTGTGATGACATATGGAACTATATATGGAGTATATGGTGACGACCTGTTAAGATATGCTGGAAATCGATGGATGCAGGTGGCTCAGTACCGTACTTTGTGGCATTCCTTGGGGGAGGCCTATGTTCAGCAGTGGACTTATGAAAGGCTGTAGTGATGATGAAGAATGATGAATAACTCTTTGTTTTTCCACTAAAAAAATATTTCTTAATACACTAGGTACTGTTTCAGAAGGAGATTCCTCCACCTGATGAAGAAACGAAAAAACAACGAAAGAGACTATGCAGACATCCTTCTTTTGCCATTTTTAAAAGCTTATGATTCAAAATAAAAGAAATAAATATATTGGTAAATCCAATTGGGCATACCTTAAGCGCATTAAAAAAATTACGTATAACATGATTATACGGAATTATTAAAGTAGTTTAAATACATTTCGACAGCACTATCGGCTTCAACACCCTCGAAAACCATGAAAATGACACCCATGATGAAAAAATTGATACCTATTGCAGCCGCCATCTTGGATTTACATTTCGACAGCACTATCGGATTCAATACCCTCGAAAACCATGAAAATGACACCCAAGATGAAAAACTTGATATCTATTGCAGCCGCCACCTTGGATTTACATTTCGACAGCACTATCGGCATCAGCACCCCCGAAAACCATGAAAATGACACCAGTGATGAAAAAATTTATATCTATTGCAGCCGCCATCTTGGATTTACATTTCAATAGCACTATCGGTTTCAACACCCTCGAAAACCATGAAAATGACACCCATGATGAAAAAATTGGTACCTACTTCAGCTGCCATCTTGGATTTACATTTCGACAGCACTATCGGCTTCAACACCCTCGAAACCCATGAAAATGACAACCATGATGAAAAAATTGATACCTATTGCAGCGTCCACCTTGGATTTACATTTCGACAGCACTGTCGGCTTCAGCACCCTCGAAAACCATGAAAATGACACCCATGATGAAAAAATTGATACCTATTGCGGCCGCCATCTTGGATTTACATTTCGACAGCACTATCGGTTTCAACACCCTCGAAAACCATGAAAATGACACCCAAGATGAAAAAATTGATATATTTTGCAGCCGCCATCTTGGATTTACATTTTGACAGCACTATCGCCTTCAACACCCTCGAAAACCATGAAAATGACACCCATGATGAATAAATTGGTACCTAATTCAGCCGCCATCTTGGATTTACATTTCGACAGCACTATCAGCTTCAACACCCTCGAAAACCATGAAAATGACACCTATGATGAAAAATTTTATACCTATTGCAGCGTCCACCTTGGATTTACATTTCGACAGCACTATCGGCTTCAGCACCCTCGAAAACCATGAAAATGACACCCATGATGAAAAAATTGATACCTATTGCGGCCGCCATCTTAGATTTACATTTCGACAACCCTATCGGTTTCGACACCCTCGAAAAGCATGAAAATGTCACCCATGATAAAAAATTATACTACTTAGGTACTTTTAGTACGTACTACTATTATTTATTCTGTGCTTTTAAATATTGTAATAAAAAAATCTCTTATTATTATTATAATCAAGTATTTAAGAAATTTGGTTATTCGAATATTGTGTATATACAACCGAAACAATATCCACTCACAACGGCGACTGAAGCCGAACTAAACTTAATACAAAGGTACTATGTGAACTAAACTACTCTGTGGCTGTAGATCCCCATTTACAGAAACAATTTATATACGAGGCAACCAAATCAACGAAAATTTCGCCATTTTGGAGCAGAAAAAAATTAATTATAGCTAAACAAAACAAAATTACACTGCCATTTACATTCAGTGGCTTCCCACATGATAGATGAAGAGATTAAAAAATAGATTGAGTTAAACAATTGATATTTTCAAAAGTTATAGTGTTTACAAGCCACAGGGACATGATAAATCCACACCATAAGCCACTAAAACCCTTTTTTTTATTTAAAAATAGCAATTAATCGATTTAAAAAAAATTATTAATAAGTTCAACAATCATTTATCTTTCTAACAATGTGCTTTTTATATCATTTATATGTATAATATGATTGCTAGATACGATTTTATTCGATAAAATGTTGGAATTTTAATTTTTAGGCGATAGTAGAACATTACCTTGCGCTTTCGCTTAAGGTATGCAATAAAGGTGGTAAAAGGAGCCATTCGTGCAACAACTACACAATTAATATAACTGCGGCATAGGTCTACCACGTTTAAATATTTATATTTTAATTTATTTATAATTCTAGATGAATAGATAGACAACCAAGCTAATAAACTCGAACTGCACCTGTTTCATATATGACTTTAAGCAGACGATATCATGCTTTTAAAAACTAAAATTCTACATATTAAATACATACACAATGCAAAAATTTTCATCCTATTCCCTACGACGCGACAAAAGGCAACCCAATGTTACTTTTGAACTTTTAATTCAAATAAGGTTTGTATTAATTAAGCAAACGTGGTGAAAACTTTCGTTTTGCTTACACGCACGAAAGTTAACCACGTTATTGTAGGTATAAATTAGTTGATATTTCTATATAACAGTGCTTTAATTTATGTACCTCTTTTTATTAAAGTAGGGGGACAAACGAGTACATAGTCCACCTGGTGGTTGGTTAGATAGAATGGCGTGTAGGACACTTGAGTGCCCCAGCTTTACTCGGGGGCTAGGAAAAAAATATCAAAGAGATGAAACCTCAAACCTATAAAAATTATTCATTGGTTTGAGGATAAAATCTGGAAAGTAACAATAAGAACACATTAATTTAATGTGCTACGCTATATGAATGTAAAGCAGATGAGAGAGGTGTATCAGGATCGTGCCAAATGGAAATCCGTAGTCTCTACCTACTCCTCTGGGTGACAGGCGTGAGTGTTTTTATTATGCTTTAAATTCATGTATATTCACTATATTTATATTTATTTATACTACCGTTTTAGCAGCGCCCTCTGTATACGTCTGCGAAGCAAAACCTTTGACCTTTATTTCTTTACTTCGTACTAATGGATTGAATATTTGTAATTTCAAATTGTTTACCGTATTGTGGCGGTGCAAGAATATCCACTACCCCATATCATCTCGTGGGTCCCGTAAGAGGCGACAGAGGGAAACGAATCAGGAAATAGGCCGCGGCGTCCTTCTAAGAACGACTAAAAATAAAAACTGCGGCTAAAACCCATAAAACACTCAGTAGTCAGCCTTTTAGGCACTAAAATTTGATTCAACTGTATTTTAAAAATGAAGCATTATGAATAAAAGCAATAATTATTCCCAGTAAGGTTGTTTATTAAATTTACTAAAGAAATTAACAAACATTGTATTTATAATAGAATTATATAAAAAATCAACATTGAACAAATTATGGCACTTTTCACTAGTAGTCAGCCTAATTTCTCCATAAGTCAGCCATGTCTTACCCTGTAGTTAGTCTCTCACTTATTCTTGCATATTTGGCGAGAAATTCTTTATAATGTATATTTTCAAATACCATCATCATCATCATCATTACAGCCCTTCACAAGTCCACTGCTGAGTATTCAAAAGACCTATGTAGGCCTCCCCCAAGTAATGCCACAAAGCACGATCCCGAGCCACTTGCATCCATTGACTTCCTGCATGTCTTACTACGTCGTCCCTTCATTTAGTGCCACTCGACAACCTTTCCTCCACATCGATTGTCGGTTCTTCGAGCTATATGGCCGGCCTATTGTCACTTCAGCTTACTAATGCTTTGCGGATTCTACTGCGGATATACTCGTTTTTAATTCTATCACACAGAAAAACGTCGAACATAGTCCTCTCCATAGCTCGCTGAGCGACTTTGAGCTACCTCATACGACCAGAAGTGAAGGACCACGTATCAAATCCATAGATCATCACTAGCAACACGCACTAGTTGTACAATCTAGTTTTGAGGTTTTTAGGTATGTCTGACGAGAAAGTGTGTCCTAATCTCCCGAACGCTGCCCAGCAGAGTTGAATCCGTCGATTGACCTCTCGGTCGAAGTTGGACTTCGATTTGCGACCGATATAGTCCTTATGGCGGAATAGCTGGAGGATCTAAGCACTATGCTCAATGACCTCAATAGTGTCTCCCAACGGATAGGTCTTAAGATGTACTTAAGGTGTATGTTTAACGTCCATGTCACACCTATGGCGGTAGTTAGACGAATATGTTTACCTGGAACAAATAGGCCGACTAGGTAAACCCAATTTTCATATACGTCCCCAGCGAATTCAGTACCTTTCAAATGTACCATTCAAGGCAAGTCTCACATCCTTTAAGTCAATGATTTCTGTGTCTCTAAGCAAGTCCTCTTTACAGTTTTTGCATCTTACTTTGTTTATTGTACATATAGTATTTTTCTTCCTCCTTTTGCTATTTTTGGAATTCAACAGCTTTTCCGCTTTCAGTTTTTTGTAATTTTTCTTTCTTTTTTTGACTTTCTTCTTATTTAAATATTAAGTCTATTAGAAAATACAATGCGTTTAAACTGTATGTGTCAAAGCATAAGATAGACATGTTTTTAAACGATGAGTTATGGCCAAACGGAATTGTTTTTAGGCGTTTTGTGCATTTTATGTACAGAACTAAAGATAGGCAATCTAATTCGAATTAATTAGTATTTAGTTAGTAGAAAGTCACATACTTTTATCAATTAATGTGTAGTGAAACCATAAAAAAGTTTCTAACATTTACAAGTTTTAACTGTAAGTCAGCTAAGCGTTCTATAGATGATATTAGGGGCATATGTATGTGGTCAGATGTGGTCGCTCTTCAGGAGATGTGGCTACTCCCACATGATGTTCCTTTCCTAAGCTCGATTAGTCGTGAGTTTGAATTCACGGATAAGTCTGCAGTAGACACATCGGAGGGATTATTGAGAGGAAGACCTCATGGGGGGGGTGGCCATTCTCTGGAGGAAGGGTATTTTTGAGTCAATTTCTATTGTAAACTGGCGTAGCTCTCGATTAGTGGCCATTACAGCCACGACTGGGGGTCGCAATATTATTGTCTTTTCTGTTTATATGCCTACGGACTGTGCGGACAATCTACCAATTTTTACAGATATATTGAGTGAGATCAATGCTATCATAGCGAGTAGGGATATAGAAAATGTTTTTATGCTTGGGGATTTTAATGCGCACCCTCATGAACTATTTTTTAATGAACTGAATAACTTTTGTTCTGATCAGTCGTGGGTTTGTGCGGATATAGAAGCATTGGGAGTGGATGGTGATACCTACACCTTCATAAGTGACGCTCATGGAAGTAGGAGGTGGCTAGATCACTGTTTAGTATCCAAATCAGCCTGGAATGCAATTAAGAGTGTAGGTGTCTCCGAAGATGTTTACATTTCTGATCACTTACCAATATATTTAGAATGTAACTTAGAGGTGGTCAGGCCTAAACGGACAGTTAGAAGTCATGATAAAAACCTGGTCTTATAGGGTGAAAGAACAAATTTAGAAACGCAATGTTACCAAAACCTTTTTAATAGCAAATTGCGGGACATTGACTTTCCTCATGAGTTTATAAACTGTGCGAATGGCTTCTGAACATAGGGTCGCATTAGATAATTTGTATGAACAGATTGTTAGTACATTATCTGAGGCGGCTAAGGAATCCAGAGTGACTTGTAAGGGGGGACCAAGGCGGGGTAAGCGGATATGTGGGTGGAACAGCTATGTAAAAGACGCTCACTATGAGGCCAGATGTAGTTTTAAGGCCTGGGTACTCAGTGTTCGTCCCTTACCTGGTCCTATTTATGATGAAATGAGTGAAAATCGAAAAATTTTTAAGAGTAAACTCAAATTTTGTCAGAAGAATGCTGAGCAAATCAAAATGGATAGATTAGCTCAAAAAAGAGCAAATAGGGACTTTAAAAATTTCTGGAAGTCGACCAGTAAGTTGGACACTAAGCCTAGTCTTGTTACGAGCGTGGAAGGAATTAATGAACCCAGTGACATCGCAAATATATTTATGGAACATTTTAAAGTACAATCTCCACTTGGGCCCTCAACACAGGTGGGTAGTGCTGAGACCGCTTGTGGGGGAGAGGAACCTCTTGTGCATATTCTGCTAAACAGATACGCAGTATCATAATAGGTATGAGCCGAGGTAAGTCTCCAGGACACGACGGGCTCAGCATTGAGCACCTGAAGCACGCTGGATTTCACCTGCCGCGAGTCCTGTCAATGTTCTACACAATGTGTATTAGTCACTCTTACTTACCTACAAATCTGATGAAGACAATAGTAGTTCCCATTGTGAAGAACAAGACGGGAGACATCTCTGACAAGGGTAACTATCGTCTTATTTCCTTAGCGACTATCATAGCGAGTGTTGGACGGTGTGCTTGATACCATCTTAAGTGACCACATTCAACTTCATGACACACATTTCGGGTTTAGACCAGGACTATCAACAGAAAGTGCTATTTTAAGTCTGAAGCATACTGTTCGATATTACGTAGATCGGGGTACCCCGGTATATGCCTGTTTCCTTGATCTTTCCAGGGCATTTGATCTCGTCTCATATGACGTGCTCTGGAGGAAGGTGGAAGACAGGGGTGTACCGTCAGAGATATGTGGTCTGCTCAAATATTGGTACAGTAAACAAATAAATTATGTGAAATGGGACGATACTCTTAGTGAACCGTATAGGTTGGAATGCGGGGTAAGGCAGGGGGGTCTAACGTCTCCCAGATTATTCAACCTATATATAGATGCTCTCATAGGCGAGCTCAGCAGCAAGCGTGTCGGATGCAGTGTTGGTGGGGTTAGTATTAACAACATCAGCTATGCAGATGACATGGTGCCGATGGGACCGTCGGTGAGGGCAGTAAGAGAGTTACTGAAGGTGTGTGTAGCCTATGCTGATTCCCATGGTTTGGCATATAATGTCAAAAAATGTGAGTACATTGTCTTTGGGGTCAGGGGCAAGCCTAGGACTGATAAACCTGACCTGTTCTTGAATGGATCAAAAATTAAAAAAGTGACGTCCTTTAAATATCTTGGCCATTTTCTTGCCGATGACCTGAAAGACAATGTAGATATTGAGAGGGAACGCAGGGCTCTAGCAGTCAAGAGTAACATGCTGGCCCGTAGATTTGCTCGATGTACTGACCTAGTTAAAATTACCCTATTTAAGGCATACTGCCAGAGTCTGTATACGAGCAATCTATGGATCAATTACACTAAAAGGTCGCTGGATGCCCTGCGTGTTCAATATAATAATGCTTTCAGAATGTTGTTGGGACTGCCTCGATACTGTAGTGCGTCGGAGATGTTTGCGCATGCTCGCACGGACGGCTTTCATGCGATAATACGTAAGAAGACAGCTTCGCTGCTTAGAAGGGTGAGAGATAGTCACAACAGCATTTTGAAAACAGTAGCGGAGAACTATAACTCTCCGATTTTGAAAAAGTTTGTACATACTTCAATGCTTACTAACACTAGTTTATAAGTCAATTGTTACTAACTCTACTATGGATTAATTTTGGTCCGAAATAAAGATTATTATTATTATTATTTTGGGTTATCTTTAAAGTTTTCTCATCTGGTTGGGCAGTATAAATATATAATTGTAAATGAAAATTGTAAACATACATAAATATCAATAAAATAAAATAAATACATAAAAAATACATAAATATATAAAACCCAACCAGATGGAAGCCCTCGGCAGGGGAGACCAGACGGCCGAGGGTTAGGGGTAGTGTTGCCCAAAATCGGTCTTGGTCTTGCAGTCTTGGTCTTGTTCTTGTATTTTTGCAAGACCAAGACCAAGAACAAGACCGCCTAATTTTAGCAAGACCAAGACCAAGACTGACAGTGCAAGATTTGAGCAAGAACAAGACTAAGCCTGCGAGACTCTTGCGTCTTGCAGTTGGGAATGAGTGTCGTTTCAGGGAGTATACTATTATATAGGAGTATAATATTACGCTTAGGGAGTCTATGAGACGCAAAAAATATCTAAAAAAATTTGGAAAATTGGACTTATGCGCATTACGAACAATACCATAAACATACATAGCGGATGAAAATATCCATTAAAAGAAAAAAACAGTGCATCCCTAGTTTTGTCCATGGGCACTTTGATAGTGCGCGGCGTCTTGCTGTCGGCACTATCAAAGGCCGAATACTGACTGCCTGAAAAAAAATTTGCAGCTATTCGGAAGTACAAGGTCAAGATAAACGCGCCGGCGGCTTCTATTGATATCGCATTCAATCGTCGCCGCCCTGCCGCACGCACTACATTTTAAACTGTTTGAATGCCGCCACAGAGTACATGTTCCAAGGAATAAAATAAGTTTCCGGGTGCTCAGAATGGACACGAATACATTATGCTGATCTCGCAAAGAATATTGTAATTAGATAATGGTAAGGATAGGTAGATACCATAATAATTTATTCTAGTAAGTAATTATTATAATATTAACTATATGGGTTTATAATAATTACTTACTATTATTATTATTTCCTAATAGATAAACATGTTCAATAAGTTCACTGCGAATCTCGATTTTTGGAAGTGTGTGTTTTTGAACACAAAGTGTTCGAATATGTCGTCACCCATTTGATAAATATTGTAGACACTTTTAACACACTTGAAACGTGTAAACATTTTGTACAATGCTAATCGAAGAATATAAAAAGTGTGCATATTAAATAAAAAGCGTAAAATGAGATCTATGTACTTTTTAGGAGCCCGAGTATCTCTTAGAGAACCGTTTAAAGAAATTGATTGCATCGAATTGATGTAAATAATAGTGATTTGCACAATTTTAATAGTAGAAATAAAAATAAAATCACAATACCTGCTTTCCGGTTACACAATTCTTGGGTAGCGATATACGCTTTTACAATAAGATTCCAAAAGAAATTTTAGATCTTTCACTTTTCAATTTAAGTCAGACAAAAATGCTTGGAACTGACCTTTCCTACTACACAGGACTAACTAGAAATTTCTAAACCGATTTGGTATCTACATATACATTTGACATTTTATGTTTGACTTATCGCTTTACATGATTATAGTACTATTGTAAAAATATTTTGAAAAGAGCAACTACTGAGTTTCTTACTTTCTTCCATGATTCTTCTCAGTAGAATCAGACACCCTGGACATGGAAAAGAAAAAATTGGGGAAAACAGTGACTATATGACTATTCAAAAGTGTATTTTTAATGCCTACTTGAATAAAACATATTTGAATTTTGAATTTCAAACGAGTGAAGGCAAATATAATGTTATTAACGTAGATTAATTCAATCACAAGAAGAACATAATATACACAATTTTATTTACATATTTACATTAAATTTTTACGTAGGCACACTATACCTATCTGGCAACGCATCTACTTTATTAATCTTCTGAAGAATCGTTATTTTTATCAAAGAATGCCGAACTTTCCTTTGTCGGTCTTTCGGCGTGTACTTACAAATAGTAGTATTTATTTTAATTCCAGTCATTCCCAATTGAGCTTTGCTTCGAGTCTAATGTATTAATTGTTTTTACTCTAATTCTTGTTATTCTCGGAGTGATAAGTTTACAATTTGACATGAGTGACGAAGAGTCGAATAGTTCTAGTCGGAGTAGTGAGAGTTGGAGTTATAGATCTAAAAGACCTAAAAGCAAATTTGATGAGTTTTTCGACATAATTCATGCATCCCAAATTGCTTTGTGTAAATTATGCCAACATAAAAAGGTTGAAATAAAAATGAAAAACAGAAACACTCCAGGCTTAAGGAAGCATCTAATATCTTTCCACAAAAAGGAATCACAAATATTTCTTCCTGAAAAACCAAAATTAAGTGGAGATATCACAAGCTTTTTAATAACCACCGGAAAAGTGGACAGGTAAGAAAAAATATGCTTATCACACAATTACATAACACATATATTATGTAACTAGCGGCCGCCCGCGACTTCGTCCGCGTACAATATCTGATTTCCTATGAAATTTTCCCGCTGCAAAAGTGTTACCTAAGTATAAAGAGGCTATATAGGTAAAGCTTAGCTATGCAAGTATTTATTATTTAAAACTAATAAAGTAAATGTCGATCTTCATATCTATACTTTAAAAATATAGGACTTGCATGTAACCATTTAACCCCAATTTCACCCCTTAGGGTTAGGATTTCGTAAAACAGCTTATTCAGGATTTTATTATTGAAAACTTATAACTTTAATGCCGATTTTCGTGTCTCTAACTTCAAAAACGTAGGAATTTCATACAAACTTCCAAATCCTATTTTACTCCCTTAGGCTGTTGTGTACTGTTATGTAATTTAATTTGTATTGTATTTTATTTTTTTATTTAAATAAATGGTAAATTGTATAACTCTTTCATTCCATTTCATATAAGGGTCTATCAATCTCTTTCTAGACAGATAATGTTCTTTATAATACAGTCAAGTTAATGTCATTAATTTGTTTTTTATATGTTTTGACTAAGTTTTAGCACATGTAAGCTTATTAAATGTAAACGTTTATTAAGAAACAGACTAACTCCCGTGGTCGTGAGACATGATAGACAGCTCAGTTGGTTAGAGCATCGGCACGGATCGCTTAGGTCGTGGGATCAAACCCCACCCGTTATTAGTTGATTTTTCGAATTTCACATTAAATGTTTAGACATTTATTAATTTGGTTGATCTTTCTATGGCTATGTTAATTCAAGCTCGAAATGTACCTAGTGTGTTAAGTGGTTCTAAGATCTAAAGTAACGTTTCATAAATAGCAATAGGCTTGCGAGACTTGCGAGACTCTTGCTGCAAGACCAAGACCAAGAACAAGACTGAGAGCGCAATACCAAAACCAAGAACAAGACCAGGTGTATTGGCGCAAGACCAAGACCAAGACTGGCTAAGTCTCGTCTTGTTCTTGCATTTGGGCAACACTAGTTAGGGGGAAAGGGAAAGAAACCGGCGGATTATTATTATTATTATTATATTATTTCTTTGTTTTAGCTTCAAATCTGTTAATTATTTTAATCAATATATCGTTATTTTTCTGTTGCTTCACTTCTTCTTTTTGTTTCTGAAATTGTCTCCACTCTTTGGAAGAAATAGCTCCTATTCTTTTCATCCTATTTCTAATCGCCGCCATAGCTTGTGTTAATTGCTGTTCTTTGTATTGATGGATGAATTTTTGACATGATAGAATTCTAAAACAAATGATTTTCATGTTGAAATAACCATGCATAGATTTAACCCTTATTGAAAAGGCTTTAAGGTGCTATTTTGTGCAACAGGACTAACGGCTGACTACTGGATTTGTAGACCCATTGGTCGGCCCCTGACATGCATTTACATTTGTACGCGGCTGACTACTGGTAAAATACACCTTTCGTCCTATAAGAGTTAAACCCAAAGTAATGAGCAAAATCGGTACTATTCGCTCCGTTAATTTCAACTAGATATAAGAAAATCACGAAAAAACCAGTAGTCAGCCACTTATGGCTGAGTACTGGATCCATCTTAAAAATTCGAAATCCACTAGGCGGCCACCTAAATTACAACATATTAAACAAATAAAATGCATGTAATAGTTAATTTTATCACAAAATAAACATTTTATTGTAACACAGTATAACAATCCACCACAAATTACAGCAAATACACACAAAAATTTACCGAAAACTCGAGCACGTTTCCTTAAGAAAAAAATTGCAACAGCGTCGCATCTAGTTATGTCTTTGGTAGCAGTGCAAATTAACGAGTGTAGCTGGTCAACCTGATATGATATTGGTTCGTAAGTGTGCGTATTAGTCAATAAGGAGACACAGAATCAATTAAACGTTATTTTAAAGGTGTAAAGAAATTTCAACACTATTTATATGGAAATAATGTCTGTAAAGGTTGAGTACTGGTGCGAGGCTGACTACTGGGTGTTTTACCCTACTAATAATTTGACCCATCTTCCATATATCACCAATTTAGTCGATGAACTTCTGTCTAGGCACCTTGCCGACTCTGCCACAGACTTTTGCAGCTACGATAAACTTGTTTGTGTGTTATTGTAAGTAATGTGTTGTATTTAAGTTTGAAATCGTCCTTTTATTGTTTTGAAAAACAGAAACGAAATACTAACGGCTTGTAAGCAATTTGTCAGTTGACACGAAATGCTTTCTATTCAACATGGACATAAATATTTTCAAAACATCAATCACAATGTCGTTTTTCATATTTCACAAAACATTTTCCGGGTGAAAAATGACGAATATGAAACTTTTTTTTTTCAATTCTAAATTTCGTTTAACGATTTCGTACTAATTGATAATGAAACTCTTTTCACTTGAAGGGAAATAACAAAAGCCCCTTTTAATCCACGACGCATTTTATCCCGTTTTTATTATGTTTTATATAAAGGCGAAACGATGCAAATTTTTATAATCGCCGCGTCGTATTTGTGTCAAGATTGGAACACGTCCCAAAACTCTAACACATATTCCAAAACTGCAACTATTGCTTCGTCATTCGTAATGGAGGATCTTTAAACTTCCAACTGTGACTTTTACAAACAAGAGTGAATAGGTTTTGTCTCGCTAAGCCACATGCCTTAACATCTGCGGCTACACACTAATTGTTATAATGTGGAAAAGTCGTCAAGTACCGACTTATAAAAAGTAAAAATACAAAGAACTTTTTCAAGCTACTGTATTAATTGAGATCACGCACGGAATCTCTTCAGGTCTTCACTTTTTATAGTAGTGTCCGTCCCAAAAGGTAAAGCATTGGAATGACTGATATTTTGAGACTTGTTAGACAAAATATCTCGGCTCTACTGTGGAAGAAAATCAGCAGGATGATGTTGCTGCTTTGATTAAGGTGAGCGTGGAGAACCGGAGACGCTTTTTACTACTCGTAGTAACGAGGAATTCCATTTTAGTCATCACGTTTGACAAAGCGTCTGTATTTTAATTATGAATTGAGGGTAGATGTAAGTGTTTATGGGTCATCCACTATGTGCTCGTTTGTCACCATTCTTTGTATAAGCAAATAAATATAATAAGAGACCCTAGAATGATAAAATTTTAAAATTGTTTGGACTAATTCCTGTTGTCAAATTTAAAGTTCGCAAAACGCGACGAAATTTGCAATAGATAGCACGTCCATACCATCTGGATAAATGGCGGTCCACGACTGTGCGATTTACCAGAAGTTTTCTTCCTCGCACAAATTATTTGTGGAATGGGCTACAGCCAGCGATTTTACCTTTAAAAAAAATAGCCTTCTCTTTTTTTAAAAGGCCGCCATGCACCTGCAAATACCATGATGTTGCAGCTGTTCATGAGCGGCGGTAGTCACTATCATCAGGTTAGACACATGCTCGTTTGCCCTTTTTATATGTAAGTATATAAAATAGTTCTTTTTGTAACTAATCTTGATAATGAGTTCGTGAACGCAATGCTCCTTATTTTATTCAGATTATGCTGCCCATATCCTGAATTTTATAACCAGCATCCGAGATGGTTTAAAAATAAAAATTTAAAGAGCCAGTAGTATCTCGGGTTGCCGGAGGCATATACCTACCCGTATACCACATGCGTGAACTATAAATAGCCGTACAAATACATGTAAATAGCTGGTATACTAAATTGATAATTTAAAATTAAAAACTTTGTACAGCCGACTTCAATATAAGCGACTTCAATATAGGTTATTTAAGAATAACTCAGTAACCATTGGTCTGACCTTGATCAACGGGACCACACGAGAACTATCAGCTTTCATATAAAAAAGAATGATCGAAATCGGTTCGCCCAGTACAAAGTTATGAGGTAATACACATAAATAAAAAAAAAGCATACACTCGAATTGAGTACCATCTCCTTTTTGGAAGTCGGCAGAAAATGAAATAGTCTAGCTTAGACAAACAGGATTTATGATTTCAAATATAAATCATTTTTTACATTTTAAAAGGGTCTTAAACTTTTGAGATAAATAACACTGCAAAAGCTATCATAATTTAATTTAAATGCATATATTATTTTTTTTAAAACTCAAATTTTTGTAACAAAGGGAATTAAGATAACTCGCTTTAAAATAAACAAACCGCTTAAGAGTGTGCAGTAAGAAGGATGTGCTCTGATAACTAGTTGTTTCTGATTTAGGATATCTCCAAATCATCATAGATATATAAGTTCAGGAGTCTGGTTATTACTCTATCATTTATTTCACTAAACTAATTTGTTTTTATAATAAAAATATACTACACCACCATCATTAGGCTCCAGAAATACCTGGTGGTAGAGTCACGCTGCAGCTATATCAATAATATAGTTGTACCACAAGTGGGTCGGCTCGACCGGGGAAGGACCACGCTCTCACAGAATACCAGCGTAAAATAGTAGCCTAATGCTGCTGTGTTTCGTACGGTGAGTATAGAGAACCGTAGACCCTTTTTACTGGAAAAGAGAAAAGAATCCATCTTAGTCCTCATGGCTGACAACGCATCTGCATTTTGCTTCGCAAACGAAGAAAGATTAGATAAATGTCTATGGGCCACAGCAACCACTTACCATCAGGTGGAATGTGTGCTCGTTTATCATCCTTGTCCTTTAAAAAAAAATTGTCGGCATACCATCTCGTATAAGCCTAGATGTAAAATACCGAGAATAACGACATCATCAAAGGTACGATACTCCGATGGCCATTCAGCCTGCCATACGAGACGATTATTTCAAATTGTTCTTTAATTGGGGAAAGATCCATGTCCCATTACTTGTTCAATATGAAATGTACAGGCATAAACTAATTATGTCATTTTATTAGGTGTGATAGCATTACGATTCTACGTTGACGTTGACTTGTTGCATAAAATGAATAAAGAAAAACAAACAAACGTTGGGTATCAAAGGGATGAATTTTCATGAATAACTTAGAGGCAATATGGAATATCACGTTCCTTGTCTCCTACAAGTCTGAAATATTGTTAATTTTTTTTTGTTTATTGTAGAAATTATTTTAATTCAATTTTGTTTCATATAAAACCTTATTTCTTGTATTGTTATTTACTTAATGAAACATAAATATCTATAAACTAAAGTTGCTCAGTGAGATTTTCCGTAATTAATTATGTAATTATTTTAATTACGTAATTACAAGATTCCAATGTTTAAAAAAATAATGTTTTGATATTATTTTATATAAAATTTGACTTATGTATTTAATTAATTAATTAATTTGATGTAAAAATAGAAAGAAATTAATGACAATTGGATATGTAACATTATTTAATTATTGACATAAGAATAATAATTAATATATGACATTGACCTATAATAATAATCTTACTTGATATAATAATACTTACTTATATATTTTGATGGCATTTTCTGACACTTTGGCATAATAAATTAATTATCAATTCAACTAAATAATATTAAATAATTTTATAGAGATTTTATAGAGATGACTACATATTTGTGCCATTTGCTGTAGAGACTATCGGTCCCTGGGGTCCACGTGCGGTGAAGTTCCTAAAGGAACTCCATCCGCGGCTGGTCGTTGCTGCTGGTGATAAGAGGGCTGGTTCTTTCCTTGCTCAAAGGCTAAGTATAGCCATTCAGCGGGGAAACGCAGCCAGCGTTCTTGGCACGATACCGCGGGGAGTAGGACTATATGATATTTAAGTTTCTAGTTTTAGTTTTTTTTATTATTATTATAGTTTTTAGTATTGTATATTTTAATAAATGTACTTTTATATTTTATATTTTGTTAAATTAATATATGTTGTTAAATTCGATAAGTATTGTTGTTTAGGTTACTTGACCATTAATATTTGCACACCACTAAGGTAGAATATGTAGAACGAATTATACTCAAAACCATTGTACAGCCATATTCTTGCAAATAAAGATTATTATTATTATTATTAATATGAAATATTGTACTAAAATAATCAACTCTCTTGTTTCAGTTTCCTGTGTCGCCTCTTACAATACTCACAGAATAATATGGAGTACTTGATTATCTCTCGCCGCCATTACACGGAAACTAGAGAACCTGAGACCCTTTTTACGGGAAGCGAGGCATTCCATCTTAGTCCTCAGGGGTGACACATTCGCATTTGGATTCTTAATCATGAATAAATGTAGATGCCTGTTGGTCATAGCATCCACTTACCATCAGGTGATCTGTGTGTGAACACCCTCATTCTATAAAAAAAATATCAGCTACACTCGGTTATTTATATAATACTGTGCGGATTTTAAGCGATAAAAGTGTAGAACCAAGTTATTTTTTCCACGTTCAAGATATTATTTGGTTCATTTTTCCACATTTGATTTCGTGTTCTCAGGCAGCGGATTGTTTGGCCTTCCCCACAATAACGAGACGAGGCTGACATTCCTTACGTTTCTACGGCACGGCGAATTCAGAATATGATAAGACTTTATATACATTTACTTTATGAAATAACATTTAAGTATGTCACAATTTAAAAAATTAAATTATTACACAAGTATTAAAAGAAGTACCTATCTTAAACAGTTACATTCTTTTATTTCTTGCGAATGACTCGACAAGCTAATAACTGTCCTTTCTCTTGTAGTCACGTTCGGCCATTTTACTTTGCAACAGTTGCGTTCAATTTCTTCATTTTCCAATGGTGACAATGGTGCCTTAATAAAAAATCGAGAGTGGGATTATTTTTTTAAACATCTAAGTACGCAAAAACACGATTTTCTGAAACTATATTTATACTAGCAGCATATATGCAGCGTATGTTCTGTGGTCCTGCCCCGATTGAGCAGGTCCGTCCGTGTTGAGAAGTTGCGACTCTAAAGGCGCGTCTCCACCAAAAATGTTGACAACATTTATGTTTCCGACATGTTGACAAATTAACAAAAGTTAGTGACATTTGTTTCAAAATGTTGCAAGAAGCATCTCCACCGAGGGATCAAATGTCGGCAACAAGCGTATTCCTTTGATTTACAACATTTTGAAACAAATGTCGTCAACTTTTGTTGATTTGTCAACATGTCGGAAACATAAATGTTGTCAACATTTTTGGTGGAGACGCGACATTTGTCGGCAACACGTGTTGACAAATGTTGAAAACTTTGGTGGAGACGCGCCATAACATAGCAATAGCGCGGTTATACCACGACTATAATGTTTCGTGCAAAGTAATGAACCATTGAATTTAATTTCTTCTTTTAAAATAAAATACTTTTTATTTATTGCTGTTGATTCTTAGGACTGTAAAAGGAAAATAAAAACGTTAATCATGATGATATATGATGATAAAATAAAATATATATTAGGTACTGAAACGAGGCGAGAGTGTTTATCTTGATTGTCAGTTACTACTTAGTTCGCATTTTGATATAATTAGGTACAGCAAAATTCTTTAAAATCTTAGGTTGAATAAAACTATGTTTACGGATTTAATCGCGTTTAATTTTGCTTATTTTAATTCTCGACGTTTCGGGATGATTTACAATAAGGGTACGCGTACACCTAATCCGTCATTGGCCGAAGTTTGCTCGGGTGATGACGGCCGAACTCGGAAGATCGAATCAAACACTTGTAAAAGAAAGAGAGTGCGTACACAAACACGACCGTTATCGTCCGATAACGCACGAAAACGGCCGATCAACCGTTGAGTCCGAACTTGTTGGGATTTCTCGCCAGATTGTCGGCGTCTACAGTGCAAATTGAGTGTATTTATAGTTTAATTTAATCATTCTGTCTTTATTCTGTTGTTTCTGTCAGTGTTGTTATCTCCCTAAACGACTATGGATATTGAAAAATTAATTAGTTGTGTTTATAATAGACAATTACAATAATCGAGAGGTTTCGAAATGGTTATGGGCTGAAGTTGGTTCGGAAATGGATGTAGCGGTTCCAGATATTAAAAAAAATGCGTCTTCACTCTGTTAAGCAACACAGTCAACTATAGAATACCGGCAACGTCCAATGTCGGCACACGTGGTACCACAGAGTCACACACACGTCCGAGTAACTTGTCGGGGTAGTTCTGTCCGCCATCAAACCGACAAAATCGTTTTTTTTTTTTTTACTTATTATAAGCCAGTGCTTGACCACAATCCCACCTGGTGGTAAGTGGTGATGCAGCCTTAGATGGTAAATCGCACTGTCTTATCGTAACAAAAGCCTATTCACTCTTGCCTTGAAGACGCCTAGATTGTATTCGGATGGAAAGATAGACGCCGGCAAATTATTCCACTCCTTTGCTGTACGCATTACAAAAGACGAAGCAAACCGTTTGGTTCTAATGCGTGGAATATCGACAACAAAGGGATGAAGACCCGCCGACCGTCTGGTTGTCCGATGGTGGAAAGGAGAGGGAGGAATTAAGGCGTGTAATTCCGGTTTTGGTGTACACATACCGTAACTCATGACCACGGGGGGACTGAGATGTTTGACGTCCCGATGTCATAGCCCGACTACCTTCAGTTATTGAATATTATCTTTTGTTTCGATCTACGCAGAATGAGCTTACAGTATCTTGAAGTCTTGCAGTGGTATGCTTGGATTGGATTTAATTTTGTTAATTATGGTATCCAAAGCAGATGGCAGCACCCATCCATCTTCTCTATTGAATTTAGGATATTTTTTAATTTCACTAGCCTCGCGTATCATCCTTGGTAAGAATCGGTGTTATTTTGCAAGGATGTGTGTTCTGAAAATCTGATGTGGGGACGATCTTGAAAATGTTCACAAACTGCAGACTTTACAGAGCGTCGACGCTCCACGTCAGCTTTATGTTCTTTCACGCGGGTTTAATAGATCTTTTTGTTTTTCCTATTTAAGAAAGACCACATTCACAATCAAGCTTGTACACTCCTGCATCTTGAAGAGGGATATTATTATACTTGACGGATGGGAAATATTTACTAATCTTCTTCGGCGGCTTGAAGTATGTTTTAATGGAAGCTCGGCTCAAGATGTAGCCAATCTTGTCTGTGACACCTCTGACATATCGTAGTACAGCAGACACACGCTCGACCGTGGCCGGCTTCACTCGATCACTGTGACGTAGGCTGCGCGAGACCCGAAGCTTGTTGTCGTGCAGGACCTCCTTGACGTGCTGAAGCTCGGCGGCTAGGTGTTTGCTGTCACAGATCCATCGTGCTCTCTGAAAGAAAGATTTGCCCACGGTAGCTAACTATGAAGGATGATGGTGGGATTCAGTTTGAGATCATATCCCAGACGGCCCCCGCCGTTATATTTGGTAAACCACAAATTCTCGCGAAACAACATCGATTCCTGCCAAGGATGATAAGTGAGGCTATTGAAATTAAATAAAACCGGCAAAGTGCGAGTCGGACTCGCGCACCGAGGGTTCCGAACAAATCTGTAGGTATATAAGTTTAAAATTATTAAAAATATTTTTATTATATGATGTAACTAAAAATGTATGGTTTTTGCAATTTTTTCTTTATCTGTGCTATAAAACGTTGCTTCGTATCAAATTTCAAGATTCTGAGTTCACGGGAAGTACCCTGTAGGTTTTGATTCCCTTGCGAATGTCGAAAATTTACGGCATAAACGGCTGTATCTTTTGATTGGGTTGGCTTAAATGTTTGATTTTTTCACAGCTCTAAGAGACAGTAGACTTGAGTATTTGATATGAATTTCAGATTGATACCTCCACGTGTTCTTGAGAAAAAGGGTCTTGACAGACAGACAGGCAGACATACAGACAGACAGACAGACAGACTGACAACAAAGTGATCCTATAAGGGTTCCGTTTTTCCTTTTAAGGTACGGAACCCTAAAAACATCCTAATTTCAATAGAGAGGGAGGCTGGGTACTACCACGTGCTTGGAATTACGTAATTAATAAAATTAAATTAAAACTAATAAAATTAAAACTATTATTATAATGTTAACATCAAAACATAGGGAATTTAACAAAAATAAATAAATTAAACGCGGTAGAATCCGTAAAAGTACTTTTATTCAAAGATAGAATATGACAAAATCACGCTTACGAGGTGATCCTCTTGCGAAGTGATTTAAAGTTGTACCGATGAAGGTCGAGAACGGAGTATTTCTGGTCAGCCTATCGAATTACCTAAGGTGATTGGGACACGACAAAAGACCGCTCTTGTTTTAAATGTAGAAAGCGATGTTCCCCGATATTGTCTGTCTTGTTCCCTGATTTGTTTTTACTCTCGGCAGTGGCTGTCTACCACCATACCATGCCGTGTATCGCGTTTATTTTAACACATGATCACGGAGGGTTATGACCAGGAGTGCTGCAGAGAACTGAAGACATCGGTTATTTAGAGAAAGTTTAAAGCTGTATAAAATCCAACATACGTAGTTTCGTTGAAGGTGTACAAGATATAGGTATGTGTCCTTATAATAAATTAAAAACTCGCTAAAATATTTTGTTAAACAAAAGTTTCCTCGTATTTAAAATTTGCAAAATCTCTAGTATAAATTATCATCATCATCATCATCAATAATAACGACAACAATAGCTCGTACAAGTCTACTGCTGAACATGAGTCTCTCCTGATTTTCCGATTTTCTCAGGACTTATCTTAATCGCCACGCTTGGCTGCCGAATTGACGATCGCAGCAGCACCAGTCACACGAATCGTTTCGCTCTTTGACGCTGCTTTCTGTCACAGCCATCTCTCGGAAGCCATAAGAACTTTTTGCTTATCCCATTATGACCACCTACGAAACCCACGGTACAAAATGGATAGTTATGGGTGGTCGTTGTAGCACGAATGGGTCGGTTCGATCGGGGAAGGACCACGCTCTCACAGAATGCCAGCGTAAAATAGCAGCATAATACTGCTGTTTCGTATGGTGAGTGTGAAGAACCGAAGACCCTTTTACTGGAAAAGGGGCATTCCATCTTATTCCTCACGGATGACAACGCATCTGCATTTTGATTCTTTATTGAGGTTAGATGTAGATGTCTATGGGTCACAGAAACCATTTAGCACCAGGTGGACTGTGTGCTCGTTTGTCACCCTATCCTATAAAAACAAAGTCCTAAAATATATTAAAATGTGTTATAAGAAAATGTAATAGATTTCATTTTACTGTTAGGTATGTGAAAAATCGAAGCCTGACATATTACATTTTTCAAAGAATGTCTAATACCGTAACTAGGTTTGTGAAATACTCGTGTTAGGTAAAAGGAATTCAATATAACTTTTCGAAAATACGAAGTTTTCAGAAAACTCCGTTTAAATTATTAAAACCACGAATCAATATTATTTAGAGACATAAGAAATATCCAATAACCACTTCGCAATACTACACCGCGCTATTTGCTACAAATGAAATCGAAATGGCTTCTGCAGGTTTTAGAATCCATCAGGAAAGGAACTACTTGATTTCAAAATAAATAAAAATAAAACTAGCACAGTCGACAGACATTTTAAATAAATAGGAACAGAAATCGGAATAATAATAGAGATGAATATGGAGATGTAGATGTAGATTGAGATGTAGATGGAGATGAAGATGGCGAAGGAGATTTATTTGTAAATTTCTCGCTCAAAGGCTAAGTAAACTATTCAACGAGGAAATGAATCCAGCGTTGTTGGCACGATATCACGGGCCGAATAGACACTGTATGATAATTTATGTTTTTAGTTTTAGTTTTTATATTATTATAGTTTTCTTTTAATATTGTACAGTATAAATTTAAATTTTATGTAATTAAGTGAATATATTTCTAAAAATAAATGATTATGTATCACCATCATCATCATCATTGCAGCCCTTCAAAAGTCCACTGCTGAACATAGGCCACCCCCAAAGAGTGCCACAAAGCACGTGCATCCATCGATTTCCTGCATATCTTACCAGGTCGTCACTCCATCTAGTGGGGGGACGCCCTACACTTCGTCCGCCGGTACGAAGCCGCCACTCGAGAACCTTTTTTCTCCATAACTATTACATACTAATCCGTTGGGCTATGTCGGTCACTCTGGTTCTACTGCGGAAATCTTCATTTCTAAGTTTATCACGCAGAGAAATACCTAGCATAGCTCGCTGAGCGACCTTGATATTCCTTATACGCCCAAAAGTGAAGGACCACGTCTCAGTTCCAATGGCCATAATTGGCAACACGCACTGGTTGTAGTAAAGACTCGTTTTCAAAATTTGAGGTATACCTGACGAGAAGATGTGCCGTAATTTCCCGAACGCTGCCCAGCCGAATTGAATCCGTTGATTGACCTCTCGGTCGAAGTTGAATTTACCTAGTCGGACTGTTTGTCTCAGGTAAACATACTCGTCAACAAATTCGAACTTAGTGCTGCCAACAACTACCGGCATAGGTGTGACATGGGCGTTGTATAAGATCTTTGTTTTGTCCATGTTCAGCTTAAGACCTATCCGTTGGGAGGTGCTATTGAGGTCATTGAGCATACTGCTTAGGTCCAAATTTTAACGGAATCAAAGGCTTTTTTATAGGCCACCTATGCCAGACATAGTAGCAAATTGTACTTCTCACACTTCTGTACAATTTGCCGAAGGGTATGTATTGCTTGTTCGGGAGGCTGGAAGTCGTAGAGTCTGCATGTGAGACGATTCGTTACGACTCTCGAATACATCATGAAGACGAGGCTGAGAAGCGAAACCGGTCTGTAGTTCTTCAACAGATCGTTGTCGCCTTTCTTGAAGAACAAGACCACCGTACTTCTGCTCCACGCCTCCGGAGTAGTGCCTCCACTAAGGACAGAATTAAAGAGCTTCTGAAGGACTTCAAGTTCCGGTTTTCCGGTCTCCTTGTCTCCTTGGGACAGATGGTCACCCTCCCGGTGATAGAACAAGTTGCCGGATTCGAAGATTACCATGTCGTTCCCCTCTCTTCGAACTTCGGATAATCTTATAATATTCCAACGCAACCTTGACTACCTTACCTACCTTGACTATCCTGGATTCTCCCTGGAGCACGAATTCCATCCACATGCCGGAGTATGTGTTTACGTCCGCAATTACATTTGCTTCCAGCGTCTCTGTCACCTTGAAGACCCCACTTTTTCGACAATCTGGGTGATGGTAGATACAGGTATTGATAAAATCCTTTATGCCTGTGTCTATCAATCGCATAGCGGTGACCAGGAGACAACAGGGTTATTTGGTCACCTTAGTGAGGCTGCTGACGTGGCCCTTAATCGGTATCCTACATACAGCACAGTTGGTCTTTCTGGGGGACTTTAACGCTTGTCACCAAGACTGGCTGTTCCCATACCAAAAGACCGACCATGCTGGAAGAGAAGCGTGGAATTTTGCTTTGACGCTAGGTCTTTCTCAGATGGTAAAGGTGGCGACTAGGGTACTCGATGTAGACGGTCACACAGCAAATTGCTTGTACCTTCTGCTGACTACCGAACCAGACAGATATGAAGTAGTACCGTCACATTCTGCACGTGATCATGAGTCCCAAGGTGTTCAACGAATATGGCGGTATAAGTGAGCTGATTGGGATGAGATGCGACACTTTTTTGCATCTTATCCTTGGCGGGAGGTCTGTTTCTCTTCTGCGGATCCATCGAGCTGCGCGGTTACAAACACGGATCTGTTGCGTCAAGCTATGGAGTATTTTATTCCCTTCTCTGATGCTCCCACCGGTAGTAAAGCTCGCCCATGGTTTAACGCTGAATGCGCCCAAGCTAAAAAGCGCAAGCATTTAGCCTACCTATCCTGGGTTGACGTTTGAAACCGCAAAGCTCCGGATATTAGCTCCAAGAAGAGAACTTTCAACCAGACCGCCAAGTCCTACAAAAAAGCATTACGGAAAGCTATTCTCGATCGCATTAAACATATTGGCGCAAAACTCTCTGCCAGACCATCCGGCACTAGAGCTTTTTGGTCTCTCGCCAAAGCGGTCGACACAAACTTCTATCGGCCTACACTGCCTACGTTGGTATAACCGGATGGCACACTGGCGCATACGGCTAAGGTGAAAGCGGACTTGTTCCCGTCTCTCTTTGCCTACAATTTACGTCTGGACAGTGGCTATAACGTTCCACCAAAATTACCTCACTGCGGGACCTCTATATCGGAGATTCGTATAACAAATAAGGAGGTTCTCAAAACCTTACGGTGTCTAGACGTGAATAAAGCTAGTAGACCAGATGGTATACCAGCTATAGTCCTAAAGGCCTTTACTTTGTGGATAACGGTGCTAGTTACATAATGACTAATATTATTTATAAAATGTTATTTGTTTTAAGCATTATTATGTAATT
Organism: Parnassius glacialis; assembly: GCA_033319125.1. Lineage (NCBI taxonomy): Eukaryota > Metazoa > Arthropoda > Insecta > Lepidoptera > Papilionidae > Parnassius > Parnassius glacialis. Next base: position 39,409,557 of record JAVANC010000021.1, on the reverse strand, counting down.
GTTCGTTGTCCTAAATAAATGAAAAAAGGCTTGTGCACCTGAGTTGTCTCCTGTGTTGACACGCTTGTTCCGCCTCTCATTTAGTACTGGAATAGTGCCAAAATCACGGAAACTGGCCAACGTGCAGCCTGTTCCAAAAAAAGGTGGCCGTGCCGACCCTGCCAATTATCAGCCAATCTCAATTACCTCCATACTCTGCAATATTATGGAGCGTATATTGAATGCCCTCTTAATGGCATACCTAGAACAGAATGACCTCCTTAGTGACCGGCAATATGGGTTTCGCCGAAATCGGTCAGCTGGGGACCTTTTAGCGTATGCCACACACGTATGGGGCGAGGCACTCGAGAACAGTGGGGAAGCACTTGCTGTTTCCCTTGATGTCTCGAAGGCCTTTGACAGAGTTTGGCAAACTAGCCTTTTCGGTAAGCTTCCAGCGTACGGTTTATCCCCTGGTCTTATGAATGGGTAAAGGACTTTCTGTATCGTCGTTCTGTGTGGTCTCTCCGGGTCATCGTCGATGACTGCTCATCCGATCCTATGGCGACTAACGCCGGTGTTCCTCAGGGGTTCGTTCTGTCCTCGGACCAGTCTGGATCAAATCCAGTCCGAAAGAGAAGCTATGGTAGAGCGTGTGAATCTCACACTTCATTATAACAATATTTGTCGGCTCAGTAGCGCTAAAAGCGTTTGTTTGCTGCTCTGCAGGACCACAGTTTACTTAATAGTTTATGAAAGCAGGACGGCGTTTATGTGGCCTACAAAAATAACAGTTTCAGTTCTGGATGGTTGTCTAGGTGCGATTTATGTTTGTAAAATAACTCCACAATCGTACTATGGAGGATGAGCGTCCATCCATTCATTACTATCAAAAGTCCTGTGATACGAGTAGTTAACAACAATAGGAGAGTGGCAGATTCCATTCCATGACTTTTTGCACCTACCCTCAGGACCCTAGGCGTTCTAAACTCCAATTAGATCGCGCAGTAGTCACAGTGGGTAGTACACATACATGAGTAGTACATGCAAATACATATAATACATATATTGCACTACTACATATTGTGCTTATTTTATCACGCAATTACAATTAATAATGATGTAGGACCTACTCCTATTACGTTGCTACGTAAAGGGCGGGCACGAAATTTTAAGAAGACATGCTATCAGCTTTAATTGTTACCTTATCGCAGATATAATAAAACCTCCAAGAGATTGATGACTCAGAGGAAACTTGAACATGTCAATATGTAAGATGTATGATCTCATAATTATTAAGTGCTCATTTTGTGTCAGTGACCGCTCTTAGTTCATGAAATATTTACAAACAGAAGATTCATCACATTATTTTCTTTCAATTTATTACAAAGATATTATAAGAAGACAGATAAATAAATAAATAAATAACGAAACAGCGAGCCAACGCGTCGCTTCATAACTTACTATAACAAAATTTAACACCTTTTTCTCTTATAAATCATATTTATTAATGACACCGAAAAGTGAAAATCTCTAACGTAATTCCGTACGTAGCGTAACGTAGTTTTTTTTTTATAGGAGAAGGGGCAAACGAGCATGCGGCTCACCTGATGGTAAGTGACTACCGCCGCCCATGAACAACTGCAACACCAGGGGAACCAGGGGAATTGCAGATGCGTTGCCGGCCTTAAAACATACACGTAGTAACGTAAATTCAAAATATTCAGCCCTTTTTTTTAACAAAGTATTAGCGTTCTATAATAACTTTTTGGCACTTCAAAAGCCAATGACAACCACAACAAGGGTCGAGTAATGGGGCAAGTATAATCACGATTACAGCTTATTATATTATAGTCTCTTGACATCAAGACCTGTGTCAAAATCATACGTTAATTCCAACACGTGATTGGTACGCAATAATTAGTTACCTCATGTAAATTTATCATTTTCTAATACTAATTAGCTATATTAATAAGTTTGATTACTTACATTCAGCTCGGAATTTTATATTCAAATTATTACTACATTAAAACTAAGACGTCGTTTTTGAACATATTAGCAGAGCTTTTGAAAATCTGTTATTCATTTTGTTTTCCCATTGTTTATTTTACTATACCATCGTAGTGTCCAGGAAAATAAAAAAAATAAAAATTTCCGTCATATTCTAACACGAATACCGTCTTAGCAACGACGCTGCACAGACAAGGCGCAATATCAAATACGTTTGTAGTCCACTAATAAACACACCGATGTGTTTTTGATTTGATTGTTTTTATTCTTTACTAACTAGGAATATAAGCTGACTATAATGGATCGAAGTGGACTGAATTTATTTACTGTTGCTAGTGGACTGTATTGATTAATTACTGTACTGATATTACGCTAGGGGACTGCTTAAAGAAAAGATGGTACTGTAGACTATACTGTATTAAACTATTTACAAATGCGGCTTTCACTAATTAACTATATACACAGAAGGTAGTCTTCAATGGAGTATAAATTCTTCTCTCTTGATGGTTTCTCTTGAGGTTTCTTCTCTTGTTGGCTTCGAGTGCCGCTTCCGAAATGAACAACTCACAGACCAAAACGCCCTTCTTATTTGCCGCAAGAGAGCGTCTTAGCCTGTGAGTAGTGTCGCACGACGATGCTGCGCGCTCATTGGTCGTCGGTCTGCTGCCGGTGCGCAGGGTGTGCGGGGCGCAACGGGGTATGAAGGGGCGACGGGGCGGCGGTTCCCTCGTTGTCCGCAACACTGACAAATGACAATCCATATTAGTGCCCAAAGTGCACAACACTACCATACTTAAAAATGGCTACTCTTACTGATTGTTTTCAGACAGATTCCGATATATTATCTATATATACTCGTATTTAAATCAATTGCTGTACGTTAGTCTTTTAAACTCGAAACTGGCTCGACCGATTCCGATGAAAATTTGTGTGTAAGTGGATCCCTGCATGGTTTAGATTCACAATTGAAACCGGACCACCGGATCAACTACCTCCAACTACCCGGTAGTTGGAGTGGATCTGTTGTCGAGATCCAGAAACCACCCGTGCGAAGCCGGGGCGGATCGCTAGTATGGAATAAAATAATCGTTATAGTGTGACGGCACTGTCGTCGCGCCACAAGCGAAAACACATCGAAGCCTAAATCGCGCTATCAGTTTCGAAGTTAAAGCAGTATATATGAAATAGCTCCGAACTACCACTTGGAGCGATGGCCGCTCCCCGGGCAGAACACCTTGCCCGGCGGGAGATCTGCCCTTTTCCTTCCACCGGCTACAGTGGTGACCACCCGACGTGATATGAACACGCAACCAACAACCTTCGGAAACTACAACCTCAAAACCTTCGTCATCGTCCTTAAATACCCCATTCATTCGCTCCCGAGCAGATATTGTCTGCAGTCTTCACATTCTGCAACCCATCTAGCTTTACAAAGGTTCATCGCAGCACTGGAATAATAATGCTTCCTGTTCCTTCAAGCTACTCTCTGCGCTACAGTGTTCGGCACGGCTCTGAGCCTTACTGCTCGCCTCTGCTTCACGGCACTCTCGCAGATTACTTGCCTTCTTCTCGACTCACCGCAGACTACAAGGCAATACCTGGCACTTGCTCCGGCTCATCGTTCTCACCGGCATCACTTGCAAGTACGTAGTATGGCATGCACTACACACCGGCATATCATTCGCAACCGCGTCACTTGCCCTTACGCACACAGCATGAATTCCCCACCGGCATTAAGGACGCATCCCAATCGAACTGCACTATCGACCTCCGGTCTGAGCAAGGGGGTGATGTGGCGGTGCTGTCGTCGCGTCACAAGCGAAAACACATCGAAGCCTAAATTGCGCTATCAAAGTTTCGAATCCTGTAGCCATTTCCATTTATCTGAGCAAGGGCTGAGATGGAACGCCTCACACTCATTACACAATTCTTAAGAAATAGGTACAAAAATACATATTAGGTATATATAAAAAATTAAGTTTACGGTTCTCATCACTCACTATGCGAAATGCAGCACTTATATTCCACTATTATACGCTACCTGACCAAACCAATATTTGTGCTGCGCCATATTACCCATATTACCTGCCACGTTACTGGGTACTATGCTGCGTAAGGAAAACTCTACAAGAAAATAATTTAAGACTAATGATGAGTACGACATGGAAAGGCGACATTGTATTAGATGGATGGCCTCTAATTACTGTGAGACAGGTCTAGACTTGATCATTAAGATGCTATCAACCATCTAAGTTAAGTGACCTGTACGAATAAAAATCACATGCATCCAATAGATACTAATATAAAATTAATAAAATTGTCCATCGATTTTATCACATTTTTATACCTACATTTTTTGAGTTACTACTCGTGCACCCACCGGCCGTAGATGGTTATTGTTCTGTACACCGATCGCACCTACCAGTGAGTGCAGGAGTAATTTCTTTTTGATTGTATGTGATTAATATTTGCGCTTAGAGTAACGATGTCTAAGACTTTATTGTCTAAGACTTTAGTCTGCCATAATTGCCGAATTGTAAAATTATAACAGCAACAAACGAAACAAACTGAAAAATGGTGTTTTGGTGGAAACTTGAACGCCAGTAGATTGTTTCTTTTGTAGTAACGTTTAAATCATGGTTAAAGTGAATTTTGATAAGTAAAAGTGTTGTGTTTTGTGTAATAAATGTCTACACATATGAACTATTTATTAGTGGAAACGATGTAACAAAATATTCGATGAATGAATCCAAATCTTAAGTTTCTTTTTCCGCTAAGGTGCCTTAAGGCGTTTCCGTGACCAAATAACCTTGAGCATGCAGTGCAATGCCGCCCGCACTCTGCATACGCCCATTTATCATAGAAATCACAAAATTTTTGGAATTAATTTTAATTAAAAATGTAAAGCGAACTTTAAAAATTAAAAAAACACGTGAATAATATATATTTTTAAATTATCTATCCATTAGTGTAATCCTCAAATGATTAGAGCGTTGCCTTTAGCAACAGATGCATGTAATCAATAATTTCAGTCATTTTTTAAAAGTAGATTTTAAATGTATTTATAACACATATTAAACAAATTAGAACGTGTAATGTGATGATAGGATATCGAACATTAATAATGTGCTTTTAGATGTAGTTTATTTCTCATAACTGATGAGATAATAGTCTCTGAATAACGAAGTAAAACGCACTATCGCAAGGTTTTGGTCGGGGTATCGCCTTAAGATACTCGTCATCGTCATCAAGTAACCGCTGCGTTAGGCCGGTAATATAATAAATAATAATAATAATAATCTGCCCAGTCAGCCTCTCGGGTCTTCTGAGGCGACTGGGACTCCGTGACAGACAGCTCCAAGCTCAAATGCAGAAGGCGGTGCTCTTCGATACCGCCTGCATCGTCCGCTGGTTTCTTTCCCTTTCCCCTTAACCCTCGGCCGTTTGGTCTCTCCTGCCGAAGGCTTCCATCTGGTTGGGTTTTTATATATTTAATAATAATAACCATTATTATTATTATAATATTATTATTAATAATAATATTAATTTTATAATATAACAAATAATAATTTAATAAGTATTTAGTAGTAGTATTTTATTAGTAGTATTATAATTTAATAAATAAATAATAATAATATTATTATTTTTTGTGATAAACGACTTACCCCTCTATCCTTAGCCAACGAGCAATGGCAAGACCCGGCAATACAGAGCATTTCCGACCGGGAGACCGTATGGAAGAAGAAGGAGCTCCACGGGAGGTTCTACAATGCTCTACATGAGCCTTTCGTAGACTCAATTGCCTCCCTCCACTGGCTACGTTTTGGTGACCTCTTCGGGGAAACCGAGGGTTTTATCTGTGCAATACAGGATCAGGTTATTAAGACCAACAACTATCGGAGATACATCCTAAGGGATGGCACCGTCGACATTTGTCGAGCTTGTCGCCATCCCGGTGAATCACTTAGGCATGTCATCTCCGGTTGTTCGGCGCTTTCTAACTCTGAGTACTTGCATAGGCACAACCTAGTAGCCAGGATTCTACACCAGGAGCTCGCTCTGAAATACGGTCTCGTGGATCGGAAACTGCCTTATTATAAGTAAATGCCGGAAGCCGTGCTCTAAAATAACCGCGCCAGGCTCTACTGGGACCGGGCCATCATCACAGATAGGACCATTCTTGCGAATAAGCCTGATATTGTGCTGATGGACCGGGCACAGTCAAGGATATTTTTGGTCGACATTACCATTCCGTATGACGAGAACCTCGTGAAAGCCGAAACAGATAAGCGAACAAAATATCTGGACCTGGCTCACGAGGTGACCGACATGTGGGGTGGACTGCCGGCCGAAATTATACCTGTAGTCGTTTCTGCGAACGGGTTAATCCCAGTCAGCCTCTCGAGTCATCTGAGGCGACTGGGACTCCGTGACAGACCGCTCCAAGCTCAAATGCAGATGGCGGTGCTCCTCGATACCACCCGCATCGTCCGCCGGTTTCTTTCCCTTTCCCCCTAACCCTCGGCCGTTTGGTTTCCCCTGCCGAGGGCTTCCATCTGGTAGGGTTTTTATTTATTTATGTATTTATTTTATTTTGTTAATATTTATGTATGTTTATCATTTTCATTTACAATTATATATTTATACAGCCAAACCAGATGAGTAAACTATATAGATGCCCCAAACAATAATAATTATTATTATTTTATTTCAGACCTTGATCCATAATTTGTTAGTAATACATTATACACCTTAAATATTAATGTTAGTATCTTAAATATGTAAAATTACTTTTTAATATACTGTTCCAGTGACTTAGCATATGCCCGTCACATCGTTCGGCGAACATGTTTAGAATACTGTTGCGGCTGCCACGCATTCTAATCAACAGGGAGTACACTCGTTTACGTATTATCGCAAAGAAGTCATATGTTCTTGCTTCTGCGAACATACCTGATGCGCTACAAAAGCGAGGCAACCCCAACAGGGCTCTGGAAATGTTATTATATAGAACACGAAGGTCACTGTAAGCGCGCTTTGTATATGTTGTCCATAAGCTGCATGCGTAAAAAGATTGGCAGTAGGTATTAAAAAGTGCAACCTTGACTTCGTTGCTACACCGTGCAAACCTACGAATCAACATATTGCCATGGACCGACAGTGCCCTTCGCTCCCTCTCGATGTCCATATCATCTTTACAATTTTCAGTAATGTAGTGGCCTAAATATTTAAACTGTTTTACTCTCTCTAGAGCAGTACCATTAAGCACAATAGGAGGCACATACTTCGGACACTTATTTGCAGCTTTAAAAACCATAAACTGGCTTTTCTTAGCATTGTATACTAAACCATGTCTAACAGCATAATCCTCGCAAACACGTAACAATTTTCTAAGAGCACTGATAGACGGAGCAAACAGCACCATATCATCTGCATAACTTAAATTGTTTAAACATACTCCATCTACATAGCATCTGATATACATGCTGCTCAACTCACCAATTAAGTCATTAATGTACCGGTTGAACAGTTTTGGTGAACTTAAACCCACCTGCCTCACTCCATATTCTAGCCCGTACGGATGAAAAAACTCGTCTGCCCACTTAACACTATTTATTTGATTGCTGTACCAATACTCAAACATCGCGATAAGTTCAACAGGCATCTCGGTTTTCCTCAACTTACTCCACAATATTTCATAGGACACCATATCGAAGGCTTTTGACAGATTTAGAAAACAAGCATACACAGGTGTTTTTCTGTCCGTATAGTACTCGACGGTTCGCTTGAGGGCCAAAATGGCACTCTCTGTTGAAAGACCACATCGGAAACCGAATTGGGCATCGTGTAGCTGCAAATGTTTTCTTAAATACCTATAAAGTAGACCGTCCAGCACCTTTGCTAATATTGTAGCCAACGATATAGGTCTATAGTTGGTTATGTCCGAGATGTCACCAGTTTTAATTTTGAGAATTGGAACAACAATAGCCCTTATTAATTTATTTGGCAGATATCTATGTCGTAGGCACAGTGAAAAGAACAATTTTTACTATAGAAAAATATTTATGTATTTATTCTATTTTATTGATATTTATGTATGTTTATATCTTTCGTTTACAATTATATACTTAAACAGCCCAACCAGAAAAGAAAACTATATAGATAACACAAATAATAATAAGCCTTTTTATTCTGAACTTCTCGGTTAAATATGAATACTATTTGGATTCTATCATTTTAACAAGATGCGTCGGGTTTTCCTCAAATAAGACTATATCATCTGCAAATTTTAGGTGGTTCAGTTTTACACTGCACATTGAGACCGTATTCTTCCCAGTCTAGTTTGCGGAAGACGCTGTTTCTTCTGCATATCAATGATATGTTGCTAACTGGTAACATTCACTGCTATGCGGATGACAGCACTGGTGATGCTCTATACACCGGCCGTGCCAATATTTCTCGGGAAAACGTCGCCGAGTACCGGAACAAACTTGTGTCTTAAGTCGAGTCTTTGCTGAACAAAGTCTCGGATTGGGGGCGACTTAATCTAGTCCAGTTTAATCCTCAGAAGACACAAATTTGCGCGTTTACCGCTAAAAAGAACCTTGTCGTATCTCCTCAGTTTCAAGGCACTCCCCTTCTTGCCTCAGTCAGTATCGGAATCCTCAGAGTCGACATATCAAGTGATGTGCAGTTTCGTGGTCACTTAGAAGAGAAGGCCAAATTGGCCTCTAAAAAGCTTGGCGTGCTCACCAGAGCGGGCCAGTATTTCATGCCAGCACACCGCCTGCAACTTTACAAGGCGCAGGTTCGGCCTCACATGGAATACTGTTCCCATCTCTGGGCAGGGGCTCCCCAGTGCCAGCTCCTTCCACTTGACCGCATACAGCGCAGAACGGCTCGAATCGTCGATGACCGAGTTCTTTCCGATCGGCTCGATTCATTGGCACTGCGAAGAGATGTTGCATCCCTTTCCCTTTGCATTTTCTTTCGCATCTACCACGGGGAGTGCTCTGAGGAATTATTCGGATTAATCCCAGCCGCCAAATTTCACGAACGCACATCGCGGCAGAACTCCCGATACCATCCACACCATCTGGATGATTGGCGGTCCACCACTGTGCGATTTAGAAGATGTTTTCTTCCTCGCACGACTTCCTTGTGGAATCGATTACCATCAGCGATTTTTCCGGACCGATACGACTTAGGGACCTTCAAGAAAAGAGCCTACTCATTTTTAAAAAGCCGGCAACGCATCTGCAATTCCCTCCCTGGTGTTGCAGTTGTTCATGGGCAGCGGTGGTCACTTACTATTAGGTGAGCCGCATGCTCGTTTGCCCCTCTCCTATAAAAAAAAGATACTTTCCAGAGCATCCGAGAACAGTTTTGGCGAAAGAGGATCTCCCTGTCTTACTCCCCTCTCGATCTTGAACTTTTTCCCAAGGTTTCTAGTTGGATCCTCGCTTCGCCGTTCAAGTATATGTTCTTATTAATATTGATATAATTTAAAGATATCTCCTGCAGTTCTAAGCTTTCCCATATGGCTGTCTGCTTTATGCTGTCAAAAAATTTTAGAGTAATCGATGAATGCCATATAGAGTTTTTTATTAAACTCATTATATTTTTCTACAATTTGTTTCACTGTGTGTATGTGGTCCAAAGTGGAGTAATTTTGTTTAAAGCCTGCTTGCTCTCGTGGTTGGTTTTCGTCTTATTTTTGCTTATTCTTTCCAGGATAACTTTAGAAAATACCTTTATGGGTCTGTAGTTTTCTATATCTTCCTTTTGATCGTCTTTCCGATTGTAAAGAATTTTGTGAATAAAATACGTCAAACTAGGCTGTATGGCTAATATCCTTTTGCCTTTAAATAAAAGAAGATGATTGTTTACATTTACATAAGTTGTTTGTTTTGTTTACAATTTACATAAAAAGTTAAATTATTGAATATTATTATTGTCTATCAGTTTCGTGATTTCTTAATAAAACTACTAACATGTGTTATAAATAATTATGACTAAAAATCAACATTACAATTATAGCTACACTCCATTACGGTCAGATATAGGGTAAGTATATTATTACTATTTATATTACTCTTAAAAATATTATCTGGTTTTAATAATAATAAGTTAGTCATTTTCATATGGTTGATATGAAAGTTAATAAAAATATAAATATCAACTCCTTGATATGATATTAAGTATGGAGCTGCTACATTAAATCAATCAAAATGTTGTATTCAGTAAATGTTGCCTTTTTCATAAATTATAGTAGTTTTAATAGTTTCTAATTTTAAAAAAAGGTTCAACTAATCAAGCTATCAAATTCTAACTAGAATCAATTAGATTTTTATTGGAATTTAATGTGGGATAACTTTCTGAACCTTCTCTAGTATGCTAACTTTTTGTATAGAATATTTTAAAGTTTAGCCTTAAAATATTATATTGCTAAAACATGTAGCATTTGAAGTAGAAGTTGTATTTAGTATTTGAAATTATTCTTTTACTGATGTGAAATGTAACAATATTTCCTGGTTTAAAATACACTTGTGACATTTTAATATATGAACTTTTATAATTTACAAATGATCTATGAATGTTTCATATAATTGTTTCATGTAAATTTTAATAGTACTGAGATTCAATTGTGTTCTACGGTGAAGGATCTAGGTTTGTTAATTGATTCTACCTTGAGTTGGAAAGACCAAGCAACGACTGTTAGCCGGAAAGTCACCGGTACCCTGCATTCTCTCTACGTCTAAAATATTTTCTACCATCTGCAATCAAAACAATGCTTGTGCAAAGTTGAATTTTTCTCCTAATCGACTATGGAGATGTGTGTTATTTCGACCTGAATGCAGATCTTTACAACAAATATGACTGTCTTCTGAATAACTGCATTCGATTCATTTTCAGTCTTCGAAAGTATGACCATGTATCCTCGTATCGATCTCAATTAAAATGGTTACCTATTCATCAATGCCGTAGTTTGCGTGCACTAACCACCCTTTATTTTATCCTGGTGTCTCCAACTTCCCCTTCCTACTTATCTTTTTACTTTCAGTTGCTTAGCGCTAGTCATGAGAGAAAACTCCCCTCTACGAACAACCTCCTTCTCCTATGTCCCTCCCATACCTCTGGACTTGTTTATTCTTCTTTCCACATTCAATTTATTCTCTTCTGGAACGCACTACTTCTCGACATCAGGACGGCTAGCAATTGTTACGCGTTCATTATGAAGGTTTGGGAATATTCTTCTTAAGTATATAATATATTTTAATTATTTATGTGTGTGTGTGTGTGTGTGGTGAGTATTATCTTTATGAGTTTACATACATCTGACATTATAATATGTACTTAAGTATTACAAATATTATATTTTTTATTTTTGTGATGTACCATTTCAACAACATTCTAATTTAATGTAATTTAATGTAATATGTATTACTTGAGAGATACATTGTGTTTTCTTGCGATGGCCAAGTCAATCTATTTAAAACATAAAAGATTTTTAATATTGATATAGTCACTATACGATGTTGTTAGGTTAGCTAATTACGTAATAACTTAACCCTTTCGCTGTCCCGTGCACTACATATAGGTCATTGCTATTGTCTTACTATTGTGTTTTAAAACCGGACAGTGAACGTGTTAAGACAGAAGAACCCTTAAGTAGGGACTGAATAAATTAACCGACTTGGTATTACATGGATCTCACAACTTTTTACGGTAGAAGAACTGAGTTGCGAGACTTGGTTTTTTTACAAGTTTTGTTTTTGATGCCATGTATATTTACATGAACTATTTTGACCTACTATCGAACCACCTGTAACTTTAAAGCTTTTAGAACTACACACTTATAATTATGCATATTTAATAAGGATTGTGTATACCCAGAATCTTGAATAAACCTATTTTATAGTTTATGATGTAATTAAGCTCTGAAGAGTGTCGGTTGTTTTCGACTAATGTTAGCTGTAGGATTCTGAACAATAGTATTTTTTTTATAGGAGAGGGAGCAAACGAGCATGCGGTTCACCTGATGGTAAGTGACTACTGCCACCCATTAACCACTGCAACACCAGGGAAATTGCAGATGCGTTGCCGGCCTTTAAAAAAGCAATAGGCTCTTTTCTTGAAGGTCCCCAAGTCGTATCATTCAGGAAAAATCACTGGTGGTAATCGATTCCACAAGCAAGTTCTGCGAGGAAGAAAACTTCCTCTAAATCGCACAGTGGTGATCGCCAATCATCTAGATGGTAAGGATGGTATCACGAGTTTTATCGTGATGTGCGATGGTGAAATTGAGCGGCTGGAATGAGTCCGAACAATTTAGAGCACTCCCCGTGGTAAATGCGATTAAATACGCAAAGAGATGAGACATCTCTACGCAATGCCAGTGAGTCAAGCCGATCGGACAGAACTCGGTCGTCGACGATTCGAACCGCTCTGCGCTGGATACGGTCAAGTGGAAGGAGCTGGCACTAGGAAGCCCCTGCCCAGAAATGGGTAAACAGTATTCCATGTGGGGCCGACCCTGCGCATTTTAAAGTTGCAAGCGATGTGCCGGCATGAAATACTGTCCCGCTCTACTGAGCACGCCAAGCTTTTTAGAGGTCAATTTCGCCTTTTCTTCCAAGTGACCACGAAACTGCACATCACTCTATATGTCGACACCGAGGATTCCGAAACTGGCTGTGGCAACAAGGGGAGTGCCTTGAAACTGATTAGATACGACAAAGGGGTTCTTTTTAGCGATAAACGCGAAAACATGTGTCTTCTGGGTTTACCAGTGCTGTTGTCTGCATAGCAATGTACGTTACCAGTTTTTTTTTATATAGAATAAGGGTGACAAACGAGCACACAGTCCATCTGATGGTAAGTGGTTGCTGTGGCCCATAGATATCTACATCTATCTTCGTTTGCGAATTAAAATGCAGATACGTTGTCAGCCGTGAGGACTAAGAAAGAATACCTCTTTCCCAGTAAAATGGGTCTCCGCTTCTCTACACTCACCAAACGAAACACAGCAGCATTATGCTGCTATTTTACGCTGATATTCTGTGAGAGTGTGGTCCTTCCACGGTCGAGCCGACCCATTCGTGCTACAACTACGAGTACACTATTAATATAGCTGCAGCATGGCTCTACCACGTAAATATATCATTTTGCAACATATCATTGATATGCAGAAGAAACAGCGTTGGTGACAGCACGCAGCCTTGTGAAACGTCAGCGTTAATAGGCTAGTAATTGGAGCATACACCGTCTACTACGACCTTGATGTTCCGATCTGCAAGAAAACTGATGATCCAATTACACAATTTCTCTGGAAGCCCATAGAAAGGAAGCTTCGAAAGAAGCGCTTTGTGCCAAATCCGATCGAAGGCCTTCGCTATGTCCAAACTAACAGTCAACGCCGCCCCTTTGAACTCCACTGCCTCCGTACATCTATGAGTTAGGTAACCTAGAAGATCACCAGCTGAGCGACCTTGACGGAAAGCATACTGGCGGTCACTAATCAGCTGGTGATCCTGAAGGTACCGCAGGGCTAGTAGTTAATAAAAGTTTCCATTACTTTGTAGAACAAGGAAGTGATAGCGATAGGCCTGTATTTGGACGGATCTGAGCGGTCGCCTTTTTTTAGGGTGCGCCAAAGCTGTCTTCCATGAGTACGGGAGTACTCAGTTTTGTAGAATAAGGGTGACAAACGAGCACACAGTCTACCCGATGGTAAGTCGTTACTGTGGCCCATAGACATCTACATATATCTTCGTTTGCGAATTAAAATGCAAATGCGTTGTCAGCCGTGAGGACTAAGATAGAATGCTTCTTTACCAGTAAAATAGGTCTCCGGTTCTCTACACTTACCATAAGAAACACAGCAGCATTAAGCTGCTATTTTACGCTGGTATTCTGTGAGAGCGTGGTCCTTCCCCGGTCGAGCCGAACCATTCGTGCTACAACTATACCTACTATTAATATAGCTGCAGCATGGCTCTATCACGTAAAAAATCTCGTCATGTTAAGATAACTGGCATCTGCTAACTTTGTCAAAAAAAAATAGTATCACGTTACCTCCTTAGATAGTGGTTCTGGTGGTTGAGGGTTGTAGTAGATGGAGGTAGGTCCTCTCTCCACCCTGCTACTTTTTTTATGCAGCACCACCATTTTGTGAATGGCTCTAATCCTGAATACGATAAATTAATATCGTTATTTGTATGGTAAGAATGTGAAATTCAAGACCTTTTACAATGGACCATGACATGAGATTATTTATTTTATTTAATAAACAAATAACTAAAACTACATACTACCTGGTTAAACTTAGGTGTTTTCAACATATTCGTGGCTAAAATTACTCCATTCACTTGAATGACTTTTACGGAGGACTTACATGGGAGAACTGTGCACCTAGCATAGTTGTAGCACAAAATCAGTTTCACAGGGTTAGTAAAACACTCAGAATACCAGTGTAAAATAGCAGCTTGATGCTGCTGTGTGCTTCGTATGGTAGAGTGAGAGGGAACCGGATGCCCCTTTTACTGGAAACGAGACACTCCATCATAGTCCTCTCGGGTGACAACGCATCTGCATTTTGATTCATAGTCGAGGATAGACGTAGATGTCTATGGGCCACAGCAACCACTTACCATCAGGTGGACTGTGTGTTCGTTTGTCACCCTTATTCTATGAAAAAAATAGAATAGTATTTCAGGTTCACTTTTTTCATAAAGTCATAAACACTCACGCCTGTCACCCAGAGGGGTAGGCAGAGACTATGGAATTCCATTTGGCACGATCCTGACACACCTCTCTCGCTTCCTCCACATCCATATACCTACGCATACACGCTCGTCGGTTAAAGGTACTCTTAATTTGGCCCATTTTCAATATATCGCCTATTTGGTCGATAAACTTTCGCCTAGGGCGACCCTTCCCGACTCTGCCATTCACCTCTGCAACATAAATTTGCTTTGTCACTCTTTCCTCATTCATTCTTTCTACATGACCAAACCACCGAAGCATTCCTTTCTTAATCCTAGTCACAACATCATCTTGCAAACCACACATTTCTCTTATCACACTATTTCTCACCCTGTCATTTAGATTCAGCCCTAGCATACTACGTAATGACCGCATTTCTACAGCATTTATTCTACTCTCGTGCTTCTTCTGCCACACCCAACTTTCACTACCATACATTAAAGTAGGCACTAACACAGCACTGTGAATTGCCAAACGTGCCTTTTTGGACACATTCTGACTTTTCACAATTGAGTGTAGAGCCCCATTCAATCTATTTCCTGCACTCACTCGTCGTTCTATATCCTTATCATATCTACCATCCCTGCTAAACACACATCCCAAATACACAAACTCATTTACTTGCTCTACCAACTCCCCTTCTATTCTTATTTCACATATCGTTTTACTTTCTTCTCTTTCAAAAACCATAACTTTCGTCTTACTTGCGTTCACTTTCATTCCCTTTTCTTTTAATGTCCTGTTCATTAATGTAACCATCATTTGCAACTCGGCTGCCGACGACGCAAGTATGACTTGATCATCGGCGTTCACTTTTTTATTTTACTTTATATATTATTTTAACTATTATTTATTTTGTGGTAAAACTAACTACTAAACGTATATTAAACGTAGAAATATACATTCTATTTTATCTATTAGTGATCAATAATTTAAAATTAAAAATTTTGTACAGCCGACTTCAATATAAGCGACTGCAATATAGGTTATTTAGGAATAACTCAATAACCATTGGTCTGACCTTGATCAAATTCATATGGGACCACACGAGAACTATCAGTTTTCATATAAAAAAAGAATCATCGAAATCGGTTCGCCCAGTACAAAGTTATGAGGTAACACACATAAAAAAAAATACTTACACCCGAATTGAGTACCGTCTCCTTTTTGGAAGTCGGCAGATAAATAACCGTCGGTAACTGATCAGGAGTACATGATCAGATATTCGCCAAAGATTAGCGGAATGAATAAGTTTCGTTTACAGAACTACGTCATTTCTTATTTATTTATTTTGTATACTTATAAAGAAAATATAGTAGGTAGATTTGACCTGAATAATCTTTTTCTTCCTTTGCCGGGTAGTTGGGGTGTAAGAACATCTACTACGTGAGTGCCGTAAGAGGCGGCAGAGGGGAAAAGCCAGGTGATGGGCAGCAGCATCGGCAAAAAGACAGGTGATGAGCTGCAGCATCTTCCTAATAATAACTAGAAAATAAAAAACTGTGGTTGCCGACCCGCCTGCCAAGTATAGCAACTGTGGCAAATGATTAAGAGGCTATCTTAGTGGACTTTGATAGTGGTAGACTGTAACGAATAAATGAATTAATTTTTCTCTTCAACTATGTCTTAGAGTTACCTGAGATCACCATCGGCAACACTGAAATTTCTATAATTACGCAATGTATTATTATTTAAAAACAAACTAAAAGGCTTTGTCACCAGAATAAAGATTATAACATTGTCAATGTTAGCACTACTATTGTTGACTCTTGATAAGAAATGCGTTTTATATGTTATCTTATTCTATGGATTACATGAATTTCTGCTGATCTTAAAATTATATTGTAACTGTAAACACACAGGCATATTAGTCATACTGCTGTCTGTCGGAAACTCTGAGACGACAAGACGGTCCTCGAATTTTGTTGTCGGCTCTTGTTACATGCACGATAGATGATATGGTGATGAATATTCTTAAGCCACACAAAACTTTACGCATACAACTAAATCCTAAAAAATATATCAAATAGTTATATTCTATCAAAGAGTTTAAAATTTTTACTGAACAAAAGGTGCCTAAAAAGCAGCATATTGTGTAGAACTATGTGAACAAAATACGTCAGACTTTGCTGTACGGGCATATATCCCTATGCCTTTTATAAAAAAAACAACAAAAACATCTTTGCGCCGTGCGCACATGCTTTGTATATCACTTTTTGTCAAACGAGTTAAAAAAAGGAGAAGGTTCTTTGTTCCACCTGTGATTTTTATGCATGTTTACCAATTTCTCGGAAACAGCTAAACCGACTGAAATGATTCTTCTTTTATTAAATAGATTTATTCTTCAGGACTTTGTATAGTCCTTTGTATAGTAGTAGTAATATAGTTAAAGTGAAAATTCCATCCCTAAGGGTGGAAAAATAGGGGATGAAGATTTTAATGTACCTATTTAAACTAATTTCTAGTACCTAGTTACCTTGCACTTGTGATATTACTACGACCACTCAAAAGCGTAAAAAATTAAACTTTTTATAAAAAATAAAACCGACTTCAAAAACTAACAAAATAAAATAATTTCTCCACGTGATAGCTTAGGGGCCTTACGCGTACCTAATTTGTTTGATACACTATGACGTAGCAGACTTCAGAATCTAATGTGGTTATTATTTTTTTAGTTCTTGAAATCTATTTTACTTTTGTTAAAAGTTTTTGAAGTGAAAACTTCTTTAGCGGCGTCGTGCACTTTTTTTGTAATGGGTAAAAAATGTTAAACTCGCGTCAGGTCACGTGTCCTGATCGAAAATTCGTAAGATGGACGGAGAGTAGACAGCCGGCGCGGCGTAGGAGAGGAAGTAAGTTAGGTTTAATTAATTTTCATTTATTAATTAACATAATTTTATTATTAAGATTAGGTTCCGATCGAGTCTACTGTACTGCTAGACGAAATTATTAATATAGATACATATGTACTTACACATTATAGATGTAATATTTGTAATATGTTTATACTATAGCATTAACCTATATTTTCATAACATCACAATAAGCACATGTGCGGTGTAAGTTTACCAAACAAATAATTTCGAATGAAAATAAATGAAATAAGATAATAATTAATAATAAATAATCTCCGCCATTACAAAATATCAAAAATGCACAACGTTAATATTCAAGTTTTCACTTCTGCCGGCACTCCGGGAGTGCAACCCGTCGTTTTTTTTTATAGAAGAGAGTGCAAACGAGCATGAGGCTCATCTGATGGCAAGTGAGTAGTTTAATTATATTAAAGAATGTTGAGATGATCTCTGCCATGCTGTTTCTAATGTTTTCACGAATACATTTAATTGTAAAACCTTGTAAATATTATTATTTAAAAAAGTTCCGCTGGGTTTTTTTTGCTACTTCTTCCTCGGTCAGAGGTTTTTTCCGAAATAGTGTAGTGTTCAGAACAAAAATTTATAACGTTCAATAAGTATTACTTATAATCTAGATGGAATAAAAATAATTCTATTCTGGGCATCAACGTCCTCCTAATAACATATATGATATATGAGGCATTCTACGGGGAGGACTATGCCCAGCTGTGGACTTTTGATTGGCTGTACCGGTAACAGTAACGATATTCTATTCTGCAATCACAGACCAAATTTAATTGTTATCCTAACAGTAAAATCGAATTAATATTCCTAATAATTAACACATACAAACGAGGTGTACTATGTAAACATAACTCGTACATGTGTGTACGTTATGTATAATATACGCAATCACTCTTTGAAGTAGGAAAATCCTACTTTTAAAAATTTACAAGCAAACAATAGATTGTTATCGTAAAACTTAGGTTGTTATACTACCTTAGGCAGGGATTGTTATGTGTCGAGTGTCGACCCCAGCGACGACTGTTGTAATTTCATAGTTTAAATACTTTGTACAATAGCCTACCGAACGAGGTATGTCACGAAAAATATTTTTCATAATTTAAAGATTAATTAAAAAGCACTGTCTGACATTAATTTAAACACAGTGCTTTCTTAATTTGGATATATTTATGTAACTTTATTCATATAAGTCACCGTATGTAAATGTAATATTTGTACCAATTATGTTATTTTGAAATCTCATATAAATTAATTTTTGTCTTTTTTTTTTAAATAATAAAGTCTTTAAACCTAAACCTAAATTACATCTAAACTAAAACTAAAAAAAACGAGCACACAGTCCACCTACTGGTAAGTGTATGCTGTGGCCTACTACTACGACATTGTCTCGGCCGTGTTTAATAATTATACTTATATGTTTTTTGTTTGTCTTATGATGTATTAATCTCCTCGCGAATTGCGAATTATATGTAAACAGTAAGCACTAATAATACTACACCTTTGATTGACTAAGACCGACATCTACATCTATCCTAAATAAAGAATACAAATGTAGATGTATTCAATTAACCGAGGAGGCTATGGACCACAGCATATATTATCACAGTCGGAGTGTGCTCGTTTGTCACCCTTACTTTAGAGTTAAAGTCAATCGAAGAAAAATTACAGAGCCGGTTTACATGTTATGATGTTAAGTTTTTATCCTTAAACAACTATCTGATCGACTTCAACATCCGATCGACTGTCGTATCTAACTGTTGCCAGTTACCACTGGCTCGTAAAGACAGTTTTATCGCTGAGGAAGTTACATTATCGTTAGCTGTTACCCTGGTGTTGTGACGCCATTGGCACGGTAAATAATCGCGCTTTAGTTTACTTCACGATTGTTTAGGAACCAGTTTTATGCGTTCCTAATGTTCTCAATATACCCGTGCGTGTGTAACACGTATATTTTGCGACAACAACATTTAAAGAGGCCACGAAAGATAGTAGTGACGGCTATTTATCCTCAATATAAACGGTTTGATAAAAAATCAGCCAATAACTTCGACACGACAAAAAAAATATTCCACGATAACACTTTATTGCACAACGAAACATAAACCTAATCAAGATCTATATGTGAAGAGAGTATACGTAGTTGAACCATGCTGCAGCACGAATGTGTCGGCTGAACTGGGAAAACACCACGCTTCTCACAGAATACCAGCGTGAAATAGCAGCTTAATGCAACTGTGTTTCGTATGGAGAGTGTTGAGAATTGGATATCTTTTTTACTGGAAATGAGGCATTCCATATTAGTTCTCAGAGGTGACAATTCATCTGCATTTTGTTTCATAAGCGATGATAGATGTATGTATCTATGGATCACAGCATCTACTTACCATCAGGTGGACTGTGTTCTCGTTTGTCACCCTTATTCTATATTTTAAAAAAATGTGATGCTTTAAACGAGTATCAGGGTGACTATTTCTGTCTTTATACGAGGGCTGCACTAAAAGTATCGGGTATGGAATATTTCCACTGTTCCTGTCATATTAAAATCTTTTTAATTGAAAAGTCCGTGGTTTTAAAAATCGAATGCCAATTATTTACTTAAAAAAAGGATGCTCGGTCTTGTCGCAAGGTTTTGTCAAACATGTTTAGTCGTTGAGAAAATGGAATTGACTCGAGAAAATTCAAGAGCGATGATTTATTATGACTTTCGAAGTGTTTTAACACAAAAACAGTGTGTTGACCGGATGATTTCTGCATCTGGTGATGAAGCCCCATCCAAAACCACAATTTATCGCTGGTTTGCTGAATTTCATCGTGAACATGTCAAGCTCAGTGATGATCCCCGTCAAGGTCGTCCAAAAACTGCAGTCACCCAAGAAAACGTTGACGCTGTGCGTAAGCTGATTGAGGAAGATCGACATGTGACATACCGCGAAATTCAGGCAACTTTAGACATTGGCATGAGTCAAATACAAATAATCTTGCATGAACAATTAGGTGTAAAAAAGTTGTTTTCCCGATGGATCCCGCATTCGCTCTGTGAAAAGCAAAAAGCGGCTCGCGTTACTTGGTGCGTCAGAACTCTCGAAAGATTCCACGGAGGATCCTCAAATGCTGTATACAACATCGTATCAGGTGACGAATCCTGGATATACGCGTACGAACCTGAAACGATGGCTCCGTGGCGCAGTGGCTTAGCAATCAGTTGTTGCGCTGGGGTCCGCGGGTTCGAATCCCGCACGGAACAAGTATTTGTATGGCCTACAAATAATTGTTCCGGGTCTGTATGTTTGTCCTTGTGCAATTTATGTTTGTAAACTGCCTCCACGACACATGAGAAAATCCTAGTGTAGGGGTAACCTTTTTAAAAAAAAAGAAAAAAAACCAGTCACGAGTTTGGGTGTTCGAAAATGAGTTAAAGCCAACAAAAACTGTTCGTTCACGGAGTGTTGCAAAACAAATGGTGGCCACATTTGTCTCCAAAACCGGCCATGTTACGACTATTCCTCTTGAGGGACAAAGAACGGTTAATGCAGAATGGTATGCTGGCTATTTGTTTTCCACAGCTCGTTTCTGAACTCCGTAAAGAGAACTGCAACCGCCGCATCATCCTCCATCACGACAATACGAGTTCTCACACCACACACAGAACAAAAGAGTTTTTAGAGCAAGAAAACATAGAATTATTAGACCATCCGCCGTATAGCCCCGACCTAAGCTCTAATGATTTCTATACTTTCCCTAAAATAAAGAATAAATTGCGTGGACAGAGATTTTCACCACCTGAAGAAGCTGTGGACGCCTACAAAACGGCCACTTTGGAGACCCCAACTTCCGAATGGAATGGTTGCTTCAATGGTTGGTTCCATCGTATGGAAAAATGTGTCAAATTTCGCGGAGAATACTTCGAAAAGCAATAAATACATTTTTAAATAGTAATGTTGTGTCACTTCCTTGATTCCCGAAATTTTCAGTGCCGCCCTCGTATAAATAGTAATATAATATATAATAGACGCTAGTAATTCATTTATTTGTATTTGTTAGTTAATAATATAATACGTTTATCAATAATAACTTACTACGAAAGGGACTTCGTTCCCACCGAGTGTTCCACGACACTCACGCATGTTTTTTATCGATGATAGGTGTAGATGTTTATGGATCACAGTAGATTTTATGCTAGTTTGTCACCCTTTTGAGATGGATTCTGCGCTTTCTGTGGGATATCCCGTAGATTTTTTTTGCCTACGCTATCAACACAACAATTATATAAGTGATATATAAGCTGATAAACCACGCCGTCTTTTAAAAATAAAAACCCGAACATATTCAAAAATTTTCTAATCAAAACACATTCAGTGACTCATACTAATAGGCGTTACGTGAATGTAGGAAAAATATCATAAATCTTAACGATGGAAAATCTTTCTTCATGAAAAGTTTATTTTATTGTAAAGATAAAAAACCGGTCAAGTGCGAGTCAGACTCACGCACTGAGGGTTCCGAACAAATCCGTAGGTATATAAGTTCAAAATTATTAAAAATATTTTTATATATGATGTTACTAAAAATTTATGCTTTTTGCAATTTTTCCTTTATCTGTGCTATGAAACGTTCCTTCGTACCAAATTTCATGATCCTGAGTTCACGGGAAGTAACCCTGTAGGTTTTGATTCTCTTGCGAATGTCGAAAATTTGCGGCATAAACGGCTATATCTTTTGATTGCGTTGGCTTAGAAGTTTGATTTTTTCACAGCTCCAAGGGACAGTAGACTTGAGTATTTTATATGAATTTCAGCTTGATACCTCTACGCGTTCCTGAGAAAAAGGGTCTTGACAGACAGACAGACATACGGACAACAAAGTGGTCCTATAAGTGTTTCGTTTTTTCCTTTTGAGGTACGGAACTCTAAAAAAATAAAAATAGCCATGAAATCACAAGGCACGGACTTATCTTTATAGTACCTCTGACATTTAATTATTTGCACTTGTCGATTACGTAGCCGACACCCACGGGAAGAGAAGGAATGATAAAAATAGATAAATGTTTTATTTACAGCTTTATTAAGGAATATTGTGAATTGAATGAGAAAATGGGCAAAGAAAACAAAGTAACGAGAGCCTTGTCAACAGTTTCTAGGTCGTCGTCTGATTGGTGATGTGTTAAGATCTGAAGAAAGCCACTATATTTTTTTTGTAGGAAAGGGGCAAACGAGAATACGGCTCACCTGATAAGTGACTACCGCCGCCCATGAACAACTGCTACACCAGGGGAATTGCAGATGCGTTGCCGGCCTTTTAAAAAGGAGTAAGCCCTTTTCTTTAAAGCCTAGGTCATATCGATCAATTACAGGCTGCGATGCATTCCATCTTAGTCCTTAGTTACAACGGAACGAAGAAGGCTACTCTTTAAAGTTGGTTGCAGGTGTCCAGGGGGCTGCGGTTACCTTAAATAAGGTGTCTTACCATAAATAAGGTGAACTGTAAGTTCGTTTGACTTTTCAGTTTTGTAAAAAAAACATATTTTTAATTAGCTGTTTCTCGCGACTGTCCGCGTGGTATTTATTACCCTAATTCTTATTCTAAAATAAAAGTCTAAGTTACTCCTTATAACGTCAGCTATCTGCCAGTGAAAGTTCCGTCAAAATCGGCCTAGCCATTTCGGAGATTAGCTGGAACAAACAAACAGACAGACAGACATTTAAAATGTGTTTTTGTTATAAGTACCGTGCCTATATACTTTTATATATGCATTTATTAAAAAGCTGTTATTTGACATTATTAACAGACACTTCAATTTTATTTGTTTGTATATATTTGTATAAGATACATAACTTATGTCCGCTGCTAAACATAGACCAAGTATGGCCGGAAAACCACCAATGAAGCTGGCAAGCATCGTTGATGATTTTCCGGCCATCATTCAAGCGCCAGAAGATCGACCGCTCGTTCGCAATGAGGATATACACGACTTTTTCTACCACCAGAGCGGCGCCAATTTAGTACGAGGTAAACTATTTGACAGGTTTCAAAGCATGGGAAGTTTCTTTCCGAAATAATACATTATATATTTTGTCATAATTAAATTAGAAACGGATAAACCAAACTACAGTTGTTCTTAAAAGTAAAAGAATTTTTAAAAAAAGTTAAAAATGTGTAAAAAATATGAAATATACACCAATGAGGCATTATTTTGTGTAACATACACCAGAAACCCAAAAGTATTTAATATATAAAACGCAACTTTTGAATAATGATGACACTGACATGTAAATGTCAGTGTCATCATTACTTAATCCCCCTTGTACATAAATCATCAGCTATTTTTGAAAGCAGTAAGCAGTCTATTAAACGTCTCACTGTTGGTCTCCTCTATGCACTACATGCCTCCTCTCATTTCTAATATTTCTACAATAAGTCGCCGCGCTCAACCTGCACGTTTAGACAGATTTCACCTTTTTTTTTATAGAGTAAGAGTGACAAACGAGCTCACAGTTCGCCTGATGGTAAGTAGATACTGTGGCCCATAGACATCTACATTTATCCTCCATTAAGAATCAAAATGCAGATGCGCTTTCACCCCTGAGGTACTAAGATGGAATACCTCGTTTCCAGTAAAAATAGTCTCCGGTTCTCTACACTCACCATACGAAACACGGCAGCATCAAGCTGCTATTTTACGCTGGTATTCTGTGTGAGCGTGGTCTTACCCCGGTCGAGCCGACCCATTCGTGCTACAACCATAATATAGCTGCAGCGTCTACCACGTACTAGGGTGTTTGCCCCTAATACCAGCCATGTCCCTAATCACCGCCTTTTCACCTTTTTACTTCGTAAATAAGATCTCTAGTAATCTTAACTACAGATATTAATACGTAATATAAATCAGGGCTGTCATAAACTGGAATAAATACCATTAATTAGATTATAACTTATTTTATAGTTAAGGGAGTAATGATCAATTCCTCTGTTTTAAAACTGGTTTTAGATTTTAAAGTTTAGCAAAATATGTACTAGCTTTTCTATCTGACATTCGGTGTATACTCGTATTAAGGACGCCTTATGTATTCAATTATTTTTTTAGAAAGAAGAAAAAACAAGCAATAAATAAAGTATATATAAGCAAAAACTATAACTTAGTAATACTAATTACAACTTAGAACATAAATGAAAAACTCATGACGAGGAAAGTGGTTTAGGACCAGTCTTTGCGGCAGTCTATGGAGGAGAATGTTGCGTAGTGGACTTGTGTAAGGTTGTAATGACGATTATGATTTGAAAACTTGAATGATTAAATTATTAGAAATCGATATACTACATAATATTTATCATAATTTGCTTGAATCTATTGAACTGCTTTAAACTAAAACACAGTAAGTAAAGTAGTAAAACATTAAAATAAAATAATGTTGTCGTCTGCCTTAATACATATCCCATGCTTGTCACATGCAGATCCGAAACTAAATGTTGTTACGAATTTATTACTGTGCCTCTAAAACTTACCTACAATAGGTACTTACCAAAAACTCAAAAGGCACAACCCTATGCTATGTTGGCATTAAGTACACAAAAGGACGACATTCGGTACAGGGTGGCTGGAATTTGAGCCATAACGCCTTTTTTTGCTTATCGACGTTTTTAAAATTGTTCTTGAAATAATATGATTGTAAATAAATGTTAATTATATTTTTAGATAAATAACCTATCGATTAAATCAAATGTTTAAAAATATTGTGCCCTAATTAAAATAGCAGAAATTTTTAAAGTTGAAATTGTCACTAAAAGGCTGGTAATAGGGGGGCATCCACCCTACCACGGGTATACATCGTTAAAGATGTACTCGGTTGAGCTAAGTTTCCACCGCACTGGAATACGACGCCCATCTCGCTTCCCAGTAGTAAATATATAACATAAAATAACTAAGTTAAAATGCGTGTGAAAAGAATGCTCCATAGTGATGTCTTTTTTCCAAAACCGTAGCAGAGCGCCGAATTGACGTTTACGATGCGAGGTACAAACTTCGAGATGCATCCTACAACTTGTATGAATTTAAGGTTAACAAGTTAAAGTTACAGCTTTATATGTCGCACCGCTCCTCTCATTTCTTAGAGGGTTATAAGGCAAAGAAATGTCCGGTTCACACGATGTTTTCCTTCACCGCCGAGCACGTGGTAAATCAGCACTTAAAATAATTGCAATTAACAATTTTATTGGTGCCGGGGATCGAACCCGGGTTGCTCGCGTACTGTGAAATTTACAACGAGCGCTAACCACCTAAGCTACTACGGCTAATAGTTTATGAAATTATCATTTATACACTATAATCCGTGGTAGCTCAAAATATAATTAGAATAATTTCCACTGTGTAATGTATTTGTTGTTGCAAACACTAGACATTTCATATCAACTTCGAGGTCGTCTTCATAACAGTTACGTTGAGGCTTACCATTATTGTGGTTCCCTCGAAACGTTCACGATTTCACGTGTCGCCAGCCATAATGTCAACAAGCACATACTAGTGGGGGGGTTTGGTTTGGTCGCGTGAGTGGGTTGATCAGTCGATTTCTGCGAGTGAGAGGCGCGGGCGTCGTACACTGACTTGCCGGCCTCGAAATATCGCACATATTATATACTTAAAAATATTGATTGCGAAATTCACTTTGTGGTACATGTTATAAGGTAGAGTTTCGCTTGCTAAGTATTGATAGAATAAAATCCCGGATCAGTGACCCGTAGTGGTGTAGATTTAGTGACTGTGCTACAATGAACGAGGACAACACTGTGAGCGATGACTTGAAACGCCAAGCGGCTATGTTTTATAACTCCACGGAAAGGTCAGTTAAGCATAAAGTTATATATGTATGCACGTATATATATTCTGTCTGAGCGAAATCCGAGCACCCTAGAAAATACCAAGGGTTCAGCCACGTGTTAAATGTGAATGTGGAAAATCTAAGTTAGATTCAACCGAATTGAATTTACGAAACGGAAACATTACCATTCGAAGCAAAATTTGTTTTATGTCTGTGGTACAGAATCTATTGTACGAAGTATTAATTGTTGAGAATACATAAATTTTTATTTTGATACATCATTACGAATTTTTATTTGTAATTCATACTGTATTAATCGCTTAACACTTAGGTGTTTTTCATTTAGAAATTAAACTATTTTACCGTGTTATAAATTTAAGACTTTTTTACCCTCTTTGTTTTATAATATACTTCTTTATAAAATATTAAATATATAATAATTATATTTATTTCATCGACGTTTGTAGCTTTCGCCGACAAAAAAATTACAAACCCTACCACTTTTATTCTGAAAAAGGTTAATATACAGTCACATCATGAATATAAAAAGTATTTTTATTACAATATTAGACCATGAGTTGTTGTTTTTTTACGTTGTAATAAGTTCTTTTGTTTTTCTTTTTCTTTTTTAACTTTAAAGTGTGTTACTTTTCATTTTACTTTGACATGTCAAAAATTTGTGTACTGTTGTGTGTTAGCCAGTAAATAAATATTAAATACCAGGCTTCCTCAGTGCTACATTATTTAAGCTGAATAAATGTACAGAAAACATGTATAGTCGAGAATTATTGCTCATTTAACTTTGCGTAACCCATCAGTGTCAAAATATTTAAGTAGTTTTCTATCTGTAGGCTCGTGTTAAGTTTTTAAATACTGCGAAACAACTTTTTTATTCCCATTGTTCTTGGAAATAGTTTTCAGGATCTATATTACGTCACTTGAAGCATTACGTAATTTGGACGTTTTCTTGCCCTTTTGACCTTTCCTTTAGTATTGAATGGTTTCTAACTTAGCATGTTTTTATTCAGCATTTATGCTCAATTGTTTATTATTAGCTATGCCATAATGCGGTAATAGTATAAATTTTGTGGTAATGAAACAACATTTTTTTTTAAAAGCGTCATTTCCCTCACTAGGATTTACCTGTAAATTGCACAAGGACAAACATCCAGACCCTGAACAATTATCTGTAGGCCATACAAATACTTATTCTGTGCGGGATTTGAACCCGCGACTCTCGGCGTCGCAACTCAATGCTTAGTCACTGCGTCATGGAGCCGTCTTAAAACTATAAAGATTAAAATGATTTTCACATAAATTAATAGTTTCTGTTCTTTAATACACTATGTCTTAGCACCCAATTCAGAAACTATTAAAGAATGTGGTTTTTAGTCATTCTTTTTAGTTTTCTTTTTTTGAAGTATATTTTATTTATTTAACCTTTTTGAGTGGATTAAGCAATATCACAACCTCAAGTTAATAACTGGTATATCGCCTAAATAATTACCTACATCAAAAATTTCATCCCCTAACATAGAAAATTTTCTTCAAATTTAAAAGGTACCACCCTTGAAGATATATGTATATAGACTATTTAATAAAAAAGTGTGCGTGTGTACGCACGTAGGAAGTTATACTACTTTAGCTTAATGGCGCGTCTCCACCAAAGTTTTCAACATTTGTCAACACGTGTTGCCGACAAATGTTTCTGTAATCACCTAGTTTTAGCAACAAAACGAAACAATGCCGGGAATCGTGTTTCCATTTTCGGCGGCAACATCAAAGGCATACGCTTGTTGCCGACATTTGTTCCCTCGGTGGAGACGCTTCTTGCAACATTTTGAAACAAATGTCGTCAACTTTTGTGGATTTTGATTTACAACAGTCGGAAACATAAAAAAATGTTGTCAACATTTTTGGTGGCGACGCGCCTTAACAAAACAAAAAATTACCCACTGAAGTTGTCGCTTTTAGGATACAGTGTGTGTGCGCATCGTATCAACTTCATAGTGTCGTTGGTAGGTGTCGGTGTGCGCACGCATCGTAAAAATTCACTCTCATAATTTTTTCTAAACGCCCCAAAAGAAGTATAACTTAAAAACAATCATTAAAATCGGTTCACAGTTGGGAAAATTATTCTATCGCTTAACATACGAGTACGTACAAAAAAAGCAGTATATTTAGAACCTCCTTCTTTTTTAAATCTGCTAAATATATGGAAGATCTGGCTGAAGCCACCAATTCTTGGTATAAAATAAAAATGTATGTTTGCGTTTTGAAAATTCTACAAACTACATTGTAGTAAAGTCCTTAATTTCATCGTTGAACGTGCATATTTGTTATGATTTTACAGCATTCTAAAATATTCATCTGAAATTTCACAAGGTAATGGGGCTGATTTAGAAATTTCTTTTGTTTTGCAAAAGAGGGCCATAAGATCTATTTGCAACCTAAAACCGAGAGAATCGCTTAGAAAAAAATTTAAAGAAATAAATATATTAACTTTGGCTTCTCAGTATATTTACGAAACTGTAATGTATTTTCATAAAAACAAAAGTAGTTTTAGTAAAAAAAAAGTGATATACAATCTGTAAACACTAGGAACAAACAGAAGCTAGGGATACTAGTCTCTTGAGTCCATAGAGTCAGTAATTCATTCTTGGGGCAATATATACGCTATTACAACAAAGTCCCAGAAAATATACAAGATATCTCTATTACCAAGTTAAAATATTTTCTTAAACAAAAACTGTATAAAAAAAGGTTATTATTAAATGAACACACGGTTCATAATAACCCCTGGGAATGAGGTGGTCGCTTCCAAGCTGCTTCTAAACTACATTTTGTATATAGTTTGTACAAAGATTTTATGTTGTACAATTTTTTTTTTAAATCCCGCTGGGTTTCTCACCTTTATTGTAAAAAATTATATTAATGCAATAATAACACCTTAAATATTTTTAGAAAGACCGAGACACACAAGTACAACAAGGATAACTTGTAAGTTGCTGACGTATTCGTAAAAGAAGTGGTTGTTTAACAAGTGTGTATTTGCTCTATAATAACAGGTTGTTTTCGAAATTATATATAAATAGAAAAATACAGCCGTTTGTGACCTAAAGTTAAGCTTTAAAAATGTGAAAAAGAATAAAAAGTAGGTACAAGTGTCTGGAAGTTAAAAGCTTTTTTTCTTTTTTTTTTAGATTTTTGTCAAAATGACATGCCAATCCCATCATACCTTATACTAATTACTGCTAACACTATAACAAAATAAAAATGTATAATTGAGAATACTAGTTAAATTACAAACCTAAAAAAAAAACTTGTACTAGATAGAGAAGATAATTATTCCGTCCTAGAAGCAAGCCGGAAAAACCCTCTTGACATCTTTGATTTGGGGTTTGATAAAACAATTTGCACTAGATCGACATCTAAAACATTTGCGTTAAATTCTTTCAACATAGCCTGTTTATCTTTTTCATTCTTGACACACTCCTTCAACAAATGGTAAACATCTTGAATACATCATATACAAACATGTTGCATACATCACAATTCGGTGAAGGTTTTTTCCCATTAAAAAAGCAAACTTTGCTGATGGAGTATGACCAGAAGGAAGCCTTAAGGCTAACTTAACAAAATTTCTGCTGAGATCACAATCATTAAACCAAGGTACTCGATAAGGCTCGCTTTGTATAGTTCTATACCAGATGCCTTTCGTTTTAGATTTCTCTTCAAAATAGCTTTTCCAATTTTCGTAACATAAACTTTTAAATTTTGAGACATATGCAGTCGGTTCTGGTATAAAATTAATGATGTCAGCCTCTACTGCAGCTAGCTTAGGTAAGCGATCAGACTCTTCATTGCCCTTAAGGTCTATATGACCCGGGACCCATTGCAATATTAACGAAACATTCCGTTCGTTACACATATTAATAAATTTTAAAATATCATAACCTATCGAGCTGCCTCTGAAACCAGAGGCACACGGAGCTATATGCTGTAAAGCACTTTTTCTATCGCAAAAGTTAAAGCTTGAAAATTGGAATTATGATTTAAGACGGAAAAGATAATCAATTTTACTTTTGACGGCTGTGATTAATGACTTAAAACGCGGCTAATTGTAGAAAATTGTTTAAATGACTCTTAAAAGCATTTCGAGATTTTTAAACGTGTTAGTATAGAGGAAATGCTACAAATTTGTTAATTACTTATATAATTATGTCCGTATAAGAGGGAGGTACGTATTATATCTAACCATTTCCACTCCGGCATTTAACCACATTACTACTGTCACGCCTATTTGCATTTTTATGCAATCGTTTTATTAGTCATTTCATTTAAGTGTTTAATGCTGAAGATAGTTTATCAGTCCGCTAAAGAAATAACATAAAACCTCTTTTCCGCTAATGAATGGCGGAATAACAACCTTAACATGTATCAAAATACGCAAAACAATGAGTCTCACGTCAGATACTGTTAACGCCTTCCAAATTTTCTTCCTTCCTGGTTTCAGCGTACTTCCTGGCATACCCACGTCCTTAGTAGAGAAAAGCCCATCTGACAACCCGTTGAATGATGATAACTACGTAAGAATAAAGTTCAACATTTAAAAAATAATAATAAAAGATTAAAACTAACGCGTTAAAAACGTTTATTCTGTTATCAAAATGGATCTGTGTTTGTATTTGATTAAATTTTCTTGGACAACTACTAAACGTGTTTCTTGAGTTATCTGCTCTTGTGTACAATCGTACTAAATAACATTAAATTATAATTAGGTTTACTATAGTTGACAAAATTAAATCATAATTACCTATTTCATCTATACAAATAAATTAAATTGAAGTGTCCGTATGTAATGTCCAAATAACAGTTTTTACTAAATTCTATATTCATATACGTGGTAGAGCCATGCTGCAGCTAAATTACTGGTATAGTTGTAGCGCGAATGGGTCGGCTCGACCGGGGAAGGACCACACTCTCACAGAATACCAGCGTAAAATAGCAGCTTAACACTGCTGTGTTTCGTATGGTGAGTGTAGAGAACCAAAGAACCATTTTACTGGAAAAGAGGCATTCCATCTTAGTTCTCGCGGGTGACAACGCATCCGCATTTTGATTCCCAGACGAGGATAGATGTAGATGTCTATGGGCCACAGCAACCACTTACCATCAGGACTGTGTGCTCGTTTGTCATCCTATCCTATAAAAAAATATATGAAAGTATATACGGTACTTATGGCAAAAAAGCATTTTTTTTAATTTTTGTCTCTCTATAGAAGATGTTGTAACTTGGCTACTTTTAGCTTAGAAAAAGAATAAGAGTTCCGCGCAAAAAAATTAAAACCCTAAATTACACGCGGGCGAAGTCGCGGGGAAAAGCTAGTTGCTAATATTTTTTAAAAGAATAGTTAAGAAAATCATGAAGCGTATCTCCGAGTAACATTTAGTTTTTGTTTTAATAAAATCGGTTCATTCTATCCAAAGTTATGATTATTATTTTGAAGTGTACTCGTAGTTACGAATACGTTCAATGGTGGCGTTGAGTAATTAAGTTTTAGTCTAATCTCAGAAATCGTAATTAAATTATGTAAGAAAATGTTCAATAATGACATACTTATTACCTAAAACACAGTAAACAAAAAATAATATGTTTTCTCACAAATATTAACGTACCTAATACCATCTTAAAAAAGTAACCAGTTTCAGCTATTAATGGTGTTGTGAAAATGTAATGCAAAATGTATATCTCATATGCAGAATGTAAGCTTCATTTTGTATTTCAAAAAATATATTAAGCATAAAAACGAGATTTAGAGCGGGAATGTCTATCAAATCAAAGAAGTAAGCTGTAATTTTTTTAACAAGCAAGTCTGATACTGTTTTAGAAATCCCGACAGTGTAAAAACATACTAATAATACTCATTATATTAAGAACTTTATCACAGTTTTATTCAAAATTTTACTGAGAATGGTCGCTAACCAACTTTAAATCATTATAGATCTTAAACGGTCATTCAAAATGAAAAATGACTTTAGAAACCTAAATATTATTTATAAAGACTTGATCATTGGTACCTAATTCGACATAGTTCGTATACTTTCATTTTTTCTTTTAAGCAATATGGTGTCTGATTGATTTTGTTTAATGTCATGTCTTTAGTTGCACTCACAAGATTAAGACAAATTGATTGACGTAAGAGTAATCAAAATCGGCCCACGCGTTTAGTTTCTAGAGCGCCACAAAGGAACAAACGTTTTTGCGTGGTAGAGCCATGCTGCAGCTATATTAATAGTATCGTTGTAGCACGAATGTGTCGGCTCGGCGAGGGAAGGACCACGCTCTCACAGAATAGCAGCTTAACACTGCTGTATTTCGTATGGTGAGTGTAGAGAACCGGGGACCCATTTTACTGGAAAAGAGGCATTCTATCTTAGTCCTCACGGGTGACAACGCATCTGCATTTTAATTCGCAAATGAAGATAGATGTAGATGTCTATGGGCCACAGCAACCACTTACCATCAGGTGGACTGGGTGCTAGTTTGTCACCCTTAGTCTATAAAAAAAACATGCATACATACATATATAGGCTGATAAACACATTACCCGCCGCAGTCGTGTAAAAAAGGTCCTATATATAATTCAAGGGCAAAAATTAAGATGTCCTACTTAAAAAAATACACTTCTCAGACTTAAAAAAACTAAAATAATAATTTTCACATAATTGCTTCAGAATTCGATGGTAAGACATAATGTACAGAAATATAAAAGCCCCGACTACTAAAGCTATTTTGCGAAATTTTTTTGCAGTTTCTGATATCGGTTTTTACTTTTTATTAGAAATCTAATATTTTAATCGTTTTGGTTGGACTAAAGAATATCAAAAGTTCGAATGTGAAGTCTAAATAGTCACTTAAACACTTCATCCATAATTTTCCACCCTTAGCCGAAACATTGAAATTGCTACCTGTATATGAACTACGAACGAACATTCTATGGGAACAAAGTCGCGGGCACAGCTAGTAATATATATAACTATATAATATTATAATATATATATAACTAATATATATAACTTTGTCAACTTATTGCTTGCACTTGCGCATAGTACAGTTAACTTACAGTATGTGGCGCGCGTTTCGTATCTACAAATTTATTTGAAAGTTATATATCATTCAACTTCCATGAATGTATAATCATTTCTTATTATCAATATAAACTCTTCCAAATTTAAAATGATATTCACACAATTATTTCTTCTACGGCTGCAACGCGCTGGGTGCCAGTTAGTATTGTATATTATGCCTATTGCTACGTAAGTTTCTATGGAAGAGTATGTTGGTAACTACAAACTGTAGATTCTGTCTCTTAAAATCCATTCGATCATAGATAATTCAAGCAATTAAAACTATTTTAAGCTCTTGTATATTGTAATCGGTGCGCGCATTATTGGTGTATTTTTTTCTAAATTGTGAAAATTTGATGCCAGTAATTTCTACTTTGTCTACTATCTACTTTAATTCCAATGATTCCGATAGTTTACTGCAAAAACATGTGAAAACTTTTTATGTCCCGTTGTTAGCATTTCAACGAGCGACAATATCGTGATGCCATACAATGCTGATCCATATTATCAACTGTCGACCCGCCCCGGCGTTACTTGTGTAGAATTTATTAATGAGGCGTTATTAAGGTTTAACATAATCATAAAAAAGAGTTAAAGATCATTTTTATTATACAAGTTTTTGGGTTTTTTTTCAAAAAGAATCCAAAAAAATATAGCCTAAATCACTCCTGGCATTTCTCTCTATCTATTAACGTAAAGTTTTATTACAATCGCACACAGAAGAAGGGTTATTATAATATAAAGTTATTTCTTACATTTTGTTATGTGATCGCTATTATACTGCTACTATTATAATTCATAAAAATATTTGTGCAACATTATTGTATATTTATAAACATACTAGCTGATACCCGCTACTTCATCTACGTTGCTTGATATATTAACAAAGTTTTCGATATATAAATATGTTATTTATTTATTTATTCTTTATTGCATTTCTTCATCTAAAAGAATACAAAGGGCGGACTTAATGCCTTGACAGCCTTGAAGCATTCTCTACCAGTCAACCCAGTCGTATTTATATAATAAATATATAACTACGACCCCACTTCTCCGCGGCAAGAAAACTCACATCACTGAACACGTAGGTAGGTAGTGCTTATAAAAATCGTTGTTTCTTAAAACTTTAATAACTTTATATTAAACGAAGATATTGCAATATATTTTTTTAGTAAAGGGTCGAGTGTCTAAGAAATAAAACTTAGAAAACCTAATTGGACTTTATCCAGTAGTTTTTTCGTGATGCGCGCACAACTGTAAATCTCTATCATTTTATTTATATAGCTTATATAAAAATATGATCTAGCTGGGTTTCTAGCCGGTTCTTTCCTTGGAGCCCAGGATAAAGGTATTTTCCAAATTAAAATAAAAAGAAATCTATTCTATTCGAAAATCGGTTCAGCTATTTCAAAGCCCGGACAGTCAGAAAGCCAGACAAAAATAAAAAATAAATAATTCCTTGATGACACGTAAATAACCATAGAATACTAGAAAACGTACTACGTACCTCACAGAATACCAGCGTGAAGTAGAGGCTTACCTCTGCGTTTCGCTTGGTGAGTGCAGGTGGCCGGAGGCCTTCTTTACTGGAAATGAGGCATTCCATCTTAGTCCTCACGGGTGACAACGCTTCTACATTTTGATTTGTAATAGAGGATAGATGTAGATGTCTATGGGCCGCAGCAACCACTTACCATCAGGTGGACTGTGTGCTCCTTTGTCACCCTTATCCTATAAAAAAAATGTAAATAACCCCCTTAGCTCAATCAATAAAAAGTAGTTATTTCAATATTACAGACAGACACTTCACTTTTATTTATATGTGTATAGATTTAATAATCGCTATGTAAATTCTGACCTGTGGTTTGCATTGATTAACGTACAATTTCTATTACGTATTCTAAACACAGTCTACTGAATATTCGTATACTTATTATCTAATCTCTCAAAAGTTTAAACTCTTAAAGGGAACATGCTCTCTCTTGGCATTACCGTTCATATGATATGCGTTATATTCTTTACGTAATTTTATGCTATCTTATTTAAAATGTGCATATATTAAGATAGTTACTATTAAAATAGGTTTACGTAGAAATTTATCATGCGATCGCTATCATATAAGCATTGACGACGTCATGACGTGACATTCTCCGTCTGGTATAAATTAAAACCATTAACATCAGAAGTGACGTCATAGGTCATGAAATCTATAGTTTTCACATTGTTATGTATTGCTTTTATTTTTTTTCAACCCTTACTAACTTGTAAGAATGATAATTATCTTGAATTAATAAGGTTCAAATAATCATCTAGTTCTAGTCTGATATGCTGAATTAGAAAATGTATACGTAATTATTACTTTAACCTACTAAAGTCCACGAATCAAATCAGAAGATACCTATATAGTGAATATCCCAACCGCAGTATTTTTTTTCTAGTTTTATTTAGGAGATGCTGGTGCCTATATTATTATTATTATTTATTATACTATATTTATTCCCTTTTTTGGAACGAAGTTCCTTATCGGACGGTACGAATTTGGCGGATGGAGGCTAGACGAGAAAATGTGTAAGATTTTTCCGTCACGACCCCTGTTCTGACGTTGTATAACCGGCCTTGGCGGCTATAAGGAAGCGAGATGGAATAATATCCATCTCCCTCGCACTTTTTCTTATCTTGCCATGAAAGATATTATTTTATTTTAAATGATGCTTCATTTTAATAGACGCTAGTAATTCATTTATTTTTATTTGTTAATCAATAATATGATATGTTTATTCGTTCCAACCGAGTGTTCCACGATACTCACGCATGTTTTTTTGTTTACACTTACGACACCCACGGGACTATATGGGTTAGTGGATATTCTTCACCGCCACACTACACGGTGAACTAAATATAGTATTATTCAATATAACCCACGAGTAGTTTCATCGCTACCAAGCTATTTCTAATGTGTTATGTGTTGTTAATTGTGTAACATACATGATTGTGAGCTGCTATTAAAAAAAGTCCCTCTGGGTTTCTTGCTGGTTCCTCCCAGGATAGAGGGTTTTTTTTAGAACCAGTGGTAATTAAACAAAAGAGTGACTGTCAATGGCGGTGTTATATATTATTTATTTATTTATACTCTTTATTGCACACAAAATACTAGACAACATGTTAAATAAGTATATAGACCGGTGACTTGAAACAGCTTCTAAGGTCCCTACGAGACGTCTGGTATTGAGATCGTCAATTCTCGGTTGATCTTTCAAGTCTTTCAATAAAAGCGTCACATTGTCCATATGAAACTCTTGTGAAAGTGGTATGTTCAAAAGGATGAGAAAGATGATTTTAATTATGTGGCAGTGTCATAAGACGGCTCCTTGGCGCCGTGACTTAGCAATGACTTGCAGAGCTGTGGACCGCGGGTTCGAATCCCGCACGGAACAAGTATTCGTATGGCCTACAAATAATTGTTCCGGGTTTGAATGTTTGTCCTTGTGAAATTTAAATATTGAAACTGCCCCCACCATACAGAAGAAAATCCTAGTGCGGAAGTAACGTTTTTTTAAGAAGAACAAAAAAGATAAAGGGATTCGCCACTGAATTTTACTTATTTTAAAAACTAGGACCACTCCAGAGTGGTCCTCGGGGCCTCTAATGTATGGTGATATACCATCACATATATATGACAGATATAAATTACCCAGGCCGACGGCGAACATCAAAAGACATCTGAAACTGATCGTTAAACATAGCGATTGTGTCATATCCTACATATACTTATATTATAGTGGGAAAAAATACATCTCCAGCTGTGGATTGTAACTGGTTAGTAAAGAAATAAGTAGTGCGCGTAAATACAACTATTTATAAAAAGACAATAACAACAATAAATCATGACTTTGTTTATTATATTGTAGTCAGCGAGATATCTCTTGGCTTACAGGCACTTCTTTTATTTCGCAATTTGCAGTGTCTTCCTTATCTCGAAGCAATTTATCAATATCCCGCGAAAGATCTATTATTAAGTCCTCAATCCTCGCGGGCAATTACTTCGCCATCAAGTCCCTAATGGCTTTAGTATCTCGAGACATCGGATTTCTCTTTGGAGCTTGTCTATTATCAATTTTAATATTTAGTTGACGTTGCTTATTACTTGGGCCCCGCTTACCTTTTTCAATCCGAGCAGAGATATTAAATTTAAATAATAATAATTTAAATTTACTTATCTGCCGACTTCCAAAAAGGAGACGGTACTCAATTCGACTGTATGTTTTTTTATGTGTTACGTCTTAACTTTGTACTGGGTGAACCGATTTCGATGATTCTTTTTATATATGAAAACTGATAGTTCTCGTGTTGTCCCATATGAATTTGATCAAGGTCAGACCAATGGTTATTGAGTTATTCTTAAATAACTTATATTGAAGTTGCTTATATTGAAGTCGGCTGTACAAAATTTTTAATTTTAAATTATCTACTGCTGTATTATATGCTCATTATTTACACGCAAATAGTTATGTCCTCCAGATCGAATTTCGATCACTGCAGCCAGTCCCCACTGAGACTAACCATCTGCGCAAGACGGGATTATAATGCCAGATTGTTGCGCAACCACAGCTGCACACTATTTCTCCACTCTCATAGTCTAACGGGACAGTAATCCAACACGACGGGAAATAAAATCAGACGCGGGACCAACGGCTTCACTTGCTTTCCGAAGCACAGGGGTGGAACACCGTCAACTTGCTGACTCCGGGCTGCTACTGAACATTTCTGACAAAAAAATACTACCAAGGTTTAGGTCGACAGTCATTCACTGCTGGCCGGATGAGGAAGCTCAAGGTTGCTCAGCGAGCTATGGAGAGGGCTATATTCGGAGTT
Organism: Parnassius glacialis; assembly: GCA_033319125.1. NCBI lineage: Eukaryota > Metazoa > Arthropoda > Insecta > Lepidoptera > Papilionidae > Parnassius > Parnassius glacialis. Next base: position 39,371,108 of record JAVANC010000021.1, on the reverse strand, counting down.
TCTCTGCGTAATAAACTTAGAAATGAGGATATTCGCAGTAGAACCAGAGTGACCGACATAGCCCAACGGGTTAGTAAGCTAAAGTGGCAATTGGCCTGCCATATAGCTCGAAGAACCGACAACCGATGGGGAAAAGGTTCTCGAGTGGCGGCCTCGTACCGGCGGACGAAGTGTAGGGCGTTCCCTCACTAAATGGAGTGACGACCTGGTAAGACATGCAGGAAGTCGATTGATAGCAGGTGGCTCAGGACCGTGTTTTGTGGCATTCCTTGGGGGAGGCCTATGTTCAGCAGTGGACTTGTGAAGGGCTGTAGTGATGATGATGATGATGATGTTTAGGTCGACACGTGATTTGAACCCGGTGACCTCATATTCAGCAGTCAGCGCGTTTACGATCACTAAACCAACGTGGCAGTCTAAATCTCACGCAATCTCACATGCATATTATTATATTTGGTAGTGTATTCGCATCAAGTGTCGTCTTCATCAAACCTTAAATGCCTACTGCTGGATATGGATGGGCCTCCCTGAAAGTAGGGAGGATTTTTCTTAATCGTCACGCTTGGCGTACGTCAGCAGTTTCTGCTGTCACGTAAAAGTACACCCACTACTGTGTTCCATTATAAATAGTAAAAAATCCAGTATAACGACACACTTATTTACTAGTTAGTAGGACTCCTTTTTGGGGTTCCGTACCCGAAGGGTAACCAACGTGACCCTATAACTAAGCCTCCGCTGTCCGTCCGTCCGTCCGTCTATCTGCTGTATCTCATGAGCCGTACCAGGTAGACATTTGAAATTTTCACAGAATGTGTATTACTGTTGCCGCTATAACAACAAATAATAAAAATTAAAAGGGGGCTCCCCTACTAGAAACGTGTTTTACGATGGTACGAAACCCCTCATGCGCGAGTCCGACTCGCACTTTGACGGTTTTTTATATTATTATTACTAGCGATCTGCCCAGGCTTTTGCACCGGTGATTTCTGGATCGCGACAACAGCGCCACCTAACGGCGCGGATTGTGAATCTAACCCATTCTCGAATCAACTTAATCACACACACAAAATTTTATCAAAATCGACCCAGTCGTTAAGGAGTTCAGTTACATACACACGGACCGAAGAATTGTATAATATATAACATGTATGTATTATACATATAAACCTTCCTTTGAATCATTCTGTCTATTGATGAAAACCGCATTAAAATCCGTTGCGTAGTTTAAAATATCTAAGCGTACAGACGGCAGGAAGCGACTTTGTTTTATACTATTTAGAAAAGAAATGCAGATGCGTTGTCACCCGTGAGGACTAAGATGGAATGCCTCTTTTCCAGTAAAAAGGGTCTCCGGTTCTCTACACTCACCTTACGAAACACAGCAGTATTAAGCTGCTATTTTCCGCTGGTATTTTGTGAGTAAATTCCCCCCTATGAAGGTAACAAAAAGACGGCCCCAGTCCCCGGCTGCCCCGCTATTCCTGGCTACGTTGGCGACCATGGTAACGGTGGGGCAGGGGTTGCTAAGAATCTCCGGTGGAGGTTCGGTTGCCACCTAAGACGAATCGACCTGGCAACATACAACGCACGCACCCTGAGGACTGACGAGAAGATCGTGATGCTGGAAGAAGAGATAGACAAGTTACGCTGGCATATTATAGGATTATCCGAAGTCCGAAGAGAGGGGGAGGACACGGTAATCCTCGAACCCGGCAACTTGCTCTATTACCGGGAGGGCTACCATCTGTCCAAAGGAGGTGTCGGATTTATCGTCCACAAGTCTCTCGTTAACAACGTTGTAAAGATTGAGAGTGTGTCGACGAGGGTTGCGTACCTTATACTCAAAATCACCAAACGGTATTCGCTTAAGGTCATACAGGTTTACGCACCAACCTCGGCACACCCCGATGAGGAGGTGGAGGAAATGTATGAGGACATCTCTAGAGCCATGCATTCCTCCAAAACCCACTATACGGTGTTAATGGGAGACTTCAATGCAAAACTAGGCACAAGAGAGAACGGTGAGCTGAAAGTAGGGAAATTTGGAATAGGGCAACGGAACCCAAGGGGCCAGCAGTTGGTCGACTTCATGGAGAAAGAGGGACTTTTTATGATGAACTCTTTCTTCCAGAAGCGACCCCACAGGAAGTAGACCTGGTCGAGCCCCGACGGTTCGAAAAAAATGAGATTGACTTCATTATGACGACCAGACGACAACTGTTCAGTGATGTCTCCGTGATCGCGAGGGTGAAAACTGGTAGCGATCACCGAATGGTTAGAGGCACACTGAACCTAAACGTTAAGTTGGAGAGGTCTTGTCTAATGAAGTCAACGCTCCATCCCCCTCGTGCTCTGTTCCAAAGTCCCGAAACCTTTCAGCTCGAGTTACAAAACCATATTCAGTGCCTAGAAGACTGCAATAAAGTGGACGATATGAATGGCAAGCTCGTGGAAACTGTCCACGCGGTCGGAGCTAAGTTCTACAAGACCCGCCGCAGAAGAACACAAAAACTCTCCGATCACACTCTTAATCTCATGGCATTTAGACGGGAGATGAAGCTACATTCTTCAACAGATTTGACAACATACAGGCAACTGAACAGACAGATCTCCAAATGCATGCGGCGGGACTTGCTCAACTTCAATACAGCTTGTATTGAAGAAGCGATCGAGCGGAACCAAGGCTCCAAAATCTTTGCCAGAGATCTGTCTGCCAGAAAGAGCCAACTGTCAAAGCAAAGACCGAGTGTGGCAGCATTGTTTCCTGAACACCTGAGATTTTGAGTGAGATTGAGACGTTCTATGGGCAGCTGTACACGTCATCGTTGGAGCCACACGCAAGTGTGAGTAATAATCCAAGAGCGAGTCTTATCCGACACTATTCCGAAGATATCCCGGACGTCAGTCTGAGCGAGATTCGAATGGCTCTCCAGCACTTTAAAAACGGCAAGTCCCCGGGTGAGGATGGAATTACAGCGGAGCTTTTGAAAGCGGGTGGAAAACCGGTACTTGAAGTCCTTCAGAAGCTCTTTAATTCCGTCCTCCATATTGGCACTACTCCGGAGGCGTAGAGCAGAAGTGCGGTGCTCTTGTTCTTCAAGAAAGGCGACAACGCTCTCTTGAAGAATTACAGACCGATTTCCCTTCTGAGCCGCGTCTACGTGCTGTTTTCGAGAGTCATTAGGAATCGTCTCGAACGCAGACTTGACGACTTCCAGCTTTCCGAACAAGCCGGTTTCCGAAAAGGCTTTAGTACCATAGACCATATATATATTTTAACAGTGGTAGAGCCACGCGGCAGCGTTTGCTGTCGCACGGATGGGCCGGCTCGAACCGGGGTGGTACCACGACCTCACAGAAAACCAGCTTGAAGTAGAGGTTTACCTCTGCGTTTCGCATGGTGAGTGCAGGTGGCCGGAGGCCCTTTTTACTGAAAATGAGGCATTCCATCTTAGTCCTCACGGGTTACAACGCATCTGCATTTTGATTCGCAAATGAGGATAGATGTAGATGTCTATAGGCCGCAGCAACCACTTACCATCAGGTGGACTGTGTGCTCGTTTGTCACCATTATTCTATAAAAAAAAGTGCACATACATACCCTGCGGCATATTGTACAGAAGACAGAGGAGTATAATCTGCCACTTTGCCTTGCGTATGTGGACTATGAGAAAGCCTTTGATTCCGTCGAAATTTGGGCGGTGCTGCAGTCCCTTCAGCGGTGCCAAGTTGACTGTCGGTATATCGAAGTGCTCAAGTGTTTGTACAGTAGAGTTATGATGGCTATCCTAGTACAGAATCAGAGTACGAAACCTATCCTACTGCAGAGAGGTGTAAGACAGGGTGACGTTATATCCCCGAAACTCTTCACCGCTGCATTGGAAGACGTTTTCAAGCTACTGGACTGGAAAGGATACGGTATTAACATCAATGGCGAGTACATCATTCACCTTCGATTTGCCGACGATATAGTCCTTATGGCAGAATCGCTGGAGGACCTAAGCACTATGCTCAATGACCTCAATAGTGTCTCCCAACGGATAGGTCTTAAGATGAACATGGACAAAACAAAAATCACGTTTACTGTTCATGTCACACCTATGCCGGTAGTTGTTAGGAGCACTAAGCTCGAAGTTGTTGACAAATAGTCCGACTACGTAAGTCCAACTTCGACCGAGAGATCAATCGACGGACTCAACTCGGCTGGGCAGCGTTCGGGAAACTACGACACATCTTCTCGTTAGACATACCTCAAAATCTGAAAACGAAATAGTACAACCAGTGCGTGTTGCCAGTGAAGACTTACGAATCTGAGACGTGGTCCTTCACTGCTGGCCGTATGAGGAAGCTCAAGGACGCTCAGCGAGCTATGGAGAGGGCTATGCTCGGGGTTTCTCTGCGTGATTAACTTGGAAATGAGTATATCCGCATTAGAACCAGAGTAACCGACATAGCCCAACGGATTAGTAAGCTGAAGTAGCAGTGGGCCGGCCATATAGCTCGAAGAACCGACAACCGATGGGGAAGAAAGGTTCTCGAGTAGCAGCCTCGTACCGGTAGGTGAAGTGTAGGGCGACCCCCCACTAGATGGAGTGACGACCTGGTGAGACATGCAGGAAGTCGATGCATGCAGGTGGCTCAGGACCGTGCTTTGTGGCATTCCTTGGAGGAGGCTTATGTTAAGCAGTGGACCTGTGAAGGGCTGTAATGATGATGATGATGATTGATGAAAACCGCATTAAAATCCGTTGCGTAGTTTTTTTTTTTTACTTATTATAAGCCAGTGCTTGACCACAATCCCACCTGGTGGTAAGTGGCGATGCAGCCCTAGATGGTAAATCGCACTGTCTTATCGTAACAAAAGCCTATTCACTCTTGCCTTGAAGACGCCTAGATTGTATTCGGACGGAAAGATAGACGCCGGCAAATTATTCCACTCCTTTGCTGTACGCATTACAAAAGACGAAGCAAACCGTTTGGTTCTAATGCGTGGAATATCGACAACAAAGGGATGAAGACCCGCCGACTCCTTTTAGCGGTAAAAAGACACGCTTGTGTTTTGGAGGCGTTAAATCTCATGAGATTGGCATCGCCCCATTCGGAGACTGCCTGTAGTGTGAGACTCACACGCTCAACCATAGCCTCTCTTTCTGACTGGATTTGATCCCGGCTGGCCCGGGCGTTTGGTTGGTATCTCTCCACAACTGTGCTGTCGTCTGCATACCCATAGACACCGGGAATGAGCAGATCATTTATATGCAGCAGGAAGAGAGTTGCGGAGAGAACGGACCCCTGAGGAACACCGGCGTTAGTCGCCACAGTATTGGATGAGCAGCCATCAACGACGACCCGGAGAGACCGTTCACTCAGAAAGTCCTTCACCCAGACAATTAGGCCAGAGGATAAGCCGTATGCTGAAAGCTTGCCCAATAGACTAGCGTGCCAAACCCTGTCAAAAGCCTTCGAGAAATCGAGGGAAACAGCAAGTGCTTCACCACTGTTCTCGAGGGCTTCGCCCCATATGTGAGTGGCATACGCTAGAAGGTCCCCAGTTGATCGATTTCGGCGAAACCCGTACTGGCGATCACTGAGGAGATCATTTTGCTCTAGGTATGCCATAAGGTGGGCGTTCAGTATACGCTCCATAATCTTGCAGAGTATGGAGGTGATTGAAATTGGCCGATAGTTGGCAGGGTCGGTACGGCTACCTTTTTTAGGCACAGGCTGCACATTGGCGAGCTTCCAAGATTTAGGCACTATTCCAGTCCTGAATGAGAGGCGGAACAAGCGTGTCAACACAGGAGACAACTCAGGTGCACAGACCTTTAGAACTATAGCTGGTATACCATCAGGTCCACTAGCTTTATTCACGTCTAGACTTCGCAAGGTTTTAAGAACCTCCTTGTTAGTGATACGGACCTCAGTCACAGAGGTACCGCAGTGAGGTAAATGTGATGGTACGCTGTTGCTACTGTCCAGACGCGAATTGCAAGCAAAAAGAGAAGCAAATAAGTCTCCTTAGGCGCATGCGCCAGTGAGCCATCTGGTTTTACCAGCGGAGGCAGTGTAGACCGACAGAAGTTTGTCTCGACCGCTTTGGCGAGAGACAAAAGCTCTACTGCCAGATGGTTTGACAGAGAGCTTTGTGCCGATGCGTTTAATGCGGTCGAAACTGGCTTGGCGTAATGCCTTTTTGCACGACTTGGCGGCTTGGTTAAAGGCTCTCTTCTTAAGGCTAACATCCGGAGCTTTACGGTCTCGAGCATCGACCCAGGATAAGTACGCCATATGCTTGTGCTTTTCAGCACGAGCGCACTCGGCGTTAAACCAAGGGCGAGCTTTACCACCAATGGGCACGTCAGCAAAGGGGATGAAATACTCCATCGCTTGACGTATCACATTGGTTATGGCATCCGCGCAGCTCGATGGGTCTCTAGAGGAGAAGCAGACCTGCCGCCAAGGATAAGATGCAAAGAAATGCCGCATCTCATCCCAATCTGCTGACTGGTATCGCCACATTCGTCGCACTCCGTGGAAATCGTAGTTAGGTGGGGAATATAACGACACAGATTTCACCAGACAGTGGTCAGAAGTTTCCAAGGGTGAGGTAACCTGAACATCGTACCTGTCTGGATCGGTAGTCAGCAGAAGGTCGAGGCAGTTGGCTGTGTGCCCATCCACATCAGGTACCCTAGTCGCTTGTTGCACCAGCTGCGAGAGCCCCAGCGACAAGGCAAAATTCCACGCCTCTCTCCCAGCGTGGTCGGTCTTCTGGTATGGGAACAGCCAGTCCTGATGACAGGCATTAAAGTCCCCCAGAAAAACCAACTGTGCATTAGGGTACCGATTTAGAGCCACATCAGAGGCTTCACTGAGGTGTTCAAACAGCCTAGTTGTCTCCTGGTCGCCGCTGTGCGAACGGTAGACACAAGAATAAATAATTTTATCCATTCCAGTGTCTATCAATACCCAGATCGTAGAGAAAGTGGGGTCTTCAAGGTGACGGAGACGCTTACAGCAGATGTCTTTGCGGACGTAAACACAGACTCCGGCGCGCTGATGGAAATTATGCTCCAATGTGTACCCAGGGTAGCCAAGGTATGCCGCATCTAGAGGACATCTGATCTGCGTCTCAGTCAAGAAGAGTAAGTGCGGCTTGTCAGTCTCAAGGTGGTAATGGACTGCATTGAGATTACAGTGCAGACCTCGGATGTTTGTGAGGTGCACTTTAATGGAGAGGGAGTGCAACCGCTGTACAAACTTACTCTTCTTTTTTCTTTTTTTCATCAATGGTGGGAGTGAATAGGTTGAGAGAATGGCAGTTGGACGAGGCGTCACACATATAACCTAGGGACGCAAACAGAGTCATAGCATCGATGGTACCTAGCATGGAGATCGCGGGGACGCCCGAACCCCCCTGGAAATCGCCACCAGGCCCTCTCCTCCGGTCGCCAACCGGCATGGTGGAGCCATCCCAGGATTTTTCGTAAGATGGCGGGGCAGCCTTTCATAAGTGGCTGGCTCATTAATTGGGCCCCCAACTATCTACGGTCGGCCAGCGGTGCAACCGTGCTTCCGATCCCGCTAACCTCCATAACCAGGCACCTGACACTAAGAAACGGCCGCGTCGCAACCGGTCCGTATGCGTAACGCAACTGTCCAGACCCATTCTCCCTAAGAAATGGGTTTCACCTAACATCATACCGGAACACGATTTGCATCATTTGGCGGTATGTCTTTGCCAGGTGGGTGGTAACTAACCCTCGGCCGGGCCTCTCACTAGTAGAGGACCAACCTACCACCAGTATGTATTACTGCTCGTTTGGCACTACCCAGGGGATACGTGTAGGGAATCAGGATTCAAGTAATTCCTACGGACGCGAGCAGCTTCATCCCCCAGTTTAAAATATCTAAGCGTACAGACGGCGGGAAGCGACTTTGTTTTATACTATGTAGAGAAGAAATGCAAGATGCGTTATCACCCGTGAGGACTAAGATGGAATGTCTCTTTTCCAGTAAAAATGGTCTCCGGTTCTCTCTACTCACCGTACGAAACACAGCAGTATTAAGCTGCTATTTTACGCTGGTATTTTGTGAGAGCGTGGTCCTTTCCCGGTCGAGCCGACTCATTCGTGTTACAACTATACTACTAATATAGCTGCAGCATGGCTCTACCACGGTGACAAAACTTACATTTATTGGAAATTAAGTTCATTTGTCACGTTGTGAAGCATTTCATCTAATCAGGGTCGACACCGCATCTGTTTTTTATCTCTTTGTAAGTACTGGCGGCATTTGATACAATCCAGAAGCCACTTACCATCAGATGGACCACTAGCTTTTTGTCGACCTCATACGACACCCTCCTCTTTTTTAGTGTGGCAAAAGTACATCCGTACAAGCCTAATGCCTAAGAAAAAAAATTGCAATAAAATACGGAGCTGACTAGACATTTTTATTCCGACCCTTTAGAACCGTAGTAGGCGCACGCAAAGTGAAGCCATTTCAAGTTAGCCTTTAAAGGCTAAGTACGACTTTTGGCGCGTTAGTACTCGAGAACACGTAGTCGTGTAAACAGCTCGCACAATTTTTCAAAAAAATGACGTACTGTACTGTGAAAGGCTGTCACAACTCATCACATAATCACTAAAAAAAATTAAAAATCCCATTTCACGGCAAATTACTGCTTAGCATATTATATTTTTGTAAAAAACATTCATCACAACAAAATAATAAATAATAAATTTGACAGACGCCAATATAATGAAAATGTTGCTAGGCATAGTAAAATATGTTACCCCATTTTTTCTTATTATTATAATTAAAAAAAATGCATATTGAAAAAAATACAGACATACTGCCAATAGTCTCATTCACATATAAATATGTATTTTTATTTGCCAAATATTATTAGGGTTCCCATTTGCCACAAAAAAAATATGGTCATTTTATTTTGTTTTGATAATGTGCAGTTGTTTTACCTTTTTATGGTATGTAGTTTAGGATAAATAACATAGCCTATGATTGCTTTTTTTTATTCTAATTTTCTTATATTTAATATTTTTGGTTCGATTCTTTTATGAATCTAAAAAAGATAACATTTCGAGGATAGCGTCATCAAAGCGGCATTTGTTTAGAAAACAGTTGCAGTTACAGGGTCATTAAGAGATATTGTTTTTAAGTACTAGAGTATATTTTATTTTATATTATTTAATAAACATTTTTAGTTTCATGTTTTGTTTGAATAGTTTATCTCCTTCCGAATCTTATTTTGTTTTAATGCAAAACATAATATCCAATAAAGTAATAACAATAATGACTTGAAGCTGACCACACTCTTAAGTCTCGTGATTCCTTCTAATATTATATCCATTCTGTGAAAGTTGTATGTTGTAAACTTTACGTTGAGACCGATTTAAATTAAATATATCACGTAGATTCTTAGAATGGCAAGAATCGAGATCAGTATATGCTTTAATATGCGGGTGAAGGTGCGGGCCACAGCCAGAGCTAGTAATGAATAACTAATGAATAAATATCTGACAGCTAAAATGATTATCTGACAACTATTAACAGTGGTAGAGCCACGCGGCAGCTTTTGCTGTCGCACGGATGGCCCGGCTCGAGCCGGGTGGTACCACGACCTCACAGAAAACCAGCGTGAAGTAGAGGTTCACCTATGCGTTTCGCTTGGTGAGTGCAGGTGGCCGGAGGCCCTTTTTACTGGAAATGAGGCATTCCATCTTAGTCCTCACGGGTGACAACGCATCTACATTTTGATTTGTAATAGAGGATAGATGTAGATGTCTATGGGCCGCAGCAACCACTTACCATCAGGTGGACTGTGTGCTCGTTTGTCACCCTTATCCTATAAAAAAAACTATTCACTTGTTATGTATAAGTGGGGCGGGATTGGAAAAACTGGAAGAAATGGACGTAGGCATTTGCCTCCTTCATTTCTTTCACTTCTCTATATATCATAGAATAAGGCTACTGAGTATTATATAAAAATTAATATTTACAAATAATACTTATAAGATTTTATGGGAGATCAATTACAGATATGTATATAAATATACCACTTCTAACAGAATAATATAATTAGATTTGTGAATATAACTCAAGATATTACGTATATTAATAATTTAAATATTACATAAGTTAAAAAATATAAATAATGTTACATTTTTCTCTTTGCAAATAGTTAATAAATAATTATAAACGCAACCTAAATATTAATTCTATGACTATGTCTACTATTACATTTTCCCCACATTTTGGGGAAAATGACATTAACTTGCATACATTACTCATTTGCTTGTTTGCGTGTGGACAAACGTAATTACAGGCTGCTTATGCACACATTCATTGTGTTGTTGCTTCAACTTTGAACGGAATTTTGAATGACACTATCACTCTATGTGTAATTACTCTAAGCCTAATACTTCTATGTTCCGACCATGTTATTTTCACATCATTTATTTCAAAGAGAAAGCAATCAACAAAATAAAGTTTTTTTTCTCACCCTTATTTCATGAAGTATTGTGTTATTAAGTTGTAAAGATGTAAAGTGTCACTGCTGCTAGACTTCGCTTGCGAGTTAAATGCTCAGAATTGCACAAAAGGCAATTAAATTACAGTTGGAAAGTTTGTTAGTTTGTGAAATTCTCTTAACGAATTGAATAAAAGAAAACAAAAGTTTTCACTTGAAAAAAAGACCGCTTCTAATCTATTGTAATGGATTACGAACTCTTTTTTCAATGTTTCGGCGTATATAATTATTTCGTCGTTTGTTGATGCAATGCAACATGAGTCTTTTCTTTATTGAAGGCAGCCCGTACAGGGTTCAATATTATGGATAATTTTGCTTTCAGAGACTGTGATGATTTTTACCCACATGACTCGTACTCACAATGTATTATTTTTTTAAAATTGACTTTTCTTCTTAAACCCCAGAAACTACATTAAAAAAATTAATACTGTGTAGTGGCCGTGTAAGGATATCCACCACACCATATCGTAAGAAGTGGAAAATCACAAACCACCAAAATCAACAAAAAATATAATAACCTCGACAAAAAACGAATACATAATATTTTTTATCTTCTCAAAACAAGACTGTTTATAAATTTTACCACACTGAATTTATACTTAACTTAATACTAATTAGCATCACCTATTGTTATGTAAGTGCAATTCTAATTTAATTTAATTGTGCATTAAAAAGATATTGAATTTAGTATAAAGTGTATTACAATTTTAGTTTATTATTTTGTACGTAAAATAATTTTTATTCAAATTTGAATACAAAAATAATTATTAGGTATATTATAGCTATGGCCTGGCAATCTAGCAATAAATCATTTTAGAATAAATTATTTAATTTATAATAATTTGTGGGTTGTTTATTGGATTCTATTGTCTTATATTTTGATGCAGTGTCCGTTACATTACTATCCTGTTTCTTTTAATTTTAACATACCTAAACAGTTCAAGTTAAACTCACACAATATACACTTTTATTCCGTTACCATGTGTCCAATTGACTGTACCATGTTGATTGTGCAAAATTTAGGCTTTAATTGATCTAAGACTGACTTAATTTTCTACCACACGTGCATAAATCATAAAACAAATTAGTATAACAAATTACATGATATACAGTAACCGGGATATTCCATTCATTTATATCCAATCAAAAGTCCACTGCGGAACATAGGCTTCCCCCATATATTGCCTAATATAGGGGATGGAATAATAGGGGGGATATTTGCCATAGTTACCAAACTTGGCAGGCGAGTTGGCAACTGTAGTTTTATTTTTATTTTTAGTTATTATTATGAAGACGCTGCTGCCCTTCTCCTTTGTTGCTTCTGTTTTGTTTCCCCCTGTCGCCTCTTACGAACAAGCCCTTATAAAAATCAATTGAACGAGTCATAACTTATGAAATAGAAAAACAATACTTACACGAATTATACAGACTTGAATAAATGAATAGGCGTTCAAATGGCGTAAAATTTCCGTTAACACTACTAAGAAAATCATTCCGACCTATATAGTCTTATTAGAAATTCCTTTGGAGTTATTCCAGGGCCTTGTTGCAAAAACTCACCGCGCCGTCCCGATTGCTCGGCCTAATTCCTTCTTTATTGTAGATTAGAATTGTCACTGGTAAAAACAGGATAAATGGCCCTGAATAGCAAGTTTAGTGGTGAAAGAATAAATGTTGGGGAAACGATAAAAGTAAATTGTGATTAGGAAAAATATTTGCTGGTGTCTTTGAGTAACAGGTTCACATTCTATGTCATTGAGAGTTCTGTGTTAGCAATACCGGTCTTAATTTACAATCCTAAACTGGAGTTGTTATTTTTCCTGCTTCCGCGTCTTTATAAATATTATTTATTATTTTTCTCTTAACCAACTTTATTTTTATTTTTAATACTGGGCAAAGTGAATATAAAGGTCACATTTACTACGTTGCATAGGGCGACATTATCTGCCAGTTAATCCTTGGGTTTGCACTTACTAGCAGATAACGTGAAGAGATGATAGTGTCATCATAGTATATATTACTTCAATTTATATTGAAGTGGCGGTGTAAGAATAGGTCCCGAGAGTGTTGTAAGATGCGACATGGACAAACAAACTAGGAGATCAGCAGCGGCGTCTTCCTAAGAACAACTATAAAATAACATACCCAGAACCAACTTTGCAACTATTACAAAAATCACCATTATGAGGCAATCTATGGAGAAGGCCTATCCATGTTCAGCAGTGGACTTTCGATAGGCGGTAATGAATGAAATAGCGGATACTACCGGGGAGGGAACACTACAAAAATCCCGACTAGAGTGCTATAAAAATGGAAAACCTGGAATATGAAATAGAATAATAGGAATACATCATAATTTTACATTTAAAAAATTACTCCGCCCATATTCAGAATCTGCAGGAGAAAATTCTGATTATATATTGTAAAATTCGTTTACCACTTTTTCAGTTAATTTATTCATAGTCATATTAAAAACCTCCTGCGCCGATTTTAATAAATACTTAATGAGATTTTAATTATATAATTGTGCAACGAATGAAACCAGTTCGATCATTATAATATGTTCTCGATATATGAGAGGCGAGAATGGATTCTTGCATGCTCAAACAGAGACATCCTCCTAAAAATTTACTCTTAAAGACCTTGAAACGTAGAGATATGTAAAAATTGGACATTGTGAAATGAAATCCACTAACATAACTTCATGATTTTTGGTTAAGATTTTTTCAATCTTTGCAAATATGCAACGTAATATCTCCGATTTTCAAATCACATTAATAGCTTTTTTAACTTCACCTGTACCAAAACCTTTCATCGCAACGTGTTATGTAGGTACTCGGATTGATGAACGTAAAGATGAAACCCACGCTCTGTGACTATGCCCTACCCAACAAACGTTACAATCGGACAAATTTTGTAAAACGTTACATAATTGTTCAATCGTTAAGTAAATACCGTTTTATAAAGCAACACTATTGTAAAATTAACACTGCTAAAGTAAATTGCAAAAACCGCCTATTCGTTAATAATTGTTTGTTAAAAATATGTCATGGTAAGTTTTTAACATTAATTAATAGTCGCCAACTGAAATGTTAGAATTGTATTACAATTTTAAAATAATGTAAACTTGCGAAAACAATTCTGCGTCTTATAAACCAGCTTTCTGACAACTAATAAATTATATTTTTAACAGTGGTAGAACCACGCGGCTTATGCTGTCGCACGGATGGGCCGGCTCGAACCGGGGTGATACCACGACCTCACAGAAAACCAGCGTGAAGTAGAGGTTTACCTCTGCGTTTCGCTTGGTGAGTGCAGGTGGCCGGAGGCCCTTTTTACTGGGAATGAGGCATTCCATCTTAGCCCTCACGGGTGACAACGCATCTACATTTTGATTTGTAATAGAGGATAGATGTAGATGTCTATGGGCCGCAGCAACCACTTACCATCAGGTGGACTGTGTGCTCGTTTGTCACCCTTATCCTATAAAAAAAAATTATTGCCTGTCAAGTTAAAACACAAATATGTAAAATTGTTACCACAATTTTGCACATTTTTCACTATGACAGTTTTATAATTTTTAATTTTTATTGAAACTGAATATGTAGAAATGTAAATTTTGTTTTTATAGGATACGGGTGACAAACGAGCACACAGTCCACCTGATGTTAAGTGGTTGCTGCGGCCCATAGACATCTACATCTATCCTCTATTACAAATCAAAATGTAAATGCGTTGTCACCCGTGAGGACTGAGATGGGATGCATAAAATGTAAATCGTGTAAAATGTAAATTGTTGATTGTAACTTTTATAAGATAGGGCCTGGTAATTGGCGATACCACTCGTCACAAATCTGTTTAATTTAGCTTAATGTTTCGGATCGATTTTTCATAATTAGTTGGTCGACTGAGTTGCACCACACTCTGATGAAGTTGAGACTCGCTATTATTGAATTAGTTTTTTTGTCCTTAAAAGTATTTACTCACTGTCACAGTGTTACCAATATAAATTTATTTAACAATTTATGTACACACAAACAATGGAAAGGACACATGATGAAAAGTTTGTACAAGGGCGCTACTTATCTCATAATGAAATTTCTTCCAGTAGGCCAGTTAAAAAGATATGCGATAAATAAAAGATAATAAGGTGTGCACTTTGTTATTATATACACATACATACATAGATACATATATACGTTTTTTGAACAATGTCACTGTTTTGATTTCTCGAATGGGAGGAGGAAGTGAATTCCAGTCTTACTGCATGTACGGGAATGAACGGGAATATGAATGAGCTTTAAAGGATGGGAATTTTAGGAGGGTTTTAAGGTGAGATCTACAAACTGCGTCTGGAGATTTAAAAAAAGGTAAATCGATTACGAAGCTATGAAGGGAAATTAAAATTTAATCTCATAAAATGATAATTTTAGCTGGTTATGTACTTTTCGTAGTATAGTTATTTATTAGTTATTTATTAAAATTTCTTAGGTTAGAACCACGGTTAAGTAATATAAATAAAGTATAGCTTCGCCCTCCTCCCATTATTTTCAGAGGCCAATCCACGAAGTATATTTGATTTCTCTGATATTAAAATTTTTCTTCACCGCTGATGTGGTAAATCGGCACTTAAAATTCTAACTTACGGTTTTGAAAATCGAACCTTTTATTACCTATTTTAAATGCATAATAATAAAAAAATCACGATATTACGTAAGTTATTGCTAAATTTAATAACGAATTGAATGCAATCAGTTTTGCAATAAGGTACATTGCTTTTCGTGTAAGAATGCAACGCCAACACCGACTGTTGCAACCTTGAATATGAAAGGGTCCGTAGAAGTACAATCACCTTTGGACACACTAAAAACAATGTATTTCTGGACAGTCCAGTATCATCAAGCAATATGTCTGGTGACTGACATGTTTGCTTCAACTTTCTGCGAGTTAGACCAGATAAAGCTTGAATTTTGAATTATGAAAATCGAATAGTTTAGAGCTTTTTTGACCAGAAATTTAATTTTAATTAATATGACCAATTAGTTCTCCGGAACTGCTCAATTTTAATAAATGGTTCTAATTAACGTTTTTATCTTTGCTAAGAACATCCACGATT
Organism: Parnassius glacialis; assembly: GCA_033319125.1. Lineage (NCBI taxonomy): Eukaryota > Metazoa > Arthropoda > Insecta > Lepidoptera > Papilionidae > Parnassius > Parnassius glacialis. The sequence continues at coordinate 39,355,440 of JAVANC010000021.1, read as the reverse complement.
ACATTAATGTATATTAAAGTTATAATATTTTTTCCTTTTCCTTATTCCTATTTTTAATTTCTTCTCTGTACATGATTAGCTTAGTCAGGAGTAATACGGGTAATATAAAATCTTCAGATATAATATTTTCCTCCGTGTGAATTCGTGCCATTTTTCTCTTACTTTAGTCATAAATGTTATTTGTAAAAGATTTGGCCGAATCTGTTTTTAATTTTATTCAGCATAAATTCTTGAAAGTCGTACGAGATGACAAAGGTAAACTAAAATAGGGTATAAGCAGCATCGCCTTTCTAATAACAACTTAAAATCATTAAAAAAAACTGCGGTTGCCATTCCGTCTACCAGACGTGACAATTATGGCAAAATACACCCTATGAGGTCATCTAATGGAAAGGTCTGTGTTCAGCCGTGGACTTATATAGACTGTAATGGATGGAATGAATGATAATGAAATTCTTAAATGCAATTTTCGACGGATGATCCAAATTGTAAAGGCGCGTCTCCATCAAAAATGTTGACAACATTTATGTTTCCGACTGTTGACAAATCAACAAAAGTTGACGACATTTGTTTCAAAATGTTGCAAGAAGCATCTCCACCGAGGGTACAAATGTCGGCAACAAGCGTATGCCTTTGATGTTGCCGCCGAAAATGGAAACACGATTCCCGGCATTGTTTCGTTTTGTTGCTAAAACTAGGTGATTACAGAAACATTTGTCGGCAACACGTGTTGACAAATGTTGAAAACTTTGGTGGAGACGCGCCATAACAATTCAAATTGCAACACATTGAACATTGAACGACGACTGCCTATATCTATACAAATAAATAAAATTGAAGTGTCTGTTTGTAATGTCAAAATAACAGCTTTTAACTAAATTGCATATGAAAGTATATACCGTATATACGGTACTTATAACAAAAACACAATTTTTAAAATTTTTGTCTGTCTGTCTGTCTCTTTGTTCCGGCTAATCTCTGAAACGTCTGGACCGATTTTGACGGGAGTTTCATTGGCATATAGCTAATGTTGTAAAGAGTAAATTAGGCTAATTTTATTTTAGAAAAGGAATAAGTGTTCCGCGCAAAAAAATTAAAATCCATAAAATCCAATCGTAATAATGTCCGAAAATTTCGCGAAATTGGCCAATGTAAGAGCCATAATAACAATCTTTGTTGAAGTTTGATTTGGTATTCTATAAACACTCTTTTATTTGGAAAAGTTCCAAAAATCGCGGGCCATAGCCGTCACGCCACTTAAACACTGTTTTGGTTATAAAGAAAAAAAAGGACGCGCATAAATACTTCCGTACACTTTGCTGCCACACGGTAAATAAGATATTGTTAAATTTTCGTGTTACGTGTTTGAACCGCATTGAACAATGATCAATATGGATCATTGAACGTTCAATATTGTTGATAGCGGCCGGTGATGTCGAAGCTTTCAGTCACTTTCATCACAACCGCTTTGAAGTGTATTTAATCGTAATAATTCCATTGAAGCCACCAATTTGAAATCAATATTGAACCGAAATTTAATATATCGTATTAACACTTTCACTGTCCGGTTTTCAGACACAATAGTAAGACAATAGCAATGGCCTATATGTAGTGCACGGGACAGCGAAAGGGTTAAGGTAAAAAAATATTTTTGTTGCATTTTTAATAACTATTTCTAATAACTAACACTGAAGCTGAAGTGACAAACGATGTTACAGTCCGCCTGATAGTAAGTGGTGATGTAGCAAAAGATGGCAAAGTGCACTGATTTAGCTTGAAAAAGCCTCTTGATTTTAAGACATCCACATCATAATCGGACGGAGAGGCATTTCTAGCAAATTGTTCGACTCCATTACTCATTACAAACGACGGAGCAAAGCGTCGAATGGAAATGCTTGGTATGTCGACAACAAAGCGATGGAAACTGGCTGCACGTAGGGTTCTTATGCGAAACTGGAACTACGAGTATAATGAGGGGCAAGAAATGAGAGTAGCAGTATGTTATTCCACATTTTGATAAAACTTGTGGACATCAGCAAGGTTACACGAATGAATAACTTGTTATTAAAAGTTTTTTACCTTTAGTATTTTTTTTCTGTCAATTATATATAATACTATTGCTTTGAAAAGGTTGTTATAATTCCTGTTTTATAAGTGTCATTTCACATATATTTTGACGACGGCGCCGTGACAAAATAGTATACCTTTAAATGCGCCGTGAACTAAAAAGTTTGGGAACCCCTGGGTTAGGTCGTAGGTTTTGTTAATATTAATTGAAAAAGATACATAATATGCCGTGTTATTACAAAAAGTAATTTATAGAGACTCAGAATATCAGGCTTAAAACCTTATAATCTGTTTCATGAAGAAGTTCCGCGGAAATATGCGAACTGAAATGTAAAGTATGGAATTAGGCAGAAAATGGCAAATTTCACACACTGTGGTCACGCAGCTAATGGGCTTGAGTACATTCGTCTTATTACAAAACGTGGTTTTCATTTAGAAAATAAGATTATTTCTATGAGTCGAACCGCTTTATTAAATTGACATAGACAAACTGACAGAAAATAACAAATTATTGTAATTAACGTTCGTTTAACTTCTTTGTGATGGAATTTCGCGATTGAATGATTAAATTGAAGGAGACGAGACGAAAGTTAGATTTAAACTGTAATTGGGTCACAACCTAATTAGGTTGTCTGACAACATTGACAAGCATCTTATAGTCGCCGTACAATTGATGGCACCATCGGGGATTTAGTTAACGACGTCGTCTGAGGGAGCGACGTCGGTGAAGTGATATCTTTTCCCGGGATTAATGACTATTTACAAATTATTGTCACTTCCGTTTGTAGTCATTGTTTTGGTGGTTCTTTGTTTGCTATGTTTAATTATTTACGTTTCTTGTTTTGTGATTTACATTGTTAGTTTTAGAATTGTTGATTGTGCGATCAGTGGTTCATGTCGGTATCGCCTTTCATTGTACGTAAATACAACGTTATGCGATCAGATGCAGTACATGATACTGTACTACATGTAATGTACAATGTATGTCTTAAAATATTTTTAAAGTTTCGTGCGTTTTGTTATTTACGTTGCATGTACATTTATGAGTATATTTACAAAAATTTGATAAATTATTATCGCGTTGCTCATCAGATATACTCGTACATGCAATTATTTTAGGACCTCCTAAGCATGTTTTAATCGGCTCAAATTCGTATCGCCATCGGTTAACTTTGTATGACAAAACATAGATTCCTTTACGTCCGTCAGGGGCGCTGTTTGTTTTTTCATACAATTTTAGTTCGTTACGATACGGAAACTTTAACTCACATTTATCTTTTTTTTTATATGATAAGGGTGACAAACGAGCACACAGTCCACCTGATGGTAAGTGGCCGCTGCGGCCCATAGACATCTACATCTATCCTCTATTACAAATCAAAATGTAGATGCGTTGTCACCCGTGCGGACTAAGATAGAATGCCTCATTTCCAGTAAAAAGGGCCTCCGGCCACCTGCACTCACCAAGCGAAACGCAGAGGTAAACCTCTACTTCACGCTGGTTTTCTGTGAGGTCGTGGTACCACCCCGGTTCGAGCCGGCCCATCCGTGCGACAGCAAAAGCTGCCGCGTGGCTCTACCACTGAATTGAATAATCATTTTTGTAAACGTGGGTTGGGTACACTTGGCAGACGTATAGCACGACGGGTTCAAAACAGCAATGCGTTTATTTCCGATGGAACTATCTGGTAAATGTAGTGCATCTATTGTTTGCGAAGACACGTTATGCTATAATGTAAGGGCTCATACGCACTGTGGGTGGGTTACCCGCAATGCAGTCAACCATACGGGTCACCGCATCCAAAAATATATACGTAACATCTATTTCTAGCAAACTGCTCCGGTCGCTTGGAGGGCTGCGGCCCGAATGATGGCCAGCCGGACGATTTCTATTCGCACTGTGCGGCTCAATGTGCGGCTGCCCGCCATTGAATGAAATTGTGGTACGTTTATAATGGATACCGAAAAATTTATCATCGAAAACCAGAGTCGGCCAGCAACACCAAATGTAGTAAATAGCTGCAACTTCTTCCACGTCCTTCTTTGAAATGAATCGTTATGAACGCAAATTGCAACGGTTCTTTAACCGCAGGGACTTTAATACATAGTGCTTATTATACATACGCACATAATATATGATAGAGAAGGAGATAGAGTCTATGTATATACTATATACTAGCAAAAAGCAGTGCTTTATAAGGGCTTGCGAATTTTTCTACCTAGTAATTTTGCAGAAGGTTTTTAACCTAGTAATTTTGAAGGCAATTTTTAAAAAAAAAACAGAAATAGAAATTTTTTATTCAATATAGATTATAAATAATACTTATTGAATGTCACTCTTTAAAAAATACCTCTGTCCTAGGAAGAACCAGCAAGAAACCGAGCGGGACTTTTTTTAAAATAACAGCTTACAATCATGTATGTTACACAATTAACCACACAAAATAAATTAGAAATAGCTTGGTAGCGATCACCTCATTCCCAGGGGTTATTATCATCCATAAATCCTTAATATTATTATAACCCTTTTTATACAAACTTTTTCAATAAAGTTTTTGAATTTTGAGGAGGTCAAATTTTGTATATTTTTTGGAATTTTGTTGTGAAAGCGTATACATCGCCCCAAGAATGAATTATTGACTCGGTGGAGTCGAGTAACTGGTACTACTAGCATGTGTCTGTTCTTAGTATTTACAGAATGAATATCAATTATTTTTGTACAACTACCTTTATTTTTGTGTACGTACATTACATTTTCATAAATGTATTGAGAGGCCAAAGTTAATTTATTCTATTCCTTAAATTTTTGTCGGAGCGACTCTTTAGGTTTTAAATCATAGATTGCTCACCTCTGCCGTAAAACAAATATAATTTCAGTGTCAGCTGTGTGTCCCCATAGCAAAATACCATACGACATTATGCTATGGAAATAGCTAGAATAAAGAAATAAAGAGAATTAACTTTTAATGTAGGGGTTATTAACATGGGCTTCTGTAAATAATTCATACGAATCAAATCATGGATGTGTGTCATTCCTTTTCAAACTTAAAGGATTTGGGTACCACGTCAATATGAATAGATCGAAATAATTTATGATTGCTTAATATCTTGAAATATCATCTGGATTGAGATTCTTAAGATCCGGAGCACAGGAGGTATTTTCTGGTTTGAAAACCCAGAAAATACCATGCATATGAGGACTACCTTGGTGCTGAAATTCAATACGGAACCAAAAATCCTTGACTTTAAAGATTTTTTTACCAATATGCTACATAAAAAATCTAATCTCTTTTGAAAAAAGTAAGAAATTATCATAGGATTTGAATTTAATAATTTATATTTACGAATAAATTCACTGTTTTGATTAAAATTAGCATAATTATAATCAGGATCCAAATATACGATACAGCTCTGGCCAATATAAGTCAGCTGCACTTAATGTCATATAATATACTGTTGGACCTAATTCTTTAATCATATTCAGTAACTCGCTAGATCTTGCATACTAATATAAGCTCTATGACCTCAATTTAGAATTGTATGATAAAATAGCTTTATACAATAACTAGAGCCCAATGACTTCGTCAATCTTACTTAGCGGTACCATGTAGCGACATCTATGGAAATGTATTAAATAAAGAACGATGTATTTAGCGCGTCAAATTTTCATATCGATATACATCGCAACCGCTTCCGTAGATAGATAATAGATGGCGCTAGAGTAGTCAAGTGAGCTCGGCCACGGTCCTTATTGCTTTGTAAGAGAGATGGATTTTGCTTCAACAATTCTCGAAGCTGTATAATTCAAGAAATTATTTAAATTAACTAAAAAAATATGTTTTAACATCATGTAAAATTGAATTTCTTTGACACAAATATTTCAATTTTTGTAAAGCTGTCTAACGCATCCTACTATTAAATGCAAAAAAAATCGAAATCTCTTTGCAAACCTGCCGTTTAATACATCATGATGAATTTAAAATATTCTGTATTAGAAACTTTACAAACTCGTGTATCTCTAAAGTCACTTTTACCAGTAGGAAATAAAGTTAGAAATGCTCTACAAATATATCCATCACGTGTAAATTCATTAATTGACTGAGAATGCAATCTTGTCCAAGGTAAACCGCAAGATCCATCATTTGCTTATTTAATGGTCAGTACACTATTGCTGATTTACGATTACATTGAAAACTCACCGTTGGGGCTCCAGATTCTAAAACATTATCATGTAATGTATTTTTATTGTGAATGCAACGATACGCATTTCTGCCGATACGTTACCGATACCGTTGCTCTTATAAAAATATCGGCGATACCGATACGGATACGCTTATTGAATTCAAAAATGAAGGTAAAATAAATAAAACAAGTCAGGTTATTTTTTTTAATTAATATAAAAGAGCAAATAACAGAACAAACTAAATAAAACCGTTTAAAACTATAGACAGGTTGAGATTAGTTCATAGTTTTAGTAATTAAAATTAACATTGATGAGATTTTTGTTTAAAAAATGAAGTATTCTTAAGTTTTGCGGAGAAAGGCGAATAAGACCTGCGGTGGAAAATAGTCTCTCAGATGCGACAGAACTCATTTGAAAACTAAAAGTACGTTTGCGTTTATAGTTTATAGAAGATCACTGAAGTAGGGTTACTTGTTTACATTAACAACTAGCTATTCCCTGCGATTACAACTGCGTAGATTGTTTTTTTTTGCGTGAAACCCTGAAATAAAAGTAACCTTAGTCATTATAACATCAGCTATCTGCCTGTGAAAGTCCCATCCAAATCGGTTCACTTGCTTTTGCGTGATGCGTGTTCAGACAGTGTTAGAGTTTTATTATAGTAAATAGATAACTTAGTTTAAATGAAATTTATAAAACGAAGTGACTTCTCACGACCATGAGTGCCGCAACACACTCGAAATGTAGAAGGAAAATTAAAATTAATTAACACTAAACGTATCCAATCTGTAGTATGAGTATAAATATAAGAAATCAATAATTTACTTGTTTCCTTCCAATCAATATTTTGGTGTGGAATTGTAGGGGGAACTAGATAACGCTTGGTTACCTAAGTTATCGGATGACATTTATCGGCCCTCACCTGCGTTTGGCATTATTATCAATACGATTATTCACGTAATATAACACATCACCGCATTTCCTGTAATTTTGCGAAAACCAAAATTAAGCCATGGCAATAGCGAATTGTTTATCCCATACACATACACACATACACCAATCGTTGTTACGTGGTAGAATCACGCTGCAGCTATATTATGGTTGTAACACGAATGGCTCGGCTCGACCGGGGGAAGGACCACGCTATCACAGAATACCAATGTAAAATAGCAGCTTAATGCGGCCGCGTTTCGTACGGTGAATGTAAAGAACCGGAGACCCTTTTTATTGGAAACTAGGCATTCTATCTTGGTCCTCAGGGTTGAGAACGCTTATTAAGTGGCGAAGCTTGCGAAGTCACTTATTAAGTGGCGAAGCTTGCGAAGTCACTTATTGATTTCACGATGTCTGTCCGTCTGTCCGTCCGTCTGTCCGTCTGTCCCACGATTATCTCGAGAACGGTTTCGAATTTTCAAATTCTGTATTCAGCGATCGATTACTGATCACCCAGGCATCTGAACCTCCTATTTTGAAACTGATTGCTCAACGGCAACCGTTAGAAACCGCTACAAAGCTGATTGCTTCGCCACTTTGCTATGCTGTTAGCTTGCTAGGTTTATTGATTTCACGATGTCTGTCCGTCTGTCCGTCTGTCCCACGATTATCTCGAGAACGGTTTCGAATTTTCAAATTCTGTTTTCAGCAATCGATTACTGATCACCCAGGCATCTGTACCTCCTATTTTGAATTTTTTTTCCGTTAGAAACCGCTACAAAGGTGATTGCTTCGCCACTTTGCTATGCTGTTAGCTTGCTAGGTTTATTTATTTTTAATCGAGGATAGATGTAGATGTCTCTAGGCCACAGCATCTACTTAACATTAGATGAGCTGTGTGCTCGTTTGTTACCCTTATTCTTTAAAAAAAAATACAACACACGGTGCAACAATGATAGAATCGCTATTATACGGTAGGTAAAAGTCAGTGAATGAATACCCTTTCGGTCTTATACCAAAACGTAAAGTCTCGTGTTTAAACCCGGCTTTAAAGCAGTCATTGTCACTAAAGAAGTCCCTAACCCCGGCGCCAGACACGTGAGCAGTGTTTACACACATATGTATGTACTTTCAAAACATTTGAATAAATTGTGTGTACGCAAATGGGAACGCAAATTGCACCTGCCAGACATGTTGACAAATATTTGCACTTACATTCATCCCTAAGATATCTCAATGGACGACTATTTTATTATACTTAACTTTACCGGCCCAACACATTCTTTCACCGGAGTTAGCTGCGACTACTGGAAGTCGGAATTTCATAAGACATTCACCAGTTAATTAAGTCAAAAGTACTAAAATAGTTCACATGAGACGAAATTCTAATTTTTTATAAAGCTCAAATTCGGTTGATTAGCCGATATTCGATCGCCACCTGCACCAATGAAATTGTCAATTGCAATTTTAAGTGCTGATTTACCACGTGATCGGCGGTGAAAGAAAACTTTCTTGCTGATTCTTTCCAGGGCAGAGGGTTTTTTTGAACCATTGGTAAAGTAAAAAATTACTTTCAATAAGAATTATACATGTAATGTATATTGAATAAAAAATTATTCTATTCTATTCATCGTGAGGAAAGTTTTATGTTTCAGGGATAAAAATATTTAGAAGACATGTGAAGTTAGCTTCATACTTTTTCTTCATATATAGTCTTTGTTTTAAGATTGCTAGAGAGAGAACTACCATTAGGCGGACTGCATGTTAGTTTGTCACTTGTTTTATAAAAAAACACATCTTTTTGAACTATTTTACAACACTAAAATGTAATTCAAATAGGAATAAACTGCTTAATACTCATCTATTAACTAAAACCTAGTATAAAGTTAAGACCGTACTTCCGCAGTGTATTACGTAAAATGTCTCATATAGTAATAGTTGCTCCCTAGCTGTATCTAGTGAAGAAAGGCGCAGGCTTGTAACAAATGTTGAATGGGCCCTACCAAGAGGGCAAATTAGGTAGTTTATGAGTAATATGAGACTTGGCTCGACCGTGTCGTTAAAGTAACATACAATGATAATTACGTGATAATGGTCTAACTTCACGTATGCGCATTTCGCTAATGGGCGTTGATAATCTCCAAATAGGCTGGAAGTTAGTCCTTTGTAATCATTTACAGTAATTTGAGAAGGGGTCACTATTGTAGATGACTCTCATAATATGAAAATGTCTTTACAGAGTAGAAGATTTATGTTTTTAAGTCTGTCGTAAATCAAAGACCGGCAATTTGTATCCTTAATTTATTTTCTAAGGTCATTTAAAACTTAAAATCTTTCCTATACTATTTCTCGTGAATCTAGCTACCATATACAAAAATAATTTATTTTATTTATTTATTTATTTAAGCTTTATTTGCACACATAAAAAAATGTACAAAACGGCGGACTTAATGCCTAAAGGCATTCTCTACCAGTCTACCTTTGGTTTGTGCAGAGAATCTAGAAACTCATAATTAAAAAAAATTAAAGGTTTAAGGAAAAAATACAAAATTATAATATAATGATAATAAATACAATACACATACATAATATACATTTAGATTACTACTTACATGCATACAATAGTATTTTATACATATACACAAATACCCACAATAAATACATACACAATAAATAAATATGATATTTTTATATTATACATACTTGAGAATATAACAGTTTCCGAAGTTTTTAAATTTTTTATTATTATCCGAAACTACTACTGCTTCGTTAAGTAATATTCCCAGAGTAAACGTTTAAAGATAGGTTTAGTTTTTGCTTCTTTAAATAATAAAATAATTTATGAAATCAGACTTATAATTGTAGAGATTAGCGTGTTTAAAGAAACAAAAAAACTCTTTCGCGTTATTCATATTATAGTCAGGGCGAGCGAAGCGAGGACTACACTATCCCACAATGTATGCATTTTTGTGGTACACTTTACTGAGAAACTATCACACTTTCAGGTTTGGTCTTTGACATAGTATTTTCGTTTCATGATTAGATGTGTTATCTAAACATAATTGACAAGTGAAGCTGGCTGCCTGGATCGCTCGCTAAGACGAGACTAGGCCGAAACGCATATAATATCTTATTTACTTTTAGTATTTGTACTGATTTTAAAGATAACATGTGTGGAGTGGACTAAGCCCACGCTGGCCTTTTTATACTTGTAAATAATAAAAATATTATTTTATTCACATCTAAACCGTTCTCTGACGAATGAAGACAACGTCAGAACAGAGCTCGAGACGCAAAATTAAATTTTTATCGTGAAACTGATCAAAAAAATTTGGAACTGAAACAATGCACTTTATGTCATCGTCGTGGGTTTCATTTACATATCGAAAAAGATGAACTTTGTGCTTTTTGTCACAAATTTGAAAAAAAAATGAGTTAAATATATTTTCTATACAATAATATGTATCTTGGACCACAACCTGATGTTTAAAAAAAACATTTCTTGAGGAACAATTAATCGCTCAAGTTCACCCGGTTATTATAGTATAGGTATACTTAAAGGTGGTCGATTTGGATACAGTAGCCAAGTTTTCAATTTTCATGAAGATATTACAGATTTTACTACATCCTTACCTCATTATATATATATATATATATATATATATATATAAAAAATTGTATATGTATATTTAAAATGTTCTGATATTTGTTCTTTTATATTAATTAAAAAAAATAACCTGACTTGTTTTATTTATTTTAGCTTCTTTTGTGAATTCAATAAGCGTATCCGTATCGGTATCGCCGATATTTTTATAAGAGCAGCGGTATCGGTAACGTATCGGGTAGGCAATAAAAAACTGTAGAATAAACCAAAATTATTAAAATCGAATAATCCAAAAAGGTATAATCTAAATATTGTATGTCAAGGCACGGGTCGAGAGCTGAGGCATCGTAAACTAATTGCAAAAGACTAGCTTCCACTTCTCCATTTTTTTCTTTTGTTTTCACTTTTTAATTAATCCTTACTAAAAATAGTCCAATGTTAAATATGAGCACCCCAAATAAAGACGGATTTAGCTTAATAATTAGGCAAGCGTCTTGATGATTATAATTTAAAATTCAAAAATTTGTACAACCGACTTCAATATAAATTGTTAAGAATATCTCAAAAAATATTGGTCAAACCTTGATCACATTCATATGGGATCACATGTGAAGCACCAGCTTTCAAATAAAAAAGAATCCTCGAAATCGGTTTACCCAGAAAAAAGTTATGATCTTACACACATAAAAAAGAACATACAGTCGAATTGAGTACCTTTCTTATGTTCCTTTTTGAAGTCGATGGAAAATAAAACCATCAGAATGAAACACTTAAATAAAGGACCATGCCCATATTAGTATGGAGCTAAAAGTCAGCAATGCCATGCAATGCCCAAATTGCAGCTCTATCTCATATGATAACTTTTTAACAGTATTTATATGATATCTAGATTTAATGTCATATAAAGCACCGGTTCAAAAGATATTGGACATTAAACATGATAACTTCCTACTGGTTTTTTATACAGTGAAAGAATGAATGACAGTCATTTTAGTTTTTTGGAATGTTTTTGACTTGGAGTTAAGCCTTTTGAGCCATTATTTCATTAGGTTTTTGCTTTAATTATATTTGTTTATTTGAAGCCTAGATATACTTATACACTACCACAAAGTACTTTTTTGTACTTTTGAGTGTCTAGAGACATCATTTAGATCTTTATTCAACTCGTTGATGATTCAAATGTAAAATAATAATCGATATTGGAATCGATTATTTAGATCAATTGATCAACAAAAAACGATTCCTTTTTGGAAGATTTTATTTATCATGCCCATTATTTAGCCCCTAACTAAACAAAGCCTAAGATTTTATAATTTAAGAGACTGTCAATGAGAGATAGGTGAACAAACAAATAGTCCCATAAATGGCGTTGGTAGAAAACCTAGTCTGTCCTGGGTTTTGATAACAAAAATGAATGCTTAACTGGGCCATGCTTTTTTCATCTGATGACGTTTATTATAAAATCATATTTTTATTTTCTTTTGTTGTAAAGCAGTATATTATTATTCGATTATGTTGAGTTTTACATGGGCCAAAGGATGTGATTCCAGAGCGTAATAAATAAAGCATGAATTAATGATTGAAACGATGATACGTACTGCAATGTCAACAAACCGTCTTTTTTTTTTAAATTTTTTATCCAGTGCTTTATATGATTTAAAATTAACAACATAATTCTAGTTTTTATTTTTTAGAGCAATCTTGTAATATACTTTATCTGGGCATTTCTGGGGCACAGATGGGCATTGTCTTTTCAGCTCTATGTCATATGATAACTTGTTAACAGTATTTATATGATATCTAGATTTAATGTCATATAAAGCACCCGTTCAAAAGATATTGGACATTAACCATGGTAACTGCCTACTGGCTTTTTTATACATTTTATCGTTTAGACAACATTGCTATTAGTTTTTCACTAGGAACTTCATGATCATGATCTTCATATAAGCTAAGCCAGATCAGTATTCTTTTATATACTCATCTGTATGTTATCAGATATACATGTCAGTTATTTGGAATTATCTAGTCTGTCTCTATTGTATAGTGTTAATACGTATGTGAAAACAATTTGGTTAGATACAAAGCTTTAAGTACTCGAGTAAATAATACTCGTAATATGGAAAGAGACCAAATACTACTCATGACAAACCGGTGTTTCTGATGAGATTATAAATGCAATGACGGCTCCATGGCGCAGTAGCTTAGCATTCAGTTGTTGCGCTGGGGGCCGCGGTTTCGAATCCCACACGGACCCAAAGCGAAAAGAATTAAATCAGAGTAACTATATACGGGAAATATATTTAATTGAGGAAAGCTCCCATCGATGCGTCTAAACATGACTGATCGCCTATTTAAATTATAATTTCTTACAAATTCTGCCAAGTAATTCGGAGTATGTTGATACCTCATGGCCCTTTCTATTATAAAAGAAGCATCTGGCCGATCTTGAATTGTAGGATGAAATCTATTAATTAGTGCAGCTGCAATTTTAAAAACATTCATTAAATGTGCGTGAGCTCTATTAAAAAACTCCTGGCGAAATAATTTGAAATCTCTTTTAAAACGCCCGTTAACTACTTCGACAACCCATCGACATAAAGTTACTTATCGACTTTTATTCGCTTGAATAATTGTTAACTGGTGTTCTCCCTCATTTAATGACTAAGGCTTCTGCACATTATAATTGCAGGCCTCCAACAGTGGGATTGCATCTCTGAACCCTCGGTCGACTATAAATACATCTCCCTCTCTGTAAAACGTTCGCATGGGCCCATTTTCATCACTAAATAAATCTTTCATAATTTCGGCATCCGTCTGAGTGGCAGCATAATATGGACCTATCACATCAATAATATGCCCGTCTGTACACACAGAATACATGTACAGACGTCATCCCACATCCTAATTTTAGTTTTTTTGGAATGTTTTTGACTTGGAGCTAAGTCTTTTAAACCATTACGTCATTAGGTTTTTGCTTGAATTGTAATATTTGTTTATTTCAAACCTAAATATACGTTTATTATAAAATCATATTTTTATTTGGTTTTGTTGTAAAGCAGTATATTATTATTCGATTATTTAGTAATCACTTTTATGACTAATATCAATCATGTTGAGTTTTAGATGGGCCAAAGGACGCGATTCCAGACCGTAATAAATAAAGCATGAATTAATGACTGAAACGATGATACGTACTGCAATGTCAACAAAACATCTTATTTTTTAAAAAATTTTATCCAGTGCTTCATATGATTTAAAATTAACAACATAATTCTAGTTTTTATTTATTAGAGCAATCTTGTAATATACTTTATCTGGGCATTTCTGGGGCACAGATGGGCATTGTCTTTTATGTAAGTACATATGATGATATTCACTAACTAGAATACTTATATCTATCTGGTGCCAACCATACTTGACTATATGTCATTAAATAATTTTATAACACTAGTTTTGCTCTCTCTTTTGTCGGACACGGGCTAGTAAATAAACACTTGAGAGCCTCGTTTTACCTTGCTGTACACTTAACTCCAATCGAGCTACTTGTAATCACATCCATGGACGCTTCTAGTTACCCGTATGGAGCTGACTGTACCTCACTTCACTGACAAATAATGACACTGGTTTTGCTCTATTAAACGGCTCTTCTCGGACACAGTCTGGTAAACACAGGCAGTTTCGTTTCACCTTGTTGTAACTCTCGTCTCATGAAATAGCTCGACTTATTCACATTCATGGTATGCTTCTGGATATCTTTATTGAATTTCTTATGACCTCGTTGATGTAGAGTTCGCATATTTGTCTGGTGAATGAATACTGTAATTAAATCCCAAATGAACTCCCATACAATAAGTATTCACTTTCTAACGGCCAAATAGATTACAGGCCACATCATGGTAAATAACTTCTGCAGATAGTGAAGTTTTAATGTTATTATGTTTTGTGTACATCTATACATAGATACATACATACAAATTTAAATTGAAGTTTCTGTTTGTAATGTTAAAATAACAGCTTTGTACTAAATGCATAATATGAAAGTATATACGGTACTAATAACAAAAAAATGTTTTTTTAAAGCAAAAAATCGCCTACCGCAGTACGTTCCATCGGTCTCGTAAAAAGAGACGAAAGTAAATCTAAATACCCATCGAGGCTTTTGACAGATGAAAGAATAGCTAACGCGTAAATAGTGAATAGTTCACCTCCCTATATAGTAAATATCTATAGTTTACCGTGTATAATGCAGGCTCATTAACTTGTCTGCAACTAAGCAAAAAAAGCTACGAGTTTTATAAATATTTTATAAATCTTAAATTTCTGAACATTATGTTTTTTCTGAAAATTAAATAATTCGAAGGACTAGAAGATACTCTGCATTTGCATTAAGAACTAGCTGAGTGCCGCAAATAGATGCGGCACTGATGAGAAATGTTAAAACGTTCTTAGATATGAAAATGTGTTTGAAATATAGGGTAGAGGAGAAATAGTTCATCTCTTTTACACACACATACACACATGCACGCACACATTCACGCACGCACGACCATACAAATAAGGCGGAAATTAACTAGCACACTTTAATACATCGAGTTGTTTTATTACATTTCGAAAGTAATTAATTACTCGTACAGCACAAATTGCTAACTATTATCCCATTTCGATCAAATTTTTTCGTAGTTTGAAATGTTACAACAATAATATTTGTTCTAAAACTAAACGTTGTTATTTATAATACTTATACAGTATAATTACGGTATAAGGAATTTAAAGATTAATATTATCATTAACACTCGTTTACATTAAAAAGTATATCTTTATACAAACAACTTATAAAAGTATAACGTTATGCGTAATATCTTGTGTATTAGCTTAGGTTTTGGGTTTTAGCTTAAGATAAAGACTCGTTAAAAAATAAATACGAATGACGGAATTCTTCGACGCAGGAAATTAAAATTTTGTTTCTGTAGATATTGTAAACATTTATATATAATTGAAGTTCTGTCTGTAATATAGATATAACTTTTTTTTTATGCCCAGGGGGAGTTATTTACATGCCATTAAGACATGAATAACCATTTTTTTTTAAATTTTTCTGTTTGTCTATTTGTCCTTGATAATCGTCAAAATGGCTGAACCAATTGTAAAGAAACTTGGCGAACAGATAGAAGCAATACCGGGATGTCTGATTTTTATTTTTTATCTTTATTTTTTTTTAAACTAAAACGTTACATCCACACTAGGATTTTCTCCTGTATCGCAATTTACATACATTGATTTCACAAAGACAAACATCCAGACCAAAAACAATTATTTGTAGGCCATACAAATACTTGTTCCGTGCGGGATTCGAACCCGCGGCCCTTAGCGCTGCAACTCATTGCTAAACCACTGCGCCACGGAGCCGTCGAATTTGTGTTTATATTGTTATTATGTTTATTAATTTATCTGAAAAACTTGGATTTTTTTTTGGAGAAAAATTTAAATATTGATAATATATTAAAATGTGTTTAATAAAGGTCTAAAATAATCCATATTAATAGATTCTACACAGGCGAAGCCGATGCGGGTCGTTAGTCCACTATAATTTCGTAATTAGGTTGTTCTGACCGGAGGAGATACCTACGGCGTAGGACACTCCGCAGGTATATATCCGTATCAGTGTAAAGCGGCGTATTCCACTCTTAACCATCTTGATTTTTCATTGATTTTTCATTTATTCAGTGGTAGAGCCATGCGGCAGCTTTTGCTGTCGCACGGATGGACCGGCTCGAACCGGGGTGGTACCACGAGCTCACAGAATACCAGCGTGAAGTAGAGGTTTACCTCTGCGTTTCGCTTGGTGAGTGCAGGTGGCCGGAGGCCCTTTTTACTGGAAATGAGGCATTCCATCTTAGTCCTCACGGGTGACAGCGCATCTGCATTTTGATTCGTAAACGAGGATAGATGTAGATGTCTATGGGCCGCAGCAACCACTTACCATCAGGTAGGCTGTGTGCTCGTTTGTCACTCTTATCGTATAAAAAAAATTGAACTTAGAAGATGCCTATAGGCTACATGCTTTATTCGTCACAGCCTATCAAGAATCGACTGCTAAATTGGCCTTTCCCATACATTGTCTCATAGGGAGGGATATTTGCCATAGTTGCCATGCTCCGCAGGCGGATTGGCAACGTAGCTTTTTTTTAGTTGTTAATATAGAAGACTGTTGCTCACCATCTAGTTTGTTTCCCTCTGTCGCATCTTACGTCGCCCACGGGACTATATATAATCGTGGATAGGGATATCCACCACCCCATATAGTCTATACCGTATCGCTAACTGAACTCCTAGTGTTAAACACTAAACCCAACGTTAAAAAGCAACGATTAAGGCTCCTGTAGCCAAGGGCCTAAGCATTTGGCAGTCGAATCACGCACAAAACAAGTATTTGTACAATGAATTCTTATATTCCGGCATTGACCAACCCCGGCTGTTTTTTCATTTGGTTCACAAATGGAATGTAACGTTTACATGGTTCAGGTAACATAAAAAAGTAACAAATAAACGTTGATTCTAATAACAGTGAACACAGCATACAAGGCTTGGTGAGTATGCAAAAATCCTTCCGGGTGGTACTCACCAGTTGACGCATTTTTGATAAAACCTAAGCCCAGCTGTGAAGTTACAGAAGTTAAAGCTGTTGGTGTTATCTGAAAATGTTACAGAAAGATCTCCCGTCACCACCCCAAAATCTGAGGCGAAATCCGACAATTTTTATTCAAATAATTTACTAGATTGCTGGACTATTTTACTGCTTAATAGCCTGTGTGGTTAAGTACCAGCTCTTAAATAACTGCACTACTGTGTTTCGGTCAGAATAGTAGTTAAGTTACAGTCTATATACGTCCCACTGCTGGGCACAGGCCTCCTCTTATTTCTGAGAGGGTTTTAGGGCAAGGAAATGTCCGCCGCGCTGCCCCAATGCGTGTTGCGTGTTCACATGTCTTCGAAATATTTTTTCTTATTTCTCAGATTATGCCAGTTTCTTTATTGCAATTAAGTTTTCATTGGTGCCGGCAGCGGGTATCCAACCCGGGTTACTCGCGTACTATGAAATTTACAGCGAACACTTGGCCCCCTAGCTACCACGGGTCCGGAATGGTGTAGAGAGAGCCAGCATAGTTACAAGCTGCGAGGCGATCCATTTTAGTCTTCAGGAGTAATAACGCATCTGCAGTCTTCTCTGTTTAAAGTTGGCTGCAGTTAGATATCAGGTGTACTGTGGGTCCGTTTGTCACTTCAATTTAAAATAAGATTTATGGACATCACTAGGAATGATCTAAGGGCAAAATTGTTTTTTTTTTCATATGATAGGGTGACAAACGAGCACACAGTCCCCCTGATGGTGTTTGCTGTGACCTATAAACATCTACATTTATCCTCAATAAAGAATCAAAATGCAGATGCGTCGTCACCCGTCACAGTAAAATGGATCTCCGGTTCTTTACACTCACCATACGAAACACAGCAGTGTCAAGCTGCCATTTTACGCTGGTTTTCTGTGAGAGCGTGGTCCTTCCCCGGTCGAGCCGACCCATTCGTGCTACTACTAATATAGCTATATAGCAGCATTGCTCTAATATGTATAAAAAATAGTATCATTTAGGTTTATTAAAAAATTTTAAATTGTACATTGTCTTGTCAATTCTAGCAAAAAAACCGTGACTGTTCATGTTAATTGTTAATGCATTTAAATAAAGTAAAGCTATATACCTAAATATGTACTGGCTAACCAGACGTTGTTCTGCTGTTTTCGACGACCCTTCATATAAAACATGTAATAAAAAAATATTGAGTGTCACTTATCAGGATAAAAATTATCCTATCTCTCAACTTGGACCAAACTGCACAGAGTGTGCAAATTTCACTGAAATCAGTTCAGTAGTTTAGGACTTTAGGAGTTCATCGCGGACAAACAATGTGACACGTAATTTTTATATATAAAGATTTATGTTCCGTTTCTTATACTCTCCCGTTTCTGGCAGTTATAAAGGTAATGTGGGTTGGGGCACTTCACATATTTTCGCAAGACTTTTCTTAACTGTTTAAAATCTTAGGTTTCCTCATAATGTTTTTCTTCACCGCCGAACCCAACAACAGCTGCATTAATGCCATGCCATGCATGGAACCCGAGTTGCTCGCTCTACAATTTACTGCGAGCCATTTAGTCACTGACTACCACTTCCTGATTTTATTTTTATTAATTTACAGGGAAAAGCCAAAAGAGCAAATGTCATGGCGCTTCTGGAGGAAGCGGAGACTTCTTGTAGCACTTCTAGCGTTCTTTGGATTCTTCAACGTGTACGCCCTCCGAGTGAACCTCTCGGTCGCAGTGGTCGCCATGACGGAACCTGTCGAAACGGAACTTGAAAATGGAACCATTGTTTATGTAAGTCACTTGAATAGTGGACTTTGTAAATAAGTTGCAACATGATATAATTTGAAGTTGCAACTTAAATTTGGGTGTCTTCAAAGCAACAGTTATTTAGGCTTTCGTTAAGCTAGGTCAGTGTGTCTTACCATCTCAGGCTAAATCACCACTTTTTTTAAATATTCTAAGGCAATGCTTGACTACTATCCTAGCTGATGGTAATTGGTGATGCACCCAAGTCGTAAGTATAGTGTTACGACGACAACAGACGGATGAAGACTGCATCTGGCATCTGAGCATCTGGTTCTCCAATGGAGAAGATAGGAATAAGTAATGAAATTCCTGCGCACACCCTCTGAAATGTATCCCGTAGAAAACCGAGAGCCTGCTTTGCGCCTGTGATTGAGACCGGTGTTGTGGTGGCATTGGTTTTAATCAGTTTCGGGTCACCAATTAATCTCTTTGCACGCCTTTGCATTGACTCCAAAGCTGTTAGGTGGCGTTAAGCAGCAACAGTCCATATATTGAGCAACACTTACCATCATATAATAGTTAAAAAATAGCGTCTCAAACCTTGGTCGGGTTTCTTCTTCTTTATCAGCCCGTAGATGCTCCACTACTGACCATGAGCCTCTCCTGTTTAAGGGAGGATTTGCCACCACTGCCACATTTACCACCCTTGGAAAGTGGATTAGCGATTGCAGTAGCAGACGTCTCTTATCTTCGACGCTGCTCCATGTCGCTGGTCTGCATATTTTAGATCTGGTGTGCTTTTTCAGATATTTTATGATGACGCTAATTTTGCAAATATCCACAAAAATATTTACAACAAATGACATCAAGCACCCCATGGTTATCTTCAAAAGCGTGTTTTTTAGTTTTCTTATCTATTATTTATTTTCTATTTTTAAGTGCGGCCAACTACAAAAGCGTGTTTTTTTTTGGAACGAAGTTCTTTTACGTGACTAACAGTAGATTGAACTGGCAGAAATCGTAGTTGTTTTATGAATAATTCGCAAAACCTGAGAATCATGGCAAGGATAATGGAACAAACTGTTTAAATTATTGCATCGTCATCGGTCCTTGATAAGTGTGCGTAAGTTTCATATCAATCCGACGTTTTGAAGGAGATGAAAATCACATTTAAAATTCCGTTACATAGATACATACTAAGCAAATAAAAGCGTGTTAAAAAGTAAAATATTTCGAGGATATGAAAGCCACCAACACACTGCTGGACCAGCGCGGCGATCTAATTACTCCACGACCTTCTGAAATGACAGGAGGCTGTGTCCCACTAAAGAAAGTATATTGTCTGCTCAAACAGACGCGAATGAGTGAACTTGTTTCTAACATTCCTATTTTCAAAAATAGACAGCATAATATATACGATTATAATACAATCTGTGATAATACGTACCAAATTATATCAGTTGTTATAAGTACATATTTAAACAATAAAATCACATTATAAAGAATTCGTTTACTTAAAACAAAAAGAAAGTTTAATATGCAGGACCATAAACTTTGATCCATACTTATCTTGCGTATTTAAAGTCCACAAGGGTTTGACTGTTTTAACGGCCTCCTTCGAGTTTATTATGTTTGCTCCAACATATTATGCAGGACAAAAAACCGAGATCTGAACGATTATGGTAATGAATTTTTTTATTAGATCCTCTTTTTATGATTTTGTGTTTATATCAAACGGGTGAATGAACACAAGCGTAGGTATCTGTCTATTTTTAGCCGAACGCAGACCTTTTACCTCAGCTCCCATTTTCCGTCATGTGACGCTGATAAAACCCAAAGCACAGAATAAATAATAGTACAAGAATGTCCAAAGTCAAAACTTTTTTAATCAATTGCTCTAATATGTACGTCATACTTTACACCGGTTCGCAAACAAGAATTTCACATAAAAGAAATGGCAAGAAACTTTGGGGTTTTTTTAATGTCATGTTACAATGTAATTTACAACTTATAATAAAACTAGAGAACAGCGCCACCTGCCAGGTCCAATTGTGAATCTAAACCATTCTCGAATCAACTTAATCACACACACACACAAACTTTCATCAAAATCGGTAAAGCCATTAAGGAAAAGTTCAATTACATACACAAGAAGAGAAAAATTATGTAAGGTCGGGAAAAAAGGATCGTCATATTTTATATACAAATTCAAAACATCTTTTTTTCTAAGTTTAATTGCATTTAATTATAATATATAGATTGTTGTTGCCATCTTGTAGTTAGTGACATAATCCCGTTGCTGTAGAAATCTTGGAGGGGGGGGGGGGGGGGGTTTGATTTAGAAAATGCGACAAGTAGTTTTGACAGTCCTGTCGTGATGTGAACCTATCACTACCCAAAGAATTCTGAAGAGATCGAAACAGGTAAAATATGAGGGTGCAAGGTCAGGACTATATGGTGGATGCATTAACACTTCCCAACCAAGCTCTCTCAATTTTGTTGAGTGGCCAAAGATGTGTAACAAAATATGCCGATCTTGCTCCACTTTTTCAATAATAGCATCGACTTTATCCGTAGTGACCAGAGGGAGCTGCATATTTGACATCAAAATTCCCGGACTGAAAACGCTTGAACTGACTTTGTGCTACTCTTACTGATACTGCATTGGGTTATTTTTATAATTTTTTTTTAATTCTCAAACTCCATCCAAGAGTTGACTATGGACAGGTCAAACAAATGTAGGATAACCTTAACTGTCCATTTTCTTGATTTAATCCAAGTTCTATACTTTTCCATCATCTGGTCACAGGTGTCCACTCCTCCCATAAAAGCGTTGTAATTTTTTTACAACAGCTGGACAGGAAACCTCGATGTATTGCCTTGATTTCTTTTCCCACCTAGAAACAATGGATACGAGTTCACTACCAAAAGCTGTCGAAGTCATCAACACACCTTTATTGTCCTTCCATTTCAGAATACAGATCTTTTCATCAGCGCTCACAATCTCTTCGTATTCACCTCGTTTCATAGCCGCATCCTTTTTTAAATTCATACTTTGATTTTTTTTTTGTATTGAAACGGTTCCATTCCATTTCACATTCTTTTTCTGGAGCTCCTGCATCAATGGCAAAGATGAGAAGTATGTATCAAAGTAAAGAAAACTTCCTTCTGGTAGTGCTGGCTAGTCGTAAAACGACAGCAGGTCCCATCCCAAATTTTTCTGAATCATGTAAATTGCTAGTTTCCTTGGTAAATTTCGAAATCTAATACTTTCCATGTGGAAGTAGTAACGACGAAATTTTTCAAGCCCTCGGGGCGGGGTTTATTTTTTACAACCACTTTTACCCCCGCGCACCTTCCTCCGAATGGAACCATCTGTTCATCAATCGAATAGTGGATATCTTCGCGGGGCAGCTGCAGACAACGATTACTTGCGGAGTCAATAACAGGTTGAACTCTCCATAGTTTGTTCTTTGCTTGCTCCACTTCTTTGTTCACGGCATGAACGTTTAGAACATGCAGGTTTACCCTGAGGAGAAAAAATCTATCTCTCGACATAGCACTTGCTATGGGGTCGAACTTATAACGCTGGTTCTAAAACAATTTGATTCTTGGATAACTAAAGCACCCCATTAAACCGTGGATGCCAAAAAACTTTTTGATTTCCCCAGAAGTACAAACGGGCTTCAACTGATGTCCAGTTTCAGTCATATAATACTGATTAGTGGCTAGCGCAAACTGTTCCATTAATTCCAGCGTGAAGTAGCGTTCAAAGTATTGCGTTGGAGTTAATACTGCGTGTAGTTTAGGGTCTGAGACCCCTGGTATCGGTTTACCATGAAATTTCTTCTTCTTCCATCGCAAATTTGACAGTGGCACGTCTTCATCGCTGCTACTTGAAGACTGAGACTCAGATGGGGAAAGAATACTAGTTTCTTGGCCTGGAAAAGGCATGTCCTGCTGCTCTTCATCATCACTACCCTCATCCCCGGAGCCATTTAGGAGTCCCTCAATCTGATCGTCGTGTAAGAACCGTGCCATTATTGTGAAAATCTGCAAAATAAATAAAACACCTCTTAGAGTCTAGGGTCGATAAGAGATAGCCTTCGGCCCCACTTCATACGATTGTGTCAAAAAAGTTCGGTAACTCCTCACTGAAGCTTATTTACCAATTACAGTGTAAAAAGTCACAAAAGTCGGTGAAAAAAACATTTAAGTGATGTTACGTGCAAAAAAACTTTATAAATAACTAAGAAATACTTATTGAATTCTACTTACATTCACCAAAGCCGGGACCGAAAAAAATCGCAGTACAAGGCAGGTCGCTGCCTGCTGGCCATAGATAAGCTAACTGCTGGCCAACTGACCGAGTGACCGACGCGCGAAATTCACACACAAGGTAAAAGTTCGGCTCACGCGCAATCGTGTGAGATCGAGCCCGTTCGTATAGAATAAATAGTTTTTGAACAAAATTGAATCTAGTAAACCACACAATCATGTAGGGCCAGTTCTGAAAGGGTTTTTCTTTTCTTTTCTTTTTCTTTTCTTTTTTTTTTTTTTTTCTTTTTATTTTTTTTAACGTTACCCCCACACTAGGATTTTCTCCTGTATCGTGGAGGCAGTTTACAAACACAAATTTCACAAGGACAAACATCCAGACCCGGAACAATTATTTGTAGGCCATACAAATACTTGTTCCGTGCGGCATTCGAACCCGCGCCCCCCAGCGCAGCAACTCATTGCTAAGCCACTGCGCCACGGAGCCGTCTATTATCAAGTTTTTAAATTTTGTATCCGTTTTTTAATCAATAAGCTTACGTACACAATGTTTTAAAAATAAACAACGATGGAATTGTTAAAATATTAGTTTCCTTGGAAACGCTTGTGTTCGCAAAATTAATGTTTCCAATCCGACTGCAGATCGCTCAATAATACAAAGTAAAGGTCCAAGAAACACGGTCAATCTTTCGAAACCTAAGTCAATAATTGTGGAGATTAACATTAGCATTCTACGATGACTTAAGCATTGTAAACCTATAATAATATTAATATTCCTGCGTTTATACAAAGAAAATAGTTTTGCTGCAAATCATTTGACACTCACTTTTAAACTTTCAATAACAATGGCGTATCATCAGCCAACTGAACTATCTTAGACATTTTAATCATACAGAGAAGAAATATTTATATTATAGACCACGTACAAAAAGGGGCAAATATCGATGCCTTAGAGACCCACTTTTTCTAATATTGCTAGGTATTGAATTTTAACGGAACCATTTTTACTGGACAACCTCGACGGTTTGCTGAAAATTCAGTACTATTTGCCAATTTTTTCAAGTTAAAAGCTAAATCGACTGCAAGAATCTAGGTGTTTTCTGCTGGGTGTAATCAAGTATGTATACTATCATCTCAACCGCTTTGTTGCTTTTGAAACAAAAATTCAGAGCCCCGACCTGAGTTGTAGTTTCCTGACTTTCAAGTTTCTATACATTACTTTTAAGAGGGCGTGTTCAGAACTGCACTCTTGAAGTTCTATTTCCCCTTCTCCGAAAGGTCACTAAATCTTATATATTTTTCTTTACATTTCGCGAACGCATACTAAACATTTTACAACATCGTTTTTGGAACACACGGCCAAGGATTTGAATGCCTTCCTGGCGTCAGTTTCCCCAAGCCAATATAACATTGGTCTTTAGAAAACCCGAGTGAATACCCTTTTCCTTGGCCAAAATGTTTGTTAGCATTTGCAGTTTAACGTGTTTCCGACATATTAACTATATTCCTACTGCTAGCCCCTTGTGGTCAAAATTAGGCCACTCTATGGAAAAAAAATAGCAGTTAGAAGCGATTTTTCCTACTTAAGGGAACGGAAAATTATAGTTTTGCTCTTATTCCACGAACAGATACCGGAGTTCAACTGGAGTTCTCAGACCAAGGGCCTCGTGCTGAGTTCATTCTTCTACGGGTATCTGGTGACACAACTCCCGGGAGGCTGGCTTGCTGCTAAAATAGGAGGTAACAGGTTCGTTCCATTCTTTAAAACACAAGATAATTGCACTGCTATAAACAATTTTTTTTCGTACATGTTTGTAGTGGTAGTTTATTAAAAAAAAATCCATTACAAGATTCCTGGGTGTCTAGTCTTAAAGTCCAATACGTATTCACAAAATATCACAGTACTTAGTAGAACAAGCATATTTTGCAAAAGACGTGTTTACTAAAATAATACATATTTCAACGATAATCCAAGTTTCCGAATCCTCATCGTCATTTCAGCCCTTCACAAGTCCACTACAGAACATCCTCCTCCATAGACTGCCGCAAAGCATGGTCCTGAACCACTTTCCTTGTTATGACTTTTTCATTTATGTTCTTAAGTTATAATAACATTAGTATTATTTAGTTGTAATTATATGTTTGTTTGTTTTTTTCCTCAAAACATAATTAAATATTGTATGGTGTTCTTAAGATATAGCAAATGTCTGATAGAAAATCACATATCATAATACATCATTTGCTAAACTTTTAAATCAAAAACCAATTTTAAAATATAGACGAATTGATCATAACTTCCTTAACTATAAAGCGCCAAAGTAACTATTGTCTGTCTCAGTAGCAGTACAGCATAAAGCTGCTGTTGACGAGGATCGGAGACCCTATTTACTGGTAACAAGACTTCCATCTTAGTCCTCAAGGGAAAGATATAAATATATGTGGGCCACAGCATACATTTAACATCAGGTGCCACTTTGTCGCCATAAATTCTTTAAAAAACTTTCTAATTATTTCTTTACAGAGTGTTTGCAATAGGCATTGGCGCCACTTCTCTGCTGACTCTCTTTACTCCACCCTTAGCGCATATCAGCACTGGCCTCTTAATCGCTGTCAGAGTCGTCGAAGGACTTTTCGAGGTTTGAATTTTACTATTTTTATAGCATCAGCAACCTATTTTTAGTCTGCTTCTTTTATAATAAAACTTACGTACTAACTGGTTGCTGTTGTCATGCGTAACTATAAGTGACAGCAGAATCAAACGCTTTATCAAAACTTTAGAGGATACAATTTGAACTTACTGGTGTTTCTCAAATTTCGCGACACTTACTGAATAAAACTTATGGAATTTCTTCCACCGTTTATATTGACGCGTCATTATGTGGTATCTTTTAAAAGTTTGTACCAATGTTGCGTGTACCAGAAAATACTTAGTCAAAAATATCTGCCATAACTTTTTTAACTTTCATTTATAACATTATAGTGTTCAATGAGATTACAATACACCTTATAGCCAAGTAAATACTACAGAACACCTGCAGACTAGTGCGTGCCCGTGAACAAAAAGAGGCACATGTGCTAAACCACCTCAAAAGTTTGCGTATTGAATATATAATTGAATAAATATAGGTAGTATAATTTTTATACAATGTATATTACAAGTAATACAACTTATTGTAAGCTATGCCAGTAAAATGCTTCGTGGTCCGCTTTCATACTGGCTCTCTTACTTGAGGCTAAGACAGCACAACATTTAAATATATTGCAGCTTAGTGACAAACCAATGGTTTCTTCCCAAATGTATAAAACTTGTGTGGATAAGTGTTGAAGGAATACAGAAAAGAAGTTCTAAACACTTCGTCCCAGATAAAAAACCGTGTAATATCAATTCAATCGTGTGTTATGGTTTGAGCACAGAGCAAGGTCTTTACTCATGTGGTTTGAGATTCCACTGTGAAGGTTTAATAAATCAATTTTCACAATTGCAATGATTTCCGGGGTTTTTTATGTAAAGTAGAATATAACACATCTACTCATAAAATAAAGAGTAAGATGTCTTTTCGAAGAGTGAAATTTGTGCTATCGCCTGACATAGTGAAAAACACTGTGCAACAATTTTTATTTATTATATATATCTTCATATATAAAAATTACGTGTCACGTTGTTTTTCCGCGATGGACTCCTAAACTACTGAACTGATTTCAATGAAATTTTGCACACTGTGTGCATTTTGGACCAATTTGGGAGATACGATAGTTTTTATCCCGATAAATGACCCTCAAAATTTTTTATTGTAAATTTAAGGATTTTTATAGGAAGGGTCGTTGGATAGGGCAGAACAACGTCTGCCTGCCGAGCTAGTATATATATAGGTCGGCAGGACCGGGTAAGTACAACGCTCTCACAGAATACCGACGTAAAATCTGTTGTTTCGTTTGATGAGTGTAGAGAACCGGAGACCCTTTTTACTGGAAAAGAGATATTCCGTCTTAGTTCCGTATGACAACACATCTGCATTTTATTAGAAAACGAGGATAGATGTAGATGTCTATGTGCCACAGCAACCACTTACCATCAGGTGGACTGTGTGCTCGTTTGTCATCCTTATCCTATAAAAAAAATATAAAAGTCAATTGTTGTCCACTAGTTTTGCTAAAACTCGAAAATGGTTCGACTGATGTAGATGAATTTTTTGTGTGTTTTTGAGTGGGTCCCTGTATGGTTTAAATTCACAATTGGACGCGGTAGGTGGTCCAGAAATCACTCGTGCGAAGTTAACCGCTCCGGTTTCCGCTAGTATACTTATAAAAGAGAAATTGTCATCCAAACAGGGCGTGACGTACCCGTGCATCCACGCAGTGTGGTCGCGCTGGGCGCCGGGCGGCGAGCGCGCGCGCCTGGCCACGTTCGCGTTCAGCGGCAGCTACGCCGGCACCGTCGTGTCCATGCCGCTGTGCTCCTTGCTCGCGCACTACACCGGCTGGCCCGGCATATTCTACGTTTTCGGTCAGATATTTCTTTCTTCGTCAATATTTAATCATCCACACGACCAGGAATCCCATTTCCCCTTGCTGTGTACTTGCTGTGTAATGGGGGCTAAAAAATCCACTATCCAATATCATAAGTGTTATATGAGGTGATAGAGGGAAACTGAAACAGGAAATAGGCAGCAACACATTCCTAATTACAACTCAGTAATAATTCATCCGACATTATTCCGATGATATCCCGGACGTCAGTCTGAGCGAGATTAGAATGGCTCTCCAGCACCTTAAAAACGGCAAGGCCCCAGGCGAGGATGGAATTACAGCAGAGCTTCTGAAAGCGGGTGGAAAACCGGTACTTGAAGTCCTTCAGAAGCTCTTTAATTCCGTCCTCCATGGTGGCATTACACCGGAGGCGTGGAGCAGAAGTGCGGTGGTCTTGTTCTTCAAAAAAGGCGACAACGCTCTCTTGAAGAACTACAGACCGATTTCCCTTCTGAGCCGCGTCTACGTGTTGTTTTCGAGAGTCATTACGAATCGTCTCGCGCGCAGACTTGACGACTTCCAGCCTCCCGAACAAGCCGCTTTCCGAAAAGGCTTTAGCACCATAGACCAGTTACATACTACGGCAAATTGTACAGAAGTCCGAGGAGTACGATTTGCCACTATGTCTGGCGTATGTGGACTATGAGAAAGCCTTTGATTCCGTCGAAATTTGGGCGGTGCTGCAGTCCCTTCAGCGGTGCCAAGTTGACTGTCGGTATATCGAAGTGTTGAAGTGCTTGTACAGTAGGGCTACGATGGCTATCCGAGTACAGAACCAGAGTACGAAACCTATCCAATTGCAGAGAGGTGTAAGACAGGGTGACGTCATATCCCCGAAATTATTCACCACTGCATTGGAAGACGTTTCCAAGCTTCTGGACTGGAAAGGATACGGTATCAACATCAATGGCGAGTACATCACTCACCTTCGATTTGCCGACGATATAGTCCTTATGGCAGAATCGCTGGAGGACCTAAGCACTATGCTCAATGACCTCAATAGTGTTTCCCAACTGATAGGTCTTAAGATGAACATGGACAAAACAAAGATCATGTTTAATGTCCATGTCACACCTACGCCGGTAGTTGTTGGGAACACTAAGTTCGAAGTTGTTGACGAGTATGTTTACCTGGGACAAATAGTCCGACTAGGTAAGTCCAACTTCGACCGAGAGCTCAATCGACGGATTCAACTCGGTTGGGCAGCGTTCGGGAAATTACGGCACATCTTCTCGTCAGGTATACCTCAAAACTTGAAAACGAGACTGTACACCCAGTGCGTGTTGCCAGTGATGACATACGGAACTGAGACGTGGTCCTTCACTGCTGGCCGGATGAGGAAGCTCAAGGTCGCTCAGTGAGCTATGGAGAGGGCTATGCTCGGAGTTTCTCCTACGTGATAAACTCAGAAATGAGGATATCCGCAGTAGAACTAGAGTGACCGACATAGCCCAACGGATTAGTAAGCTGAAGTGGCAATGGGCCGGCCATATAGCTCGAAGAACCGACAACCGATGGGGAAGAAAGGTTCTCGAGTGGCAGCCTCGTACCGGCAGGCGAAGTGTTGGGTGTCCCCCCACTAGATGGAGTGACGACCTGGTAAGATATGCAGGAAGTCGATGGATGCAGGTGGCTCAGGACCGTGCTTTGTGGCATTCTTTGGGGGAGGCCTATGTTCAGCAGTGGACTTGTGAAGGGCTGTAATGAAGATGAATATTTCAAAAGAAAACTGCAATTGCTATAGTTGCCAGCATATTACTGTCACAGCATGAACTTTATGGGGGAGGCCTATACTCTGAGACTTGTATAATTACCGATGAGTATAGATGAATGAAATGAAATGCTGTAATATATTGTCAATGAAGGATGAACCTTAAAAGAGTATTGATAGCTTAGGGAAGAGGCCTTCGCCGAAATGTCATTATACACAAACAAACTAATTTTAATTGTCGTTAGCGCTAATGACTTTCTTAACTGACATTTCATCGAATCCTATTCACTACGTGCTCAGTTGTGAAAAAGAAAACATCGTGAAGAAACTTGCATGTCTTATAAATATTTCTCAATCGTACGAGGTCCCCTTATACACAATGGGTCACTTGCGTGTTCTAAAACCATCTTAGTAAATATATGACGAAAGTAAACTGTTACTTTACCTACGATTTTACTATTTATACATCTTCAGGTATCGTGGGACTAGTGTGGACTACGATTTGGTGGCTTGTAGTGAAGGAATCACCTGAGAAGGATCCACACATATCTGCGGCTGAACTCAAATACATACAGGTAAGGAACTAAGGATTTTTTCCTGCCGTGTAGTGGTGACTTAAAAGAAAACAAAACTCCATATTATTATGCGGTTGTCACAAGAGGCAACAGAGGGAAAGGAAGCAGAAGGTTGGCAGCAACAATCTTCCTGATAACAACTCAATAATAATAAAAAAAACCCTCTCTTGCCAAGCGTGGCAACTATGGCAAATTTCCACTTTTAGGCTATAATAAATAAATGAATGAATGAATGACAAGTTATTGAAGAAATTTGAAATACGCTAAACCATTTCGAGACTGTTCACATCCGTGCTTACTGTTCACACTTGCTAACGCGCTCTCTAAAGGTTGTGTACTCTGTCTCATCTTTCTCGACTTGCCTCTATACAATCATTTCAGATATTTTAAACGGTCCTGCTCATCATCCTGGTTTTTCCGGCGCCTATTTAGCATACAGCCTAAATGATCAGACCTTGCCTGTCGGCCTACCACCGCTCTGCTTAAAAGTTTAACCGATTAATGGAATCCGCAACATGGTATAGTTACGTGTGATGTTTGTGTGACAAAATCTTCGTAAGTCGTAGTTACTGAAATTTTAAAATCCAATTAGAGAAGATTAGAACATCCTAAGTCAATCTGGCTTATTCCAAGCATTTGCTTTTTTAATCTAAAACTGTGAAACGTAGTGAAGGTCAACTAGTCCAAAGAAGCGAAGACTTTATATATGTAATGGTTGGGTTGCATCTTGCTGGTACTATCTTTACGTCCATACAGTTTCACATTAAAGTCCGGTTTTTACAATTTTGATATTTGTACATGATGTCATAGCAATCTGGTAATAAATGTTTATTATAGGATTCCCGAGGAACACAGGCTGTGGAGGGCTCGAAAATTCGACATCCATGGCGTGCAATGTTGACCTCTGGCCCTGTTTGGGCGATTGTAATGGCACATTTCAGCGAAAACTGGGGCTTCTACACACTTCTGACTTTCCTACCGACATTCATGCAAGGTAACAACCACTTCTATCATTCTTACTCCCGCACAAAACGGCTTATAGTTTATTTGTTTTCAGTTTTTAATGAACGGATTATTGAATTTTTTTTCCAAATCGCATTGTAAAATATTTTTATTATAAGTTCATTAACTAAGTTACTATATTCTCCGGTCTTCAGTCAGAGTCGTACGACGCGACTATAAGAAAAACCAGGAAGATCTAATATGGCCTTGATCTGTCAATTGTGGCGATTGGCCTTCATAAAAAGTTGAACATGAGTTGTTTCATGTTCGCTTTGTGTTTATTTTATTAAATAATGGTATTTTTATTGAATGGAATAGTATGAAGGTTATGGATGGAATGAAATAGGTAGATAGAAAATTCTTTATTGCACACCAATACCACTACAGTTACAAAGGCGTACTTAATGTCGAAAAGGCATTCTCTGCCAGCTAACCTTTGGTAGTATTGTATAAACTATGGGTAGAGCCGCAACAGAATAAACCAGCTCATTTACACATATTATTTAAAACGCATTATATAATGTAAATATTATGTTAGTTTATACAGATATACACTTATACACACATACACAAATATATACATACACATACATAAAAAATCATAATGTAGTATAGGAAATTATAATATATCAACCAATAATATTAATCAAGTAATTTTAAATAATGTGCTCAACTTTACGTCTAAATGAATGAATTTATTGAGTGTATTTCTAATCTCGTGGAAGGTTATTCCAAAGTGTAATTGATGATACCGTAAAACAGTATGTAGATTAATGCATCGGGATAGTTAGTTTTGTTGGTCATGGAACGATATAAGCCTAAGTATGAAAAACGATCTTTCAAGTCAGCTGCGAAACAAGGATTGTTAAGAATACCATACAGTATCATACAGGTTAGAAGGCCATAATCAACACGTTTGGTAGTCGGAAGGGCGATCACAGCGCTAGACGTCTACTGCGTGTGAAAGTGCTACCCGTCGCCGATCTGCATTTTTTACGTTTTCCGTGAAAGAGATAGTTATTGGTTATAGCATCATCTGTCGGTACCTTTTACCCGCAGGACGAATTGGGGTAATGGATTCTCCTACACTGTCACCGCCGCCGCAGAGCCGTTGTAGCTCAGATGGTTAGCGCTCGCTGTAAATTTCACAGTACGCGAGCAATCCGGATTCGATCCCCGCCGGCAGCAATGAAATTGTTAATTACAACTTTAAGTGCTGATCTACCACGTGCTCGGCGGTGAAGGAGAACATCGTGAGGAAACGTGCATGTCTGAGAAATAATAAAAAAAAAATATTTCGAAGACACGTGAAGTTCGCCAACTCTCATTAAGGAGTAATTTTCTCAGATATGAGAGGAGGTCTGTGCCCAGCAGTGGGACGTATATATGCTGTAACTTTAACACTGTCAACACATGGCATCATTCTATTCTACTTCATTATATTGCAGTGTATTCTTAACATTAAGCCTTTTTACTACACATTGCTAGATGATACACAGAGATAAACTAATTTCTGAAAGGTTTATGACGCAGTTACATGGCCGCGCCGCAGTGCTTCAGTGCGTGTTGGCCAAAGACATTTAAGTAGTAGTAGTAATAAACTGGACATCAGCAGCAAAATTGTCGTCTGTAACTTATGTCCTATAGGATATATCTCCGATTTTTGTCATTTAGTCTTAGTGATATCGTCAAAAAGTCAAAACGCATTCATTTCATATATTTAAAAAATATTTTTAAAGAAAATATGCCCGTTTGTGCATTAAGATATTGTAAGTCACGATATGGAGCAAAAAATGAACATGATTTCGGTTTATTATCGTAAATATAACATATATTTACCGAATAATCTTTAAATTTTATTATTTCTAGTAGATTGTTCTAGAACATTTATTTTTATTATTATAAGCACCCTCTGTTATCCAGTAAACGTCACTATTCAGTTACCAATTTTAAAGTTTTTTTCGTGTGATGGAAGTCATGATAAATAGATTTATACAATAGAACAATCATGTATATTCCCTATTATTATATCGAAAAGCATTTCAAACTTAGTAGTCTTCAACAACGTTATCGATACTTTAATATCAAAACGGTAACATTCCTAAAACGAGGTTATATTTATTAGCGTCACCTACTGGGGAATAGCTAAAATGTTGTCTTACTTAGCGTTGTTTTGCTCAAAGTTGTGTTGCTTAGCGTTGTTTTGCTCAAAGTTTTTGTATATAAATGTTCCTAATGTCCGCTCTATAGTATACCTATATATTTAAATCTCTGGTGTTGGGGAACTTAACACGTCCTTGAAATATTTTCTTTCTTCGATTTGCAGGTTTCCTCATAACCTTTTCTTTCACAGCCAAAATTTCAAATAATATTTAATTGGTGCCGGTGCAGTATGATATTTAGAGCGAGCACTTAACCTCGACAATAACACGGCAATTAGACGGCAAATAAATATTATTTTATTTTATCTGCAGACGTATTCAAGTTTGAAACGTCGCAAACGGGCTGGTTATCCGCGGTGCCGTACCTCGCCATGGCGATAGTGCTGCAGTTTGCGGGACACTTGGCCGACTGGCTGTTGAAGAGAGGGATTCTGTCGAGGACGAACATAAGAAAAATCTTCAACTGCGGCGCGTTTCTATCACAGGTGACCCATTTTTAATATCAAACAAAATTTATAAAGGTGGAGCGGGCAAAATCTTGTAAAATAGTGACATGCTGTAGCGCCCCGTGTGCTCAAGTACACACTACTCGTAACATAGTTCGATTGACGTGGTACCAAATTATTAATTGTAGTTAAAAGTTATGCATTTAATATGCATACGTTTTGTATCATATCGAATTCTTATCGCCATCGAGTAATTTTGTATAACACACATAGTTCCTTGCGTCCGCCAGGGGTCACAAAACGATTAGTATCAAAAAGTAGTGCTAAAAGTAGTGAAGTCTCCAGCATGTCTGAGAAATAATTATATCGAGGGCATAATATGATGTTTGCAAATATGTATTCCACCTGCACGGTGGGCTTGTTGCACTCTAAAAACCTTTCGCAATTAAGATGACCTTTATTTGGCATGTATATATTTTTATTTATAAAACTGAAGTTACAAACGGGCATACAATCCACCCGATGGCGAGTGGATGCCGACCATAGACACCTACATCTATCCTCAATTAAGAATCAAGATGTAGGTAACATCTACGTTGTGTTGTCATCCCTGAGGATTAAGATAAAATGCCTCGTTACCAAAAAAAAGAGTCGCCGGTTCTCTACACTCACCATACAAAACACAGCAGCATTAAACTGCTATTTTACGCAGGCATTCTATGAGAGTGACGGGTTGACCCATTCATGCTGCAACCATGGTATAGCTATAGCCAGGCCTTATCACGGTATTTTTTGCGATCACAAGTTCTTATAGTTCGAAACTATCGGTTAAAAGTCATTGCCGATACCGATGTGACAGCGTTGTCTTCTCATCACAATAAAAAAAAGTTAAAGTGACCGCATATATCCGTCCCACTTGCTGGGGGCACAGGCTTCCTCTCATTTCTGAGAGGGTTTAGGGCAAGGAATTGTCCGCGTAACAGGTGATAGAGGGAAACTAAATTACAGGAATTACAGGCTTTAATTCCTCCCTCCCCTTTTCATCATCGGACGACCAGGCGGTCGGCGGGTCTTCACCAATTTGTTGTCGATATTCAACGCATTAGAACCAAATGGTTTGCATCGACTTTTCTAATGCTTACAAAAATAATTTACAGGCGTCTATCTTTCCGTCCGAATACAATCTGGGCGTCTTCAAGGCAGGAGTGAATAGGCTTTTATTACGCTAAGACATTGCGATTTACCATCTAAGGCTGTATCACCACTTACCATCAGGTGGGTTTGTAAAAAAAAAACAGGAGATTGGCAGCGGATCTTTCTGATTGCAACTTAAAATAATAATAATAAAAGCTGTAACTGCCAAA
Source organism: Parnassius glacialis (assembly GCA_033319125.1). Classification (NCBI taxonomy): domain Eukaryota; kingdom Metazoa; phylum Arthropoda; class Insecta; order Lepidoptera; family Papilionidae; genus Parnassius; species Parnassius glacialis. The sequence continues at coordinate 39,320,199 of JAVANC010000021.1, read as the reverse complement.
TCGGCAGCCAAGCGAGGCAACTATGGCAGATATCTCCCCTGTGTGGCAATCTACAGGGGTAGACGATGTCCAGTATGTCTTTAAATAGGCTGTAATGAATTATGATGAAAAGAACACTCGATAAAATCCGTAAAAATCTTTTGTGATTCTTAATTGCAGACAATTTTCATGGTGGCTGCAGCATACTCAACCTCAGTCGTGGGCTGCATTGTTTTTCTTACTATTGCCGTGGGATTGGGAGGATTTGCATGGTCTGGTTTCAGGTACCACACAATATATTAATTAACTATTAATATTTAACTTTTATAAATGGTCGTAGTTATAGTATTTTCATACAATTAAATGTGACAAGCGAGCATGCACACCTGATTGTAAGAGAAAGTGGCCCCTGGACACTTATATCTATGTACGATACTTCAGAATAAATATCGTGCATCAGCTAACTTCATATTTCCGAATACGAACGACATTGAAACGGTGTATAATATAGAACTGAACAATTATTTGCAAGCCATACAAATAGTTGTATCAAACGGGATTCGAACCCGCAGAACGGTAACCACATCGCTACATTACCACCGTGCCGCCAACGAATAGGGTATTCTTTCGGATACAAACGAACGACGACTTATAATCAATAAATAAGAGTTGATATTAGTATTTTGTCTTTTTGCACTTTCTGCTCTACACAATGGATCATATGGGAAGAAGAAACGTTTATAGCCGACTTTAAAAAGACAGTTATTCTATTTAAAAAAAAAGCAGAAGGTTTACAATGCGAACTGTATGTTTTTTTGTATGTATATTTAATGTATAAGTAATGTAAGTTTTTAATGGAACTATTTAGACAACATTGGGATTGAAATATTCCTTTGTCCACTAGAAAGTGTAAATAAATTAACTTAATTAAAAATTAAAGCCAACCTAAAACAACCAACTAACTCTAGGAATTAATTCTTCTAAACAATATGTCTTAGCACCACGGAATATAAACTTTGCACCGACTAAAGTACGTGAAATAACTTTTTTAAACATAGAAAACTGACATATTAGGCTTAAGGTGACATACGGTCTGCTCTCGGACATATTCCCGTAAGATGGCGCTGAAGTCATCATTTTTTAGTATATACATTTAGGTGAAAGCGCCAGGGTGGCCTGCGAAATTCAAATTTTCTTACGTTTTTTTGAAATTTTCAGGTTAGGATCAGGTTGTATATTTAACAAAATATGATTCGCGACCGTAACGAGTATGTGTTTACAGAATTATTATCATTAAAATCACCAATACAACCATCTAAGTCCGTATAATACATTTGAATGAGTTTTTTTCTGAAAATAGCCTAAAATTAATAATTTTTAACTAATAATTCTTTTTCCAACGGTGCTTTATTTATTCAAGTGTTTTGAAGATACCATAGTTTTAAAATTTTTAAATTAATATTTAATACAATAAAAAAAATTATTTTATGTGATATACTGTCTTCAGCGGCGATACGCTCTAGCCGTAACGGTGGCGCGGATTCCTATTTTGTAATAATAAATAATGGAGAGTTCTTAAATATTAATAGTTTTTGAGTTATTAAAGTAAAATTAAATATTTTTTCATCTTATTTTGTTAGTAGCAATTGCTATTTTTATGTGGTAATAAACCCTCGATATACATTTTTCTAGACGTCATTCCGAATCGAATGAGCTATCGCACACATTTTTAAGAGCGGGAAGAAGAATTAACGCGTTTTTGAACTTGTTGACTAGTATACGTTCTTGTCATTATGGCGTGATGACACAGCTGCCACAGTCTAACACAATAAAAAACACTCCTAATGTGTAAACAACTTGCCAGCTAACTCCTCCTGTTATAAATAAAAACATACATTTGTCATAATTCCAGCGTCAACCATTTGGACATCGCGCCACCACACGCCAGCGTACTAATGGGCCTGTCCAATACAGTAGCAACGTTGCCTGGGATCATAAGTCCTCCACTCGCCGGATCTATCGTCAAGGATAAGGTAATAACATATCCATATTATCTCCTACCCCCCAGAGCCCAGTGCTGGGGCATAAGGATACTCATGAACCTCTCCCTTTGAACGTATCACCTTTATAGTCAAGTTTAAGAACTAGTGATTGCATTACTGTGCACCTTCGACTCTGGTCACTGCAGCTTTTCCTATGTATTCAATGTCTAACTTATGACAATGTATTTTAGGGTTTTAGGTATTTTAAATGAAGTATAAATGAGATGTAAATGCCGCCATTTATATAGATGTTGCATGGCCCTTTTCCTAGATTAACGAACGTTTTTTAGAAGTAAAAGTGAAATTCGACGTGGTAGAGCTATGCTGCAGCTATATTATGGTTGTAGTACGAATGGATCAACTTGACCAGGGAAGGACCACGCTCTCACGGAATACCAGCTTAAAATAGCAGTTCAATGCTGCTGTGTATCGTATGGTGAGTGTAGAGAACCGAAGACCCTTTTTACTGGAAACGAGGCATTTCATCTCAGTCCTCAGGGGTGGAAACGCATCTGCATTTTGATTCTTAATCGAGGATAGATGTAGATGTCTATGGGCTAGAGCAACCACTTACCATCAGGTGAAATGTGTGCTCGTTTGTCACCCTTATTCTATAAAAAAATAACGTACAGTCCACCTGATGGTAAGTAAGTGTGGTCAATGGACCACCCATCTACCCTCGATTTAAAATCATAATGCAAACGTGCTTACCCCTTGAGGTCTAAGATAAAGGCCTCGTTACCAATAAAAAGAGTATCTGGTTTTCTATGTATACTACATGATACCAGGAACATTATGCTGCTATTTCACGCTGGTATTCTCACACTCGGGCAAACCATTCATTCTTAGTCGTTTTGATACTAAATCGAAACTTCACATACCACCAAGTAGATGTTTCTGTGCGCTCGTTTGTCATCTTTACATCTATAAAAAAGCACACATGTTTGCTTCTGCTGTGATACAAACCCAGGATAGTTGCCAGTGCTCTGTCCATTCAATGACCTTCAAACGTAGACAGAACTTTAAACACGCGGTTTGGTCACAGTCTAACTACTACTAACAGTCGGTCATTGAAGGCGTCTAGACGTGGCAATCGTGCGCTGCGGTGCGGCCCGAGACACGGGCGGAGCACTGTCCGCTAGGGTTGTCCTGTCACGCAAATAAATTAAAATGGTTCACAATACATGTGCAGTAAAAAACTGGGTCGTTCTCATTTAAAGATGAAATATTGTTTCATCAGTAGAGAGGAATTTGAAAACGTGAAATAAATTTAAATCAATTTGTTACTTTTTTATTACTTCCCGTACTGACAACCCTAGCAATTTATTGTTTATGGCGGCTTTTCCGACAACATCATACACGATGACCGACTGTATCTTTAAACGTAGTGATTATATTCTCTTTGTGTATCTTCTTCTTAGGCTGTGGTTTGGTTGAGTAAGCAAAAATCAATAGCAAAAATAGATATTTTGTACTCATACAATATTTATATAACACTAGCTGACCAGGCAGACGTTGTTCTGCTCTTTCCGAACGACCTTTTGCTTTCCCAAAAAAACTCCTGAAATTGGCAATAAAAAAATTGACGATCACTTATCGAGATAAAAACTATCCTATCTCTCAAGTTGGACCAAACTGCACACAGTCTGCAAATTTTTTTGAAATCGGTTCTATCTGTTGAATACTTACAGCAACACGTGTTGGTTATACTACTAAATTGTAGCTTAAATTAAACGTTTGTATTTTTAACATAGCGCCATCTATTAAATATTTACTCAATCCAGTCAACAGGATTGGAGCTAACAGATAATTCTGACTGTCAAATAATAGACAAATATTTTTCAATAAAATAATATTGTATTGCGACTATAAATTGAGATGTAAGCTATCCTATCTTTTAAGTTGCACTAAACTGCACATTGACCAAAAATTTCATTGAAATCAGTTCAGTAGTTTAGGAGTCCATCGCGGACAAACAACGTGACACGTACTTTTTATATATAAAGAAGATTAATTTTTTATTGTTTTCAGACAGCAGAGCAATGGCGCATAGTTTTTTTCATATCCAGCGCCATCTATCTGCTAGGTGCGATAGTGTATGGTTGGTTTTGTTCCGCTGAAAAGCAGCCGTGGGTCATCGAAGCGGATAGTGATGCCAGTTTTGACACAGATGGCGCTTCCGTCACAACAACTAGGGGTTACGATAATAAGGCCATGGAACATAGCGAAATGTAAAAAAACTTCCGCCTCTCAAGTACGTTTGAAGAAATTAGTATAGTCCGACCGAATTTAGTTTTCGGTTTTCATCCTCTTTTCGGCTATTTCTGTTTCCCGCCATAAATATTTATTTTGGGGCGCATTGAAAACTGAAATACGAATTCATCTATTATTATAACTATTAAATTCAGTAGCTCAAATTTATGCAGACTAGCACAGCATTTATTAGGAGAAATGCGAAAGAGATAGGTACTATTTCTTGTATACCAAGTGAGACTGTTTAACTTTAAATAATTTAAAGAAAATACATGAAACGGTTTAATTTAATATACTTACATATGTGTAGTTGATTCCAGTGTGTTACATGATTGTTGGTTTTTGTGTACATAATGTAATTGATCTAAATTATTACGTGTTTATTTCTTTGGTCTCTATTTTGTTGGTTGATTAATGATTGCCATTTTTAATTCATTGTTATTCAAAAAAAAATATAAATATATATATATATATATATATATATATATATATATATATATATATATATATATATATATACATATATATATATATAAATACTAACTTTTATACAGTAATACATAGTAACTTGAAATTTTTGGTTTTTGTTTTCGGCCAAAAATACAGTTCATGCTAAACTTCGTTTTCTTTTCCGGACAAAACATCATTCATTCTTGGTTGGATTCTAGAATTAGTGACAAAATGTATGTTTTGTTATGTTGTGTAATGTTACAATGACATTTGGGTGTTTTAAAATACATTTCCTTAAATTTTGACTAAATAAGAATATACAGTTTTAGGACAAGGGAAAAGTTAAGTTACTGCGGCTATATTTGTGTTGTACGTGATAATTGAAATACAAACAGCATTGACATCTGTAGAAAAAAAATGTTTTCTTCTGAACAATGGAGATAGATAGCTATTTTTCTTGCGAATGCGAAAACTTGTACTATTAGATTATTATATTATTACTATATTATTATATTATTGTATTATTATTATTAGAGATATCGTTTTGTACAATTTTTGTTTCGAAAAAAATTTAAACAAAAATTTTATTTTCTACCAACTTCAAAAAGGAGACTGTACTCAATTAGACTATATGTTTTTTTTATGTTACCTCATAAATTTTTACTGGGTGAACCGATTTCGATGATTCTTTTTTTATTTGAAAGCTGGTGCTTTAAATATGGTCCCATATAAATATGATCTAGGTCTGACCAATAGTTTTTGAGTTATTCTTAATAATTTATATTGAAGTCGGTTGTACAACATTTTTAATTTTAAATTATATACCTTATAATATGTTCTGATGTTTATAATTGTAACAAAATTAACATGCAATTAATATAAATGTATGAATAATAACAATTAGAGTGTAAGGAAACTGAAAATAACCGCATTGATATGCTATGATGATAAGCTATGATGATCCTAGTGAGAATACTGTAGTCATGAAATTATTAAATTTTCTTGGGTTCTTATTAAATTTTCTTGGTGGGTCGTTGTTTAAGTTTTGACTGACGAAACGCAACCGTTTTCCTGACCACGAAAATGGTTGCAGAAAACGGTCGTCGTGGCAAACGGTTTGAAGACGGCTTATAGGACGAAACTTATTCAACATGAAATAGAATTGCGTTTTCGTCGAGTGAAATGGTTGCAGTTTCTTACACGTCTACGTTTGTAAACGAACGCGGAACCAAAGACGAACGTTAAGGACGGCGACGCGACGAGTGAGATTGATAGTTGAATCATTGCGTACTCGACTGTATTTTCATAGGCGTAAAATAAAAAATCGCACCAAGTAATTCGAAGATTGGTTTGTGCAACGAAGACTGTTTGAACCCAGGACGATAGAAGATAGTCTTACTATGAATCGCAGAACACATAACGGTCTTTGTAAACGGTTGGCCGTCGCAACGCCCATCCCTAGTTCTTAATATGTCTTCAAAATCTCAGATTATGCTGACGTTTGGAAGTGGGTGAAAAATTAGGGACTTCGTTATGCAAACAGTAACAAACCCGCAAAAAGTTAATTTGAGATTGTGATATTTGAAGTATGGATCAGTATAGTTTCCTGTCTTTTTGTAGTTTTTCTTCTTATTCTTGTTACTTTAACTATAACTTTTGAATCACATAATAGTAAAAACCACAAACATTATTTTTCAACTCGACGCAACTTCGACTTGACACAAATTTTAATTGGATCCTTTTCGCGTAACTACGCCCAATCACGAAATTCTATTACATTCGTACTAACATACATACAGGCAAATTAATATAAAGAGTGTAAAAAAATACCTCATTTTGAAATCATTGGCATGGCAGAAAAAACCCAAGTGTTATATTTTTTAATATTTTTCCAAGTATATTTATATTATTTTAATCATATCACAATCATTTGTATTAGACAATGTGAAAATAAAAAATCTCTATTTATGTATACAGTGTATGCAACTTTGTTAGCATTCCATGTTCATGTATAAAAGAGATATTTCAAAGGAGTTCAGGCCAGGTCTTTGTACACTATATAAATAAGTAATCACACATAGAACAGTTTTTAACTATCTATTTTTTAAATATGTTTTATTTTCTGGTTCAAAACAAGAATTTACACTTACAATTGCAATAAAAAAACAAAAAAACATGGGTCATATTTATTTTAACGTTTAACATTTAAGCAATATCTTTAAAAAGTCAACAGTTAATATTTGGTTTATTATTTTCGCCATTGTAATCTTTTTATAGAATAGGGTGACATCGTTTATCGTTTGTGTACACAGTCCACCTGATGGTAAGTGGTTGCTGTGACCCATAGACATCTACATTTATCCTCGAGAAAGAATCAAAACGCAGATGCGTTGTCACCCGGGAGGACTAAAATGGAATGCCTCTTTTGAAGTAAGAGGGTCTCCGGTTCTCTACACTCACCATACGAAACACAGCAGTGTTAAGCTCCTATATTACACTGGTATTATGTGAGAGCGTGGTCTTTCCCCGGTCGAGCCGACCCATTCGTATTACAACTATAGCTGCAGCATGGCTCTACCATAATACACAGATATAGAAAATCTACTAAAATTAAACATTAAATCGTTTTCCATTATTAAAGTGTGTAATTATACCTATTATATATATTTTCCTGAATTCCATGTATTTATCTTAGTTTGTAACCGACTTCAAAAAGGAGGAGGTTTTCAATTCGACTGTATTTTCTGTATGTATGTTACACGATATCTTCGCAGATTGTGAACCAATTTTGATGATTTCTTTTATATTAAATAGGTTATATTTCAAGTGTGGTCCCATATATATTCGGAGAAAAATAATCAACCCTAAGAGTAGCAAATAAATAACTTCTTTTTTAGCAATTGGAAGTTGGTTTTTACTTTTTGTTAAAAATTATAATTATTAAAATAGTTTATATAGACCTGACCAGTTTTGAAACATCTCATATAAATACGAAAGAAAATAAACGAAAATGTAAAAAAAACCGGTCAAGTGGGAGTCGGACTCGCGCACCGAGGGTTCCGAACAAATCCGTAGGTATATAAGTTTAAAATTATTAAAAATATTTTATTATATGATGTAACTAAAAATTTTTGCTTTTTGCAATTTTTCCTTTATCTGCGCTATGAAACGTTGCTTCGTACCAAATTTCAAGATACTAAGTTCACGGGAAGTACCAAGTAGTAAGTAAGTAGGTTTTAATACCCTTGCGAATGTCGAAAATTTGCGGCATAAACGGCTGTATCTTTTGATTGCGTGGGCTTAGAAGTTTGATTTTTTCACAGCTCCAAGGGACAGTAGACTTGAGTATTTGATATAAATTTCAGCTTGATACATTCAAGCGTTCCTGAGAAAAAGAATCTTGACAGACATACAGACGGACAACAAAGTGATCCTATAAGGGTTCCGTTTTTTCCTTTTGAGTTACGGAACCCTAAAAAAGCGCTAAAATGTACTCAAAGCTTACTAAGCTTAAAGTTAAATGTTTTTGTGTGTATACGTATTTTAATAATCATTTGCTTTATTAGATAAGGATAATATCTTACAATTAAAACAACAAAAATTACGTCAACACTTTAAATGTTATAAATGAAATTCCACTATTAGTACCGATCTGTGATTGTCATATAAAATACTATTATTAATTTTTTATGTACTTATTTATAAGATTATCTTATTTTAGTATGTTCATTTTCAATTTTGAAACAATGAAGTTTAGACATTTTGACAGTTGTTTCTTTGTGTTTTAGTATCATGGTGAATAGGTAATGGTAATGCAATAAACTATATATGTATATATTGCATTTTAGAAATAATCAAAGTATTCAATAATTTAAGAATAGTTTTTTTAAATAACAATGCAATTCATTCCACAATATATATACGTTAGTTTTTTAGCAGACTATCTTAAAGTATATTAGATGTGCCTCACTGTAAAAAAGTATATAATACGATAAAATACTATGCAAAACCTCAAGCAAAGAGCTTTATTTTATCCAAAATTAAATCGCACCGCTACCAATTATTCTACCCCCGTTAAAATAGAGGGTATATTTGATTACGTGGTCTTACTTGCTGCGGGTCGGCAACCGCAGTTTTTGTTGTAAATGATCTGTTATCAGGAAGTTGCCGTTATCTTGTTTCAGTTTCCCTCTGTCGCCTCTCACCACGCCCACAAAATTATGGGGTAGTGTATTTTTTTTTATGGGAGAGGGGGCAAACCAGCATACGGCTCACCTGATGGTAAGTGACTACCGCCGCCCATGAACAACTGCAACACCAGGGAGGGAATTGCAGATGCGTTGCCGGCCTTTTAAAAAGGAGGACGCTTACGTGTATGTTCTTAAGCCACGACAATAAACACGGTAGTAGACATATGGAAAGGCCCTTTACAACCCATCAAAAGTCCACTGCTGAACATATATCTCCCCTATAGATTGCCATAATTGCCAGTGTTTTTTTTTTATGGAAGAGAAAACTTTGGAATCGTTGTGATTTGAAACTCGATGAAACGAAAAAGAGACAAACATATAGATGTTAGCCTGTGAGAGAATGAGATAGAATACAGTATACGTTGTTTCGTATTATGTATGGAAATTATGCATGTGTTCTATGAGCAGGACGAAATTTGTTGATTAGAAAATATTGAAATACTATGATGAAATTGAAAACTTGAAGTCTGTATAATATGTAATGTAATATATGTAGAATGAAATGTAAAGTAATTTTTAAACTTGGTAACATTATTTTAATAAATAAACCCTACAATTAGGCTGCATTTCCACCAAAGATGTGCGAGGATGCGTAGCGAGGAATGTGTTTGTTAAAAAACAATAGAATCACTTCATTTATCTAGCCTCACTCAGCGCAGCTCTGGCGGAAACGGCTCAGCGCAGCGAGGTTTTTGTATATACAAAACAAGAGAAGCATGTGTACGAGGGATGTGTTACGAGGGATGTGTACGAGGGATGTGTTGCGAGGGATGTGTACGAGGGATGTGTTGCGAGGGATGTCTACGAGGGATGTGTAAGAAGGATGTGTACGAAGGATGTGTTGCGAGGGATGTGTGCCAGGGCAGGACACAAGAATTAGTGGGCAGTGAGGCGCGCGCTCCACTCCCACCACACCTCACCCCGCTCGCATCTGAAACGAGCCCGCCACACATCCTCGCACTGCTCAGCGGTCTAGCACATCTATGGTGGAAACTCAACCTTATCCGACTTCTAATACTCTGCATTCGTCTCATTCTCTAGAAATTTATTCTGAAGTTTTCACTTCTACCACGTGTTAAGTGAACTTATGCACTCATGTTTTTTTTTATATACTTTGATAGGACTTAATAATATAATATTGTGTATCAATCGTTCACATAATAAAACGGTATGGAAAATACTTACTATAAGATCTAGAAAGTACTACTAGCTATACTTTTTTGTAATGCTTATAAGCGCTAAAGTTCACAAATGCAATCTCAGTAAAGAGATCTTCCATGTAATGAATTGATGTGATAATTTAGTATTAAGTTACGTATAGCGGCAACATTGTATATTTGTAAACGCTGTATTACATTCAATAAAGCTATAATTGTACGTAATTATATATTACTTTGATTTATGACATTTATCTCCTCATGCATACATACATAGGTGGTATGTTTTATAATATTGAACGAACTATGTGCTTTGCGTATAGGTTTTTTGCAATGCATATCATCAGCACGAATGCTGCAATGCATATCATCTTGTGTTGACGTCATTCTTTTCATACATAACAAGCGATGTCAAAACTGATGTGATACCGATGCGTTACATAGGTACTCGTTTGTATTACTCGATTCAAACTTAGGCTGGCCACATACATACGGAATTCCGTTTCGATATTTCGATTCGGAATCCCGAACGCAGCAAGTCCATATAAAATCTATGACCCGCCACACACGTACGGTATTTTTCCGTACGGAATTTTCTCCGATTCGAGATTCCGTATGACCGCCTGTGCGTTCGGGATCCCGAACGGAAAAAAGCCGCTCCGAACGCAAGTCTTCCATAGATTTTGTACGAGTCGCAACATACATACGTAAATTCTGTACGGAACGCGCGCAGTGTTCGTCGCACGACCATAGAGAAAAGTAATACATCGGGAACGCACGACCGAAGCGAGTAGGTGTGTTTATGTATGTTTTTACATTTAATCTTGTAGATGTATAGCTTTTCGTAACCTTTCATCTTATTTTATTTAATAATTCGTCGAAAGAATTTACAGACACAAATGTTTAAAAAATATCTCTGGATAGATAGATCTTTTTACATAATATTGACTATATTGCAAGCTAAGGGTGATAACGGGATGCACCTAGTAAGAATGATACAGCAACAATGCAAACGCAATTAGAAAATCGTCGTCATTATTCGCGGGCAGAATGTCTAGACTCAATGGCTAACGTCTCTCAACTGACCCTTGTTATTCCGAACGGAAAAAAGCGGATGTGTGTGTGTGTGCGTGTGTGTGTGTGCGTGTGCGTGTGCGTGTGTGTGTGAATCCCGATTCAGGATTCCGAAACGGAATTCCGTATGTATGTGGCCGACCTAAATGACGGCTGTAAAATTCGTTGCAAGTGCGCCTTTAGTAGGTACAGTCAGGTTCATAATGTCTGCTTTCTAAGTACGCAATATTTTATATAAATAAATATTTTATCGGCTGCATTTTCTTAATATTATTAATAAATTAACTTAAATGTAAGAGCTGTTATATATGTGACTTAAATGAAAGATAAAAAATTACAAGTCAATGTTTACTTGAATTATACAAAAGCTTAATTTTATTAATTTGTATTTATACTAGCGTTTACTATTTTTAATATACTTACCTACCTACCTATAGCTTTATTTTTAACTAGAGATCTAAAATATTATTTTTAAAAAGACGTAACAAGAGTTACAGTCAACGACAAAAATATGAATAATAGACAAAAAATAAACGACAATATTATAATATCGACTGTACTTGAGAAGAACCCCGCGAAAAGTGCAGCAAAATTTGCTATTCCTAACTTTTCAGCCGTCATTGAGTTTGGATCGCACTCGATATTACACGGATCAATTTCGGTTCAATACTGCTTTCAATTTCATTACTTCAATGGCATTGAGACATCTAAATACATTTCAACGTGATTGCGCATTCTCATGAAAGCTTAAATTCACCGAACGCTTTCAATGCAATGGTAGCAATATTGGTCATTGTTCAATGCGGTTGAAACTTGTATGCACTGAAGATTGAACGATAACTCATTGCGTGCACCGCACGACACTTATTTCGCGTGCGCACAGGGATTTTTGCAAATGGTTTTCAAGTGTCGTGAAAATGGGGTTTCAGAAGTTCATGGTATTCACTTTCTGTTATTCACAAATGGTTCAAATAAGAATTTGGATCTTCTTCTGCCAATTCTAATAATAAGGTGCTTGAGGCTCCTTTAGTTATCCTTCTCGAAATCCACGGGCAACAGCACCAACGGCAAGATTTTTTTTAAATTATGCAACTCATTTTTTAAATAGTAGCAGTATATCGAAATTCTCGAAACGTACGAGTTGGCGCGACATCTCATTGAACGTCATTTAAATGATTTACGTGTATATTGGTAAAGCCGTTCTATGTGCAATATTCAATGTTTTTCAATGGAATTGTTTCAATTTGGTTGATCCGTGTAATATCGGCTTTACAGTATTGAATCGCCAAATATAGTGTCACAGTCACTTTGACTTAAAGTGATAGAGACAGCACTAGACTTAACGGCGTCGTAAAATTGAGCAGCGTTTGAGTATGTGGGCATGACAGTTTCAATATGGACGTTACTTTTTGGCTCATAAGCATTGATTTGGTCTATGGCGGAACTTTAATTTGGTATTAGACTCTCCAATCAATTAAAATAATTTAATTAAGTGGAGTTTTTTGTTTCGAACAAACATTTCTAAAGAAATTGACAATGTAGTGATGACGTCCTACCTAGAAATTATAGTCAAACATCGTTTTTGTATTTATACATTAAAAATCTAATTTAACTTGAAAAAATGGAAATAACTGGCCAAGGGCGAGTCGGGTTACGTACCATTATAATACACGTTTCTAGTGGGGGAGCCCCTTTTAATTTTTAATTTATGTTAATTTTTATAGCGGCAACAGAAATACACGTTCTGTGAAAATTTCAACTGTCTACCTATTACGGATCATGTGATACAGCCCGTTGACAGACAGACGGACGGACAGCGGACCCTTAGTAATAGGGCCCCGTAACCTTTTGGGTACGGAAGCCTTAAAAATAGACCCAATTTTAAGACGCTACTCCTAGCTCATCTGCTTCCACTGCTGGACATGGACCTCACATTTGACCTTTCCAAGGCCTTCGACTGTGTTCACCATGAGACATTAATCAGGAAGCTACAGTACTATGGTGTCAAGAATACAGCGCTTAAACTTATTATTTCATATTTAAGTAATAGAAAGCAGAAGGTTATTATCAATGGTAAAAGTTCTTCCGGGTCACCTGTACTAATGGGTGTTCCTCAGGGCTCGATTCTCGGCCCATTCCTGTTTCTGGTGTATATTAATGACTTACCTCACCTTGTAGGGGATAGTCATGATATAGTATTATTTGCTGATGATACTTCCTTGATTTTTAAATTTAAACGTCAATCATTTAAATGTGACGAAGTGAATAATGCTATATCAAAATTAGTGCATTGGTTTAACGTTAATAATCTGCATTTGAACGGAAATAAAACTAATTGTGTTAAATTTACAACAACGAATGTTAAAAATCTGAATACCAATGTGTTTTTAAATGGGGAGGAATTGAGCCCTGTTGTATCCACTGTTTTTCTTGGCATCACTCTTGACGCAAAGCTTCAGTGGGGCCCCCATATATCCAAATTAGCAAGCAGACTAAGTTCTGCAGCTTATGCTGTAAAAAAGATTAGAGGTCTCACTAGTGTCGAGACAGCTAGATTAGTTTATTTTAGTTATTTCCATAGCATAATGTCTTATGGGATTTTGCTATGGGGAAATGCGGCTGATTCAGAAACTATTTTTGTTTTACAGAAGAGGGCCATTAGAGCTATTTACAATCTAAAACCGAGAGAGTCTCTTAGAGATAAATTTAAAGAAATTAATATATTAACTTTGGCCTCTCAGTATATTTACGAAAATTTAATGTATGTTCACAAAAACAAAGATAGTTTTAGTAAAAAAAGTGATATACATTCTGTAAACACTAGGAACAAACACAAGCTAGTGATGCCAGTTTCTCGACTCCACAGAGTCAGTAATTCATTCTTGGGGCAATGTATACGCTATTACAACAAGGTCCCGGAAAGTGTACAGGTTCTCTCTATTACCAAGTTTAAATGTTTTATTAAGCTGAAACTGTATAAAAAGGGTTATTATAGTATAAATGAATACATGGTTGATAATAACCCCTGGGAATGAGGTAGTCGCTTCCAAGCAGTTTCTAAAATAAATTTTGTAAATAGTTCGTAATCATTTATATTGTAAAATTTATTTTTAAAAAAATGTCCCGCTGGGTTTCTTGCTGGTTCTTCCCAGGACAGAGGGTATTTTTTCGAACCAGTGGTAAAGTAAAAAATGACTTTCAATAAGAATTACACATGTAATGTATATTGAATAAAATTATTCTATTCTATTCTACACTATGCAGAGAGAAATTGCTTTAATCGTTACGCTTGTCAGGCGAATTGATGACAGAAGTTACGCAACTTTAACGCTGCTGTCCATCGCCAGTCTAGGTATTTTACGTCTGACGTAAACGAGTTGGAAACCGCCATCTTCCAAAAAGCAATAGATATTTCTGATGTTTCCATAGTAGCCGTAATGACTTGCAACACCCTCGGAACGAAATGGGACAATGGGTCTTCATACGCCGCCACTACATAGCAAGTAAAGTAATTAACTTGCATTCAAATTACACCGAAAGTGTATGTACAGAACAAAAAAATCACTAAAGACTGTCTTAAACACATACGACCTTATTTCAATGGGTGGTTATCGAAGAGTCTTTGTCATTTAAGAAGTCCGTTAGACTTAGACGCGGTGCCGTATTCTGCGCGAAATTTAACGTTTGCTGTCGAATTCTATACATTTTATTTCGCATATTTACTTCTTTGTGGAAACAGAGTCTACTTTAAATCTGAAACTAAATGTACGTGATGTTTTATACGTGGCACTGGTAGAGCTACGCCGCAGTTATATTTTTTTATAGGATAGGGTGGCAAACGAGCACGCAGTCCACCTGATGGTAAGTGGTTGCTGTGGCCCAGAGACATCTACATCTATCCTCGGCTATGAATCAAAATGCAGGTGCGTTGTCGCCCGTGAGGACTAAGATGGAATGCCTCTTTTCCAGTAAAAAGGGTCTCCGGTTCTCTTCACTCACCTCACCTCATTATACTTCTGTAATCATAATAGATTTTTTTGTCACTAAAAAGATTTTTTATGTTGTTTTTTCCACAAAATAAGTAAATTTGTCTACGTTTTACTTTGGTGTTAAAGGTCAAAGATCAGGCAAAGGTAATATTTGAAAACTTCTTAATTCTCTCTACCAATTCCTTTTCCTGTGTGTCGGTAAAAACAGCTTTCCTTTTCATCCTCTTCACCACGCTACCAGATTTTATGTAATTTTTCAACGTTCGCCGTAGTAGGTATATGGTATTTTAAAGGCTGGCTGTTTTTTCATGTCATCTAGAGCATCCTGAAGATCAGTTAGAGATCATCCTGAGTATCGTTTTCTTTTTTGCGAAGGTTCCATTTTTTTCTTTACTGGAAACAATATACTTATATTATGTATGAACAATACTTATGTCAAAAGCTACTGTTGATTTGCGTAAATAAAATCTTATAAAACTACGTGAAAACGAATGGGTAAATGTGTTATGGCTAAGTATAAAACTCGAAAGCGTCTGGATTATTTTTTTCAATATTAGTTGAAGTGCAAGGAAGGAAAGGTGTCTAGACATGTGGCATTTTTGTGCGATAGCTATGGCCTAGCGTGGTGATCTGTCGTTATCACCGCACAAAAGTGTCACTTGCCAGGCCAGCTGCTTATTTACACTTATATAATTCATTTAAGTAACTAATCACGCCTATTTTAAAGCTTCTTGCCCCTAATAAGGTCCGGCCTTATTTTGAGATAAAATGTGGACCTTGTTAAGCACTTAGATATGTCCTGAGAAAACCTAACAAAATCGTGATAAAAAAGCAATAATTTTGGTAACTTACCTCGTCAATCCACCTTCTGAAAGTATTTAAACATAACTATTGCAGAATTATTACATAACGACCGGGTTTTATTACTAAAACTAGCTGTGCCCGCGACGTAGCTCGCGTACAATAGGTCTTACTTAAAGAATTTGACGTTTAGGTAAGAGAATATTAAGAGATTTAAATATCATTACTGTATGAATAAGTGGTAACAAAAGAAATCGTTTTGCTCAAAGTTCTGAGTCGTTTATGATAGAGCTTCTGTATAAACGACGATAAAGTAGACTTAGCCGGGGCGTACAGAAAAAGGTTACGGGAGCTACTAACGCGGGAAAAAGCAACATAGACCATTGAGTGGGTTATATGCGAAACAGTTGGTACTGAAGTCCACACCTGCAACGCCTAAAGTTTGACCCTGCGCTTTATTTATGGTCATCGGTCATCGCATCGCATATCACACGCTGACGGGGAGGTCGAAAGAGAATACGCTCAAAACAGGGAGGAAAGTTATTTGGTATTAGAGGAATTCTGGGTATAAAACAATATCACGGCATTTTGTTGCAACTTTGCTGCTTGTAGCCGAGTTTTGTTGCATAGCTTGGGCATGGACTTCACGGTTCTTCCAGCTTTATCCGACTCGTGAGCGTCAACTTTATTGTTTTAGTGAGTCGCAATATGATTCACCGGCGAAAAATCTTAACACCGCAATTCAGAAAAGGTTGTAATTTGTACGCCATCTATTATGTTCTTTGTGAAAGAACAACCTTTTTAAATTTAAGGAAAACATATTTTTTGTTTACTGTGTTTTAAGCATAAATATATTATAATAGAACGTGTTTTTACACATGAATCTTTTTATTACTATTTCTGAGATTTTATTGCGCCATTACACAAATTTGAACTTACATTTCAAAATAATATTCATAACTTTCGATAGAATTAACTAATTTTAGTAAAGCAAAAATTAAATGAACTGGAAGATACGCTTTATGATTTTCTTAACGATTTCTTTGAAAAAAAAAGATGTTTGCTTAAGACGTGATGCTTTCATAAACAAACAGACAGACCGACAGACAATTCTAAAAATTATAAAAATGTACTTATTTAATGATTTTCAGTCCCCATAATGATTTTAGTCACAAATTAATATACTATAGTTACAATGTACAGAAACAGACAACATGTTATCACCATATTTATTATATGTATAGATTTAAAGAGAGATTGCGCTGTTAACATCAATTCTAAAAATAAAAGAGATTAATTGACGCGATTGATACAATAAAAAACATAAAAGAACTTATAAATCAGTGCCTGCATAGTAAGCAAAAAAGAATGTTTGATCCTCGCCGAAACCAACGAAATGAGGGCTAATAATCTTCCACTCACCAGATGTCGCTAGTTGTGACTGAGGTAAAGTTTATTGTTACACAATGTCAGATAATTGAGAAATTCGTTTTAAATAATAGTTTATCATTATCTAGAGTACTATATTAATACACAACACAATGCCTCAGTAATTTTAATTTTTAATCTTTGCATTTTATAACTCTTTTTAAAAAATCGGCTTTTAGTTATATTTATAGTTTGGTTTATTAATTTCTAATGTAATTAATATAAAATATAACTAATAATACAGAAAGAAACTTTAAAGATTACATTTTCCTAAGAAATTATCGTCCCCGCTATGAAATCTGTCAAATATTTTACCTCATTGTACGGTGGCGCCGCCCTGGTGGCAGAAAAAGTCGTGGATGCCCTCATTGTTAATAGCTCTTTTAAAATTTGATTTACCACATAGAGTACTCGGTGGTAAAGAATAAATGAGATTGACATTTGACAACACGCAGTAAGGCAGGGAGTAAAATTATAAGAAAACTCTTCTACAGGAAGAAAACACACCCTGCCTTTTTGTTTTACGTTTATGCAACACCGCCATCTATCGATGAAATTGGTTAACTATTGTACTTTAATTTTTAGATAATAAGGTTAATATAATTTGAGAATATATTTATTACGTTCTTTATGTAATACTTTTGTTTACTGAGTTTTAGATATAATTATATTATAATAGAACATTATTTTACGTCACTTAATTATGATTTGTAGTACGATATTAGTTTAAAATATACTTGATGACTCAACCAACGGCCCCGTTGAACAAATTCGTACCTATAGGTACTTTGTACCCATACTTCAGAATATTTATCATAACTTTTGATGGAATGAACTGATTTGAATGAAATAAAGACTAAATGTAAACCGAAAATACACTTTATAATTTCCTTAACGATTCTTATGTTAAAAATTAGTACTTTGCACGTGATACGTTAACAAACAAACAGACAGACAGACAGAAAATTCTAAAAATGGTAGAAATGTATTTAATTACTTATTTTTAGTACCTCTCAATCACTTTTATTACAAAAATATAAAATGTACAGACGTCTGCTATTTACATTTTTATTATATGTATAGATATCATCATCATCATCATCATCATTACAGCCCTTCACAAGTCCACTGCTGAATATAGGCCTCCCCCAAGGAATGCCACAAAGCACGGTCCCGAGCCACCTGCATCCATCGACTTCCTGCATGTCTTACCAGGTCGTCACTCCATCTTGTGGGGGGACGCCCTACACTTCGCCTACCGGTACGAGGCTGCCACTCGAGAACCTTTCTTCCCCATCGGTTGTCGGTTCTTCGAGCTATATGGCCGGCCCACTGCCACTTCAGCTTACTAATCCGTTGGGCTATGTCGGTTACTCTGGTTCTACTGCGGATATCCTTATTCCTAAGTTTATCACGCAGAGAAACTCCGAGCATAGCCCTCTCCATAGCTCGCTGAGCGACCTTGAGCTTCCTCATACAGCCAGCAGTGAAGGACCACGTCTCAGTTCCGTAAGTCATCACTGGCAACACGCACTGGTTGTACAATTTTGTTTTAAGGTTTTGAGGTATTTCTGACGAGAAGATGTGTCGTAGCTTCCCGAACGCTGCCCAGCCGAGTTGAATCCGTCGATTGACCTCTCGGTCGAAGTTGGACTTACCTAGTCGGACTATTTGTCCCAGGTAAACATACTCGTCAACAACTTCGAGCTTAGTGCTCCCAACAACTACCGGCATAGGTGTGACATGGACATTAAACATAATCTTTGTTTTGTCCATGTTCATCTTAAGACCTATCCGTTGGGAGACACTATTGAGGTCATTGAGCATAGTGCTTAGCTCCTCCAGCGATTCTGCCATGAGGACTATATCGTCGGCAAATCGAAGGTGAGTGATGTACTCGCCATTGATGTTAATTCCGTATCCTTTCCAGTCCAGAAGCTTGAAAACGTCTTCCAATGCAGCGGTGAAGAGTTTCGGGGATATAACGTCACCCTGTCTTACACCTCTCTACAATTGGATAGGTTTCGTACTCTGGTTCTGTACTCGGATAGCCATCGTAGCTCTACTGTACAAACACTTCAGCACTTCGATATACCGACAGTCAACTTGGCACCGCTGAAGGGACTGCAGCACCGCCCAAATTTCGACGGAATCAAAGGCTTTCTCATAGTCCACATACGCCAGACATAGTGGCAAATTGTACTCTTCGGACTTCTGTACAATTTGCCGTAGGGTATGTATGTGGTCTATGGTGCTAAAGCCCTTTCGGAAACCGGCTTGTTCGGGAGGCTGGAAGTCGTCAAGTCTGCGCGCGAAACTATTCGTAATGACTCTCGAAAACAGCACGTAGACGCGGCTCAGAAGGTAAATCGGTCTGTAGTTCTTCAAGAGAGCGTTGTCACCTTTCTTGAAGAACAAGACCACCGCACTTCTGCTCCACGCCTCCGGTGTAATGCCACCATGGAGGACGGAATTAAAGAGCTTCTGAAGGACTTCAAGTACCGGTCTTCCACCCGCTTTCAGAAGCTCCGCTGTAATTCCATCCTCGCCTGGGGCCTTGCCGTTTTTAAGGTGCTGGAGAGCCATTCTAATCTCGCTCAGACTGACGTCCGGGATATCTTCGGAATAGTGTCGAATAAGACTCGCTCTTGGATCGGTACTCACACTTGCGTGTGGCTCCAACGATGACGTGTACAGCTGCCCATAGAACCTCTCAATCTCACTCAAAATCTCAGGTGCCCCGGAAACGATGCTGCCACATTCGGTCTTCAGCTTTGACAGTTGGCTCTTTCTGGCAGACAGATCTCTGGCAAAGACTTTGGAGCCTTGGTTCCGCTCGATCGCTTCTTCAACACGAGCTGTATTGAAGTTGCGTAAGTCTCGCCGCATGCATTTGGAGATCTGTCTGTTCAGTTGCCTGTATGCTGTCAAATCTGTTGAAGAATGTAGCCTCATCTCCCGTCTAACAGCCATGAGATTAAGAGTGTGATCGGAGAGTTTTTGTGTTCTTCTGCGGTGGGTCTTGCAGAACTTAGCTCCGACCGCATGGACAGTTTCCACGAGCTTGTCATTCATATCGTCCACTTCATTGCAGTCTTCTAGGCACTGAAATCGGTTTTGTAACTCGAGCTGAAAGGTTTCGGGACTTTGAGGGGTACGGAGCGTTGACTTCATCAGACGAGACCTCTCCAACTTAACATTTAGGTTCAGTGTGCCTCTAACCATTCGGTGATCGCTGCCGACTTTCACCCTCGCGATCACTGAGACATCACTGAACAGTTGTCGTCTGGTCGTCATAATGAAGTCAATCTCATTTTTTGTCGAACCGTCGGGGCTCGACCAGGTCCACTTCCTGTGGGGCCGCTTCTTGAAGAAAGAGTTCATCATAAAGAGTCCCTCTTGCTCCATGAAGTCGGCCAGCTGCTGGCCCCTTGGGTTCCGTTGCCCTATTCCAAATTTCCCTACTTTCAGCTCACCGTTCTCTCTTGTGCCTAGTTTTGCATTGAAGTCTCCCATTAACACCGTATATTGGGTTTTGGAGGAATGCATGGCTCTAGAGATATCCTCATACATTTCCTCCACCTCCTCATCGGGGTGTGCCGAGGTTGGTGCGTAAACCTGTATGACCTTCAGCGAATACCGTTTGGTGATTCTGAGTATAAGGTACGCAACCCTTGTCTGTATGTATGTAATGTATAGATATAGGCAACGCAAAATTTAATCAGAATATTTTATAGATTGAGTCACGTCGACCGCCCCTGAAGTTATACCCAGAGCCACTGAAAAAATGGCCACGATGGCCAATGGAACGCCGATGCACTTTTGTAATTGGTTACTGGGGAGTGGCAACGCGATATCCATTTTTGTTTAAGTATTAATTCCGATAAGTTTGAAGAGATGGACCTTATTTGTAACCGGCCCTTTGAAGGCGGACCCACCTTATTTAACTTTTAGCTACTTAAAAAATTACAAGGAACTGAAATTGCTGTTGGCCAGCAGAATGTTAATAAAACTGTTTTATAGGACAAGCAAAGAATACTTGGAGCAGTGGTGTCAATTCAATATAGAACTACATTTGTTTCAGTGGGCAAATTTAACAAAAGCACCTACTTGGGATGAGGCACAAAAAGTAATGGATTTGCTGATCGCACAAGGGTTTATTAGCAGCAGCTAAGATACGAAAGTCTTTGACGAGTTTTCGCTTATTTCCAACTTTGCGACAGGTGAAAAGATCACTGGCTGGAATAATGATGACAATATTGCTGCTGAATACCGTTGGGTTGAATTATTTCAGCACTTCGGTGCCAACTATCTTTACATAACAAACTTTTGTACAATTACTAAGTACATTATGTGTCTGCCAGGAAGTAATGCGCCGGTCGAAAGAGTTATTTCTCAAATGAACAGAATATGGACCAGTGATAAAACTCAGTTAAGTGTCGCAGTAGTGAAAGTCATTTCAATTACAAAAATAAAAATAAGTTAATCCTGTACTGAGCTCCACATGTACCTAAAAACCAGACCCAACATTTTAAAACTAATTTGTTCAGCCAACAAATATAAAAATATTATGTAGAAGTCACGCCACTATTAGGGCTTAGTAACTCATGCAACCTACCTAATTATTTTGTAATAAGTGTTCTGATTATTTTTTATTATTGTTATTAGCTTCTATAATAAAAAAAAACTTGTAAACCCCCAAAACCTTTTATTTACCATACCTACATCCGCAAGAGACGTCTCGCTTTGACAAAAATAATAAATGGTCACGTTAGGTATATAGTTAATGTGACCATACGCTTTGGGCAGGACAGTCCCGCTTTCAGGCTGTCTGTCCTGCTGTCTCCAGCGAGGGTAAAATGGTCCCGAGTCGAATCTTTAAAAGAGTTTAGTGATTCAACTGACACAGTATCACAAACTGCTGGGCTATAGTAAAACAAGGTGGCTTGCGTTAATGTCCGCGCTTGAGAGAGTTCCAAAGATTTTTATTTTTCTTCCACGATTTTTCTTCTTCACACCGTCCGTAACCTACTTGTAAAATTACAAGGACCAGCAGAATGTTAAAACTGCAGCAGCTGAGTTTTATAGGACAAGCAAAGAATACCTGGAGCAGTGGTGTCAATTCAACATAAAACTACAATTGTTTCAATGGGCAAATTTAACAAAAGTACCTACTTGGGATGAGGTACAAAAATTAATGGATTTGCTGATCATGCAAGGGCATGATCATCAATTTTGTTCAGCCAACAAATATAAAAATACTATGTAGAATTCACGCCCACTACTAGGGCTTAGCAACCTACTTAATTATTTTGTAATAACTGCTTTGATTATTTTTGGATCGAAGTTCCTTATCGGAACGATGCGGGTTTGGCGGATGGGAGCTAGGCGACAAAAAGTGTAAGATTTTTTCGTCACTACCCCTTGTGTCATAGTGTAGACGGCATTCGCGGCGAAATAAGGAAGTGAAATGGAATAACATCCATCTCCCTCGCACTTTTTCTTATCTTGCCATGAAAGATATATATTATTTTATTTCAAATGACGCTTCATTTTAATAGACGCTAGTAATTAATTTATTTGTATTTGTTAATCAATAATATATTATCGACGTTTATCAATAATAATATACTACGCAAGGAACTTCGTTCCAACCGAGTGTTCCACGATACTCACGCATTTTTTTATCATTGTTCTATAATTAAAAAAAAAACTTGTACACCACCAAAAACTTTTATTTACCATAATTCCGCAAGAGACGTCCCGCTTTGACGAAAATAATAAATGGTCACGTTATATATTATAGTCGAATACATCGAAGTGTTATGTAATGTATTAATATTTTTTTTCATTTTGTTAAAAAAAAAGTTACCTCCAAACTAGGATTTTCTCCTGTATCGTGGAGGCAGTTAACAAACATAAATTGCACAAGGACAAACATCTAGACCCGGAAAAATTATTTGTAGGCCATACAAATACTTGTGCCGTGCGGGATTCGAACTCATCGCTAAGCCAAAACTTTATTGTTCAATGTGAGAAAGGTTAATATGCAACATCGAGGAAAATTACTATTATAACAACGTGAACGTCTTTGAAACTCGGATAATTTACCTACTTACCATTTTAACCGACTTCAAAAAGAGGAGGAGGATCTCAAGTCGACTGGTTTTTTAATGTGTGTTACCTCAGAACTTTTTTCTAAGTGAATCGATTTTGATGATTCTATTTTACTTGGAAGCTGGTGCTTATATTAATTTAAACATTCCATATAAATTTGATCAATATCTGACTAGTAGTTTTGGAATTATCCTTAAAGCCGTGTCTCCACCAAAGTTTTGTTGTCAACACAACAGTTGCCAACACGTATTGCCAACAAATGTTTCTGTAATCACCTAGTGTTGGCAAGAAAACTTGAAACAATGTCGGGAATCGTGTTTCCATTTTCGGCGGCGACATCAAAGGACTACCTACTTAGCTGATATCTATAAACAAAAGGTGTGTGGATGTAAACAAAAAATAAGAAATGTTTTTGAAAGAAAGAAATCTTACTGTCTTTGGCGACCGACTCCGGTCGCAATATCTGCATGGGATTTCTAGGAATTTGTTACAAATGATGCATTAAAAACAGTCGCTACACCCGAACCCGGCCTTACATCTGAAGTCGCTATAGCCACATGAATTTTGTACTCATAGAATTATTACGCATAGAATACTAGTACGCGCACCGAAAGTGAAGCAAGTCAAACTAACGCGAAACCGCGTAAGTTGACTCAGCGACGCGTCAGTGCTAAGCATGGGCGTTTTCAGATTTTGGCTGCAACGGTTACATAACTGATATTTAGTTTTCGTATCGTTATTGAAAACCGTTTTCAAATATCGATATCAGTAGTAATGGTTAACAATAGAAACATAACCTAAAATCAGGGTTATGAAAGTCCTCAGCAGCTTGATTATATTGATACTAGTGCCATCTCACAGTAAAAGTACTATTTTTCCGGATATTTTTACATAATCCATTAAAAGATGGCGCCACTATGGGTATTTATTATTTATACCGAAGCCTAAATCATGCTAGCAAAGTTTTGAAATACGCCGGTATATATATATATATATATATATATATATACATATGTAATTAAGGAAGCAATTCACACCAAGGTTTTCTCAAACAAATGTAATAAATATTTGCTTAAAACAAATTTGTTAACATTTAAATTAAATTGATTTCCTTTTAATTTTATTGAAATATAATGTACGAAATAATACTGAACCTAGGTGATAGCGCCCTCTAGTGTAATTTTCAGTAATTTATAATCCCTACGCCATCTATAAAAGCGCAGAAGAAACTTTCCTCATTTCGTCACCTAATTATTTTTCAGAGTGGCTCATCTATGCCTGAAAACTGTAAAACGAGTGAAACATTTATTTTACGAATTACTTCGATTATTTTAGTTTCGAAGTCAGAGGCTCTAATATAATCTTAAATGTAATATTTAGACTTGTGTGTTAATATATAATTTATGATTGTTATGCAGTAATATAGTATTATAAATGTCTAAAATTACATTCTTTCTATTCTCATTTATGTCTATAATTTTATACCCATATTTTTTTAAAGTGAGACGTAGGATCAGAGTTTGATTTCGAAGTCTATAGTTAAACTGTATTCATAAGTAGTAAACATAATATAAATATTGAAAATTATTATAGGTACATAGTTTATTTATTATTATTATATTAATAATCATTATATTTTATAATGATTATTTAAGTTGGCGATTTATCTTCATATACTTAACTATGCTTAGGACTGACAGGAAAGTTTTAAAACAAATGTACAAAATGCAAAGAAATATTACAAATAAATGTACAAACGCAACGTCAAAAATTAATAATTTTACAGATAGTTTCATAGTGGACGGCACACGCCACCAATGTCAAGTGCGTAATTGTTACATTTGAAAAAAAAATCAAATTCTAACTTTCACATAAACAAAAGTTGCCTAAACGAAATATAATGCGATGAAACAAATCTAAGTCTAGTGCCTAATGTTCTAAAGATCATTTAAATCTGACAAGTCTCACAACTACATAAACTTAAAAAATTAGGCAATTTTAACCATTTAAAATTCGACCTTATTGTTAAGAATATTATAATTATATTTCACTACGTGCACCGTTTTATGATAACAACCAACATCGCAACGAAATCCATATTCGCTTCATCTCTTTCATACGTATTTATGATACTGTCGTTAGAACGAGAAACAACGAATATCAAAGGACTTCGGTTAGTTTTGGTTTTGCGCAGTTTTCGGTTTTTGGCATATCGTTACAGTTTGCGTTTTACGTTTCCTACGATGGTTAGTTGATTTTGGGTTTTGGTTGGATATGTGATAACGGTTATGTTCTTAGGTTTATCGATATGATATGATATTTGATAACATAACGTTATTAGTTACGTTTTGATATATCGGTCTCATGCCTAGTCAGTGCGAAACGTCACGTCTTACGGAGAAGAGCTCGCGAAAAATTGTAAAAATTACCGTTTGTGTTGTAAAATATTGTCACAACGGTTATGATAAACATAAAAGAAGTGATGGTATTACATTTCACATATAATTTTATACATTTCATTCGTTATAAGTACGTAAAACTAAAAAAATACTTACCTAAGCTCTCATAATACAAATGTTGCTAGTTGTGGGTAAAAAATCACAATTTTCTTTTAAAAATATTTATTTTCTATTTGTGTTTAAAACGTTTCATCGCAACGCTCTGTGTAAAACTCAAATGTTTATAATATATAGATACCTACTTCTCTAAGTGTTAACATTATATTAACAATGGGTGCCTATTTAAAACTAATACGGAGTGATCAGCTAATCGCGATTCGTCGACGTCATTTTAACGCAACTATTTTATTTTAATTGCTTTTTTTATTGACTAAGGTTACGTTTTAGAGTATAGAATAAAAACTTTTTTATTTACAACATCATGAGATTATTAATAAGAACGCCTTTACTAACCAGATGTCACTTTACACCCAAACATTAACCAGATGTTACGTTAGACCCAAACATAGCCTATTTTAACCGACTCCCAAAAAAAAAGGTTAAAGCTTGATCAATTCGTATATACATGCTGCAATTTTAGTGGTTGTTGTCCCGCAGCCAAATTATACTGTCTCGATAGTAGAGTCAATTTATTAAATTAAAAAATATTACAATTAATAAGGGGCAGATTTACAATAGTAATACCTCACAAGCTATTCTGACGTCCAAACTAGTTTATGTCGTATGACTACGCTTGAGAGTTCATGTTATGAACATTTATTAGTGGCCCTTCACTGTGTAGGAAGCGCGCGGTAGCACGTGCGATAGACGTAACACTACATTACGTCCAGCGAATTTTTTTTTTCAGACTTTATTATAGTAATTCGGTATAAGCTAGCCTCTACGCCTGACCTACTTGCGAGATATTGCTATTGGTTTGAGATCGCATTCGAGTTTTGTTTTCTCGATTGTAAATCAGCCATTTTTACATCCTAATAATTTTATTTTAATAAATCTATTGTACTACTAAAGCAAAATCATTTTACTTAGGCAAAACAACCATTAAAATTTCAGCGTGTGTATTGGATCAATCTGTGTGTATATCCTTTCAAATAAAAAAATCTAAATCGGTTTAGAAATTGTAGAATTCTGAGGTAAAAAACATTAAATAATACACCGAATTGATAACCTCCTCCCTTTTTGAAGTCGGTTAAAATTAAACATTACAAGATGTGCTTATTGTATTCGAGCAAATTAATTGCGTTTAATAATATTCTTAAATTTTATTACGTCTTCATTTTTTACCATTAATATATGTATAATAAAGTTATATTAGTAACATCATTATCCTGTTTATTTTATTCCATTTTATATTCTCATAAAATACTTATACTAAATAATCTTCGTACGTAATACGTAATCTTTATTATATCGATTTTTTAAAATTAATCAAAAAATAGTGATTTGCACAATTTTATTGCAAACGCCAGAAACTGGTATCACTGAATGGCGTGTATGTGTGCGTGTGACGAGCGTAGGCACATGCGACTCGCGCCCACTAACATAATGACTTTGCATCATTTTAACGCTCGTGTTTTGTACTGGACTGCTTTTCTATGCGTAATAATTCTATGTTTGTACTAAAATATGCTTTAAATTCAAGGGACTTAGATTTAACGTCGCTATAGGTAAATGGTTGCTACAACCAGGGTCATAATAAATGAAATTCACTGTAATTTTTAATTTCATTAGTTGTCTCTCTTCCTCTCTTTTTAAAAAACGTTACCTCCACACTAGGATTTTCTTTTGTATCGCAGGGACAGTTTACATACATAGAACAGACCCAGAACAATTATTTGTAGGCCATACAAATAAGTACTTGTTCCATCCGGGATTCGAACCCGCGGCCGTTAGCGCTGCAACTCATTACTAAGCCACTGCGCCACGGAGCCGTCACTTGTCTGTTTCACATTTTTTGCTGTTTACTATTGAGATATTTTTTTTCGTTTCATTAACCAGTTTTTGCACCACACCGAACGATCTTTCCTTTTTGTTTTCTTAATTGTGAGCAATAAGCCTAGGACGGCTAACGCATCGTCGTCCGTCACTAGTGATGCCATGGTTTCAACTGATGCGGCATCGTGCAAACTTAACGGCGAACTTGAACGTAAGTGGTCTATATGGAGCACTGCAAACTGGATGCCGCTTCAAGCGCGCTGCAAACTTGACGGTAAACTTGATCGTGTATGGCGCATCCAGTACAGTATCCACTTTTCATCACAAGTAATGATTCGATTTAAAATCCCTTCATTATTGTGTCGGTTAAGCAAAGTATCACAGCAGTCGACGCGTGTTTGCAAGTTCGATTCACTCAATTCATGAGGTATACATCGTTCAAGTTTTTTTACTTTCCCGATTTGCTTCAAGTGGATCAATACAGTTTTATCACTTATCCCGAAGCTGCAGCTATCTCTGAAGTGCTTTGTGATAGATCCGCTTCCACAATAGCCTTTAATTCTTCATTTTCCACTTTGGTCCCCAGCCGTCCCACGGGGTTGGTTCTGAAGGTCGAAATTTCCAGAACGAAGACGTTGAAACCAAAAACGTACCGTGCTTTCTTTTGCGACACCAGCGCTGTACACATCATTAAACCTTCGAGCTGTTTCTGCAGCACTGGTGCCACGGTAGAACTCGTACTCGTAAATATACCGATATTTCATGTTTTCCATTGTGCAGAAATAAGCGACGCCAAAGAAAAAAATAATGAGGAAAAACAAATGAATGACTATTTTCAAAATTCAAATGTACCTGCTAAATTAATTTATAAATTTGAATATGGAATTCTTAACCAAAGAGGAGATATTTCAGATCGAAGTGGTCAGTACAACAAAACGCTAATTTCATAATATCTAAGGACCTAATATAATATTTTTTACCAATAAAGAGAGTAATTATAAACTTTTATATAGGAAAAACGTCTAAATTTTTGAGTTTTAAAAAGCGCCATCTAGGTAACATTAAATCAAGCTCAAATAGAACTTTGTAATTACCATGTAAATTTTTTATGATAAATTATATATAACAAACACAAAATGCAATTATTTAACATAAAATTTAATTTCTATAGTCTTTTAAGAATAATAAGCAATTAATTTTAAAGTAATTAGGTGTATCTGTTGTTCGCTTTCTAACGAACTTATTGCACTATACCTAGGTACATGAATAATTCTATGGCACTATAGGTACCTACTTTAAAAGTATATAAAATATTAATTCCCTTTATTATATGATATTATAATTAAATGAGTATAAATAACATGCTTTGTCAGTTAATTACAAGTATCCATTTTAAATAAGCATCATCTATAAATATGTGTTTCTTTACATATAACAAATCAAATATGGATATAGTTACTACTTAGATTATAGTACTATATTCTGAAAATTGCTAATAACAAAATACAATAATACAAACTGCAACTTTAATTGAAATTTATTTCCTTTCCTTTATCACACCCAATTTAAAAGTTTTACAAATGACTAGTATTTCGTGTAACAAATTACCTAATAACTTAGAGGTTGATATTGTTTCAATTTAACAAGATTTTATGAAACAAGCTTCAAAATTATTTTTACAATATATTATATGTTTTCATTTAAGTACATGTCACATTTGACTCAAAACTGTATTTTAAAAGTTGACCTATTGATAAAAGTGATAAAAGAATAGCTTTATTTAATAAAATTTTTTCTTTAATTAATTGAAATAGAAGTGAAACCTTTGAAATTGAGTATAAATATTAAATGATTACTATTTACAGTTATGTAACATTTTAAAGAAAATATATTCTATAAAAAGACATGAAATTATTTAAAACTCCCTAAATTCGAATTACTACGTCACACCCGTCAAGAAAGTTTGTCTTTGTCGGCAAAAGTATAAAGGTAGCCGCTACTTTGAAACGCCGCCCATTTGCTAATCAGTTGATTTAGTGCGCGCACGAATTTTGTTGATTTAATAAAATGGTGGAACAAGGACCTGAGATGACGTATAAATTATTGGACCTCATGCGGAAGACAGGGTATCCGATTGTTCAGCACAATGGCCAAAGGAAATTCGGACCGCCTCCCGATTGGACTGGGCCACCGCCGCCGAAGGGTTGCGAAGTATTCATCGGGAAACTTCCAAGAGAGATATTTGAAGACGAGTTGGTTCCAATATTCTCTCGTGTCGGTAAGATTTACGAGATGAGACTGATGATGGACTTTTCGGGGTCTAATCGAGGATATGCCTTCGTGACGTACGCTACTAAAGCGGAAGCCTCTGCCGCTGTGAGGCAATTAAATGGTTACGAGATTAAAGAGCGACGGTACATCGGAGTCGTGAAATCCGTTGATAACAGCCGCCTTTTTATAGGCGGTATACCGAAGACGAAAACGAAGGATGATATCCTTCAGGAACTCTCGAAACGCGTGGATGGAATTGTTGACGTGATCCTATATAAGAACTGTTTTGACAAAAGGCTGAACAGAGGTTTCGCATTCGTGGAGTTCACCAGCCACAGGGCGGCGGCTATGGCGCGACGTGATTTAATACCAGGATGCGTAAAGCTTTGGGATCAAGAGGTGAAGGTCGACTGGGCGGAACCCGAACCCGATATTGACGATGATCAGATGAAAAGAGTAAGTTATTTTAATTTGATCTCATTATTGCATTGCGTATAAACTCATTGATATAAATCGCAACTCATAAGCTATTGCGAATGAAATGTTATTGTAATGTCTCGTGTAATGTTTGTGCCTATTGCTCCAGTATCCAGTGTATTGTTACACTTGTAATAAATCGTAAGATACGACCAGGGTAAATACTGGCGGTGTCGAAATGTTTATAATATTAATTGATACTTGCAGGTAAAAGTTTTATACGCGCGGAACTTTCAAATAAGTACTACTCCAGAAAAAATTCAATCTATATTTGAATCTGCTGTAAATGGCAAAATAGAGCGTGTTAAAAAAATCTATGACTATGCGTTTATACATTTCTATGAAAGAGAGCATGCTGAGCTTGCTATGGCGAAATTACAAAATGCTGATATTGATGGAAGTATCGTTGAGATAAGATGGGCTAAGCCAGTTGATAGGGAATTGTACCGAATACAGAAGCTAAGCAGAGGCAATGCAAAATTTAACAATAGTCTTGACCTTTCTCAAACTTTAATGCTTTATAAACAGCACTTGGAAAAAAAGGAGTATGCAATTTCTCCTAAGGAAGATGAAGGCATAGGGTCTGCTTGTGCAGGAGAATCCTCTTGTTGTTCACCAATGGACTCTAAGACTACTGGATATCCATATATTGTGCCTCAACAGAATTACACATTGGCTCCAGCTAAGCTTGATGCAATGTGCAAGAGGTAATTTTGTTCTATTTAATTTGTGCATAAATAATAATTGTATAATATTTATCTAATAATATCTATGCTTAGTAGTGGATTGTTTGGTCATCTATTTGGGATTGATCTATATATTAGTTTTGGAGTGTCAAACTATCCTTTTGCACATCTCTTTTCTCTTCTTGGTCAGTTGTACTGTTAAATTGAATTCTGAAATTAATTAGTTACTTGACTTAAATGGTGGCATTCTTTTGAAATAAAAATATGTAATATATATTTTATACTAGTTAATACCTATGACTTCGTCTGTGTTGCTTGATATATAGATAAAAAACTTACTGAGCACTTAGTGCTTATAAAAATCGTAGTTTCTATATTAACTGAAGGTATTGGAATATTTTTTTTTAGATAAGGGTGAAGTGTCTAAAATAACTTGGAAAAACTAATTGAAATCTATCTAGTAATTTTTGGTGATGCACACACCGCTGCAAACCTTGAGCTATTTTATTTATATAGATTATATGTGTTGGATAGTTTCCCAACATTGGTGCACTATAACTGATTTTAAATAGAGGTTTTAAATTATTTTTATTTAAATTTTTAATATTTCAGATATAGGTGGAGTTCACCAATTTATGATTATCAAAAGTATGTTGACCCTGCTGGTGCTGAACTATGGTTTTGTACTGTGGAGCTGCCATATATTGGAACACCATTGTTATCAACACCCCGCCAAATAGGACCCCTACGAACAAGACCTTGTTTCTCTGTTGATCAAGCACATGTAGAAGCAGCTGAGATTGCACTTCATGCTATTAAGGTACTATTTAATGTGAACAATTTTTTATAATGTCAATGGTTACATTATCAAAGAGCTTGCCATACATATGCAGTCCATGGATACCTCTAATATAAACAAAGCACCTTGTCAACAGAATTCCTTAAGAGACTAGCTATCTGCTCTCACCCTGTACCCTTAATTTCACAGACCCATGGGACTGCAATTTGACACAGCTGAAGGGAGATGAAGTGCAGGACCATTGGCTTTACCTGGAGATACAGGGCTGAAAAACTACCAACTTCCCAGACTCAGGCTGCCATAGACAATATCTTGACGGAAAAACTCAAACTGATTTGGCCTGATGCAGGATACGAACCTGGGATTAAATTATCAGAATCGTGCTTACCAAACCACTACACCATGCGTGAACAAAGCAGTCTTTTTTTGTTTGAAATTCGGATCTTGGTAACATGCAAGATTTAAAATCTTGCATACTTCTTTATCACTAGCCAGCTGTTATTGTCCACTACCAAGAATTGATTTAGTCCAATTACCGTAAGACTTTAACCAACAAGTGGAGTTTCAAAGCGCTGGTAGATGTTTTCTGTTGTAAAGGTATTTAGTTGTAGTAGGTCTCCTTGGATAGCTATGGAATAGAATGATTAAAATGCTATCTTTGACTGCATATGTAGTTTTTAATAAAAAAAAATTTAAGAAAAATTTACCAATAATTATCTAATGTTTACATGTAAGCATAGCTAAATATCATTTCATGTTTACAGATGTTGCGTGCAGATCAAATCCAGCAGTCTGCACTGACTCCTGTTCAGCCAGCCTATACACCAGTTCTAACCCCAATTCCAAACTATGTGGGTTATTCCTATGACTACATCAATACTCCATACCAAAGATCACCCACCATACCTGTTACAATACCACCTCTTTGGAGATAGTCGTATGAAATTTATTTTAGAGACTTTTTTTGCAGAAATCTCGACTCTATTGTTAATGCAATGGAGTTAAGATTTTAATTTCTCAGTATGGACAAAATTTTCATCCAATAATTGAATACAATGTTACATTGTATTAAATTATTGATATTGGCTAGAAAATTGTCTATTTCTAGGGTAGTTGATGTTATTTGATTATATTTTATATATATATATATATATATATATATTACTATATATATATGTTACTATTAATTTTGTTACCGACTAAATATAACATGCTACTAGTTTATACTGTGACTAGAAAATAAGAGAATGACTCAAAAATGTTTGACTGAAGCATTTATGTTGATTTAATTTAAAAATTTAAGTTCTTTTTATATTTAGTACTAGATCTTAGATAAAACTTGACCATCGTCATTTAATTTTCAGTTTTGTTGATTTACATTATTTTCTCATTTTCAATTTGTTCTATTTGACTGGAAGGCATTATTTACATATGTAAAGCCGCCTTTAGGTGCTTCCTTGTGCTTATACTCTTAGTATATTCAGAGAGAATGCACTTAATTTTTTATTTGTTATACGGGTGTACTGTTATAGCTATATTTTTGTGACCCCTTAGTTTAATAAATATATTGTTTAATCGGAGACTTGTATTTTTATTTCATTGATATAATTTTAACTGCCCAATAGGTAGTTTGCTGAAAAATTGTAAGTCACGATTTCGAATCCATGTAACAAATATGTAATAGGCCTACACGTGCGCCTACCTAGACGTCGCAGAATAAAATCTTACAAATCTTACTAAACCCATTCTTGTACTATTCTCTGTTCTGTGCTAAAACTACACCAGGTCTCACACATTATACTGAAATATAACTATATAATGTAATATAGAATAAAACTGGAATACAGAACTACTGATGGTTTATACTCTTAGGTCTTCAGGTAAACCTCTGCCGTGTTGCAGCGATAGGGAATCCATAGCCTGAAAGGAAAACTTCGTGGAGCCCGATAGATATCGTTATTCAAAGAGTATACAGGTTATCCTTTTAGGTAAAGATAGATCTAGGAAATTTGTAATGAGCAGCGTCAAAGGTAAAACTGCGCACTATGAAACTAAGCGGTGCGTTCCATCTCGAAAATGGTTCGTGACAACTCGTGCTACTGAAACTGATAAAACAATCTGATAGTGGTTTTAAGTAAAATCAAAAATTTAGGACAACAGACCTCAATATAAAAAAAATAAAACTTCAACGTAGTCGAAGACAATTAAATATGCATTATTAAGGCTAGCACGAAAACTACTCTGCTTTCAAATAAAAAAATCTTCAACATCAGTTCACATAGAAAAAAGTTCTGCAGACTTGAAAAAGAGAAGTTCTCAATGAGGGCTAATAATTTCCTGCTCACCAGATGTCATGTGTCATGATGTGAGGTAAAAATTTTTCTTAGTGTAATTTAATTTAGAAGTTGGTTTTTAATAAAATTTTATCAGTTTCTAGAGTATTAAATTAATACACAAAACAATGCGTCAGTGGTTTGCTCTTTTTGCACTTTTTAAAGTTTTTCTACTTTTATGAATATCTGTGGTTTGGTTTATTTATTTTTAATCTTACTAAATATAAAATATAGCTAATAGTACGAAAAGGAAACTATAACTTATATTTTCCTAACCAATTAACTTCCCATCTATGAAATCTGTCAAATATTATACCTTACTTTCTAGTGGCGCCGCCCTGGTGGTAAAAAGTCGTTGATGCCCTCGTTAGTGTCGTTTTTTGTATGTATGACGAGGCCGCACGTTTGAATTTACAAAGTTTGTTAGGGTTTCGTAGGCGAATGGCAAAAAACTGAACCTTTATAAATTCGTCATGTCTGTCTGTCTGTCTGTCCGTCCGTATGTCACAGCCATTTTTTTCCGAAACTATAAGAACTATGCTGTTGAAACTTGGAAGTAGATGTATTCTGTGAACCGCATTAAGATTTTCACACAAAAATAGAAAAAAGAGAATAAACTTTGGGGGTTCCCCATACTTAGAACTGAAACTCAAATTTTTTTTCATCAAATCCATAAGTGTGGCACTTCCAAAGTGGTAAAATGTGTGTCCCCCTCCCCCCCATGTAACTTCTAAAATAAGAGAATTATAAAACTAAAAAAATATATGATGTACATTACCTTGTAAACTTTCACCGAAAATTGGTTTGAACGAGATTAGTATTTTTTAATACGTCATAAATCATAAATTATGTTACTTGCAGCTACGGAACCCTTCATGGGCGAGTCCGACTCGCACTTGGCACAAGAAAATATAAGAAAAAATGGAGTTAACGCGAAAAGTTTCCTCCTTTCGCAAGATCGCACAGTTCGGACTTCAAAATGCTTTTGGGGGAAGGGGGAGGACTTCATTAGAGCATCGTAAGACTGGTGCATCGCCTATGAGAAGTTAAAGAACATTTGGGTATTGGTAATAATAATAAGCCAAGTTAAAAAAAATTACAACATTAGAAAGAAAAAAATACGATTATTTGGTACATACATTACAAACAACAAGGAAAACAGCAAAATAAAACAAGAAAATGATCAAACCCATCGTAATATTAGGATACAGAGTTATTTTTCAAAGTGTAGCAAAATTTTAAACTTAAGTTCAAATAGGTATATAAAATAATGATAGACCGTCATTGCACTTTTTGAAAATACGAGTAAATAATAAATATTTCTTATTTACTCGCATTTTCTAATTCTACTTTTAAGTATTTTAAATTATCCCAAATTGAATGTGATTTATAGGCAACAACTTTTTTGCCTACCGATCGACCCTTACGAATGTGTGCGTGCGCATAAAATCTGTTAAAATAATGCATTACCAAGCATTTTGATTTTAAAAGATAAATAAAAAAAATTGTGTGTATGTGAGTGGGTGAATTTTAGAGTTGATTGGTGTAAACAAATGCAAATTATGGTCACGGACGTTTACTCGTAAATGCTGTATATGACAGGAAAGAAAGCAACGGTCTTGTGTACCTATAGGTGTTCGCAGGCGACAGAACCTACAAAATTTAGGCAGGCAAGAATGCGATTGCTTTATTTTCCCAAAAATCAATGAATTGATAAAAGGTTTCACGTTTATGGTGCCAGAACAGGAGTAATAGCTTCAACCAGCACGTGAAAAACTTTCCCTCAGACCAACGGTCATTCTATGTTTCCATGCATGATTTAAACGAACAAAGACCAGTGTTTAAAATTTAAATGAGAATACTTTGAAAAGCAGTAAATATTACATATTATTTGTTTTTAATAATGAGTTACGCAAAACGTTCAAGAGAATCCTACGCAGCAAAAAAAAAAATAGCACTAGAAACTTAGAATAATAACACATTATTATTCTAAGACTAGAAAGTAAGCTTGGCTAACCATAGCCATCTTGATTTCAGACTAGAATTTTTCAAAGAGCAGTCATATTGTAAACTTAAGTTTAAATAAATAAATAATGATATAGGGTAAGCAGTATAAAGATTGGCACTTTAAGCGGATTTCTACTTGTAAGTGGTTAATTATCGTAAATAAACAAATTTGTTATATTTTTTATTGTTTTGTCGGATTTTAGTTTAGATAGCCATAAATAAAATAACGCATTACGTTTAAAAAGAAGTGTTTAATTAAGTTAAAAATCTAATTAAACTTTTTTTCTAGGGAATGTTACAATCATTGGCACTTTAGCATAGTGAATGGCACTGTAAATTAAGTATTAATCAATGGCACCACTGGAAGTCTTAAAAAGTTATACCCAGATCTTTCTAAGCTCCATCTTATTGTTATAACACTTATTTTGAACAAATCTTCAAATAGTTTCCTTAGATCTTCATCTGAAAGCGGTTTCGTTTGTCTACCATGTTTTTTTCTTTCTTCGTATACATTTTTGGTGTGACTGTTTTAGTAAAACCTTTCGTATTTTCTCGATATTTTGTAGAAATAGAACTTTATTTCGGTTTTTTAGATTAAACATTTAGAGAGTATTATAATGTCAGAGTTTTTGGCTTCTTTCTTCTTGTTTTGTTTGCCAGTTTGTTTCTATATTTGGCTGACTAATTTAATTCTGCATTTTCCATTTGTGCCCAATTTTTCCATTATTTTTTAGCTCCGTTGCTTCCGAATCTTCACTTGTTAGCACGAAATAACGGCGTTGTTTACCTGCTTTCTGCTTTTTGATACGTATTTGGCAATGGAAAAAACTCTATAAATATTTTTAAGGCTTTCTAAAAGATTTTAGTTTATTTCGACATCCACAATCACCCATTCACCTTCAACAAATTTTAAATTTGCTGCCTAGTTAATAAAAAACGTAAGGGTTAGTTTTCTTTCTGATACTCAGCAATAATCTCTGCCGGTTGTATACGCTCTGGTACCGATAAACCATTATTAAGTGAAAGGATACAAGGCTGATAAGGAGTACCCTTAACCGACGAGCGTGTATGCGTAGGTATATGAATGTGGAGGAAGCGAGAGAGGTGTGTCAGGATCGTGCCAAATGGAAGTCCGTAGTCTCTGCCTACTCCTCTGGGTGACAGGCGTGAGTGTTTTATGTATTATGTATTATGGATACAAGGCAAATTTAATAAAGGTATTTCTGATTCAGTCGTTATTAGTCGTTATTCTTAAAATATTAGGTAATTCGGCGTAATGGCAAGGAACGGTGATCATCTAAAATGACTT
Organism: Parnassius glacialis; assembly: GCA_033319125.1. Lineage (NCBI taxonomy): Eukaryota > Metazoa > Arthropoda > Insecta > Lepidoptera > Papilionidae > Parnassius > Parnassius glacialis. The sequence goes on along the minus strand of JAVANC010000021.1, from coordinate 39,282,383 downwards.
GCTGTGATTTTGAGGTCACCAGACACTTTGTTTAATCCACTTTGTCTGGACTTAATGGGCACAACCCACATGTCTCAAAACCATTTATTAATGTAGATTTATTTCAATACGGTAAAAGTCTTGCTAATATAGCCCCGCATCTGTTTTAGTAACCTTTTTGTCAAATTGTTTGTCCGTCATTCGAAGACAGGTTTACCATAGAATAAGAAAAATATTTTTTTCTTATATCAATGTTTACGCCACACATATTTGGTGGGCCGAAATGCAGTGATATCAGCTTATTGCAATAGCCGCGTTGCATTCAGGTTAAGGGCTATAAGTATTATGGCGTGACTTGGGCAAAGGCGCCCTATTTAAGATAGTAAATAACCCTCTCTCTAGGTACTAACTTATGAACGTCTGATCACATTTTCTATAGGGGGAAAATAATAGGTTTTACCGTCTACTCCAAAGGACAGTTATGCAAGACTTTATCCACCTCATAGACGTTTCATTCTCCCTCTATAAAACGGTTTAGTATGTATGGGGTATTTATTCAAAAACCTCTCATCATTGACATTTTTATGACATCGAAAACTGTACCAGTACCAGGTCGGCTTTTCAGTTTGTTAGTTTTTTGACTTTAGTTATTTAGTGGGAACTGTAAATTAGCGCGTGGAATGTTAAATGTTAGTGTGGCGGTTATTTTTCTAAAGCGCCCTCTCTTAATAGCAGTATGCTTCATCAATTCAAAATATGAAAAAGTTCAGTCATAATCATTGGCACTACACAAAGGATAGTCATTGGCAGTGTCAAGAATAGATTTTGGACAAAAGAAAGAAAGTATCATCATCCGTCATCATTACAGCCCTTCACACGTCCACTGCTGAACATAGGCCTCCCCCAAGGAATGCCACAAAGCACGGTCCTGAGCCACCTGCATCCATCGACTTCCTCCATGTCTCACCAGGTCGTCACTCCATCTAGTGGGGGGTCGCTCTACACTTCGCCTACCGGTACGAGGCTGCCACTCGAGAATCTTTTTTTCCCATCGGTTGTCGGTTCTTCAAGCTATATGGCTCGTCCATTGCCACTTCAGCTTACTAATCCGTTGGGCTATGTCGGTCACTCTGGTTCTACTGCGGATATCCTCATTTCTAAGTTTATCACGCATAGTCACCCCGAGCATAGCCCTCTCCATAGCTTGCTGAGCGACCTTGAGTTTCCTCATACGGCCAGCAGTGAACGGCCACGTCTCAGATCCGTAAGTCATCACTGGCAACAGGCACTGGTTGTACAATTTCGTTTTCAAGTTTTGAGGTATGTCTAACGAGAAGATGTGTCGTAGTTTCCCGAACGCTGCCCAGCCGAGTTGAATCCGTCGATTGACCTCTCGGTCGAAGTTGGACTTACCTTTTTTTTTTTTACGGGGGGAAATCCTCATGGACTACCTCCGCCTGGGGAAAGGCGGAGGGGCGTGCCGGACTCTTACCGGCTAAAACCACCCCGGTGTCTCCTCGCACGTGCGCGTGGGGCTACGGGAATCCAAATTCTTCCGCAGCCCCACACTAGTGCTGGCCCGGTCAGTCCGGGCCTCGTCTCCTGCACGGGGTAGTGAGGTGTTCAACTACCCCGTGTATCGCCTCAGGGGCGCGCGCCGACACCCACGCGCGCCTCCGCCTCGGGTCCATCGAAAAGGGGTGGCGGGGGCTTCCCCAAGTCCCTCGCCCCTGGACCCATTCATGGGGGCTGGAAAAGGGCGTTGTCCGCCCTTCTCCTGCGCCCGGTGCGCTTTCTGCGGCCGGGGAAGGGAGTCGAGATCTCCCTTTCCCGTTCCGTAGTTTCCTTCTGCGACATCACGTCCTCGCAGAAGGACACCACCGCGTCCCACGACTCTGCGCTACCGCCCATCTTCCGCACTAAGGCCGGCAGCGACAGATCGCCTCCTACTTTATTTTTGAGGACACGGCGCTGCTCCTCCCAAGCTACACACTCAGCGAGCGTGGGTGCCGTGTCCTCCCCGCAATGGACGCAGTGGTGGCACCGAGCGTCCGGCTCCCTGTCTATGCGGCACAGGTACTTGCCGAAGCAGCCATGCCCCGACAGCACCTGTGTCACCCTAAACGATAGGGAGCCGTGCCTTCTCTCGAGCCAGTCGTCGAGTACTGGCCGGATCGCCTCGACGGTAGCGAGGCCGGCGGTAGGGCGCAGAAGCCTTTGCCGCCATTTCGCCACCAAGACCTGACGGAGCTTCTCTCGGCGCAGCGCGATCTGCCGCTGCACCGGCCTCGAGCCTCGTGCCCGCTCTTCCTCGCGCCATCGATATAATGACGCGAGTACTTTCGCCTCTAGGTCCCAGGGCGGGGATCCGGCCAGGACGCAAGCCGCCTCGTAGGAAATCGTGCGATACCCGCTGACGACTCTGACGGCCATCGCCCTCTGCGGTTTGCGCAGAATGGCGAGAGTGCTGGCCGTCATGTCCATCGCCCACACAGGGGCCCCATACAGGACCATGGACCGCACGATTCCCACGTACAACCGCCTACAGGCGGCGCTCGGGCCCCCCAAGTTGGGAAGCAACGTTGATAGCGCGCCCGCTGCGCCCATCAGCTTGGGCGCCAGCCGCCGGAAGTGGGGTCCGAATTCCCATCGGCTGTCGAGCACCAATCCTAGATACTTCATGGTGGACTCGACAGCTATCCGGGCCCCGCTGACCACGATGTGTGATCCCGGCGGCGGCGCGCGTCGAGGGCCATGGAACACCATGACCTCCGACTTGTTTAGGGCCACCTTCAGGCCCAGGTGCCGGATGCGGTTCACCACTTGTGACACCGCAGCCGTGGCAACCAACGCTGCTTCCCTGTGCGAGCTCCCCCGGGCTGTGACGAGCGTGTCGTCCGCATAACACGTCAAGTCGGCGCCCGACGGGAGTTCACCTCTCAGCACCCAGTCGTAGCCGATGTTCCACAGAAGCGGTCCCAAGACCGATCCCTGCGAACACCGCACGACATGACGCGCCGACCTGCGCCGTCACGTCCCCGATACGTAACGCATCTCTCCTCAAGGTAAGCCCCTATTGTGCGGCGGAGGTAGGGAGGCACGCGATGGTAATTCAGCGCCTCCCGGATACAACTCCAGGGTAGGATGTTGAAGGCGTTGGAGATGTCTAAGGACACCGCCAGCACCACCCCACCCCGGGACACTGTCTCCTCCGCCAGGGCCCTCACGCGCATAATAGCGTCTATGGTGGAGCGCCCGCGACGAAAACCAAACTGGTTCTCGTCCAGGTCCGGCCCCTCTCTACACAAGTGGCTGACGAGGCGATCTGCGATAATACGCTCAAAAAGTTTGCCCGCCTCGTCGAGCAGCACTATAGGCCGGTACGCGGACGGTGAGTCCGCGGGGCGCCCCTCCTTCCTGAGCAGGACCAGCCTCCCCTCCTTCCACACATTGGGAAACTGACCCTGCTCGAGACATGCCGTGAAGAGCCCTCTCAGCTGGGGCTCTAGCTCCTTCAGATGTTGGACTTACCTAGTCGGACTATTTGTCCCAAGTAAACATACTCGTCAACAACTTCGAGCTTAGTGCTCCCAACAACTACCGGCATAGGTGTGACATGGACGTTGAACATGATTTTTGTTTTGTCCATGTTCACCTTAAGACCTATCCATTAGGAGACACTATTGAGGTCATTGAGCATAAAGCTTAGGTCCTCCAGCGATTCTGCCATAAGGACTATATCGTCGGCAAATCGAAGGTGAGTTATGTACTCGCCATTGATGTTAATACCGTATCATTTCCAGTCCACTACCTTGAAAACGTCTTCCAATGCAGCGGTGAAGAGTTTCGGGGATATAACGTCATCCTGTCTTACACCTCTCTGCAGTTGGATAGGTTTCGTACTCTGATTCTGTACTCGGATAGCCATCGTAGCTCTACTGTACAAGTACTTCAGCACTTCGATATACCGACAGTCAACTTGGTACCGCTGAAGGGACTGCAGCACCGCCCAAATTTCGACGGAATCAAAGGCTTTCTCATAGTCCACATACGCAAGGCAAAGTGGCAGATTATACTCTTCTGTCTTCTGTACAATCTGTCGCAGCGTATGTATGTGGTCTATGGTACTAAAGCCTTTTCGGAAACCGGCTTGTTCGGGAGGCTGGAAGTCGTCAAGTCTGCGTGCGAGACGATTCGTAATGACTCTCGAAAACAGCACGTAGACGCGGCTCAGAAGGGAAATCGGTCTGTAGTTCTTCAAGAGAGTGTTGTCGCCTTTCTTGAAGAATAAGACCGCCGCACTTCTGCTCCACGCCTCCGGAGTAGTGTCACCATGGAGGACGGAATTAAAGAGCTTCTGAAGAACTTCAAGTACTGGTTTTCCACCCGCTTTCAGAAGCTCCGCTGTAATTCCATCCTCGCCTGGGGCCTTGCCGTTTTTAAAGTGCTGGAGAGCCATTCTAATCTCGCTCAGACTGACGTCCGGGATATCTTCGGAATAGTGTCAGATAAGACTCGCTCTTGGATCGTTACTCACACTTGCGTGTGGCTCCAACGATGACGTGTACAGCTGCCCATAGAACCTCTCAATCTCACTCAAAATCTCAGGTGTCCCGGAAACGATGCTGCCACACTCGGTCTTCAGCTTTGACAGTTGGCTCTTTCTGGCAGACAGATTTCTGGCAAAGACTTTGGGGCCTTGGTTCCGCTCGATCGCTTCTTCAATACAAGCTGTATTGAAGTTGCGCAAGTCCCGCCGCATGCATTTGGAGATCTCTCTGTACAGTTGCCTGTATGCTGTCAAATCTACTGAAGGCTGCAGCTTCATATCCCGTCTAACAGCCATGAGATTAAGAGTGATCGGAGAGCTTTTGTAATCTTCTGCGGCGGGTCTTGCAAAACTTAGCTCCGACCGCATCGACAGTTTCCACGAGCTTGTCATTTATATCGTCCACTGCATTGCAATCTTCTTGGCTCTGAAAACGGTTTCGTAGTTCGAGGTGAAAGGTTTTGGGACTTTGGATTAGAGCACGAGGGGGACGGAGCGTTGACTTCATTAGACGTGACCTCTCCAACTTCACGTTTAGGTTCAGTGTGCCTCTCACTCTTCTGTGATCGCTGCCGGTTTTCACCCTCGCGATCACGGAGACATCACTGAACAGTTGTCGTCTGGTCGTCATAATGAAGTTAATCTCATTTTTTTTCGAACCGTTTTGGCTCGACTAGGTCCACTTCCTGTGGGGCCTTTTCTGGAAGAAAGAGTTCATCATAAAGTAAGTCCCTCTTTCTCCATGATGTCGGCCAGCTGCTGGCCCCTTGGGTTCCGTTGCCCTATTCCGAATTTCCCTACTTTCAGTTCACCGCTCTCTCTTGTGCCTAGTATTGCGTTGAAGTCTCCCTTTAACACCGTATAGTGGGTTTTGGAGGAATGCATGGCTCTAGAGATATCCTCATACATTTCCTCCACCTCCTCATCGGGGTGTGCCGAGGTTGGTGTGTAAACCTGTATGACCTTCAGCGAATACCGTTTGGTGATTCTGAGTATAAGGTACGCAACCCTCGTCGACACACTCCCAATCTTTACAACGTTGTTAACGAGAGACTTGTGGACGATAAATCCGACACCTCCTTGGGACAGATGGTCGCCCTCCCGGTGACAGAACAAGTTGCCGGATTCGAGGATTACCGTGTCCTCCTCCTCTCTTCAGACCTCCGATAAGCCTATAATATTCCAGCGCAACTTGTCTATCTCTTCTTCCAGCTCCAGGATCTTCCCGTCAGTCCTCAGGGTGCGTGCGTTAAGCCGATATTACACGGATCAATTTCGGTTCAATACTGCTTTCAATTTTATTGCTTCAATGGCAATGAGACATCTAAATACATTTCAATGCGATTGCGCAATCGCATTGAAAACTTAAATTCGTCGATCGCTTTCAATGCAATGGTAGCAATATTGGTCATTGTTCAATGCGGTTGAAACGTGTATACATAAGAATTGAACGGTAACTCATTTTGCGCACCGCACGACAGTGAAGCGTACGCACGAGCACTTATTTCGCCAGCGCACATGGATTTTCGAAAAGTCTCTAGTATATATTATACAGTAATCTATGCGAAAATGAGTTTCAGGTGGCGTAACAGTCATGTTCCGTTATTTTCGGAACGGTTCTAATTGTATTGAGTGATTGTGTAATACAAAATCAAAGTCTTACTAAGATAGAAATCAGCGTGATAATGCTATAAGATCACTGACGGAAGATTTAAATGTTGATGGTGTCACTGAAGAGGACATAAATTTAAAAATATATAGTCGCAGATTAACGAAATACCCGCACGTACGAGATGGCGCGACATCTCATTGGGCTGTGAACATTGAATGTCATTTAAATGATGTACGAATATGTGCACGTGCGTAATACTCGTAAGGTAGTAGGCGGTATAGGGGCTACACACTGACATATTAAAGAAAGTTTGCGGCAACTTTTTAGCAGATAGCCTTTTTTCGATCCAAACTGATTATTTTTTTATAGTATGCTTTATCAGCATTCTTAACAAGTTGCAAAATTAGAGATTTTGTACCACCGACTTCAATATATTGTAGGGAATGAGGGTAAAAAATAAAATGAAATACGAACAAATGAAGGTATAGCGGTAATCCCCCGCTTGTTTTAGCAGTATAAAGTATCGCGCAGTTGACTAAAGCTTCGGTTAACCGGTAACCAATGTCGCTGCATGATACGTGTGTGTAGGTCAATCAAATGAGTCAACCGATAAACGATTCTCTAAAATGGGGAAATTACGATGTAATTACTTTCTTGGGTGTGGGTGTTGGGTGTAACAGTAATTTAAAAAAAAAAACGCAAAGGCAAAGACGCTTTCATTGTTTAACCAATTGATTGAGTTGGGATTCGAAATAGTAACCCAAGAGCAATTGAAAAGAAAATTGAAGAATATAAAAGATACATATTATAGATAATTTCCGTGTAGTACTCTCTGTGTAGAATAGAATAGAATAGAATAATGTTTTATTCAATATAGATCACATGTATAATTCTTATTGAAAGTCATTTTTTACTTTACCACTGTTTCGAAAAAAACCTTTGTCCTGGGAAGAACCAGCAAGAAACCCAGCGGGATTTTTTTTTAAAGCATATTTTACATTAATGATTGGTAGATACAAAATTTATTTTAGAAACAGCTTGGAAGCGACCACCTCATTCCCAGGGGTTATTATCAACCATGTATTAATTTATACTATAATAACCCTTTTTATACAGTTTCAACTTAACAAAACATTTCAACTTGGTAATAGAGAGAGCATGTACACTTTCCGGGACCCTGTTGTAATAGCGTATACATTGCCCCATGAATGAATTACTGACTCTGTGGAGTCGAGAAACTGGTATCACTAGCTTGTTTGTTCATAGTGTTTACAGAATGTACATCACTTTTTTTACTAAAACTACCATTGTTTTTGTGAACATACATAAAATTTTCGTAAATATACTGAGAGGCCAAAGTTAATATATTTATTTCTTTAAATTTATCTCTAAGTGAATCTCTCGGTTTTAGGTTGTAAATAGTTCTAATGGCCCTCTTCTGTAAAACAGAAATAGTTACTGAATCAGCCGCATTTTCCCATAGCAAAATCCCATAATACATTATGCTATGGAAATAACTGAAATAAACTAATCTAGCTGTCTCGATACTTGTGAGACCTCTAATCTTTTTTACAGCATAGGCTGCAGAACTTAGTCTGCTTGCTAGTTTGGATATATGGGGGCCCACTGAAGCTTTGCGTCGAGTGATGCCAAGAAAAACAGTGGATTCAACAGGGCTCAGTTCTTTCCCATTTAAAACACATTGGTACTCAGATTTTAACATTCGTTGTTGTAAATTTAATACATTTAGTTTTATTTTCTTATTAACCTTTTAGTCTTATTAACGTTAAACCAATGCACTAATTTTGATATAGCATTATTCACTTCGTCACATTTAAATGATTGACGTTTAAGTTTAAAAATCAAAGAAGTATCATCAGCAAATAATACTATATCATGATTATCCCCTACAAGAGAAGGTAAGTTATTAATATATACTAGAAATAGGAATGGGCCGAGAATGGAGCCTTGAGGGACACCCATTAGTGTATAGTATATAGTGTGTACAGGCAGGCAGCAAATTGTCGCTACGAGTAACATTCGCAGCGAATACACTCGCAGCGAATATTCGCTGTGTGTGACCGAAGCTTAAGAGAGATCAGTCGGTAATTCTACGAGTCACATTGTCGTTACCATGCCTGTTGGGGTATTCTACTAGTGTAGCAAGGAAGATCGTGTTGCTGAGAGGCTGCCCTGTGTTACATTGAGATGTTTAGTGATTCTGTTGGTTTGCATACTTTGGTGTTATCATGTAATGGGTCCTGATAGTAAGCAGAGCTAGTTACCGAGTAGTGTTCTTTTATTTAAATAATTTCTAACAACAGATGTGGAATAATTTCTTATATTATTAAGGATAATTTAAAAACTATTCGTCAGACCTTGATCAAACGACAATGGCGGAAATGGACCCACATATTTTAAAATTATCGAAGCATCGTGCTTATGCAAGTTTAAGTTAATTAAGTATAATTATAAGTTTATGCAATGTTTATATAAAAAATATTGAGCACTCTGTCCAGGTTTGAAAGATGACCTTATCACAAAAATTGATAAGGGCGTGCTTCGATGGTTTGGGCACGTTGAGCGAATGAGTGAAGACCGAATGGTGAAGAAAATATATAGCGCGAAAGTTAATATTAAAAGGTGTCGAGGTAGACCGAGACTAACTTTCGAAGACCATGTGAGCAAATTGCTCGAAGAGGGAAGGGTCAAGAGTACTCGGATACCTAGACGTGCATGTATGAAGAAGATAATGAATCTGAAAGAAGCGAAAGAGGTATGTAAGGATCGTGACACTTGGCGATCTGTTCTCTCTGGCTACCCCGTCAGGGACTGTGCGTGAAGATAAGTAAGTAAGTAATATTGGGGCTCTAGAATAAGAGAGTCAAAAGAAATAAATTATTATAATTTATTAAAAAATAGGTCTTGCCAGTGGCGCAACGTGACTTAGACATGCCCTGTATCAGAATTTATTAGGGTGCCCAAATGACCTCCCCCCCCCCCCCCTCCCCCGATCGGGTTCCCGCCTTTTCGTGGCGGCGCGGGGCTTAGTAGCCATGGCTTGGTCACCCGCGGTCTACAAAGAGGAACCCTTTGGCTGGCCCGTGATGTAGTGTAGGCTCGAGGTGGCCACTCAGAGTGGACTTGACGAGCCCACTTCGGAGGTGCGTCGGTGGGTTGCGGCGAGAGGGGTGTCCTCTACCCCTACCGCTGCAGCCGAGGTGGAGTCGCGGAGGAAGATGAGTGTTGGTATGGTGATGCGCCAATCGCCCTATCCTCCGCGACTGACGGGGCCGCACCGTTGATGTGCTGGTGATGGGCCGCGGAGGGAAAGGAGAAGGAGTGTCGGTATTGCGAGGCGTCACTCACCCTACCCTCCGCGGCCGAAACTTGGGTGGCAACGGAGCCAGAGACCAGATCCGCCGCTGGGGTCGGGATAGCGGGTGCCACTAAGCGTTCGATTTTCCTGCCCCATGGCCTCCGCGTATCAGACTCGGGGGTGGGGGGGGGGGAGGGGGAGGCGTTACGCAGATGGTGTTGAAGGCCGTGGAGAGGGCGTGCCTTGTGTTCCTGGTGCGCCTTGCCTGAGAAGGAGAATGGGCAGGGGAGGTCCTCCCCCGAGAAGGGGCTGCCACGCCCCATGCCACTGGGGGGGCCGCGAATGTGTGCGATAAGTCATTTATTTTGAGCCGTGGTAGCACAGGGGCTAAGTGTATACATAATATAAATGTGATATGTAAATTTCACATTTCATGTACTTATAAATAAAATAATTTGGATAGAATAGAGCAATAACACCTACCCACAATAGGTATTTTTTAAATAATATTTTAGGTTAATTTCCACCTTTTAGGTTATTTGCCATTTTTAAGTATATCCTTTTTCTCCCACTTTTTTAGACTTACTTCCCAAATTGCTTTTTGTTAGTTTTGTCACGTTCTACAAGTATTAATAAGTTTTTTTTTATAGGAGAGGGGGCAAACGAGCATGCGGCTCACCTGATGGTAAGTGACTACCGCCGCCCATGAACAACTGCAACACCAGGGAGGGAATTGCAGATGCGTTGCCGGCCTTTTAAAAAGGAGTACGCTCTTTTCTTGAAGGTCCCTAAGTCGTATCGGTCCGGAAAAATCGCTGATGGTAATCGATTCCACAAGGAAGTCGTGCGAGGAAGAAAACATCTTCTATATCGCACAGTGGTGGACCGCCAATCATCCAGATGGTGTGGATGGTATCGGGAGTTCTGCCGCGATGTGCGTTCGTGAAATTTGGCGGCTTGGATTAATCCGAACAATTCCTCAGAGCACTCCCTATGGTAGATGCGAAAGAAAATGCAAAGAGATGCAACATCTCTTCGCAGCGCCAATGAGTCGAGCCGATCGGAAAGGACTCGGTCGTCGACGATTCGAGCCGCTCTGCGCTGGATGCGGTCAAGTGGAAGGAGCTGGCACTGGGGAGCCCCTGCCCAGAGATGGGAACAGTATTACATGTGAGGCCGAACCTGCGCCTTGTAAAGTTGCAGGCGGTGTGCCGGCATGAAATACTGTCCCGCTCTGTTGAGCACGCCAAGCTTTTTAGAGGCCAATTTGGCCTTCTCTTCCAAGTGACCACGAAACTGCACGTCACTCGATATGTCGACGCCGAGGATTCCGATACTGGCTGAGGCAACCAGGGGAGTGCCTTGAAACTGAGTTTCCATGATAAACAGTACTCCTATCAGTGGGTCCCAAAATATATGCATTTTCGCCATCCTCCTGGGACTACAAGAGCAGCACCAGATTTCAAAAAAAAATCATCGAAATCGGTTCACTCAGAAAAAAGTTATGAGGCAGCACATATAAAAACAACCATACAGCCGAATTGAGTACTTCCTCCTGATTGAAGATGGTAGAAAAATAAATTAATTAAAAAAGAAGGTAGTCCAGAAAATATCCCAAAAACTTCGTAATGTGGGACAATTGCATATTGTAACATAATAAATAAATATGAAAGTATTACCCATAGATAAATAAATAGGTATAACCTAATATTGTGACAATTTAGTCATCAACATTATCATCAATACAGCCCTTCACAAGTCCACTGATAAGCACTTTTTTCCCCGTCGGTTGTCGATTTATTTCAGTCGGTCCTTGTTTATTTCTCCATCTTATTCTAATTACTTTTGGCGCTTTTTTTAAATTTATCCTATGCTACTGCAGCGTCACCCTTATTGGACACGTTTTTAGGGACATTTTTCATATATAGAGATGGTCCTCCTTCTACTCTACACTCCATAATACACACATATTTCGTATTTTTTTTATAAAATGGCCTATTTAACATTCTTAAATATTGTTTTGTCTATGGTTACAATTTTGTCTCTGAGACTCTGGTTCCTTTGTCGCTGACTGAGAAAATCCCTTTAACTTTATAGATCCACACACCCTTGCGAGGCTATTACAACATTCACTATAGGGATGATGATGACATCGATGTTGACATCGATAGCTCAACATCGATGTTCGATGTTTATCATACTCAAAACATCGATGTTGGCCATTATCGATGTTTTTTGGACATGTATTTAATAAGTTAGAATTAGATGAATAAAAAATTGTCATGTTGTTTATGGTTTATAATTAATGAAATAAAAGAAATTAATAAACAATGTAGTGTAAAACAGGAATTTAAAAAAATTGGACGAAGTTCACAAATATCTAGTTCATTTGTTATATAGTCCGATGTTTTTGCCGATTGATTGAAAAAATAGAAATTTTGACAAAAAAACTTTCAATCTGTTTCTCTGTTGATAAAGAGTTGAGCCAGCTATTGAAAATAATTAAAAAATAAAAATTTTGTACAACTTACTTCAATATAAATTATTAAGAGGCGTATTACAAAAAAACGCGAAATTACAAGGTTTCCTCGTTGAAATTGTATGTTTATCGTTCGTTGCTTGAAATAACAATTACTTGGTAAAAATAGTTCGTTTTCTTTCCTCAAATAAACCCTGAGCGGATTTTAGATAACTTACTTATTTAATCAGTAATAATCATTCTCCCGATGCATGTTTAGGCAAAAACTCTCGAAGACATGATTTGGGAGCTCTAATTTGTAAATTCTATTGAATATCGATCATCAAAAAAAATATTTTTATGTTCTAAATATCCTACACTTTAATAATAGTAGAATAAATTTTCGTTATATGCTTTTCACGCTAGGAAAAAAAATCGACATAATTCAAAAAACGACCAAAAAAGCTTCGATACAAGCCTCTATATTTCCGAAGTTCTACATCATTTAGACGTAAAATTTATACCAAAATAATCATCAACATTTGCTTAAACTATACTATTATTTTTACTTTTTAAATCGTTACTATTATATTTTAATTAATTAAATAAAAGTACAATATATTTCACTGCGCCGGCCATCTGAGATCATTAACGCGCGAGCGCTTGCCGAGGGTGGACCCGCGTCAGTTGATTTCGGACGCTGAATCGTTTCGACACTACAGTAGTGTGCGTCGATTGCTATCGTAGTGTGCGTCGATTGCCTGCATGCTAAAGCATCGTCAACTACGACCGCAATTTTTGATCGATCGGTTTAAAACTATTTTATATAGTTATAATTTAGATCACGTCTCTTCCATTAAACATGGTAGGGACAACGAGTCTGTAGCATTGGCACAATTGAGCAAACAAGAAATTATTATTATAGAAAAATGTGGTCTATTCAATGACCCAGATCATTGTTATTTGAGGGCTTTACCTAATGGTTTATACAGCGACGGTCTTATTGAAGTTAAATGTCCTATTTCAGCTTTCGGAATAGATTTTGGCACGACCTTTCGACAAAAAAAGTTAAATGTTATAAATTCAGTGATTCAAGTGTAACATTAAATCAAAATAATGACTGGATTTACCAAATCCAAGGCCAGCTTCATTTAGCAAATAAAAATGTCTGAATACTTGCCATAATATGTATTGGCCCCGATTATCCAGTAAAAGTACTAAAAATTTATAAAGACGACCAATTTTAGATTTTCAATATGTTACCCAAGTTACAAGCTTTTTGTGAAAAGTGTGTACTGCCTGAAATTATCGACTCGAGAAAAGTTCAGTCAATGCCGTCGCAGCAAATATTTTTCTAATAAAAAATATGGTAATTGACTGTAAGTAACGATAAAAAAAATTTTAGTTACATTTAGTTGTTATATTTAGTAAAACGGGTAGCAACCGTTTATTTATTTATACCACTATTCTACCGGTACTAGACATAATCGATTATTAACCGGTTCAGTGCGAGTGGCACGCCAGGCGTGCCATCGATTACTTTTGTGTGTAGTGTATGACACGCGAGCCGTGCCTTTTTAAAAATCGTTATAACTCACTCAAATTTCTTTTTTGGAAGATTTATCCAGAACAAAAAATTTATTATTTTTGCAAGCAATTCTGCCTGTAGCTTCATTCTGGATATTTTGAAAATTTGAAATTTTTAGGGGTTGACAACTTTTTTTAACGTGTACATGGTACTATTTTTACTTTGTGGGTTTTAAATCATGTTGTGGAAAAATAGTCTAATAAGTAACAAATAATAGCACTCATTGCGATCGCTCACAAACTCAAGTTGTAAATAAATTTCTGGAAAACAAGTCTCCTGTTAAAAGAAAACAATGCGTTTATCTTATTGTTTAATTTTGCTTAAAATGGTTGAACTGTCGTCTTATTACTATCATATGGCCGAATAGACCTACGAAGTACCATGTGCTCTTGTGATGGGGTATAAGGTTTATTTTTGCCTGAAATAGTTCGAAGCCGTTCATGCAAGTTTGCTAATAAATAGTCTTTTGTCAATCCGCCGCCGTATAGCGCCGGCGTTTTTTTTCCTTTTGAAAACACTTATTTTACTATTCCTACTAATTAGACGTTTTCAGATCGACTTTAATTTTACATTTGTATAACATTAAATAATATTTAACATCTGTAAGTATCAATGAATCATAAACCTTATTTTTCTTCAAATTAAGGTTCTTTATTGTATCAAACAATAAAGAACATTAATTTAAAGAAATGAAGAAGAAATGTTATTATTAGGTGAAAATTTAATTTAATAAAAAACCAAGGGTTCCAAGGTGATTTAGCTGTACCTACTTATATAAATGATTTTTTTATAAAACAAAAAATGGTACAAAAGGTTTGTAATCTCTTCATAAAAAAGTCACTTACTCTCAATTTCAAAGAAAACACGTAAAAAACATGTAATTACCCACTAAAAACAAGTATCCTTCCATTTGTTCGCCGTCACAGCTAAAAGTTTTCGAAAATCGGTGCCGCAACGAATCGGTCAACATTCGATTACGGCGTAACAATTAAAATATTTATGTGTACTTTTTTTGACACTAAATTTTATAAATAATGAATAATATATCAAAATGGTATATAATAATAAATAATAAATTTTAAAATAATAAATTAATAAGATAACATTAAAATGACACACCAAAAAATATTCGATCCACTGAAGTCCATCCTAAGAAAACTTTGTATTATGGAAGATCAAGATCGTTTAATCGCCATACTCACAGTATTATAGTGCGAGCGAGTGAATAGATATGAAAGAAAGTATCGGTCGCGTAGTTTGCCGCCCGCTCAGTGCGTAAAATACCTAAATTTGCGAAACGCCGAAATGTAAGAGGGCTCTCAAGGATAACCCAAAAACTATTGATCAGACTTACGTATATATGGGTCAAATTTATATGGGACCACATGATGAAGCACAAGCTTTCAAATAAAAAAAATAATCATCGAAATCGGTTCACCCAGAAAAAAGTTATGAGGTAACACATTAAAAAAAGAACATACAGTTTTCTTGACTTTTGACAACACAATTGCAAGCTCAACGCCTCTTTCTACATTCAATTATAAAATATTATTAAAACATGTCTGTTAAATTAAAATAAATATAAAAAGTATTATAAAGTGTCAACAAACTAGTTTTTATTATAATACATTATTTTGCAACAAGAAATATTCAACATTTTAGTGGTCCTTTTTGAAGTCGGTAGATAACCGCACTCATCCATCATCACTCTGCAGGTTTCCTACAACAGAAGAAGAAAAAATTTGACAATATTGTGGTAACTCTTTAAGCATTTTGAATTTATTTATCGTTATTTGTAGGGATTATTACAATATTAACTCGAGTTTTATGTATTTCAGATCATGTATTTAGACTGAGTTAAGTTTTCACCGTGGAAATTTTGCTGATTTAAATATACCTTAATGTTATGTGAAGAATAACTCTCACGATAATATATGTTATAAAACCATATTACGCGTGGAAATAATATTACAACAACTGTTAAAAATCTGAATACCAATATGTTTTTAAATGGAGAAGAACTGAGTTCTGTTGAATCTTGTGTTTTTCTTGGCATCACTCTCGACGCGAAGCTTCAGTGGGGCCCCCATATATCCAAACTAGCAAGCAGACTAAGTTCTGTGGCTTATGCTGTAAAAAAGATTAGAGATCTCACTAGTGTCGAGACTGCTAGATTAGTTTATTTCAGTTATTTCCATAGCACAATGTCTTATGGGATTTTGCTAAATATATTAACTTTGGCCTCTCAGTATGTTTACGAAAATTTAATGTATGTTCACAAAAACAAAGCTAGTTTAGTAAAAAAAGTTACATACACTCTGTAAACACTAAGAACAAACACAAGATAGTGATACCAGTCTCTAGACTCCACAGAGTCAGTAATTCATTTTTGGGGCAATGTATACGCTATTACAACAAAGTCCCAGAAAATATACAAGGTCTCTCTAGTACAAAGTTTAAATATTTAATTAAACAATAACTGTATAAAAAGGGTTATTATAATATAAATGAATACATGGTTGATAATATCCCCTGGGAATGAGGTAGAGCCACGCGGCAGCTTTTGCTGTCGCACGGATGGGCCGGCTCGAACCGGGGTGGTACCACGACCTCACAGAAAACCAGCGTGAAGTAGAGGTTCACCTCTGCGTTTCGCTTGGTGAGTGCAGGTGGCCGGAGGCCCTTTTTACTGGAAATGAGGCATTCCATCTTAGTCCTAACGGGTGACAACGCATCTACATTTTGAATTGTAATAGAGGATAGATGTAGATGTCTATGGGCCGCAGCAACCACTTACCATCAGGTGGACTGTGTGCTCGTTTGTCACCCTTATCCTATAAAAAAAAAAAAAAAAGCTGTTTCTAAAATAAATTTTGTAAATAGTTTGTAATCATTGTAAAATTTATAAAAAAAGTCCCGCTGTGTTTCTTGCTGGTTCTTCCCAGGACAGAGGATTTTGTCGAACCAGTGGTAATGTAATGTAAAAAAATTAATTTCAATAAGAATTACTTGTAATCAATATTGAATAGAAATTATTCTATTCTATCTGCAAAAGCAATAAAAACATCAATAATAATATATAGTGTATTAAATGATCTCTTCCAAAAATAAAATTACATAACTATTTTTAGTTTTTTTTATCCTACATACTCCTCTAAAGTAAATTCGAGTAATATTGGCGCAACCTCTTAAATGTATGTGAAATAACCCAATAGTTTGTGAGACTCGAGCCAAAATTACTCAAATTTGCCTTAAATAAACAAAGAGTTTAAAAGTTACGGAATACCAGGTTTGAAATTTCCGCTAAATGTTTTATATGAGCGCCCACCATGGCACTTTTCGTATACACTCATAGGCACGTGTTTCCTTTTTTTAGTATGAAATTGGCGTTCTGCTCTCGGTAGAGAGTAATTGTGTTCTGTGCTTATGGCTCTTGTCATTTTATTGCAAGAATATATTTTCTTTTAAAACCCAACTTATTATTTTTATATTTCTTCAGCTGCTGTGGATCTAAGTTTCGTCAAAGGTAAATAAGGACCTGAAAAAAAGAAATATAGCTTTATAGAATAAATAAATAAAATAAAAATAGATTTAATTCCCAATAAACTTTTAATAAATTAGTGGTGAAACAACCCCAAAGAGTTTTTTTTTTATAGGATAAGGGTGACAAACGAGCACACAGTCCACCTGATGGTAAGTGGTTGCTGCGGCCCATCGACATCTACATTTATCCTCTATTACAAATCAAAAAGCAGATGCGTTGTCACCCGTGCGGACTAAGATGGAATGCCTCATTTCCAGTTAAAAGGGTCTCAGGTTCTCTACCTCACCATACGAAACACAGCAGCGTTAAGCTGCTATTTTACACTGGTATTATGTGGGAGCGTGGTCCTTCCCCGGCCGAGCCGACCCACTCGTGCTACAACTATACTACTATTATAGCTGCAGCATGGCTCTACCACGTTTAAAGAGTATTTTAATATAGTCGTGTTGGGGCGTTTCGCTCTTACCCTGCTCTTTAACATTTATCGAGATATTAAAATTTAATAATACACATATTAATATGTTGCGTTCGTTCCAGAATTCACCAATTCCATGAATTTGCATTTATGTTAATTTTTTTCATCACTTTTGTCCATTAGTTGTCGATAATTATTTTATTTACTTTTTTGTGTTTATTATATTTATATTTTGTGTATATTTGTGTCATCCTCCCTGCATCTTAATTATGTATTTAAAATTATTTTATATTAACTTTTTGCACCTATTATTGCATTTTATGCATTTTTAACGGTGCAGTTATATTCAAGCAGAGTGCAGTTTTTTCATATGGCATTGTACCCAAATCTAATTATTTAGTTATATCGACGTTATAAGGTGACCGATTTTACCTTTTTTATTTATAAACTAAATGGGTGCAGTTTAAATAATTAATATTTGGGGGGGGGGGGGGGGGGTTGCATTAAACATTTAAGAAATTTGGTTTTATCAACTTTTTGCACTCAATATTGCATTTTATGCATTTTTAAAGATGGTGCAAGTATATTCAAGCAAGGTACAGATTTTTTATATAGCAAAAGGTATCCAATTCTAATTATTTGAGGTAATATCGACGTTCTAAGGTCAGCGATCTTTAACTATTATTTATTTCCAAACTAGATGGGTGCAGTTTAAATAATTAATATTTTTGAGATGTGTTATTTGAACGTCGGTCAGTTTTTTTTTTAAAATATATACTTCAAATTGGTAGGCTGGGGTAGGGGGGTCAAAGTCGGCTCCGTGGCGCAGTGGCTTAGCAATGAGTTGCTGCACTGGGGGCCGCGGGTTCGAATCCCGCACGGAACAAGTATTTGTATGGCCTGCAAATAATGAGGGCTAATAATCTTCCACTCACTACATGTCGCTAGTTGCGACTGAGGTAAAGTTTTTTGTAAACAATGTCAGTTAATTGAGAAATTAGTGTTATGAAAATAGTTTATCATTATCTAGAATATTATATTATTACACAACACAATGCGTCAGTGGTTTGCTTTTTAATTTTTTGCACTTTATAACTCTTTTAAAAAAAAAATCGGCTTTTAGTTATATTTTATAGTTTGGTTTATTCATTTCTAATGTAATTAATATAAAATATAACTAATAATACAGAAATAAACCTTAAAGAATACATTTTCCTAAGAAATTATCATTCCCGCTATGAAATCTGTCAAATATTTTACCTCACTCTAAAGTGGCGCCGCCCTGGTGGTAAAAAAAGTCGTGGATGCCCTCATTGTTTCGGGTCTGGATGTTTGTCCTTGTGCAATTTATGTTTGTAAACTGCCTCGACGATACAAGAGAAAATCCTAGTTTGAGGGTAACGTTATTTTAAAGAAAAAGAAAAAAAAGGTTAGGCATGTCGATTCACTTTACACATCGAACATCCTAGAATAGATTCTTGATTAAATCGAGCATTAAATGATCGAGTTTAGTTTAATCGCGACATTTTCAAACATGCCTAATAATACATATAAGAACAACAATACTTTAACAAAAGTGCAAACTGCAACGTACATTCCTCAATAAATCAAATTGAAATGAATGGTACACGAACACAATACTGTTTATTACGTTACTATAAACTTCAACATATATTATTTACTCACAGTATATTTTTGATAAATAAAATAAATTCACAGCACAGATTAGGTTACACACTAGGATTCACGGGTTAGATTGACAAGTGACAACTTTTTTTTATTAGTAAGTGACGTATATTATACGTGGTGGAGACACGTTGCAGCTATATTAGTTGTAGCGCGAATGGGTTGGCTTGGCCGGGTTAGGACCACGCTCTCACAGAATAGCAGCGTAAAATAGCAGCTTTAGGCTGCTGTGTTTTGTATGGTGAGTGTATAAAACCAGAGAACCTTTTTGATGGAAATGAGGCATTTGATTCTTACACTACTTCTTGTGACAACGCATCTGCATTTTCGAAAATAAATGAAGATGTCTATGAGCCTTAGCATCTACTTACCATCAAGTGGACTATGTGCTCGTTTGTTATCCATATTCTATAAAAAAAGGTAAGTAACGACATCTTTAGATGTTTCATAAATATTTATTTGTTGGGTTCAAATTATAGACCGGTTGGTTTTGTCTCCGAGAACAGCAAAAAATTAAAAATTTATCGCTAGATCTTGAATCAGTCCGATTCAAAAGGGTTTTTAGATCGAGTCTTCCCTTAGAGTATTCAATAATACTCTAAGAGTCGTCCAAATAGATCGAAAAAATCGATTACTTTATTCGAAATAATCGATTTTTCGAATAATCGATTTCAGACCGTCATGCATACCAAAAATATTATATTTATTTCTTTGATTGCTACATAAATCATAAACTAAACATATTTATTTGTCTATGATTTGTAGCTTCTATACTTCTACTTCTATTAGCGGTTTTGGCGGGAACTAGCAGCGCTACCAGAGACTGGAATGTATGGCTGCCACAGGCTGCATAAGGACTACGCCAACAGCAGCCTTAAAAGCGATGCTGGAGCTAACCCTGCTTCATCTACATATACAACAAGAAGTGCCTTTAGCTGCCATCAGACTCAAGACCTTAAATCTTTGGAGTAAGAATAGTGTACCTCATACAGGCATAATTGATAGAATTCACTCAAAAATTCCTATCTTACAAGACAAGTACGATAACATTCCTAAACAATTTGTATTCGATAAGAAGTACAAGATACAACTAAATGAAACCAGCCAGCCGGAAGGATTAAGCCCAAAAGAGCTTAGAGTTTTCATCGATGGTTCTAAAACAAATGAAGGTGTAGAATCTAAAACTTTCTCTGAAGACATCAACATATGCACACCGCTGGGTACCTATAACACAGTCTTTCAGGCGGAATGTATGGGTATCATTCAAGCGGCCATAGCAATAAATGTTAGGAAGATTAATGACTTCTCCATCAGAATACTGACCGACAGTAGGGCGGTACTACAAGCTCCGAGTTGCAATGTGGTGATTTCGGGACTAATACATGAATGCCATCAACGATTAAATGAGGTATGCAAAAACAACAATGTGAGTTGGCAATGGAAACAGTGGATTCAGAGGCAAAGATGCAGCAGGCGAACTGGCCACTATAAGGCCGGAACCAATCATACTAATCCCCTTTGGTAACGTTCGTTCACTGGTATGTAGACACTTCACTAATCAACACGCTCAGCTTTGGAAAAATCTAGTAGACTGCAGACAAACCTAGGGAGGCGCTGCCTGAAATAAACAGTCGCTTAACCGAAGTTGTTATGAGACTGAACAAACCGCAGATTAGGATAGTAACAAGTGCTATCACAGCACACGGCACCTTTGACAAACATTTATTTACTATAGGTGTTACAGATAGTCCCCTGTGCAGGGCATGTATGGGGGAGGAAGTAACGACGGCCCACGTGCTAATGAAATGTCCCGGGGTCGCTACGTAAAGGGCTAAACATCTCGGCACGCCAGGATCACTCCACGAAGTTGCATGCAACATCAAAGGACTGTTGAGCTTCTTCGGGGAGATCTCATGGCTCGAATAATTACATTATTCCTGCCCACACGCAAAATACGCGCATAGACGTGGAGTTGCGGAAAACAGTCCGTTGTAAACTAAACTAAACTAAACTTTGGCAGGAAGTTGAGTGGCGACGGATTGCTGCTCCTGTATTATTGTTTAATTAATGGTTTGAAGTGAATTTTGATATGTAAAAGTGGTGCGATTTTGTGTATTAAATGTCTGCGCATGTGAACTATTAATGGAAACGGTGAAACAAGTGCTCTGATAGTGTTGGATTCTCAAGATAAGGTGTTTGTCTACTTAGGCGCCTTGAGATACCATCGCCAACTGTCAGATGTCTGCTGGCTCATGTTGCCGTCGAAATCTCCCAAGGGCTGCACAATGTGACGCACCAACATATTGTGAAGCAGTGTACTATGAAGGATAATTATACGTTGTAATTTCAGGCTCAGAATCAGAAGTGCTAGAACCCAGAGCTGTAAAGCCAGTTAAAAAAATACTTCTAATATGTATAATGTATTATGTATGTATAATGTATATTTATATTTAGATTTAGAACTGATAAAACATTAAAACAAAATGTATAATTTATTTCCCAGAACAATAATCTTATAACAAATAATAGAGAAACTTAAAACGTCTTAATCAATATAAGGAGAGGAACCAATAGCCAGTATAGCTAAATTACGACATAACCTTACGTCCTTATTTATCTGTAGGTACATAATGTTCATAAATTATTCTTGTTAGGAATAATTTAACACATTTCTTCATTAATTAAAATGCTGGCTAGTAGAGTTTTAAATTTGTGTAAACTGTCTAGTGTGTCTCTTGAGACGCCAATACAATATGTTAATAGAATAAAAAAATGTGGAAATATACAGAAGATACGCTTTGGTCATTTACTAACTTATAGATGTAAACAAACACTTACAGTTCGCCAAAGTCAACAAGTAGGCAGAGATGAAATCAAGACAATACCAAATTGCAATACATTTACGTATAGGACTCATACGTGTGGTGAGCTTCGATCAATTAATATTGGAGAAAAAGTGACACTATGTGGTTGGGTGCAGTATTTACGCCTGAATAAATTTCTTCTTTTAAGGGATTCCTATGGCATTACCCAATGTATAATCAACAATGATAGTATTAATTTGAATGATATTCCTTTGGAAACAATAGTCAAAATAGATGGTAAAGTGCAGGCAAGACCAACAGCCGCGATAAATAATAATATGACTACTGGTGAAATAGAGGTTGATATTGATAAGTTGGAAATACTAAATATAGCCGAAAATGTACCATTTAACTTGAGGGACTACCAAAAACCTAAAGAACAACTAAGGTTGCAGTACCGCTATATAGATTTAAGGTTTCCTAAAATGCAACAAAACTTAAGACAAAGGTCTTTGATGCTTCACAATATGAGGAGATTACTGGTTGAGAAGCATGGATTTGTTGAAGTTGAAACGCCAACCCTTTTTTGTCAAACTCCAGGAGGAGCACGTGAATTTGTTGTTCCCACCCATCATGCTGGGTTGTTTTACTCCTTAGTACAAAGTCCACAACAGTTTAAGCAAATGCTAATGGCGGGAGGCTGTGATAGATATTTTCAAATTGCAAGATGCTATAGAGATGAAACCACGAGACCAGATAGGCAACCAGAGTTTACTCAACTTGATATAGAACAATCATTCACTAATTTAGATAATATCTTAACTATGGTTGAAGAATTACTCTATGAGACAGTGATAAAAGAGCTTCCTAAGCCACCTTTTATGCGAATGACTTACAAGGATGCTTTGGAAAATTATGGCACTGATAAACCAAATATGACATACGAGTTGAAGATAAAAAATATCACAAATTTATTTAGTGAAAGCAACGATTGTGTGGATCTTAAAGCTTTTGCTTTGCCATATCCTAGTAAATTAGGAAAATTAACTGCAAAGTATAAAGAAAAATTTAGTCAATTGAAGAAAAAGTATGCAGTAAGAATTATTTTAAATGAAAATATTTCTAAAGAACTTTCAACAGACTTAAGTAATAAAATACAAAACATTGTTGGTGATTGTAACTCATCAGTTATTGCTATTGGTGACAATGAGCAAGTGTGCTTATGTTTGGGAGAAGTTAGGGAACTTTTAAGAGGATTATTACAATCAAAAGGGCTTATTGAGATGAAAGAGGGTATTGTACCATTATGGGTGGTGGATTTTCCTTTATTTGTGAAGGGTGAAAATGGATTAGAAACATGTCACCATCCATTTACAGCACCACATCCTGATGATATACATTTGTTGGATTCTGAACCACTAAAAGTTAGGTCGTTGGCTTATGATATTGTTATGAATGGTAATGAAATCGGAGGTGGCTCTGTCCGAGTTCATAATGTTAACCTGCAAGAAAAACTATTAAAAATGCTGAACTTAGATTCAAATAAACTGACTCATTTTATGAATGCTTTGAGAAGCGGATGCCCACCTCATGCTGGAATCGCTCTAGGAATTGATCGGTTAATGACATTAACTTGTGATGCTGACTCAATTAGAGATGTTATAGCATTTCCGAAGTCCCATGACGGCAAAGACCCGTTGTCTGGTGCTCCAAATGTAATATCTGAAAATGACAAAAAGTATTACCACATAAATATAGTAAAGTAAAATTATATCTGTAATGTTAATAAAGTAAATATAAATATAATAATAATAAGTAAATAAATAATTTCTACATTTAAATATTTATTTATTAATTTTAAAATGATTTAATATAATATATAATTATATTACTAGACATAATATCAACAATTGTTTCAGTCCCCAAAATATTAATAAATTAAACTAGTACTGTTATCTAAGGTTTTTTAGAAACTAAAATGTTCCAAATTCAAAGCATCAGCAATTCAAATAGAAAGTATTACCAATTCAAATTTAAAGCATTAGCTTGAATGCAGATTAAAAAAAACGTTATAAAATGAAATAATGTAATGAAGTAAAAAAAAAACAATAGAATAGAATCATGTTATTCAATTTGGATAACAAGAACACTTATTGAAAGTCATTTAAGTTTTACCGCTGGTTCAGAAAATCCTCTGTCCTGAACCAGCAAGAAACCCTGCGGGACTTTTTTAAAAATTTACAATCTAACATTTTATACAAATAAGTATGAAAACATTTAGAAACAGCATGATAGCAATATCTATAATATATGATATTGCTAATCATTCTCAGGGGTTGTTATCAAATCATGTACCCTAAATTAACAAGGTTTCTGCCGACTTCCAAAAAGGAGCTGGTATTCAATTCAACTGTATGTTTTCTTTTATGTGTGTTACCTCATAACTTTTTACTGGGTGAACCAATTTCAATTTTTTTTTGAAAGCTGGTACTTCTCGTGTGGTCCCATATAAATTTAATCAAGGTGAGACCAATAATTTTTGAGTTATTCTTAATAACTTATACTGAAGTCGGCTTTACAAAATTTTTAATTTTTAATTATGTTTAATAAAATAAAAAAATTAAGTTTACATAATTAAAAAAGTAAGTACTAAATTAATTATCACTTTTAAAAATGGGAGGGATATTTTATCATTAAGCAAAATTTTAATATTACCAGTTTGGTCTACTGCTAGCTCCTAAAAAATTTAGAATTTAGTATAAACAGTTGCTAAATACACATAGTATAGTAGGATAAATCATCATCATCATTACAGCCCTTCATAAGTCTACTGATGAACATAATCCTCCCCAAGTAATGCTACAAAGCTCGGTCCTGAGCCACCTGCATCCATCGACTTCCTGCATATCTTACCAGGTCGTTACTCTATCTAGTGAGGGGACGCCCTACACTTCGTCCGCCGGTACGAGGCCGCCAATCGAGAACCTTTTTTCCCCATCGGTTGTTGGTTCTTCGAGCTATATGGCCGGCCCATTGCCACTTCAGCTTACTAATCTGTTGAGCTATGTCGGTCACTCTGGTTCTACTGCAGGTATCCTCATTTCTAAGTTAATCACGCAGAGCAACTCCAGAGAAACTGCTTTCTCATCCGGCCAGCAGTGAAGGACCACGTCCCAGTTCCATAGGTCATCACTGGCAACATGCACTGGTTGCACATTCTCGTTTCCAAGTTTTGAGGTATACCTGACGAGCATATGAGCCGTAATTTCCCGAACGCTGTCCAGCCGAGTTGAATCCGTCGATTGAGCTTAGTGCTCCCAACAACTACCGGCATAGGTGTGACATGGACGTTATATATGGTCTTTGTTTTGTCCACGTTCAGTGCTTAGACGATATAGTCCATAAGGACTATATCGTCGGCAAATCGAAGGTTTCGTACTCTGGTTCTGTACTCGGATAGCCATCGTAGCTCTACTGTACAAACACTTCAGTACTTCGATATACCGACAGTCAACTTGGCACCGCTGAAGGGACAGCAGCAGGTAGAGCCACGCGGCAGCTTTTGCTGTCGCACGGATGGGTCGGCACGAACCGGGGTGGGACCACCACCTCACAGAATTCCAGCGTGAAGTAGAGGTTTACCTCTGCGTTTCGCTTGGTGAGTGCAAGTGGCCGGAGGCCATTTTTACTGGAAATGAGGCATTTCATCCTAGTCCTCACGGATGAAAACGCATCTGCACTTTGATTTGTAATAGAGGATAGATGTAGATGTCTATGAGTCGCAGCAACCAGTTACCATCAGGTGGACTGTGTGCTCGTTTGTCACCCTTATTCTATAATAAAAGCACCGCCCCAATTTCGACGGAATCAAAGGTTTTCTCATAGTCCACGTACGCTAGACATAGTGGCAAATTGTATTCCTCGGACCCCTCCTGTACGATTTGCCGAAGGGCATGTACGTGGTCTATGGTGCTAAAGCCTTTTCGGAAACCGGTTTGTTCGGGAGGCTGTAATTCGTCGAGTCTGCATGCGAGACGATTCGTAATGACTCGAAAATACCACGTAGACGCGGCTCAGAAGGGAAATCGGTCTGTAGTTATTCAAGATACAGTTGTCGCCTTCCTTGAAGAACAAGACCACCGTACTTCTGCTCCACGCCTTGGGTGTAGTGCCACCATGGAGGACGGAATTAAAGAGCTTCTGAAGGACTTCAAGTACCGGTTTTCCACCCGTTTTCAGAAGCTCCGCTGTAATTCCATCCTCGCCTTGGGCCTTGCGTTTCGAAGGTGCTGCAGAGCTATTCTAATCTCGTTCAGACTGACGTTCAGAATATCATCGGAATAGTGTCTGATAAGACTCGCTCTTGGATCGTTACTCACACTTGCGTGTGGCTCCAACGATGATATTTACAGCTTTCCATAGAACCTCTCAATCTCACTCAAAATCTCAGGTGCTCCGGAAACGATGTTGCCACACTCGGTCTTCAGATTTGACAGTTGGCTCTTTCTGGCAGACAGATCTTTGGCAAAGACTGGAGCCTTGGTTCCGCTTGAGCGCTTCTTCAATACGAGCAGTAGTATAGTTGTGTAATTTCCGCCTCAAGCATTTGGAGATCTGTCAGGTGCCTGTATACTGTCAAATCTACGGAAGACTGCAGCTTCATTTCCCGTGTAACAGCCGTGAGATTAAGAGTGTGATCGGAGAGTTTTTGTGTTCTTCTGCGGCGAGTCTTGCAAAACTTTGCTCCGACCGCATGGACAGTTTCCACGAGCTTTTCATTCATATCGACCTCTGCACTGCAATCTTCTAGGCACTGAAAATGTTTTTTTAGCTTGAGCTTAAAGGTTTCGGGACTTTGGATTAGAGCACAAGCGTTGACTTCATTAGACGATACCTCTCCATCTTAACGTTTAGGTTTAGTGTGCCTCTAATCATTTGATGATCGCTACCAGTAACCAGTTTTCACCCTCGCGATCACTTAGACATCACTGAATAGTGGTCGTGTGGTCGTCATAATGAAGTCAATCTCATTTTTTGTCGAACCGCGGAGCTCAACCAGGTCCACTTCCTGTGCGGCCGCTTCTGAAAGAAAGAGTTCATCATGAAGAGTCCTTCTTTCTCCATGAAGTCGGCCAGCTGCTGGCCACTTCGGTTCTGTTGCCCTATTCCAAATTTCCCTACCTTCAGCTCTCCGTTCTCTGTTTTGCGTTGAAGCGTCTCATTAACACTGTATAGTGGGTTTTGGAGGAATGCATGGCTCTAGATATATTCTCATATATTTCCTCCACCTCCTCATCGGGATGTGACGAGGTTGGTGCGTAAACCTGTATGACCTTCAGCGAATAACGTTTGGTGATTCAGAGCATAAGGTACGCAACACTCGTCGACACACTCCCAATCTTTACAACGTTGTTGACGAGAGACTTGTGGACGATAAATCCGACACCTCCTTGGGATAGATGGTCGCCCTCCCGGTGACAGAACAAGTTGCCGGATTCGAGGATTACCGTGTCCTCCTCCTCTCTTCAGACCTCGGATAATCCTATAATATTCCAGCGCAAGTTGCCATCTCTTCTTCGAGCTCCAGGATCTTCTCGTCAGTCCTCAGGTTATATGTTGCCAGGTCGAGTCATCTTAGGTGGCAACCTAACCTCCACCGGAGATTCTTAGCACCCCCTGCCCCGCAGTTACCATGATCGCCACCGTAGCCAGGAATAGCGGGGCCTTCGGGGACTGGGGACCGTTTCTTCGTAACTTTAATCGTGGGGGGTATATTGCCATAGTTGCCACGCTTGGCGAGCTGGTTGGCAACCGCAGTTTTCTATTGTTGCTTTTTATTATCAGAAAGATGCTGCTGCCCATCTTCTGCCTGTTTCTCTGTGTAGCCTCTTACGACACCCACGAGAAGATATGGGGTAGTGGGTATTCTTACTCTCCACTACAGGAGACAAATAATAATAATAAATTAAATTGGTCACCTCACATCTCAAATTATAAAACCTCACATAATGTTAATTGTAAAAGTTCAGACTTCTCCCAAGCATAGGCTCTAATTGCTTCAAATTTAACTGTTTTAATTGCCACAACTAAGCAACTACTGATATTTCTAGCTTTCCGTAGTTACACAACAAGGAACACTTTCGCTATGTCCGTCCGTCCGTCCGTCCGCGGTTTTGCACAGAGACCCTAGGTGCTTACAAACTTACAATTCTGTAAATTGGCATTGTTATAGATATTAATCAGGCCTAAAAAAACTGAAATGAAATCTTAAAAAACATTTTTATTTTGGGTACTTCCCATACAAGTATGGAGGATGATTTTTTTTACCCGTCTATTCCATTATGTGGGGTATCGTTGGACAGGTCTGTAAAAAACATTGGGGGTGTGGAACAACATCTTTTCGATTCAGGCGTCCTTTCGCAAAATGTTTAGCTTTAAAGTGGTATTTTTTATTAGAGTCATGTGCTAAACTGCTTGTTTTGGAAATGTGAAAAATACACAAAATAGTAGTATATTTAATAAAGTTAAAAGGAAAATTATCACAGCTAAGTAGATTTAAGATGTTAACAAGTAATAGTCGACCAACTTATAAAATGCACTTGGGTTGGTAAAAATTTCGTTACAACTCCATAGAAAATGACCTAAAACTAGGTGCATTATTACTTTGTAATGTTGTTGTAAACTTAAAAATAAACATTTTATGAAGAAAACTACTATAGCTTTAATTTTCATTTGTGCGATAGGCAGGGAGGATCTTTCTTACTTACTTACTACTTTCACCTATTTTTTAGTTGGTGGTTATTCAAGGCTCCATTCAAAGCATTCATACAATAATAATAGTTTTATTCGTCACACTCTTGATTTACACGAGTGACCTCAGGATAATTTAGGGGAGTGAACGTTTACGTGAAGGTTCGATACGGTCATATACAATCCTCTATCTACGGTCATATACGAGTATGTACTATGTATATCTTGGGGTTGCACTGCCGGGAATATATGGTACCTACGATACGGTCTTAGGATGATCATCTTTGTACATCGTATACATTGGCATGTGCATGATTTGATGTAAATTGTATTATTTTCAAAATCGAAACGTTTTTTAATCTGTTTTGAATCTCTTCATTATAAGTCTGATTTGAAAACAAGTTCTTCAGTATACGATCTTCCTATATGGGTCCATTTTTAGTCGTTATAGCGGTCAGACCGCGAACTCACTTATGCTCATTATTAAGAAAGCCCACGTATTGTGAATCAACTACGGAACCCTACTTCTACATTGTGCGTGGGCCGACTTGGCCAGTGTTTGTTTGGATTTGCCGTATTTGTCACTAGTGTGATCCGATCGCAATAACTGATGGGTTGCAGTTTTGACTCTGCGGTCGTTTAATTCATTACAGCCCTTCAAATGTTCATTGCTGAATATAAGTCTCCAAGTAATGCCACAAAGCACAGTCCTGAGGCACCTGCATCCATCGATTTCCTGCATGTCTTACCAGGTCGTCACTCCATCTAGTGGGGCGACGCCCTACACTTCAACTACCGGTACGAGGCTGCCACTCGAGAAACTTTCTTCCCCATAGGTTGTCGGTTCTTCTAGCTATATGGCCGGCCCATTGCCACTTCAGCTTAGATACTAACCCGTTGGGCTATGTCGGTTACTCTGGTTCTACTGCGAATATTCTCTTTGTAAAATCTAACACGCAGATAAACCCCGAGCATAACCCTCTCCATAGCTCGCTGAGCGACCTTGAGCTTTCTCATACGCCCAGCAGTGATGGACCACTTCTCAGATCCATAAGTCGTCACTGGCATCATACACTGGTTGTACAATCTTGTTTTGAAGTTTTGGAGTATGCCTGACGAGGAGATGTGTCGTAATCTTCCGAACGCTGCCCAGCCGAGTCGAATCCGTCGATTGACCTCTTGGTCGAAGTTGGATTTACTTTTGAATATGTTAAATTTATGTAGTTAGTTAGTCTTAGGACGGTATTCAGAGACAATCTTGAGATTAAACTCGAACTCCACAAAGTAAAAATTATTTGAGTTTAGATCATAATATGCTACACTGATTTTTATATTGGGTTTATTAATAAGTATAAAAATAAATATTCTTTTATTAATTTTCAAATAATAAACGATTTTTATTACCAATTTTATATTTACAAAATACTTTCGAAAATGAGAGCAAAGGAGTGTGACGGGCGGCAGAAAGTCTTCTACGCCACTGATATCATGGTTCTTTGAAAAAGCCTTCTCTAATTTGTGCGATCGCTGCGATGCTTCAGTGAATTGTCGGTCTTCATATATCCCTAACAATACTTAGGGTATATGTGCGCAGGCATGAAGGTTCCTTCGCACTAGTTTCTTTTACTAAGGTACCCGCAGTCAGCCCATGAGCTACCAGCAGATGCGGCGCAAGGCGTGGGCGATATGGGCCGCCTACGGACCGGCTACGGACTCGGGACCAAAAGGCCTCGCACGCCAAAAGTTCAAAGAATGTTCATTCCATTTTTTTATATAGAACAAAAGTGACAAACGAGCACACAGTCAACGCTTCGAGTAAAAAGGGTCTCCGGTTCTCTCTACACTCACCATACGAAACACAGCAGTATCAAGCTGCTATTTTGGGCTGATATTCTGTGAGAGCGTGGTTCTACCCAGGTCAAGCCGATCCATTCGTGTTACAAACAATATACCTAGCTGCAGTGGCCCACGTATTAATATAAGCTAGAACAACAAAAGTCCAGACATAATACCTGAACTCTTATCTATGCTCTCTGTAAGTAACGGGCATGTAGCAATTCGTTTTAAATTGATAGTTTACTTTAAAATTTGGTATACAATAATATATAATAAAATTGGTAACCTTTGCCTGCATTGAAGTGTCTACTATCTAGAGCAGAATTTCGCAATTTCGCATCAACGGTTACTGAGTCAATTAGATTGTCATGAGTTACGATGAAGAAGTCACTTTATTTGGCCCAATTAGCAATTTAATTCGAAGTTGGTTCCCGTGCTCTGATTTATGCTATGTTTTATCTAACAATTTCGTTCGAATCAGAAAAGCATGTGGATGTCGTGACAAACAAAATTTATTCGAGTTAACCCTTAAATGCACGATTATTTGTTTTGAACTAACAAAAAATCGTATAATATAGGAAATTTGTCATAGGTTACGGAAAAATAATTAAAAAGGTAATAATATAGAATATTTATTTTGAAAAAAAAATAGTATGTAGACTTTGGCAACAATATGCGTTTATTACTAAAATTACTGTAGACGTAAGCAAATAGTCATATTGTATTTTCATTAATTAGTATAGAATTAGGAATTCCCTTATTATTTATGAACTAGCTGTTTACCGCGACTTCGCCCGCGTGTATCTTTGGGTTTTTCTAAAATATAAGTAGCCTAAGTTTCTCCTTATAACATCAGCTATCTGCCAGTGAAATCGGTCTAGCCATTTCGAAGATTAGCCGGAACTAACAGACAGACGGACAAAAATTAAAAATATGTGTTTTTGTTATAAGTACGGTATGTACTTTCATATGCATTTAGTAAAAAGCTGTTTTCGACATTACAAACAGACACTTCAATTTTATTTATTTGTATTGATGAAATACAGCAAAGCAATTGCAAGTTTTCTTATGACACAAAGCAACCTTGCATTTGATGCACTCAGTCCATGAAAATCCTTTATAACTTGGAAGTTTGCATCTATTTTTAGCGCTGTACCTTTTTTCATCACGGCTTAACCATCAATCCGGATATCTTTTGGCGGGACAGGTTTAGCGGTACCTCGGTGTTTTTTTAGCTTCGTTCTCCCCTTCTACATTATTACCGAGATATCAAGGCACACACAAATACACCGACATAAATATGATAATACCTAGAAATTGACGGGTGGTAGCAGTTACAGGAGGACAGTTGGATACATTTTTTGCATGATGTATAAATTTGTTTGTTTCACAATAATAGTGATTGGAATGGTGTTTCAAGCGCGGCTAGTGGAGTGGAAAGGTCTGTAATTGCTGTAAAACGTATACGTTCTTCACTGTATTGCCAATTACGCTTTTTCCATATAAGTTCTCTACTTCGTTGCCTCCAAGCTGTAACACCAGGAAGGCTTGAATGTGGTTCACAATTCGAAGGTCCTGGAGCTAGATTATTAAAGTGGTCCAACGATCCTTCTTCCATGGTCGATGGTAGATTTTCATTGTCTTCTTCATCGTTATTATTTTCCTCTCATTTGTTTATTAGACCTTGTAGGTCCGGGTGATAATCAATTTCGTTCAGATCACCCATATCTTCTTCGTTTTCACAAATGTCTCCATTTTCTATTCGTACAAGTAAATCCTCAATATCGTCATTTTTTAGCCGTCTAGATATCCTAGAAAGTAAAGCATATTAAGCTAAAAGGCCCAGATACCAAAACACCTAATGTACGCATTTGGCAACATACAGTATTTTCCAAAAATCTCGTTTGTATCTAATATAATTTTCAGTTAGAACATCAAACATTAATAGTTTACCTGATAACAAATGAGAAGTATTTTTTTTATTAGATAAAACATTCTTTTATTAGGAACTCGACAGTAGAAACGATGTCTTCTATCTATCTTCTTCACACTGAACCACAGAGTACTTTTTATATACCTGCACTGAACTTCGTCACCCACCACATTAAATGTCAAAAACGAGTTAACTTACCCGTCAAATGTAATGTCAACTTTTTTCTTTTAATAATGATTTATTGTCTATGATTATTAACGTGCGTTTGGAAACGGCACTCAGGTTTTTGAATAAAATTACGTGACAATTAGACCATTGGCAACAATATGCATTTAAGGGTTAAAAAGCACCGCTTATTTCAGGGTGAGCGCGGTTCATTAGATGGTTAAAAACTAAACCATAAGTGGTTGTTGATTGTCTAAGATGAAGACCAACAGCTTGAGCGACGTTGCTGGCGACAAGATACTTTGAATAAGATAAAGTGCAAATCTCATTCGATGTTATCCTGAAGAAGTCGAAGTATCTTGTTTTTCAAGAAAGACGATAACACCCTTATGAAGAAGAAATGATTTCTCTTCTAAGCTGCGTCTGCATGCTGTTTTCAAGAGTCATTACCAAGGGGCCAACTGGAGACACCGGGTTCCGATACATTTTCAACTACCGTAATCATCTCCGTAAATATCTCCTTCTATTATTATATCTATGGTCATTACGAACCGTCTTACACACTAACTTCATGACTTCTAGTCTCCTCTAGTTGCAACTTAGCACTACGATTAGTTTAACTGTTTTTCACATGGGGAAATGCCTATGCATACCCATATCTAACGGCGGCAAGGACGGGTTATGTCGGACTCGTACTGACGAAAACCCCATACTAGCAGGGACCACAGGAACGCTTTCACACACATCCGCGGACCCACCGGCCCTATGGCAGCCCCTCCTCAGGGGAGGACTTGTCCTCCCCTTTTTCCTTCTTAGGTAAGTTGCACCAGGAACAGTAGGCGCGCCTTTCTTTGCGACCTTTAACTCCACCTGCGCAACAGACGCATCTGTGCCTGATACGCGGCGGCCATGGGGCCCGGAAAAAGTAAACACTCGGAAGCAGCAGCTTTCATGACCCCAGTGGCGCATCTGGTCTATGGCTCGTTGAACCTCGCCAGAGTCGCGGAGGATAAGGCGAGTGGCGCATCGTCATACCAACATTCCTCTTCCCCCGCGACTCCACCTCAGCTGCGACAGGAAGGAGGAGATGATATCCCTCCTGCCACAGTCCACCAACGCACATCCGGAGTGGGCTAGGCAAGCCCACTCAGAGAATCAACAATGGGCCGGCCATAGCTTGAAGAACTGACAACCCATTGAGAAGAAAAATTCTCGAGTGGTCTTGTTCCGCCCCTGCTACCACGGTTCTGTGGAATAACTATTTATAATTTCAATGATCCTTCATGATTTGTCCAATGATCACCAACCCACCTACCTAGCTATGTAGTAGGTAAAGCTAAGCTTCAACTGTATTATAACTGCAGCAAAAATGGATTTTGTTTAAAAGGATCACGCTCTACAATGTTGCAGCATTAAACAGCAGCTGCTGTGTTTCGTATATTGACGAGAGTTGGAGAATCTTTTTACTGATAACGAGGCATTCTATCTTAGACCTCAAGGGTGTACCAATTGTATCTTGAGTTTTAATAGAGGATAGCTGTTAGGTGGAGATGAGCCGCAGAATCTGCTTGTCATGGCTGGTATTGGTGCTTTTTTTTATAGAATAGGGGGCAAACGAGCATGCGGCTCACCTGATGGTAAGTGACTACCGCCGCCCATGAACAATCGCAACACCAGGGGAATTGCAGATGCGTTGTGTTTCTAAAAAGAAAGGTGTAAGCTCTTTTCTTGAAGGTTCCTAAGTCGTATCGGTCCGGAAAATTCGCTGGTGGTAATTGATTCCACAAGGAAGTTCTGCGAGGGAGAAAACTTCTTCTAAATCGCACAGTGGTGGACCGCCAATCATCCAGATGGTATGGATGGTAACGCGAGTTTTGTCGCGATGTGCGATAGTGAAATTGAGCGGCTGAAATTAGTCCGAACAATTCATCAGGGCACTCCCCGTGATAGATGTGATAAAATACGCAAAGAGATGCAACATCTCTACGCAGTGCCAGTGGATCGAGCCGATCAGAAAGAACTCGGTCGTCGACGATTCGAACCGCTCTGCGCTGGATGCGGTCAAGTGGAAGGAGCTGGCACTGGGGTGCCCCGGCCCAGAGATGAGAACAGTATTCCATGTGGGGCCGAACTTGCGCTTTGTAAAGTTGCAAGCGATGTGCCGGCATGAAATAGAGTCTCGCTCTGCTGAGCACGCCAAGCTTTTTAGAGGCCAATTTGACCTACCCTTCCAAGTGACCACGAAGCTGCACACTATTCGATATGTCGACGCCAAGGATTCCGATACTGGCTAGAGGCAGCATGGGAAGTGCCTTGAAACTGAGGAGATACGACAAAGGGGTTCTTTTTAGCGGTAAACGCGCAAACTTGTGTCTTCTGGGGATTGAACTGGACTAGATTTAGTCGGCCCCAATCCGAGACTTCGTTAAGCAAAGACTCGACTTCAGACACTAGTTTGTCGTTTTCCCGAGAAATATTGGCACGGCCGGTATATAAGGCATCACCAGTGCTGTCGTCTGCATAGCAATGAATGCTACCAGTTAGCAACATATCATTGATATGCAGGAGAAACAGCGTTGGTGATAGCACGCAGCCTTGTGGAACACCAGCGTTGATAGGCTTGAAATCAGAGCATGCACCGTCTACTACGACCTTGATGCTCCGATCAGCAAGGAAACTGGTGATCCATTTGCACAATTTCTCGGGTAGCCCATAGGAAGGAAGCTTCGAAAGAAGCGCTTTGTGCCAGACCCGATCGAAGGCCTTCGCTATGTCCAAACTAACGGCCAATGCCTCCCCCTTGGACTCTACTGCCTCCGCCCATCTATGAGGTAAGTAGACTAGAAGATCACCAGCTGATCGGCCCCGACGAAAACCGTACTGGCGGTCACTAATCAGCTGGTGATTCTCAAGTTACCTCATGAGCTGGCAGTTTATAATGGCTTCCATTATTTTGGAGAACAAGGAGGTGATGGCGATAGGCCTGTAGTTGGACGGGTCTGAGCTCGTTTGTCACCGTGTAGAAAGCTTGGGGATAATAATATAAAGCAGACTGTGCAGGCACGTGTTTTCATCTCGAGATCACCGATCACCGATTGAAATCATAACTGAACCTTACAATGACCTAAGCTCTTTTGCATTCGTAATTTTTTTTTCATTATATGGATTAACTCAGGAAGACAGAAAGATGGTTGCGTACGTTTCAAGAGATGCAAAACCATGCTTAACTAATTGTAGAAGCTACAGTTTGCAGTTCCTATTTCTTTAAGAGGGTACCTTGAAACTTTATCGTAGTGTTGGGAGCGTCACTTAGATCGTCATCGATGTAGCTCACGGACGACTGAGGGAGTGTCAATATGAAAGTGATGTAATTACCTGATGTACGCAAATTATGAGATAGCTATACCCAACATGCGCTTGGAATTAACTACGCAAGCGCCGAACAATATTTTTTTTTACAAAACTACTTTATGTAAAAAATGGTAAATGTGAACCTATTGTATGTGTGGCATGGAGAAATGCAACTAATTAGACCCTACTTTACAATTTTTTCTATCGAGAAAATTATATACATGTTAGCGCTTTTTCCTTTTATACAATTGTAGATTATGTAGTCTAAAACATGTACTATAAATTTAGTTCGTAATCTATAAAATATGTGTAACACAAAAAAATAAAACACCAAATTTTCGAGTAATATTTGATTAACCTTAATTAGTTATGTAGTTGTTTAACCTCAGAAAATATGTTTCGTGAGTGCACTGAAGTTATTGAACTAGTTTAAATAAGTCGTTATTGATAACAAGTTTTATTGTACATTGATCAATTTATAAAATATGTACGTGCGGCGGTGGCACGTGCCGAAATGGGTTGCTAAGGGGGCAACATAAAATTATGTACGTTTCGTACAATTATTATATGAACACGAATTCTACACATAGTATATGCATCTAAAAAAATTGCATCCTACAACA
The DNA here is from genome assembly GCA_033319125.1 of Parnassius glacialis. Lineage (NCBI taxonomy): Eukaryota > Metazoa > Arthropoda > Insecta > Lepidoptera > Papilionidae > Parnassius > Parnassius glacialis. The sequence goes on along the minus strand of JAVANC010000021.1, from coordinate 39,245,771 downwards.
CGGTTTTAGGTGCATACGTGTACGTGCGTCCAGCTGTGAACTTTTACGAGCTGATAAATAAAGCAAGAAGAAAGATGTGTACGTGAGAACGTCGAGAAGTTGAGCATGGCTTTGACATCACTTGAATTGTACGCTGTTCTCCGTCTATCTTCTTTGTTTGTCTGATTGGATTATAATAAAAAATACTATTTTCTGCAAACCTCACATCATGTTTTTTGTTCTTTTGCTATCCTGTCAATCCAAAAGTTGTCTGGTTTCTCTTTTTAATATTTAATTATACTAACATTAATTGATGAGAATTTAATCTAACGTAATATCTTGGATTGTTGGTCTGGATAAAAATTATTATTAGATATTATTTATAAAAATTGCCACCTTATTTAGTTGATATCGCACGTTTTGATTATCCTCTAGTACAGAATATTCTTTTCTACTTTGTTCGAATAGAATAGAACAGAATATAATGATTTTATTCAATAAGTATACTTTATTACATAATACTTATTAAAAGTAATTTTTAACACGCTTTTGCTAGCTTGGTACCTATGTATATATGTAACGGAATTTGTGAATGTGATTTTCATTCCCTTCAAAACGTCGGATTGATTTGAAACTTCGCTTATCAAGGACCGATGACAATGTAATAATTTAAATAGTTTGTCTCGTTATCCTTGCCAGGATCCTCAGGATTTGCGAATAATTCATAAAACAACTACGATTTCTGCCAGTTCAATCTACTGTAAGCTGTGTAAAGGAACTTCATTCCAAAAAATAACACGCATTCGTAGATAACCGAACTAAAAAGTAGATAATAACATAAAGAATTAATTTCATTGTAAAAAAGCGTGGGTTCGTTTTCAAATATTTTTATGATGACGCTAATTTTACAAATATCTACAAATATATTTACAACAAATGACATCAAGCAATTTATTTATTTACCACTTTTATATTTGCCTTGGTACCAATAAAAAAGGGTGTTGTCACTAACTAGATGAAATTAGTTTTATTTAATTATTCCAATGTTCCGTGAGTCATTTAATATGAAAATTTGGATTTTTTAACTATTGTGCGAGCTAAGTCCATCCCCGGTTGAACAGCAGTACATTTGCAGCCTAGCTCTATCACTTAATTTTTAACACGTGACCTTGAGATTACATTCTGAAATTTATATAATTTATAAGCATATAACAGGTGTTGTTAGATAGCTACGAGTATATAACTGCGCGAACGAGTTTAACCGTTGGCAGACGCGCTTAGTTTATCAAGATGATTAGGTCTTTTTTATTCTTAAGCTATTGCATATTTTACGGAGTAAACGCAGGTGAATAAATTTTTATATTTTTACATATTAACTACATAGACTAACGAGTTGACATTACACTCAATAGTAAGTGGTTACTGCGTCCTGCATCGTATGTTACCGTAACAGCTTACTAAAGTCCACTGTTGAACATATGGCTCCCCCATACAACTGCCTCATTGCCATAGTTGCTACGATTGGCAAGCGGGTTGGCAACCGAAGTTTTTTTATATTTTTAGTCGTTATTAGGAAAATGCTGTTGTCCATCTCATGTCTTGTTTTCCTCTGTCGCCTGTTACGAGACCCACGGGATGATATGGGGTACCTAGTCGATATTCTTACATCGCCACTGCACTGTGGATAATGTACACCAGGAAAAAAGGCCACAAATGGTGTATAAAAGTTGCAGCCTATTTACGTCACACTGCTGGGCACAGGCCTCCTCTCATTTCTGAGAGGGTTTTAGGGCAAGGAAATGTCCGCCGCGCTGCCCCAATGCGTGTTGGCGAACTTCACATGTCTTCGAAATATTTTTTTCTTATTTTTCAGACATGCAGGTTTCCTCACTATGTTTTCCTTCACCGCCGCGCACGTGGTAAATCAGCACTTAAAATTGCAATTAACAATTTCATTGGTGCCGGCGGGGATCGAACCCGGGTTGTTTGAGTACTGTGAAGCTTACAGCGAGCGCTAGCCATCTGAGCTACCACGGCTCAAATGGTGTATGACCTTAAAGAATAAAGATTGAATATTTGTATCGGCTTACTCTTTAAAATCTTAATACAGCAAACAAAGTTAAGAAAATGATATCAATCCGAACGGACGCATTGGCATGAAGCTCTACCATTTGATATCTAAGTCATGATATTTCGTATACAATTAGTTTTTTCTTGTATAATAATAATTGTTTTGTATATTATAAATAACAATAATTATTTTAACATCGGTCGTGACGTTAAGGTTGCCGGTTCAATCGCTATCAGCAAGTTTACTGACTTAAGCCATTAGTTAATCCTTTGTTATATTTATAATCGAAGAGCTACTCCCAATTTTGGGAGAATTTGCCGCCACACTTTGCAGAATGGTTAATAATGATTTTCCAAATGAGGGTGACGCTTAATGCGCAACTCAGAATGATCAAAAAATAATTTAGTAGGTATTATTTAATGATTTCTATTTTTACGCGAACACTACAAACTGAATAAAAAACTATGTTTACTTATTTTCATTCCCGACGTTTCGGGTGCTTTACAGCAACCCATTGTCACGGGAGGGCGGGGGGGGGGGGGGGCACTAAGATGATGACAAGACGTCCCGGTGTCATAATTTACGATTACCTTCAGTTATTGAATATTAATTTTTGGTTCGATCTACGCAGAATGAGCTTACAGTATCTTGAAGTCTTGCAGTGGTATGCTTGGGTTTGGATTTGATTTTGTTAATTATAGGATCCCAAGCAGATTACAGCACCCATCCATCTTCTCTATTGAATTGGACGTTTTTAATTTCAATAGCCTCGCGTATCAACCTTGGTAGGAATAGGTGTTCTTTTGCGAGGATTATTTGTGGTCTATCAAATCTGATGTAATGGTGGGGATTGGGTTGCTGTAAAGCACCCGAAACGTCGGGAATTCAAATAAGTTAATTTACTTATTTGAACGCGATAAAATCCGTAAACATAGTAATATTATTTATTTATTACATTTTTATACTTTTTTCTTTCTCTACGATAAAATGCTATTAATAACATAAAACGTGTAAAAGTGTAAAAGATTCATTCATACATACAGCTTATTAAATGTCAATTGCTGTACATAGGCCTCCCATGGGTAATTTGCTATTGTTGTTTGGCAGGTGGGTGGTAAAACGCAATAAAGTAAAATTAAACGCGATAAAATACTTAAAATTAGTTTAATTCTTTTTAAAAATCATGCCACAAAACGTTGGATTCTTGATTTTAGGCCCTAGTAGAACATCCTACGCGCTTCGCGCTTAAGGAATGCAATATAAATATGACGTATTCGCGTAAATATATGAAATTATTATTGTTATAAGGAGTATGCCACTGCCCATCCCCTGCTTTGTTTCCTACTGTCGCCTCTTACGACACCCACGGGATGATACGGGTTTAGTAATTCTATTGTTTTGCCACTCACTCATATACAAAACAGGATAAGTTTAAGAATTAAAATGCTTTGATACCCCTGGGGACTGAGATAGAATCTCGTTAGCAATAAAAGGGACTTCCCGTTATCGTCACTACGTAACACCATCATTTGCTGCTATTCTGTGCGAGTATGGTTTCCCCGATCGAACATTTTTGTGTTGTACTGCAGCCATAATACGCTTCATCATGTCTCTACCATGCTGGCGGCTTAAAACAGAAATACTTCTAAATTAAATAAAACAACACAAACACTCACGCCTGGGTGACAGGCGTGAGTGTTTGTGTTGTTTTATTAGAGGGGTAGGCAGAGATTACGGACTTCCATTTGGCGCGATCCTGACACACCTCTCTCGCCTCTTTACATCCATATATCTACGCATACACGCTCGTCGGTTAAGGGTACTCCTAATCTTTGATTGACTTGGTCATCGCATGAAAACGCAATGTATCTCTCAAGTAATACATATTATATTAAATTAGATTGTTTAGTGCGATTGCCAAGTCAATGTATTTATTTAAAACATAAAAGATTTTTAATATTGATATGGTCACAATAAGATGTTGCTAGGTTAGCTATTACGAATAACTTAAGACAGAAGGACCCTTAAGTAGGAACTGAATAAATTAACCGACTTGGTATTACATGGATCTCACAACTTTTTACGGTAGAAGAACTGAGTTGCGAGACTTGGTTTTTTTACAAGTTATGTTTTTGATGGCATCTCATTTCTTTTTGTAGATAGTTATATCTAGGTACCTATGTACACCTATTATTCCATTATAATATTACACATATATAGGTACACTGATTCATTCGCTGCAAATGTAACTTTGTAATCCTATATATTTATGTGGGATTACAAAGTTATTTATGGAGTTGGTGTATCTCGAAAACTGGGCCGAAATTGCGAAATATTTTAATTTTTCCTTGATTTATATATTAAACAATAATTGTATTCCAAGTTTTGATGATCTGTCAGTCAGTGAGTGACAAAATTAATGACTAGTTATTATAATTCTTAAACTACTAGTTCAAATTTGATGAAATTTGAAATATACCGAGTTTATACAATGAATACTTGGTTAGTTAAAATTCAGGCTTCTAGTTTTAATCCCAAAAAGTTATAGCGTTTCGAAAATGGCATGAACTGCTTCGAGAAAAGGATGGTACGGCCGTGCCGCTTTTTTGCTCGACTTGGCGGGGGTACTGCCGTGCCCCCAGATGGAAGAAGTTTATTGTTTAAAATTACGTTTTAATAAAAAGTAAAGGCCTTCAAGCAGCAAAAAAGAATAAAATAATTTCACATTCTGAAGCTGGTGCTAAGACAATTTGTATAAAATAATTAAATGCCCAGCTTCAGCATGTGAAATAAAATAATAAACAAATAAAATTAAAAGTGTTTTACAAAATTATACCGTCTCCGAAGATTAAAGAATAAAATAATTTTCAGTCTGAGAATTTAAACATATTTATTTTTCACTTTTAAATTTAAATAATTAATTAAATAACTCAAAAGTTGCATATTATGATTTATTGGTACGTATATTAAATTATAATACTAAAATTTTTGGGTTCTAGATGGTTTATATTATTTAGTTAACATTATGTGTGTCATCGAAAAACTCCTGTAACAATAACGAGCTCAAGGTGACAACTAAAACGCCGTCTATATTATAGTTACATTAAAATGTCATCCCTTATTTGCCACTACCACCACCACCACCACCACCACTACCACAACAATAACAAGCTCAAGGTGACAACTAAAACGCCGTACATATTATAGTTACATTAAAAAAGTATTCCCCTATTTTCCACTAACACCATCACCACCACCACCTTCACCACCACCACCACTAACACCACCACTACTACAACAATAACAAGCTCAAGGTGACAACTAAAACGCCGTCTATATTATAGTTACATTAAAAATGTCTTCTCTTATTTGCCACAACCACCATCACCACCACTACCACTACCACCGCTGCCGAGTGAAAAAACTTAATATAAAGAAAAAGTCGACTTCAAATAACTAAAAAGAATAAAATTATTTCACATTCTGAAGCTGGGGCTTTAATTCCTTTATACAAATTGTCCTAGCACCAACTTCAGAATGTGAAATAATTTTATTCTTATTAGCTGTTTAAAGGCCTTTACATTTTATTAAAACATTTTTTAACTAATAAACTTCTTCCATTGATTATTTTAGAAAAAGTAGGGCTCCTACGAGTTCAAGGAGGTTAATAATCTCTTATCTATTTTTGCCTATAAGCAGCAATGCTCACTGTTGTTTCGTGTTGTGTTTCGGTTTAAAGAGTATATAGAGCAATAGCCGCTTGCAAGGCAATATTATCGAAGCCCTCAAAGCTGACAACGGATCTGGACCTTTTTTTGTTTTATGTTGGTTGCGTTTTCATGAGCGCAGTTGCCGATTACCGTCAGGGTGTCTTTTAGCTAGTTTGTCATTCTAATATTACTTGCTAATATTGTAATTCAAAATTAAAAATTTTATACAACCGACTTCAATATAAATAATTAAGAATAACTCAAAAATTGGTCAGACCTTATATGGGACCGCATGTGAAGCATCAGCTTTCAAATAAAAGGAGAATTATCGAAATCGGTCCACCCAGTAAAAAGTTATGAAATATTACACAGAAAAAAAAAAGATACAGTCGAATTGAGTACCGTCTCCTTTTTGAAGTCGGTAGAAAAATGTGATAGACGTATATATGTAACAGTATTTATTATCTTTATTTTATATTTTGTATATTGATATTATAAAAATTATTAAGAGAGTGAAAACTAAATCTGTTTCTCTTTGAATATACGAGGTAGAGCCATGCTGCAACAATATTACTGGTATAGTTATAGCACGAATGGGTCGGCTCTACCGGGGAAGGACCACGCTCTCACAGAATACCAGCGTAAAATAGCAGATTAACGCTGCTGTGTTTCGTATGGTGAGTATAGAGAACCGGAGATCCTTTTTATTGGAAACGAGACATTCTATCTTAGTCCTCCCGGGTCACAACGCATCCGCATTTCGTAATCGAAGATAGATTGAGATGTCTATGGGCCACAGGAACCATTTACCATCAGGTGAACTGTGTGTTCGTTTGTCACTCTAATCGTATAAAAAAAATCGGGCCTGCTGGAAGAAATTTGAATTTGAAAAAAGCAGTTCCTTGGTACAAAATATCTTTTTATATTTACAATGTAACAGTTTTTTTGTGTGTAAATATATTGTGAAATAAATAAATTCATATATAAATAACACATATACATATAATCACGCCTCTTTCCCGTAGGGGTAGGCAGAGAGCACTTCTTTCTACTTGCTACGATCCTTACATACTTGTTTCGCTTCGTCCACTTTCATTATTCCCTTCATACATGCTCTTCGGTTTAGGGTACTCTTGACCTGGCCTTTTTTCAAGACGTCTTTGATTTGATCTAGAAACGTCCGCCTAGGTCTACCCCTTCCAACACTTTCATTCACACTCGCCTTATGAACATTTTTCGTAAAACGTTCTTCATTCATTCTCTCGACATGGCCAAACCACCTCAGCATACCTTTCTCAATTTTTGTCAGTACATCTTCTTTCAGACCACAAGGTTTCCTTATCTCACTATTTCTTATCCTGTTATTCAGTTTAACTCCTATCATACTTCTTAACGCTCTCATCTCAACTGCATTTATTCTGCTTTCATGTTTCTTCTGCCATACCCAACTTTCACTTCCGTACACCGAGTGTCGGAATCAACACCCCCTTTAGCACAGCCAAACGAGCCATGTTAGACACCTTCCGAGTGCTCATAAAGGAGTGCAAAGCTCCATTCTCCATGTTTCCTGCATTCACTCTTCTTTCGATATCACTCTCACACTTTCCATCTCTCGTAAACATTGACCTAGATACTCTCCAATCACGATATTGCGTCTGTCACTGCCTCATCTCTTTCAAACACCATCACTTTCGTCTTCTTTACATTCATATTCATTCCCTTTCTAACAAAAGCTCCACTTATAGCAGTTACCATCTCCTGCAACTCCTTGGCCGAAGATGCAAGTAGTACTTGGTCATCAGCATACAGAAAACATTTGACGAGTAACTCATTCATTCTCAACCCACTTTCATTATCTTTTAAATCTGTCAAGCAATTGTCCATGAACAGATTAAACAGCCACGGTGACGCTACACATCCCTCTCTAACACCTTTTTTGATATTAAACGATACATACAAAAAATAATACAATCGAATATTGCTACCTCCATCTTCTTTGATGTTAGCTGAAAAGGCGGAGGACAGTTATCTTTCTACGTGGATACCCTACAAAGAGCTGAATTTATTGTATCAATTCAAAGACGTACTAAGGTAAAACGCATTCTCGTCTTCATCAGCCTGTGGCAGTCCGCTGCTGGACTGATGGTACGTGTGGCCGATGCCCGGGCTAAGTGACGCGCCTTGGAAAAGGTAATGCCACTTATCCTGGACATCGGCTACACGCACCCATTGGCAGTACTCAGTTAATAATTATGGTTTAGAGTTTATCATTATCGTATCCTAATATATAACAGTAACGTTTATCAAGAATTTGCGAGTGCATTTTTAATTTACGAGGTACTCGCAGACAATTTTTTTTATAGAATAAGTTTGACAAACAAGCATACACTCCAACTGATGGTAGATGGATGCTGTGGCACATAAACATCTACATCTATCTTTGATTAAGAATCAGAATGAAAATGCGAGGAATAAGATGGATCGGCTCATTATAAGTAAAAAGGAATTCCGTTTTTTTATACTCACCTTCCGAAAAACAGCAGTTTTACGCTTGTATTCAGTGAGAGCGTGGTCCTTCCCTGGATGAGTTGACCCATTCGTGATACAACAATAATATAGCTACAGAATGACTCAATCACGTATAAACAATTTCTTCTACTTAACACTTGACCATCTCTTAATTCAAATAACAAAACTCGATAAAGTAGGTGCTCCAACAAAAACGTAAGTGTCATTTAGTTATGTTATTCTCTTCTTGTTCCAGGATATTATTCAAACAATGAAGAAGACCAATTGTATTCTGGTATTTTAGCATACATTTTTGAATATTATGAGAGTAGTATAACAACGGCCTATAAAATAATAAATGAATACACTGGACAAAATGACAGAAGTATTATTCTGGAAGAGACAGGAAGCAGTACAATTGAAGGTGCATTAGTACTGCCAGGTAAGAGAGGATATAACCTACCTACTAACTTTTCATGTTTGTTTTTATACTACATAAGAGTGATGAACGATCAAGTATATACTACATGTTCGTTGTTGCCGGAAAGTGGACGCTGTGGTCAATAGACATCTATCATTTATCGTTTGAGAATTAAAATGCAGATTTTATCTATATCTGACACATTTTAATCGCTATAATGCTAGTTATTTTATAATTTACATAATTGTATACTATTGTCGTAAAATCTAATGATTAAAAAAATTATCCCGCCAGTTCTTTGCTCGTTCTTCCCAAGACAAATGTATTTTTCGAATCAGCGGTAAATACAAAATTGACTTACTTATTAGAAGTTATTATGTAATAATCTATATTGAATAAAAATATTCCGTTTAATTCTATTCTATTAAAGAGAAAGTTGTAATATACAGGGTTATTTTTCAAAGACTAGCCAAATTTAATAATTAAGTTCAAAATATAAATTACACTATTTGCAGTTTTTAAAAATACGCGTAAATGAGGTTTCTATATTTATTTGAAAATATCCGAAATTGAATGTGATTTATGGGCAACAACAGCGCGCGCTCGTGTGTGTAAAAGTCAATGCACGGAGCTTTTGCCTACTATTTACTTCCTAAATGACACGCTCAATACTATGATTCCAATCTTCCCTTCAATTTTCGGAATTAGGTCTTCATAATAATTTTTTTTTAATATTTAACGGCTATGGAAATAAAAATTCTACACTCCACGAACTAAATATATTTTTTACTCCAACACAAAAAACAGTTCGAAATACAAGATTAGACTACAGAGCGAGGGAAAAAGGTGGACAATAAACGTAAATAATTAGTTGTATAAAAGATAGCTGGGCTAGGAAGCCGATAAGAGGTAAGCGCGATTTAAATAACGCTTACTCAAGCGGCGTGAGCGTAGCGTCTAGCATTGAGAGCGTTTAAAATCGGACTGGCTGCTTAAATCAGGGTTGTCAATGCCAATGTATGTAATTCCCCAAAAATCCGAACAAAGTTCCCCAAATTTGGGGACAAAAATCTGCTGATTCCCCACATATTCCCCTCAATATTATTTTAATCAATGAAACAAGTTTCTACTATTTAAATAATATTTATTTTTTAACCTTTTTTCATATGCTTGATTCAAGCATTTGCTCGAAGGATTATTAAACTTGACACTGCCGCCCAATTTTTTTATCCCCTCTCTTGTTGCCATTAAAGATACTACAGTATATGTATTTAGCCGATTGTGGTTTTCTGTTTCTAAATATCGAAGCGCACTAAATTTTCTTTCGACCGATGCGTTTGAAAATGGCAGTATGAGCAACAAAGACGTAACAATTTTTATGTTTGGAAAAATGTATTCTCCAGCAGCATTTTTAAGGCGAAACACTTTACCCCAGTAACTTTCGGCTTCGATGTTATCTCTATAAATTTCAAGCCCATGATGATCAAAATCTAACAAAGCGTGAGTTCTCCACTCGTCATCTAATTTTTGTGCGGTCACAAATTTATAAAACACAAAAAATTTTGAGCTTCTGATGGACTTACGGCGGGTATAATAGAAAATAAAGGATCCCCAAACTCAAATTGCTTGGTAATGTCTGATGTCAATTCAATATAAAACTCCTGGCAGGTTCTATAGAAATCTGCAATAGCAGCAGAAGGTACATTTTTTTAATTTTTTAAATTTTCCATACTTTCTCCAGCCTTTGATCCAATATAACTAAAATATATATTTCGTTTAAGCTTAGAAAATGTGTTGGATTTTTGAAGTTTGCGTTTAAAATATTAGCACAGGACTTGTCATAGCTAATTTTCATGAAATTAGAAGACAATGTTTTCAAAAAGTTTTCGACTTCTGGTTTCATTTTCTGAAGAAGGGATGTTTCTGATTGAAATAAGACATTGAATTTTGTTACCAGTGCAAGTATGTAAGACATGAATTCCAAATATACCACAGTGAATGGGTAGTTCATTGTAATCAGCATTTCTTCGGTAGTTTTTGACGGATCTGAGAAGAAGATCTGAAGAATGGAATATACTGCTACTGATAAAAAAAGAAACTGAACCACAAACTATTAATATTCACAATAGCCACTAGGTGTCGCCAAAGTATTTTTTAATGAATTTGGAATAAACACGAAATCTGTAGAAAGAAATGTATAAACCCTAAAATCATTATAAGATACACAAAACAATTTTACAATTGGCGAAAGAATAAAGATGCCGAAATTTAAATTTGGCGCAATGAAGAGTATTGAGTCATCTGTTATCCATGAGTAACTAAACTAAAAAAATATTAAAATGTTTGGAATTCTCGCAAAAGTAGTTAAGTGGTAAGATGTTAAAATCCCCACATTTTCCCCGCATAATGCCAGTCCCCAATAAATCCCCAATCAGCTTGAGATTCCCCGCAGTTTGTGGAATTCCCCACAAATCGGCAACGCTGTGCTTAATACTTAATATGCAGGATAATAGGCAGTGCGAATAGTGCCGAGTATTGTTGACCTCAGCCGACTCGAACATCGCGTCGGCGCGTACGCCGTTCGGCGTAATATGTTTCTTAACATAATTGTACTACTTAAATATGCAGTCAATTAAAATGACACTAAACATTCACAAAAATGTTTTCGAGGTGGACCATCGTTATTATTCAGTACTTGTACACGTTGGTAATGTAATGGGTGATATCCAGAAGAATTCAGTAGTATCCACACATACTGGCTAACTCTGAAGCTCTGAACTCGAGCTGCATCGTTGGTGCGGGAGTTTCTTTGACTCGATCACTGTATTTTCGACAGCCGAGCTTATTACTGAATGAACACCTCGAGCACTTCCATCTGACGGAGTGGTGAACTGTCCAAAGTCTAACAGCCTTTGGTTAGCTGCGAAAATTGTTCTCCGATTGGTGGTTCACGTTCGTTAATTCCTTGTCTTTGCAAACACAGTAATCACTGTAATATTGCACAATTTCATAGGTTCCGCGGTTCGAATATTTTTGTTACGTCATTGGTAGCAAAGCGTACGTAATGAGGTCACGGTCAACACTGTCAGCTGAACGGGTTCCCGCCTTGTCGTGGCGGGGGGGGGGGGGCTTAGTAGCCGTGGCTTGGTCACCCACGGTGAATAAAGAGGAACCCCTTGGCTGGCCCGAGGTGGCCACTCGGAGTGGGCTTGATGAGGCCACTTCGGATGTGTGTCGGTGGGCTGCGGTGAGAGGGGTGTCTGCTCCCTCTAACGCTGCAGCCGAGGTGGAGTCGCGGAGGAAGAGGAGTGCTGGTATGGCGATGCGCCACTCGCCCTATCCTCCGCGACTCAGACCACCGCACCGTTGATGCGGTGGTGGTAGGGTTGCGGGGGCGAGCAGAGTGTCGGTATTGCGAGGCGCCGCTCTCCCTACCCTCCGCAGCCGAATCTTGGTTGGCGGCGGAGCCATAGACCAGATCCGCCGCTGGGGTCAGGAAGGCTGGTACTTCGTTTTTCCTGGCCCCATGGCCTTCGCGCATCGGACACGGGGGCGTCTGTTGCGCATTGGACATCGGAGGCCGAGGAGGAGGGCGCGCCATGTGTTCTGGTGCACCTTACCTGAGAAGGAGATGCGGGAGGAGTAGTCCTCTCCCGAGGATAGGCTGCCATGGGGCGGCCAGCGCAGGTGGGTCGCGGATGTGTGCGAAAGCGTTCCCGTGGCCATGCCAATATGCGACGAAGGTGGAACACCATGGGGTTTTAGTCGGTGCGAGTCCGACATAACCCGCCCTTGCCCCCGCGAGGCGGGTATGCGTAGGCATTTTCCCATGTAAAAAAAATGAGCGAGTTCAGGCAGCTACTTAGCGATGTAACGGTAAATAAAATAAAGAGCGGGGGAGATGCGCTACAAGGTACCCTTTCGAATGGGTATCTGCACAAAATAGTAAACGTTAGACATTTATGAATGAAAGTCAGTTAAAATAATGTATCACTACGTATTTTGAATTTAAGAGATAATAATGACAGAATGTTTGAGATTTTTATTAATTAATTTTTCTTCACCATTTGCCTATATTACTTATACTGAACCTTTTTTGCAAATTTGGCCGGTAATTGCAAAATAACCCTGTATAGAGTAGTCATAAACTATAATAACTATTGTTTAATGAAATCGATTGTTTTGATCGACTCCAGTTTTAACTCTTTTCTCTTCGACCTTTACCTTTTAGCCTTTTGCAGTAGCGACGATAGAGCCGATTGCAAAGGTGGTGTTGATGTGATGTGATATGTCGGAGACTGACACGCACCTGCCAGTGCAAGTTGGATTACCGTATCGGAAAATATCTTGGCGTCAAATATAGCTAGCTTTTCTTTATTTAGGGACCAAATCTGCTTCACGAGATCCCCCTCTCTGTGCGTGGCATTGTGGTGAGCTAGCACCGGTCTATTGAAAGTGGCTGCTGTGTTCGATATATGGTTCTTTTGTGTCTCCTGCTTTATTGCATCTTGCTTGATCGCAACTTCGCGTTTTCATTTTCAAGCCTTTTGATGTTTTCGCTTGTCGTGATCCTTCGCGCAAGTTAAGTTAATAAACTAGCTAGCTTTATACCCCTCACGACACAAAATTGCTTTTTAGGTCGCGGAAACGATCTGCTACCTTATCAACGGCCTGGAGATTTATTTCAATATGTTGACCAAGCTCACTGTCACTATGCGTCGACATTTCGTGCGCCAGCTCCTCTAGGACGGGCAGGTTTTTCTTAACCCTGGTGTGGGCATTACAAGATCACATTATCTTCAGAGGCTGTGGCTGACACTGCCGCAAATTTAGGCTTGGCCCTTCGCTTCCTTCCCTCTTCCGATGGGGCTTATGTAAGTGATATAAACGAGCCATAGGATGCCCCTCCATCGCTCTCAATATAATGATTTGCCGGCGTATTGGGACGCTTAGAGCGAGCACGCTTATCTAGTGTCAGCATTGTTGTATCTGTATATCTGACAAGGTTTATTTGTTAGATGTTACGATGGGGCTCTCACTGAGCCTTTTAAGGTTGCGGGGGGAATAAACTTTTTATATATGTATACCCTAGGGAATAGATTTTTTAATGTATGTACGCATATATATGGTATCCTTTTTTATACAGAGTGTGGCTCTTAGGGGCATATCTATTAAAGGCATTCTCTATTAAAAGCCCAGTTCGGAAACTGATCTGTGCATTGGAACTGGTACGCAGTTGCAAATTAGGTAGACTGTTCAATGCCTTGGCTAATATTGTAGCCACTGGATATGGCCCTATAATTGGTAATATACATGATGTCCCCAGGTTTATTTTTGAGAATTGACTCGCTAATAGTTCTCATAAGATTATTTTTCAGATATCTATGTTTGTCTTTTTAGCTTTGAAGCAAACTGGGTTTACGTCAGAAGGCTCCTGCGTGTAGATTAAACCATTGTAAAGGTTCTTCCTAAAGGAGAGTCAACTTTAAAAGATTATACGACATTAAATGATAGCCGACTACAGGTTTTTTCCCTTGTAATAGTCTTCCCATGACCTAGTAATGACCTTAATATGTCATAACTCTGGCCTCGTTTAAGGTGTTCACTATAGTCTTATAAATTTTATCTAAAGCTTCTATCTGGTCTAGATAAGTACATACACGGTCGTAATAACGATAAAACTCCGCCGGTAAATACATATCTCAAAATTTCGTGATACAATATACCTAATATTTATCTATTCGATGTGGTTTGCTTTAACCCCATGTTTATTTTACTATTATTAACTATATTTTTGAGAACTTTGACTTCACAATTGCTAGATCACAAGTAATACGTAAAGGGAAATTATCCGACCAATAAATGTAGTGCGAAATATCAATATTATGAACAGTTTGATATGTGGCAGTAGCAGTCACATATTGATCGAGCATATGTAGCTCGATCAATAGATAGATCTAGTCTAGTTCTACTGCCATGTTTTTTTATAGAATAGGGTGACAATCGAGCACACAGTCCGCCTGATGGTAAGTGGTTGCTGCGACCTATAGATATCTACATCTATCCTCAATAAAAAATCAAAATGCAGATATGTTGGCACCGGTGAGGATTAAGATGGAATGCCTCTTTTCCAGTAAAAAGGCTCTCCGGTTTTTTAAACTCACCATACAAAACAAAGCAGTGTTACGCTGCTATTTTACGCTGGTATTCTGTGAGAGCGTGGTCCTTTTCCGATCGAGCCAACCCATTCGTGCCACAAAGAATATAGCTGCGGTGGCTCAAGTAATAATTTAAGCTAGAACGACAAAAAGTCCAGACAATATCTGAACACTTATCCATGCTCT
Source organism: Parnassius glacialis (assembly GCA_033319125.1). NCBI lineage: Eukaryota > Metazoa > Arthropoda > Insecta > Lepidoptera > Papilionidae > Parnassius > Parnassius glacialis. The sequence continues at coordinate 39,230,738 of JAVANC010000021.1, read as the reverse complement.
CTGAAACTAAAAGGCCATTCGTGCTACAACTATATTACTAATATGCTGCAACATGTCTCCACCACGTAGAATGTGTCACTTACAAATGTAATAGAGTTAGAGTACATACTGAGCTTGTCCATATCAATGCACTGTCAATACTGATCCTGTGTGGATGAAACTAATATTTTGTCACCAAACAGCTCACCTGGGTGAAATCGCCGACACGGATAACTGTTTCTATCATGTATTAATTTAATGTTCTATAAATTATTAAATGTTTTTGTGAATTATTCTTGAAAGTAGCTACTTTTACCGGAGCCAACTTCAAAGGAAGACCGCTATATGTATTTGTTACTACTTTTCATGACTAAGATAGAATGTCTCTAAGCCTTTAATGCTATATCCAACCATATGACGATATTTAATTCCAGCATTGAATTGATAGCTATCTCGATTCTATCAGAGGTCATAAGATCAGGAAATCTAGTTATAAATCCATATCTCGTTCCGCAGATGTCTTATTTAAAACAAAACAAAGTTATTTAGTTTGTAGATTTCGTCGTAGAATTTATAGGTGGTAGGACTCATTTTCTTAATAGGAGTCCGACTTGATAGGTACCACCCTCTTAACTGGTTCTGCCGCCAAATAGTATATAAATATTAACTTAGAGCTTGGCGTTGCCGTGAAGTGGCGGTAAAGAATATCCACTACCCCATATTTTCCCGTGGGTGTTGTAAGAAGCGACAGTGGGTAACAGACATGACTTGGGCAGCGGCATCATCCTGATAACAGCAATATTACAATAAAAAACTGCGGTTACCGACCCGCTCGCCAAGCGTGGCAAATATGGCAAATACACCCCCTCCCCATGATGAAAGTTACGAAGAAACGGCCTCCAGTCCCAGGCGGCCTCGCTATTCTTGTCTTCTGTGATGACCATGGTAACGGCGGGGCAGGGGGTGCTAAATCTCCGGTGAAGGTTCGGTTGCCACTTAAGACCTGGTAACATACCAGGCACGACCCTGAGGAATGACGAGAAGATCCTGGAGCTGTAAGAAGTGATAGACAAGTTACGCTGGCATATTATAGAATTATCCGAAGTCCGAAGGGTGAGGGAGGATACGGTAATCCTCGAATCCGGCAACTTGTTCTATCAACAGGGCGACTATCTGTCTCAAGGACGTGTCGGATTTATCGTCCACAAGTCTCTCGTTAACAATTTTCTAAAGATTATGAGTGTGTCGACAAAATACTCAGAATCACCAAACGGTGTTCGTTGTAGGTCATACAGATTTACGCACCAACCTCGGCACATCCCGATGAGGAGGTGCAAGAAATGCATGAGGATATCTCTAAAGCCATGCATTCCTTTAAAACCTACTATACGGTATTAATGGGAGACTTCTATGCAAAACTAGATACAAGAGATAACTCACCATTCTCTCTTGTGACTGAAGGTAGGGAAATTCGGAATATGGCAACGGAACTCAAGGGGCCAGTAGCTAGCTGACTTCATGGAGAAGCAGGTACTCTTTATGATGAAATCTTTCTTCCAGAAGCTGCCCCTCAGGAAGTGGACTTGGTCGAGCCCCGAAGGTTCGACAAAAAATAAGATTAACTTTATTATGACGGCCAGACGATAACTATTCAGTAATGTCTCCGTGATCGCGAGGGTGAAAACTGGTAGCAATCACCAAATGGTTAGAGGCACACTGAACCTAAACGTTAAGATGGAGAGGTATCGTCTAATGAAGTCAACGCTTCGTCCCCCTCGTGCTTTAATCCAAAGTTCCGAAACCTTTCAGCTCGAGCTACAAAACCGTTTTCAATGCTTAGAAGATTGCAATGCAGTGGACGATATGAATGAAAATCTCGTGGAAACTGTCCATGTAGTCGGAGCTATGTTCTGCAAAACCCACCACAGAAGAACACAAAAACTCTCCGATCACACTCTTAATCTCATGGCAGTTAGACGGGAAATGTAGCTGCAGTCTTCAGCAGATTTGGCAACTGAACAGACAGATCTCCAAATGCATGCGGCGGGACTTATGCAACTTCAATACAGCTTTATTGAAGAAGCCATCGAGCGGAACCAAGGCTCCAAAGTCTTTGCCATAGATCTGTCTGCCAGAAAGAGCCAACTGTCGAAGCTGAAGACCGAGTGGGGCAGCGTCGTTTCCGGGACATCTGAGATTTTGCGTGAGATTGAGAGGTTCTATAGGCAGCTGCACACGTCATCATTAGAGCCAAACGCAAGTGTGAATAATGACCCAAGAGCAAGTCTTATCCGACACTATTCCGATGATATCCCGAACGTCAGTCTGAGCAAGTTTAGAATGGCTCTCCAGAACTTTAAAAACGGCAAGGCCCCAGGCGAGGATGGAATTACAGCGGGGCTTTTAAAAGCGGGTGAATTATATGTAATATGGTACTTGAAGTCCTTCAGAAGCTCTTTAATTCCATCTTTCGTAGAGGATCTACTCCGGAGGCGTGGAGCAGAAGTGCCCTGGTCTTGTTTTTCAAGAAAGGCGACAACGCTCTCTTGAAAAACTACAGACCGATTTCCTTTCTGAGCTACGTCTACGTGCTGTTTTCGAAATCATTACGAATCGTCTCGCACGCGGACTCGACGACTACCAGCCTCCTGAACAAGCCGATTTACGAAAAGGTTTTAGTACCATAGACCACATACATGTCCTTCGGCAATTTGTAATGAAGACCGAAGAGAACAGTCTGCCATTTTGCTTGCGTATGTGGACTATGAGAAAGCCTTCATCGTAAAAGATTCCGTCGAAATTTGGGCGGTGCTACAGTATCTTTAGCGGTGCCAAGTTGACTGTCGGTATATTGAAGTGCTGTAGTGTTTGTACAGTTGTTCTATGATGGCTATCCGAGTACAGAATCAGAGTACGAAACTTATTTATCTGTAGAGAGGTATAAGACAGTGTGACGTTATTCTTTCTTTCTTTCTTTTTTTTAAAATTCTTGTAATGTTATTAAACATTACTAATATTCCCTTTAACCACATCTGGTAAGCTTAAAATGCTTGTGTTAGAAGTAGTTCACGACAGTAGCCGTATGGCGGATTCGAACCCACGAGTTCGCGGTCCGCGCCCTGCCATTAGGCTACTGACGCTTCCCCGAAACCCCCCCGAAAGTCTTGACCGCTGCATTGGAAGACTTATATAGCTCGAAGAACCGACAACCGATGGAGAAAAAGGTTCTCGAATAGCAGCCTCGTACCAGTAGGCGAAGTGTAGGGTGACCCCCACTAGATGTAGTGACGTAAGACGGTAAGACATACAGGAAGTCGATCGATGCAGGTGGCTCAGGACCGTGCTTTGTGGCATTCCTTGGGGGAGGCCTATGTTCATCAGTGGACTTATGAAGGGCTGTAATGATGATGATGATGATAATCTAGAGCTTGCTGTGTTTTGGGCAAAAGGGTATAGAGAGTGAGTATAAACACAGGTTTTGATGCATTCCATCTTAGACATTCAGCGATGACTACGCGCCTATAGCCGTTTTTGTTTCAATGTGGTTTCAGATGTCCATGGACTATAGTAGACTGTAAGTTCGAATTTTAATAAAAAAAATGTCGTAGTCGTATACAAATAATATTTTCTATAGACCAAAAGGTTAACTACAACACCTCACGTAACGAGATGTGAGGACGAATTAGTCTTCTGCCGTTATTACACGGAGAAATCTAAATAAATCAATACTCGTAACAACAACATCTTTTACAGACGAAACTATGTGTACTCAGTGTAATGAGGAGCTGAAATGTGTGAAGTCATATCCACCGGAAAAAACATGTCAAAATCGTCATATTATATTTGATTGCACTGATGACGACACAGAGGGCTGCAAAAATGAATGTGTTTGTAAAGAGGGATTTTATAGGAACGACGAAGAAGATTGTGTGACAAGCGAAATGTGTGGTAAGATTTAAATAATATTTTTTAACTCAGTAGTCATATGAATTCTATTGTAACAAACTTGTGTGTAGTATATTGTAAATTACACGCTGATATTCTTGCTGATTCTTCGCAATGAATACAGGATGTATTTTCCGAATCAGATGAACATAAAAATTGACTTTCTATATGTATTATGTAATACTCTATACTGAATTAAAATTCTATTCTCTATTCAATTATTCTCTATTTTACTCTTATCTACTCTTGTTCACTCTACTCTGCTGTACTCTAATTTACTATATTCTATTCTATGCTATTCCATTCTATTCAATTCTATTTCATTCTATCCCATTTAAATGCATTCTATTCCATTTCATTATATTGCATCCCATTCCGTTCCATTATATACCACTCCATTTTATTTTATTCTATTCTATTCTATTAAAGAGAAAGAAGAGAATTTGCCTTGTTGGGCACTACTTATGTGTATTATGTAAGACAAAATTATGATATAAAGTACAGAAAAATGACAAAGTATTGTTAACTAATAATTTTAATTGTGTTAAAAGATGAAAACTATTGTTTAATGATGTTGGCTGTATTGATCGGATCTAGTTTGAACTCTACTTTTCCCCCAGATCTCTAAGAATATTGTCAACACCGATTGCGCGTTTTTTGCTATAGATTTTGTAAAACCGACTAAGACACTTGGCATCTGATAGATGTGCGAATAAATCTCTTTCAAGTATTGCTAGATAAACATTCAGTTCACTTTTAATGTTGCGCTTTTCACGTAAACAAGAGCGGAGTTCACCTACGGTAAAAACAGCGGAAATAATGCGTGAATCGGCGGTTTTTTCTCTGTCTGCTTGTATAAACCTACTGCACTCTCGTTCACTCAGGTTGAAAGTACAAGCGCAAAGGTTTTACATTTTACTTATCTTTTTATTTATTTTGTATATTGATCTGGTATTGATCTCTTCTATGATATGGAAGAATAGCCATAATAGCCATCTTTGGTATAAAACCGATACGGGTAGAAATCTTTATTTTCGTGATGTCGATCCCCGCCGGCACAACTGAAATAATCAATCGCAATTTTATCAAAGTTGATTTATCATTTGTTAAGCGGTGAAAGAAATATAACATAATAATGTTTTCTCATAAATGAGGGAAGCTCTGTGCCCCAACAGCTAGTACCAGAGTTATGTAGGTATTTACTTTTTCTAGGTATGTCATAACTATTTTCTAGGTCAACCGATTTCGATGTTTTTTTTTATTTGAAAGCTGGTGCTTCTCATGTAGTCCTATATAAATTTGATCAAGCTCTGACCAATAGTTTTTGAGTTATCCTTAATAATTTATATTGAAGTAGGTTGTAGAAATTTTTTAATTTTATCACTTGTTGTTGACAAGAAATGCACGGGACTCAATGAAATGTACACACCACTTAAACAACAAAATTTCCACCTGAAGTATGCCATTGTATTGGAACCAAACCATTGTACATTTTTATTGATTAAAAATATTAAATTGAATTAGCACTGATTGTTAATGCTATCCCCCGTGAACAGGGTCGCAGCAACGCAAACTCGAATAATCAAGAATTTGAAATAAGTTTTAATTAAACGCAATAAAATCCCAAAACATAGATTTTAGGTGATTTTTTTTACCACAGTAAAATGAAGTTTATGTTTACCACAGTAAATTTACTCTCAATAGAAGCTTTTACCAGGGAATTTTCATATTGATCTGGTAGCTTCAAATATTGCCGTGTTGTCGAGTGGCGATATAAAGTAACCTATCATCCCATCTTATCCAGTGGATGTTGTTGCATGCTGCATTTTTAAGTATTAAAATATTTCGAGAAAATTTGTCTTGCAACACTTGGTGGAGCAGCTCCGCAAACAAATTGTTCCAATACCCTCTTGTACCTGAGAGTAGGATTGAGCCATGCGGTGGGATATACATATATAACGCTGTAACTTTAATTTCTAGACAAGCTTTGTACATTTTCTACGATATGTAAATTATGGAATTGAGCCACGCCCCTGTATTATGGTTGAGTACGGATAGGTCGGCTCGACCGGAGAAGAATGACGTGCTCACAGTATACCAGTATGTTTATTGTATACTTAGAGTGACTGGAGCCCTCTTTACTGGTTAGGAAGTATTCTGTCTTAGCCTTCAAGGGTGACAAAGCAACTACATTTTGATTCTTAATCGAGTATAGATAAAGATGTCTATAAGGCACACACTGTAGGGCATTGCGACCATATACCATTAGGTGGAACGTGTGATCATTTGTCACTTTTATTTCATAAAAAAGTAAGATTTATTATCCATTTCAGACGAACTAAAATGTAATAAGCCGAATGAGTCGCTCCAATGTGTCAAGGCCTGTCCGCCTGAGAGAACTTGTCAAAATCGAAACGTGTTTTATAGATGCGCTAATAATATAAACGAAGTTTGTGAAAATAAATGCGTTTGTAACGATGGCTTCTACAGAAATTCTGATGGCTTCTGCGTCACGAGTGACCATTGCGGTGAGAAAATTTTAGTGGTGTTTTTTCAAACTGTACATTACACAACGGCGATGAACCTTTCCGGCGATAATATTTAGCCGTGTGTACTCAATACTGTAGGTTCAAAGGTGGGAGACGCTTGGTAATGTGGTTAACCATCCACCTGCCGTGATAGTGTAAGAGAATCATTCACACTATTCTTCCCGTGGGTGTCGATAGAAATTATGGGATAAGCCTAAAAGAACTTATGGTTTCTAATACATCTCTTTACGCCTATCGGATGCATTTCTTATATATAGAAGAAATGTGTCCTATAAATGATTGCAAATAATTTATGTTACCTACCTTATACTTAAAAAAAGCTTATTTATCTTTAATCATAATTACCGAAAACGAATGTCGCCGAACGGCGAATATGAATAGTGTTTATTGGTTTCCGTGCGAGAAGTTATCGAATTCGAATTTATTTACCTTTCCGAGACGATTGTGAATAGACCGGCTGGTGTAAAAAACCCAGACCAGCTACAGACAGCAGCGTCAAGGATACTCGTGTCTGGTACTGTGATTGCCAAACCTCCTGTCAAGTGTGACGATTAAGGCATATTTTTCTACAACGGAATGCGCCCATGTCCAGCTCTGGGTTTTTCAATATAATATAGACACTAGAAGACTATACTGTAGTATTTTTTTAAATAATATTAAAGTGACAAATAGTCTACCTTAAAGTGACAAAAATTAACCGACATAGCTTAACGGTTATGGCCTAGCCCTAGCCCCCTGATGCGATAGCGATATCGACCTGATGAAACATACGGGAAATCGATGAATGGAGATGGCTCAGGACTTCAGGACCTTGTTTTGTTTTCGATAAATACTATAAAATGCGGTTCTGGGCCGCATGCATTTATCGCCTTCCTCTTCGAGCTCAATATGTTCAGTGACAGTTCAGAAATATTTTTTTAATTTTACAGATAAAAAATGCAGTGGCCCGAATGAAAAGTATGAACCCAACAAAAAGTCTTGCCCGCCTGAAATTTGTCAATCTATCGTGGCTAAATATAAATGTGATTCAAAAGAGCAGGGACAGCCTGGATGTGTGTGTGAATCCGGGTTCTTGAGAATGGACTTAAATTCAACCTGCATACCGATGGATCAGTGTCCCGAATCACCTGAATTCAGTAAGTTTTTTTTAAAATAAAAAGATAAACGTAATATATATACGTTACGGAGCAAGTGATTAATCAGGGAACTTTTTATAATTCCCGGGCAATATGATTAATGACAAGTCAAATCGGGCTACGTAAATAATACTGATTTAAACTTCATTATTTATCATATTGTCTGGCCAATTTAATATTGCTAATAAACTGTTGGGCAATTTCATATAACCTAATTTACATTGGGAAATACCTGCCTCGCAGGGCAAGGAGGGGTTATGTTAGACCTTCGCCGTATATTTACGTCCGCATGGCCAAGGGAACGCTTTTGCACACATACGCGGTGCTATCTATGCCGGCCGCTCCTTGGCAGCTCCTTCTTGGAGAGGACTTCCCCTCCCCCTACTCTTTCTCAGGAAGCCTCTCTCTCTCGCACCAGGAATACAGGCGCGCCTTCTTCTGCGGCCTCCAACTCCACCGGCGCAACGAACCCCCTGAGTCCGATGACCATGGGGTCAGGAAAAAAATTAATTCGGTAGCTCCAGGTTTCTTGACCCCTGCGGCGGATCTGGTCTGTGACTCCACCGCCAACCAAGAGCGGAGGGCGATGCCTCACAATACTAACATTCCTATAGCCCCACGGCCCCACCACCACCGCTTCATTCGCAAAGGGTAGGGCAAGTGGCGCATCACCATACCAATACTCTTCTTGCCCCGCGACTCCATCTCGGCCGCGGCGGGAAAGGAGTGGACTAGGCAAGCCAACAAGGAGAGGCCGCTTTGGGCCGGCCCTACACCTAACACCAGCCAAGTTGGACCTCTTTGTTCGCCGTAAGTGACCAAACCACGGCTACTAATATACCTCAAAACATGAAAACGACACTGTACAACCAGTGAGTGTTGCCAGTGACGACCTATAGAAATGAAACGTGGTCCTTCACTGCTGGCCGGATGAGGAAACTCAAGGTCGCTCAGCGAGCTATGAAGAGGGCTATGCTCGGAGTTTCTCTGCGTGATAAACTTAGAAAAGAGGACATCCGCAGTGAAATCAGAGTGACCGACATAGCCCAATGGATTAGTAAGCTGAAGTGGCAATGGGCCGGCCATATAGCTCGAAGAACCGAAAACCGATGGGGAAGAAAGGTTCTCGAGTTGCAGCCTCGAGAGTGACGACCTGGTAATATATGCAGGAAGTCGATGGATGCAGGTGGCTCAGGACCGTGCTTTGTAGCATTCCTTGGGGGAGGTTTATGTTCAGCAATGGACTTGTGAAGGGCTGTAATGATGACGATGATATAAATGTGGTAGTACATTCTGCAAATTTTTGACTTATTGCTGTAATCTGCCAACACAAAATTATCTTGATCAAATGTAAATTTTTTAATGTAAATAATTTACATTATAAATGAAATCAATTAATTGAAGATATGCATTGAAGAATTCACAAGATTCTTTGTATTTATTTTATGACCAAGCCTTCAATTGTGTTTACCATGAAAAATTAATAAGGAAACTCCAACACTACGGTGGCTAAAGTGCCGCTTTAAATTGAATATATCATATTTAAGTTACAGAACGCAAAAAGTTGCCGTTAATAATATGAATTTTTCCGGGCCGATAGTATAAATAGGCGTGCCTCGGGGCTTAATTCTCGGCCCCTTTCGGTTTATTGTTTATATCTGGGGGCACGGCAGTGCCCCCGCCAAGTCGAGCAAAAAAGCGGCACGGCCGTACCATCCTTTTCCCGAAGCAGTTCAGGCCATTTCTGAAACCCTATAACTTCGTTATGGATTAAACTAGAAGCCTGAATTTTAACTAACCAAGTAGGCATTGTATAGACTCAGTATATTTCAAATTTCATTAAATTTGAACCAGTAGCTTAAGAATTATAACTAGGCAAAATTTCTTAATTTTGTCACTCACTGACTGACCGATCATCAAAACTCTAAGGCACTTCTAGCAGACATAGAAACTTCAAATTTGGAATACAATTATTGTTTAATATATAAATCAAGGAAAAATTAAAATATTTTACAATTTTGGTCTAGTTTTCGAGATACACCAACTGCATAAATAACTTTGTAATCCCATATAAACATATAGTATTACAAGGTTACATTTGCAGTGAATAATTCTAACTATATATGTATAATGAAATAATAGGTGTAAATAGCTACCTAGATATAACCATCTACAAAAAGAAATGATATGCCATCAAAAACATAACTTGTAAAAAAAAGCCAAGTCTCGCAACTCAGTTCTTTTACCGTAAAAAGTTGTGAGATCCATGTAATACCAAGTCGGTTAATTTATTCAGTCCATAGATTGATACATAGATTGACTTGGCAATCGCACTAAACAATCTAAATGAATATTATATGTATTATGCCATGTCAATCTATGTATCAATCTATGGACTGAATAAATTAACCGACTTGGTATTACATGGATCTCACAACTTTTTAGGGTAAAAGAACTGAGTTGCGAGACTTGGCTTTTTTTACAAGTTATGTTTTTGATGGCATTAATGATTTATAGCAGGGGACAACCAGGATTTTCATATAAGAACGACAATCACTAAAATTCGAAGAAGTAAATAATGCTTTATCTAAATTAGTAAAACGGATTACCGTCAATAATTTGAATGGTACTGAATGTATAAATTAAAAACTACAAATGTCAAACATCTAAATAATAATGTAATTTAAAATTCAATCCAACTTAGTCACTCACGCGTGATAACGCATCTGTAGCCTTTTATGATTTCCAGCTGGCTGCAAATGTCCATGGACTGTAGAAGCCACCTACCATCAGGTGGACGGTAGGTTCAGACTTTTATAAAAAAGATGTCGTAGTCGCATAAAGATAAGGTTTTCTATAGAGCATGGGGTTGACTACAACACCCCACGTAACGAAATGTGATGACGGTTATTCTTCTGCCATTATCACATGGAGAAAGATGAAAAAAACAATAATAACAGCATCTTTTACAGATAAAAGGATGTGCACTCGCCCTAATGAGGAGATGAAATGCGTGAAGTCATGTCCGCCGGAGAAAACATGTAAAAATTGTGACATTCAATTTAATTGCATTCATAACGCGACAGAGATCTGCAAAAATGAATGTATTTGTAAAGAGGGATTTTATAGGAACGACAAAGGAGAATGTGTGACAAAGGAAATGTGTGGTAAGATAAAATCTATGTATAAATAAAATTCACATATAAAAAAATAAATTACAAAAAGATCTCTTTTTCTCTTTTTAAAGAGAAATCTTTTTGTAATTATTTCGATTTTTCTACGCAGATCACGGTAACTGCAATATATTATATAGCTATACCAGGCCCACCGTTGATGTGGCTCAAATATATAAACTCATTGAATTAACATATACTAATTAGACAGACACCGCAAACAAAATCCGTGTGGCAATACAGGGCGCGTGGTTGGAGGCACAGAGTACATTTTTATGGCACAGACGACGTAAGTTTGAGCCCATTGGCGCTAACGCGTGTTGCAAACAACCAAGCATTAGCTATTCTTCTAGTACCTAGTACATATATTTGCAATAATAAAACCCAGCGAATAATCGAATGCTAGGTTGTGAAAAACTTTCACAGTAGTCGGTAAAGAATTTTCAAAGATTTTTTAGTTTAGTTTATGACGGGCTGTTTTCCGCAACTCCACGTCTAGGCGCGTATTTTGCGTGTGGGCAGGAATAATATGCTTATTCGAGCCATGAGATCTCCCCGACGAAGCTCAACAGTCCTTTGATGTTGCATGCAACTTCGGGGAGTGATCCCGGCGTGTCGAGATGTTTAGCCCTGTACGTAGCGACCTCCGGACTTTTCAATAGCACGTGGGCCGCCGTTTCCTCTTCCCCCATACATGCCCTGCACAGGGGACTATCTGTAACACCTATAGTAAATAAATGCTTGTTAAAGTTGCCGTGTCTTGTGATAGCACTTGTTACTATCCTGATCTGCGGCTTGTTCAGTCTCATTAGAACTTTGGTTAACGACTGTTTATTTCAGGCAGGGCCTCCTTAGCTTGTCTACAGTTTACTAGATTTTTCCAAAGATGAGCGTGTAGATTAGTGAAATGTCTACGTACCAGTGAACGAACATTACTAAAGGGGATGGTATGATTGGTTCAGGCCCTATAGTGGCTAGAGCCGATCCTCTTCTGGCTAGTTCGTCAGCTGCATCGTTGCCTCTGGATCCACTGTATCCCTTTATCCAGTGCAGAGTCACATTGTTGTTTTTACATACCTCATTTAATCGTTGATGGCATTCATATATTAGTTCCGAGTTCACCACATTGCAACTCAGAGCTTGTAGTACCGCCCTACTGTCGGTCAGTATTATGATGGGGAAGTCATTAACCTTCCTAGCATCTATTGCTATGGCCGCTTGAATGATACCCATACATTCCGTCTAAAAGACTGTGTTATAGGTACCCAGCGGTGTGCATATGTGGATATTGAGGTCTTTAGAGAAAGTTCCAGACCCTACACCTTCATTTGTTTTAGAACCATCGGTGAAAAGTCTAAGTTCTTTTGGGCTTAATCCTTCCGGCTAGCTGGTTCCATTTAATTGTATCTTATACTTCTTATCGAATACAAATTGTTTAGGAATCTTATCGTACTTGGCTTGTAAGATAGGAATTTTTGAGCGAATCCTATCAATTATGCCTGTATGAGGGACACTATTCTTACTCCAAAGATTTAGGGTCTTGAATCTGATGGCAGCAAAAGTAGCTTCTTGTTGTATATGTAGATGAAGCGGGGTTAGCTCTAGCATCGCTTCTAAGGCTGCTGTTGGCGTACTCCTTATGCAGCCTGTGGCAGACATACATGCCAGTCTCTGGTAGCGCTGAAGATTCTTTATAGTGGTGGCTTCATTTGTCTTGGCCCACCATACCAGAGAGTCGTATGTGATCATGGGCCGAATTACAGTTTTGTACAGCCACAGTATGTTCATTAATGACCATATTCCACAGGAGAGGTGAGAGAACCCTACCCTGCGGGCAGCCTTTCCTCATTTGGATTGGTTGAGATTCACCAGCAATCTTTATTATTCGTGTATTGAGCATGTTTACTATCCAGTCAATCAGTGCCGGTTCAACTTTATGCCTATTGAGTGCATCTTTTATGCTGGAGAAGTTCGTTCTGTCAAAAGTACCTTCTATATGTTTGGCATGTAGAAGGAACCTAGACATATTTCTTTGTTTTGGATGGCCTCTTCAATCTTTGTAATTACCTGGTGAAGTGCCGATTCCGTTGATTTGCATTGTAATTTCATTAGCGCCGACCCCCTTAATTCCCTTTCACACATCTTCTCCATCGTGTTTAGGAGAAAGGATGTGAGGCTAATGGGCCTGTAGGAGGCCTGTCAGTGTAGTCGCTCTTACCTGGTTTGGGTATGAATGTGACTTTCAATTCCCTCCATTCCCTAGGAACAAATTTAAGAGCCAGACAGGCTCTCATTATGGCAACAAGTCTGACTATTAGGGTTTTACCCCCCACTGTAGGAGTGCCGGGAATATGCCGTCAGGTCCTGCCGCCATATAGGGGAGGAAACTGTGAATGGCCCAATGGATTTTGTCTATCGTTACTACTCTCTGTGCTAAATTCCAGTCTTTTGCTGTTGGTGTCAGTATGTCGTCATGTCGGTTTGCCTCCTGAGTTACGCAGCAGACAGGTAAGTGCATTTTAATTAGGATGCCTTGGGCTTCATCCGGCGATGTTGAGTAACTACCGTCGGGTTTCTTTAGAGAGATGTATCCCGACGTGTTCTGTTTAGCTAGAATATTCCTTATCCTATTCGCTTGCTCGCAGGTTTCTATGTTGCCACAGACTACGCCACGCTGTCGAGCGTCGATACCTGATACATTTTTTTGTATTCGGACTTAGTTTTCTTGTATAGTAGCCAGTCTTCATCCATTGAGGTATTCATGGCCCTATTTAGAGCTTTTTTACCTTTTTCCGTTTTCTATCTAGTTCTTTACCCCACTCCGGTTGCTTTACCTCAGTATGCCTTGGTGGAGGGATTTGTGGATATGATTCGTGGTAGCTATCTATCATGGCTTTAGTAACAGCTGCTACCTGTTCTTCTAGGAGCGACTGATCTGCTATAATATTTGTCCCCTCAAAACCCACGAGCAAGGACGTCAACCTATTAAGGTATTTTGTTTTATCCGTCTTGCGGGGATTTCTCCATGGTGGTGTAGCGGGTATATCGATCTGTAGTGTGAAGTAGATCCATCTATGATCTGAGCATGAGGCCTCTCTCGACACATGCCATCCCGCAATTAGTTTAGCTGCTCCTTGTGTTGCAAGTGTGAGGTCGATTATTGTGCGACAGCGTTTGTTTATGAAAGTTGGTTCAGAACCTGTGTTTAAAATGGTTAGGTTAGTGCTAAATAAATACTCAACTAACACCTTACCTCGTTCATTCGGTCTTTCCATTCCCCAGAGGGCAGGATGCGCGTTGGAGTCCGTCCCGATCACAAACTCTAGTCCTGTATCCTCCGGCATGTAGACCGAGGCGACGACTAATCTTCTCTCCTGTGTATATTGTATTGCCACGGCATACATGTCTCTAGAACAGAAAGCTGTTAATGGTTGTGCACAGATATCCTTAGTAGTTTAAATACACGCTCTAGGCTTGTCGTGTTCAGAGCTGTAGAATAGCTTACCTTTTAGGTTCTTTAGGCCTTTAATTTTACCAGCCCCAACCCAAGGCTCCTGGATTAAGGCTATGGCCGCCCTTTGAATCTCCAACCACTTGCGTAATTGAGCCGACGCAGTTTCGCTGTGATGGAGGTTGGCCTGCCTAGGCTAGTTTTGGACGAAGTTCCGTCCCTGCCCAAAAATAAGCCTGCCAGCAGATCTCGGGTCGGCCTTCACCAGGGTCGGGATATGATCCTCCGGCACCGAAACAACGAGGAACCACCCGTCCGTCTGTTTATCTACCTTGAGTAACAGCCAGTCCTTGATGTTAACCCAGCAGTTCTGGTACGCCAGCACATGACCAATGTCGCGTGAGTCTTTCCATGCTCCCTGGCCATCAGGGATAAGGATACCACATTTGACACTTTGTGGTGTCTCCGACTGTTTCTTTATAGTCAGCGAGTTTTTGGATTTAAGGTCGAGGGTAGCAATATTCCCCTTCAACCAATCCAGAGCTTTCTGATCGTCACACCACAGTTTCAGGACACCCTCCGTGTAAACGAAATTGCCTCTAAAACTGGGCTCGACGCATCAGGGTCCTGGCTACTCCAGGATTCACTGATCATTTTCTTCTAGGATTACCACGAGGATGTCGTCTGCTACTTCCTTCGTAATGTGACCTGAACGCGCACACGATAAGGCCACATCCAAATCTGCTTTAGCAGCGGAAGCGTACCTTTTTGTTGCAGCATTTGGTTGCTGTTCGTCGTGAGTCGCTCTTTTTGTGCTCTCCTCTCAGCGAGGTGGACTCTTCCAGCATCCTTTTGGCTGCTCTTTCCTTCTTCCCAGGATGCTTGGCTGCTCGCCGCTTCCTGGCAGATAACTTAGAGCTGGTTCCCGCGGCCACGACTTCCACTTGGGCTGGACTTTATCCTTCCCAGCTTCAGCGCGGCTACTGATTCCAGCCCCAAGCACCCCAGTCGCAGTAGCTTGCCCAGCCTCCCTGGTTTTAGTTTTAGAAACAGCCAGCGCGGCTCGTTCTCTTCGGCCTTTTCCCCGCTGTTTCTTATTCTTCTTTTTGGCCTTTCCTATATTGCCTGCAGGGATAGACCCTCCTGATGATCCGTCAGGTCAGCAAGTCACCTTTTCGGGTACATTGCCTTTCCCCTTACGGCTCATCACTTGCCAGGCAGCAGAGAAAAGGTCGTCCGTTCTATGAGGCTCCGCAGGAGTTTTGTTACTCGCGTGCTCTTGCTCCTTTTTCGTGTCCAGCTCCTCAGGTTTGAAACTAGTTTTGGAAACGTTCAGCGCGGAAGTTGTCCCCTTGGTGGGGTCACCTACACTGGACAGTACTGTCGGTTGAACCGTCGGTTTAATGGCGGTTCCCCTTTGTTCTTTGGTGTCTAGTCAGTCTAGTAAGCACCTCTGACACCTCTCCTTCTGTCGTACTGGGCCTTAAATTGTCCATTAGCTTTGTGTATAAAAATTCGCCCCCCTGGCTTCCTACCCTCCATGGAGCCCGCACCTTTGGGAACGCCCTACTTTATAAAAAAAGAATTTCAGGCGTTAGGATTACCGGGAGAATATAGGGACGCGAAGTTGGCTCACAGCGCGACATCGGGAGCTCAATCCAGCTGGTAGATGGGGCTGAGAAGGCCCATCCCCACTACCCGAATAAACTGTCATTTGCTCCGTCAGCATGGCCTTTACCACCACCCAGCCCCTTTTCAGGAAAACTAGGCAGCCCCCACATCCCTCGCCTGCGATCCTCTGACGGAGCGCTTGGCTATTTCCCTATCTTTGGCTAGCAGATAGGGCCAACCGTTTAGCTTGAAATCCGGACCAAAGAGGGCATGTTGCTTCTCGCCACTATATACCCCAGCGACGATCAGCTCAACCCTCCAGGACTCCTTCATCCCCACGTACGGCGCTGGACTGCGCAGGTCCTAGCGCAGGTGGGTGTGTTAGTCCACCGGATACACCCACTATCTCCGGCGGAACCGTCCCCTCCTCCTTTCTCATTCGCGCTTGGGACCGGCAATGGCGGAGTTAAGATAATGAAGATTCGAGATTATATTTTTACTAAAGAAAGGTTATTTTTATATTAATAAGAATAAGAACGTCTACGTGGCCTAGTGGTTAGAATACTTAGCTACTACGTCGTAAGTTCAGAATTCGAATTAAAACTTAACATTTGCCAAAATGTCTTTAATGAAAACTGTTTGCCTTCAGACCTGACTGTTTGTGATTTTTTCGTGTTTAAAACGGTGTATCTAAACCTTTTTTTTATAAAACTGTAGTGACAAACGAATTTATAGTCCACCTCATTGTAAGTGGCTGTGACGATTTAGAGTTTTATATTTCATAAAGTATCATTAAACAGTGTTGTGAAATATTTTCAAATGATCGATATTAAGAAAACCGTAAATCAGTGGGTGATTTACGATAATATTTATTACATCTATAATAAATACAATCGCACCTGAACTAGCTATTATTTTTAAAACTAGTTTCGAAACTGGTGTGTTTCCTGATTTGATGAAACATAGCAAAACAATACCTGTATTTTAATCTAGTAGTACATTGGACCCCGCAATGTTTTGACTTATTTCTGTACTGCCAACAACTAAGTAAAATTTTCGAATAAATTATCTTGATCAAAAATGTTAATAAAAAGTTTATCAGGAAATTTCAATAGTACGGTGTAAGGAGTGAAGCTTTTAAATTTATTATTTCATATTTAAGTAAAACAAAGCAAAATGTTGTCATTAATAATCGATCGATAGTATAAATCGATAGTATCGATAGTATAAATAGAATAGAATAGAATAGAATAGAATAGAATAGAATAGAATAGAATAATTTTTTATTCAATATAGATCACATGTGTAATACTTATTGAAAGTCATTTTTTACTTTACCACTGGTTCGAAAAAGAAACCTCTGTCCTGGGAAGAACCAGCAAGAAACCCAGCGGGAGTTTTTTTTAAAGCAAATTTTACAATAATGGTTGTACTAACTATATAAGTACAAAATTTATTTTAGAAACAGCTTAGAAGCGATCACCTCATTCCCAGGGGTTATTATCAACCATGTATTCATTTATACTATAATAACCCTTTTTATATAGTTTCAACTTAACAAAACATTTAAACTTGCTAATGGAGAGAGCCTGTACACTTTCCGGGACCTTGTTGTAATAGCGTATACATTGCCCCAAAAATGAATTACTGACTCTGTGGAGTCGAGAAACTGGTATCACTAGCTTGTGTTTGTTCCTAGTGTTTACAGAATGCACATCACTTTTTTTACTAAAACTACCTTTGTTTTTGTGTACATACATTAAATTTTCGTAAATATACTGAGAGGCCAAAGTTAATATATTTATTTCTTTAAATTTATCTCTAAGAGACTCTCTCAGTTTTAGGTTGTAAATAGCTCTAATGGCCCTCTTCTGTAAAACAAAAATAGTTTCTGAATCAGCCGCATGTCCCCATAGCAAAATCCCATAAGACATTATGCTATGGAAATAACTGAAATAAACTAATCTAGCTGTCTCGACACTAGTGAGACCTCTAATCTTTTTTACAGCATAGGCTGCAGAACTTAGTCTGCTTGCTAGTTTGGATATATGGGGGCCCCACTGAAGCTTTGCGTCGAGAGTGATGCCAAGAAAAACAGTGGATTAAACAGGGCTCAGTTCTTCCCCATTTAAAAACACATTGGTACTCAGATTTCTAACATTCGTTGTTGTAAATTTAATACATTTAGTTTTATTTCCGTTTAAATGTAAATTATTAACGTTAAACCAATGCACTAATTTTTGATATAGCATTATTCACTTCGTCACATTTAAATGATTTACGTTTAAGTTTAAAAATCAAAGAAGTATCATCAGCAAATAATACTATATCATGATTATCCTCTACAATAGAAGGTAAGTCATTAATATACACTAGAAACAGGAATGGGCCGAGAATTGAGCCCTGAGGGACACCCATTAGTACAGGTGAGCCAGAAGAACTTTTTCCATTAATAATAACTTTCTGCATTCTATTACTTAAATATGAAATTATAAGTTTAAGCGCTGTGTTCTTGACACCATAGTACTGTAGCTTCCTGATTAATGTCTCATGGTGAACGCAGTCGAAGGCCTTGGAAAGGTCACAAAATATACCCAAAGCATCCTCTGAATTCTCCCATGCACAAAAAATATGTTTAATAAGCTCAACTCCAGCGTCAGTTGTTGAGCGACCCCTTGTAAAACCGAATTGATTTCTATGTAGCAATTCATTAATATTAAAGAAACTTAACATTTGATCTAAAATTATTTTTTCAAAAATTTTACTAAATGTTGGTAGTACAGAAATTGGTCTAAAATTGGCGGGGTCTAATGTACTACCAGATTTATATAAAGGTATGACTTTACTAAGTTTCATTAAATCAGGAAACACACCAGATTCGACGCTTGTATTAAATATAGTGGCTAGATAAGGTGCTATTATATCTATTATAGATAAAATAACTTTAACGGAAATCCCCCATAAATCTGCCGTTTTCTTAACATCAATTGTTTTAAAATATTTAACGATATCTTTTGGCAGTACTCTATGGAATTTAAAAGTATTTGAACAAGCCTTTACATTTTGTTTAAGCAATGATTCGGCGACAGTAGGAGAAGAGTTTAATGATTTAGTTGTCAAAAAAGGAACATCAGTAAAATGTTTCTCAAAAGCCATAGCAACTTCGTGATCAGATCGGGTTAAATTATTGTTAATATTCAATTGAAAATCCGAGTTGCGCGGTTTGACCTTGCCCGTTTCACTATTTATTATTCTCCAGGTCATTTTAATTTTGTTTGATGCAGTTTTAATTTTGTTACTTAAATGTAAAGCCTTAGCTGTGGCGCACACTTTTTTTAATATTTTAGAATATGTTTTTACATAATCTCTAAATATAACACTACTATTAAATGATCTTTCATTATAAAGCTCGTATAACCTTCGCCTACTCTTATAAATTACTACTGTCGCCCATTCATTAAATGATTTGCGACTGTTAAAAGAGAAAGTTTTAGAAGTAAATATCCTACTAAATTCACAAGTTATAATTTTAAATAACGTTTCATACAAATAATTAGCACTGTTTTTAAATGAAAGTGATGGAAGTCTTTTTATTATATTACTTCTAAACCTCTCCAAGCGATGTTCATTTATTGGAACAAACACAACTTTCTTATTTTTCTGTTTCTTGTGTATGTAATGCAATGATACCAATTGTCCACAGTGATCTGAACTTAAATTTTGAATAATTGATTTATGCAAGGGCTTAACATCTGTAAAAATATTATCTATACAGGTCGCACTAGGCCCAG
The DNA here is from genome assembly GCA_033319125.1 of Parnassius glacialis. Classification (NCBI taxonomy): domain Eukaryota; kingdom Metazoa; phylum Arthropoda; class Insecta; order Lepidoptera; family Papilionidae; genus Parnassius; species Parnassius glacialis. The sequence goes on along the minus strand of JAVANC010000021.1, from coordinate 39,211,103 downwards.
CAATACGTGTTGGTTCTAAGAATAAATTAACAAGATTATACGATTTAAACAATGAGCTAAACTTAATACTAATGGAAGAAGTTTCAAGGAGATTGATGTTAAAGTCTCCACATATTACAACAGACTTGTTTGAGCAAAACTTCCTCCACAATCCTTTCAAAATAGTCATAAGTAGCACATGGGGGTCTGTAAACACTCACAACAATGAGGTGCTCGAGCTCGACACAAGCCATTTCTACAGTTCGCTCAACAGAGAGGCTCACTATATCCTTACGTTCTTTATATAATAATGATTTATCTGCTAGTATTAAGGAGCCACCACGTAAACTTTTTTCTCTATTGAAGGAACTGACCACCTGGTGATTTCTGAAATTAAACATGAAATTATAATCTTTTAGCCAATGTTCAGTAATACAGAGGATATGTATGTTGTTACTATTTAAAAACAATTCAACTTCTAATTCTTTGCCCATCATGCCTTGTATATTTTGATGCACCAGGTGTAAACAATTTTTATTACTTATTTGTGGGCTACATTCAAAGTTAATTAAACTCTCATTATTGCTAGAGATTGCCTCTATTGTCGAATTTACTAATTTAAATTAGTTGGAACTGATTCCCAATTAATTGTCAAATAATTATCCTGCCCAATAAAAGCAGTCTTGGTAGCCAAAAACTTGGCTGAGTTAAAAAGTAAATAATAAGATAGCACATTTGCTATCAGGCTTAAATTATATTTGGACCTCTACCTATCTTTTGTCCAAAACTTTTTTATTAAATTATTTATGTCAATTACTTTTATTTATTAATTAGATAGATCGATAGTACAAATGGGCGTGCCTCAGGGCCCTATCCACGGCCCCTTTCTACACAGTCAGGTCATAAAAATTGTTGTATTGTCACACAGTAAACACTTCTTTTAGAATGCTGGCCACAAAAAAGTTTATTGAATTCGAATTTCGAATTGTTCATGAAAATAAAACTGTATACTTTTTAGAATTTTACTCATTTTTAAATATGGAGTGGACGTTAAAAAAGACCGTGTTGCAGTTATTGCGTTGCATCGTTGCGGTTACGCGCCAATTCAAATTTTTGACATACTGAAAAATTTGAATATAACCAAAAGATTCGTTTATCGTACCATCAAACGATATAATGAAGACTCTAGTATAGATGACAGGTCAAGAAGTGGTCGCCCTCGGTCTGTTAGGACTCCAGCAGTGATAAAAGATGTGAAGGCGCGAATTCAAAGAAATCCCAAACGTAAGCAGAAACTGTTGGCCCTTCAGATGGGGTTAAGCAGAACCACGGTGAAAAGGGTATTAAGTGAAGAATTAGGGCTTCGGGCATATCGAAGAAAAGCAGGACATCGTTTGAATCCTCGTCTAATGGACTTGAGACTGAAAAGATGCCGCGCTTTGTTGAAGCGGTACGTGGGAAAAAAAATATCGAGAAATTCTTTTTTCGGATGAAAAAAATTTTACCGTAGAAGAGAGCTACAACAAACAAAATGATAAGATGTACGCACACAGTAGTGAAGAAGCGAGCAACCGTATTCCGCGTGTCCAACGAGGTCATTTTCCATCCTCACTCATGGTATGGTTGGGAGTTTCTTATTGGGGCTTAACAGAGTTACATTTTTGTGAGAAAGGTGTAAAAACGAATGCAGTTGTGTATCAAAATACAGTCCTGACGAACCTTGTGGAACTTGTTTCTCATACCATGTTCAATAACAGGCACTGGGTATTCCAACAAGATTCGGCGCCAGCTCATAGAGCGAAGAGTACACAAGACTGGCTGGCGGCGCGTGAAATCGACTTCATCCGGCACGAAGACTGGTCCCCCTCCAGTCCAGATTTGAATCCGTTAGATTACAAGATATGGCAACACTTGAAGGAAAAGGCGTGCTCAAAGCCTCATCCCAATTTGAAGTCACTCAAGACATCCTTGATTAAGGCAGCCGCCGATATTGACATGGACCTCGTTCGTGCTGTGATAGACAACTGGCCGCGAAGATTGAAGGCCTGTATTCAAAATCTCGGAAGTCATTTTGAATAAACTTTAGTGTCATAAGAATCTATGTTTTGTTAAGTTCATTTTGGTATATAAATGATTACATAATGAATAAACTTCTTTCAATTATTTTATATTAAACATGTGACAGAATTTATGACCTGACTAGGTATTTATTGTTTATAGTAATGATTTGTGGTAGAGGATAACTATGATATTGTATTATTTGCTGATGACAATTCATTAAGTTTTATACGTGGTGGAGCCATGCTGCAGCTAGAAATGTAAGTAGTATATTTGTTGTACGAATGGGTCGGCTCGACGGGGGTAAGACCACGCTCTCACAGAATACCAGCGTAAAATAGCAGCTTAATACTGCTATGTTTCGCACGATGGGTGTAGATAATCGGAGACCCTTTTCTCTGGGAAAGAGGCATTCTATCTAGTCATATTCGGTGACAACGCATCTGCATTTTGATTCACAAACAAATATAAACGTAGAAGTCTATGGGCCACAGCAACCACTTACAATCAGGTGGACTGTGTGCTCGTTTGTCACCCTGTCCTATAAAAAATATTACAACGATAATAACTAAAATTTGAAGAAGTAAATTATGCTATATCTAAATCAGTATATTGGATTTAACGTCAATAATTTCTATTTAAATGGTACTTAAACTGAATAAATGAAATTTAATCTCCAAATGTCAAACATCTAAATAATAATGTTATTTAAAATGCAATCCAACTTAGTCACTCACGCGTGATAATGCATCTGTAGCCTTTTATGGTTTCCAGCTGGCTGCAAATGTCCATGGGCTGTAGAAAGATGAAAAAGGCAATAATAACAGCATCTTTTACAGATAAAACGATGTGCACTCGCCCTAATGAGGAGATGAAATGCGTGAAGTCATGTCCGCCGGAGAAAACATGTAAAAATTGTGACATTCAATTTAATTGTATTCATAACGCGACAGAGATCTGCAAAAATGAATGTATTTGTAAAGAAGGATTTTATAGGAACGATAAAGGAGAATGTGTGACAAAGGAAATGTGTGGTAAGATAAAATCTATGTATAAATAAAATTTACATATTAATTAAATTGAGGTTTAAATATCGAAATAATTGTTTTATACTCTGGTACTGGAACGGCCCAATCAAATGCAACAACCAACAAATATATCTGCTCGATTCCCTGAAATCTTTTTGTAATTATTTCGATTTTTCTACGCAGATCAGGGTCACTGCAATATATTATATAGCTATACCAGGCCAACCGTTGATGTGGCTCATATATACTAATTAGACAGACACCGCAAACAAAATCCGTGTGGCAATACAGGCCGCGTGGTTGGAGGCACAGAGTACACTTTTATGACACAGACTACGTAAGTTTGAGACCTTGGGTGCTAATTCGTGTTGCAAACAACCAAGCATTGGCTATTCTTCTAGTACCAAGTACATATATTTGCAATAATAAAACCCAGCGAATAATGGAATGCTAGGTTGTGAAAAACTTTCAAAGTAGTCGGTAAAGGATTTTCAAAGGTTTTAGATTATATTTATACGAACGAAAGGTTATATTTATATCTATAAGAATAAGAACGACTGCGTGGCCTAGTGGTTTGGATACTTGGCTACTACGTCGCAAGTTCTGGATTCGAATCAAAACTTAACATTTGTCCAAAAAGTCTTTAATGAAAACTGTTTGTCTTCGAACCTGATTGTTTGTGATTTTTTTCATGTCTAAAACAGTGTTTCCAAATTTTCTTTTATAAAACTGTAGTGATAAACGAATTTATAGTCCACCTCATTGTATGTGGCTACTGCATTCCATAGTGACATTAGTCATCGTGCAAAAAATGCTGCAGATGAAATACGCATCCTTTAACCGTGTATTGGCGTTGTAAGGATATCCACAAACTCATATCACTTCGTAGGTATCGTAAGAGGCCATGGAGTGAAACAAATCAGATGATAAGCAGCAGCGTCTTCCTAGTAACAACTAAAATTAAAAAAAAAACTTCGGTAGTCAACCCCCTTGCCAAGCGTGGCATATAGTTTGTGATGCAGTCGCTTTCTATGTAGAGTTTGGTGAGTGCAGAGTGAAATGCGACAGTAAATAAATACATTTTTGTGAAAATAAATTTAGAAATTCATTTTAGTACACTAAAATCGACTTGGTTGAGTAGTGAGCTTTTTATAAATCCGCTGGAAGATTTAAAGTTTAATATTGCACAAAGTATCATTAAACAATATTGTAAAATACTTTAAAATTATTGATGTTAAGAAAATCGTAAATCTGTGGGTGATTTACGATAAACTTATTGCATCTCTAATAAATACTATCTCACCTGAACTGGCTATTATTTTTAAAACTAGTATCGGAACTGGTGTGTTTCCTGATTTAATTAAAAATAGCAAAATAATACCTGTATTTCAGTCTGGTAGTACATTTGACCCCGCAAAGTTTTCACTTATTTCTGTCCTGCCAACACTAAGTAAAATTTTCGAAAAAATTATCTTGATCAAATGTTAACTTTTTTTAATGTAAATAATTTACTTCATAAAAATCAAATCAGTGCATTAAAATATGCATGGAAGAATTAACTGGATTCTTTGTGTATATTTTGAGACCTACCGAAAATTTTCGTTTGTGCTTACCATAAAAATTAATCAGGAAACTTCAACACTACGGTGTAAGAAGTGAAGCTATTAAATTTATTATTTCGTATTTAAGTAACACAAAGCAAAAAGTTTTCGTTAGTAATATTAGTTATTTCGGATCGATCGTACAAATGGGCGTGCTTCAGGGCTCGGATCCTTTCTGTTTATTGTTTATAGTAATGATTTATGGTAGAGGATAACCATGATATTGTATTGAAATTTATATAAAGCAATAGTAACAGCAACGTTTACAGATAAAACGATGTGTACTCTTCCTAATGAAGAGCTGAAATGTGTGAAGTCATGTCCGCCGAAGAAAACATGTCAGAATTGTGACATTCAATTTAATTGCATTCATAACGCGACAGAGATCTGCAAAAATGAATGTATTTGTAAAGAGGGATTTTATAGGAACGACAAAGGAGATTGTGTGACAAAGGAAATGTGTGGTGAGATATAATCTATATGTAAATAAAATTAACTTATAAATAAAATTAAGATAAGGTATTAAGGCCTTTATTATTGAAATAATAGTTTTTTAAACACAGAAGTTGTACGAATACGTGCTGGAACGGCCCAATCAAATACGACAATCACCAAACATATCTGCTTGATTTCATGAAATCTTTTTGTAATTATTTCGATTTTTCAACGTAGATCACGGTCACTGCATTATATTAGGTCCTTATTGAATTTTTTAGGCTCGAGCCGGGTTGGTACCACGACCTTACAGAATAAGGGCGTTAAGTAGAAGCTCTGCTTCTACGTTTTGACTGGTGAGTGCAGGTGGCCGGAGGCCCAATTCACCCCCCTTCCCCCCATCAATATGGTAACGGACTTATATCAAAGGCTACCCTAGGAGGGTACCAGCACCCCTGGAGAATCCCTCGTAGAGCATCCGTGAATTTCTGCAACATGAGGGGACTTCACTCGAACCTAAATGCCGTCCACTACCACTTGAGACGGCGAAGCCGGCCTTGCTCTTTCTGACCGAGATGCAGTTGTCCGCTCCGGCTGATACTTCGCATATCTCCTACCCGAGGTAGAAATTGGAGCACTCCTTTGTGCCTCGGGCTGGAGTTTGCGTATATGTCAAAGAGGACATCTGTTCTCGACGCCTCGGCAGTCTTGAAGGTTCGGACCTGTCCATCCTTTGGCTACGCGTAGACAGTGACGACCATCCGCGAGTCTACGGGTGCCTCTATAGGTCCCATAGCGGTAATGCCGAAACAGACCGACTCATAGACCACGTCCAAGTGGCTACAGATTCCTTGCTACGACAGGTCCCATCAGCAGAGATCGTGATCCTTGGCGATTTTAACGCCCACCACGCTGAATGGCTCGGTTCACGTTTAACCGATCATGCGGGGAGATCTGTTAATGACTTTGCCTTGGCATATGGTCTGACACAACTGATTACTTCGCCTACGTGTTTTCCAGATGTGGAGGATAATACACCTTCCCTGTTGGGCCTTCTGCTGACCTTTCATCCGTACGGATTGTCTGATCCGGGGTGTGGTGCCACTCACGCTCCCCTAGCGGTTGTGTTCTGCAGGTTGCCGCCGTGTTTGGCATTACAGGTCAGCGGATTGGGACAGAATGCGGTCTTTCTTTTCATCCTAACCATGGGGGCGGGTTTGCTTCTGGCTGGATGATCCCAGCGCTGTGGCTGACTCTGTCACCGATGTGGTGGTACAGGGAATGGAACTATTTATTTCATCATCTGTGATACTCATCGGAGGCAGATCTCAGCCTTGGTTTGGTCGCTCCTGTAAGACTGCATTACGCAGTAAGCAGGAGTGTTATCAAGCCTGGGCTGCGGCTTCGGCGACTCGGGATGTAAACACCAGTGTGCGTAAAAAGAAAGTATAACTTTGCCTCCAGGTCCTTCAAAAGAGTTATTGCCAAGGCAAAGTCAGAACACATAGGCAGAATTGGCGAGAAACTAGTTCGCCTTCCTTCAGGATCCCGTGCATTCTGGTCTCTCGCAAAGGCTGTCCAAGGGAATATCTGTAAGCCATCACTACCATCTCTGCGCAGGGAGGATGACTCACTGGCCCACGCCGCAAAAGAGAAAGCCTACCTTCTAGGCTCCCTTTTTGCGTTCAACTTGACTCTTGATGACGGGGGGAACACACCGCCGACCATCCCGGAGGGTGAGTGCTCCATGCCGGATGTGCGATTCTCACAGCGCTCGGTTCGCAAAGCACTCCTCTCCCTGGACATCCACAAGTCGAGTGGGCCTGACGGATTCCCCCCAATTGTGCTGAGGACGTGTGATCCGGAGTTGGCACCAGTTCTAACGCGTTTTTTCCGGTACTCCTACTCCCTAGGCGTCCCAAAGTCCCAAAATCATGGAAGACAGCTTTGTTCACCCGATCCCTAAAAAAGGCGACCGCTCAGACCCGTCCAACTACAGGCCTATCGCCATCACCTCCTTGTTTTCCAAAATAATGGAATCCGTTATTAACTGCAAGCTCATGCGTTACTTTGAGGATCACCAGCTGATTAGTGACCGCAATACGGTTTTCGTCGGGGTCGATCAGCTGGTGATCTTCTGGTCTACCTGATTCATAGATGGGCGGAGGCAGTAGAGTCCAAGGGGGAGGCGTTGGCTGTTAGTTTGGACATTGCGAAGGTCTTCGATCGGGTTGGCACAAAGCTTTTCTTTCGAAAGCTCCATTCCTATGGGCTTATGCCTATATCTTATGGGCTAAAACATAAAATACATTGTAAAATAATTATGAAGCTTGTTTCATAAAATCTTGTTAAATTGAAAAATGTCAACCTCTAAGTTATTAAGTAATTTATTATACGAAATACTAGTCATTTGTAAAACTTTTAAATTAGGTATGATAAAGGAAAGGAAATAAATTTCAATTAAAGTTGCAGTTCGTTTTATTGTACTTTGTTATTAGCAATTTTCAGAATATAGTACTTAAGTAACTATATCCATATTTGATTTCTTATATGTAAAGAAACACATATTAATAGATGATGCTTAATTAAAATGGATACTTGTGATTAGCTGACAAATCATGTTATTTATACTCATTTAATTATAATATGATATAATAAAGGGAATTAATACTTTATGTACTTTTAAAGTAGGTATAGTGCAATAAGTTCGTTAGAAAGCGTACAACTGATACACCTAATTACTTTAAAATTAATTGCTTATTGTTCTTAAAAGACTATAGAAATTAAATTTTATTTGTCACTATGTTAAATAATTGCATTTCGTGTTTGTTATATATTATTTATCATAAAAAATTACATGGTAATTACAAAGTTCTATTTGAGCTTGATTTAATGTTACCTAGATGGCGCTTTTTAAAACTCATAAATTTAGACGTTTATTCGATATAAAACTTTATAATTACTCTCTTTATTGGTAAAACATATATATTAGGTCCTTAGATATTATGAAATTAGCGTTTTGTTGTACTGACCACTTCGATTTGAAATATCTCCTCTTTGGTTTAGAATTCAAAATTCAAATTTATAAGTTCATTTAGCCGGTACATTTGAGTTTTGAAAACAGTCATTCATTTTTTTTCCTCGTTATTTTTTTCTTTTGCGTTACTTATTACCGCACAATGGAAAACATGAAATATCGGTATATTTACGAGTACGAGTTCTACCGTGGCACCAGTGCTGCAGAAACAGCTCGAAGGATTAATGATGTGTTCGGCGCTGGTGTCGCAAAAGAAAGCACGGTACTTTTTTGGTTTCAACGTTTTCGTTCTGGAAGTTTCGACCTTCAGACCCAACCCCGTGGACGGCCGGATACAAAAGTGGAAAATGAAGAATTAAAGGCTAATGTGGAAGCGGATCCATCAAAAAGCACTTCAGAGATAGCTGCAGGCTTCGGGGTAAGAGATAAACTGTATTAATCGACTAGAAGTAAATTGGGAAAGTAAAAAACCTTGAACGATAGGTACCTCATGAATTGAGTGAATCGAACTTGCAAACACGTATCGACTGCTGTGTTACTTTACTCAACCGACACAATCATGAAGGGATTTTAAATAGAATCATTACTTGTGATGAAAAGTGGATACTGTACGATAATCGGATGCGCTCGTCGCAATGATTGAAAGCTGGAGACCCCGCTAAATCCTGCCATAAACGAAAATTGACTCATAAAAATTTATTTGTGAGTGTTTGGTGGACTAGCGCCGGTGTCATTCACTACAGCTTTCTAAAATCTGGCCAAACGATTATGGCAGGATCTATTGTCAGGAACTGTGATGCGGCAGTCCAAACTGCCTTCAAAGAGTTTATTGATTATCGCACCCATGTTTTTTTTTAGTAAAGGGATTAGTGAACTACATATGAGATGGCAAAAATGCATAGATAACAACGGTGCATACTTTGATTAATTAAATATATTTACCAAAATAAATTGACTTAATATTCCTCCCGTACAAAACGCCAGTTTCATATGTCAGGACCTTATATTGAGAATTTTATTTTTAATTTAATTTTTAAAATTGAGTAGAGGCGACGGAGTAAAACAAAAAAGAAGACAAGCAGCAGTCTCTTCCTATTAATGACTTTAATTAAAAAAAAACTTCGGTAGTCAACCCACTTGCCAAGCGTGGCATGAAGTTTGTGATGCAGTCGCACTCAATGTAGATTTTGGCGAGTACAGAGAGAAATGCGACCTTAAATAAATACATTTTTGTTAAAATAAATTTAGGATATAAATTTTAGTACAGTGAAATCGATTTGGTTGAGTAGTGAACTTTTTATAAATGCGCTGGAAGATTTAGAGTTTTATATTTCACAAAGTATCATTAAATTGTGTAATATTTTCAAATGATTGATATTCAGAAAACCGTAAATCTGTGGGTGTTTTACGATAATATTTATTACATCTATAATAAATACAATCTCATCTGAACTAGCTATTATTTTTAAAACTAGTATGGAAACTGGTGTGTTTTGTGATTTGATAGCAAAATAATACCTGTATTTAAATTTGGTAGTACGTTGGACCCTGCAAAGTTTTGACTTATTTCTGTCCTGCAAACACTAAGTAAAATTTTCAAAAAAATTATCTTGATCAAATCTTAACTGTTTCTTAATGTAAATAATTTATTTCATAAAAATCAAATCAGTGCATTATAGATATGCATGGAAGAATTCACTGGATTCTTTGTATATATTTTGAGACCTACCGAAAGTCTTCGATTGTGCTTACCATAAAAATATAATCAGGAAAATTCAACACTACGGTGCAAGAAGTTAAGCTCTTAAATTTACTATATCTTATTTAAGAAACACAAAGCAAAAAGTTGTCATTAATAAAATTAGTTATTTCGGATCGATGGTACAAATGGGCGTGCCTCAGGGCTCTATCCTCGGCCCCTTTCTGTTTATTGTTTCTAGTAATGATTAATGGTAGAGGATTGTATTATTTGCTGATGATAATTCATTAAGTTTTATACATGGTAGAGCCATGCTGTGGCTACATATATTATTAGTATATTTGTAGTACGAATGGGTCGGCTCGACCGGGGAAGGAACACGCCCTCACAGAATACCAACGTAAATTAGCAGTTTAATACTGTTGTGTTTCATATGATGAGTGTAGAGAACCAGAGACACTTTTTACTGGAAAATTGGTATTCCATCTAGACCTGACCTGCTCCTGCTCAAAGTTCGAAAACTTTATTAAACTAAGTTTGTATAAGAAGGGTTATTATAATATTAAAGAATTTATAGATGATATTAACCCCTGGAAATGAGGTGATCGCTACCAAGCTATTTCTAATTTTGTTGTGTTGTTAATTCGTGTAACATACTTGATTGTAAGCTGGTATTTTAAAAAAGAAGTCCCGCTGGGTTTCTTGCTGATTCTTCCCAGGACAGAGGTTTTTTTGAACCAGTGGTAATTAAAGAAAAGTGTGACCTTCAATAAGTATTATTTCTAATCTATATTGAATAAAAAGTTTCTGTTTCTGTTTCTGTTTCCTCACCGGTGACAAAGCATCTGCATTTTGATTCATAAACGAGGATAAACGTCTGTCGATGTCTATGGGCTACAGCAACCAATTACCGTCAGGTGGACTGTGTGCTCGTTTGTCACCCTATCGTATAAAACATTACGGTCACTACGGCCAAATTATGCATATCAGGGTCATATATTATATTGCTATACCAGGCCAATCGTTGATGTGGCTCAAATATATAAAACTCATTGAATTTACAAGTACTACGTAGACAGACACCGCAAACGAAATCTATGTGGCAATACAGGGCGCGTGTTTGGAGGCACAGTATATATTTTTAGGGCACAGACTACGTAAGTTTGAGCCCATGAGCTTTAACGTGTGTTGCAAAACAACCAAGCATTGGCTATTCTTCTAGTTCCTAGTACATATATTTGCAATAATAAAACCCAGCGAATATTGGAATGCTAGGTTGTGAAAAACTTTTAAAATAGTCGGTAAAGAAATTTCAAAGATTTTATATTATATTTATACGAGCAAAAGGTTATATTTATATTAATAAGAATAAGAACAACAGCGTGGCCTAGTGGATAGGATACTTGGCTACTACGTCGTAAGTTCTGGATTCAAATTAAAACTTAACATTTGTCCAAAAAGACTTTAATATAAACTGTTGGTATTCGGACCTGATTGTTTGTGATTTTTTTCGTGTCTAAAACAGTGTAGCCAAACCTTTTTTCTTACAAAACTGTAGTGACAAATGAATTCATTGTCCACCTCATTGTAAGTGGCTACTGCATTCCGTAGTGAAATTAGTCAACATGCAAAAAGGCTACAGATGTAATACGCATTTTTAACCGTGTAGTGGCGTTGTAAGAATAACCACAAATCCATATGATTCCGTAGGTATCGTAAGAGGTGACGAAATGAAACAATCAGAAGATAAGCAGCAGCGTCTTCCTAGTAACGACTAAAGTTAAAAAAAAACTGCGGTTATCAACCCACTTGCCAAACGTGGCATGTGGTTTGTGATGCAGTCGCACTCTACGTAGAGTTTGGCGAGTGCGGAGAGAAAAGCGACCGTAAATAAATAAATTTTTGTAAAAATAAATTTAGAAAATAGATTTAAGTACAGTAAAATGGATTTGGTTGAGTAGTGAAATTTTTATAAATGCGCTGGAAGATTTAGAGTTTTATATTTCACAAAGTATCATTAAACAATGTTGTGAAATATATTAAAAGGATTGGTATTAAGAAAACCGCAAATCTGTGGGTGATTAACGATAAATTTACTGCATCTAGAATAAATAAAATCGCACCTGAACTAGCTATTATTTTTAAAACTAGTATCGAAACTGGTGTGTTTCCTGATTTGATGAAACATAGCAAAATAATACCTGTATTTAAATCTAGTAGTACATAAGACCCCGCAAAGTATCGATTTATTTCTGTACTGTCAACACGAAGTAAAATTTTCGAAATAATTATCTTAATCAAATGTTAATTCTTTTTAATGTAAATAATTTACTTCATAGAAATCAAATCAGTGCATTGAGGATATGCATGGAAGAATTCACTGATTCTTTGTGTATATTTTGAGACCTACCAAAAGTCTTCGATTGTGCTTACCATAAAAAAAAATCAGGAAACTTCATCACTACGGTGTAAGAAATGAAGCTCTTAAATTTATTATTTCATATTTAAGTAACATAAAGGAAAAAGTTGTCATAAATAATATTAGATATTTCGGATTGATTGTACAAATGGGGGTGCCTCAGGGCTCTATCCCCGGCCTCTTTCTCTTTATTGTTTATCGTAATGATTTATGGTAGAGGATAACCTTGATATTGTATTATTTGCTAATGACAATTCATTAAGTGTTATACGTCGTAGAGCAGTGCTGCAGCTACATAAATTAGTAGTATATTTGTAGTACGAATGGGTCGGCTCGACCGGGGAAGGACCACTTTCTCACAGAATACCAGTGTAAAATAGCAATTTAATACTGCTGTGTTTCGTATGATGAGTGTACAGAACTGGAGACCCTTTATACTGGAAAAGAGGCATTCCATCTAGTCCTTACCGGTGACAACGCATCTGCATTTTGATTCACAAACGAAGATAAACGTGGATTTCTAAGGGCCACAGCAACCACTTAACATCAGGTGGACTGTGTGCTCGTTTGTCATCCTATCCTATAAAAAAATTTGAAAGATAATTTCTAAAATGTGAAGAAATAAATTATGCTATATCTAAATTAGTATATCGGTTTAACGTCAATAATTTGCATTTAAATGGTACGAAAACTAAATAAATGAAATTAAAAACTACAAATGCCAAACATCTAAGTAATAATGTAATTTAAAATGCAATCCACCTTAGTCACTCACATGTGATTACGTATCTGTAGCCTTTTATGGTTTCCAGCTGGCTGCAAATGTCCATGGACTGTAAAAGCCACTAATCATCAGGTGGGCTGTTGGTTCAGATTTTTATAAAAAAAGATGACATAGTTGCATAAAGATAAGGTTTTCTATAGAGCATGGGGTTGACTACAACACCCCACGTAACGAGATGTGATGACGGTTATTCTTTTGCCATTATCACACGGAGAAAGATGACAAAGGCAATAAAAACAGCATTTTTTACAGATAAAACGATGTGCACTCGCCCTAATGAGGAGATGAAATGCGTGAAGTCATGTCCGCCGGAGAAAACATGTAAAAATTGTGACATTCAATTTAATTGCATTCATAACGCGACAGAGATCTGCAAAAATGAATGTATTTGTAAAGAGGGATTTTATAGGAACGTTAAAGGAGAATGTGTGACAAAGGAAATGTGTGGTAAGATAAAATCTATGTATAAATAAAATTCACATATTAATTAAATTGAGGTGTCTGCCTTTAAATATCTAAATAATTGTTTTATAAACTCAGGAGTTATACGAATACGTACTGGAACGGCCTAATCATACGCGACAACCAACAAATATATCTGCTTGATTCCATGAAATCTTTTTGTAATTATTTCGATTTTTCTACGCAGATCACGGTCACTGGAATATATTACATAGCTTTACCAGGCCAACCGTTGACGTGGCTCAAATATACATAACTCATTGAATTAACATATACTAATAAGACAGACACCGCCAACAATATCCGTGTGGGAATACAGGCCGCGTGGTTGGAGGCACAGTGTTCATTTTTATGGCATAGACTATGTAAGTTTGAGCCCATGGGTGCTAACGCGTGTTGCAAACAACCAAACATTGGCTATTCTACTAGTACCAAGTACATATATTTGAAATAATAAAACCCAGCGAATATTGGAATGCTAGGTTTTGAAAAACTTTCAAAGTAGCCGGTAAAGGATTTTCAAAGGTTTTAGATTATATTTATACGAACGAAATATTATTTTTATTTTATAAGAATAAAAACGACTGCATGGCCTAGTGGTCAGGATACTTGGCTACTACATCGCAAGTTCTGGATTCGAATTAAAACCTAACATTTGTCCAAAAAGTCTTTAATGAAAACTGTTTGTCTTCGGACCTGATTGTTTGTGATTTTTTTCTTGTCTAAAAGAGAGTAATTAAAACATTTTTTTATAAAACTGTAGTGACAAACGAATTTATAGTCCACCTCATTGTAAGTGGCTACTGCATTCCATAGTGTCATTAGACATCGTGAAAAAAGGCTACAGATGAAATTCGCATCCTTTAACCGTGTATTGGCGTTGTAAGGATATCCACAAACTCATATCACTCCGTAGGTATCGTAAGAGGCCATGGAGTGAAACAAATCAGATGATAAGCAGCAGCGTCTTCCTAGTAACAACTAAAATTAAAAAAAAAACTTCGGTAGTCAACCCCCTTGCCAAGCGTGGCATATAGTTTGTGATGCAGTCGCTTTCTATGTAGAGTTTGGCGAGTGCAGAGAGAAATGCGATAGTAAATAAATACATTTTCTTAAAAATAAATTTTGAAAATAGATTTTAGTACAGTAAAATCGATTTGGTTGAATATGCACTGGAAGATTTAGAGTTTTATATTTTACAAAGTATCATTAAACAATATTGTAAAATATTTTAAAATTATTGATATTAAGAAAACCGTAAATCTGTGGGTGATTTACGATAAACTTATTGCATCTATAATAAATACAATCGCACCTGAACTAGCTATTATTTTTAAAACTAGTATCGAAACTGGTGTGTTTCCTGATTTGATAAAAATAGCAAAATAATACCTGTATTTTAGTCTGGTAGTACATTTGAGCCCGCAAAGTTTTAACTTATTTCTGTCCTGCCAACACTAAGTAAAATTTTCGAAAAATATATCTTGATCAAATGTTAACTATTTTTAATGTAAATAATTTACTTCATAAAAATCAAATCAGTGCATTGAGGATATGCATGGAAGAATTCACTGGATTCTTTGTGTATATTTTGGGACCTACCAAAAATCTTCAATTGTGTTTACCATACAAAATTAATCAGGAAACTTCAAAACACGGTGCATAAAGTGCCGCTTTTAAATTTAATACGAGTATCTCATATTTAAGTTCCAGAACGCAAAAAGTTGCCATTAATAATATGAATTTTTCCGGGCCGATAGTATAAACAAGCGTGCCTCGGGGCTCAATTCTCGGCCCCTCTCGGTTTCTTGTTTATATTAATGATTTATAGTAGGCGATAACCATGATTTTCATATAAGAACGATAACCACTAAAATTCGAAGAAGTAAATAATAAATAAAACGGTTTATCGTCAATAATTTGATTGGTACTGAATGTATAAATTAAAAACTCCAAATGTCAAACATGTAAATAATAATGTAATTTAAAATGCAATCCAACTTATTCACTCACAGGTGATTACGAATCTGAAGCATTTTAAGGTTGCCAGCTGGCTGCAAATGTCCATGGACTGTAGAAGCCACCAACCATCAGGTGGACGGTAGGTTCAGATTTTTATAAAAAAGATGACGTAGTCGCATAAAGATAAGGTTTTCTATAGAGCATGGGGTTGACTACAACACCCCACGTAACGAGATGTGATGACGGTTATTCTTCTGCCATTATCACACGGAGAAAGATGAAAAAGGCAATAATAACAGCATCTTTTACAGATAAAACGATGTGCACTCACCCTAATGAGGAGATGAAATGCGTGAAGTCATGTCCGCCGGAGAAAACATGTAAAAATTGTGACATTCAATTTAATTGCATTCATAACGCGACAGAGATCTGCAAAAATGAATGTATTTGTAAAGAGGGATTTTATAGGAACGACAAAGGAGAATGTGTGATAAAGGAAATGTGTGGTAAGATAAAATCTATGTATAAATAAAATTCACATATTTATTAAATTGAGGTGCCTGCCTTTAAATATCGAAATAATTGTTTTATAAACTCAGGAGTTATACGAATACGTACTGGAACAACCAACAAATATATCTGCTTGATTCCATGAAATCTTTTTGTAATTATTTCGATTTTTCTACGCAGATCACGGTCACTGCAATATATAATATAGCTATACCAGGCCAACTGTTGATGTGGCTCAAATATATAAAACTCATTGAATTAACATATACTAATAAGACAGACACCGTAAACAATATCCGTGTGGCAATACAGGGCGCGTGGTTGGAGGCACAGAGTACATTTTTATGGCACAGACGACGTAAGTTTGAGCCCATTGGCGCTAACGCGTGTTGCAAACAACCAAGCATTAGCTATTCTTCTAGTACCTAGTACATATATTTGCAATAATAAAACCCAGCGAATAATCGAATGCTAGGTTGTGAAAAACTTTCACAGTAGTCGGTAAAGAATTTTCAAAGATTTTTTAGTTTAGTTTATGACGGGCTGTTTTCCGCAACTCCACGTCTAGGCGCGTATTTTGCGTGTGGGCAGGAATAATATGCTTATTCGAGCCATGAGATCTCCCCGACGAAGCTCAACAGTCCTTTGATGTTGCATGCAACTTCGGGGAGTGATCCCGGCGTACCGAGATGTTTAGCCCTGTACGTAGCGACCTCCGGACTTTTCAATAGCACGTGGGCCGTCGTTTCTTCTTCCCTCATACATGCCCTGCACAGGGGACTATCTGTAACACCTATAGTAAATAAATGCTTCTTAAAGTTGCCGTGTCCTGTGATAGCACTTGTTACTATCCTGATCTGCGGCTTGTTCAGTCTCATTAGAACTTTGGTTAAACGACTGTTTATTTCAGGCAGGGCCTCCTTAGCTTGTCTACAGTTTACTAGATTTTTCCAAAGATGAGCGTGTAGATTAGTGAAGTGTCTACGTGCCAGTGAACGAACATTACTAAAGGGGATGGTATGATCGGTTCCGGCCCTATAGTGGCTAGAGCCGATCCTCTTCTGGCTAGTTCGTCAGCTGCATCGTTGCCTCTGGATCCACTGTATCCCTTTATCCAGTGCAGAGTCACATTGTTGTTTTAAATACCTCATTTAATCGTTGATGGCATTCATATATTAGTTCCGAGTTCACCACATTGCAACTCAGAGCTTGTAGTACCGCCCTACTGTCGGTCAGTATTATGATGGGGAAGTCATTAACCTTCCTAGCATCTATTGCTATGGCCGCTTGAATGATACCCATACATTCCGTCTAAAAGACTGTGTTATAGGTACCCAGCGGTGTGCATATGTGGATATTGAGGTCTTTAGAAAAAGTTCCAGAACCTACACCTTCATTTGTTTTAGAACCATCGGTGAAAAGTCTAAGTTCTTTTGGGCTTAATCCTTCCGGCTAGCTGGTTCCATTTAATTGTATCTTATACTTCTTATCGAATACAAATTGTTTAGGAATCTTATCGTACTTGGCTTAAAAGATAGGAATTTTTGAGCGAATCCTATCAATTATGCCTGTATGAGGGACACTATTCTTACTCCAAAGATTTAGGGTCTTGAATCTGATGGCAGCAAAAGTAGCTTCTTGTTGTATATGTAGATGAAGCGGGGTTAACTCTAGCATCGCTTCTAAGGCTGCTGTTGGCGTAGTCCTTATGCAGCCTGTGGCAGCCATACATGCCAGTCTCTGGTAGCGCTGAAGATATCTTTATAGTGGTGGCTTCATTTGTCTTGGTCCACCATACCAGAGGGTCGTATGTGATCATGGGCCGAATTACAGTTTTGTACAGCCACAGTATGTTCATTAATGACCATATTCCACAGGAGAGGTGAGAGAACCCTACCCTGCGGGCAGCCTTTCCTCATTTGGATTGGTTGAGATTCACCAGCAATCTTTATTATTCGTGTACTCAGCATGTTTACTATCCAGTCAATCAGTGCCGGTTCAACTTTATGCCTATTGAGTGCATCTTTTATGCTGGAGAAGTTCGTTCTGTCAAAAGTACCTTCTATATCTTTGGCATGTAGAAGGAACCTAGACATATTTCTTTGTTTTGGATGGCCTCTTCAATCTTTGTAATTACCTGGTGAAGTGCCGATTCCGTTGATTTGCCTAGACTGTAGGCGTGTTGCTTGTCGTGTAGTGGTAATTTCATTAGCGTCGACCCCCTTAATTCCCTTTCACACATCCTCTCCATCGTGTTTAGGAGAAAGGATGTGAGGCTAATGGGCCTGTAGGATTTAGGGTCAGTGTAGTCGCTCTTACCTGGTTTGGGTAGAACAAATTTAAGAGCCAGACAGGCTCTCATTATGGCAACAAGTCTGACTATTAGGGTTTTACCCTCCACTGTAGGAGTGCCGGGAATATGCCGTCAGGTCCTGCCGCCTTATAGGGGAGGAAACTGTGAATGGCCCAATGGATTTTGTCTATCGTTACCACTCTCTGTGCTAAATTCCAGTCTTTTGCTGTTGGTGTCAGTTTGTCGTCATGTCGGTTTGCCTCCTGAGTTACGCAGCAGACAGGTAAGTGCATTTTAATTAGGATGCCTTGGGCTTCATCCGGCGATGTTGAGTAACTACCGTCGGGTTTCTTTAGAGAGATGTATCCCAACGTGTTCTGTTTAGCTAGAATATTCCTTATCCTATTCGCTTGCTCGCAGGTTTCTATGTTGCCACAGACTTTACGCAACGCTGTCGAGCGTCGATACCTGATACATTTTTTGTATTCGGACTTAGCTTTGTTGTATAGTAGCCAGTCTTCATCCATTCCTGGCCCTATTTAGAGCTTTTTTTACCTTTTTCCGTTTTCTATCTGGTTCTTTACTCCACCCCGATTGCTTTACCTCAGTATGCCTTGGTGGAGGGATTTGTGGACATGATTCGTGGTAGCTATCTATCATGGCTTTAGTAACAGCTGCTACCTGTTCTTCTAGGAGCGACTGATCTGCTATAGTATTTGTCCCCTCAAAACCCACGAGCAAGGACGTCAACCTATTAAGGTATTTTGTTTTATCCGTTTTGCGGGGATTTCTCCATGGTGGTGTAGCGGGTATATCGACCTGTAGTGTAAAGTAGATCCATCTATGGTCTGAGCATGAGGACTCTCTCGGCACATGCCATCCCGCAATTAGTTTAGCTGCTCCTTGTGTTGCAAGTGTGAGGTCGATTATTGTGCGACAGCGTTTGTTTATGAAAGTTGGTTCAGAACTTGTGTTTAAAATGGTTAGGTTAGTGCTAAATAAATATTCAACTAACACCTTACCTCGTTCATTCGGTCTTTCCATTCCCCAGAGGGCAGGATGCGCGTTGGAGTCCGTCCCGATCACAAACTCTAGTCCGGTCTTCTCGCAGAAGTTCACCAGCCTCACAAGGTCATGAGGGGGAGGAGTGTCTTCCTCCGGCATGTAGACCGAGGCGACGACTAATCTTCTCTCCTGTGTATATTGTATTGCCACGGCATACATGTCTCTAGAACAGAAAGCTGTTAATGGTTGTGCACAGATATCCTTAGTAGTTTAAATACACGCTCTAGGCTTGTCGTGTTCAGAGCTGTAGTATAGCTTACCTTTTAGGTTGTTTAGGCCTTTAATTTTACCAGCCCCAACCCAAGGCTCCTGGATTAAGGCTATGGCCGCCCTTTGAATCTCCAACCACTTGCGTAATTGAGCCGACGCAGTTTCGCTGTGGTGGAGGTTGGCCTGCCTAGGCTAGTTTTGGACGAAGTTCCGTCCCTGCCCAAAAATAAGCCTACTAGCAGATCTCGGGTCGGCCTTCACCAGGATTGGGATATGATCCTCCGGCACCGAAACAACGAGGAACCACCCGTCCGTCTGTTTATCTACTTTGAGTAACAGCCAGTCCCTGATGTTAACCCAGCAGTTCTGGTACGCCAGCACATGACCAATGTCGTGTGAGTCTTTCCATGCTCCCTGGGCATCAGGGATAAGGATACCACATTTGACACTTTGTGGTGTCTCCGACTGTTTCTTTATAGTCAGCGAGGTGTTGGATTTAAGGTCGAGGGTAGCAATATTCCCCTCCAACCAATCCAGAGCTTTCTGATCGTCACACCACAGTTTCGGGACACCCTCCGTGTAAACGAGTTTGCCTCTAAAAACTGGGCTCAACGCATCAGGGTCCTGGCTACTCCAGGATTCACATTACCACGAGGATGTCGTCTGCTACTTCCTTCGTAATGTGACCTGAACGCGCACACGATAAGGCCACATCCAAATCTGCTTTAGCAGCGGAAGCGTAGCTTTTTCTTGCAGCATTCGGTTGCTGTTCGTCGTGAGTCGCTCTTTTTGTGCTCTCCTCTCAGCGAGGTGGACTCTTCCAGCATCCTTTTGGCTGCTCTTTCCTTCTTCCCAGGATGCTTGGCTGCTCGCCGCTTCCTAGTGGATAACTTAGAGCTGGTTCCCGCGGCCACGACTTCCACTTGGGCTGGATTTTTATCCTTCCCAACTTCAGCGCGGCTACTGATTCCAGCCCCAATCACCCCAGTCGCAGTAGCTTGCCCAGCCTCCCTGGTTTTAGTTTCAGAAACAGCCAGCGCGGCTCGTTCTCTTCGGCATTTTCCCCGCTGCTTCTTATTCTTCTTTTTGGCCTTTCCTATACTGCCTGCAGGGATAGACCCTCCTGATGATCCGTCAGGTCAGCAAGTCACCTTTTCTGGTACATTGCCTATCCCCTTACGGCTCATCACTTGCCAGGTAGCAGAGAAAAGGTCGTCCGTTCTATGAGGCTCCGCAGGAGTTTTGTTACTCGCGGGCTCTTGCACCTTTTTTTCGTCCAGCTCCTCAGGTTTGAAACTAGTTTTGGAAACGTTCAGCGCGGAAGTTGTCCCCTTGGTGGGGTCACCTACACTGGACAGTACTGTCGGTTGAACCGTCGGTTTAATGGCGGTTCCCCTTTGTTCTTTGGTGTCTCTGGTAAGCACCTCTGACACCTCTCCCTCTTTCGTACTGGGCCTTAAATTGTCCATTAGCTTTGTGTATAAAAATTCGCCCCCCTGGCTTCCCACCCTCCATGGAGCCCGCACCTTTGGGAACGCCCTACTTTATAAAAAAAGAATTTCAGGCGTTAGGATTACCGGGAGAATATAGGGACGCGAAGTTGGCTCACAGCGCGACATCGGGAGCTCAATCCAGCTGGTAGATGGGGCTGAGAAGGCCCATCCCCACTACTCGAATAAACTGTCATTTGCTCCGTCAGCATGGCCTTTACCACCACCCAGCCCCTTTTCAGGAAAACTAGGCAGCCCCCACATCCCTCGCCTGCGATCCTCTGACGGAGCGCTTGGCTATTTCCCTATCTTTGGCTAGCAGATAGGGCCACAGTTTAGCTTGAAATCCGGACCAAAGAGGGCATGTTGCCTCTCGCCACTATATACCCCAGCGACGATCAGCTCAAACCTCCAGGACTCCTTCATCCCCACGTACGGCGCTGGACTGCGCAGGTCCTAGCGCAGGTGGGTGTGTTAGTCCACCGGATACACCCACTATCTCCGGCGGAACCGTCCCCTCCTCCTTTCTCATCCGCGCTTGGGACCGGCAATGGCGGAGTTAAGATAATGAAGATTCGAGATTATATTTTTACTAAAGAAAGGTTATTTTTATATTAATAAGAATAAGAATGTCTGCGTGGCCTAGTGGTTAGAATACTTAGCTACTACGTCGCAAGTTCAGAATTCGAATTAAAACTTAACATTTGCCAAAATGTCTTTAATGAAAACTGTTTGCCTTCAGACCTGACTGTTTGTGATTTTTTCGTGTCTAAAACAGTGTATCCAAACCTTTTTTTTATAAAACTGTAGTGACAAACGAATTTTTCATAAAGTATCATTATACAGTATTGTGAAATATTTTCAAATGATCGATATTAAGAAAACCGTAAATCAGTGGGTGATTTACGATAATATTTATTACATCTATAATAAATACAATCGCAACTGAACTAGCTATTATTTTTAAAACTAGTTTCGAAACTGGTGTGTTTCCTGATTTGATGAAACATAGCAAAATAATACCTGTATTTGAATCTAGTAGTACATTGGACCCCGTAATATTTTGACTTATTTCTGTACTGCCAACAACTAAGTAAAATTTTCGAAAAAATTATCTTGATCAAAAATTTTAATAAAAAATTTATTAGGAAATTTCAACAGGAAGGAGTGAAGCTCTTAAATTTATTATTTGATATTTAAGTAAAACAAAGCAAAATGTTGTCATTAATAATATTAGATATTTTGGATCGATAGTATAAATGGGCGTGCCTCAGGGCCCTATCCACGGCCCCTTTTTACACAGTCAGGTCATAAAAATTGTTGTATTGTCACACAGTAAACACTTTTCTTTTAGAATGCTGGCCACAAAAAAGTTTATTGAATTCGAATTTCGAATTGTTCATAAAAATAAAACTGTATACTTTTTAGAATTTTACTCATTTTTAAATATGGAGTGGACGTTAAAAAAGACCGTGTTGCAGTTATTGCGTTGCATCGTTGCGGTTACGCGCCAATTCAAATTTTTGACATACTGAAAAATTTGAATATAACCAAAAGATTCGTTTATCGTACCATCAAACGATACAATGAAGACTCTAGTATAGATGACAGGTCAAGAAGTGGTCGCCCTCGGTCTGTTAGGACTCCAGCAGTGATAAAAGCTGTGAAGGCGCGAATTCAAAGAAATCCCAAACGTAAGCAGAAACTGTTGGCCCTTCAGATGGGGTTAAGCAGAACCACGGTGAAAAGGGTATTAAATGAAGAATTAGCACTTCGAGCATATCGAAGAAAAGCAGGACATCGTTTGAATCCTCGTCTAATGGACCTGAGACTGAAAAGATGCCGCGCTTTGTTGAAGCGGTACGCGGGAAAAAAATATCGAGAAATTCTTTATTCGGATGAAAAAATTTTTACCGTAGAAGAGAGCTACAACAAACAAAATGATAAGGTGTACGCACACAGTAGTGAAGAAGCGAGCAACCGTATTCCGCGTGTCCAACGAGGTCATTTTCCATCCTCACTCATGGTATGGTTGGGAGTTTCTTATTGGGGCTTAACAGAGGTACATTTTTGTGAGAAAGGTGTAAAAACGAATGCAGTTGTGTATCAAAATACAGTCCTGACGAACCTTGTGGAACCTGTTTCTCATACCATGTTCAATAACAGGCACTGGGTATTCCAACAAGATTCGGCGCCAGCTCATAGAGCGAAGAGTACACAAGACTGGCTGGCGGCGCGTGAAATCGACTTCATCCGGCACGAAGACTAGTCCTCCTCCAGTCCGAGATTTGAATCCGTTAGATTACAAGATATGGCAACACTTGAAGAAAAAGGCGTGCTCAAAGCCTCATCCCAATTTGAAGTCACTCAAGACATCCTTGATTAAGGCAGCCGCCGATATTGTCATGGACCTCGTTCGTGCTGTGATAGACGACTGGCCGCGCAAATTGAAGGCCTGTATTCAAAATCTCGGAAGTCATTTTGAATAAACTTTAGTGTCATAAGAATCTATGTTTTGTTAAGTTCATTTTGGTATATAAATAGTTACATAATGAATAAACTTCTTTCAATTATTTTATATTAAACATGTGACAGAATTTATGACCTGACTAGGTATTTATTGTTTATAGTAATGATTTGTGGTAGAGGATAACCATGATTTTGTATTATTTGCTGATGACAATTCATTAAGTTTTATACGTGGTGGAGCCATGCTGCAGCTAGAAATGTTAGTAGTATATTTGTTGTACGAATGGGTCGGCTCGACGGGGGTAAGACCACGCTCTCACAGAATACCAGCTTAATACTGCTATGTTTCGCACGATCGGTGTAGATAATCGGAGACCCTTTTCTCTGGAAAAGAGGCATTCCATCTAGTCATCACCGGTGACAACGCATCTGCATTTTGATTCACAAACGAATATAAACGTAGAAGTCTATGGGCCACAGCAACCACTTACAACCAGGTGGACTGTGTACTCGTTTGTCACACTATCCTATAAAAAAAATTACAACGATAATTAGTTAAATTTGAAGAAGTAAATTATGCTATATCTAAATTAGTATATCGGTTTAACGTCAATAATTTGTATTTAAATGGTACTTAAACTGAACAAATGAAATTTAATCTCCAAATGTCAAACATCTAAATAATAAAGTTATTTAAAATGCAATCCAACTAAGTCACACACATGTGATTACGCATCTGTAGCCTTTTATGGTTTCCAGCTGGCTGCAAATGTCCATGGACTGTAGAAAGATGAAAAAGGCAATAATAACAGCATCTTTTACAGATAAAACGATGTGCACTCGCCCTAATGAGGAGATGAAATGCGTGAAGTTATGTCCGCCGGAGAAAACATGTAAAAATTGTGACATGCAATTTAATTGTATTCATAACGCGACAGAGATCTGCAAAAATGAATGTATTTGTAAAGAAGGATTTTATAGGAACGACAAAGGAGAATGTGTGACAAAGGAAATGTGTGGTAAGATAAAATCTATGTAAAAATAAAATTCACATATTAATTAAATTGAGGTTTAACTATCGAAATAATTGTTTTATACTCTGGTACTGGAACGGCCCAATCAAATGCATCAACCAACAAATATATCTGCTCGATTCCCTGAAATCTTTTTGTAATTATTTCGATTTTTCTACGCAGATCAGGGTCACTGCAATATATTATTTAGCTATACCAGGCCAACCGTTGATGTGGCTCAAATATATAAAACTCGTTGAATTAACATATACTAATAAGACAGACACCGCAAACAAAATCCGTGTGGCAATACAGGCCGCGTGGTTGGAGGCACAGAGTACATTTTATGACACAGACTACGTAAGTTTGAGACCATGGGTGCTAACGCGTGTTGCAAACAACCAAGCATTGGCTATTCTTCTAGTACCAAGTACATATATTTGCAATAATAAAACCCAGCGAATATTGGAATGCTAGGTTGTGAAAAACTTTCAAAGTAGCCGGTAAAGGATTTTCAAAGGTTTTAGATTATATTTATACGAACGAAAGGTTATATTTATATCTATAAGAATAAAAACGACTGCGTGGCCTAGTGGTTAGGATACTTGGCTACTACGTCGCAAGTTCTGGATTCGACCCAAAACTTAACATTTGTCCAAAAAGTCTTTAATGAAAACTGTTTGTCTTCGGAACTGATTGTTTGTGATTTTTTTATGCCTAAAACAGTGTTTCCAAATTTCCTTTTATAAAACTGTAGTGATAAACGAATTTATAGTCCACCTCATTGTATGTGGCTACTGCATTCCATAGTGACATTAGTCATCGTGCAAAAAATGCTACAGATGAAATACGCATCCTTTAACCGTGTATTGGCGTTGTAAGGATATCCACAAACTCATATCACTCCGTAGGTATCGTAAGAGGCGACGGAGTGAAACAAATCAGAAGATAAGCAGCAGCGTCTTCCTAGTAACAACTAAAATTAAAAAAAAACTTCGGTAGTCAACCCACTTGCCAAGCGTGGCATGTAGTTTGTGATGCAGTCGCTTTCTATGTAGAGTTTGGCGAGTGCAGAGAGAAATGCGACAGTAAATAAATACATTTTTTAAAAATAAATTTCGAAATTTATTTTAGTACAGTAAAATCGACTTGGTTGAGTAGTGAGCTTTTTATAAATCCGCTGGAATATTTAGAGTTTAATATTTCACTAAGTATCATTAAACAATATTGTAAAATATTTTAAAATTATTGATGTTAAGAAAACCGTAAATCTGTGGGTGATTTACGATAAACTTATTGCATCTATAATAAATACAATCGCACCTGAACTAGCTATTATTTTTAAAACTACGAGTAGTATCGAAACTGGTGTGTTTCTTGATCTAATTAAAAATAACAAAATAATACCTGTATTTCAGTCTGGTAGTACATTTGACCCCGCAAAGTTTTCACTTATTTCTGTCCTGCCAACACTAAGTAAAATGTTCGAAAAAATTATCTTGATCAAATGTTAACTTTTTTTAATGTAAATAATTTACTTCATAAAAATCGATAGAGTATAACAATGATATTGTATTGAAATTTAAATAAAGCATTCAATTTAATTGCATTCATAACGCGACAGAGATCTGCAAAAATGAATGTATTTGTAAAGAGGGATTTTATAGGAACGACAAAGGAGATTGTGTGACAAAGGAAATGTGTGGTGAGATAAAATCTATATATAAATAAAATTAACATACAAATAAAATTAAGATGAGGTATAAGGCCTTTAATATTGAAATAATAGTTTTTTAAACACAGAAGTTATACGAATACGTGCTGGAACGGCCCAATCAAATACGACAATCACCAAACATATCTGCTTGATTTCATGAAATCTTTTTGTAATTATTTCGATTTTTCAACGTAGATCATGGTCACTGCATTATATTAGGTCCTTATTGAATTATTTAGGCTCGAGCCGGGTTGGTACCACGACCTTACAGAACAAGGGCGTTAAGTAGAAGCTCTGCTTCTACGTTTTGACTGGTGAGTGCAGGTGGCTGGAGGCCCAATTCATCCCCCTTCCCCCCATCAATATGGTAACGGACTTATATCAAAGGCTACCCCAAGAGGGTACCAGCACCCCTGGAGAATCCCTCGTAGAGCATCCGTGAATTTCTGCAACATGAGGGGACTTCACTCGAACCTAAATGCCGTCCACTACCACTTGAGACGGCGAAGCCGGCCTTGCTCTTTCTGACCGAGATGCAGTTGTCCGCTTCGGCTGATACTTCACATATCTCCTACCCGGGGTACAAATTGGAGCACTCCTTTGTGCCTCGGGCTGGAGTTTGCGTATATGTCAAAAAGGACATCTGTTCTCGACGCCTCGGCAGTCTTGAAGGTTCGGACCTGTCCATCCTTTGGCTACGCGTAGACAGTGACGACCATCCGCGAGTCTACGGGTGCCTCTATAGGTCCCATAGCGGTAATGCCGAAACAGATCGACTCATAGGCCACGTCCAAGTGGCTACAGATTCCTTGCTACGACAGGTCCCATCCGCAGAGATCGTGATCCTTGGCGATTTTAACGCCCATCACGCCGAATGGCTCGGTTCACGTTTAACCGATCATGCGGGGAGATCTGTTTATGACTTTGCCTTGGCATATGGTCTGACACAACTGATTACTTCGCCTACGTGGTTTCCAGATCTGGAGGATAATACACCTTCCCTGTTGGGCCTTCTGCTGACCTCTCATCCGTACGGATTGTCTGGTCCGGAGTGTGGTGCCACTCACGCTCCCCTCGCGGTTGTGTTCTGCAGGTTGCCGCCGTGTTTAGCATTACAGGTCAGCGGATTGGGACAAAATGCGGTCTTTCTTTTCATCCTACCCATGGGGGCGGGTTTGCTTCTAGCTGGATGATCCCAGCGCTGTGGCTGATTCTGTCACCGATGTGGTGCTACAGGGAATGGAACTACTTATTTCATCATCTGTGATACTCATCGGAGGCAGATCTCAGCCTTGATCGCTCCTGTAAGACTGCATTACGCAGTAAGCAGGAGTGTTATTCGAGGAGCGGCTTCGGTGACTCGGGATGTAAACACCAGCGTGCTTAAAAAGAAGTATAACTTCGCCTCCAGGTCCTTCAAAAGAGTTATTGCCAAGGAAAAGTCAGAACGCATAGGCAGAATTGGCGAGAAACTAGTTCGCCTTCCTTCAGGATCCCGTGCATTCTGGTCTCTCGCAAAGGCTGTCCAAGGGAATATCTGTAAGCCATCACTACCATCTCTGCACAGGGAGGATGACTCACTGGCCCACGCCGCAAAAGAGAAAACCGACCTTCTAGGCTCCCTTTTTGCGTTCAACTCGACTCTTGATGACGGGGGGAACACACCGCCGACCATCCCGGAGTGTGAGTGCTCCATGTCGGATGTGCGATTCTCACAGCGCTCGGTTCGCAAAGCACTCCTCTCCCTGGACATCCACAAGTCGAGTGGGCCTGACGGATTCCCCCCAATTGTGCTGAGGACGTGTGATCCGGAGTTGGCACCGGTTCTAACGCGTCTTTTCCGGTACTCCTACTCCCTAGGCATAGTCCCGAAATCATGGAAGACAGCTTTTGTCCACCCGATCCCTAAAAAAGGCGACCGCTCAGACCCGTTCAACTACAGGCCTATCGCCATCACCTCCTTGTTTTCCAAAATAATGGAATCCATTATTAACTGCCAGCTCATGCGTTACTTTGAGGATCACCAGCTGATTAGTGACCGCCAATACGGTTTTCGTCGGGGTCGATCAGCTGGTGATCTTCTGGTCTACCTGACTCATAGATGGGCGGAGGCAGTAGAGTCCAAGGGGAAGGCGTTGGCCGTTAGTTTGGACATTGCGAAGGCCTTCGATCGGGTTGGCACAAAGATTTTATTTCGAAGCTCCATTCCTATGGGCTTATGTCTATATCTTATGGGCTAAAAAATAAAATACATTGTAAAATAATTATTAAACTTGTTTCATAAAATATTGTTAAATTAAAAAATGTCAACCTCTAAGTTATTAGGTAATTTATTACACGAAATACTAGTCATTTGTAAAACTTTTAAATTAGGTATGATAAAGGAAAGGAAATAAATTTCAATTATAGTTGCAGTTCGTTTTAATGTACTTTGTTATTAGCAATTTTCAGAATATAGTACTTAAGTAACTATATCTTATTATATGTAAAGATTTTTTATATGTAAAGAAACACATATTAATAGATGATGCATTTTTAAAATGGATACTTGTAATTAGCTGACAAAGCATGTTATTTATACTCATTTAATTATAATATGATAAAATAAAGAGAATTAATATTTTATGTACTTTTAAAGCAGGTATAGTGCAATAAGTTCGTTAGAAAGCGAACAACTGATACACCTAATTACTTTTACATTACAACATTAAATTAATTACTTATTGTTCTTCAAAGACTATAGAAATTAAATTTTATTTATCACTATGTTAAATAATTGCATTTCGTGTTTGTTATATATTATTTATCATAAAAAAATTAACATGGTAATTACAAAGTTCTATTTGAGCTTGATTTAAATTTACCTAGATGGCGCTTTTTAAAACTCATAAATTTAGAAGTTTTTCCGATATAAAACTTTATAATTACTCTCTTTATTGGTAAAACATATATATTAGGTCCTTAGATATTATGAATATAGTGTTTTGTTTTACTGACCACTTCGATTTGAAATATCTCCTCTTTGGTTGAGAATTCCAAATTCAAATTTAAAAATTAATTTAGCCGGTACATTTGAGTTATTAAAACAGTCATTCATTTGTTTTTTCCTCGTTATGTTTTTCTTTGGCGTCGCTTATTACTGCACAATGGAAAACATGAAATATCGGTATATTTACGAGTACGAGTTCTACCGTGGCACCAGTGCTGCAGAAACAGCTCGAAGGATTAATGATGTGTACAGCGCTGGTGTCACAAAAGAAAGCACGGTACTTTTTTGCTTTTAACGTTTTCGTTCTGGAAGTTTCGACCTTCAGAACCAACCCCGTGGACGGCCGGATACAAAAGTGAAAAATGAAAAATTAAAGGCTACTGTGGAAGTGGATCCATCAAAAAGCACTTCAGAGATAGCTGCAGGCTTCGGGGTAAAAGACAAACTGTATTAATCGACTAGAAGTAAATTGGGAAAGTAAAAAACTTGAACGATAGGTACCCCATGAATTGAGTGAATCGAACTTGCAAACACGTGTCGACTGCTGTGTTACTTTACTCAACCGACACAATCATGAAGGGATTTTAAATCGAATCATTACTTGTGATGAAAAGTGGATACTGTACGATAATCGGATGCGCTCGCCGCAATGACTGAAAGCTGCAGACCCAGCTAAATCCTGCCATAAACGAAAATTAACTCATAAAAATTTATTTGTGAGTGTTTGGTGGACTAGCGCCGGTGCCATTCACTATAGTTTTCTAAAATCTGGCCAAACGATTATGGCAGGATCTATTGTCAGGAACTGCAAACCATGAAGGAAGAACTATCTGCTAAACAACCGAGATTGGTCAACCACTCTAGGCCACTGCTGCTTCACGATAACGCAAGACCACACACTGCACAACAAACAACCACTAAGTTAGATGAGCTACAATTGGAATGTCTGCGACGTCTACCGTACTCCCCGGAACTTGCTCCAATAGATTACCATTTTTTCCGGAATTTGGACAACTTCTTACAAGGAAAAAAATTCAACTCCGATGCGGCAGTCTAAACCGCCTTCAAAGAGTTTATTGATTATCGCACCCATGGGTTTTTTAGTAAAGGGATCAGTGAACTACATATGAGATGGCAAAAGTGCATAGATAACAACGGTGCATACTTTGATTAATTAAATATATTTACCAAAATAAATTGACTTTATATTCCTCCCGTACAAAACGCCAATTTCATATGTCAGGACCTTATATTGAGAATTTTATTGTTAATTTAATTTTTAAAATTGAGAAGAGGCGACGGATTAAAACAAATCAGAAGACAAGCAGCAGCGTCTTCCTAGTAATGACTTAAATTTAAACAAAAAACTTCGGTAGTCAACCCACTTGCCAAGCGTGGCATGTAGTTTGTGATGCAGTCGCACTCAATGTAGAGTTTGGCGAGTACAGAGAGAAACGCGACCGTAAATAAATACATTTTTGTAAAAATAAATTTGGGAAATAAATTTTAGTACAGTGAAATCGATTTGGTTGAGTAGTGAACTTTTTATAAATGCGCTGGAAGATTTAGAGTTTTATGTTTCACAAAGTATCATTAAACAATTTTGTGTAATATTTTCAAATGATTGATATTCAGAAAACCGTAAATCTGTGGGTGATTTACTATAAACTTATTGCATCTATAATAAATACAGTCGCACCTGAACTAGCTATTATTTTTAAAACTAGTATGGAAACTGGTGCGTTTTGTGATTTGATAGCAAAATAATACCTTTATTTAAATTTGGTGGTACGTTGGACCCTGCAAAGTTTTGACTTATTTCTGTCTTGCAAACACTAAGTAAAATTTTCAAAAAAATTATCTTGATCAAATCAACTTTTTTTAATGTAAATAATTTATTTCATAAAAATCAAATCAGTGCATTAAAGATATGCATGGAAGAATTCACTGGATTCTTTGTGTATATTTTGAGACCTACCGAAAATCTTCGATTGTGCTTACCATAAAAATATAATCAGGAAAATTCAACACTACCGTGCAAGAAGTTAAGCTCTTAAATTTACTATTTCTTATTTAAGAAACAAAGCAAAAAGTTGTCATTAATAAAATTAGTTATTTCGGATCGATGGTACAAATAGGCGTGCATCAGGGCTCTATCCTCGGCCCCTTTCTCTTTATTTTTTATAGTAATGATTTATGGTAGAGGATTGTATTATTTGCTGATGATAATTCATTAAGTTTTATACGTGGTAGAGCCATGCTGTGGCTACATATATGATTAGTATATTTGTAGTACGAATGGGTCGGCTCGACCGGGGAAGGAACACGCCCTCACAGAATACCAACGTAAATTAGCAGTTTAATACTGTTGTGTTTCATATGATGAGTGTAGAGAACCGGAGACACTTTTTACTGGAAAAGTGGCATTCCGTCTAGTCCTGACCTGCTCCTGCTCAAAGTTCAAAAACTTTATTAAACTAAGTTTGTATAAGAAGGGTTATTATAATATTAAAGAATTTATAGATGATATTAACCCCTGGAAATGAGGTGATCGCTACCAAGCTATTTCTAATTTTGTTGTGTTGTTGTTCGTGTAACATACATGATTGTAAGCTGGTATTTAAAAAAAAAGTCCCGCTGGGTTTCTTGCTGGTTCTTCCCAGGACAGAGGTTTTTTTTGAACCAGTGGTAATTAAAGAAAAGTGTGACCTTCAATAAGTATTATTTATAATCTATATTGCCGTGTAGTGGCGGTCAAGAATATCCACTACCCCATATCCTCCCGTGGGTGTCGTAAAAGGCGACAAAGGGAAACAGGCAGGAGATGGGCATCTTCTTGATTATAGCCAAAATTACAATAAAAAACTGCGGTTGCAAACCCGCTCGCCAAGCGTGGCAACTATGGCAAATACCCCCCAATGACGAGAGTAACAAAGAGACGGCCCCAGTCCCCGGCGGCCCCGCTATTCCTGGCTACGGTGGCGACCATGGTAACGGCGGGGCAGGGGTGCTAAGAATCTCCGGTGGAGGTTCGGTTGCCACCTAAGGCGACTCGACCTGGCAACATACAACGCACGCACCCTGAGGACTGACGAGAAGATCGTGGAGCTGGAAGAAGAGATAGACAAGTTGCGCTGGCATATTATAGGATTATCCGAAGTCCTACTTGTAGGGGGTCATTGTAGAAGCGTGCTCGTCGCGACCCCTGCCAGCCCTTTTCAGGGCTGCAATTCTACTCAGATGCGCACCCATGCCAACGAGGGTTAGGGCCCCCAAGGCGACGCACACCAGCTAGTCCCCGTTGGTGTGGAATGCAGCGCGTAAAGCAGCGATGGGGACCGCCACCCGTCACGCACAGCCCGACACGGCGGAAGGTGGAGGACAGAGTGCAGAGTTGGCACGTGGAATGTTAGAGGAGGCATGAAAGATAAGATGAATGAGTTGATTGAAATAATGAAAGAAAGAGAATTAGATGTCGTGTGTATGTCGGAGACCAAACGGAAGGGCAGTGGTACTGAAGATCTCCCTGGCGGAGCGTTAGCGCTATGGTCCGGAGTCCCGGAGAGCGAGAGCGCCCGCCAGGGAGTGGGGGTGCTGCTGTCGTCTCGGTTGGTCGATGTTATGACTGAATATAAGGTTGTGAACTCAAGACTTCTCTGGGTTCGCTTTTAATTGGGACTGACGAAGTTATTCCTTTTGGCTGTTTATGCGCCGGTAGCTTCGTCGTCCAGGGCTGAGCTGGAGGAGTTTTGGGAGAATGTAAGAGGAGTTCTAGATTTGGCTAGGGGAAACGAAATAATTGTTGTGTGTGGTGATTTGAATGGATGGGTTGGTACCGCTCGACCAGGGTACGAGTCGGTGCTTGGAAAGTTTGGCGATAAAAGGGTTAATGATGCTGGCAAGCTTATACTGGCGGTATGCAAGGAAAAGGGTCTTCTTGTGACAAACACTATGTTTAATCACAAGAAAATCCATATGTATACTAGAGAAAGAAAGAATGAGAGAAGTATGATCGATTTGTTTCTGGTGGATGACCGACTGCGAAAACAGGTGATAGATATGCGAGTGTTCAGGGGTGCTGACCTGGGAACGGATCACTATCTAGTGATTACTAGATTTAGGGGTCTGTTCGCGTGTTGGCGCTACCGGACGGCGGTAACAGAACCACAGTCGGTCTGTCGCATCCGAAGCTGGATGCTTCAGGAAGCGGATACTAGGGACAAATATCATGCGAGGATAGCCGAAAAGCTTGACACCATCGATGGCAGAAAAGAATGTGTGGAAAGAACATGGCAGAACCTTAGGGATGGAATGGTAAGTGCAGCGGAAGAAGTGTGTGGAACAATAAAAAGAGGCAGTAGTAAAAGAAGAGATGCATGGTGGAATGATGAAGTGAAAGAAGCTGTAGAGAAGAAGAAGAAAGCATGGTTAGACTACTTGGCCTCTAGTAATGATAAGGATATGAGAGAGAAGATGAAAGAAAGATATAAGCTGCAGAAAGTTCACACGAAAGCATTGATTGAGGAAATGCGTGAAAGGTGTAGAATGGAAGCGGACGAAAGGTTGTCGCACAACTTTAAGGAGAACTCCAAACTCTTCTGGAAAGAGGTTGGAAGGACCCGAAGTGGTGCGACGGCCTTAAGAATGAACAAAGTGCTTTCGAGAACTAATGACGTCCTCACAGAAAAATCGGACGTCATGCAGCGATAGAGCGAATTTTATAGAGAAATGTATGCGTGTGATGATCTTAGTGAGGGATCCGGGGATGACGCCGTGACTGGTACGCCAGACCTGGACCTCGATGACACTGAGGTCATCAGTATGAAAGAGATTGAACGTGCGATTCGAAGTTTGAAATGTGGTAAGGCTGCGGGACTAGACAGAGTTACTGCTGAAATGATCAAGTACGGTGGGCCTTGCGTCTGGGACAGCTTTTATCTGCTGTGCAATTTGTGCTGGCGGACGGGGGATCTCCCGGATGATTGGCGATCCGCAGTCATTGTGCCTTTATATAAAGGTAAAGGTTCACATTTTGACTGCGGGTGCTATCGGGCGATCAGCTTGACCAGTTTAGCAAGTAAAGTTTACTCGAAGGTTTTGACACGTAGGATGCAAGAGAAATCGGAAAGATTTCTATGGGAGGCACAATGCGGATTTAGACCTGGAAGAGGATGCACGGATCAAATGTTTTCTCTACGCATGATCACGGAATAGCTTCTGGCTGCTAACCAGAAGATTTTCTGTGCTTTTGTGGATCTTGAGAAAGCATTTGATAAGGTTGTAAGGAAGAAAATGTGGGAACTGTTGCCGGGGTACGGTGTGGATGGTCGATTGCTAAGGGCTGTGCAGTCACTTTACTGTAACTGTAAAGCCTGTGTGCGGGTAGGGCATGACCTGTCACCCATGTTTAGAGTCCAAACGGGTGTGAAACAGGGTTGTGTCATGTCTTCCTGGCTGTTCATACTGTATCTCGACAGCTGTTTACAGAAGCTGAAAGATAGCTGTTTGGGTGTGAAATTGGGTGACATAAAAGTAAATTGTCTGCTGTATGCTGATGATGCAGTGCTTATTGCACCATCAGAGGCAGAACTGCAGGCATTAGTAACGTGTATGAAAGAGGAATGTGAAATTAAAGGTCTCCGTTTGAATGCTAATAAAACTAAGGTTCTGGTATTTGAAAGGGACGAAGAGAGAACGAAGTGTGAAATATGGGTAAATCAGGAATGTCTAGAACAGGTAAATGAAATTGTACACTTGGGGAGTGCTTTTAGCCGGGATGGAAGATGTGATTTAGATGTGGACAGGCGTGTCGCTGCCGGGAACAAAGTCAATGGTGCCCTGACTGCGTTAGTCAAAAGGCAAGGCGTAGTGAAGAGTGCACGCCTTGCAATACATAACGCAGTGTTGGTACCGACTTTGTTATATGGCAGCGAAACCTGGGTATGCCCGATGAAGCATAAAAGCAAGTTGAATGCAGTGGAGATGCGATCTCTTCGTAAAATGTGCGGCGTTACCATGGCCGACCGAAAGCGAAACGAAGAGATTCGCAATATGGCAGGTTTGAAAGATGACCTTATCACAAAAATTGATAAGGGCGTGCTTCGATGGTTTGGGCACGTTGAGCGAATGAGTGAAGACCGAATGGTGAAGAAAATATATAGCGCGAAAGTTAATATTAAAAGGTGTCGAGGTAGACCGAGACTAACTTTCGAAGACCATGTGAGCAAACTGCTCGAAGAGGGGAGGGTCAAGAGTACTCGGATACCTAGACGTGCATGTATGAAGAAGATAATGAATCTGAAAGAAGCGAAAGAGGTATGTTAGGATCTTGACACTTGGCGATCTGTTCTCTCTGGCTACCCCGTCAGGGATTGTGCGTGAAGATAAGTAAGTAAGTAAGTATCCGAAGTCCGAAGAGAGGGGGAGGACACGGTAATCCTCGAATCCGGCAACTTGCTCTATCACCGGGAGGGCGACCATCTGTCCCAAGGCGGTGTCGGATTTATCGTCCACAAGTCTCTCGTTAACAAAGTTGTAAAGATCGGGAGTGTGTCGACGAGGGTTGCGTACCTTATACTCAGAACCACCAAACGGTATTCGCTGAAGGTCATACAGGTTTACACACCAACCTCGGCACACCCCGATGAGGAGGTGGAGGAAATGTATGAGGAAATCTCTAGAGCCATGCATTCCTCCAAAACCCAATATACGGTGTTAATGGGAGACTTTAATGCAAAACTAGGCACAAGAGAGAACGGTGAGCTGAAAGTAGGGAAATTTGGAATAGGGCAACGAAACCCAAGGGGCCAGCAGCTGGCCGACTTCATGGAGAAAGAGGGACTCTTTATGATGAACTCTTCCTTCAAGAAGCGGCCCCACAGGAAGTGGACCTGGTCGAGCCCCGACGGTTCGACAAAAAATGAGATTGACTTCATTATGACGACCAGACGACAACTGTTCAGTGATGTCTCAGTGATCGCGAGGGTGAAAACCGGCAGCGATCACCGAATGGTTAGAGGCACACTGAACCTAAATGTTAAGTTAGAGAGGTCTCGTCTGATAACGTCAACGCTTCGTCCCCCTCGTGCTCTAATCCAAAGTCCCGAAACCTTTCAGCTCGAGTTACAAAACCGTTTTCAGTACCTAGAAGACTGCAATGAAGTGGACGATATGAATGACAAGCTCGTGGAAACTGTCCATGCGGTCGGAGATAAGTTCTGCAAGACCCGCCGCAGAAGAACACAAAAACTCTCCGATCACACTCTTAAACTCATGGCTGTTAGACGGGAGATGAGGCTACATTCTTCAACAGATTTGACAGCATACAGGCAACTGAACAGACAGATCTCCAAATGCATGCGGCGAGACTTACGCAACTTCAATACAGCTCGTATTGAAGAAGCGATCGAGCGGAACCAAGGCTCCAAAGTCTTTGCCAGAGATCTGTCTGCCAGAAAGAGCCAACTGTCAAAGCTGAAGACCGAATGTGGCAGCATCGTTTCCGGGGCACCTGAGATTTTGAGTGAGATTGAGAGGTTCTATGGGCAGCTGTACACGTCATCGTTGGAGCCACACGCAAGTGTGAGTAACGATCCAAGAGCGAGTCTTATTCGACACTATTCCAAAGATATCCCGGACGTCAGTCTGAGCGAGATTAGAATGGCTCTCCAGCACCTTAAAAACGGCAAGGCCCCAAGCGAGGATGGAATTACAGCGCAGCTTGTGAAAGCGAGTGGAAAACCGGTACTTGAAGTCCTTCAGAAGCTCTTTAATTCCGTCCTCCATGGTGGTATTACACCGGAGGCATGGAGCAGAAGTGTGGTGGTCTTGTTCTTCAAGAAAGGTGACAACGCTCTCTTGAAGAACTACAGACCGATTTCCCTTCTGAGCCGCGTCTACGTGCTGTTTTCGAGAGTCATTACGAATCGTCTCGCGCGCAGACTTGACGACTTCCAGCCTCCCGAACAAGCCGGTTTCCGAAAGGGCTTTAGCACCATAGACCACATACATACCCTTCGGCAAATTGTACAGAAGTCCGAAGAGTACAATTTGCCACTATGTCTGGCGTATGTGGACTATGAGAAAGCCTTTGATTCCGTCGAAATTTGGGCGGTGCTGCAGTCCCTTCAGCGGTGCCAAGTTGACTGTCGGTATATCGAGGTGCTGAAGTGTTTGTACAGTAGAGCTACGGTGGCTATCCGAGTACAGAACCAGAGTACGAAACCTATCCAATTGCAGAGAGGTGTAAGACAGGGTGACGTTATATCCCCGAAACTCTTCACCGCTGCATTGGAAGACGTTTTCAAGCTTCTGGACTGGAAAGGATACGGAATAAACATCAATGGCGAGTAAATCACTCACCTTCGATTTGCCGACAATATAGTCCTTATGACAGAATCGCTGGAGGACCTAAGCACTATGCTCAATGACCTCAATAGTGTCTCCCAACGGATAGGTCTTAAGATGAACATGGACAAAACAAAGATTATGTTTAATGTCCATGTCACACCTATGCCGGTAGTTGTTGTGAGCACTAAGCTCGAAGTTGTTGACGAGCTTGTTTACCTGGGACAAATAGTCCGACTAGGTAAGTCCATCTTCGACCGAGAGGTCAATCGACGGATTCAACTCGGCTGGGCAGCGTTTGGGAAGCTATGACACATCTTCTCGTCAGACATACCTCAAAACCTTAAAACGAGATTGTACAACCAGTGCGTGTTGCCAGTGATAACTTACGGAACTGAGACGTGGTCCTTCACTGCTGGCCGTATTAGGAAGCTCAAGGTCGCTCAGCAAGCTATGGAGGGGACTATGCTCGGAGTTTCTCTGCGTGATAAACTTAGGAATGAGTATATCCGCAGTATAACCAGAGTGACCGACATAGCCCAACGGATTAGTAAGCTGAAGTGGCAATGGGCCGGCCATATAGCTCGAAGAACCGACAACTGATGGGGAAGAAAGGTTCTCGAGTTGCAGCCTCGTACCGGCAGATGAAGTGTAGGGTGTCCCCCCACTAGATGGAGTGACGACCTGGTAAGACATGCAGGAAGTCGATGGATGCAGGTGGCTCAGGACCGTGCTTTGTAGCATTCCTTGGGGGAGGCCTATGTTTAGCAGTGGACTTGTGAAGGGCTGTAATGATGATGATGATGATGAATGAAAGTCCCGCTGGGTTTCTTGCTGGTTCTTCCCAAGACAGAGGTTTTTTCCGAACCAGTGGTAATCAAACAAAAGAGTGACTTTCAATAAGTATTATTAATAATCTATATTGAATAAAAAAGTTTCTGTTTCTGTTTCTGTTTCAAATGATGATAAAATGCAATCCAACTAAGTCACTCAGGGGTGATTACGCATCTGTAGACTTTTATGGTTTCCAGCTGGCTGCAAATGTCCATGGACTGGAAAAGCTACTAACCATCAGGTGGACTGTAGGTTCGGATTTTTATAAAAACGTTGTCGTAGTCGCATAAAGATAATGTTTTATATAGACCATGGGGTTGACTACAACACCACACGTAACGAGATGTGATGACGGTTATTCTTCTACCATTATCACACGGATAAAGATGAGAAAAGCAATAATAACAGCATCTTTTACAGATAAAACGATGTGCACTCGCCCTAATGAGGAGCTGAAATGTGTGAAGTCATGCCCGCCGGAGAAAACATGTCAAAATTGTGACATTCAATTTAATTGCATTCATAACGCGACAGAGATCTGCAAAAATGAATGTATTTGTAAAGAGGGATTTTATAGGAACGACAAAGGAGATTGCGTGACAAAGGGAATGTGTGGTAAGATAAAATCTATGTATAAATAAAATTCACATATAAATAAAATTGAGGTGTCTGGCTCTAATATTCGAAATAATTATCTTTTAATCTCAGCAGTTATATGAATACGTACTGGGACGGCCCAACCAAATACGACAACCACCAAATATATTTGCTTGATTCCATGAAATATTTTTTAATTGTTTCGATTTTTTTATTTTTGTGTAAGTCACGGTCACTGCAATATATTATATAGCTATTCCTATATTCAAATGCAAAGTCCATAACAGAAACTGTTGATATTCGGACCCGATTGTATGTGATTTTCTAGGTTCTTAGATAGTGAAAACAAAAGAAACTTTTTTTTATAAAACTCTAGTGACAAACAAATTTTGTCCGCCTCATAGCTAGTGGCTACTGCATCCCATGGTGACATCAGCAACTTACAAAAAAGGCTACAGGTGCATTTTCTTGTTTTTTGTCTTTTTATAGTTTGTAGGTGACAATTAGTTCAGTTCAGTTAGTTCAGATTAATAGATAGTTATTGATCGCGTGTTGTAAATGGATGCTGAGGTACATAGGTGTACCTACATCTTTTTTCGATTATAATCAAAATGTATACACATTGTCACCCTTGACGGATTAGATAGTATGCCTCGTAACCTGTATAAATACAGGTTACGAGGCATACTATCTAATCCGTCGTACGAGAGTCTCCGGTTCTCTACGCAACAACAGAATCAATGTGCTATATCAAGCTGCTATTTAGTAATAGTGTGGTTTTCCCCCGGTCGAGCCGACCCATTCGTACTGCAAACATAGTATAGCTGCAGTGTGGCTCTACCTCTACAATTTCATTTCGTTATCAACGTCTTAATTTTAATAAATTTATTTTTAATTGAATATATTTACAGATAATTTAAAATGTGAAATGAACGAAGTACTTGTGGAAAATCCTTCGCCATGCGGTGATCAGTTCTGTCCTGTAAATAAAAAGTCCATCAAAAAGGCTTGCCCAACTTCCAGTACACCGGACATTAAGCTTCCTGCACGCTGCGAATGCCGTTTTAATTACAGCCGCGCTAAAAACGGGACTTGCATCCCTACAAGTCAATGCCGTAAATATAAAAAAAAATATTGGTAAATCCAATTGGGCATACCTTAAGCGCATTAAAAAAAATATTTTTTTTATATAGAATAAGGGTGACAAACGAGCACACAGTCCACCTGATGGTAAGTGGTTGCTGCGGCCCATAGACATCTACATCTATCCTCTATTACAATTCAAAATGTAGATGCGTTGTCACCCGTGAGGACTGAGATGGAATGCCTCATTTTCAGTAAAAAGGGCCTCCGGCCACCTGCACTCACCAAGCGAAACGCAGAGGTAAACCTCCACTTCACGCTGGTATTCTGTGAGGTCGTGGTACCACCCCGGTTCGAGCCG
This sequence comes from Parnassius glacialis, assembly GCA_033319125.1. NCBI lineage: Eukaryota > Metazoa > Arthropoda > Insecta > Lepidoptera > Papilionidae > Parnassius > Parnassius glacialis. The sequence goes on along the minus strand of JAVANC010000021.1, from coordinate 39,170,662 downwards.
GCCCATCCGTGTGACAGCAAAAGCTGCCGCGTGGCTCTACCACTGTTAAAATAACATGATTATACGGAATTTTTAAAGTATTTTAAATACATTTCGACAGCACTATCGGCTTCAACATCCTCGAAAACCATGAAAATGACACCCGTGATGAAAAAATTGATACCTATTGCAGCCGCCATCTTGGATTTAAATTTCGACAACCCTATCGGCTTCAATTCTCTCGAAAACAATGAAAATGACCCCCATGATGAAAAAATTGATACCTACCTATTGCAGCCGCCATCTTGGATTTACATTTAGACAGCACTATCGGCTTCAACTCTATCGAAAACCATGAAAATGACACCCAAGATGAAAAAATTTATATCTATTGCAGCCGCCATCTTGGATTTACATTTCGACAGCACTATCGGCTTCAACACCCTCGAAAACCATGAAAATGACACCCATGATGAAAAAATTGATACCTGTTGCAGCCGCCATCTTGGATTTACATTTCGACAGCACTATCGGCTTCAACACCCTCGAAAACCATGAAAATGACACCCAAGATGAAAAAATTGATATATTTTGCAGCCGCCATCTTGGACTTACATTTCGACAACACTATCGGCTTCAACACCCTCGGAAACCATGAAAATGACACCCATGATGAAAAAATTGGTACCTAATTCAGCCGCCATCTTGTATTTACATTTCGACAGCACTATCAGCTTCAACACCCTCGAAAACCATGAAAATGAAACCCATGATGAAAAAATTTATACCTATTGCAGCCACCACCTTGGATTTACATTTCGACAGCACTATCGGCTTCAGCACCCTCGAAAACCATAAAAATGACACCCATGATGAAATAATTGATACTTATTGCGGCCGCCATCTTGGATTTACATTTCGACAACCCTATCGGTTTCAACACCCTCGAAAACCATGAAAATGTCACCCATGACAAAAAAAAATATACTACTTGCTTTTAGTACGTACTACTATTATTTATTCTGTGCTTTTAAATATTGTAATAAAAAAATGTCTTATTATTATTATAATTAAGTATTTAAGAAATTTGGTTATTCGAATATTGTGTATTTGTACAGCGATCTTTTTGAGCCGCTGCAAACAACCGAAACAATGTCCACTCACGAAGGCGACTGAAGCCAAACCACAGAAAAAAAAACAAAAAACCAGCACAAACTATATAGAAACACTACCAAACCAGTGGCATACAGTCCATACTATAATTTTTCTTAGAGGTATTATTATGTCATGACAGTTTGTCCATGTTGCAGTAGATGTCGCTTTTTTAAATTTAGCCATGCTTGGCCAATTAAGAATCAAACAAATTAATGAATAGTTTAAAATACAATCGAACCTTGCTAACTTACTATTTTGTTACAAAACAAATTTGTAATTAAATTTTTAGTATAATTTATTTATTTTACATTATTCCCTATATATAATGTACTCTGTGAGCCAAACTAAACTACTCATTACTACTCTGTGGCTGTAGCTTCCCATTTAGAGAAAGAGTTTTGGCGGAAACTCGACCGGCGGCGACTTGCTGCTCCTGAATTATTGTTTAAATAATGGTTTGAAGTGGACTTTGATATGTAAAAGTAGTGCGATTTTGTGTATTAAGTGTCTGCGCATGTGAACTATTAATGGAAACTGTGAAACAAGTGCTCTGATGGTGATGGAATCTCAAGATAAGCTGTTTGTTTGCATAGGCGCCTTTAGATACCATCGCCAACTGTCAGCTGCCTGCTGGCTCAAGTTACCGTCAAAATCTCCCAAGGCTGCACAATGTGACGCATCAACATATTGTGAAGCAGTGAAATATGAAGGAAAATTATACATGAAGACAAGGCTGTATGGCATAGTTCCTTTGCCTGCTCTCTCGAGCGAATAATAAAAACAACAACAACAACCATTTAGAGAAATATTTTTGTATACGAGGCTAACAAATCAACGAAAATTTCGCCATTTTGGAGCCGAAAAAAATTAATTATAGCTAAACAAAACAAAACTACACTGCCATTTACATTCAGTGGCTTCCCACATGATAGATGAAGAGATTAAAAAATAGATTGAGTTAAACAATTAATATTTTCAAAAGTTATTGTGTTTACAAGCCACAGGGACATGATCAATCCACACCATAAGCCACTAAAACCCTTTTTTTTATTTAAAAATAGCAATTAATCGATTTAAAAAAAATATTAATAAGTTCAACAATCATTTATCTTTCTAACAATGTGATTTTTATATCATTTATATGTATAATATGATTGCTAGATACGATTTTATTCGATAAAATGTTGGAATCTTAATTTTTAGGCGATAGTAGAACATACCTTGCGCTTCCGCTTAAGGTATGCAATATTAATACTATCGCTGATTTAAAAAATTTAATTCTGCTTTTTAATAAATTATTAATTCTGCAATGTGCCAAAAATATTTATTATTTTTATTTGTAAATCACGTAATATATTACATATTAATGATGCAATTTTTTGACTTAGCACCTTTTCCTTGTGGCCGTAATGAAATGTTTGATGCTTGTCCTCCGCACTGCCCCACTGATGACTGCAGCTCAGCCATGTCTTCTGGAAAATGTCCGAAGTTTGGTCGCATCGGTATCGTAGTGCCGTGCAGACCGCAGTGCAGATGTATTGAAAATTATTGTCGCAAGGACAATGTTTGTGTTCCTTCCGTACAAAGCAATGGTAAGCTATAATCCGCTCCCAATAAATTATTAATTAATTAATTAATTATTTCATTTATTTATTCCTTATCGCATTCCTTAAAACAAAAGAATACAAAGGGTGGATTTAATGCCTTGAGGCATTATCTACCAGTTAACCCATGGAGTGGTGAGATTTTGACGTAGGTGTGGTAATATAGAATAAAAGAACACTACACAAAATGATCATTAACTACATAATATATACATTTTACTAATAAATAAACCATATACATATATAAATATATATATGACTTATAGATACATATGTACAAGTATACAAATACAAATACACATATTTAAATACATATATAATTAGTACATACAAATAACTATGAATATACTTAGTCAGGTCATAAGTATTGTCACACAGTAAAAACTTTTCTTTTAGAATGCTGGCCACAAAAAAGTTTATTGAATTCGAATTTCGAATTGTTCATGAAAATAAAACTGTATACTTTTTAGAATTTTACTCATTTTTAAATATGGAGTGGACGCTTAAAGAAGACCGTGTTGCAGTTATTGCGTTGCATCGTTGCGGTTACGCGCCAATTCAAATTTTTGACATACTGAAAAATTTGAATATAACCAAAAGATTCGTTTATCGTACCATAAAACGATACAATGAAGACTCTAGTGTAGATGACAGGTCAAGAAGTGGTCGCCCTCGATCTGTTAGGACTCCAGCAGTGATAAAAGCTGTGAAGGCGCGAATTCAAAGAAATCCCAAACGTAAGCAGAAACTGTTGGCCCTTCAGATGGGGTTAAGCAGAACCACGGTGAAAAGGGTGTTAAATAAAGACTTAGGACTTCGGGCATATTGAAGAAAAACAGGACTTCGTTTGAATGCTCGTCTAATGGACCTGAGACTGAAGAGATGCCGCGCTATATTGAAGCGGTACGCGGGAAAAAAATATCGGGAAATTATTTTTTCGGATGAAAAAAAATTTACCGTAGAAGAGAGCTACAACAAACAAAATGATAAGGTGTACGCAAATAGTAGTGAAGAAGCGAGCAACCGTATTTCGCGTGTCCAACGAGGTCATTTTCCATCCTCGCTCATGGTATGGTTGGGAGTTTCTTATTGGGGCTTAACAGAGGTACATTTTTGTGAGAAAGGTGTAAAAACGAATGCAGTTGTGTATCAAAATACAGTCCTGACGAACCTCGTCGAAGCTGTTTCTCATACCATGTTCAATAACAGGCACTGGGTATTCCAACAAGATTCAGCGCCAGCTCATAGAGCGAAGAGCACACAAGACTGGCTGGCGGCGCGTGAAATCGACTTCATCCGGCACTAAGACTGGCCCTTCTCCAGTCCAGATTTGAATCCGTTAGATTATAAGATATGGCAACACTTGGAGGAAAGGGCGTGCTCAAAGCCTCATCCCAATTTGGAGTCACTCAAGACATCCCTGATTAAGGCAGCCGCCGATATTGACATGGACCTCGTTCGTGCTGCGATAGACGACTGGCCGCGCAGATTGAAGGCCTGTATTCAAAATCACGGAGGTAATTTTGAATAAACTTTAGTGTCATAAGAATCTATATTTTGTTAAGTTCATTTTGGTATATAAATGGTTACATAATGAATAAACTTGTTTCAATTATTTTATATTAAACATGTGACAGAATTTATGCCTTGACTAGGTATGCGTGTGTTTAGCAAAACATATTAAATGGATGAATCATGTAAAATGCATTGTCTTCAATAGATGATTACGGACCAATTTTTTAAAAGCGTACTTATTGGGTGATTTTCTGATATCATCGGGCAATATCGAATAATAAAACTCGGTGAAGTGAACAGGAATACATTTTTTTTTTATAGGATAAGGGTGACAAACGAGCACACAGTCCACCTGATGGTAAGTGGTTGCTGCGGCCCATAGACATCTACATCTATCCTCAATTACAAGTCAAAATGTAGATGCGTTGTCACCCGTGAGGACTAAGATGGAATGCCTCATTTCCAGTAAAAAGGGCCTCCGGCCACCTGCAATCACCAAGCGAAACGCAGAGGTAAACCTCTACTTCACGCTGGTTTTCTGTGAGGTCGTGGTACCACCCCGGTTCGAGCCGGCCCATCCGTGTGACAGCAAGAGCTGCCGCCTGGCTCTACCAGTGTTTATTTTGTTCTTAGAAGAAGAATGAAGAACCCTATCATGAGATGAGGAGAGATAGTAAAATTTACTTTTAAGATAAGAAGGCGAAGATGAGTCATTTAATATATAAAAAAACGAGAAATATTCTGGAATTGTGCCTCTGCCGGATTGTAAACCAATTTAGCTTAGATCTATATTGCAAAATATGGTCATACTTACGTATCCCGAAAATAAATCTTATACAGTTATTGAGGAGGCGTTCCAGCTTGTTCAGAAGATCTTGGGACAGATCTGGCTAACACACATTTTCATAATCAATTATGGGTAATATGAGCGATTGGCCAAGCATGGTCTTAGATTTTGTGGGAAGAATATGTAATGATTTCTTATATTTACGCAAAGACTACACATTAAATGAAACTAATTTTTACGGATTTTATTGCGTTTAATTTAAATTACAAATTCCCGATATTTCGGGTGTTTTACAGCACCCATGGTCACAAGTGGGGGCTGAGGTGTTTGACTTCCCAATGTCATAGTTAGTCCGGCTACCTTCAGTTTTTGAATATTGATTTTTGGCCCGATCTACAGAACAGAAGAAGAAAATGTTTTAAACGATACAGAGAGCTTAAAGGGGCAATGGTAGCAAAACGGTAGGAGTCCATAAGAGCAGGCATAAGTTATATGATCTTTACCATGAAAGATCATATAATCATAGCGTCGAATTTAGGGAATATGTAAAAAAATATTCAAAAATATTTAAAAGAGTGTGCTACACAGCCAAGTCTTTGCATTTGAGCAACAAAATTAAGACGGCTTCCAATAAAATTAAAATGAAATGGAGTATAATTATTAATAGCGAAACTGGTAAGATCAACTCTCGCAATTCAAATTACCAGTTAAGTGTTAACAACAAATTAACTGTATCAGATCAGGACATAGCAATGGTTTTTGAGGAAATTTTACTGATATTCCGATATTGACCACTAAGTCACTGAATTCTTCTCCTGTCGTCGCTGAATTAATACTTAAACAAAATGTAAATGCGTGTACAAAGAATTTTACATTTCATAAAGTGTCATCAAAAGATATTGTAAAATATTTTAAAACTATTGATGTTAAGAAAACTGCGGATCTGTGGGGGATTTCCGTTAAAGTTATTGCGTTTATAATAGATACAATCGCGTCTCAATTAGCTATTATTTTTAATACTAGTATCGAATCTGGTGTGTTTCCTGATTTAATGAAGCATAGTAAAGTAATACCTTTATTTAAATCTGGTAGTACATTAGACCGCGCCTATTTTAGACCTATTTCTGTACTACTAACACTTAGTAAGATTTTTGAAAAAATTATCCTTGATCAAATGTTAAATTTCTTTAATATAAGTAATTTACTTCATAAAAATCAATTTGTTTTCACAAGGGGTCGCTCGATAACTGATGCCGGTGTTGAGCTGATTAAATATATTTTAGAATTCACCGGATGCTTTGGGTATATTTTGTGACCTATCCAAGGCCTTCGATTGTGTTCACCATGAAACACTAATCAGGAAACTTCAACAATACGGTGTAAGAAGTGATGCTCTTAAATTAATTATTTCATATTTAAGTAAGAGAACGCAAAAAGTTGTCATTAACAGTATGAGCTCTTATGGGTCGATGGTACAAATGGGTGTCCTTAAGGCTCAATTCTCGGCCCCTTTCTGTTTCTTGTATACATTAATGACTTACCTTACATAGCAGGGGATAACCATGATATAGTATTATTTGCAGATGACACTTCTTTAATTTTCAAATTAAGTCGACAATTACTAAAATATGACAAAGTAAATTTTGCTATATCTAAATTAGTAAATTGGTTCAATGTTAATAATTTGCATTTAAATGGCACTAAAACGAAATGTATTAAATTCATGACTAATGTAATTTTAAATGGGGAGAAATTGAGTCCTGTAGATACCACAACTTTTCTTGGAATCACACTAGACGCGAAGCTTCAATGGAGCCCCCATATATCAAAACTAGCAAGCAGACTTAGTTATGCAGCATATGCTGTAAAAAAAATAGAAGTCTAATCAGTGTTGAAACAGCTAGACTAGTTTACTTTAGCTATTTCCGTAGCATAATGTCGTATGGTATTTTGCTATGAGGACACGCAGCTGACACTGAAATTATATTTGTTTTACAGAAGAGGGCCATAAGAGCAATTTATGATTTAAAACCTAAAGAGTCAATGGGACAAAAATTTAAGGAAATTAATCAATTAACTTTGGCCTCTCAATACATTTATGAAAATGTAATGTACGTACACAAAAATAAAAGTACTTACTTACTTACTTATCTTCACGCACAATCCCTGACGGGGTAGCCAGAGAGAACAGATCGCCAAGTGTCACGATCCTTACGTACCTCTTTCGCTTCTATCAGATTCATTATTTTCTTCATACATGCACGTCTAGGTATCCGAGTACTCCTGACCCTCCCCTCTTCGAGCAATTTGTTCACATGGTCTTCGAAAGTTAGTCTCGGTCTACCTCGACACCTTTTAATATTAACTTTCGCGCTATATATTTTCTTCACCATTCGGTCTTCACTCATTCGCTCAATGTACCCAAACAATCGAAGCACGCCCCTATCAATTTTTGTGATAAGGTCATCTTTCAAACCTGCCATATTGCGAATCTCTTCATTATCAATATCATAAACATATTCAATAGAAAGATTAACTGACTCAATAATTGAAAGAAGCTTTTTGTAACGAGGGCAGTTTTTTAACTTATCTGTATTAAAGTCACCCATGATTATAAAGTGTGTGTACTCAGAACAAATGTCAACAAGAGACATAACTAAAGTGGCGTAGTAGTCAGTCTAAGGGGGGCAATATACTAACCCTGGAAGCATTCTCATACCCTTGACATCGAGTTCCACAAATAAAAACGAAGAAGAAGCGGAATAGCAGGAAGGAGATGTTAAAATAACTTTGTATGGAATTGATGCGGGTAGGTAGATGGCTATACCTCCACCTTTTCCAAGACGATCAATCCTAACGAGTACAAAGCCGGTACAATCGGCAAATTAATCGGTAAATTAATTGCTGAAAATCCTTACTCTATATACAGTAAACGTAAGGCTTCAGTAGATATCATTCATCAGGACGTGTAGCTTCATAGAGCAATACGGGCCACCAGCAGACCGGAAAGGTCTTCTTTATAATTTGTATAATTCTTATAATTTTGAGTTTTTATTAGAAACACACTGATGTTTAATTTCCCTATGATAATATGTGGTAACTGTTTCTCTTATTCCGCCTCTACACGACGGCTATTAGTCATAAATAATGCATCTTATGTCAGGCTTGCCAGGTGTTCTGTTTATTACCGGTCCAATATTTTATTATATATCAATTTTTCGCTGTAAGGTAAATTTGAATAATAAGGAATTCAAGATGAGTTTTTATTAAACGCAATAAAATACCTAAACATAAAGTTATATAAATTTGTAACTTTAATTTATAGACAAGCATTGTACATACTGCTCTTTGTTGTCGACATACCATGCACGTGCATTAAATTTGTTTCGTCTTTCATAATGCCTACATCGAGAGCAAACTAGTTTGTCAGCATCTGTCTCCATACTATTATAATGTGGGTGTCTCCAAGATGACGATCTTTTACGAGTAACTGCGAGCAACAAGCGTGTGTATCATGGGCTTAACAAAAAACTTTTAACTAAGGCACTGACTTTGTAATTAACCAAGTAGAAAGACACATACTGTCATATCATCCTCTGCTATGTTGCATTTTGTATTAAGAACTAATAGTTATTATGATTAGCTTTATAAATGATAATTTGTTTATTTTTTATTTTCAGATTATAAAGATCTTGAAAAAGTGCCAGCAAAATAGGTTTGAAATGATAAAATAAAAAATAAAATATGATATAATTAAAATATATGGTTATTATGAAATGCAATGTCTTTCATTAATCAAGAGCCGCGCATGACATGCGTTGCAATGTCCTTCTTTTAGAAAACTTCGAGGGTGCGTGCACACAACACCTTACCAATAATTCAATGTAATCTGATAAATAAAGTAGAAAACAAACAAACGTAAATTCATGTTTATTTAGAAATCTTCACGGAAGAGTACACAATAAACCAAAGTATCATCAGAATCGGATGAATGGTTTAGGAACTCGTAGACTACAAACTAAGAAACATTCATTTTTATATAAAACTAACTCGCCGATGGCTCGGTACGCGTGAAGGTCAGAAAAGGACATAATTTTGAAAAACAACAGAAACAAGTTTTACACTATAAAAATAGCATGAAACACTGGACCATATACTAAAAACTAATGTATGTAAAAATAATGACAAACAAACAAACCCACTATCTCGAAACTAACGAAAATTTAATGTATGTTCACAAAAACAAAGGTAGTTTTAGTAAAAAAGTGATGTGCATTCTGTAAACACTAGGAACAAACACAAGCTAGTGATACCAGTTTTTTGACTCCACAGAGTCAGTAATTCATTCTTGTTTTTTTTTTCGAACCAGTGGTAAAGTAAAAAATGACTTTCAATAAGAATTACACATGTGAGTTTTTACAATTACAATTGAATAAAAAATTATTCTATTCTATTCTATTATTCTATTCTATTCTCATTTGTAACTAGCGATCGGCCCCAAACTATAATCTTAATAATGTGGTCAGTTAATTTTATTTAAATAATCATCAATAATCATTTATTTCATATTTTTTTTAAATTTTTTAAAAATACTACAAGTATTCGGATAAAATATAGCTTAGATTACTTCTGGCTTTGCTCCATATCTGTTCGTGAAGTTACGCATGATTGATGCAGCCATTCTGAAGATTAGCCCGTACAATAAATCAGACAAATTAAAAAAAAATGGTCTCTCATGTCTTAATAGATTGCAAATAAACCCTACACTCAATAAAAGGCTGTTAATATACTATATTAGTATATTCTGCCAGTCCATATTAGTATATTAGAGGAAGACACTTCAATTTTTATTATATCATCATCATCATCATCATTATAGGCCCTCACAAGTCAACTGCTGAACATAGGCCTCCCCAAGGAATACCGCAAAGCACGGTTCTGAGTCACCTGCATCCATCGACTTCCTGAATATCTGACCAGGTCTTTAATTATATGTATAGATGTAATAATAAGTAGGGCTTTGAATAATAATAATAATAATAGTTATTGTAACGGCATTTAATGTTACTTCAGAGTGTTATTATATGGTAGATTAATCATCTTCAGTGCCAAAAATATTAGCCAGCTTTCATTTGGTTGTTTTCTGTTTTTAGAGGGTTATTACTTTTCTATAATGTATTCGTCTTTAAAAAACAATATCACATTGTAATATGTGATTTCTTAGAATTCTACACATTGAATAAAACTATTGTTCAATGTGTAGAATTCTAAGAAACTTTTACGGATTTTATCGTGACGATAATATCCGCAGTAAATAAATAAAATTGTCTCCTCTATGAGACAATCTATATACAAAATATTCCAATAAAATAATAAAAAAAATCTACTACTCACCACATTCCTTAGCTGAAACACAGTCATAATTTGAATTTCTATAGTATTTTTGTTAACACACACATTTAACCCTGCAGATATTCTTTTTGTCTCAAACAGTTGAATTGTGTCCCGATTTATACATGTCTTCTCTAGACAAGACGACATGCAGTCTTATACCTCGTTGCGTTTAAAACATCTCATCAAATCTGAAAAAATCCTTTGCACGGGTGATTTTTGGATCTCGGCAAGAGCTCCACCTTTTTTGTCCAATTGTGAACCAAAAAACTTCATCAGAATTAGTCGATCCAGTTTTGAGTTTTAGCGAGACTAACGGACAGAAATTTTTACCACAAAAAAAAACTAAAACTAAAAACTTAAATCATTATTCATTCCTACCCCCAAGAACACTGAATGCGTTTCTTTGCTGAATAACTGTACTTATTCTATGAGTGAAAACAGAGCCAACCTTTTAATTATCAACGGCGACGGCACGTCGCGGATAGAGTTCCATTAAGAACTTCACCATACTTGGAACCTACGGACCGATAGTCTCTGCAGCAAATGGCACAAATATGTAGTCATCTCAAGTCATCATTTTCATCATCATTACAGCCTTTCATAAGCCCACTGCTGAACATAGGCCTCCCCCAAGGAATGCCACAAAGCACGGTCCTGAGCCACCTGCATCCATCGACTTCCTGCATGTCTTACCAGGTCGTCACTCCATCTCGTGGGGGGTCGCCCTAAACTTCGCCTACCGGTACGAGGCTGCCACTCGAGAACTTTTCTTCCCCATCGGTTGTCGGTTCTTCGAGCTATATGGCCGGCCCACTGCCACTTCAGCTTACTAATCCGTTGGGCTATGTCGGTTACTCTAGTTCTACTACGGATATCCTCATTCCTAAGTTTATCACGCAGAGAAACTCCGAGCATAGCCCTCTCCATAGCTCGCTGAGCGACCTTGAGTTTCCTCATACGGCCAGCTATGAAGAACCACGTCTCAGTTCCGTAAGTCGTCACTGGCAACACGCACTGGTTGTACAATTTCGTTTTAAGAATTTGAGGTATGTCTGACGAGAAGATGTGTCGTAGCTTCCCGAACGCTGCCCAGTCGAGTTGAATCCGTCGATTGACCTCTCGGTCGAAGTTGGACTTACCTAGTCGGACTATTTGTCCCAGGTAAACATACTCGTCAACAACTTCGAACTTAGTGCTCCCAACAACTACCGGCATAGGTGTGACATGGACAATAAACATAATCATTGTTTTGTCCATGTTCATTTTAAGACCTATCCGTTGGAAGACACTATTGAGGTTATGTGAGCATAGTGCTTAGTTCCTCCAGCGATTCTGCCATAAGGACTATATCGTCGGCAAATCGAAGGTGAGTGATGTACTCGCCATTGATGTTGATACCGTATCCTTTCCAGTCCAGAAGCTTGAAAACGTCTTCCAATGCAGCGGTGAAGAGTTTCGGGGATATAACGTCACCCTGTCTTACACATCTCTGCAATTGGATAGGTTTCGAACTCTGGTTCTGTACTCGGATAGCCATCGTAGCTCTACTGTACAAACACTTCAGCACTTCGATATACCGACAGTCAACTTGGCACCGCTGAAGGGACTGCAGCACCGCCCAAATTTCGACGGAATCAAAGGCTTTCTAATAGTCCACATACGCCAGACATAGTGGCAAATTGTACTCTTCGGACTTCTGTACAATTTGCCGAAGGGTATGTATGTGGTCTATGGTGCTAAAGCCCTTTCGGAAACCGGCTTGTACGGGAGGCTGGAAGTCGTCAAGTCTGCGCGCGAGACGATTCGTAATGACTCTCGAAAACAGCACGTAGACGCGGCTCAGAAGGGAAATCTGTCTGTAGTTCTTCAAGAGAGAAATGTCACCTTTCTTGAAGAACAAGACCACCGCACTTCTGCTCCACGCCTCCGGTGTAATGCAACCATGGAGGACGGAATTAAATAGCTTCTGAAGGACTTCAAGTACCCGTCTTCCACCCGCTTTCAGAAGCTCTGTTGTGATTCCATCCTCGCCTGGGGCCTTACCGTTTTTAAGGTGCTGGAGAGCCATTTTAATCTCGCTCAGACTGACGTCCAGGATATCTTCGGAATAGTGTCGGATGAGACTCGCTCTTGGATCGTTACTCACACTTGCGTGTGGCTCCAACGATGACGTGTACAGCTGCCCATAGAACCTCTCAATCTCACTCAAAATTTCAGGTGTCTCGGAAACGATGCTGCCACATTTTGTCTTCAGCTTTGACAGTTGGCTCTTTCTGGCAGACAGATCTCTGGCAAATACTTTGGAGCCTTGGTTCCGCTCGATCGCTTCTTCAATACGAGCTGTATTGAAGTTGCGTAAGTCCCGCCGCATGCATTTGGAGATCTGTCTGTTCAGTTGCCTGTATGCTGTCAAGTCTGTTGAAGAATGTAACTTCATCTCCCGTCTAACAGCCATGAGATTAAGAGTGTGATCGGAGAGTTTTTGTGTTCTTCTGCGGCGGGTCTTGCAGAACTTAGCTTCGACCGCATGGACAGTTTCCACGAGCTTGTCATTCATATCGTCCACTTCATTGCAGTCTTCTAGGCACTGAAAACGGTTTTGTAACTCGAGCTGAAAGGTTTCGGGACTTTGGAACAGAGTAAGAGGGGGACGGTGCGTTGACTTCATTAGACGAGACCTCTCCAACTTAACGTTTAGGTTCAGTGTGCCTCTTACCATTCGGTGATCGCTACCAGTTTTCACCCTCGCGATCACGGAGACATCACTCAACAGTTGTCGTCTGGTCGTCATAATGAAGTCAATCTCATTTTTTGTCGAACCGTCGGGGCTCGACCAGGTCCACTTCCTGTGGGGCCGCTTCTGGAAGAAAGAGTTCATCATAAAGAGTCCCTCTTTCTCCATGAAGTCGGCCAGCTACTGGCCCCTTGGGTTCCGTTGCCCTATTCCAAATTTCCCTACTTTCAGCTCACCATTATCTCCTGTGCCTAGTTTTGCATTGAAGTCTCCCATTAACACCGTTTATTGGGTTATGGAGGAATGCATGGGTCTAGAGATATCCTCATACATTTCCTCCACCTCCTCATCGGGGTGTGCCGAGGTTGGTGCGTAAACCTGTGTGACTTTCAGCGAATACCGTTTGGTGATTCTGAGCATAAGGTACGCAACCCTTGTCGACACACTCCCGATCTTTACAACGTTGTTAATGAGAGACTTGTGGATGATAAATCCGACACCTCCTTGGGACAGATGGTCGCCCTCCCGGTGATAGAGCAAGTTGCCGGATTCGAGGGTTACCGTGTCCTCCCCCTCTCTTCGGACTTCGGATAATCCTATAGTATGCCAGCGCATCTTGTCTATCTCTTCTTCCAGCTCCATGATCTTCTCGTCAGTCCTCAGGGTGCGTGCGTTGTACGTTGCCAGGTCGAGTCGTCTAAGGTGGCAACCGAACCTCCACCGGAGATTCTTAGCACCCCCTGCCCCGCCGTTACCATGGTCGCCACCGTAGCCAGGAATAGCGGGGCTGCCGGGGACTGGGGGCCGTCTCTTTGTTACTCTCATCATAGGGGGGTATTTGCCATAGTTGCTACGCTTGGCGAGCGGGGTGGCAACCGCAGTTTTTTTTTTGTAAGTTTTTTGTTATCAGGAAGATACTGCTGCCCATCTTCTGCCTGTTTCCCTTTGTCGTCTTTTACGACACCCACGGGAGGATATGGGGTAGTGGATATTCTTGACCGCCACTACACGGCAGTCATCTCAAGTAGGCGTAGTTTATCATAATTCTTATGAGTACGAATAGACAAACGCTTGACGATAATTCTATTTTAGGATGATGGTAAGATAATAAGATAAGACCAGGGATGCCTGATTAACATCACTATGAAAATAGCCTACGCTATTTTCTTCCGGCATTTTTTTCTGATTTATTCGCTTTGCAGGATGAAATTTGATTCCTGATATTATTTGAGGTTTCGATACTTGAGTTAATGAAAACATAAACATAAACACATACGTCTGTCACACAGATAGGTGGGCAGAGACTAAGGAGTTCCATTTGGCACGATCTCACACTTCTAATGACTAATTATTACTACACATATTGGCTATTACCAAAATTTTTAAGGCTTTATATCGTTATTGCCAGTACTTGTAAAAGTAACTGTCTAAAAATTATCTCATTTAGTCAAACGAGATCAACCAGCACCAAATTTAAACTACAAATTCAAGCATGCATATTGAAAATACTTTCGAGGATTTGAGAAATATTCAAAAGTAAGAATATGTTGTGAAAGTTCGTTAACTTGCACTGGTACAGCCTCTTCTCACAAATTTAAATCATCATGCTCTCAAAGTTAAGACTGGGGCTAGTCGTGGTGAACATTAGTGACTTTAACTTTGTTCTGTATAAATCCTTCCATCCACAAAACCTCCTCCATATGCCATTGCTTATATAATTGAATAAGAAAGTGGCATAAAGCTTTTAAGAAGTGTATGGAAAATACCTTTGTTCAACAGTAATTCTAAAATCCTGTTTTAAAAGTACTCTAAAAGTTCTTTCATTTAATCCTATCAAAAGTCCATAGCTAAGGATAGAATATTACAGAATAATTTTTATTCAATATAGATTATTACATGATACTTATTGAAAGTCATTTATTATTTAAATTTATATTGTTAAAAATTTAAATGAGTTTTAAAAGAACCAGCATGGTGGTGATCATCTCATTCCCAGGTTTTTTTTCACTTATGTATTCTTTGACATTATAATAACCCTTTGTTACGGCCAGCAGCTGCTTATCCAACAGTAGAGTCTCCCGAGCCCAAACAGTTATTTCTAGAATATCAAATACCGCTCTAGTAGCTAATACAGTCGAATCCACTTATATATGGATTCAGCATTAACCAAAAATAAGTCCCGGGAGACGCTCTCTGCAAGGAAGGCGCGTTACGTTCCTAGACCGTATGTTTACTAGACCCGCGTAAAACTAGTCCGCGTTCCCTACAAAAATGGATAGCGTGCTTTCTATAACAGCGCTGAATTTGGACTCTTATTTTTTCTCGCGCGCGTTCTCGACACCCACCGCTCAACACGCTCAGTGCCATCTAGCGTCGATTCTTAACATTAGCGCTTTGGCGCGAACAAACCCCCGTTTCGGACATAAGGATTTAGGTCCGCGAGCAAATCGGTCAGCGGGACAGGGTCACGACGGCAAGTTGCAAGACCGAATCTACAACCAAACTAGGCCACCTTACTCACCCCATCAGATCTTGCAACCCTAACCAACGCCTCGAAATTACAGCCCCAACGTGGGCTAGCCGGAGGGTTGAACTGGATGCCCTTCCTGGACATCGCAGCAAATAAATAAGTCCTATTCCTAGACAGAAGTCCGACGACCTTCTTCAAACACCTATCTGCGCTCCTTTGATTAGTTCCGAAATCCGACCGGATCAGGTCAGCAAACAGCGACGCGACACGAGGCGGCCCAGAGGGACCTCCTAAGCTTCAGTGCAGAGAGCACCCCCAAATTCCCCATGAACGTCGTCTGTGGAGAGCCGAACGAAACGCACAGATAGTCCCTAGTATGAATTTTCAAACAAGTAGGCCTAACCAAGCCATCCACCATATAATCATTTACCAAATGGTGCGACAGCTGATTTCCATCTGATAATTTTCAAACTAGCCAGCCTGTTAGACAAGTAGTCCTATGCTCATATTTCAACTAATTTTTCAAAAGCATCAATGTTCAACTACAGAATCAATTCAACCAAATTAATCACCGATGCACATAGGTCAACTTGACAAAGTAAACAAAACAGTAAACGTAAGAGCCAGCCCTATTTCTCATTTCAAATAAATATCTTAGACAGTGCCAACAAAATGTAAACCAAAAGAGAATTGACTCTTTATTCCTGTCGGCACAAATAAGGTTTATCTAATTTCAGCTTTCCTTTTCACAACGCAAATTGATTAAACACTATCACAAAACATATACATAATTTTCAAAATAGCGCGTCATTCAATTTCAAATGAAAACAAACTTTCCTTTCAGCAAACAAACGCAACAATCAAATACAATTACAAGGCATACGCACAAGCATTCAAAAGGGCACGTAATTCAGTTTCAATTTTCCGTGCAACAACAAACACAGTGATCAAGTATATTTACAAAACATATGCAGCAGCATTTAAAGGAGTATTTTAAATTCAATATTTTAATCACAACCGCTACAAATATGAATTTCGCGGAAAACCCAAAAGCATTTTTAATTTAAATTTAAAGCGTCGTTAATTAAGTACTCGACCAAACGCAAATCTAATACCCCTTGACAGCGTGATTCAACGCTCCAGGGTAGCCCCAATCTTCCCACCACCAAGTGGAGGCCACACGGCGTGAACCCGAGACCAATAGAGCGCAAACCGCTAACAGTCGCCACTCGGGTTGTACGCCTTCACTGAAGCCGTCGGCAACAGAACGTTTTGACAAGTGGACTGTTGACGGCTTAAGGCTCAGTGAAGGCGGCCGTGGTGGGAGCTAAGGCGGCAGCTAGCTAGGGCCGCCTCCATCAAATGGGGAACAGTGGTACACCAGTCGCGGCCACTCAGCTAACGGGAGTGCGAAGGGTCTAGCGAACTGATGAGTGGCCGTGAAGTTCCTCTCCACACGCTGAGGGGAAGTGATGACACTCCCACCCCTGGGGTAATTACCCCCCGACTGGTCGGGGGAGGGACCGCTTTCAAACCTAGGGGCCTGGTGGCTAGCCTGCGGGCGCCGAGCGTCGCCCGTCAGAGGGCGTGGCGGAGCGTCCCCGTCCGTGGGGGTCGAGGGCCTGGCAGAGCCCCGACAGGAGACGCCGTTCGCCTGCCAGGCACAGAACTGCATGGTGATTGCCCTGGCAATGCAGACAGGGCCGCCGGTGCGGACAGTCTCGCTGGAGGTGCCCTTCCAAACATGAGAGGCACCAGCAGCGCTCCCTGGCGATAGTTCGCCTCGCCGGAACCGGCTTACTTAATTATTTATTTCGGGCACGACGTTACCCGGTAATCAGATGCTCGACAATAGGAGCAGGGGGGCGGGTTGACGACGACTTGCCCGGCGGATTCCGACTCTCACTGGGCACAGCTCGTAAGTCGTCAACGGTGCCCGCCGCGTTCTCGATCTGCTGGCACTGCTCCTCCAAAAACCGCAGCAGGTCATAGAAAGGCGGAATATGGGAGGCCTCGTGCCCGCCGTACCTCTCCTCAAAATGTATTCGAAGGTCGAGAGGTAGACACAGCACGATGCGGAGCAACAAAAAAGCCCATTCGCCCACTGGTAAATCCAGCTGCCTCAACGTATTACAGGCCACCAAGACTGGATCCAACAAGTCCGGACGTAGTCTGGCCCGGTCACTAAGCAGCGGGAGGCTTAGAAGCTGCTTGACATGTTCGTCCGCAATTCGCCGGACGTTGGCGTATCTTCTGGCTAGGAGGTCCCGAGCAGTCTGGTAGGCGTCGTCCGACAATCTCAAATGGCCGACGACGCTCAGGGCCTCCCCCTCCAGTGAGGCCAGGAAGTACGCCATCTTCTGGCTCAGGGTCAAGTCACTCCGGGCGTCCACTAGGCTGTCGAAAAGACCAACGAAGGTCAGCCATTCGGAAAGGACCCCGGGGAACCTTGGAAAGTCCAGAGTTGGGAGTCGTCCCAACAGCTCCGGCTGAGGCTGCTTCCGAAAGGACTTAGGCAGGCCACTCATCCGAGCTTCACGCGCCTCCTCGGCATACCTGCCTTCAGCCTTGTTCAACTCGTCCGTGAGCGAAAAGAACTGCTCGTAGTCCGCGAAGCAGGAGTCCAGGACTCCCTTTTCGACATCCGAATCCTCGAGCTCAGCGTAAGCCTCCTCCACTGCGGCCCTTTGAGCATCGATCTGCTCGAACCGCTTCATCAAGTTATGGACCCTATCCGGTCGACCTATCAAAGCATGGGCGCTGGTGGCCCAGCGTAACTCAGTCCGCAGGCAACGGATTAGTATCTTGGGCGAGGACATCACTACTAAATACAAATTACGACGCGGCTCGAGCACAAATTACAAAAATAACAAATACAACAAAAAATTAACAGTTAACAAATGCAGTTCCTATCAAATCGAGTTGAATAGAAATTACACAAATAAGCATTACTACTTATCAAACCAAATACCTACAAGTTAGTACAAAAGAAAAGACACAAATCAAATTAACAAATAACAAATACTAGTGCGATCAAATCAAGTTAAATTCAAATTGCGTAAATACAAATTACTACTCTTTAGTTCAAAAACAAATTAAAATACAAACGAAGATACACATCACGGTCGATCAACAAAAAATGCCTAGCTCGGAAATCGACCCTTCGATAGTTATTCACTACAACTATCCGACAACGATAATTAACCGATTACGTAAAAATAACCATCTACCTACATGACGCAAACTCCCGCTTGCGCACTAAACGGGCGCGGCTTTTCAAATTTACCCGCTAACAACAAAAAAGCAAGCCACAAAAGAAAAGAATTTTATTATTACGTATATAATAAATAAAACAAATATTTTTACGTATTACGGACGGGCGTGATTGTAGACACAAAATTAAACCAATCAACCCAACGCCACCAAAATTGTTTAATTTTTATCAAACACTATGGTCGGGATCGACCGGGAATCGATCCCGGAACCACGCTCTGCTACTAATTGTTACGGCCAGCAGCTGCTTATCCAACAGTAGAGTCTCCCGGGCCCATAGAGGAGGAACCTACAAGCAGATGCTTGGCGTGCTCGGGCCTCCTACAGGCCAAAGGTGGAAAGTTTCTAATTACAATAAACAATTAGGGGGGAGCGTTCTATTCTATTAAACCGAGCTTACTTACCTCTATCCAAGGCGACTGGTCCCTCAGGATTCGGTCAGGTCGCATGTGGTTGTATAGTGCTAGGAAAGTAAGGGTCAGTAATGTGTATCTGGGTGTGGCTGGTAGTGTTATTGACCTTATTTATCTGGGTGTGGCTGGTAGTGTTATTGACCTTATTAGACCGTTACCCTCTGCAGCAGTTCGGACCTCATCACAGCTCCCTCAGCGCGGCTCCATTCACAGTCACTTGCTTCGTTTTCTACGATGACAGTCCATTAACTCTTCGTACGATTAACTACCTTACAGAAGCCACCAACTCTCGTTTGTTATAACGCTTAACACGCGACACCGGATCAAAGGTCACTACCGTTTCGCGTAGCAACAGTTATTTCTAGAATATCAAATACCGCTCTAGTAGCTAATACAGTCGAATCCACTTATATATGGATTCAGCGTTAACCAAAAATAAGTCCCGGGAGACGCGTTACGTTCCTAGACCGTATGTTTACTAGACCCGCGTAAAACTAGTCCGCGTTCTCTACAAAAATGGACAGCCTGCTATCTATAACAGCGCTGAATTTGGACTCTTATTTTTTCTCGCGCGCGTTCTCGACACCCACCGCTCAACACGCTCGGCCGAACTTCATCCCGTATCGCACCGAGCCGAGTGCCATCTAGCGTCCATTCTTGACATTAGCGCTTTGGCGCGAACACCCTTTTTGTACAATTTTTCTTTAATAAAACATATAAACTTATTTATTGACAAATTTTTTACATTTTCTGGGATTTTGTTGTAAAAGCGTCATTGCCCCATAAATTTATTACTAATTCTGTGGAGTCTAGTAACTGGTATTACAAGCTTATTTTTGTTCCTAGTGTTTAAAGTATGAACTTCTTTATTCTTACCAAACCTATTTATATTTCTATGTGTACATACATTACATTTTCATAAATACATATATTGCGATGCCAAAGTAAATATGTTTATTTCTTAAAAAAATTCTCTAATGGACTCATTAAAATTTAAGTTATTAATCACCCGTACGGCTCTCTTTTGCAAAACAAAAATAGCTTCGGGGTTAGTCACATTGCCCCAAAGCAAAATTCTATAAGACATTACGCTATGAAAGTAAGCAAAATAAACTAATCTAGCTGTCTCATCATTGGTGAAACTACTAACCTTTCTTCCAGCATATGCTGCAGAACTAAGTCTACTTGCTAATTTAGATATATGGGGGCCCCATTGAAGCTTCGGGTCAATAGTAGTACCATGAAAAATAGTGGTATCCACAAGACTCAACACCCCCATATTTAAGAGCACATTGGTATTTGAATGTAAGGTATAGGAATGAACATTAGGTATTGTACATTTGATAAATTTTGTCTTATTGCCGTTTAAGAGCAAATTGTTGGCATTAAACCAATGTATTAATTCAGATAGAGCATTATTTACATTTTCCAAATTAATTAACTGTCGTTTGAGTTTGACTCTGCCATTCACCTCTGCAACAGCTCCCTTCCCGACTCTGCTGGCAGAGTCGGGAAGGGTCGCCCTAGGCGAAAGTTTATCGACCAAATTGGCGATATATTGAAAATGGGCCAAATTAAGAGTACCTTTAACCGACGAGCGTGTATGCGTAGGTATATGGATGTGGAGGAAGCGAGAGAGGTGTGTCAGGATCGTGCCAAATGGAATTCCATAGTCTCTGCCTACCCCTCTGGGTGACAGGCGTGAGTGTTTATGTTATGTTATGTTATGTTATGTTTGAGTTTGAAACTTAAAGAAGTATCATCAACAAATAATACTATATCGTGATTATCCCCTACAAGATTAGGTAAGTCCACAATATAGACTAAGAACAAAAATGGGCCCAGAAACAAGCCCTAAGGAACGCCCATTGATACTACTGATAATATAATTACATGAATAGAATGAGAATAGAATAGAATAGAATAATTTTAATCAATATACATTACATGTGTAATTCTTATTGAAAGTCATTTTTTACTTTACCACTGGTTCGAAAAAAAACCCTCTGTCCTGGGAAGAACCAGCAAGAAACCCAGCGGGACTTTTTTTTAAAGCAAATTTTACAATAATGGTTGTACTAACTATATAAGTACAAAATTTATTTTAGAAACAGCTTGGAAGCGATCACCTCATTCCCAGGGGTTATTATCAACCATGTATTCATTTATACTATAATAACCCTTTTTATACAGTTTCAGCTTAATAAAACATTTAAACTTGGTAATAGAGAGAACCTGTACACTTTCCGGCACCTTGTTGTAATAGCGTATACATTGCCCCAAGAATGAATTACTGACTCTGTGGACTCGAGAAACTGGCATCACTAGCTTGTGTTTGTTCCTAGTGGTTACAGAATGTATATCACTTTTTTTTTCTAAAACTATCTTTGTTTTTGTGAACATACATTAAATTTTCGTAAATCTACTGAGAGGGCAAAATTAATATATTTATTTCTTTAAATTTATCTCTAAGAGACTCTCTCGGTTGTAGATTGTAAATAGCTCTAATGGCCCTCTTCTGTAAAACAAAAATAGTTTCTGAATCAGCCGCATTTCCCCATAGCAAAATCCCATAAGACATAATGCTATGGAAATAACTGAAATAAACTAATCTAGTTGTCTCGACACTAGTGAGACCTCTAATCTTTTTTACAGCATAGGCTGTAAAACTTAGTCTGCTTGCTAATTTGGGTATATGGGGGCCCCACTGAAGCTTTGCGTCGAGAATGATGCCAAGAAAAACAGTGGATACAGCAGGGCTCAATTCCTCCCCATTCAAAAACACATTGGTATTCAGATTTTTAACATTCGTTGTTGTAAATTTAACACAACTAGTTTTATTTCCGTTCAAATGCAGATTATTAACGTTAAACCAATGCACTAATCTTGATATAGCATTATTCACTTCGTCGCATTTATATGATTGACGTTTAAGTTTAGAAATCAAGGAAGTATCATCAGCAAATAATACTATAACATGACTATCCCCTACAAGGTGAGGTAAGTTATTAATATACACCAGAAACAGAAATGGGCCGAGAATTGAGTCCTGGGGGACACCCATCAGTACAGAGGAACGTTTACCATTAATAAAGAATTTTTGAGTTCTGTTATTTAAATATGAAATAATAAGTCTTAACCCAACATTTTTTACACCATAATGTTGTAGTTTCCTAATTAATATCTCATGATGAACACAATGGAAAGCCTTGGAAAGATTACATTAATTCCTAAGGCATCTTGAAAACTCTCCCAGGCATACAAAATATATTTTATAAGCTTGACACCTGCATCAGTCGTCCAGCGACCCCCTGTGAAACCAAATTGATTTTTATGCAGTAATTTATTTTTATTAAAAAAACGATTAATCTAAATTAGCTTTTAAAAATTTTACTGAGAGTTGGTGTTACAGAAATAGGTCTAAAATTAGCGGGGTCCTTGGTACTATCATGAGCCGTGGTAGCGCAGATGGTTAGTGCTCGCTGTAAACTTCACAGTATTTGAGCAACCCGGGTTTGATCCTCGCCGGCACCAATGACACTGTTATTTGCAATTTTAAGTGATGATTTACCACGTGCTCGGCAGTGAAGGAAAACATCCTGAGGATACCTGCATCTCTGAGAAATAAGAAAAAATATTTCGAAGACATGTAAAGTTCGCTAACACGCCCTGGGGCAGCGCGGCGGACATTTCCTTGCCCTAAAACCCTCTCAGAAATGAGAGGAGGCCTGTGCCCAGCAGTGGGACGTAAATAGGCTGCAACTTTAATTGTTTTACTTTTTTTGGTACTACCAGATTTAAATAAAGGTATTACTTTACTATGTTTCATTAAATCAGGAAACACCAGATTCGATACTAGTATTAAAAAGAATAGCAAGATGAGGTGCAATTAAATCTATTAAATCTAATAATCTAAGCATAGGCTTTCTCTCTACATTGCCTCATAGGGGGATTTTTATGATTGAAGCCCCCCGGGGGGTTGTTATGATTGACGCCCTGCGGTTAGCAACCGCAGGTTTTTCATTATTTTCAGTTGCTATCCAGGAGATGCTCTTGTCCATCTCTTGTTTCGGCATCCCTCTATTACTTCTTACGATACCTACGGAATGATATGGCATAGTGGATATTCTTAGGTCGCTACTACACAGCACTAAAAATAATGACAAGCAATGACTGAATGATCGTAAAGCTATGATAGAACATAATATGATAATAGATGAATGATAGTACATTTAAAACGTTTTATTCGTTGTGTGAATTCTCTTAAATATATTAACGATGACAGAACCATAGTGATCCACATATTCACATTATTTGCATATTTTCATATTTAACATATCACTCTTTGTGCCTGGGGCTGGGGTTTGTGTATACGTCAGAGAGCACATCTGTTTTCGACATCTCGGCAGTCTTGAAGGTACGGACCTGTCTATCCTATGGCTGCGCGTAGACAGCGACGACCATCCCCGCGTCTACGGGTGCCTCTATAGGTCGCATAGCGGTACTGCCGACACAGACCGACTCATCGACCACGTCCAAATGGCTGCAGACTCCGTGCTACAACAGGTCCCATCCGCAGAGATCGTGGTACTCGGTGATTTTAACGCCCACCACGCTGAATTGCTTGGTTCCCGTTTAACCGATCATGCGGGTAGATCTGTCTATGACTTTGCCTTGGCATATGATCTAACACAACTGGTTAGTTTGCCTACGCGGATCCCAGATGTGGAAGACCATGTATGTCTCATACGATAAACGGCAACCGAAGCAGGACACTGAATAAGCACATGCATTGGAATACTCGAGTTCAACAACTGGCGCTCATCTAAAGCAGTGGTTGCCCAAACTGGAACATATTAAAGATTTAAGAGAGAAAGCTAATATCACCTTCGAACTAACCCAAATACTCACAGGACACGGATACCATAAGAGCTATTTATATCGTTTCAAAATCACTGAGAACGACATGTGTGCTTGTGACAACACAAGTGTGCAAACAATAGAACATATATTAAAATTTTGTCCTCAGTTTGGAAAACAACGATGCGACCACGAGATGCTTTGCGGAAATTTACGTATAGAACCTTATAATATCTTAGACCTCATGAAAAAATAATCCGCTTTAACATCTTTCCTAAGACTAATAACATTTATAGTAAATAATTTAAGGAAACTAAATTCGACGTAAATAAAATAAACACAGCATAAGTATTGTACAAAAGAAAAACAGACAAACATAATTCGTAACTAAAAAGCCGAAGCCGCCCGTATCCATCGCGGGGACACCAGCTTAAAATTTAAGCAATAAAAAAAAAGTATTGCTCTGCATACCAGTTCGCCAAATACCTATGTACACTACGGGCTGGTACCAATCTCGTGGGGACGTGTCACCTAGTACAGCACGATATAGATTCATTAGTTTTTTTATAGGATAAGGGTGACAAACGAGCACCAGTCCACCTGAGATGGTAAGTGGTTCTGCGGCCCATAGACATCTACATCTATGCTCTATTACAAATCAAAATGGAGATGCGTTGTCACCCGTGAGGACTAAGATGGAATGCCTCATTTCCAGTAAAAAGGGCCTCCAGCCACCTGCACTCACCAAGCGAAACGCAGAGGTAAACCTCTACTTCACGCTGGTTTTCTGTGAGGTCGTGGTACCACCCCGGTTCGAGCCGGCCCATCCGTGCGACAGCAAAAGCTGCCGCGTGGCTCTGTTGAGACATTGTTGAGAGTCAAATGTGAAATGGTCCCATGATAATGGTATTGTCTTAAACTCAGATAAAACCATCTTTGAGTGCATCCATAATGGTCTGAAAAGTTGACGATGTGTGAGCCTATCGAAAAAGTCGATTGTGTAACCTAACTCGGTGTTAAAGTTGATACTTACTTCTCGTGGTCCAGCCTTGTAGATGATATTTGATTTTTTTAACGTTTTGTATGTGGTAGAGCCATGCTGCAGCTATATAATGGTTGTACACGAATGGGTCAGCTCAATCAGGGAAAGACTACGCTCTCACAGAATACCAGCGTAAAATAGCAGCTTAACGCTGCTGTGTTTCGTATGGTGAATGTAGAGAACCGGGTACCCTTTTGACTGGAAACGACGCATTCCATCTTAGTCCTCACGGGTGACAACGCATCTGCATTTTGATTCGCAATCGAAGATAGGTGAAGATGTCTATGGATCACAGCAACCACTTACCATCAGGTGGACTGTGTACTCGTTTGTCACCCTTATCCTATAAAAAGAACATTATATATTTCTTTGGGTATAGAACTTTAAAGAAACGACTACCGTACTTTCTCAATAGTTTGCCTGAGGATATTTGACGTGAACCAGTAAAAATATATTTAAAGTGCAAGCAGTTTTGCGGGAATATGTATATTAAAAACCAAACTTTGTATTTTTAATAATAAATAAGTAAATTAAACAATTGATAACATTAGACTGTATTCTTTATTAGTCCTTTTACTAACGAGTTTGCGGCGGTAAACATTAACTTAAAACATACGTTTTTATTTTTTACGTGTGCCAAATTGTTGAATTTATTTTAAATTTATCAATTTTTAATCAGCACCGTCATTTTTAAGATCCGTTATAAGGTTTGTGTCGTGTGGTAAACTAGTGACACAATTGCATAATTTCTCGGGAAGCACATAAGAGGGAAGCTTCGAAAGAAGCGCTATGTGTTAAACCCCATCGAAAGATTTCGCTATGTTCAAACCAACTGCCTGGGCCTCCGCCCATCAGTAAGTCAGGCAGACAAGAACACTACCAACTGAACGACCTCGACGGAAACCGTATTGACGATCACTAATCAGCTAATGATCTTGCATGCTGCCAGCTCATGCAGATGCGTCGTTGCTTGGACCGTTTAGAAAGGATTCCATTATTTTGGAGAATAAAGAAAGGTGAGGGAATTATATTAAAGAATATAGCCCAAGGCTTGTAGTTGGACGGGTTCAAGCGATCGCCTTTTTTAGGAATCGAGTGCAAAAGCTGTCTTCTATGAGCCTGGAACAACGCCTAAAGTGTAAGAGAACCGGAAAAGATATGTAAAAACCAGTGCCAACTCTTGAGTACATGTCTTCAGCAAAATTTAGCGATACCCAGGCTCACTCGACTTGTTGACATCCCGGGGGAGTGACCAGGGCGCTGTGTAAACAGCACATTGCATGGAGCACTCACGCGTATGTTATTGGTATGTTCCCCCGTTGACGAGAGTCGAGTTGGACGCAAAACGAGAACCTAAAAGATCTGCTTTCCTTTTTGCGGCGTGGGTTAGCGAGTCATCCTCCCTACTCAAAGATGGTAATGATGGCTTACAAAAATTCTGGGATCAGAACTAAAAGAAATTTCATAAGGAAGGCAAACTAAATTATCGCCAATTCTCCCAATGTGCTCCGACTTTGCCTTCGTGATAACTCTTTTGAAGGACCTAAAGGCGGATTTGTACTTCTTTTTGTGTGCACTAGTGTTTGCATCTCGGGACGCCGATGCTTCAGTCCAGGCCTTGTAACACTCTGCTTTTGCTTTTTCCGCGATGCACATTTTGCAGGAGTATCCAAATCAAGGCTGGGATCTGCTGCCGATAGGGACTACAGATGACGGGATGAAAAAATCCATCACCTGAAGCACCACCTCGGCGACAGACTCAACAACGATTTTATTGGATCATCCAGTTAAAAGCAAATCCAAATCATGGGTAGGATGCAAAAAAATCCCGCATTGAATCCCAATCCGCTGAGCTAAACCACAGACGGCGGCAGCCTACAGATCGTGCCTGCAATGGGCAACTGATGGGCGCTGTACTCCGGATAAGGCAGTGGTCCGAAAACCAAGAGGGGCATCGATGGAGACCCAATATCCATCCTAATGATCCTCCACATCTTGTATCCGCGTAGGCGATGTAACCAGTTGTGTCAGACCATATGTCAAGGCAAAGTCGTAAGCAGATCATCTCGCATGATTGGTACGAGTACCGACCCATTCTTCGTGGTAAGCGTTGAAACTTGTGTTTACCGTAAGAAATTTTGTGTTTTATTTTCGCCAATGAAATAATTAGTTACTGATTGTCTGCCATGGATTGTCTTAGTCGAGAAAGGTGCAATTTACGTGCGTTTCACGTTTTTGTGACATCACTTAAATTCAATATACCACGTCTTATTAAGCTTCACTGTAAAAATTACTCTTAGGCAGTGATGGTCGGGTTTGGATACGCGGGGCGTCATTTTGCGCGGGGCCCGTAGTAATTGCTACTCTTGCTACGTGGTTGATCCGGCACTGTTTTTACATACAAACATACATCCATCCATCCTTCCATCCATGTTGGTTTCAAACCATAATCGATGCCATTTTCGTAATTAACATCCCAAGAAACCATAAAACGACACCCATTTTGACATTTCAACCACATCGTACCCCCACAGGGGATAATGGTAGGTATTTCCCGCCTGTTACGTTGGATTTTGAAATAGTTGTTGTTTTCGTAATAAGCGACCCGATAAACCATAAAAACGATACCCATGTTAATTTTCAGAATTTGTCACCTCTTTTCCACCTTTTAGGGGTTGAAATTTGAAAGAGCCTAAAATACTTGTTTACTCATTTATTGATAGGAGTACTCCTGTGAAGTTTCGAATAAAATAGTTTAACTAATCTTGTTTTCCCATACAAACTTTCAACCCCTTAGGGGTAGAATTTTCAAAAACCCTTGGACACGTGTTTGTTTATTTTTAATCGTTAACCTAAAAACAAAGTTTCAGGCTTCTAGCTCTAAAAATGACGGAATTCCATACAAAGTTTTAACCCCTTTTTCATTCCCGTAGGGGGCGAACATTCAAAAATCCTTTCTTAACGGATGCCTACGTCATTACAACTGTCTGGATGCCAAATTTCAGCGAAATGCGTTCAGTAGTTTCGGCTGTGTGTTCATAGATGAGTCGGTCAGGTTTGCCTTTTATATATATAGATTTCACTGTTCCGTGAGTCATGTAATATTATGAACATTTCGATTGTTTAACTATTGCGTCTGTCCACGAAAACAGGAAAATTGTTAACACTGCTATTATGTGCGAGCTAAGTCCATCCCCGGTTGAGCAGCAGTACATTTGAAGCCTAGCGAAACCCAAAATATAAACCTAAAATTAAGTGATAGACACT
The DNA here is from genome assembly GCA_033319125.1 of Parnassius glacialis. NCBI lineage: Eukaryota > Metazoa > Arthropoda > Insecta > Lepidoptera > Papilionidae > Parnassius > Parnassius glacialis. Next base: position 39,142,169 of record JAVANC010000021.1, on the reverse strand, counting down.
TAATTTTAACTCGTGACCTTGAGTGAATTTATAAGCATATAACAGGTGTTGTTAGATATCTACGAGTATATAACTGCACGAACGAGTTTAAGCGTTGGCAGACGCGCTTAGTTTATCAAGATGATTAGGTCTTTTTTATTATTTAGTTATTGCATATTATACGGAGTAAACGCAGGTGAATACATTTTTATATTTTTAAATATTTATAATGTAACTGACGAGATGTCAGTCCATTTGATCGTAAGTGGGACAAAGGTCTCGTCCATACCTTGCCTCAAGCGGATTGGCAACCACAGTTTTTTTTTTATTTTTAGTCTTTATTATGAAGACGGATAAGTAGCTGAATGGGCCAGCCATATAGCTTGAGGAATCGACAACCGATGCCAAAGGAAGGTTCTCGAGTGGCAGCCTCGTAACGGTAGGGGAAGTATAGGGCGATCGCCCACTAGATGGAGTGACGACCTGGTAAGACATGCAGGAAGTCGATGAATTCAGGTGGCTCAGGACCGTGCTTTGTGGCATTCCTTGGGGGAGGCCTATGTTCAGCAGTGGACCTGTGACCTGTGGAAGACGATATCAGCTCATCTCATGATTTGTTTCCCTCTGTCACCTCTTACGACACCCACGGGATGATATGGGGTAGTGGGTATTTTTATACCGCCACTACACTGTAAGTCATGTACACCAGGAAAAAGCCCATAGATGTTGTATGATCTCGAAGAACAAAGATGGAGTATTTATATTGGCTCCCTCATACTTTAAATCGAAATACAACAAACGTACATAGAATCAGGACGGACGTATTGGCATGAAGCTCTACCATTTGGTATCTATGTCATGATATTTCGTATAAAATTAGTTTTTTCTTGTATAAAAATAATTGTATAGTATTTTTATAAATAACAATAATTATTTTAACGTCGCTTGAGACGTTAAGGTTGCCGGTTCAATATACTGACATATGGCTGATAATGCAGCAAGTTTACTGACTAAAGGATGACTCATACTAGACCGTGTCGGGTCCGAGGCGAGTGTCGGCCGTAGCACGGTCACCGAACCGGTCTCGTGCCTGTAATTGCAAAGACGGGCCTCGACCGAACAATTACCGTTGCGCCGTGATGCAGTATACTCGTCCGAGCAAAAATAGTGCTAGATGTTGTATTCTAACTAACTCGGTCCCGGCACGAGCCGAGCCGAGCCGACACCGAGTTTTTTTCGAGCGTTGTCCGTTGCTTGGCTGTGACTCGGTTGCCGCTCGGTATAGCGTGTATGTGTCCATACAAAATATATCTAATATTAGTTGACCGTGCTACAGCCGACACTCGGCTCTGACCCGACACGGTCTAGCGTGCGTCATCCTTTAAGCTAATCCTTTGATTTTCGCCACTCTTTGGAGAACGGTTAGCAATGACTGCCAATGACGCTTAATGCGCAACTCAGATTCATCAAAAATATATTAATAATATTTATTTATTTATTATCTTTTTTTTAAAAAATTATGTACTTTCTTTTTTCTTTCGTCACAATAAAAAGTCATAACGACGTAAGACGTGCAAAAGTCGTGGATTCATTTATTTATTACAGCTTATTAAATGTCCACTGCTGAAGGAGTCCCATACATAGGAGTAATTTGCCATTGTTGCTATCGTTGCTTGGCAGGTAGGTTGTAAAACGCATTAAGGTAAAATTAAACGTGAAAAAATTCATAAAATTACTTTAATTCAATAAAAAAAATATGACGTATTCACGTAAATATATGAAATTATTATTGTTATCAGGAATATACCGCTGCCCCATCCCCTGCTTTGTTTCCTTTTGTTGCCTCTTACCACCCCCATGGGATGATATGGGTTTAGTAATTCTATTACGTTACTACTACACAACAAGCCGGGAACCAAAGGAACCTACATTAATCCTCGTTAAAGGATTAAAATGTTTAGATGCCCTTCCGGACTGAGATAGAATCTCGTTTGCAATAAAGGAGACTTCCCGTTATTGTAACTGGGAAACACAGCAGTATTTGCTGCTATTACGCATTGGTATTCTGTGCGAGCAAGGTCTTTCCTCGATTGAACATTTGTGCTGTACTGCAGCCATAATACGCTTCCGCATGATTCTACTGTACTGCCTGGTTCGAAAGTTTATAAAGAGCGTTCATTTGTTTACATATGAAATAGATTTGAAAAAAAAACCTTTATAGGTAAAAACTGACTTAAAAAAACTATAAAGAGTAAAACAATTTCTACATAATTTATTATCTAAGACTATATACAAAAAAATTAAAACCACACCAAGTTAAGTTTACCAAGTCTTAAATTAAGTGAAAATTATTTTATTCTTCCGACAGTTTTTTAAGTGGTTTTTGCTTTTTTTAATTTAATTGTTTGTGACTTTGTTATATTATATTCATTGAATCATAATGAATAAATTAAATTAGCTATTTTTGGTATGTTAGCACAGATATCATCTGCATTTAGTAACACTTAGATCTAGATAATTAGGTACTTAGTTACTGACGTTATAATTACAGATTTAGTATTTGATTAGTTACCCGACCACAGCTTCGCAGTTTTCGATTTTTTCGCGTATTATGCCAATGACCTAATAATTAGATGTTAAGTGTAAGTAGACCTCTTAGTACTAGTGACTGCCTACTAATGCAGGATCAGCATATACTGGCTATTTGTTTAATACATGGTCGATAAAGAAAAAAATTGAAAGTAGCAGCACTTCTCATTGCCACTCTTTCATTAATAATGAAGTAGCGTTTCGCATGTTTATAAATAGCAAAAGAATGTAAAATAGACAAGTGACGGCTTCGTGGCGCAGTGGCTTAGTAATGAGTTGCAGCGCTAAGGGCCGCGGATTCGAATCCCGGACAGAACAAGTATTTGTTTTATCCAAACTAAATAAATTTGTAACTTCTGTACAAATAATTGTTCTGGGTCTGTTCTATGTATGTAAACTGTCCCTGCGATGCAGGAGAAAATCCTAGTGTGGAGGTAACGTTTTTTAAAAAGAGAAGGAGAGAGAGAACTAATGAAATTAAAAATTTTGTACAACTGACTTCAATACTAATACGCATTATTAAAGATAACTCCAAACTCTTGATCAATTGTATATGGAATGTAAAAATTATTAGGATCAGCTTTCAAATAAAAATAGAATCATCAAGATAACTCCAAACTCTTGATCAATTGTATATGGAATGTAAAAATTATTAGGATCAGCTTTCAAATAAAAATAGAATCATCAATATTGATTCACCTAGAAAAAAGTTCTACTCAGTACACACATTAAAAAAAACAGTCGAATTGAGTACCTCCTTTTTTGAAGTTCGTTAAAAATGGTAAGTAGGCAAATTATCTGAGTTTCAAAAACGTTCACGTTGTTATAATCTTAATTTTCCTCGATGTTGCAAATTAACCTTACTTACATTGAACAATAAAGGTTTTATTATCAGCAAATTGATGGCTCCGTGGCGCGGTGGCTTAGCAATGAGTTGCAACGCTGGGGCCCACGGGTTCGTATCCCGCACGGAACAAGTGTTTGTATGGCCTACAAATAATTGTTCCGAGTATAGATGTTGTTAATTACAATTTTAAGTACTGATTTACCATGTGCTCGGCGGTGAAGGAAAACATCGTGAGGAAACCTGCATGTCTGAGAAATAAGAAAAAAAATATATTTCGAAGACATGTGAAGTTAGCCAACACGCATTAGGGCAGCGCAGTGGGCAATTCCTTGCCCTAAAACGCTCTCAGAAATGAGAGGAGGTCTGTGCCCAGCAGGACGTAAATTGGCTGTAACTTTACTTTACTTTACTTTTTTTTACTAGATGTTTGTCTTTGTGCAATTTATATTTGTTAACTGCCTCCACGATACAGGAGAGAATCCTAGTTTAGGGGTAACTTTTTTTTAACAAATAAAAGAAATACTAATACAGAATTTGAAACATATTTATTTTTCACTTTTATATTTAAATAATTAATTAAATATCTCTAAGGTATTAGACGGTTCTCGAAGGTTTTTAGATGGTTTATATTATTCAAAATCATGTGTGGTCATCGAAAAACTCCTGCTACAATAACAAGTTCAAGGCAAGGTCAAAACTAGAACGCCGTCTATATTATAGTTGTTGTCTATATTATAGTTTAAAAAAATCATTCCCTTTTTTTCCACCACCACTACCACCACCACCAGCGCCGCCGCCGCCACCACCACCACCACCATCAAACCACCATTACCACCAAATCCACTACCACCACCACCACCAAACCCGCCACCACCAAAACCAACACCACCTATCCACCACTGCCACCACCACTATCACTACCACTATCACCACCCCCACCACACTACCCTCGAACTAATGCCTATTTAAAATAAAAAAGAAACATTAAATCGGTTTCCAATCCGCGAAGATAAATTAACCGACCTTAATAAATTACTTATCAAAATAAGTAATATATTTTGAATTTGCTATTTATAATAATGTGTCCTATTAGCCGTGTAGTAATGGCGTAAGAATATTCATTGTTCCGTAAGATCATCCCGTGGATGTTAATAGAGACCACAGAGGGAATTTAAATTCCTGAGATGGGCAGCATTTTCCTAATAAACAACTGAAAATAATAAAAGACTATTGGCAACTATAGCTAATATTACTTCTAAGAAGCAATCAAAATAAACAATATCAGGGAGGTACAATGTTAAGCGGTGGAATTTTGATAGGGTGTAATGATGATGATGAAGAGTAAATGTTAAAAATTTGTTCCGTTTCCTTAATTAATTTACACAAATAGGCTGTTAATTTGACTACAAAAGACTATGACGTCATTTACTGTTAACAACCATGAATTTTCTATTGAGTGTTCGTGTGCAAAAGTGTCAAGAAACAACTGAGTACATAATATTACGTGCCTTGCATGCCAGTGTTTAAGTTTAAAGATACGCCTTACACCCAGTAGTGATTAAATACTCTTTGGATACACCTTTTAAACATACGTTATTATAATCTATTACATATTTAAACGTGAGCATTCACACAACATTAATTTTAACTGTCTTGCTAGGTTGTAATTACCTATTATATTTTTATTTTAAATTAATATGGTTGTTATTTTAATAATACTTTTGTAATAATATAAAATATACCTTACGTATGTTAAGCGATATATTATTCGACAATTGTGAACCGATTTTGATGATTTCTTTTTTATTACATATGTTTTTTACATGATAATTTATATTATATTGTTTATTTTTTATTATATTACACTTTACGGGTGGTTCAGTATTTGGAAGAAACCTAACTAGAAGGGTTGCAAAATAAGAGATAAAGCTTTTGATGGAACTGTTTTAGACGAAATTATGATCGTGATATACATTGGTTAACTCAAAAGGACAAAAGACTTTTATTAAAAAAAAATTCGACTTCAAACAACTAAAAACATCGATATATATGTATTACGCACTAGATTTCGCATTCCGAACACTGACTATGTTCAACTGAACTGTACTGCAATCCGTACACTAAACTAAATATTGCGTAAATTGAAGATTTGTGAATTCCATAAGATAATTATTATTACATTTTATTTAGAAATATGTTTGTTTAGATTAAAATAAGAGTATTTTATATTAAATTCTTATACATACATATTTCTTTCATATTAAATTAAAGTCTTCGCGGATGCGCGACTCTACTATCTCCCACGCATGCGCGAAGACATAGAGTAGCGCACAATTTTTGTTTGGAATAGCTTCTCTAGTAAGAAGCTAAGTAGTACATATAACTCAATGAATAAAAAGAATAAAATTATTTCATACTCAAAAGCTGGGGTTTTAATTTTTTTATACAAATTGTCTTAGCACCAGCTTCTGAATGTGAAACTATTTTATTATTTTTAGCTGTTTAGAGGCCTTTACATTTTATTAAAATATATTTTAACCAATAAACTTCTTGCATTGATTATTTTAGTAAAATTAGGGCTCCTGCAAATCCAAGGAGGTTAATATTAATAAATTTTTGCCTTTAATCAGTAATACTTTCACTGTTGTTTCGGTTTAAGAGTAAAAGGGCAATTTTATTAGCCGCTAGCAAGGCAATATTATCTCAGCCCTCAAAGGTGACAACGGATCTGGACCTTTTTGTTTTATGTTGGTTGCGTTTTCATGAGCGCAGTTGCCGATTATCGTCAGGATGTCTTTTAGCTAGTTTGTCACTCTAATATTACTTACCAATACTATAAATTTGAAAGACGTGACGTTTACGTGGTAAAGCCATACTGCAGCTATATTAGTAGTATAGTTGTAGCATGAATGGGTCGGCTCGACCGGGGAAGGACCACGCTCTCACAGAATACCAGCGTAAAATGGCAGCTTGACTCTGCTGTGTTTCGTATGGTGAGTGAACCGGAGACCCATTTTACTGGAAAAGAGGCATTCCATCTTAGTCCTCACGGGTGACGACGTATCTGCATTTTGATTCTTTATTGAGGATAAATGAAGATGTCTATGGGTCACAGCAACCACTTACCATCAGGTGGACTGTGCGCTTGTTTGTCACCTTATCCTATAAAAAGAGACGTATATACGTAACATTATTTATTATATTTATATTTTGTATATTAATATTATAAGAATTATTAAGGGAGTGAAAACTAAATCTGCTTTTCTTTGAATAAATTTAGTACCGGGTTTGCTGGAAAAAATTTCAATAAGAGAAAAGCAGTGCCTTGGTACAAAATATAATAATAACAGCCAGATATAACGCAAAAACTGACGGAGCGCATAGACGACCTGAAGCAGAGAATCGCTGCTTGGGGAAAGCGGATTCGGCGATATACAGAAAGGTCGACACGGTTCAACCATCGTCTCTTCGAGAGTGATCAGAAGTTCAGATGAGGCTATATGAATCATTGGAGCGATCAATATTGTACGTGGAACGGGCCCAGCACCGAATCAAGCCAAAACTGTCGCATTCTGGGGTGGCCTGCGGTCATAGGCCGTAAACCACAGAGAGGGCCCTTGGCCCTTTTGCCCTTGGGCAAAAGTCCGGGACTCACCACTACTGGCTGAAGGGTTCGTGGTGTGTCGAAACCTCTTCGCCGTCTGGATAGATTAATAAAAGGCATTCGTCTCGGTGCCTCATACATGGCTGAAGAGGGTCCTCGAGCTATACAAGGTTGACTGTACAGTTAGAGACTTCCTCGGGTAGTGCACGGCGCAGTGGAGTGTGGAGCTGCGGAGAACCACATAAGGATAAGAAGGGGTATATTCCACGGCGATTGTCTAAGTCCAATCTGGTTCTGCCTCTCTCTAACCCCTATTAGTACCTTACTGGAGGGTTCCGGGAGGGGATTTCAGCTTCGGAAAGGAGGTACAAAAGTGACTCACCTTTTCTATATGAATAATCTCAAGTTATTCGCCTCCAGTTGCTCAAATCTTGTGGAATTGCTAAACATCACTTGTGACTTTAGCAATTCTATTAGAATGGTGTTGGGGATGGATAAGTGTACGGTCCTCCATGTCGAAAGGGGTAGGGTTGCTAACTCTGAAGGATAGACTTATCTATGCCCATCACCAAAAGGACCCTATCCGAGGCTGAAACATACCGATACGTAGGTATGTAACAAAACATAGTTATCGATGAGGCGGATATGAAACAGTCAGTTTGCGATGTGTTTTATGCACGCTTGACAAAAGCGCTCAACAGTCTTTTGTCGGGCGTTAATAAGACACACGCATATAATGGTTGGGTCATGCCTGACCTCATGTATACCTTCGGCATACTCAGGTGGACTCAGACCGAACTGAACGCTCTGGATAGAAAATTCCGCACTGTTGTGACGTCCCACAGGATGCATCACCCGAGATCGTCAGTAATGAGGCTGTACTTACCGCAGAAACATGGTGGGCGCGGCTTATTGAGCGCTCTCACTATGCATAATCGCGAAGTGTGCAGTCTCCGTAATTACTTTCTGGCGAGATCGGATGTTTTATTCTACAGGGACGTTATTTCGTGTAAAAAAGTGCTTACTCCTCTATCCTTAACCAACGAGCAATGGCAAGACCCAGCAGTACAGTGCATTTCCGACCGTGAGATCGTATGGAAGGAGAAGGAGCTCCACGGGAGGTTCTACAAGGCTCTACATAAGCCTCCCTCCACTGGCTACGTTTCGGTGACCTCTTTGGGGAAACCCAGGGTTTAGTCTGTGCGATACAGGATCAGGTTATTAAGACCAACAATTATCGGAAATAAATTCTAAAGAATGACGCCGTCGAAATCTGTCGAGCTTGTTGCCATCCCGGCAAGTCACTTAGAAATATCATCTTCTTTCGTTCGGTGCTTTTTAACTCTGAGTATTTGCACAGACAAAACCTAGTAGCCAGGATTCTATACCAGGAGCTCGCTCTGAAATACAGTCTCGTGAATCGGAAACAACCATATTATAAGTACTGGTCGGACACCGTGCTCGAAAACGACCTCGCCAGGCTCTACTGGGACCGGGCCATTATCACAGCCAGGATTATTCTTGCGAATAAGCCTGACATTGTGCTGATGGTCCGGGCACAATCAAGGATATTTTTGATCGACATTACCATTCCTTTTGATGAGAATCTCGTGAAAGCCGAAACAGATAAGCTGACAAAATATCTGTACCTGGCTCATGAGGTGAGCGACATATGGGGTGGTCTGCCGACCGAAACTATTCCTGCGATCGTTTCTGCGAACGGGCTAATCCCAGTCAGCCTCTCAGGTCGTTTGAGGTAACTGGGACTCCGTGACGGACCACTCCAGGCCCAAATGCAGAAGGCGGTGCTCCGCCGCCGGTTTTTTTCTCTTTCCCCCTAACCCTCGGCCGTTTGGTCTCCCCTGCCAAGGGTTACCATCTGGTTGGGTTTTATTTATTTATTTTATTTTATTGATATTCACGTATATTTATATCTTTCGTTTACAATTAACAATTATATATTTATAAAGCCCAACCAGATGAGAAAACTCTATAGTTAACCCAGAATAATAACAATAATCTATTTATGTATTATTTATTTATGATAGTATATTTAATATACATTAATGTATATTTATTATTTTCTCTTATATATTTATTTAGCCCAACCAGATGGGAATACTTTATAAATACCCAAATAATAATAATAAAAAAACAAATATCTGGCTTACGAGGTGACCGACATGTAGGCTGGTTTACCGACCAAAATTATTCCTGTAGTCGTCTCTGCGACCAGGCTAATTCCGGTTAGACTCTCGGGTCATCTGAGGCGACTGGGACTCCGTGACGGACCGCTCCAGGCTCCCTTTTTTCCCTTTCCCCCTAACCCTCGCCGATTGGTCTTCCCTGCCGAGCGCTTCCCTCTGGTTGGGCTTTGTATATTTATGTATATTCATCATTTCCTCTTATATATTTATTCAGCCCAATCAGATGAGAATACTTAATAATAAATATATATTTTATTTACTCTCCCTCTCTCTCTCTCTCTGTGTGTGTGTGTGTGTGTGTGTGTGTGTGTGTGTGTGTGTGTGTGTGTGTGCGTGTGTGTGTGTGTGTGTGTGTGTGTATGTATGATCTATCCAGTATTAAAATTATGTATATGAAATAAAGTTTTCATTGATTTCATACTCCAGACTTACGAGTAACAACCATTGGGTTAATTTTGATTTGCAAGTATTTCTAATAAGTGGATATATACCAATTTTAGTGTTTGTTTTATTATATGGATAATTACCAAGAAAGATAAAAAAATTATGTGAATATTTGGTGCAATGCGTGTTGTAGTAACAGACGAGATCATTTTTGCACTTATCTTTTATCAATTGTGAATTATACTATAAGAGTGAGTATTTTTTAATGATACATTGTAGAATAAATAGCTGCCTGACAGATAGGACTTTCCAACGCTTGTATAAGTCTACAGTAGAGTAAAGCAATGGAAGTGAGGCGGATACTTTTAGTATAGCTCTCTGTGCTCGTTCCAGTTTTATTATTTTTGTCCTTTCAGAACCACCCCAGGATGCCATGCAGTATGTGATGATCGATTGACATAAGACAAAACTGTTTTTTAAATTTTAAGTGAGCTTATAACACTTTTTAGGGCGTTACTCATCGGCTACGGTCATTGGAGAGTTAAGAGACTCGAGCATCAAAATAAAAGTATCCCAGGGCGCCTGTTGTTGGATGATTAGTAAATGAAAATTCAAAGATACATATTCAGATAAAAAGTAGTTTATTTCCTTCTAAAGTTCATACGGATAGCTCCAAATATCAAGTTGTCACTTTAAAATATCCTGGGAACTGAGGTTTTGACTAACCTGATGGATTACACAATATTACACTGTTTATGGTCAACCCCGCGAAGCAGTAAGGTAACAGATGTCCTCCAGGTGTACTCCGGTCGCGGTCTCCAGGCCGCCCAGTCCCAATATAGCCACCAGTTGAAGCTGCCTCGCCTCGTTCACATAGTTAAACTTGATATTGGACCATACTCAAAGTAAGGACTAAGGACCCAATTTATGGGATGATGTGTTTCAACACATTAAACTGCCTGTAGACATTGTGTCTAAGGGGCCGTACGCCCAAGTACTCGTCACTTTAAATTCATGTTCCGGCGTTTCGATTCAAAAATTATATATGTGCGTGTCCGATCATTACAACAGCTCGCTCAAAAAAGACCAGGCATCCCTTGGGCTACGCGCTACCGTCGATCCGTGGTAGGATTTCGAACTAACACGAAAGGTCAATTGCATGCAATTAGCTAGCTCGATTCGTCAATATACGTTTCTAGTTACTTCGGACTAATGACGTTATATGGCGCACTGATGTCTGTTCATCGAATGTAATAATATAAATATGCTAAAATAATGTACATGAAAATTTTCGTGTTACAAGCTATGTGCCTAAGTTTTAAAAAAATGTATATTAATTATATTTTAAAAAAAACCCTATATCTTTTTATTTTTACAATGTAACATTACTTTTTGTGTTATATACATTGCCAAACATATAAATTCGTATATAAATAACATACATATAAAAAAATAATGCAATCGAATACGTCATTGTCACCTCCTCCTTCTTTGAAGTTAGCCGAAAAGCCGGAGGGTAGTTATCTTTCTAGGCGAATTCCTTACTAAGTGCTGAATCAATTGTATCACTTCAAAGATGTATTAAGGTAAAACGCATTATTGACATCATTATTATCAGCCTGCGGTAGCCCGCTGCTGGACTGATGGTGCGTGTGGCCTGTGCCCGGGCTATGAAACGCGCCTTGGAAAAGGCAATTATAAACATAGGCCATTCCCAAGGCAAGCCGCTTAGCTTGGAGATCGGCTACACGCACCAATTGGCAGTAGTCAGTTAACCAGATAATAATTACATGGTTTTAGAGTTAATCATTTCTCGACATTTTATTTCTCGAATGTCTAGAATTTTTTTCGGGTCTCAAGGAGGGTTTCGAGGTGCTCACAGACAAAACTTTTTTTATAGATTAAGTTTGACAAACAAGCATATAATCTAACTGATGGTAGACGGATGCTGTGTTCCATAAACATCTACATCTATCCTTGATTAAGTATCAAAATGAAGATGCGTTGTCACCCCTGAGGAATAAGATACAACGCCTCATTACCAGTAAAAGGATTTCTGTTTTTTTATACTCACCTTCCGAACGAAAAACAGCAGTTTTACGCTGGTATTCAGTAAGAGCGTGGTCCTACCCTGGATGAGTTGACCCATTCGTGATACAACAATAGTATAGCTGGAAAATGGCTCTACCACGTATAAATTTTTTTTTTATAGAATAGGGGGCAAACGACGCATGCTCGTGCCTGCTAAATGTAGATGCCTATTGACACAATGACCACTTACCGGCAACGACGGTCAAGTAGTCTATACTTGATCGTTCATCACTCTTCTCTAATACATAAAAATCAGTTTTTGTTTGTTCATATTTTACGTGCTGCCATACCGTTCATCAGATTTTTTTTTATATAATAGGGGGCAAACGAGCATGCGGCTCACCTGATGGTAAGTGACTACCCCCGCCCATGAACAACCGCAACACCAGGGGAATTGCAGATGCGTTGCCGACCTTTTAGAAAGGTGTAAGCTCTTTTCTTGAAGGTTCCTAAGTCGTATCGGTCCGGAAAATTCGCTGGTGGTAATTGATTCCACAAGGAAGTCGTGCGAGGGAGAAAACTTCTTCTAAATCGCACAGTCGTGGACCGCCAATCATCCAGATGGTATGGATGGTAACGCGAGTTTTGACGCGATGTGCGATGGTGAAATTGAGCGGCTGGAATTAGTCCGAACAATTACTTACACTTGAGCTTCTCTGAGTTCAAATAACAAATGTCTCGATAAAGTAGGTGCTCCAACTTGAGTGTCATTTATTTATGTTATTCTCTTTTGTTGTTCCAGGATATTATTCAAACAATGAAGAAAATCAATGGTATCCTGATACTCTAGCATACATTTTTGCATATGAGAGTGGAATGAAAACGGTCTATAAAAGAATAAATGAATACATTGAACAAAATGGCAGAAGTACTATTCCGGAAGAGACAGAAAGTATTACGATTGTAGGTGAATTATTACTACCAGGTAAGAGAGGATAAAATATAGAAACCAACTTTTCATATTTGTTTTTATACTACACTAGCTGTTACCCTGAGCGTTGTTGCTGCAGAAAAAATAAATTGTGAAAATATGGTTTCAAATTTGAAAGACTTGCCTATATTGTTTAATCAGGAATGATAATACATTTTTTGAAGTTGAATGAAATATTACTTTCAAATAAATTTTTCGGTACTGCACGCCAACTACTGAAAGTTAATTTTAATATGACTATAACCTTCGCGAAAGTGCAAGCCATATGTTGTTATCAACATATAACTTCATAGTTTTTTTTCCCTTCAAGAAAAGAGCTTACACCTTTCTAAAAGGTCGGCAACGCATCTGCAATTCCCCTGGTGTTGCGGTTGTTCATGGGCGGCGGTAGTCACTTACCATCAGGTGAGCCGCATGCTCGTTTGCCCCCTATTATATAAAAAAAAATCTGATGAACGGTATGGCAGCACGTAAAATATGAACAAACAAAAACTGATTTTTATGTATTAGAGAAGAGTGATGAACGATCAAGTATAGACTACTTGACCGTCGTTGCCGGTAAGTGGTCATTGTGTCAATAGGCATCTACATTTAGCCTCATTTGTGAATCAAAATACAGATTTTATCTAGACCTGGCAAGTTTTAATCGCTATAATGCTAGTTATTTTATAATGTATTTAATTGTATACTATTGCCGTAAATTCTTATGATTATAAAATAATCCCGCCGGGTTCTTTGCTAGTTCTTCCCAAGACAAATGTATTTTTGAAATCAGTGGTAAATAAATAATTGTCTTCCTTATTGGAAGCTATTATGTAATAACTGTATCGAATAAAAATATTCCATTTAATTCTATTCTATTATAGAGGAAGAAGAAATATATTGTGTAGTCGTAAAATATGAAAACTATTCTTTAATAATATCGATTGTTATCGATTGTTTCGATCTGCTCCAGTATTGAATCTTCTACTCTTTCCATAGATTTTTTCAGAAAATAATGCCTATTCTGATCACACGTAAATCGACTAAGGTTCTTATTTATTTGGTATTTTATTTTATACACACGTTATTTTATATACACGGCTTTGTAACTAGTATATCGAAAATGCCAGAACTTAAATATTCAGTGCACCGTTGACGATATGTATACGTAAAAAATATATATACAAGTCTAATGTTTCAATTTCTATTACTCTTTTTACTTTGAAGTAAAATAATGACAAAATACTTTGTTTTTATAATTTTTAACAATATTATAATCATAATACTTTACTATTTTGTCATTAATTTCAATTGCAACAAGAATCGTGATCTGATCATAATATTATAATGGCAAGCAATTTGAAATTATGGTTAGCTGCATGTAATATTGTTTTAAAGTTTTAAAATATAAATATTTATTATTATTATGAATATTCTAACGTATTTTAATTAAATATATATATATATATATAAAATGCTACACTCAAATACTAATTCTTTATTTGCATAAAACTCATACATGACATATTAAATACTATTGAATTCGATTGTATGTGTGTGAATTTTCGTCTGTCTGTCTGTTTGTTCCGCTTAATGTCCGAAACTACTGAACCGATTTTGATGGGAATTTCACTGGCAGACAGCTGATGTTACAAGCAGTATAACATAGGGTACTTTTATTTAAGATAAAGAATTAGGGTTCCGTGCAAAAAAATACCTAAATTACACGCGGGCGAAGACGCGAGGAAGCTAGTACTCAATTAAAGGAATATTGAAATTTCTAGGGCAATCCAGGTCATTCCACACTTTCAACCGGAAAGTACTAGAACACTCGCGATTACTTAACGATTACAATATCCAAAGAAGTAAAGACTTTATTAACGTAGGTTATACCTACGTTAATAAAGTAGTAATAAAGGTTGCAGCTTGCATTGGTAGTTTGAGCGTTATCTATTTTTATGCCTAAAAATTTTACAGATGCCATTGATCCTTAGATTATTAATAAGTCATCGCGCGCCGATGACTTATCAATAATCTAAACATTGATCCTTATCGTCGGGAACATTTTAGTGCCATATGATGCAATACGCAACTGGCTGTCGTAACAATATTTAAATTTATAATTTATAATTGTCTATATAATTTATATAATTTCTTTAAAAGGCGATTGATTACTCGTAAATTAAAGTGAAATACTAAATTGTCTATACAGAGGCTAAAACATTTTGGATTAAATATATGGACGCCATAGAGCAACGTGGGCCACTGGCGGGCCGGATTGGAGAAGCCATAGCGTTTTTTCCCGATATAGAACTGTAATTTTATGTGGGGGGGGGGGGGAGGATCTGCGACAAAAACAATCGTCTGTCACTACGAAACTCACACATAGCATTTAAAGCAATAAACGATCAATTTTACACACACACATATATTACATTATAACAGCGTCGCTCGACCGATTTTGTATGCGGGCGAACGGCTTGTCTTTACGCATTCGAGCGTTGGTGCAACTTTACTTTAAAATTATAGGATAATTCCATGTTCTACCACAGAATATTTAGTTAATAATAGGAAAATAAAGCTTTGTTTATAATAATAATAATAATAGTTT
This sequence comes from Parnassius glacialis, assembly GCA_033319125.1. Lineage (NCBI taxonomy): Eukaryota > Metazoa > Arthropoda > Insecta > Lepidoptera > Papilionidae > Parnassius > Parnassius glacialis. Next base: position 39,126,944 of record JAVANC010000021.1, on the reverse strand, counting down.
ATTTTCACCACTTAGATAACTATCACATTTATAAGTAACTATTCTATGGTCTATACATAGTTTACTAAGAATGATGGAACATCTGTGTCTGAACTAGATAAATATATATCTGTATTTCAGATCACAGTGTTCTTCCTTATTACATATTAACAAACTAACATTAGTATAATTTAAATAGAAGTTATACAAAAAATAAAATGTGAAAATTAATCTTAACAAAATGTATATTTAATAAAAAAAATGTTAAAGTGTGTATTAAAGTGTATCTCTTTGTGCATAATATGTTGAATGCATGAGTGTGTGTAAGAGGGTGTGTAAGTAATATTAACTTGTAGTAAGTAATGCTTCAGTTTCTTCATAGTTTAACTGATGAAGAAATTTAAATAATTTAATTTTGCATTTATTTTTATTTAAGGAATATAATTCAGTCTTTTTATTGATTTTGTTATAAAGAAATGGTCCAAGGTGATAAAAATATTTATTAACAAAAGAATGACTAGAAATAGGTCTATTTTTGCAAATTTTATCTTTTCTTCGTTTAGATAACAAGAAGTCTTAATCATAAGATAACCACGAATGTTGTTTCAATACTGTATTCAGAATAAATAGCTGACGAACAGTGAGTACACCAAAAGATTGGTATAACTGAAATGTAGGTGAAAGTAAAGGTTTAAATGTGCATACTTTAAGAATTGCTCTTTGTGCTATTTCAAGGGGCTTTAAAATCGATTTGGATGTACCTCCCCACACAGTAATACAATAATTCAGAATTGATTGAGCAAGAGCTAAGTATACTTGTTTCAGCAATTTGGGATCCGCCACATGTCGAAGATTTTTGAAAACAAGGCTAAGTTTTCTTAGTTTCGCACAAACCATAAGTATATGTTCTCGAAAGGTTAAAGGAGACGGTCCATTTCTGGCCCAGTCTATGTACAATATACTGTAAAAGAGAGAAAAATTCAGGGATTTTGTTAAAAATAAAATAAGAGAATAAGTCAAACTAAATAACGTGCAAAAAATAAAAATGCAATCCTAAGTTTTTGATGGTTTTATGGCGCCCTTTCAGTCATAAAAACTAAAAAGACGCGGTTATATGTCAAATGTCATTTCTGTCAAGTGATATTTTTATTTATTCCGAGCTTGGTCGTGTAGTTGTGAACTCGTGAATGCGTTAAATTGTGGATTTCTTTGGCGATTTGGTTTGTTATTTAGACTTTGGATCTGTTTTCTACTTGTTTGACTCGTTTCTTCGTTGATATCGGAAATCTGTATTCTGTAGTCACATTTTGAAACAGTAAGCAGGTATGTACTAAAGAAAGATGTTTCCTTATGTTATTAAACGCATTTGAATAACATGCTTCTGTCTGTAATCTGTTAATAATTATTAATTTCTACACAAGTTCATAATGGCTGTAAAATCTTAATATGATGTAATTATCTTTCAGTTCACCTGTTATGTACATGTTGCACTGTTTAAAATGCGCTTCTGCAATAGTAGAAAATGAGCAATATTACATTGCTAGAGATATGGGTCCAGAAATCATTACCATTCTGGAAAATGCAGATCAATTGGTAGGAACACACATACTTGAATCAGATTACTTGGCAATATCTGGTCCATAGAAAATGTTAGTGTATTAAAATAAGATTGTTATGTTTTAGATGGATGAAAATGGACCAATATGTTCACAATGTTTTGCAAACGTATTGCAAGAATTATCTGTCGGTACAAATCTTGAAAATGAGCTCCAGCGCCATAATGCCAATACTATCAATATATTGTGTGTTTGGTGTCAACGAAGACTGGGTAGCGGACGTTGTCATTCTGTTTCAGAGGGGCCTGAGAAATATTATATCTCTGAAAGAATTTCTCCAAGACAAGTGAGTATTTATGTTTAGGCTTACTAATCTGAATATTCATGATCTCAGCAGTAAATAAAATAAACAATTATGTATGAAATGTTTATTTGTGACATACGATATATAGATGACAAACTAGTACACAGTTCACCGAATGATAATTGGATGCAGTGGCCTACAAACATAATCATTTATTTCTGATTACGAATCAAAATTCAGATGCGTTGTCATCCCTAAAGATTATGATGGAATGCCTTGTTTTCAGTAAAAAGGATCTCCGGTTCTCTACACTCACCATACGAAACACAGTAGCGTAAAGCTGCTATTTTACGCTGGTATTCTGTGAGAGCGTGGTCATTCCCCAGGCAGGCCAACCCATTATTTTCATTCATGTATTCCTTAATATTATAATAGCACTGCCTCGTTGGTTCAATGATCGTAAACGCGATTTCTGATCATTTTGTCTCGGATTCGAATCCCGGGTCTGGTCAAAATCAGTAATTTGGTTTTTCTGTCAAGAAATTCTAAGTAACAGCTCAGAGTTAGGAAATTGACGGTGTTTCACTCCCGTACCTCGGCCCCGCTCGAGTCCACCCAATCGAGTTACAATCATACTTTCTGCAGCGTGGCTCTACCACGTAGTAATAGGTATTATATTGTTACAGATACCTGAAGGTGCAGTGGTTTGTCATCTTTGTTGGACAAAAACTCAACAAAAATTACGTAGACAAGGAGTTTCATATGTGCCATCACCTAATACAATTTTTTGTATATGGTGTCTTCGGTCACTTGCCAACACACGCAGGCACTCAATACCAGATGGCCCAGAACGAAATGAAATTATAGCTAGGATCCATCCTAGAAGAGTAATATTTTATGTATTTTCTAAGTCTATATGTACTAAGTAAAAAATACCTCTTTTTAAAAATAATCCAACAGTTAAAACTTATTGTCTTGTTTTGAACAGATATTTGAAATACTTTTCTATTTTTAGTTATTTGACAAATAAAGATAAGCTCTCTCTGCACTAGGGGCTTATGAAAATATGAATTACTAGCTTTTGCCGGTGACGGTTAGCTTGTCCTTGTGTAGTTTGATTTAAAATCGCTTGGTAACCCTTTGCTTTTCCAGGATTGAAAGTAGCGTAAAGGTCCTCAACTATATACAGGCATTGCTCACATAGCTCACATGGCTTTGATCATATAGCTATGTTACAGCATGATTGAATGATCAACCAACAAACAAACACATTTTCGCATTTATAATATTAGTACTTACACATTTAACAAAACTAATATTATAGAAAATAAACCTAGCAAGCTAACAGCATAGCAAAGTGGCGAAGCAATCAGCTTTGTAGCGGTTTCTAACGGTTGCCGTTGAGCAATCAGTTTCATAATAGGAGGTTCAGATGCCTGGGTGATCAGTAATCGATTGCCGAAAACAGAATTTGAAAATTCGAAACCTTTCTCGAGATAATCGTGGGACAGACGGACAGACGGACGGACAGACGGACAGACATCGTGAAATCAATAAGTGACTTCGCAAGCTTCGCCAATTAATAATAAAAAAAGAATACATATTCATTCATTAACGATGCCACAGACAAATGAATATACTAAAGTAACATTAATCGTCTGTGACACCACTCAGGATGGGTATTACAGCTCAGCTTTTTGCTTAGCATCATATTAAAATTAGGGTACCTCCGATTAAACCTATGTTTGAAACTAAAATATAAATATATTAAACTTAACTTAATAACTTTTTAAGCAAATGTTTTAAATTAAAAAAAAATATTGCTGAAATGTGCAACTATATTATATAGTTCATTTTTATACAATAATCTTTTTAATCCCCTACAGATTCCTCCTGGCGGATGTGTCTGTTATGCGTGCTGGATTGCAGCGTGTAGAAATGTGCAAAAAGTTGCTAATATTGAGGAAGGGCAGCAAAATGCAGAACCTTCATATCAACATTATGGAGCAGACTGTGTTTGGTGTAAAATGCCTTTATTTCAAAGGCAAGTTCGTATTTTACGTGATGGCCCTGAAAGGGATATAGTGTCAGATAGTATTTATCCCAATGAGGTTATTAAATATAGTATTTTCTACATTTTATGTAAGCACTCTAATAATTACTTTACTTGAATAAGACAGTTATGAATATATTAAGCAATTTATCTGTATGTATGATCCATTGGTGCACATTTTTATTGTACATTATTAACCCATTGCTGACCCACAACTGGGCATACGTTTCTTCTCAGAAAGGAAATGGTTTAAGCCATAGTCCACCGCTCTAGCCATGTGCAGATTGGCACACTACACACACTTTAGTAATTGAACATGTTATTCATAACAAGTAGGTAAGCTTTACTTAAATATTTTTTGTTTCAGTTACCAGAACTTGCCCTGTTGTGTATTGATTGCTGGGCACGGGCATAAGAACATATTCAAATTGCTGAAGGCAGTGTAGTGCAGCCTGCTGGAACAACAAATCCTTCGATAAGCCTGGCAGATAATTATAAGCATACACCAAATTCTATCAGACATTGTTTCGTTCCATTTTGTACCAACCCTGAGAGGCTCAATGTGCCAGATTTTTTAAGGAAGAGGATTTTGCAATCAACAAAAATATATGTCACAGAAAATTGCACAATTTGTGCTGAACACCAAACTACCTATAATTGGGAGTTTTTAGAAGAAAATGAATTCTCAAGTAATTTCTCACAGGCAGAAATAAAATCAATGTTAAACCTCAGTCTATGTCAAGATTTAACCAATAATAATTTGGACTTTGAAAGGTTTAATGAATTCGACGAGAATGTTTTTAAGTACTGGACTGGCCTCACTAAAGAAAATTATTTGATTATTTTAAATCAAATTAGTCCAGCATTGGGTTGTAAATTACAAAAAACGGCGTTGGGTGCATATTTAATTAAAATAAGAACAGGGGATTCCCATGAAAGAATTTCCTCACTGTTGGGTATTAGTAAAACCGAACTTGTCAGGCTACTCCAAAGAGCTCGAGAAGCTTTAACAAGTTTGTTTGTGCCCCACCACTTGGGGCTTAATCACATTACTAGAGATGATCTGATAAGCAGGAATTTATTAATACCTGAGGGCTTATTCGGTAACAGAGAAGAGAGAAAGCCAATAGTCATATGCGACGGAACATACATATACCTACAAAAATCCTCTAACTATTTTTTTCAGAAATAAACATATAACTTGCACAAATATCGCAATCTAGTTAAACCATTTTACTAGTAGCTACTGATGGTTATATCCTGGACATTTTTGGCCCTTACCCGGCAATTGATTCTGATGCCAGTATTATGAAAGCCTTATTCCAAAATGAAAATGGCGATTTGCGCCTGTTTTTGATGGAAAATGACATTTTCATTTTGGACAGAGGCTTTCGGGATGCTATTTCTTTTCTCGAAGAATTGGGCTATGTAATACATAAGCCATTGAATAGTGAAGAAGGAGAGACTCAATTATCGACGATTAATGCTAATAAATCCAGATGTGTCACCTTGTGTAGATGGGTAGTAGAGGTGGTGAATGGAAGATTAAAGAGAGATTTTAAATTATTCCGACAGGACCACTTCAACGCAGCAGCCACCCATCTAATGGACGATTTGCGTATTTAGCAGGTATGATTAAAGCTTTCCATCCAGTTATGGTTGATAGGCCGGATGACCAGGTGATACTAAATAGTGCACTACAAAGGCTACATATGCCAAATGAATTGGCAGAATTAATTGTAGCCAATAGAATTAACAGATATCGAGCCCATTTCACAAGAATTGACGCACAACTTCCAGAATTAGATATTTTTCCTGTAATAACTATGTCTGATCTCAAAATTTTTGGATTGGGGACATACCAAATTAAGCAGGCAAGAAGCTATTATGGGGAACATATAAGACAGCATGGTTCATTTCAGGTGGAAATATCTAATGATCTGGAAGTTGTGACACAATTAATATCATCCCAACAAGACGCTGTTTTAATAAGAGGCCGCATAAAATCTCGCCATCACTCGGGCAGAGCCTATTATACATATATACTGTTGGCGAGACAAGAAACAAGTTGGGATGAGATGATTGCAGGATATTATTGCAGTTGCATTTCTGGACAACGGACAGTGGGTTGCTGTGCCCAGATAATGACCGTTGTCTGGTATTTGGGATGGGCTCGGTATCAAAATTCCATAACCGCACCGGCCTCAACTCTGGATGGCATTTTAGTAAGAGAGGATTTTGAAGTAGGATAAATAAATAAAAAATAAAAAAATTAAGCTGTTTTATTTATCTCTACAAATAAATAAAATTGAAGTGTTTGTTTGTAATGAAAAATTACAGTTTTTTTTCTAAATGCATATGAAAGTAAATACGGTATGTACTTATAACTAAAATACTATTTTTATAATTTTTATCTGTCTGTCTGTTTGTTCCGGGTAATCTCCGAAACGGCTAGACCGATTTTGACGGGACTTTCACTAGCAGATAGCTGATTTTATAAGGAGTAACTTAGGCTACTATTATTTTAGAAAAATAATTGGGGTTCCGCACAAAAACATAAAAACCCTAACACACGAGCGAAGTCGCGGGGAACAGCTAGTATTACCATAAGTATTTAAAACATGATTGACCTAATGTTTCACTTTCTATAATTCATAGGACTGTTACCCTTTTTTATGACATTATCCAGGCTTCAAATGTCTGTCAAGGCTCAGGACTGAGGACCTGTTATATGAAAATATTTGTACGCCGGAAACGGCAGAATATTTAGGATGCCAATTCTTTTGTAACAACTGTAATGTACCATAATATAACAAATAAATTATATTATCTATGATTGTATCCTAGCACTTCAGCAGCCCAGATAGACACATATACTTGAACAGAAATTATTATTCAGGATTATTCTGTTTATCCACCTTATAACAGCCACTCTAAGGTAAAATAAGTTAAATATATTCTATAAGATTAGTGCAATAAAGTAGTATCTCACGGTGGATTTTGGGCTAATGAATGCAATGAAATCATTTTGTGCATAGGCGCACCGTTGATTTATCTCAACAATCTTCTTGTCTGGAATTAGGTAGTACTTTTTACATTTGTTTTCTCCTGAACTGCATTTATGATATGCAAATATCAACAGGACGTTAGTTGTTTTAAGACCAAAAAAGCACATACACAATCTATAATAAACTTTATTCGTGTTATGATCAAAAAATACAACTTTTTTGCCCTACTTTCCTACTAGTTTCGAGACATTTTAGCTATTTTACATAATAAATCTACCTGATAGGCTATAGGTGATATGAGTATATCACAGACTAACTAGTAGATTCTACCCGAGAGTATATTTCAGAGATGACAGCTAACCTCAAATCAAAACGACGTCAATCCGCCATTAGGGTTGCATTTATTGGTGAGAATAAAATATAATTGCACTGAAATTAAGGCGAATTCGTGGATTTGAATGATCAAAAGTGGTTTAATATTTTATTTTAATTTATTTCCATGCTTGTACATAAACTAGGCCTACGCTCCATACAATTTTGGACCGTCTCCTTTTGATCTAATATTATCCCCAAATACTTTATGGAAGTGGTTTTAATAATGGCAGGACAGGAACAAAAGTTATTATTACAACAATTATGAGCAATTAGTGAAAGAGACGGTGACGGCTGAGTAGAGTTTCGCATACTAAAAGAGATAAAACGTGTCTTATCGACATTAAGAGTAAGAGAGTATTGTTGCAGCCAATGAGTAACTACATTTAAACCAAATTGTGCTCTTTTGTAAACATTAACCCACGAATCGTCAGAGAATAGTAAGACAGTGTCATCTGCATAGCAAATTATTTTACAATTTGGGATGTTAAGCTGACAGAGGTCATTTATATAGTTAATAAACAGGCTTGGGCCTAATATACTGCCTTGTGGCACACCATGTGTAATGGGTAGATCTCCACTAACATGATCGTTAATTTTAACACATTGATATCTTTTAGAAAGATATTCTTCGAATAAATTTAATTGAACACCACGTATTCCAAAATATTCAAGTTTATGTATAAAGGAATGGACACTGTGTCAAAAGCCTTTGCAAGATCCGATAATATACCTATAGTTTTCTTGCCTTTGTCCAGATTACTTACAATATAGTCATTAACCTCATGGACTGCATCACTAGTTGATTTATCTGGTCTAAAACCGAACTGACTTTTAGAAATAAAGTTATTTCCTTCTATGTATTTGACTAGTCTTTTATTGATTATGCGTTCCAAAAGCTTAGAAATCGATGGAAGTATCGATATGGGCCTGTAGTTGTTGACACAGTCTCGATTACCTGCTTTGTAAATTGGATATACCATAGATTTTTGTGTGTCAAAGGAGGGATGAGGATGTGTTTGAAGTCTTTAAGGACCTTATTCGGTATACAGTCCCAGCCCACAGAACTAACATCTTTTAACGCTATAATGAGTTGCTCTACCTCATCTTCATCAGTACTTAACAATACTAAGGATTTTATGGAATTTGTAGTACATCCTTTGATATAATTACTGTGTGAGAGATTTTTGCACTTAAGTGTTTTCTCTGCTAAAGCTTTCCCGATTGTTACAAAAAACTCGTTAATATTATCGACGGATCTTTGCTCGTGTGTAGGATCTATCAATTCAGTTGCTTTATTTTTAGGTTTTAATGTACATGTTATTGTTTTTATTGCGTCCCATAGCTCTTTGTTGTTTCTTTTAGCATTTATTAATAAATTTTTTTCGTAAGCCCTCTTAACTTTTTTTAATAAATTATTGCAGTAATTTCTATATCTCGTGTAGCTTAGCTTAATTATTTCATTGTTTGGTAACTGTCTTGATTTTTTATGCAAACTATCTCTATGTCTCATACAACGAATAAGTCCTGGAGTTATCCAGGGTTTGATGATTCTGTTTCGTTTTGAATATTTAGTCGTTAAAGTATTTGACTCTATAGCCTTTTGAATTGATGTTATAAAAAATTCCATGGACTTATTTGGATCACATGAAGCGTATACGGTATTCCAATGAATCTGCTTTAATTCAGATTCCAGACCCTCACTACAAGGGCCGAATGATGTTGTTTTTTCAGTTTTAGGCATAATAGTACGGCCTGGTGATCCGTAACTGAAGATTGTAAAACTAAAGTTAGGGATTGTAATTTTGTATTTAAAATAACGTGATCTAAGCAGTTATTCTGTCTAGTTGGGATATTATGTGCAGGTAATAAGCCATAATAGGAGCATAAATTTAAATATTCTAAAGATTTGGAGTCAATAGTTTCAGGAGAGATATTAATATTTACGTAACCGATTATAGAGACGGTTTTAAAAGTACATAAATTTTCAAGGATCCTATCAAGTGAATGGAGGAAAACCTCAATGTTTCTGATAGATGGAGATCTGTAAATGGCTAGAAATGCAAAATCTTTTCCCAACTTTATAATAAGACATTTACAATCTTGACATTGTGGTTCTTCAATAGTGATTTGGTGATTATATTTACTATAAATTACTATTCCATCATTTTGGTTAGTATAGTTTTTTGTCACAAAATGGTTATAACCGTCCAAGTAAGGTATTACCGGATTATAGGATAACCAACATTCTGTCAGTATAATAATGTCACAAGAAATATCAAGTCTTTTTAGAGTTACCAAAAAACTATCATAATTCCTTGAAATACTACGAATATTTTGAGTAAGTACAGTCATATAGTGTGAAGGCTGATATAATAAACTCTTACAATCCTCGACTTTACAGGACATTGATTCAGATACAGATATATAATCTATTTCACTAAGTATGTTATTACCTGTGAAAGTATTGAAAGCGTATGAACATAAATTGAGATGTAACATAAATGCCCATATGAGATTTATAACCTAAAATAAAACACTTAAGGACTAAATACTTACGATAAAAACTAAGATTTATTTTTAAAGTATACAAAGCATCTGCTAATAATGCCAGTAATTTATAGGAATTGTATTTAAAAATTAATCTATCTAAAATTTGCAATAAAGTAGTATGTAAAGTGTATATGTAAAGTGTTGTGTGCGAGGTATAAATAAGTTTTATAAATTTTATAATATTAGGGCAAATTAAAATATATAATGTTATAATATTGTTTTTGTTCATAAAAATAATAATATGTTTAAAGTACTTAGTTTGAGAGTTGTAACAAAATAATATAGACAGTCACAATGCGGTTTTCTCCTTAAGTTTCAACAGATCCCCTTCTTCTTGAATTCGAATTTGAGGCAAACCTTCTTTTTTTCGAAGAAAAATTTTTCCATAGAATGTCCAGCAGTATGAGAAACCATGACTTTTTGCAAAATCTCTCGCAAGGTAATATAAACGTCTTCCTTTCAGTGTAAGAGCTTCCGATATGTAAATCTGTTGTTTATGTGTGCTGTCAAAACCCAATAAGGTAGAATTTAATTTTTCAGTTTTTTCTTTCAGAGTAAGTTTTTTAAGGTTTTGTATAATGCTTTCTTTTGTCAAAACTGAGGTGAATTCGACCACTATTGGCTTTGATATATTAGATTTTGTTGTGTTTCGATATACGTCTTTAATATCTCGGCTTTCTATTTGTAAATTTAATATGTTTCCAATTTTTTTTACTGTATTTGAAAGTTCTTGCTTGTTCTCGTTATGAATTTTTGGTATATTTCTGATTTCTATCTTAGTTGAACATGAAGCTCTTTCTAAGTTTTCGATTTTATTTTCAAGCTGTTTTAGATATGTTTTATATTCTTTTCGTTCGTTTCTTAGCCCTTCCAACTCCTTCTGAATTTCATCGTACTTATGAGACAGTGTTTCCATTGATAGTTGTAAAGTATTATTTTGTGATTTTATATTTGTTTATTTTATTACAAATCCATTTCATTCCATATTACCTCGTAGGTGTTGAAAGAGGTGTCAGAAATAATTTAATAAAATGGAGAAGGAGAGGGGCAGCCGCATACCCCCGATAAATACGCAAAATTAAAAAGCTTTCAGTCATTACGCTACGGGGAATTTTATGAGGGAGGCCTAGTTAATATTAAAAATATTGAGTGATGATGAACTTCAAAATTAGTGTAAATTTAGAATTAATAATCACAAAAATTCACCATTTAAAACTTCTTAAATTAAATCAAGGGCTTGTGTCACGTTCAGAATAATCATTGATATGTCATTTTCTTTTAGAAAATATCAAATGTCCTCGTGAGAACGAGAGCCTTAAATGTGTAAGATCGTATCCAGCGGAGCGAACGTGCGAAAATCGTTATAAACGTTATAATTGTGTAATTGATGAAACTGAACCATGCAATTATGAATGCGTTTGCGACAATGGCTTCTACAGAAATACTGATGGATTTTGTGTTACTAGTGAGCTTTGTGGTGAGTTAATTTGAGCTGTCATTTTAGTCTTAAATAATAGTTTCATGGTGGAAGTATATAACACATTTCATTCTGCCTTTGAATTCAATCACTAGTAGAATCATCTAGTCTGCGATAGAAATCGGATTAACCATGTATTTTAATAACAATTATTATTGGTCAAGAGAATAGGAAAGTTTTATACTAGCTACCTACAGTAGAAGCATAGAAAATAACGCAATACCTGTACTAAATTTCGCGTTATTTTGTGCCACCACACTTGTGTGAGTGGGGTTACTTACATCTTACATTTAGATGTTAGACAAGAAATGCACGGCAACTTATGAAATGTACACACCAAATAAAAATAAATGTTTCGAAGAACGCTTCTTTCGAAGCTCCCTTCCTATGGACTTCCCGATAAATCGTGCAGTTGGATCACCAGTTTTTTTGCAGATCAGTACATCAAGGTCGCAGTAGACAGTGCATGCTCCGATTACAATCCCATTAACGCTGTTGTTCCATAAGGCTACGTGCTATCACCAACGCTGTTCATTCTGCATATCAATGATATTTTGTAAACCGGTAACATTCATTGCTATGCAGACGACAGCACTGGAGATGCTTTTTACACCGGCCGTTCCAATATTTCTCGGGAAAACGTCGCTGAAAACTAGAATAAACTTGTGTCTGAAATCGAGACTTTGTTGAATAGTCTCAGACTGGGGGCGACTAAATCTAGTCCAGTACAATCCCCAGAAGACAAAAGTTTGCCCGTTTACCGCTAAAAAGAACCCCTTTGTCGTATCTCCTCAGTTTCAAGACACTTCCCTAGTTGCCTCAGTCAGTATCGGAATCCTCGGTGTTCATGCCAGTACACCGCTTGCAACTTTACAAGGCGCAGGTTCGGCCTCACATGAAACACTGTTCCCATCTCTCGACAGGGGCTTCCCATTACCAGCTCCTTCCACTTGACTGCATCCAGCGCAGAGCGGTTCGAATCACCAACGACCGAGTTCTTTCCGATCGGCTTGACTCACTGGCACTGCATAGAGATCTTGAATCTCTACGTATTTTATCGCATCTATCACGGGGAGTGTTCTAAGGACTAATTCCAGCCGCTCAATTTCACCATCGCACATCGCGCCAAAACTTGCGATACTATCCACACCATCTAGATGATTTACGGTCCACCACTGTGCGATTTAGAAGAAGTTTTCTTCTTCGCACAACTTCCTTGTCGGATCGACTACCACCAGAGATTTTCCGGACCGATACGACTTAGCGACCTTCAAGAAAAGAGCCTACTCCTTATTATAAGGCCGGCAACGTATCTGCCATCCCCCTGGTGTTGCAGTTGTCCATGGGCGGCGGTAGTCACGTACCATCAGGTGGCTCACGCATGTCCGTTTGCTCCGCTCCTATAAAAAAATAATCTATCATCACATTTCATCTTGTGGGTGTTGTTGTATGCTGCATTTTTAACCATTAAAATATTTCTAGGAAATATATCCTCCAACACTTAGGGAGCAGCGCCGCAGACAAATTTTTCCAGTACCCTCTTGGAACTAAGAGAAGGATTGAGCCAAGCGGTGGGATGAATATAACGCTGTAACTTTTATTTCTAGACAAGCTTTGTACGTTTTTTACGATACGTGAATTATATGATACAGGTGTATTACGGTTGAGTACGGATGGGTCTGTTCAGCTGAGGAAGAATGACGTGGTCACAGTATACCAGCATGACGTATGTTTGTTGTATAGTTGAAGTGACAGAAATCCTTTTTACTGGTAAGCAGGTCTGTCCTAGCTTTTAGGGGTGACAATGCATCTACATTTTTATTCTAAATCGAGTATAGTTATAGATGTCTATAGTGCACAGCAACCACATACCACTAGGTGGAATATGTGTTCATTTGCCACTTTTATTCCATAAAAAAGTAAGATTTATTATCCATTTCAGACGAACAAGAATGTAATAAGCCGAATGAGACGCTCCAATGTGTTAAGGCCTGTCCGCCTGAGAGAACTTGTCAAAATCGGAACGTGTTTTATAGATGCGCTTATATTATGAACGAAGTTTGTAAAAATAAATGCGTTTGTAAGGATGGCTTCTACAGAAATCCTGACGGCTTCTGCGTCACGAGTGACCTTTGTGGTAAGAATATTTAGTCGTGTTTTTCCCGACTGTACATTACAAAACAGCTAATTGCTTTTTACATAAGGACACTTACAACTGTGCCCTTTTCTAGGTACCGATAAAGTACATATGCCTCGGCTCTAGTAATTCAACTCGTGCAGACCCCTAAATAACGCGCACTCGCCCAACAGCTGCAATCTTACGGACTGCCGCATGTGGGCACCCCACCCAGCATGTTCACAAATTCTAAATTTAGAATTTAATCTTTAACTATTTTCACTATTTTCAATGAACTATGACTTACAGCGCTTAGTGCGAATATTCGGAATATCATAACAACGGAGAAGATTGTGTGAGAAGTAAAATTTGTGGTAAGATAGTATCTATATCATATAAATAATATTTACTAAATACAATGGATTTTGGGTATAACGATGATGAAGGGATCACTCTATTTCCGTCGTTATATCCGGAAGTCGTTACAGGCAAAGGTAACAAATTCAATACATTACAGTTGCTACTCAGAATATCTCTTTGTAACTGAACCATAAATTTAACTCCGAAACTTACACGCTTCCCTAACTACTAAGCTGATATCTATAAACAAAAGGTAAAAGTCTCCATACCTGGTGACCATCTGTGTGGATGTAAACAAAAGATAAGAAATGTTTTTGAAAGAAAGAAATCTTTTTGTCTTTGGCGGCCGACTCCGGTCGCAATATCTGCATGGGATTTCTAGGAATTTGTTACAAATGATTCATTAAAAACAGTCGCTACACCCGAACCCGGCGTTACATCCGAAGTCGCTATAGCCACATGTATTTCGTACTAAAATATGCTTTAAATTCAAGGGACTTAGATTTAACGTCGCTATAGGCAAATGGTCGCTACAACCGAGGTCGTAATAAATGAAATCCACTGTAATAATAAAATATAAAATTAATTTATTTTTATAAATTAATTTTATATTTTATTAATCCACACAATTCACAAGATGCCTTAGGTATTTCTTGTGATCTTTGCAAGGATTCATAATGTTCATACTTTAAGCACTAGAAACTAACATAAGCATGTAATACCAGTTGCATAATTAGTAATTAATTTATAGGGCAATGTATATACGCTTTTTCAACAAAACCCAAGAAAATGTACAAAATTTGTCAATACTTATTAAAGAAAACTTGTACAAACAGGTTATAATATCAAAGAATTCATAAATGAAAATAACACCTTGGGTTAAGGTGATTGCCACCATGCTCTTTGTATTGAAATTCATTTAAAAATTGTTTAAACCAAATTATTGTAATATATAATAGTTTCTATTATAATAATTGTTTTAAAAAAAGTCCCGCTGGGTTTCTTGCTGGTTCTTCCCAGGACAGAGGTATTTTGCGAACCAGTGTCTGCTTGAAATATCGAAATAACTGACTATTTTAAACTTAGGAGTTAGTTATACGAATTTGTACTGGAAAGGTCCTATCAAATACTGGATGTAGTTTCAAAGTATCTGTCGTATATACATACATATATCTTTGTAATTTATAATTTAATTTAATTTAATACTGAATTTTGCAACTAGATATCTGATTTTCTGAATGAATGATCGGTCAGGGTAGTCATAGATGGCTGCTTTTCTGACATATTCACATTAATACCGGAGTTCCTCAGGGGTTTGTTCTCTCTGCGACTCTTTTGCTGCTGCACATCAATGACCTACTTTTACCAGGTAATTTTGGGTATGTAGATGACAGCAAACAACGTTAATTTCTTTTCTTTTATGATAAATCACTACATGAAATAGGTCCATAAACGCTATATTATTAGTTGACATTTAATTTAAATAGCGCACTGGAATGAAATCATAATTTTTGGTTTAGTACAAATTTTTATTATTAAAATGAATTTTTTCGGCTTAGTGTTCAGCAAAAGTGTTTTTGACATTATAAAGTTATCAGTAACATATTGAGAGATTGCGTTCCATTCTTCCTGTAACGCTTTTCGAAAATTTGTCTCTTATAAAATGGGCAAATGGGCACTACAATTTCTTCAAAAATCTCAGTTACATATCTAGCCGCTATTAGTAACCTTCTCAATGACGCATATTTCCGTACGTTCCCCCATGTAAATACTTCCCCTTACCTTAACTGACCCTCCACTATATGCCTCTTTTTCTATGATGTTACACTGAGCGCACTTCTCTCCCGGCTATAAATCTACACTTTAATCCTTTCATTATCTGGCTTCAGGCAAAATCTAGACTCATCTATGAATAGAACTTGACTTCAAGTTTCGTCATTCCAATTTTCGTGGTTTTCGAGTAAAATTAACTCGAGCCACACGATGGCATATGGCAAGGATTTTTGAGTCTTTGTGCTTATAATAACTCCTAGAACTTCTTGCAGCTTCGTTTTTACCTCAGAAGAAGTTAAGGTCCGGTTTCTAACCACGCTGGCAACGATGAAACAGTCATCTGTGGCCACAATTTTCGGTTTACGTCCCTGTTCTGCAAGTTTTTGTCCGGTCTGCTGGTACCTTTTGTCAGCTTTGTAGAACACAACATATTTTAATAAAGCTAGTTTAGATAATGATTATTATTATTATTATAAGATTTATTCGCTTATATTAACTTATATTAAATTCCCGATGTTTGGACATTTTACAGCGTAGGTATAAATTTATTGCACAGTTTCAAATAGTGTTTGCATTTCTATAACGTCTTTTTAAAATTTTTAGCAAATTCAAAAACTGATTAGGTAATATCTTTTCCAACAAACTCTTGTATGCATGTAGGTATGTCATTTAAATTAATGAAAAATAAAATTAATAAATTTTACTAAATGTTGTAATAATAAATATTAAGATCCTCCTGTGCTCACGGCCCTCTCAGGCAGCGAGCGCCTATCCGCTGGGGGCCCATGGCATACTGCCCGACCTATTGATATGCCACTGAAGGTGTCCAGGCGTGAAGCGTCCTTCACGCCTGGACAGCTTCTAACTTTATACAAAGCTCGCGTCCGAATATGCATGTAGTATTGAAGTCACCTTTGGGACGGCTCAGCAATATAGCAACGTTACCAATCACATTTGGTTGACTTTCAGAATATTCGCATTAAGCGCTGTTAGTCATCTTTTATAATGCGCTCAGCCAAAGAGTGGAATGCCCTGCCAGCGTCTGTTTTTCCGAGTGTCTATAACCTGGACCTCTTCAAAGTGCGTGTTGAAATGTTTTTCCTGGGCAAACTCGCTTAATCGTTGACTTCATCTTTGCCTTTCGGCCAGATGGTCAAGAATGAGCACATTTTTAGTTTAAAAAAATGTGCCGGATTCCATGAGATCTATTTGGAACGATTTCAATTTTGCTACGGTCTGGCAGTGTTATAAATATTTTAATATTATTATTAATGACTATATGAACCCGTCCACGCGTTTCTGTGGCTCTAAGAGTTCAAAAAGTTCTGTGAAAATTACAAAGCAATCGGTGAATAACTTTCTGAGGTTTAAAATTTAGTTTATATTAAGGACAACGTGTGGTGCAATATGTTTTGAGTTAGCTCTTGAGCTAATATTTTCGATTTTTATAAAAGACTAGCTGTGCCTCGCGGTTTCACCCGCGTCATCACGGGTCGGAGGTGCGCGACATGACCTAGTTCAAGCATTTTATAATTGCAATTAAATATTTTATTTGAGAGCAATGGATGGAAAAAATGGTATAATTAATGGAGTACTTTTATCTGTCGGCATATTATGTATGATGTAGAGCGAAGTTAAGTTTTATCCACTTTCCCTCCCTCTCCCGGTTGAGCAGTTCTCGCAGTTCTCACCGGCTAGGCGGCTAGGGTGATTGTGTCGTTCGCGCGCCAAGCCAGCCAAGTATTGAATTATTTTAATTTTACATTATCTCTTAAAGTATGCGTCCAAATAACATGGTATAAAGAACAAAATGTATCGTCATAAAATTGTCTTGATGATGAAGTAACTTTCGTTCGTAAGGATAAATAGGCCATGCCTAATAATAACGCTCAAAAATCACTTTTAAATTTTCAATATTTTTTTGTCACAAAATACCTAATTATGGCTTATGTATAAGAAATAGACATATGGTATCGCAAACTTTTTTTTAGACGGAGTAAAGATCTATATTTTTCTAGAACATTGTATTTACGTATCCCTAACGATAACACCAGCGTACGCGGATAAATCATTTCGGGAGTGCTTTTTCTTCTGACTTGCTTAACAAATATCTATATTTAAGGCTAGCTGAGTGATATAGCTTAATGCTAGATAGCCTATACTATTCCACATGAATTTGGCTATAATATACAAAAATAATTTTTTAAATCGGACTGGTAGTTCCAGAGATTAGCGCGTTTAATCAAACAAAAAAACAAAAAAACTCTTCCGCTTTATTATCGATTTTTATAAAAGATATAGGCGTATATAGATAATGTTTTCTATAGACCATAGGGTTGACTACAACACCCCACGTAACAAGGTGTGAAGACGGATTATTCTTCAGTCGTTATCACACGGAGAAAACTAAACAAAGCAATAATAACAACATCTTTTACAGGAGAAACGATGTGCACTCGATCTAATGAGGAGCTGAAATGTGTGAAGTCATGTCCGCCGGAGAAAACATGTCAAAATCGCGACATTATATTTGATTGCGCTGATAACGACACAGAGGTCTGCAAAAATGAATGTGTTTGTAAAGAGGGATTTTATAGGAATGACAAAGGAGATTGTGTGACAAGCGAAATGTGTGGTAAGATATAAATAACATTTTTGAACTCATACGAACTCTATTGGAATAAATATATTTGTAGACTATTGTAAATTATGTGCTAAGTTTCTTGCTGGATCTTCGCAGGGATTACAGGATGTATTTTCCGCATCAGTGGAACATAAAACTTGTCTTTTTATAGGTATTATGTAATAGTCTGTACTGAATTAATATTCTATTCTCTATTCTATTCTTCTCTATTTTACGCTATCTATTCTAGTTTACTCTATTCTTTTCTATACAATTCCATTCTATTCTAGTCTATTCTAATCTATTTGTTCTAATCTATTCTATTCCATTCTATTAAATTCCGTTCCATTGTATATCACTACATTCCACTCCATTTTATTCTATTTTATTAAAGAGAAAGAAGAAAAACATTGCCGTCTTCGTCACTACCTACGTGAATGATGTAAAACACCCAAAAAATAAAGAGTGAATTGCAGAAAAGTGCGAAGTATTGATAAGTAATAATTTTAATTGTGTTAAAAGATGAAAACTATTGTTCATTGATGTTGGTTGCATCGGTCAGATCTAGTTTGAATTCTACTTTTCCCCAGATCTCTGCGAATATTGTCAATACCGATTACGCTATAGATTTTTCAAAACCGAATAAGACATTTGACATCTGATAGATGTGCGAATAAAGCTATTTCAAGTATTGCTAGATAAATATTCTGTTCACCTTTAACGTTGTAAGACGTCTGAAACAGACAAAAACATGTACACGATTCTAACAAGCACTCCAATTTCTATTACTCTTAATAGATATAGGAACATAAAACGAAAATATTACTATTTAAATTATTTTTAAACATATTTTTTACAAAGCATTGTAAACATTCTTAATTGTATTGTTTTTGTCACTCGTGTGGATTACCATTATCATTTTAGCCTACACTGTCAACTCCTCAACATAACCCTCTCTCATAGAAGAAAATCTTTATTATTTTAATATCAATTTCAATTGCAATAATTATAGTGATCTGATCATAATAATTTAAAGTTAAAGTTAAAGTCACAGCCTACATACACGTCCCCCCACACAGGCACAGGCCTCCTCTCATTTCTGACAGGATTTTAGGGCGAGGAAAGGTCCGTCGCGCTGCCCCAATGCGTGTTGGCGAACTTCACATGTCTTCGAAATATATATTTTTTTTATGTGAGACTTGCAGGTTTCCTCACGATGTTTTCCTTCACCGCCGAGTACGTGGGAAATTGGCACTTAAAATTGCAATTAACAATTTCATTGGTGCCGGCGGGGATCGAACACGGGTTTCTCGCGTACTGTGAAACTTACAGCGAGCGCTAACCATCTGAGCTACATCATAATAATTTAATGGCAATTAATTTGAAGTTCTGATTAAATTTTAATGTTTTACAATTTTTTTAAGATATATTATAATGTGTATGTACGTATGTGTATATTACGAGTATTATACATTTATTATAAATGTTGATTATATGAAAACAAAATATAACAAATATACATATACATGACATATCAAATACTATGGAATTCCATTAAATTATAGACTTAATAATTCATCTTCTAGGTTATTTAAAAGGCTATTAAAAGGTAAGTTAAAGTCACAACCTATATACGTTCCACTACTGGGTTGAGAGCCGAGGTTTACCACAGTAAATTAACTCTCAACAGAACCTTTTACCAGGCAATGTTCATTTTTATCTGGTGTGTTGACGAGCGATGACATAAAATAATCTATCATCCCATATTATCTAGTGGCTGTCGGAGAAAATGTGTCCTTTAACACTTATTGGAGCAGCGCCACAAAAGAATTGCTCTATGAACCTCTCGGAACTAAGTGTATGACTGATTTCAGTGATGGGATGTATATAACGCCTGTAACTTTAATTTTTAAACGAGCATTGCACATTTTCTACGATATGTGAATTATGTTATTACGATGCAGGTTTATTATGATTGAGCATGGATAGTTCGTCTCGACCTGGGAAGGGCCATGTGCTCACATTATATCTGAGTGCAGATAAGAAGAATGAAATACGTGTGTTTAGTAAAGTTGCAGCCTATTTACGTCCCACTGCTGGGCACAGCCCTCCTCTCATTTCTGAGAGGGTTTTAGGGCAAGAAAATGTCCGCCGCGCTGCCGCAATGCGTGTTGGCGAACTTCACATATCTTCGAAATATTGTAGAAATGACAGGAATCCTTTTTACTGGTAAGGAGGTATGGTCACGGGTGACAATGCATCTACATTTTGATTATTAATCAAGTAAAGGTATAGATGTTTATGGGGCACAGCATCCACATTCCACTAGGTTGAATGTGTACTCATTAGTCACCTTTATTCCATAAAAAATATAAGGTTTATTTTCTATTTTAGAGGAACAAGAATGTAATAGGCCAAATGAGTCGCTCCAATGTGTTAAGGCCTGTCCGCCTGTGAGAACTTGTCAAAATCAGAACGTGTTTTATAAATGCGCCAATAATATGAACGAAGTTTGCGAAAATAAATGCGTTTGTAACGATGGCTTCTACAGAAATTCTGATGGCTTCTGCGTCACAAGCGACCTTTGCGGTGAGAATTTTTAGTCGTGTTTTCTTTCTGACTGTACCTTATAACGGCGACGAACCTTTGCGGTGATAATATTTAGCCGTGTATACTTAATACTGTAGCTTGAAAGGTACGAGACGTCTGGAAATTCGATTATCAATTCACCCGCTATGTGATGGTAGTGCAGGAGAACCATTCAAACTATTTCTTCCAGTGGGTGTCAATAGAAACTAAGGGATAAGCCTAAAAGTTCTTATGGCTTCTGATAGATGTCGATATAATCATCTATTTACGCCTGGTGTAAAAAAAACCCAGACCAACGTCTGACAGCAGCGTAGAAGGCGCTCACGCCTGGGTACTACGATTGCCAATTCGCCTTATAAAGAGTGACGTTTAAGGCTAATTCTTCTACAACGCAATACACCCTTGTCCAGCTCTGGATTTTTTGTTATAATATAGACGGAAAAAGACTATGCTGTAGATTTATTTTTATAATAATAAACTGATAAATAGCCTGCTTGGTGGTAAGTAACTACAATAGTCCATAAACATCGGCAACCAAAATCCAACATGAAGGATACAGATGCATTGCTACCCCCGAGGACTAGGATGAAATACCTGGGTATACATTAGTTTACCGTCAGAAGTTGTAAAGAGGGTGGGACCAATACTGATGAACTCATAGGTTTAAAAGGAAATTGACATGTTGTTGAATTTTGTTGAAGCTAATGCTGGAGATTGTTGTTCTTAATTTTATATTATTATGTGGGTACAGCAAATTATGAAGTTTTTAAGTGTACTGAGTCGATGGATGCAGATAGTGGCTCAGGACCGTGCTTTGTGGGATTTCTTAGGGAGGCCTATGTTCAGCAGTGGACTTGTGTAGGGCTGTAATGATGATGATGATGAAGTATACTCAGAAATATTAGCAGCTCGAATGACGTCTTAATAGTTCCATTTAAAACTACAAACCCAATTTTTTCTCTAAATTTATATAGGACCCTTGAAGTATAAACTATTTAATAAATGAAACATCCTAAAAATCGGTCCATAATTGAACGAAGATATCGATTAACATAAACAAGAACAACACTTGAATTGATATCTTCGTCCTTTTTTTGGAAGGTTAAAGGTCCTGGTTAATTAATCATTTGCTGTACCCATTTTTCATTCAGGAAATTATTTTATTATTTTTAGTTCTTTAAAGACGCTACTTAAAGTCAAATTTTTCCTATATTAGAGTTATTAGCGAGGACTCGGAGTCTCTGCGTGATAGAAACCGTAACGACGATGTCCGCGGTAGAATCGTAGATCAGTTCCGGGCCGCATGCATTTATTGCCTTCCTCTTCGAGTACAAAATGTTCAGTGACAGTGTAGAAATATTTGTTTTAATTTTACAGATAAAAAATGCAGCGGTCCAAATGAAAAGTATGAACCTAACAAAAAGTCTTGCCCGCCTGAAACTTGTCAATCTATTGTGGCGAAATATAAATGTGATTCAAAACAGCGGGGTCAGCCTGGATGTGTGTGTGAATCCGGGTTCTTGAGAATGGATTTAAATTCAACCTGCATACCGATGAATCAGTGTCCCGAATCACCTGATTTCAGTAAGTTTTTTTTAATAAAAAAATAAACTTGTGTGGTCGTTATTAATATATGATACGAAAATGTTGGGCAATTTGATATAACCTAATTTACATGGCTTTGTCAAAGACGGATTATGTCAGAGTCACACCGACTAAAACCTCCTATATATACATATTGTATATATATATAGTAACAAAAACCCTGTGGTTTCCATTAAGTACGTTATCAGGATCATTATTCAAACGTATAGAAATAACATTTTTTTTAAATTCGAACAATATTTTTTTTATATTATTTAAAAAATAATTGTATGCAAATTGTATATGGGTTTATTACCTCTGCATTGTCTGGGGAATAAGAGGATTGTCAAACACCCCGCTTTACTTAGCTTTAGCATCGGCTAGTGTCAGTAAGAGGTAATAAAACCACATAAAATAAAAAAAAATTAAAAAAAAAATGGCCGAGTTTTTAAAAAAAAGAGTTATTTCTATAGGTTTGAATACTGATCCTGATAATGACTTAACGTGGACCACAGGGTTTTTGTTACATGTTATATATATATATATATATATATATATATATTATTTATTATAATATTGATATTGTTAACAGTTTGAAAACATCAATACTGTAAACAGTTTGATAAGTGACAGTAGCAGTCATACAGTGATCGAGGTACCTTCTACTGCCGTACTGAGCTTGTCCATATCAGTGCACTGTCAATACTGATCCTCCTGTGTGGATAAAACTTTAATAATTTGTCACCATATTTCTCACCTAGGTGAAATCGCCGACACAGAAAACTGTTTCTATCATGCATTAAGGCGTTGATTGATAATCCTTCTATAAATTAATAAATGCTTTTGCGAATAATCCTTGAAAGTGGCTACTGTTACCATTGATACTGGAGTCAACTTCAAAGCCTAAGTATCCACTAGAGGCAACCTCGGGTCGAGCGACTGCGCAACTGGAGTCGGAATGCCTCAACCTGAGGCACGCCGTGCCATGAGCCAATACATCGCCGCGGACCGAGCCATATTTTGACGGCGTTTTGGCACGTTCAAAGGAGCCTCAGTCGTGTATTTAATGAAGACGGACGTGTCGCCTCAGGTTGCAACTTGAAATGGAGATCAACTACTCTGAAATAATGAACTTTGAACTACTTTGACTATCGCTGAAATCTATTGCAATGTAACTCTTTTATCCACAACCGGTGCATCCGCTTTTTGTATTTTTTATGTATTCTCTTTTTTAGGGTTCCGTACCTCAAAAGGAAAAAACGGAACCCTTATAGGATCACTTTGTTGTCCGTCTGTCTGTCTGTCTGTCGGTCTGTCTGTCTGTCTGTCTGTCAAGACCCTTTTTCTCAGGAACGCGTAGAGGTATCAAGCTGAAATTTATATCAAATACTCATGTCTACTGTCCCTTGGGGCTGTGAAAAAATCAAACTTCTAAGCCAACGCAATCAAAAGATACAGCCGTTTATGCCGCAAATTTTCGATATTCGCAAGGGAATCAAAATTCAAAACCTACAGGGTACTTCCCGTGAACTGAGAATCTTAAAATTTGGCACTAAGCATCGTATTATAGCACAGATAAAGGAAAAATTGCGAAAAGCATAAATTTTTAGTTAGATCATATAATAAAAATATTTTTATTAAAATAATTTTAAACTCATATACCTACGGATTTGTTCGGAACCCTCGGTGCGCGAGTCCGACTCGCACTTGGCCGGTTTTTTTTAATAGTGTTAGACTATTAAAGCAGCTACTTCTATTTAAGACAAAGAAATTCGATCTAAAGTCGACTTCCACGTAGAATTTCTAGGTGGTAGGCCTCATTTTCTTTAAAGGAGTAGTTAGTTAGTAGTATTTAGTTTCCTTCTTACCTATTTTTGCTGCCAAATGGTACATAATTAGTAACACAAAGCTAGCCGTTTTCGTTTCAAGCTGGTTGCAGGTGTCCATCGGCTATAGTAGAAATTAACCAATAGGTGGATTGTTAGTTCGGATTCTTATAAAAATATGGCGTTTTCTATAGACCATAGGGTTAAGTACCAAACCCCACGTAAGGAGATGTGAAGAAGCATTATTCTTTTGCCGTTAATATACGGGGAAAAGTAAAAAAAGCAATAATAACAACATCTTTTACAGATGTAACGATGTGCATTAAATCTAATGAGGAGCTGAAATGCGTGAAGTCATGTCCGCCAGAGAAAACATGTCAAAATTGTGACATTCAATTTAATTGCATTGATAACGCGACAGAGATCTGCAAAAATAAATGTATTTGTAAAGAGGGATTTTATAGGAACGATGAAGGAGATTGTGTGACAAAAGAAATATGTGGTAAGATATAAATAATATTTTTAAACTTAGTAGTTATACGAAATTTATTGTAATCAATATATTTGTAGACCATTATTGTAAATTACACGTTGAGTTTCTTGCTGGTTCTTTGCAGGGAATACTTTATATAACTATCATGTTATAGTCTATACTGAATAAAATCTCTATTTTCTATTCTCCGATATATTTTTCTATTCTTCTCTATTTTACTCTTATCTACTCTAGTCCATTCTACTCTTCTGTATTCTAGTCTTCTCTACTCTTCTTTATTCTAGTTTACTCTATTTTATTCCTTTCTATTCCATTTTATTCCATTCTACTTCATTCGATTGTATTGTATTGTATTGGATTTTATTAAATAAAAAGCAGAAAGACATTGCCTTGTTGGGCACTGCTTACGTAAATGGTATAAAAACACCACAGAGTGAAGTGCAGAAAAGTGCGAAGTATTGATAACTAATTATTTTAACTTTCGTAAAATATGATAACTATTGTTTAATGATATTGTTTGTATTGATCAGCTCTAGTTTCAACTCCCCTACTTTGCCCCGGATCTCCTTCTGAGAATAGTGACCATACCGATAACACATTTTTTGATATAGATTTTGTTAAACCGACAAGACATTTGGCATACTATAGGTGGCGAATAAAGCTATTTCAAATATTGTTAGATAAATTTCTAGGGCACCTTTAACGTTGTAAGAGGTCTGAAACACGTAAAAAATATGTACACAATTGTGATAAGTAGTCCAGTTCCTATTACTGTAATTAACACAACAAAACTAAAATATTACTATTCAAAATATGTTAATTTTTTTTTTCAGAATATGAATAAGAATTATAAAATAATAATTTTGTGTTTAAAAAATCCCTGATCGTATTCCAATTCATTACCGTTACAGCCCACACTGTCCATCCCTGGACACGGCCTCCCTCACAGGAATAAATCTTTGTTATTTTTTTATCAATTTCAGTTTCAATAAGAATCGTCTTCTGATCATAATACAATTTAATAGCAATCAATTTGAGGTTCTAATTCGATTCAGATATCATATGTTTAAATGTTTTACAATTTTCATTTTTATAAAAATTATCTCGTATATTGTCTGTGTATATTATTATGTTTTATGGCATTATGGCCTGTGAAGGGCTGTAATAATGATTATGATGATGATGATTATTATAAATGTTGCTAACATAAAGCATAATATAACAGCTATACATATACATGACATATTAAATACTATCGAATTCTGTTAAACTATAGATTAAATAATTTATTTGGACGTTCTTTAAAAGGCAATAAATAATACAAAAATTGGAGTTAAGTACTAAATTGTACATACAGGATTTAAAACATTTTTCATTAAATATATGTTAATGCATTGCATTTAATTTCAAATCAAATTTTAATTTTTGCATTCGTGCATTGATAAAGCTATATTAAAGATTTCGGTTTATTCCATGTCTTATCACAAAATAGTTAATACTTAATTTAAATTTTGTTTCTTTGATTGCATTTCAATTTAAAAATGCCATGTAGAGGTGACGTAAGAGTATACACTACCCGATATCATCCCGTGGGTGTCGTAAGAGGCGACAGAAGGAAACTGGACCAGGAGATGGGATGGAGCATCTTGCTGATAACAGCTGAATAAGAGAAAAACCGTGGTTGCCAAGCGGCTTGCAACTCGTGGCACCTGTAGCAAGTAAGGACGAAGACCTATGTTCAGCAGTGGATTTGGAAATGCTGTAATGATGATGATGAATTTTAAAATGAGTGTAGTCCTAGTAATGATTTGCTGCGCTGGGGCCGCGGCTTGAAATCCTGCACGGAAAAAGTATTTGTATGGCCTACAAATAATTGTTCCGGGTCTATATGTTTGTCCTCGTGCAATTTATGTTTGTAAACTGCCTCCACGATACAGGAGAAAATCCTAGTTTGGGGGTAACGTTTAAAAAAAAAAGTATTATCAATCACATATATTACGATTTTTTTTAAATTTTAAACTTCCTAAAATCATGATTTCCTGATCTTCATCGCGTTTTAAGTACTCATTGATATAACTCACTGTCTTTTAGAAAATATGAAATGTCCTCGTGAAAACGAGAGCCTTCAATGTGTAAGGTCATGTCCACCGGTGCGAACATGCGAAAATCGTGATAAACGTTATCACTGTCTAATTAATCAGACTGAACCATGTAATTATGAATGCGTTTGCGACAATGGCTTCTACAGAAATACTGACGGATTTTGCGTTACTAGTGAGCTTTGTGGTGAGTAAAATTGAACCGTCATTTAAGTCATAATGGTGGAGGTGTCGCTTATTTCGTTTTTCATATGAATCCAATAACTATAAGAACCATCTGGTCTGCGATAAAGATCGGATTAACGATGCATGTTACTAACAATTATTATTGTTCCTCAGTCGGAACAGAGTGAACAATATTTAGTGGTGCCGACATGTGCATCGCAATATTTTCTCTGTCTGCTGTTGTAGGTGTTACCGCACTTGTTTTTGTGTGGTGCGACGCTTGTATATAGCTACCGTACCCTCGTTCACTCTGGTTGGAATTATAAGCACAAGCGCGACCACATTTTACTTATCTATTTATTTGGATATTAATCCGATAATAGTTACCTTCTAGACTTCTCCCATAACATGAAGGATTAGATGCAAATTTTGCCGACGTTTGTCCTCTCCGGTACTACTGACATTGTTTATCACAATTTTGTTAGTGTTGATTTATGATTAGTTAAGCTATGAAGGAAAACATCATTAGGAAATCTGTATTTCTGAGAAATTAAAAATATTTCGAGGGCAAGTGAAGACTCGCAGTCTTCACGTATTCGAGCAACAAGGGCTTATGCTTCTTTCAAAATCCTCTCAAAATGCGGGAGGTTTTGTGCCCCAACTGCTAGTACCAGTGCCGTATAAGTTTTTAGTTATGTTTTGGTTTTAAACAAGAAATGCACGGGACCCTATGAAATGTACAAAACAAATAAAAATAAATGTCCCCCTAAAATATGCAGTTCCATTGTATCAAGATATGCTTATAATCCCAAAGAGGTTCAGCCAGGGTGCGTTTGAAAATCGGGTTTTCTGGAGAGTGTTGTTCTTAATTTTATTTTATTACGTTGGTACAGCAAATAATGAAGTTTTTTAAGTGTGTTGAGTCGATGGATGCAGGTGGCTCAGGACTGTACTTTGTGGAATTCCTTAGGGAGACCAAATCAGCAGTGGACTTGTGAAGGGCTGCAACGATGATGATGATGAAGTGTATTCAAAAATATCAGCAGCTCGAATGTCGTCTTAGTAATTCTATTTGAAACTACAAATCCAATTTTTTCTCTAAATTTATATAGAACCACCCCTGATGTATAACCTATTTAATAAATGAAAAATCCTTAATATCGGTCCATAATTGAACGAAGATATCGAGTAATATAAATATGAACAACACTTGAATTGAGACCTTTCTCCGTTTTTTAAAGATCTTGGTTAATTTCTCATTTGCTCTACCCATTTTTCATCCAGGAAGTGATTTTATTATTTTTAGTTTTTTAAGATGCTACTTTTTATAAAAAAGTCTAATTTTCTTATATTATAGTTATCAGCAAGGACTTGGAGTCTCTGCCTGATAGAAGCCGTAACGATGTTGTCCGCGGTTGAATCATAGATGCACTTATCGCCTGCCTTTTCGAGTTCAAAATGTTCAGTGACAGTGTAGAAATATTTGTTTTAATTTTACAGATAAAAGATGCAGCGGTCCGAATGAAAAGTATGAACCTAAAAAAAAGTCTTGCCCGCCTGAAATTTGTCAATCTATCGTAGCGAGATATAAATGTGATTCAAAAGAGAAGGGTCAGCCTGGATGTGTGTGTGAATCCGGGTTCTTGAGAATGGATTTAAATTCAACCTGCATACCGATGAATCAATGTCCCGAATCACCTGATTTCAGTAAGTTTTTTCAAATAAAAAGATAAGATCGTTCTGAATATTGCTACTAAACTGTTGGGTCGTTTGATGTAACCTAATTTACATGGCCTTGCCAAGGACGGATTATGTCGGACTTGCACCGACTTAAACCCCATGGTGTTCTACCTTCACTGCATATTGATAGGACCACGGGAACGCTTTCAAACACATCCGCGGCCCCACCAACGCCGGTCACCCCGTGGCAGCCCCTCCTCTGGATGATCTCCCCTCCCCCTTCTCCTTCTCAGGTAAAGCGCATCATGAACACAAGGCAC
Source organism: Parnassius glacialis (assembly GCA_033319125.1). Lineage (NCBI taxonomy): Eukaryota > Metazoa > Arthropoda > Insecta > Lepidoptera > Papilionidae > Parnassius > Parnassius glacialis. The sequence continues at coordinate 39,098,014 of JAVANC010000021.1, read as the reverse complement.
GCTTTCCATCGCAGTCTCGAACTCCATCCGCGCAACTGACCACCTCAAGTCCATTGTGTCAATTGTGTTGAAATGTTTAATATTTTACTTTAATTAAAACCTACCTAACCTTTTTATGTATATATGATCGAGCCACTTTCTACTGCAGTGTGAGTTACTTACAAATGTAAAAGAGTCAGAGTACATACTGAGCTTGTCCTTATCAGTGCACTGTCAATACTGATTCTGTGTAAATAAAAAATTTAATATGTAGTCACCAAATAGCTCATCTAGGTGAAATCGCCGACACAGAAAACTGTTTCAATCATGTATTAAGGCGTTGATTGATAATCGGTCTAAATGTTTTTGTGAATGACCCTTGAAAGTAACTACTGTTACCATTGATAGCGGAGTCAATTTTAAAAGTAAAGTATCCATTAGAGGCAGTCTCGGGTCGGGCGGCTGCGCACCTGGAGACGGAATGCCTCAACCTGAGGCACGTTGTGCCATGAACCAATTCGTAGCCGCGGCTCAGCCATATTTTGTCGGTATTTTAGCGCGTTCAAAGGAGCCTTAATCTGAGCCGTGTATGGAGACGGGCGTGTCGCCCACGCAACTTGCAATGGATATTGACTTCTCTGAACTAATGAACTCTGAACTACTCTGACTATCGCTGAACTCTGTTGCAATACAACTCTTTTATCCACTATTGACGCTTTCGCTTTTGAATTTTTTTTTGTATTCTCTTTTTTTGATAGTGTTAATGACTATTACAGCAGCATCTTCTATTTAAGACAAAGAAATTTGATCTTAAGTCGACTTCGAGGTAGAATTTCTATGTGGTAGGCCAAATTTTATTTATAGGAGTACTTAGTTAGTAGTACTTAGTTTCCCTCTTACCTATTCCTGCTGCCAAATAGTTCATAAATAGTAATACAAAGCTTGCTGTATTTTGGGCTAAATGCAAGTTTTGAGGTATTTCATATTAGTCATTCAGAGGTGTCTATGCGTCTGTAGCCGTTTTTGTTTCAAGCTGGTTGCAGGTATCCATCAAGTAAAGTAGACATTAACCAATAGGTGGATTGTTAGCTCGGATTCTTATAAAAAGATGGCATTTACTATAGACCATAGGGTTGAGTACAAAACACCACGTAACGAGATATGCGGACGGATTATTATTTTGCCGTTAATAAACGGAGAAAACTTAATAAAGTAATAATCAGAACATCTTTTACAGATGAAACGATGTGCACTAAACCTAACGAGGAGCTGAAATGCGTGAAGTCATGTCCGCCAGAGAAAACATGTCAAAATTGTGACATTCAATTTAATTGCATTGATAACGCGACAGAGATCTGCAAAAATAAATGTATTTGTAAAGAGGGATTTTATAGGAACGACGAAGGAGATTGCGTGACAAAAGAAATGTGTGGTAAGATATAAATAATATTTTTAAACTTAGTAGTTATACGAACTTTATTGTAATAAATATATTTGTAGACCATTATTGTAAATTACACGTTAAGTTTCTTGTTGGTTCTTTGCAGGGAATACTTTATATAACTATTATGTTATAGTCTATACTGAATAAAATCTCTATTTTCTATTCTCCTATATTTTTCTATACTTCTCTATTTTACTCTTATCTACTCTAGTCTATTCTACTCGTCTGTATTCTAGTTTTCTCTACTCTTCTGTATTCTAGTTTACTCTATTTTATTCCTTTCTATTCCATTTTATTCCATTTTACTTCATTCGGTTGTATTGTATTGGATTTTATTAAATAAAAAGCAGAAAGGCATTGCCTTGTTGGGCACTGCTTACGTAAATGATATAAAACACCACAGAGTGAAGTGCAGAAAAGTGCGACGTATTGATAACTAATTATTTTAACTTTCGTAAAATATGATAACTATTGTTTAATGATATTGTTTGTATTGATCAGCTCTAGTTTCAACTCCCCTACTTTACCCCGGATCTCCCGCTGAGAATAGTGACAATACCGATAACACATTTTTTGATATAGATTTTGTTAAACCGACAAGACATTTGGCAGACTATAGGTGGCGAATAAAGCTATTTCAAATATTGTTAGATAAATTTCTAGGGCACCTTTAACGTTGTAAGAGGTCTGAAACACGTAAATAATATGTACACAAAATTGTGATAAGTAGTCCAGTTCCTATTAATCTTATTAAACACAACAAAACTAAAATATTACTATTCAAAATATGTAAAAATATTTTTTTTTGAAAATATGAGTAAGAATTATGAAATAATAATTTTGTGTTTAAAATTTTTTGCGTTGAATATACAGACGTTAATGCATTGCATTTAATTTAAAATCAAGTCTTAATTTTTTTGCGTTCGTGCATTGATAAAGCTATAAAGAATTCGGTTAATTCCATGTCTTATCACAAAATAGTTAATACTCAATTTAAATTTTGTTCCTTTCATTGCATTTTAATTTAAAAATGCCATGTAGAGGTGACGTAAGAGTATCCACTATTAGATACCATCCCATGGGTGTCATAAGAGGCGACAGAAGGAAACAGGACCAGGAGATGGGATGGGGCATCTTGCTGATAACAGCTGAATAAAAGAAAAACTACGGTTGCCAAGCGGCTTGCAACTCGTGGCACCTATAGCAAATAAGGACGAAGACCTATGTTCAGCAGTGGATTTGGAAATGCTGTAATGATGATGATGAATGTTAAAATGAATGTAGTTCTAGTATAACAATTACACATACTATGATTTCTTTTATTTATAAGTTCTTTAAATCGTGATTTCCTGATTTTAATCGCGTTTTAAATACTCATTTATATAACTCACTCTCTTTTAGAAAATATGAAATGTCCTCGTGAAAACGAGAGCCTTCAATGTGTAAGGTCATGTCCACCGGTGCGAACGTGCGAAAATCGTGATAAACGTTATTACTGTCTAATTAATCAGACTGAACCATGTAATTATGAATGCGTTTGCGACAATGGCTTCTACAGAAATACTGACGGATTTTGCGTTACTAGTGAGCTTTGTGGTGAGTAAAATTGAGCCGTCATTTAAGTCATAATAGATAATAGCTTCATGGTGGAGGTATCGGTTATTTCGTTATCCATATGAATCCAATAACTATAAGAACCATCTGGTCTGGGATAAAGATCGGATTAACGATGTATGTTGCTAACAATTATTATTGTTCCACACTTAGAACAGAGTGAACAATATTTAGTGTTGCTGAAATGGGCATCGCGTCATTTTCTCTGTCTGCTGTTGTAGGTGTTACCGCACTTGTTTTTGTGTGGTGCGACGCTTGTATATAGCTACCGTACTCTCGTTCACTCTGGTTGGAAGTACAAGCACAAGCGCGACCACATTTTACTTATCTATTTATTTGGATATTAATCCGATAATAGTTACCTTCTAGACCTCTCCCATAACATGAAGGATTAGATGCAAATTTTGCCGATGTCTATCCTCGCCGGTACTACTGACATTGTTAATCACAATTTTGCTAGTGTTGATTTATGATTAGTTAAGCGATGAAGGAAAACATCTTTAGGAAATCTGTATTTCTGAGAAATTAAAAATATTTCGAGGACAAGTGAAGAATCGCAGTCTTCACGAATTGGAGCAACAAGGGCTTTTGCTTCTTTCAAAATCCTCTCAAAATGTTGGTGGTTTTGTGCCCCAACTGCTAGTATCAGTGCCGTGTAAGTTGTTAGTTATTTTTGGTTTTAGACAAGAAATGCACTGGACCCTATGAAATGTACGAACCAAAGAAAAAGAAATGTCCCCCGGAAATATGCAGTTCCATTGTATCGAGATATGCTTGTGATACCAAAGAAGAGGGACAGCCAGGGTGCGTTTGCAAATCGGGTTTTCTGAGAATGAATCTAACATCCACGTGTATGCCGATGAAGCAGTGTCCTGAACTTATTAATTCACGTAAGTACTGTATAATATAATTCTTTATAAAGAAGCGGATTATTAAAGAAAACGTAAGTCGTTGAATGTTCATTTAATCATTTCATTTCTGCATATTAAAAGTGTGCTATTGATCTGAGGCCTCCCACATGATAGCCTTATAAAAAGGATTTTTGTCACAGTTGCCTCGCTTAGCAGGCGATTTTGCATTAGGATGTTATCAGAAAGATGTTACTGGCCATCTTTTGTTGAGTTTCACTATAATAATATGTGTGAGTGGATTCTCTCCCTCCGTCCATACACGGCATCTATGTGTTTTGTTTGTTGGTTCGAGTAGGTGTGCAGTTTATTAAGAAACTGTACAATGTTTTAGCTTCGTGTCTAGTGTTCGGTATTTTTGTTGTTACCGATTATTTCTATTTCTTATTGATTTACAATATCAAATTGAAATAGTACTGATTATTAACGTGATCCGCCGTGAACTAGATCGCTGCAAAATAAAGTCGAATAATCAGGAATTCAAATTAAGTTTTAATTAAACACGATCGCCACTAGATGGAGTGACGACCTGATATGATTCCTGCCTGTCTATGGGTACATGTGGCTCGGAATCGTGCTTTGTGGCGTTTCTTGTGGGAAACGTATGTTTAGCAGTTGGCTTGTGGAAAGCTGTAATGGTAATGATGATGAAACGCGATAAAATTCCTATACATAGATTTACTCACTTATATTAAGAAATTTATGCTTACCACAACAACTTTACTCCTAGCAGAACCTTTTACCTGGAAATTTTCATTTTGATCCGGTAACCCCGATTTGTATAATATATTGCCGTGTTTTGCCGAGTGACGACATAAAATAATCTATCATCTCATCTCATCCTGTGGGTGTTATTGCATGCTGTGTTTTTAAGTATTATAATATTTCGAAGTAATGTGTGCTCCAATACTTAGTGGAGTATCGCCGCAGACAAATTGCTCTATGACCCTCGCGGAAATGAGAGTAGGATTGAGCACAACGGTGGGACGTATATAACGCTGTAACCTTAATTTATAGACAAGCCTTGTACATTCTACGATATGTGAATTATGATGTTATTGAGCCACGCCCCAGACATATTATGGTTGAGCACGGACGGGTTGGCTCGACTGAGGAAGGACCACGTGCTCACAGTATATCAGCGTGAAATAAGTGAGTTTGTTATAAGGTTGGAGTGACAGGGATCCTTTTTACTGGTAAGGAGGCATTCTGTCCTAGACTTTAGGGGTGACAATACATCTACATTTTGATTCTTAATCGAGTATAGATAAAGATGTCTATGGGGCACAGCATACATCTTTTACTAGGTAGAATGTGTTCTGATTTTTCACTTTAATTCTATAAGAACTGTAAGTATATGTAAGTGTATTATCCATTTCAGAGGAACCAGAATGTAATAAGACGAATGAGTCACTTCAATGTGTCAAGGCCTGTCCGCCTGAAAGAACTTGTCAAAATCGGAACGTGTCATATAGATGCGCCAATAATATGAGCGAAGTATGTGAAAATAAATGCGTTTGTAACAATGGCTTCTACAGAAATCCTGATGGCTTCTGCGTCACAAGCGACCTTTGCGGTGAGAATTTTAAGTCATGTTTTTTTCTGACTGTATATTTTACAATGGCGATGAACCTTTGCGGTGATAATATTTATCCGTGTATACTCAATACTGTAGCTTCAAAGATGCGAGACGTTGGTACTGCGATCATTAATTCACCTGCCGTGGGATGGCAGCGTTACAGAATCACTATGGGATAAGCCTAAAAGATCTTATAGCTTCTGTTACTTGGCGGGTGAATCATCTCTTTACACCTTATTTAGACAGCTCCGTGACGCAGTGGCGTAGCAGTGAGTTGTTGCGCTGGGGATCGTGGGTTCGAATCCCGCACGGAATAAGTATTTGTGTGGCCTACAAATAATTGTTCCGGGTCTGGATGTTTGTCCTCGTGCAATTTATGTTTGTAAAATACCTCCACGATAAAGAAGAAAATCTTAGTGTGGTGTTAATGTTTTTTAAACTATAAAATCCAGACCAGCGACGGACAGCAGCGACAAAGGTGCTCACATGGGGTACTGCGATCGTCATCAGCCTATTCTTTCTATACCAGAATATACCCAGGTTTTTCGATATAATATAGACAGAAGAAGACTTTATAATGTAGGTTTTTTATAATAATAAAAAGTGACAAATAGTCTACTTGGCTTACGCTAGAATGTTGTCTTAATAGTTCCATTTAAAAATTCAACTCTTAATTTTTCTCTAAATTCATACAGGACTACCCCTGAAATATAACTTATTTAATAATTGAAAAATCACAAAAATCGGTCCACAATTTTACGAAAATATCAAGTAACATAAATAAGAAAAATACTCGAATTGAGATCATCCTCCTTTTTTGAAATTTGAAGATGATTAATCATTTTCTGTACCCATTTTACATTCAGGAAACATTTTAGTACTTTTAGTTCTTTGAAGTCGCTTTTATTTTTTAATAAAAGTAATTTTTTTACTTGTATAAGAGTTATCAGTGAGGACTCGGAGTTTCTGCTAGAACGGAATTCCTAACGATGATCTCCGCAGGAGAACCAAAGTAACCGACATAGCTTAACAGATTAGCTCTAAAACCGATTAGGGCCTAGGTCTAGATCCCCGACCCCCCCTAGATGGGTCGACCTGATAAAACATTCAGAAATTCGACGAATCCGGGTGGTTTAGGACTTCAGGAGCATGTTTTGTTTCCTATGAATTCCATAAAATGTGGTTCTGGGCTACATACATTCTTCGAATTCCTCCATATCTTACCAGCTCGTCGTTTATCAGTTGTTGGTTCTTCGAGCTAGAAATATTCAGTGACAGTTTGGAAATTTTTTTTTTACTTTACAGATAAAAAATGCAGTGGTCCGAATGAAAAGTATGAACCTAACAAAAAGTCTTGCCCGCCTGAAATTTGTCATTCTATCGTTGCGAAATATAAATGTGATTCAAAGCAGCAGGGTCAGCCTGGATGTGTGTGTGAATCGGGGTTCTTGAGAATGGATTTAAATTCAACCTGCATACCGATGAATCAATGTCCCGAATCACCTGATTTCAGTAAGTTTTTTCAAATAAAAAGATAAGCTTGTGTGATCGTTCTGAATATTGCTACTAAACTTGCCAAGGACGGATTATGTCGGACTTGCACCGACTTAAACCCCATGGTGTTCTACCTTCACTGCATATTGATAGGACCACGGGAACGCTTTCAAACACATCCGCGGCCCCACCAACGCCGGTTACCCCGTGGCAGCCCCTCCTCTGGATGATCTCCCCTCCCCCTTCTCCTTCTCAGGTAAAGCGCATCATGAACACAAGGCACGCTTTCCATCGCAGTCTCGAACTCCATCCGCGCAACTGACCACCTCAAGTCCATTGTGTCAATTGTGTTGAAATGTTTAATATTTTACTTTAATTGAAACCGACCTAACCTTTTTATGTATATATGATCGTGCCACCTTCTACTGCAGTGTGAGTTACTTACAAATGTAAAAGAGTCAGAGTACATACTGAGCTTGTCCATATCAGTGCACTGTCAATACTGATTCTGTGTAAATAAAAAATTTAATATGTAGTCACCAAATAGCTCATCTAGGTGAAATCGCTGACACAGAAAACTGTTTCAATCATGTATTAAGGCGTTGATTGATAATCGGTCTAAATGTTTTTGTGAATGACCCTTGAAAGTAACTACTGTTACCATTGATAGCGGAGTCAATTTCAAAAGTAAAGTATCCACTAGAGGCAGTCTCGGGTCGGACGGCTGCGCACCTGGAGACGGAATGCCTCAATCTGAGGCACGTTGTGCCATGAACCAATTCGTAGCCGCGGCTCAGCCATATTTTGTCGGTGTTTTAGCGCGTTCAAAGGAGCCTTAATCTGAGCCGTGTATGGAGACGGGCGTGTCGCCCACGCAACTTGCAATGGATATTGACTTCTCTGAACTAATGAACTCTGAACTACTCTGACTATCGCTGAACTCTGTTGCAATACAACTCTTTTATCCACTATTGACGCTTCCGCTTTTGAATTTTGTTTTTTGTATTCTCTTTTTTTGATAGTGTTAATGACTATTACAGCAGCATCTTCCTATTTAAGACAAAGAAATTTGATCTTAAGTCGACTTCGAGGTAGAATTTCTATGTGGTAGGCCAAATTTTATTTATAGGAGTAGTTAGTTAGTAGTACTTAGTTTCCCTCATACCTATTCCTGCTGCCAAATAGTTCATAAATAGTAACACAAAGCTTGCTGTATTTTGGGCTAGATGCAAGTTTTGAGGCATTTCATCTTAGTCATTCAGAGGTGTCTATGCGTCTGAAGCCGTTTTTGTTACAAGCTGGTTGCAGGTATCCATCGAGTAAAGTAGACATTAACCAATAGGTGGATTGTTAGCTCGGATTCTTATAAAAAGATGGCATTTACTATAGACCATAGGGTTGAGTACAAAACACCACGTAACGAGATGTGTGGACGGATTATTCTTTTGCCGTTAATAAACGGAGAAAACTTAATAAAGAAATAATCAGAACATCTTTTACAGATGAAACGATCTGCACTAAACCTAACGAGGAGCTGAAATGCGTGAAGTCATGTCCGCCAGAGAAAACATGTCAAAATTGTGACATTCAATTTAATTGCATTGATAACGCGACAGAGATCTGCAAAAATAAATGTATTTGTAAAGAGGGATTTTATAGGAACGACAAAGGAGAATGTGTGACAAAAGAAATATGTGGTAAGATATAAATAATATTTTTAAATTTTGTAGTTATACGAAGTTTATTGTAATAAATATATTTGTAGACCATTATTGTAAATTACACGTTGAGTTTCTTGCTGGTTCTTTGCAGGGAATACTTCATATAACTATTATGTTATAGTCTATAGTGAATAAAAACTTTATTTTCTATTCTCCTATATTTTTTCTATTCTTCTCTATTTTACTCTTATCTACTCTAGTCCATTCTACTCTTCTGTATTCTAGTCTTCTCTACTCTTCTTTATTCTAGTTTACTCTATTTTATTCCTTTCTATTCCATTTTATTCCATTCTACTTCATTCGATTGTATTGTATTGGATTTTATTAAATAAAAAGAAGAAAGACATTGCCTTGTTGGGCACTGCTTACGTAAATGGTATAAAAGCACTACAGAGTGAAGTGCAGAAAAGTGCGAAGTATTGATAACTAATTATTTTAACTTTCGTAAAATATGATAACTATTGTTTAATGATATTGTTTGTATTGATCAGCTCTAGTTTCAACTCCCCTACTTTGCCCCGGATCTCCCGCTGAGAATAGTGACAATACCGATAACACATTTTTTGATATAGATTTTGTTAAACCGACAAGACATTTAGCATACTATAGGTGGCGAATAAAGCTATTTCAAATATTGTTAAATAAATTTCTAGGGCACCTTTAACGTTGTAAGAGGTCTGAAACACGTTAATAATATGTACACAAAATTGTGATAAGTAGTCCAGTTCCTATTAATCTTATTAAATACAACAAAACTAAAATATTACTATTCAAAATATGTAAAAATATTTTTTTTTGAAAATATGAGTAAGAATTATGAAATAATAATATTGTGTTTAAAATTTTGCGTTGAATATACAGACGTTAATGCATTGCATTTAATTTAAAATCTAGTCTTAATTTTTTGCGTTCGTGCATTTATAAAGCTATATTAAAGATTTCGGTTAATTCCATGTCTTATCACAAAATAGTTAATACTTAATTTAAATTTTGTTCCTTTCATTGCATTTTAATTTAAAAATGCCATGTAGAGGTGACGTAAGAGTATCCACTATCAGATATCATCCCATGGGTGTCATAAGAGGCGACAGAAGGAAACAGGACCAGGAGATGGGATGGGGCATCTTGCTGATAACAGCTGAATAAAAGAAAAACTGCGGTTGCCAAGAGGCTTGCAACTCGTGGCACCTATAGCAAATAAGGACGAAGACCTATGTTCAGCAGTGGATTTGGAAATGCTGTAATGATGATGATGAATGTTAAAATGAATGTAGTTCTAGTATAACAATTACACATACTATGATTTCTTTTATTTATAAGTTCTTTAAATCGTGATTTCTTGATTTTAATCGCGTTTTAAATACTCATTGATATAACTCACTCTCTTTTAGAAAATATGAAATGTCCTCGTGAAAACGAGAGCCTTCAATGTGTAAGGCCATGTCCACCGGTGCAAACGTGCGAAAATCGTGATAAACGTTATCACTGTCTAATTAATCAGTCTGAACCATGTAATTATGAATGCGTTTGTGACAATGGCTTCTACAGAAATACTGATGGATTTTGCGTTACTAGTGAGCTTTGTGGTGAGTAAAATTGAGCCGTTATTTAAGTCATAATGGTGGAGGAATCGCTTATTTCGTTTTCTATATGAATCCAATAACTATAAGAACCATCTGGTCTGCGATAAAGATCGGATTAACGATGCATGTTACTTACAATTATTATTGTTCCACAGTCGGAACAGAGTGAACAATATTTAGTGGTGCCGACATGTGCATCGTGATATTTTCTCTGTCTGCTATTGTAGGTGTTACCGCACTTGTTTTTGTGTGGTGCGACGCTTGCATATAGCTACCGTACTCTCGTTCACTCTGGTTGGAAGTACAAGCACAAGCGCGACCACATTTTACTTATCTATTTATTTGGATATTAATCCGGTAATAGTTACCTTCTAGACCTCTCCCATAACATGAAGGATTAGATTAGAATTTTGCCGATGTCTATCCTCGCCGGTACTACTGACATTGTTAATCACAATTTTGTTAGTGTTGATTTATGATTAGTTAAGCGATGAAGGAAAACATCTTTAGTAAATCTGTATTTCTGAGAAATCAAAAATATTTCGAGGGCAAGTGAAGACTAGCAATACGTATTGGCGCAACAAGGGCTTATGCTTATTTCAAAATCCTCTCAAAATGTGGGAGGTTTTGTGCCTCAACAGCTAGTATCAGTGCCGTGTAAGTTGTTAGTTATTTTTGGTTTTAGACAAGAAATGCACTGGACCCTATGAAATGTACGAACCAAAGAAAAAGAAATGTCCCCCAGAAATATGCAGTTCCATTGTATCGAGATATGCTTGTGATACCAAAGAAGAGGGGCAGCCAGGGTGCGTTTGCAAATCGGGTTTTTTGAGAATGAATCTAACTTCCACTTGTATGCCGATGAAGCAGTGTCCTGAACTTATTAATTCACGTAAGTACTGTATAGTATAATTCTTTATAAAGAAGCGGATTATTAGAGAAAACGTAAGTCGTTGAATGTTCATTTAATCATTTCATTTCTGCATATTAAAAGTGTGCTATTGATATGAGGCATCCCACATAGATAGCCTTATAAAGATTTTTGTCACAGTTGCCTCGCTTAGCAGGCGTTTTTGCATTAGGATGTTATCAGAAAGATGTTACTGTTCCTTACCAGTAAGGTAAGGAGGCATTCTGTCCTAGACTTTAGGGGTGACAATTCATCTACATTTTGATTCTTAATCGAGTATAGATAAAGATGTCTATAGGGCACAGCATACATCTTTTACTAGGTAGAATGTGTTCTGATTTTTCACTTTAATTCTATAAGAACTGTAAGTATATGTAAGTGTATTATCCATTTCAGAGGAACCAGAATGTAATAAGACGAATGAGTCGCTTCAATGTGTCAAAGCCTGTCCGCCTGAAAGAACTTGTCAAAATCGGAACGTGTCATATAGATGCGCCAATAATATGAGCGAAGTTTGTGAAAATAAATGCGTTTGTAACGATGGCTTCTACAGAAATCCTGATGGCTTCTGCGTCACAAGCGACCTTTGCGGTGAGAATTAATACAACGGCGATGAACCTTTGCCGTGATAATATTTAGCCGTGTATATTTAAGACTGTAGCTTCAAAGAGGCGAGACGTTGGTACTGCGATCATTAATCCACCTGCCGTGGGATGGCAGCGTTAGGGAATAAATATGGGATAAGTCTAAATGATCTTATAGTTTCTGTTACTTAGCGCGAGAATCATTTCTTTACACCTTGTTTTGACGGCTCCGTGGCGCAGTGGCGTAGTAGTGAGTCGCTGGGGGTCGCGGGTTCAAATTCCGCGCGGAATAAGTATTTGTGTGGCCTACAAATAATTGTTCCGGGTCTGGATGTTTGTCCTCGTGCAATTTATGTTTGTAAACTAACTCCACGATATAGAAGAAAATCCTAGTGTGGTGGTAACGTTATTTAAACAAAAAAAATCCAGACCAGGGACGGACAGCAGCGACAAAGGTGCTCACATGGGGTACTGCGATCGTCATCAGCCTATTCTTTTTATACCGCAATACGCCCAGGTTTTTCGATATAATATAGATAGAAGAAGACTTTATAATGTTGGTTTTTTATAATATTAAAATGACAAATACTTTACTTGGCTTAAGCTAAATTGTTGTCTTAATAGTTCCATTTAAAAATTCAACTCCTAATTTTTCTCTAAATTCATACAGAACTACCCCTGAAATATAACTTATTTAATAATTGAAAAATAACAAAAATCGGTCCACAATTTTACGAAAATATCAAGTAACATAAATTAGAAAAATACTCGAATGGAGATCATCCTCCTTTTTTGAAATTTGAAGATGCTCGATGATTAATCATTTTCTGTACCCATTTTTCATTCAGGAAACTTTTTAGTAGTTTTAGTTGTTTGAAGTCGCTTTTATTTTTTAATAAAAGTAATTTTTTTTCTTGTATAAGAGTTATCAGTGAGGACTCGGAGTTTCTGCTAGAACGGAATCCCTAACGATGATCTCCGCAGGAGAACCAAAGTAACCGACATAGCTTAACAGATTAGCAAACGGAAGCGGCAATGGCCCGGCATTATAGCTCTAAAACCGATTAGGGCCTAGGTCTAGATCCCCGACCCCCTCCTAGATGGGTCGACCTGATAAAACATTCAGAAATTCGACGAATGCAGGTGGTTTAGGACTTCAGGAGCATGTTTTGTTTCCTATGAATTCCATAAAATGTGGTTCTGGGCTTCATACATTCTTCGAATTCCTCCATATCTTACCAGCTCGTCGTTTATCAGTTGTTGGTTCTTCGAGCTAGAAATATTCAGTGACAGTTTGGAAATATTTTATTTACTTTACAGATAAAAAATGCAGCGGTCCGAATGAAAAGTATGAACCTAACAAAAAGTCTTGCCCGCCTGAAATTTGTCAATCTATCGTGGCGAAATATAAATGTGATTCAAAGCAGCAGGGTCAGCCTGGATGTGTGTGTGAATCCGGGTTCTTGAGAATGGATTTAAATTCAACCTGCATACCGATGGATCAGTGTCCCGAATCACCTGATTTCAGTAAGTTTTTTAAAATAAACAAAATAAACGTGATATATACGTTTTGGATAAAGTGATTAATCGGAGTACTATTCATAATTACCGGGCAATATGATTAATGATAAGTCAAATCGGGCTATGTAATTAATACTGATTTAAGCTGGTCTGGTCATTACTTTTTATTTTGCTACGAAATTGTTGGGCAATTTGATATAGCCTAATTTATACAAGACAGGGACGGTTTATGTCGGCCTCGCACCTACTAAAACTCCATGGTGTTCTACCTTTGCCGCATATTGACTTGGCCACGGGAACGCTATCACACACATACGCGACCTCACCAATGCCGCCCCGAGGCAGCCCCTCCTCTGGAGAGGACATCTCCTCCCGTGTTCTTTCTCAGGTAAGGCAAACCAGGAATACAAGGCACGCCATCCTCCGGGGCCTCAAACTTCACCCGCGCAACGGATCCCCCTCGAATCTGATAGCCATGGGGCCAGGAAAAAACGAACTCGGAAGCACCAGGTTTCTTGACCCCAATGGCGGATCTGATCCTGACTCCACCGCCAACCATGAGCAGAGAGTGGTGAATACTACCAGTCCTATAGCCCCACAGTCCTACCACCACCGCATTATTCGCGGATGATAGGGTGAGTGGCGTATCGCTATACCAACCAGGCAAGCGATTGGACTAGATAAGCCAACACGCACGCACGCACACACGCACGCACGCACGCACGCGCACGCGCTCGCGCACGCGCACTCGCCGCACACGCACACACACACACACACAAAATCTAACTCAAGCAATAATCTTTTACAGATGAAACGATGTGCACTAGACCTAATGAGGAGCTGAATTGTGTGAAGTCATGTCCGCCGGAGAAAACATGTGAAAATCGTGACATTCTATTTAATTGCATTGATGACGCGACAGAGATCTGCAAAAATAAATGTATTTGTAAAGAGGGATTTTATAGGAATAACAAAGGAGATTGTGTGACAAAGGAAATGTGTGGTAAGATAACATCTATATACATATAAATAAAAGTTACATATAAATAAAATTCAAGCGTCGGCCTTTAATATCGAAATATTTGTCTTTTAAACTCATAAACGAATTCGTACTGGCACGGCTCAAGTAAATATGATAACTACCAAATATATCTGCTTGATTCCATGAAATATTTATGGAAATCTTTCGATTTTTCTACGCAGATCACGGTCACTGCAGTATATTATATAGCTATACATGGCCAATTGTTGATGTGAAAGAGTAGTATCTTTATATGGCATAGACTACGTAAGTTTGAGCCCATGGGCGCTAACACTTGTTGCAAACTACCAAGGCTCGGCGTCTCTTCGGCGTCCTTCCTTACGAAAACTTTCAAAGTAATAGGTAGAGAATTTCCGAAGTGGTCAGGCTACTACTTCGCAGGTTCTGGATTCAAATTCAAATTTAACATTTATCCAAAAGTCTATAACAGAAACTGTTGGTATTCGGACCTGATTGTTTTGTGATTTTCCCCATGTCTAAGACGGTGAAAACAAAAGGAACCTTTTTATAAAACTGTAGTAACAGACTAATTTACAGTCTGCTTCATGGAAGTGGATACTGCATTCCATTATGACATCATTCAACTTACAAAAAAGGCTACAGGTTCGTTGTCATGCGTTTTATGTGTTTTTATATATTGAGGGTAACAAACGAACTTATTGAGAGCATTATGTAAATGGATGCTTATGTACACAGATACCTACATCTATTTTCTATTAAAATCAAAATGCAACTACAATGTTACCCTTGACGGATTAGATGGAATGCCCCGTTACCAGTATAAAGGCTCTCAGGTTCTCTACACTTATCATACAAAACGCAACATAATTAAGTGGTTTTTTCTCGGTCGAGCCGACCCATTCTTACTGCAAACAGAATATAGGTAGTAGAGCGCAGTCTGACTCTATCTCCAAAAAATGCTGAACGTGTTTCTCACATCACATTATCAGTTAAACGGTTTATACTCATTAATTTCGTTATCAACATCATTATTTTAATTTATCTATTTTTAATTGAATATATTTACAGATAACTTAAAATGTGGAATGAACGAAGTACTTGTAGAAAATCCTTCGCCATGCAAAAATCAGTTCTGTCCTCAAAGTAGAGAGCCCATCATAAGGCCTTGTCCAGCTTCCATTACACCGGACATTAAGCTTCCTCCACGCTGCGAATGCCGTTTTAATTACAGCCGCGCTAAAAACGGAACTTGCATCCCTACAAGTCAATGCCGTAAATATAAAAATTTTACTAATACTAGCGTTCAATCGAAAATAATATGAAATAATTAAAAATAATATAAATTTTTGAAACAATTTTAAGTATAAACTTTTTTAATAAAATATAAATTCATGTACAAACGCACCTATTTTCAAGTACCTAAATAGTTTATTAAGAAATAAGTACTTAAATTTAAATTAAAAAACTTGAATGTTTTAATCAGTTATTAGATACGTTTATAAAAAACTAAATACGATTTTTTAATAAATTTGTAATTCTGCAATGGATCAAAAATATTTATTATTTTTATTCGTATATCACATTACATAAAATATTAATGATGCAATTTTTTGACACCTTTTCAGCACCTTTTCCTTGTGGCCGTAACGAAATGTTTTATGCTTGTCCTCCGTACTGCCCTACTGATGACTGCAGCTCAGCCACGTCTTCTGGAAAATGTCCGAAGTTTGGTCGCATCGGTATCGTAGTGCCGTGCAGACCGCAGTGCAGATGCATTGAAAATTACTGTCGCAAGAACAATGTTTGTGTTCCATCCGAAAAAAGCAATGGTAAGTATCATCCGCTCCCAATAAGTCAGTTGCTGAAAATCCTTGCTCTATGTATAGTAAACGTAAGGCTTCAGTAGATAGCATTCAGCAGGACGAACTTTTGTGTGATACGTAGGTCACTCAATAAGTTTTGAGATATACAAAAAGTATTCTAGATACTATTAATATTTACTTTAAATCTTTTCAAAATATTCTCCATCGTGCTCTATACAAAGTTCCATTCGCCTAAAAAATTAAAGTAAAAAGTAAAGTTGCAGCCTATATACGTCCCACTACTGGGCAAAGGCCTCCTCTCATTTCTGAAAGGATTTTAGGGCAAGGAAGTGTTCGCCGCGCTGCCCCAATGCGTGTTGGCGATCTTCACATGGATTCGAATTTTTTTTTTATTTCACCGATATGCAGGTTTCCAAACGATGTTTTCCTTCACCGCCGAGCACGTGGTAAATCAGCACTTAAAATTGCAATTAACAATTTCATTGGTGCCAGCGGGGATCGAACCAGGGTTGCTCGCGTATTGTGAAATTTACTGCGAGCGTTAACCATCTGAGCTACCACGGCCTTCCAACCATTCGCCTAAACCAACTCTGAAAACACTTTTCCCAGTCTTGATATGACAGGTCGGAAATCGATTCTTTGTAGGCAGCCCAGCTTCTTCGGTGAAACTTTGTGAAATTAAATGCGTTTGTAACGACGGCTTTTATAGAAATCCTGATGGCTTCTGCGTCACAAGCGACCTTTGTGGTGAGAAAATTTAAGCGTGTTGTTCTTTACGACTGTATATTATAAACGGCAATAAACCTTTGTGCTGAGTTTATTTAGTCGTGTATATCAATACTATAGCTTCGAAGATACGATACGTTTGGTATTGCGAACATCAATCTACCTGCCGTCCAACATTGTACTTTACATTCTTTCCGTGGGTTCTAGAAACTATGAAATAAACCTAAAAGATCTTATAGCTTGTGATACATTGCGGAATAATCATCTCTTTACGCCTGGTGTAAAAAACCCGAATCAGCGACGGACATCAGCGTTAAATTAGGTGATCGCTACGTTGTTAATTGTGTAACATATGTGGTTGTTTGTTCTTCTGGTTCTTTCCGGAACAGAGATATTTTACGATCCAGTGACAAATTAAACTATACTGAACACGAAAGTTTCTATTTTTTTTATGGGAGAGGGGGCAAACGAGCATGCGGCTCACCTGATGGTAAGTGACTACCGCCGCCCATGAACAACTGCAACTAACTTTCTTATTCAAATGGTGAACGGGATACTATATGTATATATACCTGATATTTTACCATGTAATATAGACATAAGACAGCTTACAGCGAGCGCTAACCATCTCAGAAATGAGAGAAGGCCTGTGCCCAGCAGTGGGACATAAATAGGCTGCAACTATAGACATAAGAAAAATATATTTTAGGTTTATTTTTATAATATTAAATTGACAACTATTCTGTTTGATGGTAAATGACTATTATAGTTTATAAACACCAAAATTTATTACGCGGAAATTATTTTTGTCGTCGTCGTTGTTGAAGTCTGCTTTTAGTTTTTATTAATTTTTTTATGAGAGTGATCAGCGAAGACACGGAGTCTGTTCGTGATGGAAACCGCAATGAAGATGTCCGCAATAGAATAATAGAAACCGACACAGCTAAACGGATCAACAGACTGAAACGGGATTATTTAGTTATCACACGGAGAAAAATAAATAAAGCAATAATAACAGCATGTTTTACAGATAAAACGATGTGCACACGACCTAATGAGGAGCTGAAATGTGTGAAATCATGCCCGCCGGAGAAAACATGTCATAATCGTGACATTAAATTTAATTGCATCAATAACGCGACAGAGATCTGCAAAAATGAATGTATTTGTAAAGAGGGATTTTATAGGAATGACGAAGGAGATTGTGTGACGAGCGAAATGTGTGGTAAGACAACATCTATATATACATATTATAAATAAATAAAATTAAAGTGTCTGTCGGCAATATCGAAATAACTGGCTTTTATTAAACTCAGGAGTACGAATTAATCAAATTATGGAAAGGTCCACACAAGTACTATAGATTATCTTCCGTATATATATATTGGATTCTATGAGATCTACTCGAAACGATTTCGATTTTCGTGTGTAACCGTATGAGGTTATACATATTTCAGTATTATTATTAATAACTAGCTGTATCAGGCCACGTGTTGCTGTAGTTTAAAAAAGTTTTTCAAAAGGTATATAAAACACGTGCGTATTCGAATACAATGTTGTGTCAATATTACAAAAAAAAGCAATCGGTAAAGAACTTCCTATGGTTTAAGATTTTGAAATCTAAAGTAAATTTTTTCGTAATGATGATCTGATCAGTTTTTGAATAGTAATATTAAGTTTAGTAGATCGGACCAAAAATTGATATTCAATAACTGAAGGTAGAAGGGGTAACTATGGCATCGGGATGTCAAACCCCTCAGTGTCCCCCGTGACAGTGGCTGCTATAAAGCATCCAAAACGTCGGGAATTAAAAAGTTAAATTAATTGCGATAAAATCTGTAAAAATTAGTTTCATTTGATACATTTTTTTGGTTGAGAAATTGAAAGTAAATTGAGGATAATATGTGATGCAATATGTTTTGAGTTAGCGCCTAAGCTACCACGATTTATTTGGATGTAGTTAATTTCTAGATGGTAGGAATCTTTTCCTGTCTAAAAGTCCTTCACGGTAGGTGTACTCTATTACCTATTTATTCTGCTATGGAGCAGTCTTTGCACTGCTGATTTTTAGATTGAAGACTATAGATAGCCAGTATAATAACAGACTGTGAAGCATTCCATCTTAAACTTTAGAGGTCGCCTTCTTTGTGTTAAGTTGGTTGCAGGTGTTCAAGGGCTCCAGAAGCTATCCATTATCAGGTGGTGAAAATGATAATCTGACATTATTTCATAAAGTATTCAACGTACAAAAAGCTATTTATACCCGGCCGCGTTGCTGCCACAGAAGAAATAATTGGGAAAATGTCTTTTTAAATTTGGAATCGTTATATTGTTTATTTAGGAATGATAATACATCCATGAAGTTGAATGATATATAAATTTCAAGTAAATTTCTCGATATGATAGGCACGTCCCCTACTGTAAGTTTAATGTACTATCTATGCCTATAACCTTCCCGCAAGTGCAAGTAATATGTAGACAAAGTTTTAGCGTAATCTGATGAACGGTATGGCAGCGCATAAAATACGAACAAACAAACATTAACTTTTTGTAAAAAAATATATATTAGAGTTGTGTTTTTCAGAGGCAACTATTGATAATGAGAGGAGTCCATGTTCAGTAGTAAACTTTTATAGGAAAATATATAAAGAAGAATAATACTTAACAATAATATTTATAATTAGTACTTTTGAAACTAGTAATTATTGCTTATTTTAATGTATCAAGGATTAGGGTCTCTTTCGCACAGTAGATCGTAAATATAAAATGACCAAAATTAAAAAAAAAATATATAAAACCGTATGTACATTTACGTGGTGGAATGTCACAAAGCATGGTCCTGAGTCACCAGCATCCGTCTATCTTTTACGAGGTTTAGCCATGTTGCCGCTATATTATGGTTGTAACACGAATGGGTCGCCTCAGCCGGGGAAGGACCACGCTCTCACAGAATACCAGCGTTAAATAGCAGCGTATTGCTGCTGTTTCGTATGGTGAGAGTAAAGAGCCCGAGACCTTTTTACCGGAAACGAGTCATTCCCTCTTAGTCCTCAGGACTGATAACGCATCTGCATTTTAATTCTTAATCGAGGATAGGTGTATATGTCTATGAGCCACAGCAATCACTTACTATCAGGTGGACTGTGTGCTCGTTTGTCTTTCTTATTCTATAAAAAAAAGTAATGCGATGATTATTGATTTCAGCAACACATGCATGCAAGTATGGTACAACATAAGCTGCAATTTAACTAGATTACAACAAATTTCATACAAATAAAGGTACGTTTTGTATTTTAGGATCTAAATTTTGCTCAGATATTTCACAAAACGTAAGTTTTTGTGACTTCAAGATTGATTTAAAAAGTAAGTAGTTATTCAACGGCGAGAAGAACGAATCGTTCTTCCAGATCGTTTGATCTACTTGCTTTGCGAAGAAACGATGCATCTCTGCGTATCATATACCGCCGAGTGTTCAGAAGAACTGTTCGGATTATGCCAGCTGCTGAATGCCATCATCGTATACTGGATAGAACTCGATATTCTATCCTCATCATCTCGATGGCTGGCGGGATTTAGGCGGAATTTTCTACCTCGCACGATCACACTGTGGAATTTACATTCTTCACCGGTTTTTCCGGCCATCGGGCTGACGAGTTAAGAATCTTCAAGAAAAGAGTCGACTCCTTTCTAAAAGATTGGCATTTGGTCCTGGTGTTGCCGATGTTCATGGGCTACAGTTATTACTTATCATTAGGTAGGGCGTATGCTCGTTTGCCTCCTCATCCACGAAAATGTAAAGGTTCGGTCGTCCAAACTACTTGAACGGTCGAAGAACTAGCGCATTCTATTAGAAGTAATTTGTGAACAACAAAACAACATCAGTGGGATTGGCGAAATCAGTGTGGGCTGTCTAAAAGACGCAACTCTCTTCCTGCTGCATATCAATGACCTGCTTATGCCTGGTATGTTTGTGTACGCAGATGACAACACAGTTGGGGAGTAATATCAGCTGAGTGCTCCGACCTGTAGAGATCAAATCCACTCCGAAAGGGCAGCTATGGTTGGTGAGCGTGTGCATCTCTCACTTCAGGTAGCCTCCGAACGGAGGGATGCTGATCTCATAAAATTCAATACCTCCAAAACACAAGCGTCTCTTCACCGCAAAAAGTTGCTAGTTCATTTTAGCTCCTTGTTTCCCACGAAGGAGCTACGATGAGCTGGCAAAGTTTTGGAAGCTACTGCCTTGAGATGCTAGGGGTGTGATTTCTTCGGAACCGATCTTTTTGCGGTTCAAGTCCAGGGCCAAAGCAGCTGCAAGAAAGTTAGGTGTCCCTGCAAAGGTGTGGCCATACTTCACGCTGGGATACTTGTTAACACAATTCCGATTGATGCATGGAATATTGCTGTCATATATGGGCTGATGATGTAAAATACCACCTAGCGTCTTTGGACCTAATGGAAAGGCGTGCTAAAAGGTGCTGATTGAGGACATGCTGCGCAGGCGCCTTTCGGTTTTTTACAGGATACATTTCGGAGAGTGGGCGCTTGCATAGCATGACTTAATTCCTACCTTTGCATTTTATCATTGAATGACTATCAAAGACTCTACTAGTCTTTGTTGTCACATACCATGCATTTGAATTAAACGGTTTGTTTCATCGTGCATAATGCGTACATCAAAAGAGCAAACTAGTTTGTCAGCATCTGTCTCCTTACTATCATAATGTGGGTGTCTCCAAGATGACGAACTTTTACAAGTGCCTGCCAGCAACAAGCGTGTGTATTATGGGCTTAACAAAAAACTGTTTTCATAAAGGCATTCATTTTGTAGTTAACCAAGTGTGCAGCCAGACATTGTCATATTATCCTCTGCTATGTTGAATTAAGAACTAATAGTTATTATTATTAGCTTTATAAATGATTTTATAAAGCTATTACTGTATTTATTTTTCATTTTCAGATTAGAAAGACCTTGAAAAAGTGCCAGCAAAATGGGTTTAAAATGATAAAATAAAAAATTCAATATTATAAAAGAAATATATGATTATTATGAAATGCAATGTCTTTTATTAATCAAGAGCCGCGCATGGCATGCGTTACAATATTCTTTATTTGAAAAACCTTCGAGGGTGCATGCACACAACATATTGCCAAAGATTCAAAGTAATCTCATAAATAACAGAAAACAAACCAAGCAATAATTTATGTTTAGTCAGAAATCTTTGCGAAATGATTATATCATCATCATTATAGTGCTTCACAAGTCAACTGTTGAACATAGCCCTCGCCCAAAGAATGCCACAAGTTCTGCATCACCTAAATCCGTCAACTTCCTGCATATCTTACCAGGTGGTCACTCCATCTAGTGGGAGGCCACCCTACACTGCATACTTTTCATTATATGTATATATGTAATAATAAGTAGGGATTTAAATAATAATAATCGTTATTATAACTGCATTTAATGTTACATTTAATATTACAGTGTTATTATATGACAGATTGTCCATCTTGTGTGCCAAAAATATTAGGCAGCTTTCTTCCGCATGTTTTCTGTAGTAAGAGTGTAATCACTTTGTTATATCGTATTCATCTGTAAAAAACAATATCACATTGTAATATACTAGAGCTCAATGACTTCGTCAATCTTACTTAGCGGTACCATGTAGCGACATCTATGGAAATGTATTAAATAAAGAACGATGTATTTAGCGCGTTAAATTTTCATATCGATATACATCGCAACCGCTTCCGTAGATAGATAATAGATGGCGCTAGAGTAGTAAAGTGAGCTCGGCCACGGTCCTTATTGCTTTGTAAGAGAGATTATTTCTTATATTCACACGAATTCTACTCATTGAATAAAAGTACTTTTACAGATTTTATCCGCACGAAAATATCCGTAGTAAATAAATAAAATTATCTCTTCTATGAGGCAATATATTTACAAGATATTCCAATAAATGATTAAAATTATAAAATAAACACTACTCACCACATTCCTTGGCTGAAACACAGTCATAATTTGAATTTCTATAGTAATTCTCTTTACACACACATTTAACCCTGCATATGTCCTCTTTGTCTCTCAAACAGTTGAATTGTATGTACCGGTTTAGACAGGTCTTCTCTGGACAAGGCGACATGCAGTCTAATATCTCATTGCGTTTGAAACATCTCATCGGATCTGAAAAAGATAATATTAATAAAACATATACAATAGTAGTGATCCACCCCGGCATTGCACGCGTGATTTTCGATCTCGATATCAGCTCCACCCACCGAGCCCAATTGTAAATATAAACCATCCAGGGACCCACTTAAACACACACAAAAAATTTCATCACAATTGGTCAAGTCAGTTTCAAGTTTTAGCAAGACTAACGGACAACAATTGATATTTATCAAAATAAAAATAAAATAAAACTGAAAACTACATATATAACTAAATCATCATTCAGTCCTACCCCCAAGTACGCTGAATGCGTTTTTTGCTGAATAGCTCTACTTATCTTTTGAATGAAAATGAGCCAACCTTTTAATATGGCAGCGACGACAATTTGCGGATAGAGTTCTTTTAAGAATTTCACCATACTTGGAACCTGCGGATCGATAGTTTCTGCAGCAAATAGCACAAATATGTAGTCATCTCTCAGAGACTCCTTCTTATTAGTGATAAATAGTATTATTTGTCACAGTTGAGTAGGCATAATTTATGACAATTCTTGTGAGTAGGAATAGACCAACGCTTGACAATGATTTTATTTTGAGGTGATGGTAAGATAATAAGAAAGAAATAAGATCACTATGAAAATAGCCTACGCAATTCTCATCGGGTAATCCTATTTCGAACAGTTTTGTCCTGATCTCTTCGCATTGCAGTATTAAATCTGATTCCTGATATTATTTAAGGTATCGCTACTTGAGTTAATGACTACTACACATGTTGGTTATTACCGAAATTTGTAAGTCTGTAATCCGGCATTATATAGTTATGGTTTTACAAGTACTGGTACTTGTAAAATTAACTATTTAAAAATTATCGCATTAAGTGAAACGTGACCAACCAGCTCGAAATTTCAACTACAAATTCAAGCATATTGAAAATATTTCCGAGGACTTGAAACTAGAAATATTTAAAAGTAGGGACATGTTGTGAAGGTTCGTTAACTCACACCGGTACAGCCTCTTTTCCCAAATTTAAATTATTATGCTCTTACAGTTAAGACTCTAGTTGTTAGTCGTGGTGAACATTTGTGACTTTAACTTTATTCTATACAAATCCTTCCATCCATAAAACCTCCTCCATAAACCAATGATAACATTATTGAATTAGGAAGTAGCATAAAGCACCCAGTGCGTGTTGCCAGTGATGACATACGGAACTGAGACGTGGTCCTTCACTGCTGGCCGGATGAGGAAGCTCAAGGTCGCTCAGCGAGCTATGGAGAGGGCTATGCTCGGAGTTTCTCTGCGTGATAAACTCAGAAATGAGGATATCCGCAGTAGAACCAGAGTGACCGACATAGCCCAACGGATTAGTAAGCTGAAGTGGCAATGGGCCGGCCGAACCAGAACCGACAACCGATGTGGAAGAAAGGTTCTCGAGTGGCAGCCTCGTACCGGCAGGCGAAGTGTAGGGCGTCCCCCCACTAGATGGAGTGACGACCTGGTAAGATATGCAGGAAGTCGATGGATGCAGGTGGCTCAGAACCGTGCTTTGTGGCATTCTTTAGGGGAGGCCTATGTTCAGCAGTGGACTTGTGAAGGGCTGTAATGATGATGATGATGATAAAGCTTTCAAGAAGTGTATGAAATATACCTTTGTTCAACAGCAAAGCTGAAACCCTATTTTAAAAGTACTCTAAAAATCCGTTAATTTGTTCATAACCTATCAAAAGTCCACAGTTAAACATAGGTATTATCCATAGATTGCCTTATTGGAGAATTTTATCACAGTTGCCATGATTGTCAGGTGGGTTGGCAACCGCAATTATTTTATTATTTTCAGTTGCTACCGGAGATATGTTGCCCATCTCCTAATTCAACTTCCCTTTGTCACCTCTTACAAAACACAGCACTAAAAATAATGACAAACAATGATCGAATAACAGTAAAGCTATGATAGTACATTATTTGATACTCGTAATAGATGAATGTTAATACATTTAAAACATAAATATATTTATGTTATTAAATTGATACTAACCGTTGTTGAGAAAAACTGATATGTGCATAAGCAATAATATTAATATTGAATTTCCTTGTTGAAACAAACACAGCGTTAACTAATTGACGTTTTATCTAAATCGTTTTGTTGTTTATTTCCTTCTTAATTTTAAATGAAACTGGTATTCAATTGGCTTGTTACAAAAATGTCTCGCATAAAACAAGCAATTGTAAAAAAAAATCCATAAAATATTTTGTCAGAGTATTCATCAAGCTATAACATTCATTTAACATTACATAGATAGACTTGAGCACCTACTGAATTCGTAACTTGTCTAAACATATTACTTCCTGTCGGTTTTTGAGAATTCTATCAAAACTCCATCTGTTCGATTTCATAGATTGGACCTCTATATGTACACTGATTGCACCATTTACAAATATATGGTAGAGTCAAGCTGATATGTTTGTAGCACGTATGGGTCGGCTCATCTGTGGGAAGGACCTCTCGCAGAATAACAATGTGAAATAGCAGCTTAATGTTTCATATTATAGTGAGTGTAGAGAGTTTCAGACCTGAAGGATGGCAACGCATCTGGATTTTGAATCTCAATCGAGGATAGATGGAAATGTTTGGGCTACAGCATCCACTTACCATCAGGTGGACTGTGTCTTTGTTTGTCATCCTTATTCTATAAAAAAATCAATAGATATTTACCACTATGTGAAATGTTAGTATGTCTGTAACTGCTTCCTATTTTTAGTAGGTGTTTACCTTTACTCTCCCTATACACCGGGGCCGAAAGTTAATGGCCACAGATCAGATCAGCCGCTGGGGTCAGGAAAGCTGGTGATTAGAAGTGCTTGCTTTTTCCTTGCCCTATGGCCTCTGTGGCGTCCGTTGTGCATGTGGAGTTAAGAGGCCGCGGTGGAAGGCGCACCTTATGTTGTGCGTCCTACCCGACAAGGAAAAGGGGAAGGAGGGGCTACCATGGGGCTGCCGGTATCGGTGTGGCCCTGCCAATATGCGGCGAATGTGGCACACCATGGGATTTTAATCAATGTTAGTCCGACATATTCCGTCCTTGCCTCCGCGAAGATACCATTTTAGTTTTCAGGCGGGACAACGTATCTGTACTACCCTTTGTTTTAAGATAACGACGGGTTTCTATTGACTACAGTGACCAACGGACCGCACTGTAATTGTTTATCAGTTCAGTTTTGTAAAAATTAAAGTAATAGAGAAATATACAGAACCTTTTTACTGCAAAAGAGGCATTTCATCTTAGTCCTCACGGGTGACAACGCATTTGCATTTTAATTCTTTATTGAGGTTAGATGTAAATGTCTTGGGTCACAGCAACACTTACCACCAGGTCGATTGTGTGCTCTATTATGACTATATCCTATAAAAAGGCGCTATAAATATTTAAAAATATTGCCTTTATTATTATTTATCAAAATACTGACCTGCCAAGCAATATCCCACCATAATTAGGAATGTACAACAGAACATCAAAGTTAGAGAAGCGCGCATGTTGACTGTGTCACACAGAAATAAGTACTCTGAAAATTCCGCAAATGATTGGTCTTAAATGTGTAATACTATCCTACTTGTAGATAAGGTTCAAAATGGAAGGTTGAAAATGGTATGTATATATAATGTTCAAACATGACATAATATCCGGTGACCAAAAAGTCACATACTACTAGGGTTTTAGTCGTCACACGCTATAAAGACGTTTTGAATTTTTGTGATTTCGCCAGATATTCAAAATTAAAATCAACACTACACAGGCTCGTCAGAATATTGGTGCATTATTTTTTTTGATAGCATGCTTTACTAAACCAAACTAATTGTCTAAGATGGTAATAATGGTTTATATACTTTATGAATTTAAACTCTGCACAAAGTTTGCATAGGCGTCTCGTAATATTAAAGAAAATGTACATATATTATATACACTTGGAGAATATGCAGTACCTATCAGTATACACGACACAATTGTGGTATGAGAAGTTCGTGCTTGGTGAAGCGTCTCTTCAAGTTTCGCCTTGTTTGGGAAGACCATCTGTGATCGAAGAGTTACGAGCTGTCATTGAAAACTTATCTTAATTAACTTGTCAGAAATTTTCGCAAATGTTTGTTATTAAGAATGAGACATTTCGTTTGCACTTACATCAAGTTAGGAAAGTCTTGGAAGTTATGTAAATGGGTCTCTCATGAATTGTCAGTTGAAAACAGATTTCATCGGGTATTTATTTTCTTTAAAAAACTTTACATTCACACTAGGCTCTTATTATATCTTGTATCGTGGAAGCAGTTATTATACATAAGTCACACAAGGTCAAACATCCAGACCTCGAAAAAATATTTGTAGGCCATACTAACACTTTTTCGTGCAGATTTGAACTCGTGGCATTCAGCACAATTCAATGTCACATCAAAGTCACAACGCCACCGAGCCGGCTTCAAGCATCAGTTTTTTTAACTTTTTTAACTTCTGCAGAAAGGTACCTATCAGTTGTTTAGATCTGCTTTTGCGTTATAAAACTGAGTCGTTTTTGTAAGCACATCCAAATATGGATTATGTACAATAATACAAATTAATCCATTATTGGGTGTCTTCAAAACAGTCAATACCACATTTATCAAAGATGCCAACTCATTCCCAGAAGATTATGCTTTGTATATAGTACCGCTAAAATACGCTGCGAGCTTATTCCAAAAGGTCCATCAATCACTATTGGACTCCACTTATCAAAAATCTTTATTTTTTAAGCCACCTGAAGTTGCTAACCGCAAGAAAGTATAATATTCTTATCAGACGACGCTCGACTATAAATGCAAATGATTTTTAAACATTTTGGCCTTAAATAATTACTATATCATAGTTAGTTTATATATTAGAGTATATATATAATATACAAATGAATCGCTGAATGTGTTGCTAAGCGCAAATCTCGAGAGCAGCTGAACCGATTTCGCTAATTCTTTTTTTTTTTAAATATTCCTTGAAGTACGAAGATGGTTCTTACGGAGAGAAAAATTTTAAAAAATTGCCTGAAAAAGTCTAAAAACAACACTTTTCTATATTCCCATATCAAAGATTCGTAATAATACTTAAAAATCAATTTGAACTTTAATACCATACCATAAAGTTAAAGTGTTAGTGGAGGGGTTCCGGGAAGGCAAAACAATTGAGTGACGTTAGTATCGTATAAATATTAATGTCAATATTTGTCAATATTTATACGATGGTAAAATTACTCAAAAACAAAAAACCATCTGCTCTGTTAGTTTACAATCGAGTGTTACGCGGTACGAAGTTCGCCGGGTGAGCTAGTAGTATATATTAGCTAGTTACTATATCAAGTTGAGATTGAAGAGGAGGTTGCTAATTTTTTTTTTAAATATAAAACCTTTTTCGGGGTCGGAATATACACTTGTATCTCGTTGGAAAGGAAGTGTAGAATACGTGGGAGCGTTAAATATATATAAAGTTTTTAAATACATCTACAAGTTTAATTTTTATCCTACACACCACACGAAATTTTTAGGTAACCGGATATATTATAAAACATGTTTACGTAATAGCATACACAATATTGAACCACTGTTCTTATCAATATTTTTATATTGATACCAACAAAATAAAATTTCAGTAACATTAAGTTCCATACTGTAATCTTTATTAGTCCTTTTACTAACGAGTTTCCGGCTGCAAACATTAACTCAGCGACGAAACGTACGTTTTTATTTTCTACGTGTGCCAAATTGTTGATTTATTTTATATTTATCAATTTTTTTACTTTTTTATGGATTATTTACTTGCTTATTTACTCGACTATTTATTTGCAAGTTTATTTATTTATTTAGAAAACCAACAGCGTATATAGTAAATATTAACATTAATGTAACAAACTAAAAGTATGGCCAATAACAGGTTTTCCTTATATTGCTTGATGGTAGGTGTATTGTTGTTGGAAGAAAAGGAAAGAAGAACAATCTAGTAGCTAAATTATAAGCAAAATTATAAGCAATTCAATGTAATGAAGGTGGTCATAAGTTTACAGATCAGGAGAGAGAGTCAGGTAGAATGATATTTTACTGAAACAACCGATTATTACCGATATTTTACTAAACATACTTATGTACACATATATATATATATATATATATATATATATATATATATATATATATTAAATGTATAAATATATAAACATAATACAAATAATTAATTATAATATATATTAAATAAAATAACTTAAGTACTTATATTTATATTAGTAGTCTCAAAAAATACACTTAAATATCAGAAATAATTCCACGAGGCAAGTTAAACTTCGGCTTGTCATCGAACTCGACTAGTATATATATGGGTAGTTCAATTAACCTCAAAATCTCAAAACAAGCGTACAACTAGTGCATAGTATAAAGAGAGGCCCCTCTCTTTATACTATGACTATAGTATGTGCCAAATCGATTGAGAAAAACGGACAATGACCTTTCGGTCGTTTAACCAGGGGTTACAAACCTTCAATATATAGGCACATTTTATATGTAGTACTTTCTTTATTTATAATGATTTTTTTATAATGATTGATATAATATATATTTATTAATTATTATTAAAAAGTTATGTGAAAGATCGCTGTAGAAGAAAAATCATCTATTGTTATAAAGTACTTTATTCATTTAACAACAAAAAACATTAATTTATAACACATATAAAGATTCGAGTGATAACGACACCGAATAAGTACGTACTTATGCAAAAGATAAAACTTTATTTTTAATATTATATAAGAACTTTATTTTTATTCGGTGCAATCATCACTCGTATCTTCACTTGATGAACTATCTGTAACATTAATTATAAAGCGATCTGCAGTTTGGTCAATTCTATCATCCATGCCACGCATTTTTTGTTCAACCTTAAGGACATGCTGAACACAGTTTTTCCATTTATCTGGCGTGATTTGAGTTAAACCATCTTTAAGTAAATTTTTAACATCTTTTAACTTGAAAGTTGTATTTTTTCGTGCAACGTACCCTTTCACATCTGCCCACACAAGTTCAATGGGGTTAAGCTCACAGTGATAAGGAGGTAACCTTACCACTGTGATGCTTTTTTCTTTTGCCATCTCGTCGGTGACGTAACTTCGATAGTTATCTTTAACTGCCTTTATTTTTTCCATTAAGTGGGTCTTTGTGTCCGAGGGCACGTATGCGATCTGTTTAGATTCTAGCCATTCCTGCATATTTTGTTTCCGCCAAGACATTGTTGGGGTTTTTTCTAAACGTCTGGAGTGGTAACTAGCGTTATCCATAACTATGACATCGCCGCTTTGCAGTTTTTCTATTACTTTTCTAAACCAGTCCTCGAAATGGAGAGCGTCCATACTCTCATGGTAGTCACCAGTAGATGATGATTCAAATACCCAATCACATCCCTCCAAAAAGCCATTTTCATTGCCAACGTGTACAACTATTAATCGCTTTCCTTTACCCGAAGGGGCTTTCGCGCCAGTAGAGTAGCCTTCTAACCGTGATTGACGAGAAGATTCAATTGTGGTGTCTTCCCATACCTTTCCCATAGTATGACCTGCGTTAATCCATGTTTCGTCAAGGTAAAAAATGTTACGTCCCTCGTTTCTTAATATTTGTATTTCTCTCAAATATCTGGTACGCCACAGAACTATCTCTGGGCGATCTATTAGACCACTTTTTCTGTTTCTCTTTATATATTTGAATTTTAAATGGCGCAACACACGTCGCAGGGAAGTTTTGCTCAAGTTTGGCAACTGGTCATCTTGATTTATACTGAGCAAAATTTTGTCTAAAGTCGGTAATTCTCCTGCAAGAAAGAACTGATGCACTTTCGCTCTTATAGCCGATTTATCAAAATCGTCCAACTTGTCAATTACAGACTTTTTTCTTTTATTAATTATTCCCTTTTCTGGTATTTTATGGGAATCTCTATACACGCTTAATACGCGATATATAGTGCTCTTGCTGACTCCTGAGATCTCCGAAACCTTTTCTACCATATTAACGTTTGAAGGATACACGTCTTCGGGCCAGGTGTTTTTGACATATTTGTATACATTAATGATAATCTCTTGTTCCCCGACCGACAAAGTGGTAGGTTTTCTCTTTTTTACTGGTGACGTTAAAGGTGCTCCAGAAGATGGGCCTGTAAATAAATGACAAAAATATACTACCATAGTACTACATCACATAAATACATATTGTTTTAGAAAATAAATACCACATGGTCACATAAAAAGAGCGCTTTAAGAAATAGAAAGGCTACGTCGTCGCATTTGTACCTATTTGTACGTACCTGCTACGTTTATTATGGGTCGGCGACGTCTCTTTCCACTTGATGTTGAAGGACCGGGTCCTTCACCAAATTCTCCTGAACTCATGTCGATTTAGTAACGACCGTCACAGTAAAACTAATATAACAGATTCAAAAAACAAAAACTTAACGATATAACAAATTTAACAGTAAAAACTCAACTAAAACAATGCAATGAATGCTATGAATTACCCGAGACGTACACACGCAAGCGCTATCCGAACACGAATGAAAACAAAATGGCGGACCGGCCCAAAAAAGGTGACGCATCTCTGGCTGCCATTGTCACGTTTCTTTTGGAACGAACTGACGTAACGCGCGTTTTGTTTATTTTAAAGGGATGAATTTGCAAAAGCTCAATATGGTGATTATATTGCTTCAAATATTTTTTTAATATGAAACTGTTATTAAATGAATTGCTGCGTTACTTACCATAAATTGAAATATAAAATATAACACATTTTTCGCGATGTACCGTAAGATTTTACTATGTTTATAGGAACCACAGACAATATTATTTAAGAAACAAAAAAACAAAACATATGTGCTGACCTAGAAGTGGGAATAATATCAATATTTAAATATTGTTATCACATCTAAATTGAGATTTTGTAAGTTACGCCTTTTGACACTCGGCTCATATCTGAGGTCATTGTCCGTTTTTCTCAATCGATATGGCACATACTATAGTGCGTAGTAGTGTGTTGCAAACGATAATCTATGGAATCGAGACATGGTCCTTTACTTATGGATGCATTATGGCTGTGCTTGGAGTTACTTTGCGTAACAGAATCTATATCGAATATTTCCGCAACCGAACCACCAATGAAAACAAAAGTTCCCGAGTGGCAGCTTGCTGGTAAGCGGAGCGAGGTGACACCCCACTAAATTTTATTATTACATTTGCAACATTTAAAAAAAAGGTTAAAAAGGAGTTATTACATAAACAGAAGTCTTTTTAGGCCGAATAACTATATGTTTATTCTGTAATAAAGTATTTTTATCTAACACATATTGACTGTAAAGAGGTTTACCAACAATACATAATTAAGTACGATGTGCGTGCGACCAAAATATACCCAAAACAGGGACTGGCTGAAAAACAGTGCTGAGCATAATGCTCAGCGAATACATTATAATCGTATACTGAGTAATATTAGTTAATCGGTTAATTGTGAATGTTAATTTTTTTTTATAAAAATTTTAAGTCTAATTATTTTTATGTGTATACTTACTTTGTGAACTTTTCATTTGTGTGGCAATAAATATTTATTATTATTATTAAATGGAGCCTGAACAACTAGGTAAAACATACAGAATGTTGCTGAATTTATATGGTTCAAGGTAGTGACAGTCGTTGGGGGTGGCTTACGTTCAGCAGTAGACTAGTGACGTATTGCAATGGAAATCCAAATACAATTATTAAAAATATTTATTAGTCACCAGAGGCCTCGCAAAATTCAAATTGCCCACGCCAAATTTAGGTCTTGCTCCGCCCCTGCTACCACGGTTCTGTGGCGTAACTATTTATAATTTCCGAGGCGCAAATTATGCGTTCAGTGTGCATTTGTCCCATTGATCACCGACCCACCTACCAACGCTATTTAGCAGGTAGAGCTACGCTACAGCTGTTTTATGACTGCATCAAAAATTAGTTTGTTTGGAAGAATCACGCTCACGCTCTCACAAAGTTCCAGCATATTGCTGTTGTATTTCGTATATTGACGAGAACTGAAGATCCGTTAAAAAGACAAACTGTATTTTGAGTTTTAATAGAGGACACATGTTAGGTGTATATGAGCATATGCTTATAATCGGGTGGACTGGTTGCTCGTTTTTCACGATTACTTGTATGTAATAAACTTGGTGATAAAAATAAAATGCACAAATCCTTTTAAAGAGCTATTTTTTTCAAACAACTTTGTACCAAAAAACCGACTCCGAAACTCTAAAACATCCCATCATCGAAATGATATTTGAACCTTACTTTGACCTAAGATACGAACAGGAACAAAAATTGTTTAAAATCTGATGAAATATGTGCGATGGTGACATGCCGACATGGGTTGCTAAGTAGACAACATAAAATGATGTACCTACGTTCCGTACACTTGTAATATGAACACGCACTCTCGTACACATAATATATGCATCTAAAAAAAATTTGCAACCTACAACACGGTTTTAGGTGCATATGTGTGCGTTCGTCCAGCTGTGAACTTTTACGAGCTGATAAATAAAGAAAGAAGAAAGATGTGTACGAGAGGACGTCGAAAAGTTGAACATGGTTTTATCATCACTTAAATTTTACGCTGTTCTCCGTCCGTCCTCCGTCCTCCGGATCTTCTTTGTTGGTCTGAGTGGATTATAATAAAAAAATTGTTATTGGCAAACCACACATCATGTTTTTTGTTTTCTTTCATTCCTGTGAATCCAAAAGTTGTGTGGGTTCTCTCTTTAATATTTCATTATACTATCATTAGTTGATGAGAATAATATAATGAAATACTATCTTGGATTGTTGGTCTGGATAAAAATTATGATTATATATTATTTGAAAAAATTGTAACCTTATTTCGTTGATATGTTAAAAAGTTAAAGTTTTTTTTTTATAGAATAGGGGGCAAACGAGCATGCGGCTCACCTGATGGTAAGTGACTACCGCCGCCCATGAACAACCGCAACACCAGGGGAATTGCAGATGCGTTGCCGATCTTTTAGAAAGGTGTAAGCTCTTTTCTTGAAGGTTCCTAAGTCGTATCGGTCCGGAAAATTCGCTGGTGGTAATTGATTCCACAAGGAAGTCGTGCGAGGGAGAAAACTATACAACTTATATACGTACCACTGCTGGGCAAAGGCCTCCCCTAATTTCTGAGAGGGTTTTAGGATAAGGAAATGTCATCCGCGCTGCCCAATTGCGTGTTGGGGAACTTTACATGTCTTCGAAATACTTTTTTCTTTTTTCTCAGACATGCAGGTTTCCTCACGATGTTTTATTTCACTGCCGAGCACGTGGTAAATCAGCACTTAAATTTGCAATTAACAATATCATTGGTACCGGCGGTGATCGAACCCGGGTTATTCGCGTACTGTAAAATTTATTTGTGAAATAACTATCTGAGCTACTACGCTTCTACAGTAGCTTGTCGTTGATATGCCACGTTTCTATTATCCTCTGGCATGTTTGCCTTGCTACCTATAAAAAGGGTTTCGGCACCAAGCAGTTGAAATTAGTTTTATTTAACACTCCTGTTATGTGCAAGCGTAGTCCATCCCCTGTTGAGCAGTAGTACATTTGCAGCCTAGCTCTATTACCGTGACCTTGAGATTACATTGTGAAATGTATATGATTTATAAGCATATAATAATAATTCTTTATTCACAAGACTTAGCCTACAATTACAATAATATGCGTGAATTCGTACTCAAGATTTGTGTAGATATTTCTAATATATTGGCTATTTTTTGCAACAACAAATTTTTTTTTTTTTTTTTTTTTTTTTTTTTTTTATAGGATAAGGGTGACAAACGAGCACACAGTCCACCTGATGGTAAGTGGTTGCTGCGGCCCATAGACATCTACATCTATCCTCTTTTACAATTCAAAATGTAGATGCGTTGTCACCCGTGAGGACTAAGATGGAATGCCTCATTTCCAGTAAAAAGGGCCTCCGGCCACCTGCACTCACCAAGCGAAACGCAGAGGTAAACCTCTACTTCACGCTGGTATTCTGTGAGGTCGTGGTACCACCCCGGTTCGAGCCGGCCCATCCGTGCGACAGCAAAAGCTGCCGCGTGGCTCTACCACTGTTAGAAATTAGTCTTCAACCCCCCCTACTAGTAAAAAACTGTATGACGGCAGAGTAGTGTGGCTATTTCATTGTATTCGATGCAGTAATTAACTACCTGATTGTATATAGTTTAACCAAAACATCCACATGAGAAAAGTATTGCGTTTTTAGTTTTCAAAATGTTATAACTACATTAACAAATCTTAGACTTTTAAGTTATCAGAAAGCATTGTCACTATAAATTTTGGACAATGATAATAATAAATTACTTATACAATATACTTGTAAGTCTTACTAACTACAACTTAGATATAACATATATATAACAGGTATTCTTAGATAGCTACGAGTATATAACTGCGCGAACGAGTTTATTCGTTGGCAGACACGTTTAGTTTATCACGATGGTTAGGTATTTTTTATTGTTTTGTTATTGCATATTTTACGGAGTAAATGCAGGTGAATACATTTTTATATTTTTAAATATTTATAGAGTGACTAACGAGATGACAGTCCAATTGAAAGTAAGTGATGGCTGTATCTCATGTTACCGTTAAATCCTACTTCAGTCCACTGTTCATCATAGGCATCCTCCATTCATTGCCTCATAGGGGGGATATTTGCCACAGTTGCCACGTTTGGCAGGGATGGCAACCGCAATTTTTATTTTTAATCGTTATTAAGTAGACGCAGCTCCCGTGGGTGTGAGCCCCTGTGGTAGCAGCGTCGACAAATTTGGACTCCACGAACTTTTATGTAAGAAAATTGCTGGTAGGTTTTCACGGCACGGTTCTTTGAACGATGCCATCCAAAGTGCTCTTGTCTCTATAAATGTTCCCTCGGCTTTAGAGCCTTGTGGAATATTAAGAGACCCGACGGTATGACATTGGTCCCTTGGGAGAGGTAAAGTCCTATTGTGGGATGCTACTTGCCTAGACACGTTGGCGACCTTTCATCTCAGGGGTACCTCGTTTAGAGCCGGGGTGGCATCAGAGGCAGCTGAAATGAGTAAGTGGTACAAATATGAGTCTCTGAGAGTTGACTACATATTTGTGACATTTGCTGTAGAGACTATCGGTCCGTGGGGTCCACGTGCGGTGAAGTTCCTAAAGGAACTCTATCCGCTGCTGGTCGTTGCTGCTAGTGATAAGGGAGTAGGATCTTTTCTCGCTCAAAGGCTAAGTATAGCCATTCAGCGGGGAAACGCAGCCAACGTTCTTTCTTTTCTTTTTCTTACTTTTCTTTTTTTTAAAAACGTTACCCCCACACTAGGATTTTCTCCTGTATCGTGGATGCAGTTTACAAACATAAATTGCACGAGGACAAACATCCAGACCCGGAACAATTATTTGTAGGCCATACAAATACTTAATCCGTGCGGGATTCAAACCCGCGGCCCCCGCGGCAACAACTCAGTAACTTTTTAACAGTGGTAGAGCCACGCGGCAGCTTTTGCTGTCGCACGGATGGGCAGGCTCGAACCGGGGTGGTACCACGACCTCACAGAAAACCAGCGTGAAGTAGAGGTTCACCTATGCGTTTCACTTGGTGAGTGCAGGTGGCCGGAGGCCCTTTTTACTGGAAATGAGGCATTCCATCTTAGTCCTCACGGGTGACAACGCATCTACATTTTGAATTGTAATAGAGGATAGATGTAGATGTCTATGGGCCGCAGCAACCACTTACCATCAGGTGGACTGTGTGCTCCTTTGTCACCCTTATCCTATAAAAAAAAACTCATTGCTAAGCCACTGCGCCACGGAGCCGTCAACACGATACCGCGGGGAACAGGGCTGTTTGATAATTAAATTACTAGTTTTAGTTTTTTTTTAATTATTGTTTTTATAGTAAATAACAAAATAAGCTTAATATATATAGCTTTTGACAGTTAATTTTATTTAAAAAATATGGAATTCTTTTTTCAAAATTTGTCAAGTGTTTATTTATAAGCGTTATGTTTACATCGCATTTGAATCTTTGTCGTCATCATGGATACGTTAAAAATTCGAATAATTATGAAATATAAGTACCGTCGTGGCAGTAATGCGGCACAAGCGGCACGCAACATCAACGACGTTTACGAAACGAATACTACAAACGAACACACCACTGTTTGCCCGCTTCCATTCTGGAAAATTTGTCTTTAAAAATAACCCCGTGATCGTCTGATAACTTTGGTTGACAGTAACGAATTACAGGCGGTTGTGGAAGCTGATGATACTCAATCTACGGCTGAATTAGCAGCAGCTCTCGAAGTTAGAATCAAAACAATATTTTACCATTTGCCCACTCACCAGATGTCGCTAGTTGTGACTGAGGTAAAGTTTTTTGTTACACAGTGTCAGTTAATTGAAAAATTAGTTTTAAATAATAGTTTATCATTATCCAGAGTATTATATTAATAAAGAACACAATGCGTTAGTGGTTTGATTTTTAATTTTTTGCACATTATAACTCTTTTTTTTAATATCATCTATTAGTTATATTTATAGTTTGGTTTATTCATTTCTAATGTAGTTAATATAAAATATAACTATTAATACAGAAAAAAACCTTAAAGATTACATTTTTCTAAGAAATTATCGTCCCCGCTATGAAATCTGTCAAATATTTTACCTCACTGTAAAGTGGCGCCGCCCTGGTGGCAGAAAAAGTCGTGGATGCCCTCATTGGCAAAAAAGCTTGATAAATGACTGCCCCACGAACTCAATGATCGCCAGCGCGTAGAAGCCGTCGAGATGTGCCTATCACTGCTCAACAGTCACACAAAGGAAGGAATTTTCAATCGCATTGTTTACCTGCTATTAAAAGTGGATTCTGTTTGACAATCGTAAGCGCTCAGCAAGTTAGTTGGATCCTGGTTCAGCACCTAAACAATGCCCTAAATGAAAACTTACCCCTAGAAAAGTGATAGGTACTGTTTGGTGGTCTAGCGCCGGTGTTATTCATCACAGCTCCTTACCGAACGGGATGATCATTATTGCAGATGTGTACTGTAAAGAACTGAACACAATGATGGAGAAGCTTGCACGTCTCCTACCAGCTTTGGTCAATCGCACGTCCTCGCTGCTCCTGCACGACAAAGGGCACCCTCATACTGCATAACAGATGGTCTCCAAGTTACGAGATCTGGGAAGCTCACCGTCATCCACCGACCCACGAACCTACTCACTAGACCTTGCGCCTACAGACTTCTATTTTTTCACAAGTTGGATAATAGTTTGGCGGGAAAAAAATCAATATCCGAGAGATAGTAAAAAATTCCTTCGTTAAGTATTTGTTGCCTACCGGCCAGCTGAGAAGGGCATCAACAAATTCAGTTGGCGAAATGTATCGATTGTATGGGTTACTTTGATTAATAGAAATAAAAAATATTGAAAATATTACATTAACTTATTTCATAAAACACGGAAATTTCATAGGTTAAGACCTAATATTAAGGAGGCCCATGTTTGGCTGAGGAATTTTGATATGCTGTAATGATGATGATGATGATGATGATGATGATGAATAAATGCTCAAAATTTGTTCGGTTTCCAGTTTTAAGTTAATTTTAGATTCTACGAAAAAAAAACACGCATAAAATTTCTATTGAAAGTGTTCGTGCGCAAAAGTGTCAAGAAACAACTGAGTACTATTATGTGCCTTACATGCCAGTTTTAAAGTTTTAAAGATACGCCATGCACCCATTAGTGATTAGTGATTACATACTCTTCGGATACATCTTTAAAACATAATATGTTATATTTATGACACATTTAAACGTGAGCATAGACATATCATTCGTTTTAATGGTCTTGTATATATACATATGACACATTTAAACGTGAGCATTCAAATAACATTAATTTTAATGGTCTCGTTCGCTAGGTTGTAATTACCTATTAAGTTTTTATTTTAAATGAATACAATTGTTATTGCATACCTTAAGCGAAAGCGCAAGGTAATGTTCTACTATCGCCTAAAAATTAAAATTCCTACATTTTATCGAATAAAATCGTATCTAGCAATCATATTATACATATAAATGATATAACAAGCACATTGTTAGAAAGATAAATGATTGTTGAACTTATTAATAATTTTTTTAAATCGATTAATTGCTATTTTTAAATAAAAAAAAGGGTTTTAGTGGCTTATGGTGTGGATTTATCATGTCCCTGTGGCTTGTAAACACTATAACTTTTAAAAATATCAATTGTTTAACTCAATCTATTTTTTAATCTCTTCATCTATCATGTGGGAAGCCACTGAATGTAAATGGCAGTGTAATTTTGTTTTGTTTAGCTATAATTAATTTTTTTCGGCTCCAAAATGGCGAAATTTTCGTTGATTTGGTTACCTCGTATATAAATTGTTTCTGTAAATGGGGATCTACAGCCACAGAGTAGTTTAGTTCACAGAGTACCTTTGTATTAAGTTTAGTTCGGCTTCAGTCGCCATATATAATACACTATATACCAGGAATCAGTCGCCGTCGTGAGTGGACCACAGAGTACTTTCCTATATGGAGTGGACATTGTAATTCGGTTGTTTTCAGCGGCTCAAAAAGATCGCTGTACAAAATACAAATACACAATATTCGAATAACCAAATTTTTTAAATACTTGATTATAATAATAATAAGAGATTTTTTTATCACAATATTTAAAAGCACAGAATAAATAATAGTAGTACGTACTAAAAGTAAGTACTATAATTTTTTTTGTCATGGGTGACATTTTCATGCTTTTCGAGGGTGTCGAAACCGATAGGGTTGTCGAAATGTAAATCCAAGATGGCGGCCGCAATAGGTATCAATTTTTTCATCATGGGTGTCATTTTCATGGTTTTCGAGGGTGCTGAAGCCGATAGTGCTGTCTAAATGTAAATCCAAGGTGGAGGCTGCAATAGGTATAAAATGTTTCACCATAGATGTCATTTTCATGGTTTTCGAGGGTGTTGAAGCTGATAGTGCTGTCAAAATGTAAATCCAAGATGGCGGCTGAATTAGGTACCAATTTATTCATCATGGGTGTCATTTTCATGGTTTTCGAGGGTGTTGAAGCCGATAGTGCTGTCAAAATGTAAATCCAAGATGGCGGCTGCAAAATATATAAATTTTTTTCCATCTTGGGTGTCATTTTCATGGTTTTCGAGAGAGTTGAAGCCGATAGGGTTGTCGAAATGTAAATCCAAGGTGGCGGCTGCAATGGGTATCAATTTTTTCATCATGGGTGTAATTTTCATGGGTTTCGAGGGTGTTGAAGCCGATAGTGCTGTCGAAATGTAAATCCAAGATGGCGGCTGATGTAGGTACCAATATTTTCATCATGGGTATCATTTTCATGGTTTTCGAGGGTGTTGAAGCCGATAGTGCTATCGAAATGTAAATCCAAGATGGCGGCTGCAATAGATATACATTTTTTCATCATTGGTGTCATTTTCATGGTTTTTGGGGGTGCTGATGCCGATAGTGCTGTCGAAATGTAAATCCAAGGTGGCGGCTGCAATAGATATCAAGTTTTTCATCTTGGGTGTCATTTTCATGGTTTTCGAGGGTGTTGAATCCGATAGTGATGTCGAAATGTAAATCCAAGATGGCGGCTGAAGTTGGTACCTATTTTTTCATCTCGGGTGTCATTTTCATGGTTTTCAAGAGTGTTGAAGCCGATAGTGCTGTCGAAATGTAAATCCAAGATGGCGGCTGCAATAGGGTATCAATTTTTTCATCATGGGTGTCATTTTCATGGTTTTCGAGGGTGTTGAAGCCGATAGTGCTGTCGAAATGTATTTAAACTACTTTAATAATTCCGTATAATCATGTTATACGTAATTTTTTTAATGCGCTTAAGGTATGCCCAATTGGATTTACCAATATATTTAATAATAATTTGCAATTATATAAAGATATACTACGTATGTATCCCTTATGCTTTAAAAAAGTAAGGAAGGCCAGTAGGGCTCTGAAAATCTATTATATAGAACACTACGGTCTCGAAGGTTCACTTGTAAAAAGATTGGCAGTAGGTTTTAAAGAGCGTGAATATGACACCGTTGTTTCATTGTGCAAGTCTACGAAACAACGTACATTTCCACGGATCGACAGTACTCTCCACTTCAATTCAACGCCACTCCAAATTCAAAATAATTTTCAGTAACGTGGTGCTGCTTTCTAGTTGTAAACACACAAACTGGTTATTCTTAGCATTATATACTAAACCATGTCTAAAAGCATAATCCTCACAAATACTTAACAATTTCTAAGAGCACTGACAAGAGGGTCAAGCACTATACCATCACATAACTTAAATTATTACACCATATTACTTCATCTATATAAAATCCTGATATATGTGTATATGCAGCACAATTCGGACGATTAAGTGACTAATGTGCAGACTGACTAGCTTTGGTGAGCTTATACCCCATTGTCTGACCCCATATTCTAGCCCGTAAGAATCGAAAAACCAACCAATTTGAAATTACTTATTGGATTAATGTGCTAATACTCCATCATCGTAACAAGCTCAGTAGGTTCGATTTTTTTCAATTTACTCTATAATATTTCATAGGATAGGGACATCCAAATTGAAGGCTTTTGACGGGTCTAAAAATAAACATACACAGGTGTATGTCTGTCCGTGGGTACTCGATGGTTCGTTAGAGGGACGGTTCGGCATTCTCTATTGAAAACCCAGTTAGGAAACCGAATTGGACAGCATGCAAATGCATATGATTTCTTAACTACGCATCAAGTGGACTGTCCAGCATTTTTGCTAATATTCTGACAATGATATGGACCTATAGTTTTATTTTTTAAAATTGAACACAACAATAGTTCTAGCATTATATTATTTGGTAGATATCTATGTCGCTGGCAGAGTGAAAAGAACACCCTAGAAAGATGGTCACCACAGGACCGCCCCTTTTTAAATTCATAATCACTGCACCCACTTTTTTTAGCTGTGAAGCGAACTTGGTTTATGTCAGAAGGCTCTTCCGAGTAGCTGAACTATTTATGGGTTCAAAAAGATATTCAACTTTAAAGACTGTCTCAAATATCCAACAATATGTTTTGTATCACTAGTGTTGCTATTGCCCACCGACGACTATGTTGCGGGTTAAATTTCTAAAAAATTTCAAGTCCTTATTACTTGATGAAAAGTTATTAGTCCATTCTTCTTTGCCCTTTCAAATCTGGCACCATTTAATTTCAGGACTTAAAGCTACATCTGCTCTCACACATACGATTATACAGAATAACATTTATTCATTCCCCATTTCCCCTAAAGACGGTCGCTTCCGATCCGGCAGATAGGCCACAAAAGGCAATGCCAGTCTCACAGGTGGTGTTTAGTGGGTAGGCAATTAGGGTAGTCCGCAGTGAGTCCCACATAACACGACAGCCGGCTGTCGTGGTATGCTTAGAGCATTCACCACCTCCCTTCGTCGCTTCCCGGAGGGTAGCTCTTTCAATTGCATCTGGGCGCAAAAAAAAACATTTATTGGGATGCCACATAAGAAACCTATTTAATAAATTGAATCATGGACTCTCTATGAGAATCTTGTACAAATTTATTCCACCCTACGACAGTATTCTTTCTCCCATGTCCTAGTGATGGCCTTCATATGTCATAACTGCAACCTCGTTTGAGGTGTTCACTATAGTTTCATAAATTTTATCTAATACCTATATGTCGTCTAGACAAATACACATGGTTACAACAATGACAAAACTCTATCAGTTAATGCAGATCTCAAAATTTAGAGATACAATATTTTTTTTATAATTATCTATTTAAAGTGGATTACTTTTACCCCATATTACATTTAAGTTATATTAATAACTATTATTAACAATATTTTGTGACATATTTGACCTAATAATTGCTAGATCATAGGTAGTACGTTAAGAGCATTGTGAAGCTGTATACAAAAAGCGATAACGTTTTCCCCCGTAAATATAGTCCAATTTTAATAATTTTTGGAAATGTTGTAGATATGACAAAAAACTAGGCTCGTACGTTATTTTAAAGAAATATTGTATACAATATAAGTTATTAGCATCTAAATATCTATATTTTTGACTTAAAAACTTCCTCGAGCGTTTTTATTTTTTTTTAATTAAACTAAACTGATTACTAAGAAAGTAAAACGTACATGCCTAGATTAAAGTGTACTGAATCTAATAAGACCAAAATTGTCTTATTTTGTAAAGTTTTAGGGGGGTAAAAACGTTATCGACGGAAACAATATTTGAAAAAGAAAATGTAGGCAATTGCCTTCAAGACTTGCAACTCTCTCTATCGCACGATACGGGTCGGGGGGCAGGGGCATATTGTAGTGATGTTAGGGGTGGTGGGGTGGGAATACCAGTATTTTACGATTATGTTGTAAAAATAAAAGTTATATTTGTAAAACGAACCGTGGTAGCTCAAATGGTTAGCGCTCGCTATAAGTTTCACAGTAGGTACGCAAGAAACCCGGGTTCGATCCCCGCCGGCACCAATGAAATTGTTAATTGCAATTTTAAGTGCTGATTTACCACGTGCTCGGCGGTGAAGGAAAACATCGAGAGGAAACCTGCATGTCTGACAAATAAAAAAAAAATATATTTCGAAGACGTGAAGTTCGCCAACACGCATTGGGGCAGCGCGACGGACCTTTCCTTGCCCTAAAACCCTCTCAGAAATGAGAGGAGGCCTGTGACCAGCTGTGGGACATGTATATAGGCTGTAACTTTTAGAGGTGTTATCGATATTATTATCGCCTAGGGAGGAGAAAATAATATCGATAACCTAGAAAGATAATACCTCTCATGAAAAAGTTAATGTCTGTGATTATTCAGTGGTTATCGATTATTTAGTTATTAATTTAGTCTTTATTGAATAAGGACATTAAATTAAAAATATTTCGAATTTTAAAATGGGGGTGGGTAGGCAAATAAATAAAAAGTAACAACTTGAAGAAATTATTATTGTTTATTATTACATATTACTTAATTACACTCTTTCTCGAACTGCCATTTCTCTAGGAACTCGAGGGTCAATCATTTCTTGTAATAAACTTTAAAAATTTGAAATGAATAAAGTCTTGGCTGCATTTTTGTTGCCCAAAAGTGAT
This sequence comes from Parnassius glacialis, assembly GCA_033319125.1. NCBI lineage: Eukaryota > Metazoa > Arthropoda > Insecta > Lepidoptera > Papilionidae > Parnassius > Parnassius glacialis. The sequence goes on along the minus strand of JAVANC010000021.1, from coordinate 39,053,689 downwards.
CATGGTTTATTAAAGTACGAAAACATGAAAAAGTTGTGTCCATACTACGAAAAAACAAAATTGACTACCAGTGATATGTAATTATCCCTGAACCTGATAATAGTAATCATGGTTTCTTTTTTCTTTTTGTCCTTCTCGTATCAAACGAAATTTGATCTGTTTTTAGTTATGACCTCCAAATGTAGCATATTAGAATCAGAAATAAGACATTTTCATTTAGAGAATCATGTCCAATAAACCCATCGGGAGTTGTCCCTAAATAATAATCTTCGGAATCAATAAACAGTCCACACTCCCAAACTTTTAGATTATGTTATCTAATCTTGATTTCTTGCAAAATGTTAAATTAATGAAATTGCAATCGAAATATTTTTTTATTTGCTAAATGATTTATTTCTACAATTCTTCGCTTATACAACTTATCTGACTCAATCTTGACTAACTCTGGTTCAATAATTAGCTCGACAGTCGAAGACGTGTGATGTATTATATATATTTACATGACGTATTATTATTGTATTCTTTTGATTCTCTTTGTCAGATTCGATTCCTTCGTCAACTGAAGTACATCGTCCTTGCACATTACTGTCTGGTAATTATTTGTCTATCTCGGAGTCACTGAAAAATAAATAGAAGCATAATAGTTTAAATTATATTTTATGGCTAACTAACGCGGGCGAAGTCGTGGGTGAAAAGCTAGTTTACCTTTATAATTCGGTTCATCGTTTAAATTTCTGTGAGAGCGTAGTCGTTCCCCGGTCGAGCCGATCCACTCGTGCTACAACTATACTACTAATATAGCTGCAGCATGGATATACCACGTATAGAAATTTTACTAATCAAACCTTTGTATCTCGAAAATTTTAGCATTTTCCTTGGAATTATCGGAATTCCACAGTAACAGTGATACGAACAATTTCTTCTAACGGACTAATATTATTACTGGACAAGTGGTAAAATTAAAAATTTTGTACAACCGATTTCAATAAAACTCAATTACAACATAATATATGTAATGGTTGAAATGATTTCCATAAAATTTGTATGAGACCAACTGTGAACAAGAAAAGAATAGGTAAGTATTCAAAATCAGTCCGGAGAAATCGGTGAACATATAACAAATAAAAATAAAACAAATATACATACAGCCGAATATAGAACCCCCTTCGTTTTTGTAGTCAAATCAACATCAGCTATCCCATACTTTTATATTTTGTGGAATAAATTTCGGTCATCTTCTACCAGTCAACAAATGTACATACAATAGTATGTAAGGTGGTAAGGTACGCGATCAAAGTAAGTATAATTTATTATAAGTAAGTAAGTACGCCTACTTACCTGTTGCCCGTCCTTTCGATTTACGAAGCAAATTGCATATTTTTAGTTTTGTCTCTAATCTTTCTCTTCTATTCTAAAATGTATAAAATTATTTTAGTTGATTGAATGTAATATACATGTCATAATCACTCACATAGTATATAGGTAGATACTTACATAAAAAAATAACAGCCCACTTCTATAAGTTATATATAGTAAGTCCCCACGTCTACATGTAATATAAATACATGTACTATGCAATATAATAAAATTGCAAAGTAACACAAACAAATTCATTATGTAACTTGTCGTAAATGTACGCAAATATAGGCTATGAATGAATGAACGCTCCTCCTGCTGGTATCGTAGTGTGCGTAAGAATTAGTGTAATATGTTGTATTTGTGTTGCCCGGAGCCCGGCGGGAAGCAGAGCGCGCGTTATGAAACAGATAACATTTTTGAAAATACCTACTCACGTCGCGTATCGGCACTTCACAATCCTCTTAAGGTAACTGATCCGAGCGATAAATATGTAGAATATCAATATTGCGTACTGTTTGATATGTGGCAGTAGCAGTCAGATGGTGATTGAGCCACCTTGTGCTGCCGTGTGCATCACTAACAAATGTAAGAGATTCAGATTATATAGTACATACTGAGCTTGTCCATATCAGTGCACTGTCAATACTGATTCACACAAAACTTTGATAATTTGTCACAAAATATCGCCGACACAGAAAACTGTTTATATCATAATATTAAGTCGTTGATTGATAATTGGTCTATAAATTATTAAATGTTTTTGGGAATAATCCTTTAAAAGTAGCTACTATCACCCATTGATACCGGAGTCGACTTCAAAGACAGAACGCTATATATGTATACATCTGATGATTAATATAGAATGGCTGTTAGCCTTTAATGCTATATCAAACCATATGACCACTGGCTTGATGGATATCCCTCATCTATCTGAGGTTATAAGATCAGGGAGGTATAGTAATACTTCCATATAACGTTCCGTGAATGTCTTAAATAAAAAAAATCTAAAGTCGACTTCGACGTAGAATTTCTAGTAGAACGTAGAACGTAGTTCGTAGAACGTTTCGTAGAACTCATTTCCAGCATAGGCGTCCGACTTGATAGGTACCACCCTCTGACCTATTTCTGCCGCCAAATATGAAAATAAAAACCTAAAGCTTGCTGTGATTTGGGCTTAAGAGCATAGAGAGCCAGTATAAATACAGATATTGAGACATTTCATCTTATTCACCAGATGTCACTTTTTTGTTTCAAGCTGGTGGCAGATATCCATAAACTATAGTAAACATTAATCGACAGGTGGACTGTAAGTTTCAATTTTAATAAAAAGATGTAGTAATCGCATATAAATAATGTCTTCTATAGCTTAGTAGGTTTGAGTACAATACCTCACGTAACAAGATGTGATGATGGATTGCAGATAAAATAATATGCACTCAACCAAACGAGGAGCTGAAATGTGTGATGTCATGTCCGCCGGCGAAAACATGTCGAAATCGTGACATTAAATTTAATTGCATTAATATCGCGGCAGAGGTCTGCAGAAATTAATGTATTTGTAAAAAGGGGTTTTATAGGAACGACAAAGGAGATTGTGTGACAAGCGAGATGTGTGGTAAGATAACATCTATATACAAATAATATTTATATATAAATAAAATTGAAGTGACTGTCAGTAAAAGTAGTAGAAATAACTGGCTTTTATTAAAATCAGTAGTTATTCGAATTTGTACAGGAACGGCCCAACTAAATACTAGATGTAGTTTCACATTATATGCCGTATATACCTGTATATATCAGCCGGATCATATGAGAACTATTTGGAAGGATTTCGATTTTGCTATGGGGTCACACGGTTATAAATATTTTAATATTATTTTTAATGACTAGCTATACCCGTCCACGCGTTTCTGTGCCTCAAAGAGTACATAAAAACTCGTGCGTATTCGAATAAAAAGTTCTGTGAAAATTACAAAGCAATCGGTGAAGACCTTTCTGAGGTTAAAAATTTCAGACAAACGACAATTTAGTTTATGTTTAGGACAATATGTGGTGCAAAATGGTGTGAGTTAGCCCCGACCTACTAAGATAATTTCTAAGTTGTAGCACTCCGTTCCTACCTAAGAGTTCTTCAGGGTAGGTACACTCTATTACCTATTTTTGCTGCCATGGATTGTTCCGGTCTGAAGAACATAGATAGCCAAGATAATTACAGACTGTGAAGTATTCCATCTTTGTCTTAAAGGTGATGACGTTTTTTACTTGCATTTAATAAAATAAAAATAATGTCGTAACATTATTTAAAAGATAGTTTTTCAGTTGCTACATTTGCTGGAATTGTTTACACTGTAAGAAAGTATAGACGCTAAGAGTTAAAAGTTTTCAAAAATATCAATAAATCGACAGTCGATGCACTGCTGATTTGTGAAGCTTTTTTTAAAGTGTAAGGGTGACAAATGAACATACACTCCACATGATGGTAAGTAGATGCTGTGATCCACAGACACCTAAGTCTGTTTTCAATTAAAATTCAAAATCCAGACGCGTTATCACCCCTGATAATGAAGTTAAAATTCCTAGTAATCAGTAAAAAGAATCTCTGGCTCGCTACACTCACCATGCAAAACAAAGCAGCATTAAGCTGCCATTTTACGCTGCTGCTATTGTTTCTGTGAGACCGTAGTCTTTCTCTGGTATAGCCACCCATTCGTGCCATAATATAGCTGCCAGCGTGGGACTGCCACATTTATAAGTTAAATTTTAAGAACATCTACATCAATCTTCATCAACAGTAAAACGGTTTATGCTTATCAATGGCGCTATTAAAACGTCTTAATTTTAATTAATATTTTATTGAACTTATTTACAGATAATTTAAAATGTGGAATGAACGAAATACTTGTAGAAAATCCTTCGCCATGCGGTGATCAGTTCTGCCCTGTAACTAAAAAGTCGATCAAAAAGGCTTGCCCAACTTCCAGTACACCGGACATCAAGCTGCCTCCACGCTGCGAATGCCGTTTTAATTACAGCCGCGCTAAAAACGGAACTTGCATCCCTACAAGTCAATGCCGTAAATATAAACATTTCAATATTACTATCGCACAATCAAGAATTATATCAATTCTTTAAACAAGTATAAAAATGTTTTTTTTTTATTATAAAAATATAAATTCATCTACAACCGCACCCATTTTTTAGTAAATAGTTTTTAAAGAAATAAATAGGTAATACTTAATTCTTTAACATCTACTTAATACTACTTCAAATTATAGAGCATAAACATACTATAGACTACATTATGCAGATCTATAATATATATATAATTAATTTTTTTAATTAATTATTAATTATAATTAGATACATCGAATTCATCGAAAATCTCGAATGTTTATTTATTGTGAGATAAGTTTATAGCAAACTAATTATGCTTTAGAGAGCGGATTGGATGAACATAATATACTTCTAACATGACTTTTATGTTGCGCTTAGTTCACTTTTACTAATAATTTTAATTCTTCAATGGGTCAATTTTTTTTTTTAATTTTATTTTTGTTTGTTACATAATATTTATGATGCATTTTTTTGATGTAGCGCCTTTTCCGTGTGGCCCTAACGAAATGTTTAACTCTTGTCCGCCATACTGCCCTACTGATGACTGCAGCCAAGCAACGCCTTCCGGAAAATGTCCAATAATCGGTCGCATCGGTATCGTAGTGTCATGCCGCCCGCAATGCCGATGTATTAAAAACTATTGGCGCAAGAACAATGTTTGTGTTCCCTACGAACAATGTAATGGTAAGTAACATGCATTCATAACAAATCAATTGCTAAAAATCTACTTACTCTATATTCAGTAAACAAATCCTTACTCTATATTCGTAAGGCTTTAGTCACAGATTAAATAATGTTACAACGTAACAGATACATCTCCCATAGAAAAGCTAAAATACCTGTGCTATAATAGGCTACAAAATTTTCGTAATAATCCTACACGTTAGCTGCAAGCATAAATATACCTTCTGCACGTGGACCGGGAGTTGAGGACGCTTTGCCCACCGCGCAACTTTCGTATGGATGCGTCATCAAACAAACGCGCTAGGGTTGTACTGTAAATAATAAAATAATTATTTTATTTGTTTGATAATCAAATATGATTAAGTTTTATAATATGATAAATAGCTTTATTTCCTTCTCTGAATTCTTAAAACTTAACCCCACTGAACTTGTACCCTCGGCAGTGATTCAAGGTCACGCGTGGTTAATTGCTTAAAACTTTTTTAGCAATGAGTTTGTTTACTAAATACTATAACATAAAAGATGCAAGACGTCTGGTACTGTAATCATCAATCCACCTGCCTTGTGTTGGCGACGTTAGAGTATTCATCACCCTATTTCTTTCCGTGGGAAACCTAAAACTAAACAATTTTGTGGTACAATATGAACATTTTATGACGCTATTTATCGAGCCATATGAGGGTGTCCAGTCAATGGACTTGATGGCTATCCCTTATCTATCGGAGGTCAGAAGGTCAGGAAGATCTAGTCATATTTCCATATCTTTTGTCTTTGGATTTCAGATTTTCAAGGGAAAGAAATTTCATCTACAATTTTCTAGGTGGAAGGACTAATTTTCTGCATAGGAGTCCGACTGAGAGCTTTCTGTGTTGTGGACTGAAAGGTATACGTACAGTCTGTAAGTAACAGTCTGTAAGACTACATCTTAGTCCTCATATGTGCCAACAAATCTATAGGCTTTATTGTTTTAAGTTGGCTGTTAATATCTATGTACTGTAGCAGCCTCCAAACATCAGGTGGGCTAAAAGTTGTAAAAATGATGTCGCAGTGCATATAGATATTTTTTTCTATAGACCATAGTGTTAAATACAACACGAATTTACCTCTAATACATACCACAATTCGCCGTGTGCAGTTAAAACTAAATAAATCAATTATAACAGCATGTTTTACAGATAAAAAGATGTGTACTCGACATAATGAGGAGCTGAAATGTGTGAAGTTGTGCCCGCCGGCGAAAACATGTCAAAATCGTGACATTCTATTTAAATGCATTAATAACGCGACAGAGATCTGCAAAAATGAATGTATTTGTAAAAAGGGATTTTATAGGAACAACAAAGGAGATTGTGTTACAAGCGAAATGTGTGGTAAGATATAAATAATATTTTTAAACTCAGTAGTCATACAAATTCTATTGTAATAAATATATTTGTAGATTATTGTGAATTACACGATCAGTTTCTTGCTGGTTCTTAACAGGGAATATGGGAAGTATTTTATGAATCAGATAAAGAATTTACTTTCTATAAGTTTTATGTAATAGTCTATATTGAATAAAAATCACATTATTCTTTATTTTACTCTTATCTACTCTAGTCCATTCTACTCTTCTGTACTGTAGTCTACTCTACTCTTATTTACTCTACTTGTCTCTACTTGAAGAATATAAAGAGAATAGAATAGTTTACCCTATTCTATTTCTGATCTATTTTGTTCTATTCTATTACATACTATTCCATTCTATTACGTACCACTCTATTCCATTTCGTTCCTTACTGTTGCAATGTATTCCATTTTATTCCATTATATTTCATAACTTTGCATTCCATTCCATTCTATACCATTTCATCTTATTCTATTCTTCATTTTTATTTTTATTTCTATTCATTATTATATTAAAGAGAAAGAAGAAAGGCATTCCCTTGTTGAAGACGTCTGGAACAGGCAAAAACATGTACACGATTCTAACAAGCACTCCAATTTCTATTACTCTTAATATACATGACATAAAACGAAGATATATCTATTTAAAACATAGTTTTTACGAAACATAAACATTAAAACAAATATTTTCTGTTTTAAATATTCTTGATCGTATTCTTTTTGTCACCATTGCAGCCTACACAGTCCACTCCTGAAAATAGGCCTCTCTTATAGGAGAAAATCTCTCTCTCTCTCTCTCTCTCTTGATTATTTATTATCGATTTCAATTGCAATAATAATAGTGAAGTGATCATAATGATTTAATGGAAATTAATTTGAGGTTCTGGTTTGCTTCACATATTGTTTTAATGTTTTACAATATGATTTTTATAAATATTATCATGTACTTATATGTATATTATTATGCATTTATTATAAATGTTGCTAATATAAAAGCAGTGGTAGAGCCACGCGGCAGCTTTTGCTGTCGCACGGATGGGCCGGCTCGAACCGGGGTGGTACCACGACCTCACAGAAAACCAGCGTGAAGTAGAGGTTTACCTCTGCGTTTTGCTTGGTGAGTGCAGGTGGCCGGAGGCCCTTTTTACTGGAAATGAGGCATTCCATCTTAGTCCTCACGGGTGACAACGCATCTAAATTTTGATTTGTAATAGAGGATAGATGTAGATGTCTATGGGTCGCAGCAACCACTAAACATCAGGTGGACTGTGTGTTCGTTTGTCACCCTTGTCCTATAAAAAAAAAAACATAATTTATCGGCTATTCATATACATGATATATTAAATACTATCCAATTCTGTAAAATTATAGACTAAATCATTTATCTACTACGTAATTTTAAGGCAATTAAAAGTTAAAATTAAAGTTAGAGTGTATAATATATACGTCCCACTGATGAGTATGTCTTGCGACTGTTACTGGAAAATGTTTTAGAAGTTAATGATTTATAACTTGATTGCTTATAAGAGTAAATAATACACCATATAAATAGTCTGAATGAATTGTTCTTGTAAGAAAGCGATAGAAGATTTTTTTACCATATTACTTCTAAATCTCTCCATGCGTTTTTTATTAATCGAAATAAACAAAATTTTCCAAATTTCCTGTTTTTTGTGTATAATATGGTGTTGAAACCAATTGTCCACAGTAAAAACAATTCCTTAAGAATCGTTAATTCCTGACTTTATTCGCGATTTTAATAATCATTGTTATACCACTGTTGTTTTTTAGAAAATATGAAATATCCTCGTAAGAACGAGAACCTTCAATGAGTAAGATCGTGACCACCGGTGCGAAAATGCGAAAACCATAAGAAACGTTATAAGTGTCTAACTAATGAGAGTAAACCATGCTATTATGTATGCAGAACCAGATGATTCTTCGTATTTAGTATAAGTGACAGGGATTATTTTTATTGGTAAGGAGGCATTCAGTCCTAGCCTTCAGGGGTACACACTTTGATTCTTAATCGAGTATAGTTATAGATATCTATAGGACACAGCATCCAACTTTTACCAGATAGAATTTATGTTCATTTTTTACTTTTATTCTATAAATATTTTAAGTATTTGTAAGTATGTTATCCATTTCAGACAAACCACAATGTAATAAGCCGAATGAGTCGCTTCAATGTGTCAAGGCCTGTCCGCCTGAAAGAACTTGTCGAAATCGGAACGTGTTTTACAGATGCGTCAATAATATGAACGAAGTTTGTAAAAATAAATGCCTTTGTAACGATGGCTTCTACAGAAATTCTGATGGCTTCTGCGTCACAAGCGACCTTTGCGGTGAGGATATTTAGTCGTATTTTTTTCGACTGTACATCACACAACTGTTAAACAACAAAAAAAACAAGAATTAGATTTTATAATATATATACTAATACTCTACGGCGATTAAAAAATTAACATTTTTAATTAAAACAAAAAAAACCGGCCAAGTGCGAGTCGGACTCGCGCACCGAGGGTTCCGTACAAATTTGATATGAACTTCAATATAATACCACTACGTGTTCATGAGGAAAGGGGTAGTAATTTTAAAATTATTAAAAATATTTTTATTATATGGTGTAACTAAAAATTTTTTACTCCTTTTCGCAAGTTTTCCTTTATCTGTGCTATAAGACGTTGCTTCGCACCAAGTTTCAAGATTCTGAGTTCACGGGAAATTTGCGGCATAAACGGCTGTATCTTTTGATTGAGTTGGCTTAGAAGTTTTATTTTTTCACAGCTTCAATGGACCGTAGACCTGAGTATTTGATATGAATTTCAGCTTGATACTTCTACGCGTTCTTGAGAATCTTGATAGACAGACAGACAGACAGACGAACAACAAAGTGATCCTATAAGGGTTCCGTTTTTTCCTTTTAAGGTACGGAACCCTAAAAATACAAAATATTTTTTTATTAAAGATCGTAAAATAACATATCATTCTTCCATTTACTGTATTAGAAAATTCTTTATATATTTTTAGATATTTGATCTCTATGAGCCACAGAATCCACTTTCTATCAGGTGGACTATGTGTCGTTTGTCACTCTCTTATTGTATGAAAAAAAACCTAATGCGATGGTTATTGATTTCAGCAACAGATGCATGTGGGGATGGTACGAGTACAATATAAGGTGCAATTTGCCTAGATTACAATAAATTTCATACAAATCAAGGTTTGTTTTGTGTTTCTCCATTAAGATCTAAAATTTGTTCAAGTTTTCACGCCTTCAAGATTGATTTAAAAAGTAAGTAGGTTAATCAACGGAGAGCAAAACGAATCGTTCTTTTCGATCGTTTGATCCACTTGCTTTGCGAAGAAACGATGCATCTCTGCGCATCATCTACATCATATACCACAGGGAGCGCTCAGAGGAATTTTTCGGATTAATTTCAGCTTCTGAATTCCATTATCGTATACTGAATAGAACTCGAAATTCCATCCTCATCATATCGATTGCGATTTACGCGGAGTTTTTTGACTCGCACAACAACACTGGAATTTACTGTCTCCAGTGATTTTACAGCCCGATACGACTTAGGGACCCTCAAGAAAAGAAACGACTACTTTCTAAAAGGCCTGCATTTGCCCTGTTGTTACAGATGTTTATGGGCTACGGTAATCACTTACGATCAGGTGGGTCGTATGCTCTTTTGCCTCCTCTTCCACACAAAAATGTGTGGTATATATATGTATAAAGGTATGGTCGTCTAAACATTTGCCTGACGTGTTTTCCTTATTAGAAAAACTAGCTTAATTTATTAGAATGATTGGCGTAATCGGTTCGGGCTGTGTAAAATACGTATCGCTTCGTCTTTTTCTAACTTTGAGACAATTCAAAAACAAAATTAATAATGTAAGCAAGTTTATTTAATGACATGTTTTACCGGTGATATCATCTCAGTTAATTTCTTTCGAAGCGTGTGCGCAGGAACCGCGTGACTTAATTCCACTCTCCATTCCATCATCGGACCTTTTGTTGTAGACATATCACGCATTCAATCCAAACAGATTGTCGCGTCGTTCATAACTCGTAAAGCAAAAAAGTAGAACAGTTTGCCAGCATCTGTATTTCCATCTGATTATAATGTGGGTGTCTCAAAGAGAAGAGCGAACAGACTTTTTTTATAGGAGAGGGGGCAAACGAGCATGCGGCTCACCTGATGGTAAATGACTACCGCCGCCCATGAACAACTCACCAGGGAGGGAATTGTAGCGGCGTTGCCGGCCTTTTAAAAAGGAGTACGCTCTTTTCTTGAAGGTCCCTAAGTCGTATCGGTCCGGAAAAATCGCTGATGGTAATCGATTCCACAACGAAGTCGTACGAGGAAGAAAACATCTTCTAAATCGCACAGTGGTGGACCACCAATCACCCAGATGGTGTGGATGGTATCGGAAGTTCTGCCGCGATGTGCGTTCGTGAAATTTGGTGGCTGGGATTAATCCGAACAATTCCTCAGAGCACTCCCCATAGTAGATGCGAAAGAAAATGCAAAGGGATGCAACATCTCTGCGCAGTGCCAATGAATCGAGCCGATCGGAAAGGGCTCGGTCGTCGACGATTCAAGCCACTCTGCGCTGGATGCGGCCAAGTGGAAGGAGCTGGCACTGGGGACCCCTGCCCAGAGATGGGAACAGTATTCCATGTGAGGCCGAACCTGCGCCTTGTAAAGTTGCAGGCGGTGTGCCAGCATGAAATACTGTCCCGCTCTGCTGGGCACGCCAAGCTTTTTAGAGACCTATTTGGCCTTCTCTTCCAAGTGACCACGAAACTGCACGTCACTCGATATGTCGACGCCGAGGATTCCGATACTGGCTGAGGCAACTAGGGGAGTGCCTTGAAACTGAGGAGATACGACAAAGGGGTCCTTTTTAGCGGTAAACGCGCAAACTTGTGTCTTCTGAGGATTAAACTGGACTAGATTTAGTCGCCCCCAGTCCGAGGCTTTTGTTAACGACAACACAACGCATCTTGTTGTTTTGGCAGTAAAATTTAAGACCTTTATTGTGACTGAAGATAGTTCCGGCCACGCGAATAATTAATTTCTTCGTGAAGAAGACCATTTTAGTGGCGCCTTTATAACGTGGTAGAGCCATGCTGCAGCTATATTACTAGTATAGCTGTAGCATGAATGAGTCGGCTCGACCGGGGAAGGACCACGCTCTCACAATAACAATACCAATACCAGCGTAAAATAGCAGTTTAACACAGCTGTGTTTCGTATGGTGAGTGTAGAGAACCGGAGACCCTTATTACAGGAAAAGAGGCATTCCATCTTAGTCCTCACGGGTGACAACACATTTGCATTTTCATTCGCAAACGAGGATAAATATAGATATTTATGGGCCACAGAAACCACTTACCATCAGGTGGACTGTGTGCTCGTTTGTCACCTTATCCTATAAAAAATATAACGTGTGGTCCAACCAGTCATTACGCAATTATTTATAAGTTAATATCTATATAGGTTGTTCTTGCTAAAGCCATACTGCGAGCTCATCTCATAATCGGCCACGTAACCCTGATTCGTCCACATGCTGGCTTAGTTAAAGTCGCGTGCAAGCTGGTAAGCATGCTGGGTACTGGCATTCTATCACAATTTTACAATATTTCAAATTATCACATCCTCGATGTCAAAATGTGTCTGATATGCCAGTTTCCAGAATAGATTCTAATTTTTTACGTGGTAGAGCCATGCTTTAGCTATATTAAGAGTATAGTGGTAGCACGAATGGGTCGGCTCGACCGGGGAAGGACCATGCTCTCACAGAATACCAGCGTAAAATAGTAGCTTAATACTGCTGTGTTTCGTATGTTGAGTGTAGAGAAACGGAGACCCTTTGGCTGGAAAAAAGGCATTCTATCGTAGTCCTCACGGCTGACAATGTATCTGCATTTTAATTCGAAAGCGAAGATAGATGTAGTGTCTATGGGCCACAGCAACCACTTACTATAAGGTGGACTATGTGCTCGTTTGTCATCCTTATTCTATTAAAAAAGCCATTGTTAGCTTAGAATCACAAAAGAAATAATAATGAATTACCTAATACTTTAACAATGCTACTTGCGATAATATAAATAAAGACATTTTTGATAGCAAGAATAATAGACGCAAATAATAATCAGAACATGAGATGAGAAGTTTGATTTGTAGAAGGGCAACGCATGGAACAATTGAACATCAGTCTATTTGTATACGAGAAATTACAAGAAAAATACCCAGAAGGTTACAAAAATCACCTTTGACTCTGTAGCTGGCATGAGAGCTTCCCACTCCATGTCCACGCAAGGAGAAATAGTTAGAACTGGCAAGTGAGCTATGGGCATAATCTCGATATACACTTCAAATGCACCTCGTTTTTACCAGTATCTATCATGCTTTTAAAAACTGTTTTCTTATAGGCATTTACATTGTAACTAAGTGAAAAGATAGACACTGTCCTTCTCTGCTATGTTGTATTAAGAACTAATAGTTGTTATTATTGGATTTTTAAATTATTATATTTTTATTTTTTCGTTTTCAGATTCAAAAAATCTTGAAAAAGTGGATGCAAAATGGGTTTAAAATAATTAAATAAAAATGTAATATGACACAATTATAAAATATATGTGTTTTATGAAATGCATTGTCTTTTATTAATCAAGAGCCGTCGTACATGGCATGCATTGCAAGTTCTTTTTTTTAAGTATCTTTGCAGACGCGCGCCCACGACAACTCACCAAAGATTCAATGTAATCTGATAAATAACATAAAAACAAATTAACAAACAAGAAAAAATCATGTTTAGTCAGAAATCTTCGTGGAAGTGCTGTATGCACCTATTCACCAAAGTTTTATCGGAATCAGATGAATGGTATAGGTACTCGTAGAATAACAACTGATAAACATTAATTTTTATTTAATAGTAACACGCGTGAATGTCGTGGAACACTCGGTTGGAACGAAGTTCTTTTCGTAGTATTTTTTTTAATACTGGTAATGCTATTAAAAATTACTAATATTCCCTTAAACCACTTCTGGTAAGGTTAAAATGCTTGTGTTAGGAGTGGTTCACGACATTAGTCGAATGACGGATTCTAACCCACGATCTTTCGAATTCGCGGTCCGTGCCATGCCTTTAGGCTACTGACGCTTCTCATTTATTATTATTGATAAGCGTATTATATTTTTGATTAACACATACAAATAAATGAATTACTAGAGTCTAATGATTTCTTATATTTACGCGAACACTACACATTTAAATAAAACTATTTTTTTAGTGTCACGGGGGACTGAGGTGTTTGACGTCCTGCTGTCATAGTTAGCCCGGCTACCTTCAGTTTTTTAATATTAATTTTTGGTTCGATTTACGCAGAATGAGCTTACAGTAGCTTGAGGTCTAGCAGTGGTATACTTGGGTTTGGATTTGATTTTATTAATTATGGGATCCCAAGCAGATGGCAGCACCCATCCATCTTCTCTATTGAAATTAGGATGTTTTTTAATTTCAATAGCCTCGCGAATCATCCTTGGGAGGAATCGGTGTTCTTTTGCGAGGATTTGTGGTCTATCAAATCTAATGTAATGGCGGGGCCGATCTTGAACATGTTCACAAACTGCAGACTTCCCGATACGTCGGTGCTTCACGTCAGCTATATGTTCTTTAACGTGGATTTTTATAGATCTTTTTGTTTGTCCTATGTACGAGAGACCACATTCAAAATCCAGCTTGTACACTCCTGCATCTTGTAGAGGGATATGACACTTGACGGATGGTAAAAATTGACCAATCTTCTACAGGGGCTTGAAGTATGTTTTAATGGAAGCTCGCTTCAAGATGTAGCCAACCTTGTCTGTGACTCCTCTGACATAGGGTAGTACAGCAGGCACACGCTCGACTGTGGCTGGCTTCACTCGGTCACTGTGAAGTAGGCGCGGGACCCGAAGCTTGTTGTCTTGCAGTACTTGCTCGACGTGCTGAAGCTCGGCGGCCAGATGTTTTCTGTCACAGATCCCTCGTGCTCTCTGAAACAAAGATTTTCCCACGGTAGCTAACTGTGAAGGATGATGGTGCGAATCACCATTTAAATATCGGTTGGGATGGGTATTTTTTCTGTACACAGTATGACCAATAGTGTTATCAGGATTACGGATGACTAAAACATCTAGGGAAGCTAAAGTATTGTTTGCCTCTAACTCCATTGTGAATTGTATTTTAGGATTTATGGAATTAAGGTGGTTTAAAAATGCAGTTACTTTGTCAGATGGTAAAATTGTGAAAGTATCGTCTACGTACCGCTTGTAGAATCTTGGATTTACTGGAGCAGTAAGAAGGGCTTTCTCCTCAAAGTCCTCCATGAATATGTCGGCGACTACGGGAGATACAGTTGAGCCCATTGCCACTCCGTCTACTTGCATGTAGAACTCTTCTTTTCACAATAAATAGACAGATGTAAGGGAGTGTTTGAGTAATACTGCATATTCTGTGGGCATGTTGTTATCTTCTAGCTTTCAAGTAACAATTGAGATGCAGTCTTCAATAGGTAGGCACGTGAATAGTGATTGAACATCAAAACTGACCATAGTTTCATTGTCGGTGAGATGTAGGTCTTTTATCTCACTAACAAAATGGTATGAATCCTTTGTGTGTGCTCTGGTATGTCCTCTTAGTGGTGACAGTATTTTTGCCAAGTGTTGAGCCAACTTATAAGTTGGTGAATCGATCTGGCTTACTATAGGACGTAGTGGAGCGTTTGGTTTGTGTATTTTCGGTAACCCATACAATCTCGGTGGCTTGGCACATGATGGTATTGTCGAATTCACGCCGAGATCTAATTTTTCGGAGTATTTCTTTATTAAATCAGTAGTTGTTTTAAGTGTATTAGTTGTAGGATCTATTTTGACCTTTTTGTATGTACTTACGTCCGATAAAAGTTGTTGTATTTTGAAATTATACTCTGACGTGTCCATTATTACCGTAGCATTTCCTTTATCCGCGCGGAGAATCGTGAGCTCTGGTCTGTTGCGTAAGTTGTACAACGCTTTAAATTCGTCTTTGGGGAGATTTAGTTTCGGCGCGGAACTTCGACGTAACAAGGACGAAATGTCTTGACGTTAAATCCTGTTTACCGATATTGTTCTTAAACAGACAATCCTCTACGCTACATATAATTTCCTCGTACGGGATTTTTTGCGGCGTTATAACAAAATTCTAGCCTTTCGACAATACTTTTATTGTAGGTTCCATAATTAATAAAATCAAATCCAAACCCAAGTATACCACTGCTAGACCTCAAGATACTGTAAGCTCATTCTGCATAAATCGAACCAAAAATTAATATTAAAAAACTGAAGGTAGCCGGGCTAACTATGACAGCAGGACGTCAAACACCTCAGTCCCCCGTGAAACGTCGGGAAGATAAAAATAAGTTAATATACGCGATAAAATCCGTAAAATTAGTTTTATTTCAATTACTAGAGTCTATTAAAATGAAGCTTCATTTAAAATAATACAATATTTCTTTCATGGCAAGATAAGAAAATTTGCCTCTAAAAAGCTTGGCGTGCTCAGCAGAGCGGGACAGTATTTCATGCCGGCACACCGCCTGCAACTTTACAAGGCGCAGGTTCGGCCTCACATGGAATACTGTTCCCATCTCTGGGCAGGGGCTCCCCAGTGCCAGCTCCTTCCACTTGACCGCATCCAGCGCAGAGCGGCTCGAATCGTCGACGACCGAGTTCTTTCCGATCGGCTCGACTCATTGGCGCTGCGAAGAGATGTTGCATCTCTTTGCATTTTCTTTCGCATCTACCATGGGGAGTGCTCTGAGGAATTGTTCGGATTAATCCCAGCCGCCAAATTTCACGAACGCACAACGCGGCAGAACTCCCGATACCATCCACACCATCTGGATGATTGGCGGTCCACCACTGTGCGATTTAGAAGATGTTTTCTTCCTCGCACGACTTCCTTGTGGAATCGGTTACCATCAGCGATTTTTCCGGACCGATACGACTTAGGGACCTTCAAGAAAAGAGCGTACTCCTTTTTAAAAGGCCGGCAACGCATCTGCAATTCCCTCCCTGGTGTTGCAGTTGTTCATGGGCGGCGGTAGTCACTTACCATCAGGTGAGCCGCATGCTCGTTTGCCCCCTCTACTATAAAAAAAAAAAAAGAAAAAGTTCGAGGGAGATGGATATTATTCCATCTCGCTTCCTTATAGCCGCTAAGGCCGTCTACACTTCGTCAGAAGGGGTCGTGACGATATTTTTTAATACTTTTTCTCGCCTAGCCCTCATCCGCCAAATTCGTACCGTCCGCGGATCCGCACGCGTGAAGGTCGGAAAAGAGCATTAGTTTGAAAATAGTAGCCATTATTATGGCAACACCTTAAACTACATATAGAGGCAATTACAGAATTACGCTCCATATCAATTGTACAAACCGTGCATTTTTCCAGTATAAAAAGAAGCCTATGTCACTTTTTGGCTCATATCAGTCAGTTGCCCTGTTGCTGCGTGAAAGAATAACAAAATTATAAAGACCGGCCCCGATCTATTAATATGCTAATTTTTTTTAATTGTCATCAATTATCATTTATTTTATACTTTTTTTGATTTCATAAAAAGTTCTCCAATTTTTTCGAATAATATATAGCTTAGATCACTCCTGGCATTGTTCTAAATCTATTCATAAAGTTACATTACAATCGATGAAACCATTCGGAAGATCAGCCAGGACAGACAGACACAGGCAGACAAAATTTAAAAAATGGTCTGTTATATCTTAATAGCTTGCAAATAAACCCTAAGCTCAATGAAAGGCACTTAATTCGATATTAGTAGAGACAGACACTTCAATTTTAATTATACCATCATCGTCATCATTGCAGCCCTTCACAAGTCAACTGTTGAAGATAAGCCTCCCTCAAGAAAAGCCATACAACGCGGTCCTGAGTCACCTGCATCCATCGACGAGTACGTCGTCGTATGCAGGAGCATATCTTACCAGGTCTTCACTTAATCTAGTGGGAGGCCACCCTAATCTTTGCTTACCTTTTTGGCGAGTGGAAGGAAAAGGGGAGATCTTCCGCCGGGCAAGGTCAAGATGTTTTGCCCGCGGAGCGGCCGCCGCTCCGAGTGGTAGTTCGGAGCTATTCTATATATACTTCTTTAATTTCGGAACTTTGTTAGCGCGATTTAGGCTTTGATATGTTTCGCATCTGGCGCGACGACAGCACCGCCACATCAACCTCCTGCTCAGATCGGAGGTCGATAGTGCAGTCCGATTGCCGGTGCGTCCTTAATGCCGGTGGGGAATGCATGCTGTGTGCGTAAGGGCAAGTGACGCCGGTGCGAACGATATGCCGGTGTCTAATGCATGCCGTACTACGCACTTGCAAGTGATGCCGGTGAGAACGATGAGCCGGAGCAAGTGCCAGGGATTGCCTTGTAGTCTGCGGTGTCGAGAAGAAGGCAAGTAATCTGCGAGAGTGCCGTGAAGCAGAGGCTAGCAGTAAGGTACAGAGCCGTGCCGAACACTGTAGCGCAGAGAGTAGCTTGAAGGAACAAGAAGCATTATTATTCCAGTGCTGCGATGAGCGAATGAATGGGTTACTTGAGGACGATGACGAAGGTTATGAAGTTGTAGTTTCCGAAGGTTGTTGGTTGCGTGTTCATATCACGTCGGGGTCACCAATGTAGCCGGTGGAAGAAAAAGGGGAGATCTCCCGCCGGACAAGGTGTTCTGCCCGGGGAGCGGCCAACGCTCCGAGTTGTAGTTCAGAGCTATTCTATATATACTGCTTTAACTTCGGAACTTTGTTAGCGCGTTTTAGGCGACTTAGGGAGATAGACGACAGCGCCGCCACATCTTTAATTATATTCAAGCTTAGTCCGAGATAACTTGGTAGTATCGTCTACACCTTGCTCGATGAACGCGTCCTTTTAGAGTAGATCTAAAACAAAAAAGTTGCAACACGAACGCAACCTAACGCTTCTCGAATGTCATTCGTTTTACCGCGTTTGATGAACAATCATCCATTTGCATTTGCGCACTAAATCTCGAAAGTTTTTGTGCAATTTATTCTGGTTACGTTGGTTTAAAATGCCTAAAAGACGAAGGGAGTCAAAAGAAGAACGTTTAGAAAGGAAGTTGAACAAATATAAGAAAAAATTTGAACGTTGTAAAAGACGTAAAGACGAACATTCAAAAGATAATAGAAACGAAAATGATGTTGGCGATATTGGTAAGTCTGTTTTTATCATGACTCAATTTATTATAATTAATCAATTGCATTATGCGGAACTTTATGGATATATAATATTTCATTAAAATAAAACAAAAAGTTTTAAAAGATCATTAAAATTAGCATGTAGACCGCCAATGTTTTCTAAAAAATTTAAAATGAGGTTTACTTATCCTCAATTTTACCATCCAAAATTTTATGTGTATAAACTTTTGAGACTATCCCGTGGGGCATAGTCACGACTTTCCCGTGGGGATTAGTCGACCAGTCATAATATGCCTGGATACATATGTCACAAACTCGTAAAAGCGAGTGTCACTTTTGACTTATCCCGTGGGGATAATAGTCATGCCATACCATTTATTATGGAAGCCTCTTAAAGTGAGTGTCACTATTAAACCATTATATTGGTACTATAGCAATTGAATATCATTAATTTATGGGCATTACATCTGTAAACAAAGGGGGGAGAGACATGAAGGCATAAATAAGAAAATTAGTATAATACAATACTACTATAATTATAAAATTTCAGTGGAAAGTATTGAATCAGAAGAGGAGATTATTCTGGAAAATATCGAACCAGAGGAGGAGGAGGAGGTAGAAATTATGGAAGTTAAAGAAGAACATTTAGAAGAGGATATTATAGAAGCCATGGGTCCTCCGATTAGTACTGAATCTTCATATGGTCAACCAATACATCCGGAGATTTATAAAAGGGTCGAAGGTATTTTGATGGAAGGCTTGACTAAAGAAAAAATTGAAACATATAAAAAAGAACAACTAATACCGGAAAATACCATTTTGTTAGAAGCACCACTACTGAATCCTGAATTACACATGATACAGGAGTCAGTAAAAACAAGAGATAAAAAAAATTGAGAACCGCCAAAATTTATTAGGATTAGCCACAGGCACAATATTAAAATGTGTTGATAATTTAACCAAACAAAATTTTAATAAATTAGATATCATAAAAAACATGACAGAGGCGGCCAGGATTCTAGCCCACCTCCATTCAGAAGATACGGTAATAAGAAAAAATTTGTTAATACCTCACTTAGATAAAACCATATCTAAGACTCTTGCGGATCTCAAACGGGATAAATTCTTATTTGGAGAAAAATTGAGTGAATGTGTAAAGAGTGCAACTATTTTACAAAAATCCGCTTCAAATCTTCTAAAGAAATCTATTCCAAAACCTTTTAAGCCAAGGCAAAATTCTACTACAAAAAACTACTATCCCCCTCAACATCAAGGGACCCAGAGGAAGATGTTCAGGGGAAATCAAAATTTTCAACGGCCGGCAACCAAGGTCCAAGCACCGGCAGTGACTCGCAGCCAGCCTCACAAACAAAAGAATTACAGACAACAACGTGCCAAATACCCATAGAGGTAACACATTTTGCTGGTCGAATTAAACACTTTTATAACTGTTGGAATAAACTTACAAATCATAACACTATTTTATCATGGATACAGGGCTATAAAATCCCTTTTATTGATAATCCAACTCAAAATTGCTTACCACTGAATGATAAGTTGTCAGGTTTAGAAGATAGGATTATGTCTATAGAAATTAAAAAGTTAATGAAATTACATGCTATTTCACAGTGTACTCCTGTAAAAGGTCAATATTTATCGAATATTTTTTGTATTCCAAAGCCTGATAAATCACATAGATTTATTTTAAATCTTAAGCCCCTAAATAAATTCATAAATCCTCCACACTTCAAATTAGAAGATATTCGTACCTTATGCAAATTAGTGACTAAGGACAGTTATATGTGTACATTAGATATACAAAATGCATATTATCAGGACAGCGTTCCAACTAAATAAAACCCCGGAGTCAGCATGTGATTTGATGTTAGCATCTCTGTCCTCAAATACATTAAAACAGTATAATACATGTTTAAAACAGTGGTGGCATTACTGTATGCAAAACAATCATGATATATATAGGGCATCAGTGCCATATATAATAACATACTTAACAGAGTTATATAATAAAGGGTGTAGTTATCAGACCCTTAATTGCCATAGATCAACTCTTTCCTTAATAATAGGATCACATCTGGGAACAGATGAAACAATAAAAAGGTGGTTTAAAGGAGTATATAGGCTTAGACCACAAACTCCAAAATATAGTGTGACATGGGACCCTTCAATAGTCCTAAATTTTTTGCAAAAATTGTATCCACTTGAATCACTTGCCTTAGATAAACTTACCAAAAAATGTGCTATGTTGATTGCACTCAGCACTGGGCAAAGGATACAAACACTATCTTTAATTAAATTGAGTGATGTAAATGTGACTGAGACACATGTTACAATACTGGTTTCAGACTTACTTAAAACATCGGCTCCTGGAAGACAACAGCCAATGTTATTCCTACCATATTTTAAAGAAAAGCCTGAGATTTGCCCAGCAAAAACTTTGTTATCTTACATTGATACCACTAAAAAATTAAGAGATCAGGATGGAAGTACACAAAATATTTTTATAACATTTAGAAAACCGTATAGAGCAGCCACATGTCAAAGCATAAGTAGGTGGCTTAAACAAGTAATGAGCGAAAGTGGTATTGATACAAGCACATTTACTTCACATTCAACTAGACATGCCTCAACGTCTAGTGCTCTAAGACAAGGACTTACAATAGATAACATATTAAAGACAGTTGGATGGTCAGCAAACTCTCAAACATTTGTAAGGCATTATAATAGACCTCTGTTAAATGATAATCACCTGTTTGCAAAAACAGTATGTAGGACAAACTCTACTTGATTAAAATTTAGTTTGAAAAAATATTTGTAATTTACATATAATTACTACTTAGTTGTGATAGCAACCTATTTTAATTTTTTGTTCAGTGAAGTAACATTTTAATAAAAGTTGATTTTCAAGTTTAGTATTCTTTGAATCTTTCTTTCTTATAATTTTAAATTCCAATTTAATGTGCAAATGCAATGAGAATCTATATGTTTACTCAATAACTCTAAACATCTACCAAGTTATCTCGGACTAAGCTTGAATATAATTACATAATTAAACGAACTTACCTTAAGTGAAGTTCAATTTTAATTATATGAAGAGCTTAGTCCGAGATATAAGTTTCCCACCCACCTCACTTAATAAGTTTGCAACTTATTAACCCAAGTAAACAGTAGATTCTAATATTTACTCTAAAAAGAATGACATTCGAGAAGCGTTAGGTTGCGTTCGTGTTGCAACTTTTTTGTTTTAGATCTACTCTAAAAGGACGCGTTCATCGAGCAAGGTGTAGACGATACTACCAAGTTATCTCGGACTAAGCTCTTCATATAATTAAAATTGAACTTCACTTAAGGTAAGTTCGTTTAATTATGTAATTATATATATAGATGTATTAATAAGTAGGAATTTGAATAATAATAATAAGAGTTATTGTAACGGCATTTAATGTTAATTCAGAGTGTTGTTATATGATACATTGCCCATCTTCAGTACCAGAAATATTAGCTTGCTTTCATTCGCTTGTTTTCTGTTGTAAGAGGTTATGAATTTTCTATATTATTTCTATATTTTCTATATTATTCATCTGTAAAAAACAATATCACGTTGTAATGTGTGATTTCTTATATTTACACGAATTCTACACATTGCATTAAATATATTAAATATATTTGAAATAAATAATATTATAAATATATATTAAGCGAAATAGTATATACTCATCGCATCATACAGTCCATTATCTCCGTAAAATCATCCTTTTAATAACTCTGAAGCAGCAGTTGGTAATTTAAACCAACCAAAGACATTTAAGTATATATTTTAAATCTCTTTGAAACCAACAAACCATTTTAACTCGCATCATAGTATATTCGCAACGCATCACCCAGGCCGGGATAATAAATATTATCCATCAGTCAGTAAAAGGCGGTCAAAACCGGTTTATACATTTCGGATATCAGTCGGAACAAACAGACAAGCAGACAAACAGACCGACAATTCTTTAAGATTGTTTTTTTTTGTTATAAGTACCGTATATACTTTCATAAGTGTATTATTAGTCCCTTAGGTAAAACACAATCATAATTTGAATTGAAAATTTGAAAACTTAACCTAAAACTTAAATCACCATTTAGTCCTACCGTCCAAGAACGCTGAATGCGTTTCTTTGCTGAATAGCAATAATCTGGTAATCCTAAATCAGGTATTTTTGTCCATTATCTATTTTTATAGTACAAGGGTGACAAACGAGCACACAGTCTACTTGATGGTAAGTGGTTGCTGATATTATTTGAGGTATCGATACTTGAGTTAATGACTACTACACATATTGACTATTACCAAAAGTCTTTAATCCGGTTTTATATCGTTATGGCCAATACTTGTAAAACTATCTAAAAATTATCGCATTCAGCTAAACGAGATCAACCAGCACCAAATTTCAACCACAATTTAAAGCATTTCTCAAGTTGAGAAATATTGAGAAATGTTCTAATTGGATGGTTGGAAATGTTATATTTTTTTTTTACTTATTATAAGCCAGTGCTTGAACGCTTCCCACCTGGTGGTAAGTGGTGATGCAGCCTTGGATGGTAAATTGCACTGTTTTAGCGTACCAAAAGCCTATTCACTCTTGCCTTGAAGACGCCCAGATTGTATTCGGACGGAAAGATAGATGCCGGCAAATTATTCCACTCCTTTGCCGTACGCATTATAAAAGACGAAGCAAACCGTTTGGTTGTAATGCGAAGAATATCGATATCGATGGTGGAGAGAAGAGGAAGGCATTAAAGCATGTAATTCCTGCGCACACTTACCAAAATGCATCCTATAGAATACCGAGAGACTGGCTACTCTGCGCCTTTGCTCGAGGCTGACGAGATTGGTTTCAAACAAATTAATGAGCATCTTAGCACGTTTCTCCACTGAATCCAACGCTGCCAGGTGGCATTTTGCAGCACCAGCCCATATGTGACAGCAGTACTCCATGCACGACCGGACTTCCGTTTTATCTTTATTATTTTATGTGTTTATTAAGTGGCGAAGCATGCGAAGTCACTTATTGATTTCACGATGTCTGTCCGTCTTTCCGTCTGTCCGTCCGTCTGTCCGTCTGTCCCACGATTATCTCGAGAACGGTTTCGAATTTTCAAATTCTGTTTTCAGCAATCGATTACTGATCACCGAGGCATCTGAACCTCCTATTTTGATTTCTTTTTTTCCGTTAGAAACCTCTACAAAGCTGATTGCTTCGCCACTTTGATATGCTGATAGCTTGCTAGGTTTATTACGGTAAGAACTGGTACTTACGGTAAGAAGCTGCCCCAGCGTGAAGTACTTTATTATCAATGTTGTGTACATATAATATTATAATATACGAACATGACATAATATCCGGTGACCAAAAAAGTCACTTGGTACCTACTGCGGTTTTAGTCGTACTCGCTAAAATAAAGGCGTTTTGGGTTTTTGTGATTTCGCCAGATATTTAAAATTAAAATTAACACTACGCAGACTCGTCAGATTATTGGTGCATTCTGTTTTGCTAGCACGCTTTTCATACCTAAATTATTTTTGTTATAATGGCTTGTATACTTTATGAATTTACACTCGGCACAAAATCGCCATATTAAGTAAAATATACGGCACTTGGAGAAGATGCAGGATCAGAACGCATTGCACAAAAGTGATTTGTAAAGATCGTTCCTAGTGAAGTGTCTCTTCACGATTCGCCTCGAGCACACCCTATGAGATCGAAGATTTACGGGCTGTCACTGATAACTTATCTTACTTAACTTGTAAAAAATTTTAAACACAGCTGATGAAATTTGCTTTATGTACAATATTACAAACGAACCTCTCATTGGGTGTTTCCAAATATCGAAGATGCCAATTCATTCCCAGAAGATTATGCTTTGCATATAGTAGAGCGCTACTGGTTAAATACGCTGCGAACTTCTTCCATAAGTTCGATCAATCACTACCGGACTCCATTTCTTAGACATCTTTACTTTTGAAGCAGCCTGAACTTGCTAACCGCAACAAAGTATAATATTCTTATAAGACGACGCTCGACCATATATAACTTATTATAACTATAGCAAAAGTAAGTTTAAATTTAAGATGGGAGTTTTTCACTCATATTCGCTTGAAATGTATGCAAATTATTTTCAATTTTTTTGGCCTTAAATAATCCTATTACGGCGAATAAAAAGTTACTAAATCGAATGGAGATTGAAGACGAGGTTGCTAACTTATTTTCTTCGAAATATACGAGTAAATCCTTTTTCGGTGTCGGAATAAAGACATATCTCGTTGGGAAGGAATGTTGAATACGTAGGTGCGTTATGTAAATAAATATTGTTTTAAATAAATCTAAAAGACTTTATTTTTTATTCAACACACCGTACAAACTTTTTTTGGTCACCAGATAATTTATAAAATATGTTTACTTCATCGATATAATTAAATAAATAAAATTTCAGTAAAATTAAGTTTCTGACTGTCCTTTTACCAACGAGTTTCTGGCGGTAAAACAATTTATTTTTAATGAAATGTTTTAGCTAATGACTTAATATTGTTGACGATCCTGCAATGTCAGTTGTAACAAGTTTAGTGTAGGTACTGCTTGAAACCGTACAGCCTATCAAAAGTCCACCTCTACACTTAGGCCTAGGCCAGATCACTTAGCAACTACAGATTTTTTTATTTTTAGTTGATACCAGGAAGATTCTCTGCCTATGTCCCATTTCAATATCCCTCTGTCGCCTCTTATTACATCCACGGGATAGTATAGAGTAGTGGATTTTCTTACATTACCGCTACACGCTCAAGTTTTTACCACTATGCAGGAGTGTATTCACTTTTTTGATTAAAAAGGCAGAAGACAACCGGTATAATATTTAGAGGCTCCGAGCTATTCCGTTTCAGATATTAGGGGTGATAACTGACAATTCGTCTGGGGCTTTTTGAATGTAGCTATAGATTGTATGTTGCCTTCTCTGCTTACAGACCAAAAGGGTAATTTTTCAACTTTTACCTATTTCTGCCGCCAAGCAGTGGTGGCAATTGCAAGAGTAAGAGAGCCAGCATAATATAGGTCATGACGCGTTTCATCTTAGTTCTAGGAGTGAAAACGCCTTTGTGAGCTTTTTTGTTTGGCAGTGAAAAGAAAAGTGGAGATTCTCCTCCTGGCAAGGTTTAGCCCAAGGAGCAGGCAATACTGCATATGGTACGGAGCTTGTTCTCTATATACAGAGTCGTTCGGGAACTTCGATTAATATTAAATTATTTCTAGTGTTTAGCTCTTAACCTACCACGGCCTTATGTGGGAACGCAGCTCCAATCAAAGAAATACATCACTACCACATGCTCGCTTATTGCGTATAACTGCGATTTTTTTTTAAACTGAGGTCACTAACAAACTTAGAGTCCACATACTAGTGGCAAAGACATTAACTCTAGATACATAACGTGAGTCAAAACGACTCACGCGCGAAATATTTTCATCTGTCTTTTTCCAACCATTTTATTTATCGCGTCATCTGCCCGAACCAACTTAGTACGCGGTCAGAGGTCCCATACGGTACATATGTGTTTCAGGTAAGCATTGTATATATGTCGATTTAGTCCAATCGTGAGTCCAAATGACTCCACGTTATGTGATTTGCAACATTTGAGAACTTAACCAACTGAATGTTTTTTGATTGATTTAGTTTATTTTGATAATATGTATTTGTTTTTAGTTTAATAGTTGATCATCCAGCTAAACCTACTGCAAGATGACTTCATTTCGGGCGTTGCAAGACTTTCACATTGAAGAACTTTTGGAAGGAGAATCAGAAACTGTCGATGCCTGTAGTGAAGAAGAAGATAACATGAGTGAAGATGACGTGCAGAGTGACTAAGTGTATGATTTATTTTAGATATGACGTTTCGTTAAATCTAGTTCAGGAAAACCAGATACGATTGAATTCTACAATCAAACACAGGGAGGAGTTGATTTGTTTGACCAAATGTGCTCGCAGAAATGACATGCAGTAGAAATACAAATAGATGGCCTATGGTGTTATTTTACGGCATGATGAATATGGCTTTTGTCAAGAGGTACGCCATTTATTGCATATATATAAAAGGAAAAGCCCTAAATTGATGGGCATTTATGAAACTGTTGAGCACTGACTTAGCAAGCAATGGATGGAAAAAATGCTTGAAATTCCTAATCTGGGGCGCAAATTACGCGAAAACATACAAAGTATATTACTGAATTCTCTTGCCGCGAACTTACTTACGTACTTTGATGAAATACCGATAAATTCTGTCCGTGGATAAGAAGAAAGACGCAGGCGGAGTGCAAAAATTTTAAAAACCTGTCTGTGCAGAGCATAAAGAGTTGACTTGTTTAGTTTGTATGTAGTTCCTATTTTGGGACTGATGTGTTAATATTTTGATTTTTTGTGTTTTGTTTTTATTATTGTTTAAACTTTTTTTTTAATTTGTGCTAGATAAGTGATTATTACCCACAGAAAAGGAAAAGCTCGTTATAAGTTTCATTATTCCAAAGAACTCTAGTTTTAGGTTTGTTTTTATGTAAAATAAAAATAATACAAACTAATAGTAATTTTTATTTCATTTCTTAGACTAGTGTAGAAATATTATTCCATAGAGTATATTACAATATTAAATAACAATAGCGCAATCGGGTCGAAAACAGTTGCGTCATATCGACCTCACGTTATGCTGTCAGGGGTATCAAAGAACGTTATGTATCTAGGGTTAAATAAAGTATACTTATACTATTATAAAGAGGAAAGATTTGTTTGTTTGTTTGTTTGAATCGAATAGGCTCCGAAACTACTGAACCGATTTGAAAAATTCTTTCACCATTAGAATCCTACATTATCCCTGATGAACATAGGCTATATAATATTTTCAAAAAGTTAGGGATCCGTATGAAAACTTCATTAATGTAACTCAAGGTGTGAAAAAACTACCAAAAAGGATCCTTATATCGCGTACGCTGCAGAAACTATTGATAATAGAGCAAAGTAATGTACTTCAATTTTATAGAGGATGAAATCCTCTATTTCGACGGAATCAAAGGCTTTCTCATAGTCCACATACGCCAGACATAGTGGCAAATTGTACTCCTCGGACTTCTGTACAATTTGCCGTAGGGTATGTATGTGGTCTATGGTGCTAAAGCCCTTTCGGAAACCGGCTTGTTCGGGAGGCTGGAAGTCGTCAAGTCTGCGCGCGAGACGATTCGTAATGACTCTCGAAAACAGCACGTAGACGCGGCTCAGAAGGGAAATCGGTCTGTAGTTCTTCAAGAGAGCGTTGTCGCCTTTCTTGAAGAACAAGACCACCGCACTTCTGCTCCACGCCTCCGGTGTAATGCCACCATGGAGGACGGAATTAAAGAGCTTCTGAAGGACTTCAAGTACCGGTTTTCCACCCGCTTTCAGAAGCTCCGCTGTAATTCCATCCTCGCCTGGGGCCTTGCCGTTTTTAAGGTGCTGGAGAGCCATTCTAATCTCGCTCAGACTGACGTCCGGGATATCATCGGAATAATGTCGGATAAGACTCGCCCTTGGATCGTTACTCACACTTGCGTGTGGCTCCAACGATGACGTGTACAGCTGCCCATAGAACCTCTCAATCTCACTCAAAATCTCAGGTGCCCCGGAAACGATGCTGCCACATTCGGTCTTCAGCTTTGACAGTTGGCTCTTTCTGGCAGACAGATCTCTGGCAAAGACTTTGGAGCCTTGGTTCCGCTCTATCGCTTCTTCAATACAAGCTGTATTGAAGTTGCGTAAGTCCCGCCGCATGCATTTGGAGATCTGTCTGTTCAGTTGCCTGTATGCTGTCAAATCTGTTGAAGAATGTAGCTTCATCTCCCGTCTAACAGCCATGAGATTAAGAGTGTGATCGGAGAGTTTTTGTGTTCTTCTGCGGCGGGTCTTGCAGAACTTAGCTCCGACCGCATGGACAGTTTCCACGAGCTTGTTATTCAAATCGTCCACTTCATTGCAGTCTTCTAGGCACTGAAAACGGTTTTGTAACTCGAGCTGAAAGGTTTCGGGACTTTGGATTAGAGCACGAGGGGGACGGAGCGTTGACTTCATTAGTCGAGACCTCTCCAACTTAATGTTTAGGTTCAGTGTGCCTCTAACCATTCGGTGATCGCTGCCGGTTTTCACCCTCGCGATCACTGAGACATCACTGAACAGTTGTCGTTTGGTCGTCATAATGAAGTCAATCTCATTTTGATTCCGTCGAAATTTGGGCGGTGCTGCAGTCCCTTCAGCGGTGCCAAGTTGACTGTCGGTATATCGAAGTGTTGAAGTGCTTGTACAGTAGGGCTACGATGGCTATCCGAGTACAGAACCAGAGTACGAAACCTATCCAATTGCAGAGAGGTGTAAGACAGGGTGACGTCATATCCCCGAAACTCTTCACCGCTGCATTGGAAGACGTTTTCAAGCTTCTGGACTGGAAAGGATACGGTATCAACATCAATGGCGAGTACATCACTCACCTTCGATTTGCCGACGATATAGTCCTTATGGCAGAATCGCTGGAGGACCTAAGCACTATGCTCAATGACCTCAATAGTGTTTCCCAACGGATAGGTCTTAAGATGGACATGGACAAAACAAAGATCATGTTTAATGTCCATGTCACACCTATGCCGGTAGTTGTTGGGAACACTAAGCTCGAAGTTGTTGACGAGTATGTTTACCTGGGACAAATAGTCCGACTAGGTAAGTCCAACTTCGACCGAGAGGTCAATCGACGGATTCAACTCGGCTGGGCAGCGTTCGGGAAGCTACGACACATCTTCTCGTCAGACATACCTCAAAACCTTAAAACGAAATTGTACAACCAGTGCGTGTTGCCAGTGATGACTTACGGAACTGAGACGTGGTCCTTCACTGCTGGCCGTATGAGGAAGCTCAAGGTCGTTCAGCGAGCTATGGAGAGGGCTATGCTCGGAGTTTCTCTGCGTGATAAACTCAGAAATGAGGATATCCGCAGTAGAACCAGAGTGACCGACATAGCCCAACGGATTAGTAAGCTGAAGTGGCAATGGGCCGGCCATATAGCTCGAAGAACCGACAACCGATGGGGAAGGAAGGTTCTCGAGTGGCAGCCTCGTACCGGCAAGCGAAGTGTAGGGCGTCCCCCCACTAGATGGAGTGCTGACCTGGTAAGATATGCAGGAAGTCGATGGATGCAGGTGGCTCAGGACCGTGCTTTGTGGCATTCTTTGGGGGAGGCCTATGTTCAGCAGTGGACTTGTGAAGGGCTGTAATGATGATAATGATGATGATGAAATCCTCTATAAAATTGAAGTACATTACTATCTACAAATATCTATCTACAAAAAAGTCTGCGATACCATATGTTTAACTATTACAGTTATGTCAAAATAACTACGTTTTCATGTTAAAATGTGAAATAGTAAAGCCGGTACAAACTAGGCCATATTATTCGTATCAGTACCTGTATCATGCATAACCACCAATTACGTTAACCATGTAATTTTAGTAACATATTTCACTTTTTAAATCTTTGTTAATTCAGCAACCTTCCGTCGTGATGTCTCTCTCGAAGTTCGCATGTCGCACGGCGCAGGCGCGTGATATACGCGGGTGAAACCGCGGGGCACAGCTAGTTATTTATATATTGGTTATCTCCTCAATTACCTTGCTAGAATGGCAAATGACATAAATGAAATAATTTATTTTGTATCGTCGTCATTGACGCATAAGTCATTTATATATAGTACAATTATAGCGCACAAAATAAAGCATATTAATGGCTACTATTCAAATTAATTTTTAGAAACTTATGATAACATTGGTTACACTATATATGTAGGCAATACATAGCGTTGGCGCTAAAGGTACCAATTAAGATAATAAATGTTTTAAAAAAGGTTAATAATATCCAGTTTTTTTTTTAAAACTAGTTTAATGTATTTTATTGATGGTTAGCTGCTTTACATTTAGCAGCTTTAGATGCTACATTACTTTGGACTCATACAAAATGGATAACGTTCAATTTATACATTTATGTCAAACCATGTTAAAGTGTTTTAATGTATCAGATTGTTCTATAAGAGGTTAGAATCTTTTATTATAAAACCTCCAGTTTTGTCTAGTTAAAACGAGGAATGGAAAATGCTTAGGAATTAATTTAAAAGTCATATTGTGTGTGCCACTTATTTATATGTCATGAAAGACGTCCAAGTTAATGAGAGGTAATGGAGGACATTCTTGTGTATAGGCGGAGGGGGGAGTGTTCTTGCACTTAAATCAACAAGCAAACAAACAAATTTATTTTTAAAATCATTTTTTTATTTTTTACATTGTGTGTCATTTTTAATTAAATCTGTTTGTGTATCAGCGAGCACATTTACGCATACACACTGCTCGTTACTTTTTTTGTGCATTGGTTATACTTGGAAGTCTGTAAATTAACTTAATAATTATATAGTTTGAAAATGTGGGACATGCGGAATGTACTTGTCTTACTGGAATATTTTAATAATTATTGCAATGCGGATTAAAACTACTATTGTGCGTCGGCTCCAGGTCGGCATGACGGTTGGTCACATTAAACTCATAAATCAGATAATAACTCTTCATTGTTGACCTATGAATCACAATTGAAATATTTTTTTGGAATTAAGCTAAATTTATCATTGCATCGTCATCGCAGTTTTGGTATGGAACACAAACACCATCTTTACGCCAATATGTAGGTTTGCATCGGCAACGTGGGTAACATTCGACGGCTATTATAAATAAACCAAACTGTGGACATTCTCCGTTCGGCGTTGCTTGGCTGCAGTCATCAGTGGGACAGTACGATGGACAAGGGTTGTACTCCTCGTTTGGTTTCGGACACTCGAAGGCAGCTTTGGAATAAAAAACATAAAGCTATTACTATTTCATAAATATTTAAAAAGAACTAATTACAAACAACTTTTGTGATAAGGCCCATTAGTTTAGCAAATGTAATACGACTTAGTGACACTTAAACGATTACTGATAAATCATGGATATGCCTGAACCTGAGTTATACACGTAGCCATCTGCGGTCTCGTAAATCAACTATTAAATGGAACTAGTTTGTGTTTGAGTGTTGACGTTATATTTTCTGAATTATATTTATGTTTTAGAAGCATGTAAAGTAATTTACGCTATCATTTATAGATATTTTGCTGCTTTTAACATTGTAAAGACGATCGTTTTATAAATATATATGTAATATATGTAGTTCTAAAACACATGCATAGATTTCTGATTATTGTTCTTAATTTAAAAGTTTAATTTGAATATTTATCAGTTCACCTGATGGTAAGTGGCTTCAAATAACTTCAAATAAAAATGTCACAGATCCGTAGTCAATTCTGAGAAGGACAGGAAATTTATAATTGCAGTTTAAAGTGCTATTTTACCACATGCTCAGTAGTAAAGGACAACATCGTGTGGTACTGCACGTCTAAAATATAAAAAATATGAATTCCGCCGAAATACAATGGAGCGGTTAAATTGCTCCATTACCCTCTCTGAAATGACAGGAGGTCTTTGCCCAGTAGTAGGAAGTATAAATAGGCTGTAATATTAGTTTTTTAAGTTATGAATATGATTATATACACTCACGGCAGTCCTCTGTTGGTATACAGGTTCCATTTTGCGCTCGACGATGATTAAACTGGCATTTGCATTTTGGAGGAGGGCAGTTGTTCCAATCTGGACGGCTGCAGTTGATAAATTCACCATCCCTTGTTGGACAGTGGTCGCTGCAGTCGGATGGGCATTCGTCTAATACTTCATTGGGTCCGCATTTTGCGAAGCCTTCAAATGAACAAAAAAAAATATTAATTTCATTTTTTGTTTCAAAGTATCCATCGTTATCAGTTTACAAATCGATTGGTAGACCCTGCTCGTATAAAGGAGTATATACCTATCATGAGAGCAGCATTGCGTTGTGGACATGCTTCTTTGAGGTTAAAATATTAAAAGACTTCGAAGACTAAAAAAAATCTACTATAATAGAAAACCATTTAAAAAGTGGCAATTTCTAATAACATGGTGTAGTTATTTATTAACTGGCGACCCGCCCTGGCTTCGCCTGGGTAAAATCAATTAATGGAGTGTTAATTAGGTTCAAAAAATCAAAGACCATTTATTATATTAATTATGCGTTTTTTTCAAAAATATTTTCAAGTTTTGCAGATAAAATATAGATCACTCTTGACATTACTCTTTACGTGTTCGTAATGTTTCATTACAGTCGATTCAGCCATTTAGAAGATTAGCCCAGACAGAGACAGACAGAAATACAAAAATTTTAAAAATGGCTATTCATTCACGCAAATAATTCTCTTACTCAATATAAGACAGTTATTACGATATTAAGGACAGACACTTCAATTTTATTTATAAGTATAGATTATGGTGTCAACTACATAATTAATAATAAATTAATAATAAAAAATCCAAAAATAGAACAATATAAGTACCTGCGTACGCTGTGGAAACTGAAATAATAGTAAAAATCAAAATTAACTTCCGCATTTTTATGCTGATAATATAACTAGTATTATAAAAAATATACTCGGAGCACTTCCAGTATTTTCTTTGACAGAACGACACCAACTGACTAAATCAAGGTCTCGATGCACATTAAAAATTATCACACTTTACAAGGATATATGAACGATGAATATGTTCGGGGGAATTCCTCGCACCTAATATTGACGTAGGACATTCAGGTATATGTTGACAGGATAGATAGTGTGTTTTCCTAAAAGTAGTTTATTGTTATTCTCATTGTCAATATTTTCCTGTCTACGTTTAACTAAAAGTAAGATTAACTTATGTCTGTCGGTAAATAGCAGTGCTTGTACTTGTACTACAGTGTTTCGTTCTGAGGGGTGCAGAGAGATAGTATAACTAAGTCCTCAGAGGTGACAACACATCACTAGTTTTTGTTTTATATAGGAGAGGGGGCAAACGAGCATGCGGCTCACCTGATGGTAAGTGACTACCGCCGCCCATGAACAACTGCAACACCAGGGAGGGAATTGCAGATGCGTTGCCAGCCTTTTAAAAAGGAGTACGCTCTTTTCTTGAAGGTCCCTAAGTCGTATCGGTCCGGAAAAATCGCTGATGGTAATCGATTCCACAAGGAAGTCGTGCGAGGAAGAAAACATCTTCTAAATCGCACAGTGGTGGACCCCCAATCATCCAGATGGTGTGGATGCTATCGGGAGTTCTGCCGCGATGTGCGTTCGTGAAATTTGGCGGCTGGGATTAATCCGAACAATTCCAAAATGCAAAGGGATGCAACATCTCTTCGCAGTGCCAAGTTTTTTATTTGAAGTTGGCTGCAGATGTGCAATCTCCCATACAGGTGGGTTCCCGCCTTGTTGTTGCGGAGGACTGAGTAGCGGTGGCTTGGTCACGAACGGTGAACTAAGGGGAACCCTTCCGAAGGGCCGGCTCGAGGTGGCCACTCCGAGCGTACTTGGTGAGCCTGCTTCGGATGTATGTTAGTGGACTGCGGGGGTGTCCTCTCTAGCTACCGCAGCAGCCAAGATAGAGTCGCGGAGGAAGAGGAGTGTTACTACGACGAGGCGCCACTCGACCTATCCTCTGCGACTCTGGCAGGGCCACACAGTTGTTGCTGTGGTACTGGGGCTGCGGCGGTAGAGGAGTGATAGTACTGCGAGACGCCGCTTTTCTTACTCTCCGCAGCCAAATCTTGGTGGGCGCAGGTGAAGTAAGAGGCCGCGGAGAAAGGCGGGCCATGTGATCTGGTGCGACTTACTTGAGAACGATATAGGGAGGAGTCCTCTCCCTAGAGGCTGCCTTTGGGCAGCCGAAGCTGGTGGGGCTAGGGGTAAGCGTTTCCGTGGCCCTACCTCTATGCGGCGAATGTGGAACACCATGGGATTGTAGTCGGTGAGTGTCCGACATAACCAGCCCTTGAATTGCATTTAATTACTTTAATGGTGCCGTTGGGGTTCGAACCCATGTTACTTGTAAACGTGAAGCTTACAGGGACCGCTTAGCCCCTGATCTACTAGGTACCACTAAATATTTTGTGTTTATTATATGAATGTATAGAATACCTCAGAAAGGTAATTGCGTTGTAACATAGGCAAGATTTTCAACGACGACGGCCAGAATGTTGGTCATAGGCAATAGTACAAATTAATGTAAGATATATCATGTGATGTGAGTTTTTACAAATGCTTTGATTTCACTAAGAATATATTTACCTAGTTTATTTTTGATATTTAATTATTTATGAAGTTTGATAAACTGTATTGGCAAATAAATATTGCATGCCTTAAGCGCACAGCGCGTAATTATGTTTTACTAGCGTCTAAAAATCAAAATTCCAACGTTTTGTCGCATAAAATCGTATCTAACAATCATATTGAACATATAAATGATATAAAAACCACATTGTCAGAATGATTGTTGTACTTATTATTTTTTGTGTACTAGTTAATAACAAGTGGGCGCCTAGTGGTCGAAATTCGACCGTAATTCATTAATGTTTTATTATTAATTAAATTATTATTAATTGTTAAAAGCTTTTTAAATTATTAAAAGCTTTTATTTGATGTCACTTGTAGTATGTCCTGGAATTTTGAAATTAATATTTCACCCACTGCCACTGAAGGTATTGGGCTAAAATTTGGCACACACGTTGAAATGTCACATGGATATAATTCAATATAGCGGACGTTATTTTTCCCACAGTAACCCTTATGATATGGGTATCAAATGAAAGGGCTTGATTAGAGAAATACAATACGTGAAGTGACGTCATTCTAAATCCAATGTGGCGGACATCCAAAGATGGCAGACTATGTAAATATTTTTGTGCTTCCCCATGTTATGTGACTCCTTGTGAAACCAAATTGATTTTTAGGGAGTAATTTATTTTTATTAATAGTAATTAATAATTGATCTAATAGTATGTTATCAAAAATTTTTGCTGAGAGTTGGTAGTAAAAAAAAATTGATCTAAAAGTAGCGGGGTCCAATGTACTACCAGATTTAAATAAAGGTATTACTTTACTACGTTTCATTAAATCAGGAAACACCAGATTCGACATTAGTATTCAAACTAAAGGCAAGATAAGGTGCAATTAAATCTATTATGGACGCAATAACTGTAACGGAAATCTCCAATAACTCTGTGGTTTTCTTTACGTCGAGGCTTTTGACATATTTTACAATATCTTGTGGTAATTTTACAAATCTAAATTATTTTACACAGGTATTAACATTCTGTTTGAGTAATGAATTAGCGACAGTTGGAGAAGTATTCAGTGACTTTGTTGTCAAAATAGGTATATCAGTGAAATATTTCGCAAACACCACTAAGACTTCTTGATTTGATCTAATGAATTCATAATTTAAAATTAAAAATTTTGTACAGCCGACTTCAATATAAGTTATTAAGAGTAACTAAAAAACTATTCTTTTGACCTTGATCAAGAAGTCTTAGCGGATGCATACAAGACCACAAGAGAAATACTAGCTTTCAAATAAAAAAAAAAACTATCGAAATCGGTTCACCCACACACAAAAAAAAACATACTGTCGAATTGAGTACCGTCTCCTTTTTGGAAGTCGGCAGATTATTAATTTTAAATTGATAATTTGTGTTACAAGGTTTGTCTTTACCGGTTTCACTATTAATTATACTCCATGTCATTTTAATTTTATTTTTAGCGGTCTTAATTTTGTTGCTTTTTTGTAAAGATATGGCTGTGCAGCATACTTTTTTAAACATTTTAGAATAATTTTTGAGATATACTCTAAAAGTATCGGAAAAATTACGTCTGCTCTTATGAATTCCTACTGTCGCCCACTCATTGCCACTTGCGACTGTTACTTGAGAATATTTTAGAAGTAAATGTTTTATTAAATTCATTGCTTGTGAGAGTAAGTAATACTCCATATAAATAGTCTGAATTGTTCTTGTAAGAAAGCGGTAGAAAAGCAGAAAGGTTTTTTACCATATTACTTCTTAATCTCTTCAGGCGGTTAGTATTAATCTTTGTTGGTATAGTCCTATATAATTATGTTATGTTCTGCATGGT
The DNA here is from genome assembly GCA_033319125.1 of Parnassius glacialis. Classification (NCBI taxonomy): domain Eukaryota; kingdom Metazoa; phylum Arthropoda; class Insecta; order Lepidoptera; family Papilionidae; genus Parnassius; species Parnassius glacialis. The sequence continues at coordinate 39,016,717 of JAVANC010000021.1, read as the reverse complement.
AGAGCTATGTTGCAGCTATATCATGGTTATAGCACAAATGGGTCGGCTCGACCGGGGTAAAGTACGCCCTCAGAGAATACCAGCGTAAAATAGCAGTTTAATGTAGCTGTGTCGTATGGTGAGCGTAGAGAACCGGAGATTCTTTATACTGGAAACGAGAGACTCCATCTCAGTCCTCAAGGGTGACAAAGCGTATGCAGTTCTTAATTGAGGATAAATGTAGATGTCTATGGGCCACAGCATTGACTTACCATCAGGTACACTGTGTGATCGCAGCACCAATGAAATAATAGTTAATAAGTGCAATTTTAAGTAACTATTTGTCACGTGCTTGGCAGTGAAGTAAGTGAGGACAATAGTATGTCTGAAGGATTAAAAAATGTATTTCGAAGAAGTCGATGTCAAAACTTCTTTATTCTAAAACTCTCTCAGTAACTAAAGATGGCACGTGTCTTTAGTTTTTTTTTTTCGACCATCACATCGTATCGTTATTATCTTAGATATAACTTTCTATAGTTCTGAAACAGAAACAGAAACTTTTTTATTCATTATAGATTTTAAATAATACCTACTGTGAAAGTCACTATTTTGTTTAATTTATCACTGTCCCCTCTGTCCTGAGAAGAACCAGCAAGAAACCCAGCGGGACTTTAAAAACAACAGCTTGCAATCATAATTTAAATACAAATATTTTAAGATAAAGTAAATATCTTCGTATTATTTCAGTCTAAAACAAAATATCCACGCGAGTAATTACTGTTTATGTTATTACCTACATATAAAACTAGTTTCGTGACACGCGACGACCAAATAGGGCTACTGTCCGTTCGGGTTTCTGTGGATGTGTCCTCGGTAGGTGACCACGGGTCATTCGGAAGGGTTCAGAAAAAGTCGCCTAATCCAATGATAACCAAAAAAATTAAAAACACCTTTTACACATACCTATAGAAAAAGAAAGGCAATTTAGCAAAAATTGGGAAGAGTGGAAATTATTATGAAGGAATACGTTTTAAATAAGTAGAAAGAAACTCTAAAAGAAAAGAAACTGATCTCGTTAAAAAGATAATTGCATTTAAAATAAATGTTTAGGTTTCTTTTTTCGTCTTCATCATGATAAATGGCTAATAGTTTATAGAAATAAACATTTAAAATAAATTAAATAGGTAATAAATAACTAGACAAATTGTAGTATTTTTCATTTTAATGCGACAAGAAGAATGTTCCTAATTACTTTCATAACCAAATTACTTTAAAAAATAAAATTATATGATTTATTCGTATTGTTTTTCTTTATCATCATCAGCTTGCATAACCTGTACTGTTCTAGGGAGGCTTTGCCTCTATTGTCATGCTTAGCAAGCGAATTGTCGATATTTTTTTATAGGATTAGGGTGATATTCAAGCACACAATCACCTGATGTTAAGTGTTTACTGTGGTCCATAGACATCTATCGGGAAGAACTACAACTTTATTTCACATTTGAACAGGTGGCCGGAGGCCCTTTTTACTGGAAATGAGGCATTCCATCTTAGTCCTAACGGGTGACATCGCATCTGCATTTTGATTTGTAATAGAGGATAGATGTAGATGTCTATGGGCCGCAGCAACCACTTACCATCAGGTGGACTGTGTGCTCGTTTGTCACCCTTATCCTATAAAAAAAACTCACAAAATTTACCCCGAAATACAGGAGGTACGCATTGCGATGTTTTCTCTCGAAGCGTCGGTAGCTCACTTCACTGTAGAACTTGAGAAAGTGAAGGATGATTGTGTGGAGCAGGTGGAAATTATTGATGTTTTAAAATCAGACACTGAGCTACTGAAAACTACCACTGAAACGCTTTCATCTCACCTGGCTCAACTGGATCAGCATGCGCGTTTTTCTAACGTGGAAATTCAATGCGTCCCTGAGAATAAACAGGAAAATTTATTAATACCGTAGTGCAGCTAGGAAAAGTAATCAAGTGTCCAATCAACGATACACAAATTCATTACTGCTCGCGACTAGCTAAGTTGAATAACTCTAGTCCTCGCTCTCGCTCGATACTGGTCAAATTCAACAGTCCGCGACTACGCGGCGAATTCCTTGCGGCATTTAGTAAGTTTAACAGAAACAATCGAGAAGACAAGTTGAACACCAGCCACTTAGGTATCGGTGGGACTAAGAAAACAGCTGTGTATGTCGTGGAAAATCTTACACGCGAGAACAAGCACTTGCATGCTGCAATACGTTCGAAAGCCAAAGAACTTGGGTATAAATTCGTTTGGTTGCGGGATTCTAAGATATACATGCGGAAGGATGAGCAGTCAGGCCATATATATGTAAAAGACATAGCTTTATTAAATAAGTTGTCATAATGCCGCTAAATTTGAATTTATTTGTACTTAGGGGCCCATTAAACTGTTTCTATCAGAATATAAGAGGCTTAAAAACCAAAACAATTGAGCTATTTAATAAGGTTGTGTGCAGCAATTATGATGTTATAGTTTTTACAGAGACATGGCTAAAAAGTAGTGTTTCGGATACGGAATTATTTGACGATCGTTATATAGTTTACAGACGAGATAGGGAAAGCAGTGGATTTCACAGCAATAAACTGGGGGGTGAAGTTTTGATAGCTGTCTCTAAGCGTTTTATATCCTACCGAATGTATGATTGTCAGTCAGACTGTGAGGATATCTGGGTTAAAATCGAAATACTCGATAAGAAGGGTGTAATTGATTATTTGTATTTATGTGGCGTTTATATTCCTCCCCCTGTACAGAAGCATATTTTGGAAAACTTTGTTACAAACACCAACTGTGTGTTACAAAAGCTCAGTTCTAACAATATTTTTCTTGGGGATTTTAATTTGAGCAGTCTTTGTTGGAACAAGACCTACTCTGGCACTAACGCCTATAACTACAAATAGTTTGTTAAACAATGTGATAGTGGATTTCATGTCATTTAATAATTTATTATAATATAATTCATACCTAAATATAAAAAATCGAATTCCAGACCTAATAATGAGCTCTTTGACAATCTCACACATTTGTGAAAGTACTGACCCTCTATCCAAAATTGACCCGCTGCATCCTCCCATTGAATTTTGTGTTGAAATCGACCACAAATAAAATTTAAAATCCCAAGATGTAGCCAGATACCGCTTCTACAAAGCAGACTATGAAAAGATAATAAGCGAACTAAATAACATCCAATGGGTAAAAGAATTATCTAACTGTACTAGCGTGGACGACATGGTGACATATTTCTATAAAATTCTTAACCTCCTCATTATCAAACATGTTCCAAAATACAAACCGCGCTCTGGTAAATATCCATTGTAGTTTTCCACTGCATTAGTAAAGGTTATCAACGAGAAACTGAAATACCGAATTAAATACCGCAAATATGGCAATCCCCGAGATTTAATCACCTTTGAAGTACTAAGGGACAGATGTACAAAACTTCACAACATAAGCTACAAATTATCATTTCCTTCATTTTCTTCTAACCCTAAACTTATGTGGAGCTTTATTAAACATAAAAGAGGTGGGACCAACACTTACAAAATACCCTGCACAAATGTCTTTCGGCACAAAAGTCGCTTCATCAGGAACAGGCATTTGCGATCTATTTGCATCTCAGTTTTCCTCGGCTTACAACACTGAGAACTTACCCATCCCAGGGCAATCTCATTTGACACTAGGTGCTAATTATTTAACTACAATATCAATTACTATCGACCAAGTTTTCAGTGTTTTAAAAAGACTTGACCCTGCTAAGGGTACCGGCTCCGATGGAATACCTTCTATTTTTGCCGCAAGATGTGCTGGAGCACTCGCACTGCCACTTAGTAATATTTATTAATAGCTCCTTAAGTTCTGGCATATTCCCAACAGCTTGGAAAAGTGCTCTTGTAATACCTTTATTCAAGGCAGGTGACACGAGTGCAGTAAAAAGTTATAGGCCTATATCTATTCCTCCAACATTTGCAAAAGTTTTTCAATCCCTATTGTGCCCTATAATATCTTGTCACTTAAAACAGGTTATCGCACCCCAACAGCATGGCTTCGTAAAGTCACGTTCCACCTCAACTAACTTAGTTTCCTTCGTCGAGGACCTTGCTAAGGGGGTCGATCACGGGACATCATACGATGCAATATACACCGATTTCAGTAAGGCTTTTGACAGGGTAAATCATGAAATACTGTTGTACAAACTTTCCTCCATCGGAATAGCCGGTATGTTTTTAAACTGGTGTAGATCATACCTTTCAGATAGACAGTCAATAGTTGTGGCCGGAGGGTATAAATCCAAAGGTTTTACTGCTATATCTGGAGTACCTGAAGGGTCTCACTTAGGTCCTTTATTTTTCAACATTTTCATCAACGACATTGGAAAATGTTTTCAGAACTCTAAATTCTCAATGTTCGCTGACGACTTAAAATTATATAGAATAGTTAATTTATCTGAGGATACATTATTACTGCAGAGGGATTTAAATAATTTATTGATGTGGTGTACTGAGAATGGAATGAGCATGAATCCTGATAAATGCCAAGTAATGCGATTCAGCAGAAAAAGACATTTACCAACCAGACTCTATCACATCAATGATGTGCCAATAAGAGAGGTTAGCCACATTCGAGACCTAGGAGTCATCATTGACAGCAAATTACGCTTCAATATTCATGTTGACAATATTATAAATAAGGCTCTTAGAATGCTGGGCTTTGCCATTCGGAACTGTAAAAAATTTAGGAATCCCATGACAAAAATTTCAGTATATAACTGCCTTGTACGTAGTATGTTAGAATATGGCAGTACTGTGTGGAATCTGCACTACGGTACATATATCAAACGCTTAGAGAGTGTACAAAAGCGATTTTTATGGCATTTGTCCTATAGTTGCAACTTAGCCAAGAAACTTCCAAGCTACAACGATCGACTACTACATTTTCGCCTTAAATCACTCCGACACCGTAGGGAACTGCTTGACGTCATGTTTGTAGTTCAAGTTGCAAGTCGTCAATTTTGACTTATAATATGAATTTTTATTTCAATGACATTTCGACTTGTTTAAATTTTAATTGATGTTTTTATTTTTATTAGTTTTTTAAATGATTTATTGTTTTTGACATAGTTATGTGTAATGCAATGATTAAATTTTATTATTGTTGTTGTTAATATTGTTAATAAGTTAATTAATTGTACAATAACTTCCTTATAAAAATGCATACATTTTAACATAAATAAATTAAATTTCTTCACAACATAAGTTAATGTACGTGACTTTCAGAGAATGCTGTTTGCGCCTATAATTGAAGTAGCACCTTATATGTTTTTTTTTGTATTTCTGATATTTTTGTATGTAACAGTGTGTACTTTGTTGGTGCAATAAATAAATAAAATAAATCTATATCTATCCTCGTTTTTGAATCCAAATGCAAGCGAGTTGTCAGCCGTGAGGACTAAAGTAGAATGCCTCTCTTCCAGTGAAAAAGGTCTCCGGTTCTCTACACTCACCACACAAAACACAGCAGCGATAAGCTGCTATTTTACTCTGGTATTCTGTGAGAGCGTTGTCCTTCCCACTAAACAATTAATATAGCAGCAGCATGGCTCTACCACATTTAAAAATAACCTATATGCCCTTACTCAGTATATAATATCAAATACTAAGTAAATACTAATAGTAAACACCACTTGAAACATTGGGAGTCAGTCGAGACCTGATACCCGACGCGTTCGGGAATCACTCGTTTTTCTATATGTTATTATTATATGGACGAAACTCGACTAATAATAATCATTATAGACCTCAATTTAGTTACAAATCGACCGACAATAATTAAAGGCAGAGATGTACGTTCTATCGCTATTGTAAAATATCAGAACTTTCTATAGAAAACTGTCGTAAACATATGAACAGAGTTCGGTTTTTAGTGACACACACTTGAGAATAGTTTAATTTATAGCCAGTTACTCACTAAAACATGGCAGCAAAGTCTGAACTCTATAATATATGGTTCCATTACTACAATATTTTTCATTTAGCGGATATAAAGCTAGCTCACATATAAAAGCATATATATATATATATATATATATATATATATATATATATATATATTATATTTATTAAAACTTCCTCGCAACCTATCAACTCAAAATCGTAACGTTTTCCTGAAATTCATAAGAAGGAAGTGTCTTCTCAAATAAACAAATTGTTAATTGAAGAGGATGCTATGAAGTATACCTACGCTCTTCAAATCTTAAGTAGGAATAATAAGGAATTAGCATCTCTTATTAAATAAAACATTTTAATATTACAAAATACAATTTAATAATACTAGATTGTTAATTATTACAAATGAAACTCGTTTGAATAGCGCTGTCGAATAATTATCTTTAAAGCTTAAAGAACTTGTCGATAGTCACTAATAAATTCAGCACTAGATCCACAAACAATGCAGTTTATTTCAACTCGAGGACCGCGTAAACGGAATTACTTAATATGTTAAAATTGGTACCCTGATATTCTCTATAATAACGCCAAGTAAGCTATGAGGAGATATAAAATAATTTGAGATATTAACATAAGTTTAAAGAATATCCTGGAAATATGGATTTAGTTAATATTCAAAAATAGTGGGTCTACTGTCATGGACAACTCTTAGCACTAGAATTTTGTGCTTAGGTGGAGTTAGTTGATGGGGTACTAGCAATTAGTTTCAAGTATTATTTTTGGTTTAAATCTAAGAATAAAGAAGATACACGACTTATTAGTCATAAAGCGTAATTATTTAAGTATTAAATTTGTATTGCTGTAGTTTATGTTGATTCTCAAGCCTCGAAATCGAACAAAAAAGCTATTTAATAAAAGATGAAAATCTTTTTTAAATAGCTTTTTTGTTAATAAAAGATGAAAATCAATTTTGTCCGACATCGGATATTTAGATTATGGTAGCCTTAGTTATGACTAAATTATGACGTCATGTATATGTCTATAAATAATAATATTTGATTTGCGAAACTGCTGTATTTGTAATTTATTAATTGAATAGGATTTTGTATAACCTAGAAGAATACAGAGCAAAATAAATGTCAAAAAAGCCCTAACGATAATAAAAAAACCACCTACCTGAAAGATATGGTATATTCTTATCAACACAAGAGCTGATAAAAATAAAATATATTATATTTACTTTATATTATGTACAGGATAGTTGAGGATAATACTTAGTTTAGCAAAGGTACAACGATACATAGCGCCATCTACACGATTATCGATAAAGCAAAGCTAAGCTTGTAGTTGAGTTTCCGAGTACGTTTAAGTCTTCATCTGTGGTCTAGTAGATCAACAATCAAATAACAGATGGCGTGATTGGAAACTATTTACGGTTGACGCGATATTATATGAGTTCTGTTATTACTATAAAGGAAGTTCTATTTCTTAAACTTTGTGATTTATCTATACTCTTTGCTTGACACAGACTGGGAATATATGAACCATATACTTAGAATATACTGGCGTAATATAGTCTGTATAATATCTATTATCTGTAGGCTCTCGGTGATTAATTACGTTTGTGCTCTCGGTAAAGCTTAGAAACAGAAACAGAAACAGAAAGTTTTCTATTCAATATAGATTATAAATAATACTTATAGAAATTCTTTTGTTTAATTACCACTAGTTCTAAAGAAAGCCTAGGAAGTACCAGCAAGAAACCCAGCGGGACTATTTTGAAAAAAAAAACAACTTACAAACATGTAATTACAATTAACCACACAAAACAAATTAGAAAGAGCTTGGTAGCGATCACCTCATTCCTAGGGGTATTATCATACATAAATTCCTTAATATTATAATAACCCTTCTTTAAAATTTTGTTCAATAAAGTTTTTGAACTTTGAGCAGGTTAAATTTTGTATATTTTCTGGGATTTTGTTGTAAAAGCGTATACATCGCCCCGAGAATGCCTATTGAATCGGTGGAGTCGAGTAATTGGTACTGTTCCTAGTATTTACAGAATGAATATTACTTAATATTGTTCTGTGTCTATGGGAATAGCTATAAAAAGCTACAAATATGTAAATCATTAATTTGTGTTGTTTATTCATGCAATTTGACTGCCACGATTGACGCGAGACGTCTGATATCGTCAATCTGCCTATGACTATCAAGGCAAATAATTTCCACGTTTTTTTCTACCGACTTCAAAAAGGAGAGGGTACTCAATTCGAATGTATGTTCTTGTTTTATGTGTGTTACCTCATAACTTTTTTTTGGGAGAACCGATTTCGATAATTCTTTTTTATTTGAAAGCTGGTGCTTCTCATGTGCTCCTATATAAATTTGATCAAGGTCTGACCAATAGTTTTTCAGTTATTCTTAATAATTTATATTGAAATGAGTTGTACAAAATTTAAAATTTAAAATTATTATTATATTCTTCCTTCTTGCATTGTCATCCTAATGAGAGCTATATTTCAAAATTCAAGTCTCCCGCTCGTTGTGAAATTAGTTTGAAATCAATTACTAAATTCCACCCGAAATGACAGACAGATAGACAAACGAGAAAGTGACAATATAACTTGGTAAAATTATTAAAAAGAAATTGGAAATAGTATGGTTTACTATTTCCAATTTCTTTTTAATTATTTTTAATCTTTTTAATAATTCGTATCACCTTAAGAGTGGGCGATTTTAAAAGGTCATTAAAGTCTTTTTACCTATTTTATAAACTAGTCCTTGACCACTGTACGATACGATAGTAGTTAGCACTGCTTTAACCTGATAAATGCCTGTTCACACTTAGCTTGTAAATAGAGAGAGATAGAGATAGATAGAGACCCCAATCTCTAATCAAATGAAAAGATAGACAGTCGCAAATTAGATCATTTCTTTGCTGCACATGTTCAGACGCAGTAGAGCCATGCGACAACTATGTTATAGTTGTAGCACGAATAAGTAAGGTTGACTAAACCGGGGAAGGACCATGCTTTCACAGAATACCAACGTAAAATAGCAGCTTAACGCTGCTGTGATTCGTATGGTGGGTGTAGACAACCGGAGACCCGTTTTAAAAGAGGCATTCCATCTCTGTCCTCAGGGGTGGCAACACATTTAGATTAATATTAATCGAGGATAGATGCAGATGTCTATGGACCACAGTATCCACTTGCCACCATGTGAACTGTGTGCTCGTTTGTCACCCTTATTCAATAAGAAAAACGTTAATACGTAACAAGATAACACACAAAACACATACACATACAGAAACACTTACGCCTGTCACACAGAGGGGTAGGCAGAGACTACGGACTTCCATTTGGCACGATTCTGACACAATTCTTTCGCCTCCTTTATATTCATATATCTACGCACACAAGTTCGTCGGTTAAGGGTACTCCTAATTTGGCTCATTTTCAATATATCGCCAATTTGGTCGATAAACCTTCGTCTAGGGTGTTCCTTCCCGACTCTGCTTAACTTCTGCAACATAAATTTGCTTTGTCACTCTTTCCTTGTTCATTCTTTCTACATGACCAAACCACCGGAGCATTTGTTTCTTAATCCTGGCCACAACGTCCTCTTACAAACCACATTTTTCTCTTATCACACAATTTCTCACCCAATCATTCAGATTCAGCCCTAGCATACTCCTCAATGACCGCATTTCTAGAGCATTAATTTTACTCTCATGCTGCTTTTGCCAGACCCAACTTTCATTACCGTACATTAAATTAGGGTCTAACACAGCATTATGAATTGCCATACGTGCCTTTTTTGACACATTCTGACTCATCATGATAGCGTGTAGAACCCCATTCACTCTATTTCCTGCGTTCACTCGTCATTTTATATCCTTATCATATCTAACATCCATGCTAAATAAACATTCCAAATATATAAAATCATCCACTTGCTATATCAAGAAATAAGAATAGAAGGGTTGATTGAGCAAGATAACACAAGTGGTAAAATTAAAAATATTATACAACCAATTTCAATATAAATTATTAAGGATAACTCAAAAACTGTTGCTCAGACCTTGATCAAATTTATATGGAACTACATAAGAAGCATCAGTTTTCAAATAAAAAATCTTGAAAATCGATTCACCTACAATAAAGATATGAGGTAACACACATAAAGAAAATACAGTCGAGTTCAGTATCTTCTCATTATTGAAGTCGATTAAAAAGATGTTAAGTTCCTTTTGTTTCCCAAACAAGTTAACGTTATCGTGAACTTATTTGAGAAGCAAAAATGAATCTAACAGTTAGCAATGCCTGTTCATAGATCTGATGTTACCTACACTAGCACATATTAGTAATCTGCGATGTTTCCTTGAAAGAAGTATGTACTTTGATATCCTTTAGGAACATTATTAACTAACTAAACCAAAAAAAAATAACCATAATAAAAATAAAACGAAGGGGTGACTATTTACTAATACTCTGGTTTAGCAATGTTCTTCTTCAATCTTATCTATCCTACCCTCATACTATATCTTATCTCTATACCGGGTGTTTGTGAAACGCTCCCGAAAACGAAGACAGATGATAATAGGTACACCTTAGGCCCGGCGCCCACCTACGTAACGTAACACGTGATCTGACGCGTGATTTGACGCGTAACTTGTCACTCGCCTCAACATTCAAAGGGAATGTATGTAGTAACGCCCATTTGCGTGGCGTGACGCCGCATGATCTGACGTGCCATTCAGCTTGCTACTAGTGACGCATTGAAGTGGCACGTAACACGAAACTTGTAGTTTTAATATTAAATTCATTGATTTAGTTCATGAAAAACCATGTTTATATGATTATCCTAGACACGATTACAATAACAGGAACTCGCAAGATGCTTCTTGCAACTTGTAGGGCAAATCTATGCGAAATGTAATTCTAATTCCTTCATAAAATTGAAAGTACCACCACTTTTCAAATTTTTTCCCTTAGGGATGTACTCAAAATCTTCAGCTGGCACTTTGAATGATTGAAATCTGTAGCAAAACAAGGGCATGTTTATCCTCTTCAGGCGAGATTTTGGCCCAAAATGAACTTTGCGACATGCTATTGTTGCACAGGTTGGTGCAAGCAGTGTCACTCGTGGTCACGTCAGAGCATCGTCAGAATCATGCTACAAGCCATGTCGAAATCATGTAGCTTAGGTGGGCGCCGTGGCTTAGAATATGGGTCACAAATAAATTTGATCCCGAGGGGAATAAAATCATCTTTTCACAACGTTTTATTAACTTTATTAACGCTCCATCATGTTAGTACAGCTAAATGAAATGATAATGTCATCAAAAAAAAATCTCATAAACAAAATCAAAGATAACGATGAAATAGTGTTTATAATTGTGTGAGTACTGAGTACCCAATTATGTACGTTTATTAATTTCAATAATTTTTGTATTAAAGAACTGCTTGTTGCGTCAGGGTACAATTGATTGTGTAATTGTATTAAAAATGACAACCATAACTTTTAAATTCCATATGAAGATTAGTCGTGGGTGTCGTAAAAGGCGACAAAAGGAAACAGGCGGGGGATGGGCAGCAGCATCTTCCTGATAACAGCAAAATCACAATAAAAATCTGCGGTTGCCAACCCGCTCGCCAAGCGTGGCAACTATGGCAAATACCCTCGAACGATGAGAGCAAAAAAGAGAAGGTCTTCCAGTCCCCGGCGGCCCCGCTATTCTTGGCTACGGTGGCGACCATAGTAACTGCGGGGCAGGGGTGCTAAGAATCTCCAGTGGAGGTTCGGTTTCCACCTAAGGCGACTCGACCTGGCAACATACAACGCACGCACTCTGAGCACTGACCAGAAGATCGTGGAGCAGGAAGAAGAGATAGAAAAGTTACGCTGGCATATTATAGGATTATCCGAGGTCCGAAGAGAGGGAGAGGACACGGTAATGCTCGAATCCGGCAACTTGCTCTATCACCGAGAGGGCGACCATCTGTCCTAAGGAGGTGTCGGATTTATCGTCCACAAGTCTCTCGTTAACAGTGTTGTAAAGATTAAGAGTGTGTTGACGAGGGTTGCGTACCTTATACTAAGAATCACCAAACGGTATTCGCTGAAGGTCATACAGGTTTACGCACCAACCTCGGTACATCCCGATGAGGAGGTGGGGAAAATGTATGAGGACATCTCTAGAGCCATGCATTCCTCCAAAACCTACTATACGGTGTTAATGGGAGACTTCAATGCAAAACTAGGCACAAGAGAGAACGGTGAGCTGAGAGTAGGGAAATTTGGAATAGGGCAACGGAACCCAAGGGGCCAGCAGCTGGCCGACTTCATGGAGAAAAGGGGACTCTTTATGATGAACTCTTTCTTCCAGAAGCGGCCGCACAGGAAGTGGACCTGGTCGAGCCCAGACGGTTCGACAAAAATTGAGATCGAATTCATTATGACGACCAGACGACAACTGTTCAGCGATGTCTCCGTGATCGCGAGGGTGAAAACTGGTATCGATCACCGAATGGTTAGAGGCACACTGAACCTAAACGTTAAGTTGGCGCGGTCTGGTCTAATGAAGTCAACGCTCCGTACCCCTCGTGCTCTGTTCCAAAGTCCCGAAATCTTTCAGTTCGAGTTACAAAACTGTTTTCAGTGCCTAGAAAACTGCATTGAAGTGGACAATATGAAAGACAAGCTCGTGGAAACTGTCCATGCGGTCGGAGCTAAGTTTAGCAAGACCCGCCGCAGAAGAACACAAAACACAATATGGTATAAAGAAATTAAACTTCGAAGGAGTCTGAGTAATCTAATTTAATGTACTATTTAACTTGTACACAATTATAAGAGTTAATATTATAAATTTGAGGACGTGCTAACAGTTTGAGGGTCGAAAGGTAAAGGTACAAATTGTATGTCCGTTAGCTGTTACAATGACTACATGTGAAAATGTATTAGATTGCTATTGGTGGAATAGTTCACAATGTATATGCAATCTAAAATGATCTTTAAGTATGATATTAATATGGTGAAATTATCTTTAACAGTTATTAATCTTACTAACACTAATTTTCACGTATGAATTAGAATATAATTTTTATATAAACCATATATATTCTAAACATCTATCATCTAAACTTTATTATAAATATATTTATAATAAAGTTTAGATGTCTGAACGGCGTGAACATCTTCCCGGTCCTCTGAAAGCTCATGCTTTCAAGTGTTTTCCATCAGGTTTGTTATGTACAGAGTTAAAGGACTTCTTTATATCCTTTTAAACTGTAGATGTCAGTCATGGGATGAGAACACCATCCAAAGTTCAGGAAATATCTTGCTTACAACAGTAATGTTAGACCAGAGAGGCCCAGCGTTGCGTTTTCTATAACAAACAAATCGAAATGGTTCATATCTGTGCAACTATTGCGTTATTTGAGTTCCTCAGTAAATACGCTGGTCCATTGTTGTTGCCACTTTATCGGGGCGTTTAAATTGACTGAATTGCTCGTTGTTGTAGTCTTTACGCTTCAGTGTCAGAAATTATATCGAAAATAATCTATCGATTAAAAGGTGTCCAAGGGTAAAAGGTTTAAAGTTATCAGGCGAAGGATTAGATGGACACAACTGGAGAGGTTCTAGGAATAGCCTTGACTAGCAAATAATATAATTCCTTAATCATGATGTTTGAGGCAACTTCCCAAATTTGAGAGTATGCTTGCGAAAGTAACTCTTCTATATTGTATTGATTGTGTATAATCTGTTGAGCTATATAATCTAAGACAAAGTTATTATTTACGTTATCAAAACATGTAATTTCGCATTTATGCAAAGCTTCCGTTACTTTTAGGAAGGATATTATATTTGGAGTATATAATTTAATTTTGGTAATAGAACGTTGAGTATTGTGGTCGTTTTCTTTACAAAAGAAAAATTAGGACTTTATAATTGTTGACCCGAACCAGTGACTAAAACTTATCTATCGTCAAGTTACGTAGTGTAAAATATAGTTAATAAATAGATAATAAGAAACTACTTGTATGTTTTTTTATTTTCGAATTGGAATAATGCTTGTCCTTTATCTTATAAGAAAGAAAATAATAAAAAACTAAAGTTTGAAAGTTAATGATATTTAAACGTTATTTTTTAGAACCTTCAATAAGTGCCAGTTCAAAATTAAACACAAATAACCTAACTTGTTATTAGTCCGAAAGATAATTAGGTAATGAAATCTACAATCTATCCTATATTTAATTATTCAAGAAGGTTTATTCTACTATACTCGTGCTAATTATATGAAAATATAATGATTAGAGCTGAAATATATCACTAATGATTTTACGTACTTAACAAATGAATTTAAATGTAACAATTCAATTTAAGTCCACAAAACATTTACACAATTTCAATCGTGTCATATCGTCGAAGGTTGAAATATGGTACCTAGTATGATAATGCTCAGTACTAAGTAGTAAGTAATAGTACGTGGGTGCCGTATGTTAAAACCAGTTGTATATATAAAATTACTGATGGAAATTTTTGCGAATTATTTAACTAAGTTTTAAATTTTGTACTGATTTTGCACTGCTGGCTGGAAGGCTGAGGAGTTACACTTGCTCCTGCTAACAAGCAGTGCATGCATAGTCTGGAATACACTCAAAATGTATAATAGTGGTGCACTATTGCCAACTCTAGGGCTTGGAAGGCTGAGGAGACACACTGGCCTCCGCTAACAAGCAGTGCACGCATATGTTAGAATTGTCTCGATAGTATCTGCATAACTTCAGCAAAGCAATAATTATTCATAAGAATAAGATTGTAGTATAATATTTTCTATATTTGTCCCATTAATATTCTTTATGTCTTCGAATACCTAACGCTACGCAGTGTTTAACCATATAAAAATATATAATTTTAATAACGAGTGGTTGATTGAGTTATAATAGTTATAGGTATATTAGGATTATAATTATAGTTTTGTTTTAAAGTGTAGTATATATTATACGTAATATACCTTTGGCTTATTAGCCAGTCACTCAAATCCTTAAATAAGTATCTTTAAGTAAGCGTATATGTTAAAGTTAAATAATAATAATAATAAATAACTGAATATAATTATATGATGGTGACAACCCTAATAAGATAATGAATATAAAATGCATCGTCGTCAACGTTTGTATACCGTCAACGTCGTAATATTTTCTAAATATTACGAGTATTTCAAGTGTCTAAGTTCTAACTAACATTTGCACTTAAAAATAAATCATCGCAGTTAAATACAAACACATTTTAAAGCAAATGGAATATTTTAAGTTTTATAGAAATAGCACATTAATTGTATTGTGTCCAAAAGTCGTTACGACTCATGTTTTGTAATTTTCATGTATCATGTGCGATTACTTAAAAATAAAGTTAATGAGGGGTAGTTAATGATTTCGTACGCTCCTGATTTGTTCCAGCGCAGGTAAGCGGTGCGAAACCGGTAATAAACAGCTGTTGCTAAGCGCAGTGCGATTTCAGTTGCAGCGACGAATGCTGCACAGCAAAAGTGACAACATGGGTGAATCACCTTCAAAGTACTGGAATAGAAACAATGCATTTGGCTTAGCAACAAATAAGCGCAAATAATATGTTATTATAATATCTTAAATAGTATAAGATTATATATTGTTAAATAAATAGAATTGGAATGCAGTAAAATTGAACAAGACGTAGGCCTTATAAGGTTAATTTTTAATTGTTATAAATAATTGGACTGTCATACAATTATGATTGGTTGCATACACTTGAGGTACTACCCATAAAATGCATAATTTTAAACTTTATGCATCTGAATGTGTGTGAGCTTACTTGTTAAATTTAAATACTATTAAAGGTTGTTGGTGCCGTGTAGTGGCGGTTCAGAATATCCACTACCCCATATCTTCCCGTGGGTGTCGTAAAAGGCGACAAAGGGAAAAGGCAGGAGATGGGCAGCAGCATCTTCCTGATAATAGCCAAAATTACAACAAAAAAAAAACTGCGGTTGCCAACCCGCTCGCCAAGCGTGGCAACTATGGCAAATACCTCCCTATAAAGAGAGTAACAAGGAGACGGCCCCCAGGCCCCGGCAGCCCCGCTATTCCTGGCTACGGTGGCGACCATGGTAACGGCGGGGCAGGGTGTGCTAAGAATCTCCGGTGGAGGTTCGGTTGCCACCTTAGACGACTCGACCTGGCAACGTAAAACGCACGCACCCTGAGGATTGACGAGAAGATCGTGGAGCTGCAAGAAGAGATAGACAAGTTACGCTGGCATATTATAGGATTATCCGAAGTCCGAAGAGAGGGGGAGGACACGGTAATCCTCGAATCCGGCAACTTGCTCTATCACCGAGAGGGCGACCATCTGCCCCAAGGAGGTGTCGGATTTATCATCCACAAGTCTCTCGTTAACAGCATTGTAAAGATCGGGAGTGTGTCGACGAGGGTTGCGTACATTATACTCAGAATCACCAAACGGTATTCGCTGAAGGTCATACAGGTTTACGCACCAACCTCGGCACACCCCGATGAGGAGGTGGAGGAAATGTATGAAGATATCTCTAGAGCCATGCATTCCTCCAAAACCCAATATGCGGTGTTAATGGGAGAATTCAATGCAAAACTAGGCACAAGAGAGAACGTTGAGCTGAAAGTAGGGAAATTTGGAATAGGGCAACGGAACCCAAGGGGCCCGCAGCTGGCCGACTTCATGGAGAAAGAGGGACTATTTATGATGAACTCTTTCTTCCAGAAGCGGCCCCACAGAAAGTGGACCTAGACAAGCCCCGACAGTTCCACAAAAAATGAGATTGACTTCATTATGATGACTAGACGACAACTGTTCAGTGATCTCTCCGTGATCGCGAGGGTGAAAACTGGTATCGATCACCGAATGGTTAGATGCACACTGAACCTAAACGTTAAGTTGGAGAAGTCTCGTCAAATGAAGTCAACGCTCCACCCCATCGTGCTCTGTTCCAAAGTCCTGAAACCTTTCATCTCGAGTTACAAAACTGTTTTCAGTGCCTAGAAGACTGCGATGAATTGGACGATTTGAATGACAAGCTGTCCATGCGGTCGGAGCTAAGTTCTGCAAGACCCGCCGCAGAAGAACACAAAAACTCTCCGATCACACTCTTAATCTCATGGCTGTTAGACGGGAGATGAAGCTACAGTCTTTATCAGATTTGACAGTTGTCGTGAAGCGACAATTAAAAGAGAAAGAACCTAACCTAAGAACAGCAAAACAACAAAATAGACCAAGAAAATAATATATTATAATTTTTTAAAAGGTATTTACAATCTTATAAAAAAAATGAAATATGAAGGTGATGGATGAAATGAGATTACAATTAGGTTTAAAAAAAATAAAGGTTGGAGAATAGGACAATATAGTTTTATAGTGGAGCCTGGAGCCTCGCTGCTTTTGTAGAAGTAGGCACACGCAGAGCTTGAGGTTTCTCAGCGGCGACGGCACGCAGCGCCTGGACTGGGCACACGCAGCGTCCGGAGCCGGCGCAAGTAGCGCCTGGGGTAGGTGCGCTCAGTTCTTGGAGGAGTAGTCGCCGCGCCCAGAGGTAGCGCGAGCAGTAGGGACGCAGCGCCTGGAGCCAGCAGTCGAAGCGCGCCTGAAGGTTTCGCGGGCAGTAGGCTGCACTCAGCGCCTGGATCAAGCAGTCGTAGCGCGCGGAGTAGTGTGGCCCCGCACTTGAATTAGAATTCACCGACGACTTCACGTGTAGATGGAGGCTTGCAGGATCCCGGCGTCTGGTTTGCAGGATGCGCCGACGATTTCAGGATGCGCCGGATGTAGATGGAGGCTTGCAGGATCCCGGGGCAAAGCGGCCCCGGGATAAGGCCTTTAGTAGATGTTTCTCGTTTGAGAACCGAAGCGAGACTGTCCTGTATTCTCCAATTGTTTGGCTTTTATACCTTTTTAGAGAGAACGAGAAATTATTTAAATTAAAACGAAATTTATTGTAAATGACCTACAGCCAAAAAGTATTTATGTAGAAAGAACATCATACCAGAGACGAATTTAAATAAAAGTTACCATAACAACCACAAAAACAATGGTTGTCAAATTGAGGAATTTTTAGTTTTAGGACTGTTATTAAGAAACTATTACATTTAAGTAAGAAACGAGATAAAAATCACATAGGAAAAACTAATGCACGACAACGTACACTAAGCCTGAAATTGTAGAGTTACAGAGAATTCAATAAAAGACCAAAAAAAAGGTAAGACTTCGTTGACAGCTTGTTTAAAAGTACTAAATAGTGTGAAAATACGCAGTAAAATGATATGTTATTGTGTAAAAACGTTACAGGATCCTATATAAATAAAGGTGATGCAAAATATAAAAGCAGAGAATCAAAAACAGAATGAAAAAAATAGTATAAAGTGATGCAAAACATGAATGCAGAATATCAAAGCAGAATGGAGAATTAGTGTACAATGAAATGTAAGTTGCATAACACTACACAGTATACAGGCAACTGAATAGACAGATCTCCAAATGCATGCGGTGGGACTTGGGAAAGAGCCAACTGGCAAAGCTGAAGACCGAGTGTGGCAGCATCGTTTCCAGGGCACTTGAGATTTTGAATGAGATTGAGAGGTTCTATAGACAGCTGTTCACGTCATCGTTGGAACCACATGCAAGTGTGAGTAACGATCCAAGAGCGAGTCTTATCCGACACTATTCCGACGTTATCGCGGACGTCAGTCTGAGCTAGATTAGAATGGCTCTCCAGCACCATATAAACGGCAAGGCCCCAGGCGAGGATGGAATTACAGCGAAGCTTCTGAAAGCGGGTGGAAAACCGGTACTGGAAGTCCTTCAAAGGCTCTTTAATTCCGTCCTCCATGGTGGCACTACTCCGGAGGCGTGGAGCAGAAGTGCGGTGGTCTTTTTCTTGAAGAAAGGTGACAATGCTCTATTGAAGAACTATAGACCGATTTCCTTTCCGAGCCGCGTCTACGTGCTGTTTTCGAGAGTCATTACGAGTCGTCTTGTACGCAGACTTGACGACATCCAGCCTCCCGAACAAGTCGGTTACCGAAAGCGCTTTAGCACCATAGACCACATACGTACCCTTCGGCAAGTTGTACAGAAGTTCGAGGAGTACAATTTGCCACCATGCCTGGCGTATGTGGACTATGAGAAAGCCTTTGATTCCGTCGAAATTTGGGCGGTGCTGCAGTCCCTTCAGCGGTGCCAAGTTGACTGTCGGTATATAGAAGTGCTGAAGTGTTTGTATAGTAGGGCTACGATGGCTATCCGAGTACAGACCTAGAGTACGAAACCTATCCAATTGCAGAGAGGTGTAAGACACGGTGACGTTATATCCCCGAAACTCTTCACCGCTGCATTGGAACACGTTTTCAAGCTTCTGGACTGGAAAGGATAGGGTATTAACATGAATGGCGAGTACATCAATCACCTTCGATTAGCCGACGATATAGTCCTTATGGCAGAATCGCTGGAGGACCTAAGCACTATGCTCAATGACCTCAAAAGTGTCTCCCAACGGATAGCTCTTAAGATGACCATGGACAAAACAAAAATTATGTTTAATGTCTATGTCACACCTATGCCGGTAGTTATTGGGAGCACTAAGCTCGAAGTTTTTGACAAGTATGTTTACCTGGGATAAAAGTCCGACTAGGTAAGTCCAACTTCGACCGAGAGGTCAATCGACGGATTCAACTCGGCTAGGTAGCGTTCGGGAAGCTACGAAACATCTTCTTGTCAGACATACCTCAAATCCTTAAAACGAAATTGTGCAACCAGTGCGTGTTGTCAGTGATGACTTATGGATCTGAGACATGGTCCTTCACTGCTGGCCGTATGAGGAAGCTCAAGGTCGCTCAGCGAGATGTGGAGAGGGCTATGGTCGGAGTTTCTCGGCGTGATAAACTTAGGAATGAGGATATCCGCAGTAGAACTAGAGTAACCGACATAGCCCAACGGATTAATAAGCTGAAGTGGCAGTGGGCCGGCCAAATAGCTCAAAGAATCGACAACCGATGGGGAAGAAAGATTCTTGAGTGGCAGCCTCGTATCGGTAGCCGAAGTGTAGGGCGACCCCCCACGAGATGGAGTGACGACCTGGTAAAACATGCAGGAAGTCGATGGATGCAGGTGGCTCAGGACCGTGCTTTGTGGCATTCCTTGGGGGAGGCCTATGTTCAGCAGTGGACTTATGAAAGGCTGTAATGATGATAATGATGATGATGATGATGATTAGTCGTAGGGATAAAACTTATAAATTAAATAAATATTATGACGGTGTGTGGAAGGTTCCAGTGCTTCAAGGATACATTGTGCGCATTTGTTTTAGCGGAATTGATTAATAATTTTAGTTTTTGAGACAGTTCCGTGTTGATTATTACAAGAGACAGTTAAATTGTTTTGTTTATTAAATTATTGTCGTTATTACCTGTTATTTATTACTTAATGATATTATTCTTGTGTTACATTTCAAGTTTCCTGTTTTGTTTTTATATTGCCTAATGCGTAGGTTTATAGTGCTCGTGAATACGGCAAATGCATTGGAGAAGCCCGCGGGAATGCTTCGCATGCATTGCGAGAGAAATTCCCGACCGCTCGACATCCAGCTGACTCTCGTCTGATAACAGCAGCATTTCAGCGAGTGTTGGAAAATATGCCCATTGCTCTGGTAACGGTAGGAGGTGGAAATCAAGTGGCTGCTCACTCAGAGGAGCGCATTTTGGATGTCGTTCGGCGGAATCCGAACCTAGGTACACGCAGTATCGCTAAATTGTTAAGGCGTCGGGATGGAACAAATGTGTCATACTGTACATTTCACAAAGTGTTAAAGTGTAACCGAATGCGCCCATACAAAGTGTACAAAGTGCAAGCTTTAGTTCCCGGCGATCACGACCGCCGGCGAGTTTTCTGCCGTTGGTTTGACCAGCAAAAACGTGAGGATTTAGAGCGGTAAGCTGTTTCATATCTAATTTTTTTAAGGAGCTCAGTACTGAGCTGATCTGAATAGGTACATAACTGAATACATTAGAATAATAAACATACCTACATGATGAATAAAAACGCATAACTCTTACCTTGGTTGCATTTCATTTAATTATTTTTTTCACCAACGGGGATTCGAACCAGTTATTTGGGTTATTTAACCTGTGAATTCGAATTAAAGTGGCTACGTGGAGACAAGCACAGTGGAAAAATAGTAGGTTAAGTAGATAAGTTAGGCATTTAGACAAGTGTTGTAAATTACTAGGTATTGTGTTATGGCGCGAATTCGGCGTTTGCGCGTACATTGACCCCTAGTCATCAGATGTAATAAAGTAATTCCACTGCTGGTTTTATGTTTAAGTATTTTCATGATTTTTTATGAAATTATCGTTTAGCTGTACTAACATGATAGAGAATGAATAAACCTAAAAAAAGTTGTAAAAAGATGATTTTTTTTCGTTACTGTCGTCTGTCTTCGTTTTCGGGAGCGTTTCAAAAATACCCTGTATATTAATAATCATAATATTTTCGTAAATTATTAGTTATCTTAATTATTTTCTGTTTTTGTTTCTGTAATAGTAGTGTATCTGTGGACAGCAACATGCTCTGTATTCAATTTATGGCATTGATATGGACTATTGTTAATTTGATTAAATAAGTATTGATATTTGTTTTTTTTATACTATTCGGAAAACCTAAGCTTTTATATATTTCACTTATTACAACATTTTAAATCTACATAGCTATTAAAAGGAATACGCATATACAAATTTAAAAAAATATATCTATATATGCCCTTCATAAACCGAAAGTCGATAAACAGTTTGCGATGTGATTGTTGTTTAATAGCCTCTAATAAATGACATGAAGAAGTTTTTTCCGTTGGTTGGCAGGTGAAATGAACACCATCGTATCAGACGACTCGCACCTTAATTGTCTTTGGTGTAAAAAAATAGGTTTTGTGATAATATAATATAATAAAAAAGCTTATAAAAAGTTACTTCGCAAACATCCGCCGTTTATACAGACTGTATAAAAGGCAGTTTTTTTAGCTCACCGTTCACTCAACGGTCAGCCACCGCTGAGTCTACATCACCTGAGGATGCCTCGTGCAGAGGCGAAACACATGTCGTATTGTCGTCAGTGGTGTGTCTTTCCTAGTGTAGCGGTGTTGGGAGTAGTGGTGCTGGGATAAGTGGTAACGGGGATAGTGCACGCAATTGAGGGAGGGCGGGAGGTGCTCTTCATGCTAGGTAAGACACATCATTTTATTTTATAGAGCGTATGTTTGCAAATTAACTTTTTAAAAGCTTTAATATAATGGATTTCCGCAAAGTAACGCTTGATTTTAATAATTATATAATAAAAAAAACATTCGAAGTTTTTAAGCTGCAAAAAGCTGAATGGTCTTTTGTTAAAGCCTTCAATGTAGGACTTTAAACGTGACTTTATAAGCGTTTAATCCCAAAACGAGAACGAAACGAGGTTATTGATTGGGTATTAATATTAGTATTGATCATTTTCTCAATGCATCATTTTGTTAATCGAAATATATGTCAACGTGGTAGAGCCACGGTGCAGCTAGAAAAATATATATAATAAAGAGTTTGCTCGACCCGGCAAGGGTACACTGTCACAGAATACCAGCATAACATAGCAGTTTAATACTTTATTATCTATCATTTAGTGAATATAGAGAACTGGAGACCATTTTTACTGGTGACGAAGTATTCTATCGTATTTATCTTGGGTGTCCACGCATCTATATTTTAATTCTTAATCGAGGAGGTATGTTTGGCCACAGCATCCACTTACCGTCAGGTGGAATGTGTGCTTGTTTTTCACCTTTATTCTATTTAAAATATTATAATAAATCCATATAAACAATAAATATTATAATGTAAAGAACTAATCGCAAGAAAACTTGCATGCCTAAACATTTTGGTTAAAAATCATTCATAACAATAAGAAAAGGCAGGGTTTTAGGGTGTTACTTCACTTTTTGCGTTAATATCTTTACACAGTTTACTACTTGTAAGTAAGGGAAACCCGAAATTTCTCTAAAAAATGTACTCAATGACGTATAGTTATAAAATGAGGCCCTATTCCAATTGACGTAATGTATATTTTAATTTACGTTGAGCCTTAGAACAATGAAGAAAGAACTACAATAGGCTCTGTGTATTCAGCTTTAACGATTTGAACACACAAAATAATTCCTACAAAACTAATTGTATGAAGGTCTACAGTATTGTTCTGAATGTTCATTAAATTGCCGTGTGCTTAAAAATGGAAATTAAATGTGTTATGTTGTTAATTATAACGTTTATCTCGGAAGTAGTTCGTAAGTATTTTATTTGTGCTTATATTCTTTAATTTTCTTATATCATAACAATATAATAATGTTTCACTATAGACTATTTGAATTTTCGTTGCGATTTGGTTTTAAATAAAGTATTCAAATTCAAAAAAAAAGTATTCAAAGGCAAGCTCGTTTTTTCTTTGGTCACGGACTCGTATGATTATACTTTTGCCAGTGTCAAGTAACAAGAAATTATCAATTAAAATATGAACATGATTAAAAATTTCTTAATAACTTGATATTAACATCGAATCACTTGTTTCGTCATTTCCACTAATAGTTCACATTAACAATTTTACATTACATATATGACACTTAATATATGAAATTGCATCACTTTTAAATATCAACATCTACTTTAAACCAATATTTAAAGAATAGAACACGATTAACAATCCGTCGATTGGTCAAGTTCCCGCCAAAACTCCTACCAAATTCTTAATTTAAATAATATAAATAATTAACCAGAAATGGCAGAAGATATTTTTTTTCATTTTACATATCTTTTTATCAACTCACGTAACTGGTTTGGAAGAAGATGGTATGAAAAAGAGAAGTATTTATTCAATGTGTAGTGTTCGCGTAAATATAAGCAATCATATTGGCACAGTAATGTAACTTTTAAGACATGCAAACTACGCTGGCAGCACTGCTGCTGCATCCACAATGTTCTTTAATAAAAAATAATTTTAAATTAATTTAACATAATTCATTACCTAAATCATATGAAAACAAAAATATTCCTTTTTGGTAAAATTCCTCAGTTTTATTTTGTATGCAATATAATTACTTAACTAGTTTTCCTTAATATACAAGTTATTGGTGGGGATGGGTCAGTATGGAAAACTATGCAATTAAAAGATAGAGTAAAAATAAAAGTATCATATCACACTATTATAAAAAAAAATCATGTATATGATGTGTTCTCGAGTCGTAAATCAAACCTGGTCATATTCCAAAAAATTGAGTAACATAAATAACTGATTGAGTTTAAATAATAAATGTTGCAATTAAAAGAACATTTTTTTTTAAAATAACTTATGGGTTAAATCTATGAAAGATACTCAACCTTAACTCAAAAATCGACGAAATGGTCCCTTAAAACAAATTCCTCTATCTCCAATACTTTAAGACTATTTATTCTGACTCATCTTAATTAATCACTTTGCGTGTAGTTAAAAAAAAACCCTTTTTAATATTTCAGTATCAGCTGTTAATATTGAAAATGTTTCTACAAATCCGAACACACATCAACTTCCTTTAAACCAAAGCGCTACAAATCACCAACTGCCGTATCTGCCTGATCAAAATATCAAAGAACTAAGTTATGAGCCAAGTAACGATGGTAGAGTCCGGAATATTCTCTATCAAAATTTCAAACCACCAAACCCAATTGATTCTGAATTACCTGTTAATGAATCCAATAATACTCTGAATTCCCCAAGAGGTTATTATTTATCCCAAGCTGGCATCGAACAAAGAAAATTGGACGCTCCAATACAGCCAAGTAATCAATACTTTAATCAGAAGGGATTAAGAAATAACGGCTTTAATACAAACAATGAAAATGTACCCAAATTTCATGGAGTGGAGTTCATAAAAAATCCGGATATTACTTCATCGCTGGATGATATCAGTACAAAAATAAATGGCATTTCTTTAGAGCATCAGCAAAGGCCAATAGTGACAAATATTAAAAACTGTTATCAAGTAAGAAATATTCCGTCAGCAGTTAATACTGAAAACCAAAACGAGAGAAATATTCAACCAATTCAGAATCACCTTTTTCAAACAGGTTCAGGATTTTTAACACAAAATAAAAAACTTAATGCATTAGAAATGCTGAATAATCGACAAAAAGAATCTGCTCCAGGTAAGTGTAAGAAAGTGTGTTATTGCAAGTAAACAAAGCAAAATGGTGTTTCAATTTTAATTTATACATTTATGTTTTAAGGTTTTGATACAACAGAGAAAAACCAAAGCGCAGGAACATCAGATCATAACAAGCGTTATAAAGTAATTCACAAAAACGGAGCTGTTGAGTATTATGATGACTTGGATATTATATTAAAAAAATATCCACTTATTAAAATAGCAACTAACATCCTCTACTCACAAAGAATGCGAAATACGAATTTAAATAAAGTTAATAATATATCACCAGTCATTCCTATGGCAAATTCTAAAATAGATATTCTTCAATCAAGCCCCAAACTTAAGGATCATGCGGATAATTTTTCACAATATACTCCACAAAATAATATCCAAATACCTAAAATTGAGCAAGCTTACCAAAAACCACCAAATCCCGGAGAAGAAAAAGCTTTTTTAAAAACAATAGCTAACAAAGTACCCGAAAAACCATTTGTGTCAAAATTATCATCTTTAAAGTTAAATCAAAATATCCAGGTTCAACCATCAATGTTGGAAAACAATGAAAAAAAATTGGTAACAGTTAATGCGTTAAATAAAGGAACTGAAAATAGTTATAACTCTAGTTTCAAAACTGAACATATAACAGCACCATATGTTGGTTCTGCACCAGTTCAACTATTAGCACGCCGATCGGACAATGTAGTAGAGCAACCTGTTACGCACATCTTATCTAATAATAATCATCCAGAAGTATCACTACGACAGAGTTCAACAAATATGCTATCGGAATCTAGTAAATCTAAGAATACAACTGTTATAAAAAATTATTCCAACCAAAATAGTAATATTACCAAACCAATAACAACATCGTCGGTGATGAATAAAAATGAAAACAAGAATATTTCTACTGATGTACAATTGAATACTAAAACCAATTTGGAAAGGTCTCCTTCATTTAATTTTACTTCAGGTTTGAATAAAAGTCAGGGAGAACACGATACAAATATATACAAAGAAAATATTTTTGATCAGATTAAAACAATTAATTCAACTACCCCAGAATTTTGTGATGAAAACTTGTCTATTGACGAACTAAATATTACCGGATCAAAATCTGAGTATGTGAAAGATACAGAAAACGCTAGTTCAACAGATGATTCAACAAAAAATAGTGATCATCAAGACAAAGGTTAGTAAAAACTTGTTATATTGAACTGCGGTTTTATATAATATACTTATGAAGCATTTTTTTCTATTCCTGTCATAAAAACAACTAAGTTATTTATTTGAATATTGCAAACTTTTAACATTTAGGTAATTATTTGCTCTAAATTAGGATATGATTCTAACGGAGAAAAATTTAAAACATTCTAATGTTATAAGATGAGTGATGAAGTGTGGTTATATCAGTGAATAAAACGTTAGTTTTCCACTGTTGCCTTTTACGATACCGCACGGGATGATATGGGTAGTAAACACTCTTACTTCGCGTAGTAGCGTAAGAGCAAATAAAATATACATTTTATTTGCTCTTACGCCGTGCCACTACAACACAATTGGCAGTAGTCGATATGTCACATTGTATATATTACATGACGCAAATGTTATTTTGTCCGTTGTAAATACACATACAAATATACTATACTCATTTAGGTAAGGTGATTATTGAAACTGTATTAATCTCACAATTTGGATATATTCATTATTTGGCCGGAGGCCCTTTTTACTGGAAATGAGGCATTCCATCTTAGTCCTCACGGGTGACAACGCATCTACATTTTGATTTGTAATAGAGGATAGATGTAGATGTCTATGGGCCGCAGTAACCACTTACCATCAGGTGGACTGTGTGCTCGTTTGTCACCCTTATCCTATAAAAACAAAAAAAAAATATACGTTGAGGGAATGTAGTATTCCTCCCAAGCTGCTACGATGTGACTAGCAAAAGAATTATGAAATAATATTATATTACTTATTACTTTGAACTGTAATAGATCCTTTTTTATTTCCGTCTTATTCTCTTAAGTGTATGTTTTTTTAACCCGCGACGAAAACAAAGCAGTGTTATAAGATTGTATCGTGTATCTGTATGTCTGTGTGTGGCATCATAGCTTCTGAACGGATGAACCGATTTCAATTAAGTTTTATTTCGTTTGAAAATCGTGGAAAGTGTTATTAGCTATGTTTCAAAAAAATCTGTTCAGCCGTTTGAAGATCATCAGCTATTTTTGTTTGCGGCATTTTTATTTTTTTATTTTAATAACATCGACTGTTGAGATTTTATTTTGGTAACAGTGTTTTTGTATTATGTGTAACTAAATTCTCCACCCCTTTAACCCCCAACTAAATACGTAATGACCAACAACAGGTGATTACTTATTTAGTTGTCCGAGGCATAAGGCAGTAGTATTGTATTGATTATATATTTTTTTACAGATTATTTGTCTCTTAGTAAGCCCGAAGTTTGGGTTAGAACAACTGATCCCGACTTTTGGAAAAAAATAGTAGACGACAGTGATGCTTACAATTTTGTATATATTTTTGATGTTCAATCGCAATCTAGAATTGAAAAAGACACGACAAAAACTGTATACCCTAATGGAACTGTTATTGAAGAAATAACTGAAACTACTTGGGAAAATGGAGACGGTGAGTAAGAGTTTTATTTCTAGTTATGAACGTAAATATAGAACTATCGATCAGGTTACACTTCCTACTCACAGTTTAAAGCCACGAAGTGGTTTGAATTTTATCTACTGTCGCTATTTAGGGCGAAAAATAGTTTTGGATGCATTGCTGTTATTATCTTTTAGACACGCAAGCGTTCTGTTCGTTCGTTCCTCCTCTTGTTTATAGTGTTTGTTTATTTAGCCGTCATTTATTTTATTTTTATTTTTAGTTTAAGAGAACCATTTTCTTTTATTGATCATTTATGTGATGTTAATGTAACCACTAACCTTTGAATTAGCTTTTAAAAAATTTAATGATTTTATTCACTTTACAGGTGATCTACCGAAAATTTTTAAAACTGTAAAAGTCACTTTTCCCGATGATGAGAAGAAGGACAAGAATAATACATCGTAATGATTTTCTTAATATAATATGGTCATCTATTTAGGTCTTAACTTAACATGGTAACTTATGATATTAAAATACATTTTTAGATCAAGCAATTTTTGCAAATTGATAACTTAAAAACTACTTTAGTTTTAATAATTTTTACTGATTTATCACAGCAACATTTAATTCAATATGATCTGTTTGTTTATGCAGCGTTTTTATTTTTTTATTCCTCAACAAGGCTTATCTTTTTACTTTCATTTAGGTTTTGAGATGACCATTAATGAGATATCGTAACATTCATGTTACACCTATGCCGGTAGTCGTTGGTGACAATACACCCAAAAGTGTTGACTAATAGAATAGTCCGACCAGGTAAATCCAACTTTCAACAGGTTCGGAAGATTATGACATCTCCTCGTTACGTATGCATATATTATATACTTGTGAGTAGTGCTAGCTACCAGTGAAGACATACGGATCAAAAAGATGATATGCGCAGTGGAACCCACTGGTGTCTGGCTTAAACGATATAGCACAATGGATCATTAAGCTTAAGTGGCATTATGCCAACCATAAAGTTCGACTTTGAATCGCAAAAACAATGCTGTCAATTAGTTATTGTATTTTCATTAAAAAAGAAAATGCCATATTTTGAAAAACGTTTTCCGTGTTAATCGTCATTTTGAACTAGTACACCCCTAATGGCAAAGTTAACTTCCATTGGTAAAGTTGCCAGACTTGACTGTACTGTCTGTACCTTGCAATTAGGCTA
Organism: Parnassius glacialis; assembly: GCA_033319125.1. Classification (NCBI taxonomy): domain Eukaryota; kingdom Metazoa; phylum Arthropoda; class Insecta; order Lepidoptera; family Papilionidae; genus Parnassius; species Parnassius glacialis. The sequence continues at coordinate 38,987,657 of JAVANC010000021.1, read as the reverse complement.
CTGTTGCTTATCTATAAACTTGTTAATTGTCTATAAACTTTTATAATTACTTATGAATTAGTTGTTTGTACGTTCAAATGCATAATATTCCATAAGCTGATAAAGCTGATAATGCAATATATAATATAGGCGATGGCGAAGCGTAGTGATCAGAGAATGTGCCTGATACGCTGCAGGTCTTGGTATCGGATCCTAACCAAAGTTAAAGTAAAACTACAGCCTATATACATACGTACCTCTTTTCTTTTGAGAGATTTATTTTGAGATTTGGAAATTTAACATTTTTGTAAGCACAAAAATTGTTGGTTTTGAGGTCTTTATGATTTTTTTTTCAATAAAAGCCTATACAGCAACAAAGAATTTACCTACATACAAGGAAACAATGGGATATTAAGTAACTACAATAAAAAGTGGTGTATTAAAAATTGGTTTGAACTCAACGCAATAATTTGGGGTATTCCCAGTAGTCTTAATAATATACATTAGAAACATAAGCGTTTTATAAAGAATTATACATATGTTGCTCATGAAAATCATTCATAATCTTAAAAAAGTAAAAATACATAATGACTGTTTTGGTACGTAATATTTTGTTTTAAGAACATTTTTTATTTGTCATCTTTTAGTATCTAACAGTCAATGAGGCGTATTAAGGGTATGAGATATGTCGAACGTAGGAGAGATAACACGACCTTAATGAAACCTTAATTTATCCCTGCAGATACTAACACGATGTAATGACAGGGCTGCCAATAAAGCCAATTTATTATACATACGAGTATATTACAACCACTGCTGGCTCTTTGAAATCATACAAGATCAAATCATATTAAAAAAAAAACTACTAACTAGCAAATATAATTCCAAAAAGTCCGTACATAGCAATTACAAATATTATTATTTTTTATGTAGATAGTGCAACTTGCGACTATAGAACAAAGCGCCTGCTTGTTATCGACGATTGAAAATGTTCGATCTCTCGAGTTTTTAACATAAGGCAAACGTACCCCTTTCTATAGCCTTTATAAAATAATAATAATAATAATAAATTGTTTCATTTCGACCAACAATAGTTATAGATTGGTAGTAAAACAAACCTTAACCTAATGTTAGGATAAAATAAATCTAGCAAGCTAACAGTATAGCAAAGTGGCAAAGCAATCAGCTTTGTAGCGGTTTCTAACGGTTGCCGTTGAGCAATCAGTTTCAAAATAGGAGGTTCAGATGCCTGGGTGATCAGTAATCGATTGCTGAAAACAGAATTTGAAAATTCGAAACCGTTCTCGAGATAATAGTGGGACAGACGGACAGACATCGTGAAATCAATAAGTGTCTTCGCAAGCTTCGCCACTTAATAAAATAGAAAATATTCAAATGTTAGTAGCAATCGTACTTATCCTATATTACTAACTTAACCTACACCCGGCTCTCACACCTCACATAGCAAACACCAGGTGTGGTACTTACGTGCTGGTGTGTGCACCATTCCAGTTCCCCTAGAGCGGGCTATCCAGCTTCACAGCCAATGCGCTGAGAAGGGTGTTGTAGTTCCTCAATAGCCTGCTCATCATGGACGCGGCATGCTTGCGCATGATCGCGTAGAAGTCATCCACACGAGCATCTCCAAACATAGCCGATGCACTGCAGTCTCAAGGGCTCCTAAACATCACCCTTAGCACATTGTTGTACTGAACACGCAGAGCACTGTAGGCTCGCTGCGTATAGTCAGTCCACAGACTGCACAGGTAAGAGGATTGGCTTTGAAAAAAGACAACTTGACTTGAGTTGTACTACGTGCAAATCTGCGAGCCAACATATTGCCTCCGACCGACAGCGCTCGTTGCTTTCGTTTGATGTCGCTATCGTCATCCAGGCGTTCAGTTACAATATGTCCGAGGTACCTAAACTCAGCCACTTGTCTCAGAGTAGTCTGACATTGCTGGATACGTGGTTTGAAGTCAAGTGGTTTGTTTTTACTTCTGAAGACAATAAATTCACTCTTTTTTTAAGTTCTAGCTGAGTCTAGTCTACTCGGCATATTCTTTCATAAATTCTTAACAGCTTTTGAAGCCCGCTGACTGAGGGGCTGAAAAGAACCATGTCGTCTGCGTAACTAAAATTATTAATCGATACACCGTCTATTGAGCAAACGACACCTGCTCTACTGAGACTCTCAATCAGTCTGTGAACATAAAGATTTATCAGCCTGGGTGACGTCAGCCCTCCCTGTCTCAATCTGCACTCTAGTTTGCAGGGATCACTTTAGGCGTTACCCCATATAACTGTGTTAGTCTTTATCTTTAGTTAGTATCGTACCAATATTCCAACACTGAAACCAACTCTGGTCTCAAGTTACTTTCCCGTCTTAGTTTTTGTCATAGGATTTTGTAAGACATATATTTATTATTGTAATATTACAATATTGTTACCTATTTATTCACTTTAATAACAAATAATTTTATTAATTTAACTACTGAATTGTTAGTTACGTCCAGGTGCAAACTTTGATTTGAATTCTCGGGTTATCAGCGTATGACACTCAAGTAAGGTGTAAGGATTGCAGTACAGTTAAGTTGAATATAGTGAGTGTTCGGTATGCGTACATATATCGCTATATATATATTGAGAGAGAGAGAGAGAGAGAGAGAGATTAGAATAGAAAAGAATCATTTTTTATTCAATATTGATTATAAGTAATTCTTATTGAAAGTCATTTTTACCTTACCCCTGGTTCGAAAAAAGCCTCTGTCCTGGGAAGAACCAGCACAAAACCCAGCAGGACATTTTTTAAATAAATTTTATAGTATAAATGATTACAAACTATTTACAAAATATATTTTAGAATTAGTTTGGAAGCGACAACCTCATTCCCAGGGGTTATTATACAACAGAAACTTCTACCGAGAGGTCAAACTACGGATTCAACTCGGCTGGGCAACTACTGGCTGTATGCCGAGGCTCAGGGTCGCTTAGCGAGCATTGGAGAAGGATATGCTCGAGGTTTCTCTGCATTAACCGACATATCCGTAAGGATTAGTAAGCTGAAGTGGCAATGGGCCTGCCATATAGCTCGAAGAACCGACAACCGATGGGAAAGAAAGGTTCTCGAGTTGTAGCCTCGTATCGGCAGGTGAAGTGTAGGGCGACCCCGACTAGACGGAGTGACTACCTGGTAAGACATGCGGGAAGTCAACGGATGCAGGTGGCTCGGGACTGTGCTTTATGGCATTCCTTGGGGGAGGCCTATGTTCAGCAGTGGAAGTGATATATAATAGAAGGCTAGGCTTAAAAATAATTAATATGCGTTGTCACCTCTAAGGACTAAGACGGAATGCCTTACATCGTGTAATAAAACTTGCTTTCTATAACTTTCTGACCAAAACACAGCAATGCATGCACTGCTGTTTTACAGCAGAAATAGGTAATACGTAGAACCTACCAAAAACACAAAGAAGTCCTACTACCTAGCGAAATCTGGGGTTCTTTATTGTTTCACATTTGCCACTTTCTGGCAGGGTCCCGGTCTATTCCTCACATGCACAGGCTTACTAGTGCTAGTTGCCATGGCACACAACTCTACATCTCATTGATAGGTACGCCGGAAGAAGAGGCACGCCCTGCTACACGGGTTCTATCTCCATTTGCACAACATACTTCCCAAGGCCGTCAAAGTAACTACCAGCCAGTACTACTAAAGAGTTACTACTGAAGTCAAAAATTTAAGAACAACAAGTTTCTTCAAGAGATTCACTGCACTAACACGTAACCTACGTACCTACTCGTAAGATATACATAGAATAAAATGATTAAGGATAAGGACTCAAAAATTTGTGTGTTTGATTACTGACGTAAGCCACTTCTAGCACAATAAATATTTTAAGCTAAGCTGAAGATGCACACAATTTGGTTGTCAGTCAGATTTATTTTTACAGTAAATTACTTATAAATTATTAACCCTTTTAGAAATAACAGGAGCCCTGTGCCCAGGACGTAACAAAGCTCTAACTTAACTTATAAATTAAGAGAAGTACTTTTTTCCCAAAACTTGAATAATTTCCTTGCGAACTGCGTAGAAAGTCGCAACGCTGCAAACGTAAACCAAGATCTCAAACCCTCCCAAATCTTGTTCTTTAAAGTATTCAACGAATTCTAAATATCGGTTCTGGATTAAATTTATTAGTCGCCCATTCAGCTTTTTTTGGTTTGAAGACGTCTTTATTTTATCTTTAAATGTCAATAATGGAGTACTGTTAAAAGAAAATACTATTATTTAACAATGTGATATATTTATGTATATATGTATTCATTTTGCCGTGTAGTGGCAGCTTCGTTATGAACGACTATGAAAAATGCCAGAAAATCTTACCGTTATAGCCTATTGAAGTCCACTGCTTTGTAATAGTTGTACCGCTTGGCAAGCGGGTTGGCACCCGCAGTTTTTATTTTTAGTCGTTATTAGGAAGACGCTGCTACTCATCTCCTAATTTGTTTCCCTTTGTCGCCTCTTAAGACACATACGGGATGATATGGGGTAGTGAATACAATGCCACTACACGGTCAGAAAATTATATGGCTTCCGATTTATGATGGTATAATAAACTTGATTACGTCAAACTTAAAATACCCAGACTAGCGACGAGCAGCTGTGTCCAAGGTGTGAGACGTCTAGTTCTACTTTTGCTAAACTGCCTGCCATGCGTGACGATAAAGACAAATTCTATTAACGGGGCTTATGTCCCCAGTTGTTGACTTACGGGACGTTAAAGAAAATACATGTATGCATTGTTTTGCCAATAAATCGACATATTATGTATAAAGCGTGTACTCATAATATGAAAGAGTACTACATTTAGGTAGGTAGGTAGGTAATATATTTATGTAGGAGCAATTCATTTTTACTTCTGTAAATTAAGTATTATTTTAATCCATTGCTACTAAAAATGGTTGAATTAAATTTTTCATATTGTTCTTTCGCGTAAGTGAAATATTGTTTTAGCTTCGCCATCTATTAAGAGCAAATTAATGGAATAATTTATATATTTTGCAAGCTCCATTTGGAAAGAGTCAAGTAGTCGATCGCGTGATTAGCGATTCTTTCCTAATAGGACCCCGTCAAATTAAAGATTGGTACATGGTCAAGCAAAACTGTGAAAAAGAAGTTTTGGATGAAACCGTACCTTTTTGAAATAAAAATAAATCGATTACGATGGTTACTTTTGAACATTGGCAAGATATATCGACTGTGTAGAAGGTGATATTTTTTGGAGCCAATTTCAAACAAAGATAGCTACATACGTGTGGCACAGCGTTTTATTTTTATAGGATAGGGTGACAAACGAGCACACAGTCAACCTGATGATAAGTGGTTGCTGTGACCCATGGACACTTCAATAAAGAATCAAAATGCAGATGCGTCGTCACCCGTGAGGATTAATATCGAATGCCTCTTTTCCAGTAAAATGGGTCTCCGGTTCTCTACACTCACCATACGAAACATAACAGCGTCAAACTGCTATTTTACGCTGGTATTCTGTGAGAGCGTGGTCCTTCCCCGGTCGAGCTGACCCATTCGTGCTACAACTATATTACTAATATAGCTGCAGCATGGCTCTACCACGTAAAATAGCCTGTAATATTACTCTCTATAACACTCAGAGTGGAACACTGCAGTGCAGTCACTGTTATTGACGGCAGAAATAGTTAAGAGGGTGGTACCTACCCAGACGTACTCCTAGGCAGAAACAGGGTCCTAGCAATCTAGTAAAAGTGATGTGTATAATACGCACCAACCTTAAACACCACCCTTAGATCTCAAAACAATACTGCGTGGTAATGGCGTATAAAGGCTTACTACTTTGACTTTGTGACAGAATGAGAAAAAAACATTATGCCTTCTTATGGGTTGCGGTATAACTTTTCTATTTGACGTGCGATATAAAACACCCAGATCGAAGTTGCAGAGCAGCGTAAAATATGCAAAATATCTGGCATGCAAGTTCCAATTCGCTTACCAAGCGTAGCCATTATGGAAAAATCTCCATACAAAAGTAGATGCCCATATTTTATGGGCTGATGATAATAATAGCGTGTTTCGAATAGTGGTGGCATAAGAATATATCCACTACCTGTCTGTACGTATGAGAAAGTGTACCATCGTCCCGTGGGTGTAAGAGACGACAAAAAGAAAAAAATCAGGGATTAGACAGCAGCGTCTTCCTACTTACAACTTATTATTAAAGCCTGAACGTTCCAGCTCCAGGATCTTCTCGTCAGTCCTCAGGGTGCGTGCGTTATAAGTTGCCAGGTCGAGTCGTCGTAGGTGGCAACCGAAGCTCAAACGGAGATTCGTAGCCCCGCCGTTACTATGGTTGCCACCGTAGCCAGGAATAGCGGGGCCGCCGGGGAGGGCCGTCTCTTCGTTACTTTCATGGGGGGGGGGGTATATTGCCATAGTTGCTACGCTTGGCGAGTGGGTTGGCAACCGCAGTTTTTTTATTGTTGTTTTGCTGTTCATCAGATCAGAAAGATGCTGCTGCCCATCCTCTGCCTCAATAGAAGTAAGTAATGCTATATCTAAATTACTAAATTGGTTTAATGTTAATACTTTGCTTTTAAATGGCATTAAAACGAAATGTATGAATTCATCATTTTTCTTGGAATCATACTAGATGCGAAGCTTCAAAGGGCCTCCATATATCACAACTAGCAAGCAGATTTAGTTCTGGAGCATATGCTATAAAAAGGATTAGAAATCGTATGAGTGTTGAAACAGCTAAACTTGTTTACATTAGCTATTTCAATAGCATAATTTCGTATGGTATTTTGATATGGGGACATGCGACTGACACTGTAATTATATTTGTTTTACAGAAAAGGGCCATAAGAGCAATCTATGATTTATAGCCTAAAGTGTCACTGTGACAAAAATTTAAGGAAATTAATTTATTAACTTTGGCCTCTCTATACATTCATGAAAATGTAACGTACGTACACAAAAATAAAAGTAGTTTTACAAAAATAAGTGACATTCATTCTGTAAATACTATGAACAGACACAAGCTAGTAGTACCAGGTACTCGACTCCACCGAGTCAATAATTCATTCTTTGGGCGATGTATACGCTTTTATAACAAAATACCAAAAAATATACAAAATTTGACCTGCTCAAAGTTCAAAAACTTTATTAAACTAAGTTTATATAAAAAGGGTTATTAGGATAAGAAGGAATTTTTGGACGATAATAACCCCTGGGAATGAGGTGATCGCTATCAAACTATTTATAATTTGTTTTGTGTTGTTTATTGTGTAACATACATGATTGTAAGTTGTTATTAAAAAAAGTCCAGCTGGGTTTCTTGCTGGTTCTTCCCACGGCAGAGGATTTTTTCGAACCAGTGGTAAAAAGCAAAGAGTGACTTTCAATAAGTATTATATATAATCTATATTGCATAAAAAAAATTCTGTTTCTGTTCCGAAAAAAGTTCGAGGAAAAGTTCATTAGCATCTTCATCATTATACAATGATGAAGATGCTAATGAACTTTTCCTCGCTTTAGCGTTCTCTATTGTTGACTACTCTGATTAGCTTAAAAGGTTTGGATAAGTGTTACGAGTAAATTTATGCCTTTAGACTATCCATATTGATGAAAGTGAAATGGAGTACCTAATGAATAATCGACGTGGGTCGATGGGAAACATGGGGTTCGAAATACTTATATTTTATTTTTCAGTTAGAGTTCTTCGTACTGTTTTTCTTTCACACATCTCAATTTCTTATTAATTAAATACCAATACGGTGGCGGCGTAATAGAATACATAACCCCATATCATCCCGCGGATATAGGCGGCAAAGGGAAATGAAGCAGGAGATTGCTACATCGTTACATCGTTAACCACTCAAAATTCTGATAGACTGTGATGATGATGATCATGATGTTGAAAAAAAAACCATTGCGTCTCATAGATCAGCGATATGTCAAAAAGGTCTTTTAGCTTTAGACAGATGGCGGTATAGTCATCTTGTTATTACTAGGCGTTAAGTACGAGTGCCAAGATCAGCGACGAGCAGCAGTATCAAAGGTACGAGGAGTTTGAAACTGTGATTCTCAGTTTTCTCTCTCGCCATTTTGATTCTCTTTTTATAGCCAAATTATTGTGTGTGCCTACTCTACTATGATACGTTAGAGGAGTCACAGACAAGACTGGCTGCATTTTGAAGCAAGATTCCATTAAAATCTACTCTACAAGCCGCTGAAGAAGATTAGTCAACTTTTACCATCCATCAAATGTCGTACCTCTCTACAAGATGCAGGAGTGTACAAGCTGGATTGTGAATGTGGTTTCTCTTAGATAGGAGATATATGATAGGACCCGTGTAAAAAAGCATACAGCTGACTTGACGCACCGATTTTTTCTGTTTTGTATTTTGAAGTATATTTATATTTGCCTTTGTTGCCACGCTAGGCAGGCGGGTGTGCAAGCGTTTTTTCTTCGTTATTATCGAGTTGATTAAGAAAGGTGCTTGCTCACGCTGTTACTACACTAATGGGATGATGTAGGGCAGTATATTCTCTTACGCTGCTATTACACGGAACACGACGGTAAGGACAGGACAGAGTACTGAGTTTTACAAAAGGGAGTTTATAAAAACGATTTTTTGAGAAAAATGAAAATATTTATGACGTCATAGACATCTTAATAAGGATTTACGAGGAATATATTGAGAAAATCGATCACTAATAATAAACCAGATACACCATTAGTGACAAAAATGTCCTTACCGAATGAGAGCCTTTGGTGCGCTTTTAATATGTACTTAGCTTTGTGAATACAACTTAAGGTAATGCATTTAAGGTCGAATTTGAATTAATAGTATATTTATTTCAACTAGAATTACGTCAAAACAATTGGTGACAGTTTTTGGAGAACTTTTGCATATCATTGTGTATATACTTTTTTGTTAGTGATTGATGATTGAGAAGGAAAAATAATATTGTTTATAATTTTAAGCCTCCATTTGCGAATTTATTTACCTCTGCTCGTAGGTAGCTTTCTATTAGTGTTTTCAAATAATGTTAGTGACGTATTTTTGAGATAAAATAAAAATAAAATTATAGTATATTCTACTCGTGTGCGCTCCATTTTTTATTGACAAAATCAGTAAGAAGTCCTTTACGACGTATGATCCATCCATTATAGCCTATAAAAGTCCACCGCTAGGCAAACATAGGCCACTTCCACAGACTGCCTCACGGGGAGGATTTTGCCATAGTTCCTGCGCAGGGCAGGCAACACCAGTTTTTTTTATAATATTGAGATGTTATTGGTACGATGCTGCTGCCCATCTTCTGTTTCAGTTTCCCTCTGTCGTATCTTACGACACCCTCGGGAAAGTATCGGGTAATGGATCTTCTTTCACTGGATGACGTGTTATCAATTATTGTAAAAACGTAGTTTAAATTTATTTATGAATTGCTCTCAATTCACGGTCCAATTTTTTATGGTTGGAAAATATATAGTTGCAGGAATGATAATCTTTTGGGAGGAATAAAAATAAATAGTACCTCTGGAAGAGAAATGAATTATTACTATGAGTTGTAAAACAAAAACAAAACATTTTTGCGACCATTTTTCACTTGTTTTGATACGAAAGTTACTTACGTTAACTGCAAAAATAATTGATACTTTGGGTCTTAGCTTAAACTTTAGCCTTAAGGGTAAGAGTCAGGCAAGCGTGTAGCGTTCGGCGGGGCGTGCGGCGGGGCGTACGGCGTGCCGTTATGGCAGAAACACTGTGCTGTTAGTGTTATTACGTCTGCTCTAGTAGCATTTTTATTATAAAATTGAAGTGACAAACGAATTTACAGTTCACCTGATGGTAAGTGGCTACTGCAGTCCATTGATACCTTCAACTAACTTCAAACAAGGATGGCTACAGATGCGTTGTCATATTTGATGAACAGGATGGAATGCCTCACAGACTGTAATTAGATACTAAATGTAAGGTTTTTTATGTACTTTCGTCAGTCCGGTAAATACTTATTTAGGAAATTAAAACATATTTATTTACACATATTTTAATAAAAAGCTTAATTTTCAGAATGAACCGGAGGCGTTTGAATTATATTCTGAAATAGTTATATAATATGCTCGAATCGATCCAGCGGACACTACGATTGACGTATTAAATCTAGATATTCAGTACATTGACTGGTTCTAAACTTATGAAATTGCTGTCAACCGTTATACATAGAAACTAAGCAGAAATATGCTGCTATTTCACGTTGAGTATTCTGTGCCAACGGTGTTCTTCTCCGGTCGAGCCAACTTATTTAGAGGATTATACAGCTGCTAATTATACAACTCTACCTCGTTAAAATTTTAATTGACACACCATTCAAAATCTCAACAGCTATTAATGTTGCACTGCTTGATTACTAGAAATTATGGAAGTACGTATGTTTTAAGTGTTTGTTATAATTATATGTAATGACTGTCATCATGTTTTTGATATTTTATTTACAGGAATAGCTCAAAATGTTCTTAAGTGAGAACAGCAATTCTTAAGTGATCAATTATTGTATTATATGTTTATGATACGGCTCAAAGACGAAGTTCGGATACACCCAAATTTAGCCAGCTGCAACTAGACACACACATGCACATATTAAGTAATATCGGCAGTAATAAAAGAAGTAGTATCAGCGGCGGATAAAATGAACGCATGTATCAAGGCGTCACTACTGTAGTCCAGGTGGAAAAACTTTATCTAACGTTCAACATGCATGTGCATTTTTTATCAGGTGCCTATCTATGCAAGTGAAGCTACAAATCGGAGCGTGTCGACTGGGAACGGACGCATCTAGCAAAGTTTTTTTATCCAGTGGCGACAGAAGGCGAACCAATTGCACACGTTTTCCAATATTCATTTAATAATATTCATATTGAAGTTTGGTTACGCAATAGGTCAGTGATGTCTCCAGAAAATGTAACTGTTGATAGAAGACATTAACATATGTTAGACGTGATAGTCGGAAAGACAAATATTATTTACCATAGAGGTCAGTGATGACAGAGTTGCCAACTCAGTGTTAAAAGTTATCGTCACACTTTTGTCGATTCGTAGCCTTAATGCATAGAGATTCTGCAACGGCACCAGACTGAGCATCATAGCACTAAGGAGAAATATTTTTAAGGTGAACCTCTCTCTCTGCAGTTGTTAAATCAGACTAGCTCGTCTGACTACGTAACTAAAGGAGAGTTTGTTTTCATTCTCCGCATTCCACACTCTCTCGCTACTTCCGACCTTATCCTATTTCTATTTGGGGCCGGTTGTCCTAATCCTGTCTCTAGAGTGATCTACCCTGGGGAACTTTGATCATTTCGACCAATCAGCAACAGGGACTAGCCATCAGCACATGACAAAATTATAGTGCCAAGTGTATATGCAAGCACAGGTAAACCGACACGACCGGTGAGTGATCAGGCGTACAACCAACGGCTTTACGTGTTTTCCGAGATACGGAAATGAGACACCGCCAACTTCCTGATTCCGGCTACTGAGAATCTCTTGACCGAAAAACTCAATAACTGATTTTATGGCCCGACACAGGATTCGAACCCGAGACCCCAGAATCAGTAGTCTCGTTTACAAACATTCCACTAATGAAGAATAATAGAAAAGATTTTTTTAAATTCAAATTAGATCACATGTGTAATTCTTATTGAAAGTATTTTTTTTTACTTTACAACTGGTTTGATAAAAAAACTCAGTCCAAGGAAGAACCATCAAGAAACTCAGCGGGATCTTTTTTTACTTGAATGGTTGTACAAACTGTTTACAAAATTTATTTTAGAAACAGCTTGGAAGCGACCACCTCATCTCCAGGTGTTATTATCAACCATGTATTCATTTATATTACTGTTTACGCAAAAGCGTTGGTGTCAGGCATCGACGTTAGATGGCGCTCGGCTCGGCTGATACGGGATGACGTTCGTGCGTGTTGAACGTCCGAGCTTACTGAACGGTGGGAGTCGAGAGCGAAAAATTAGATGTTTTCTTCGCGTCGAAAGAGAAGGCAGTCCGTTTTGTTTGGGAGCTCTTAGATCTAATTTTATGTTAGGCGCGTATAGTAAATATACCACTGGGAATGGTAGCGCGTGTTGAGAGTTTACCCGGGACTTTAGGTTTAACGCAGAATCTGTATAAGTGGATTCGACTGTATTAGTTACTAGTGCGGTAGTTAATATTCTAGAAATAACGGTGACCTTTGACCCGTACGTTCTGTGTTCATTTTCGCGAGTCAATCGTAACAAAGGAAGAAAGTGACTGCGGAAGGCGACCTTAGCTTGGAGAGGAGCTGAGGGCCGAACTGCTGCAGGGGGAACGGTCAATTAAGGTCAATAACACTACCAGCCACACCCAAATACACATCACTGACCTTTACTTTCTAGCACAATACATCCACACGAGACCTGACCGAATCCTGAGGGACCAGTCGCCTTGAATAGAGGTAAGTAAGCTCTGTTCAATAATTGTAACGCTCCCCCCGGATTGTTTAGTGTAATTATAAACTTAACCCTTGGCGTTTAGGACGCCCGACCAGCATCTGCCCGTAGCTTCTTCGTCTATGGGCCGCGAAGGATTCTACTCCTGGGATGGGCAGCTGCCGGTCGTAACAATTACAATAACCCTTTTTATACAGTTATTGTTTAATTAAATTTTTAATCTTTGCTATAGAGAGACCTTTTATATTTTCTGGGAATTTGTGCAATATTGTGCGTTGCCCCAAGAATGAATTAATGATTCAGTGGAGTTGAGAAACTGATATCACTAACTTATGCTTGTTCCTAGTGTTTACAGAGTGTATATCACTTTTTTACTAAAACCACTTTTGTTTCTGTGAGCATACATTAAATTTTCATAAATATACTGAGAGGTCATGTTAATATATTTATTTATTTAAAATTTTTCGTTATCGGTTTTAGGTTGTAAATAGCTCTAATGTTTTCTCTATCGGTTTTAGGTTGTAAATAGCTCTAATGTTTTCTCTATCGATTTTAGGTTGTAAATAGCTCTAATATTTTCTCTACCGGTTTTAGGTTGTAAATAGCTCTAATGTTTTCTCTATCGGTTTTAGGTTGTAAATAGCTCTAATGGCTCTCTTCTGTAAAACAAAAATAGTTTTTAGATCAGCCGCATTTCCCCATAGCAATATCCCATAAAACATTATTTGTTCACAGTGATCCGAACTTAAATTTTGAATAATTGATTTATGCAAGGGCTTAACATCTGTAAAATGTTTTCTATACTCGCACTAGGCCCAGGAATATATGTTGGTTCTACAAATAAATGAAAAATCTACTAAAATTAATCTAAAATTAATATTAATGAAAGAAGTTTCAAGGAGATCGGTCTTAAAGTCTCCATATTTTACAACAGATTTCTTCTGTTTACTAAGTTTGAGCACAACTTCTTCTACAATCTTTTCAAAATAGTCATAAGTAGCACATGGGGGTCTGTAAACACTTACAACAATGAGGTCCTCGAGCTCCACACAAGCCATTTCTATATTTCGCTTAATAGAGAGGCTCAATATATCCTTACGTTCTTTATATAATAATTTATTTATCTGCAAATATTAAGCAGCCACTACGTAAACTTTTTTCTCTATTGCAGGTACTGACCACCTGGTGATTTCTGAAATTAAACATGAAATTATATTTTTAGTGAATGTTCAGTAATACAAAGGATATGTATGTTATTACTTTTTAAAAATTATTCAACTTCCAATTCTTTGCCCATCATGCCTTGTATATTTTGATGCACCAGGTGTAAACGATTTTTATTACTTATTTGTGGGCTGTATTCAAAATTAATTAAACTCTTATTATTTCTGGAGATTGCCTCTATTGTCGCATTCACTAATTTAAATTAGTTAGTTTCTAGTTAGTTTAGTTTCAGTAATTAGTTTTTTTATTATTATAGTTTTTATATAATAAAAAGGTCAATTAAAAAATTAAGTTTATCAAGCATTGGAACTGATTCCAAATTAAATGTCAAATGTTATGCTGCTCAATAGAAGCAGTCTTGGTAGCCTAAAACTTGGCTGAGTTAAAAAGTAAGCTTTAGCAGCTACTTACTTAGCAAGACAGTTCTGTTTTCGTGATGATAAATCTGACTTGCATAAATACCTACAAACAATTATTGATTGTATATCTATACAATGATGAACATACGTAAATTATTGTGGATCTAGAATATATTAGTATCTCGTTGTTATTGTGTTCGCAGTGGCCGCAAATTTATACGCGCAAATATGTATCATCTACGTATCATAGTACTCAAAATATTTTATAATACCAAAATTCTTACAATTGTACTCTATTTTCACATATACCCAATCTAGTCCCATATACCCAATTTAGTTAGCGCACGTCAATGAAACAGCCAATCTGCGTTTTTTCTATCGACTTGTGTCCGCGAATATTCGAGCGCGTGCGACAAGCTCTTTACATTGATATATATTTTTTATTTGTAAACTGATTTAAATAAACAAACAGCCAAGCTTATGTTAATAAATCACGGAATGCCTTATCAAAATTGGTTCAGTTATTCTGTAGATCAGCTTGCACAAGCGTTTAGACAAAACTATTTTATTATATGTATACATTATAATGCAACCACGTCATTTATATTTCAAACTTACAAAATATTTACATGACATACAAAAAAATGAACTTGAGAGAAAATACTGATGTAGATTACATTGGCCAGTTAGAAACGTAATTAAAGCATGATTAAAATGAACTGTCCGAAGCAGTTACGTTATATTATAAAACTTTATTCATCATTATAATCACAGCCCTTCACAAGTCCACTGCTAAACACAGGCCTCCCCCAAGGAACGCCACAAAGCACGATCCCGAATCACCTGCATCCATTGCCTTCCTGCATGTCTTAACAGGTCGTCACTTCATCTAGTGAGGGGACACTGTCACTCGAGAACCTTTCTTCCTCATCGGTTGTCGGTTCTTCGAGCTATATATATGGCCAGCCCATTGCCACTTCAGCTTACTAATCCGTTAGGCTATGTTGGTTATTCTGGTACTACTGCGGATGTCTTCATATTTATTAGAAGTCCTTAATTACTTCTAGGTTGTAATGTTCACATTTAGTATTCGCTCCACAAACTTGTTATACCTACTCGTAACACATTCGAATTACGGAGATTTGCAGACCAAGGTTTGTATTTTTTATTAGTTTTTGCAAAGAATTATCAGTTTAACGATTTGGCTTGGCTATATAATAATACGACTTAATCTGTCATTTATTTTTAAAACAGCAAAAATAGCCTTATTCTGAGGGCTTACTACAAATACCAGCGCCAGTTTTAAAGTCAGGGAGTATTTATATATGTATAACACATAACCCCTCGCAGCCTACTGTTCTATAAATATGCTTAGAAGTGATCTCGTATGGTCCAAGGCCGAATGTCAAAGTTGAAGTTGTTTAATATAAATAAATCTTACGAGGCGATAGAATATTGCTGTTTAGATGAATTTATAAATCCTTAATATTTATTTATATTATTTTCATCATTACAGTACTGTATCTATACAAACTGCAAAAATACAAGATCTGGGAACGGTGCACTAAATCGGGTGACATAAATATGGGATAAGTAGAGCCAGGTAAATAGATTAAAAGAAATGTAGTCATGTGTCAAGAAGAAAGATGACGATAAAGGCAAATCCCTCTTTCAACGGGAAACACCATATCTAGCAGTGTACTTATACGGACTGATGAAGAAGAAGATGATGAAGAAAAAGAAACCTTTTTTATAGGTAAGGTGTCATAACCTAAGGGGTTGTAGTGCATTGGAAATTCAATTCTCAATCGAGAATTATCCTTACAAAATGCACCTTCGACAGAACAAAAAAATAGAGGTTGTCCAGAAAGACAGTGCTGAGTTTAATTCTAGTTTGAGTCATACGTATAATATACGAGTGGAGTTAAGTATATTCCTCCGGGTATCCTTGATATTCCTATCACAATCAGAATCGATATTGATATCAATACAATATCACTATCCTTATTCCTAAATGAAATTATTTAAGTGCGGTGGAGAAAATGACAACATCGCATTTTTCGTATCGAATGTGGTCATATCGCAAAGAGATTGTGCCAGAAAAGTGTTCGTGACAACCAAGCGTAAATATTTTACTTTTATAGTTGCTTTCATAAACAAAATAATAAAATTTGGTCAGAGCCATGAAATTTATGCGAAGAAATAACTGTTCATTTTAACGACTGTAGACGACAGATGTCAGTGTTATATTAGGAGGAAATATTAAAAGTATTATATTATGAGCCATTTAACTACAGAATTGTTAAAATATAAAAAGAAAATATATTTTGAAAATCTAAAAAAGCACTCCTCATGAGCGTTTTTATTAAAAAAAAAACTTTTAAACGGTGTTGAGTTCAATAATCTTCCTTAGACCATATGGAATCTTATTTATTACTACATAATTTAAGTTTATTGTTTACAGTTCTATTAAGCGAGAAGACTCACAGACCAAAGAACGGCAGTCCATATATTTTTTCATTGACATTTTTTGTTATGTAATCTAAAGTGAATCAATTAGAATATAAACTGATCTTAAAATTCAATGTCTTTAGTTATGTAACATTAATAATAATGGATTTGATGTCCAGCTAAAAGCATAAGAACGATTTTATGCAGCGAAATTGAGGTATGGCCATATTGAGAGTAAAGCACTCCCTCACGTTCTGAGACGTGCATGATTCTTAAATTAAAAAAAAATAATATCATTAATAATTCTTCTATAGAAGACTAGTCTTCAAAATATTTTTTTTTTAATTCTCAGATATGCAAGTTTCCTCAAGACGTTCTTCTTACCACCGAGCACGTGGTGAATCAGCATTTAAAATTGCAATTAACAATTTCATTGGTGCCGGCGGGGATCGGACCCGTGTTGCTCGCGTACTATGAAAATTTACAGCAAACGCTAAGCCTACCATGACGACAAATAAAGATTTTAATTTTTTAGAGCCTTAAATCATTTTCTAAGCTGTATTTCAGATGTAGTTGTTTTTTTTTATAGAATAGGGGGCAAACGAGCATGGGGCTCATCTGATGGTAAGTGACTACCGCCGCCCATTAACAACCGCAACACCAGGGGAATTGCAGATGCGTTGCCGGCCTTTTAGAAAGGTGTAAGCTCTTTTCTTGAATGTGCAGATGGTATGGATGGTAACGGGAGTTTTGTCGCGATGTGCGATGGTGAAATTGAGCGGCTGGAATTAGTCCGAACAATTCCTCAGAGCACTCCCCGTGATAGATGCGATAAAATACGCAAAGAGATGCAACATCTCTACGCAGTGCCAGTGTATCGAGCCGATCAGAAAGAACTCGGTCGTCGACGATTCGAACCGCTCTGCACTGGATGCGGTCAAGTGGAAGGAGCTGGCACTGGGGTGCCCCGGCCCAGAGATGAGAACAGTATTCCATGTGGGGCCGAACTTGCGTTTTGTAAAGTTGCAAGCGATGTGCCGGCATGAAATTCTGTCTCGCTCTGCTGAGCACGCCAAGCTTTTTAGAGGCCAATTTGGTCTTCCCTTCCAAGTGACCACGAAACTGCACACTATTCGATATGTCGACGACAAGGATTCCGATACTGGCTGAGGCAGCAAGGGGAGTGCCTTAAACCTGAGGAGATACGACAAAGGGATTCTTTTTAGCGGTAAACGCGCAAACTTGTATCTTCTGGGGATTGAACTGGACTAGATTTATTCAGCCCCAATACGAGACTTTGTTAAGCAAAGACTCGACTTCAGACACAAGTTTGTCCCGGTACTCGGCGACGTTTTCCCGAGAAATATTGGCACGGCCGGTATATAAGGCATCACCAGTGCTGTCGTCTGCATAGCAATGAATGCTACCAGTTAGCAACATATCATTGATATGCAGGAGAAACAGCGTTGGTGATAGCACGCAGCCTTGTGTAACACCAGCGTTGATAGACTTGAAATCAGAGCATGCGCCGTCTACTACGACCTTGATGCTCCGATCAGCAAGGAAACTGGTGATCCATATGCACAATTTCTCGGGAAGCCCATAGGAAGGAAGTTTTGGAAGAAGCGCTTTGTGCCAGACCCGATCGAAGGCCTTCGCTATGTCCAAACAAACAGCCAATGCCTCCCTCTTGAACTATACTGCCTCCGCCCATCTATGAGTTAAGTAGACTAGAAGATCAGCAGCTGATCGACCCCGACGAAAACCGTACTGGCGGTCACTAATGAGCTGGTGATCCTCAAGGTACCTCATGAGCTGGCAGTTTATAATAGCTTCCATTATTTTGGAGAACAAGGAGGTGATGGCGATAGGCCTGTAGTTGGACGGGTCTGAGCGGTCGCCATTTTTAGGGATCGGGTGGACCAAAGCTGTCTTTCATGAATTCGGGACTACGCCTTGGGAGTAGGAGTACCGGAAAAGATGCGTTAAAACCGGTGCCAACTCCGCAGTATACGTCTTCAACATGATGGGAGGGACTCCATCGGGCCCACTCGACTTGCTGACGTCTAGGGAGAAGAGTGCTTTGCGAACCAAGCGCTGTGTAAATCGCACATCCGGCATTGTATTTCCATTACTTACTTATTAAATTTTATGTAATCATCATCATCATTAAGCCAGTGAATCCTATCTTATAACATAATATAAGATAGGATTCAAAACCACATATTGTTCTGTTCTTACACAGTTATTTCACGTCGGGTCAAATTTTAAATTTGCAAAAATAATTAAATATTTATGATACAATGATATTATCAGAATTTATGGAGTAATATTGTAGTAAAACCCTATTTTGAGGCGACATTTGTTGGGAGTATCAGTATAAAGATTCATGATTTTAATTACTGAGCGCTCACTTTAAATTAATTTACAAGGCAGTGACATTTTATCGCATTAAGGTTCGCGCTTTAAATAAAATATGGGGCGTAACCTGCTTAAATGCGGACGAGGCGCTATTTTCATCTGTATTTTAGATCATTTACTTATGCTTAAAACGACAATGAATTATAACTCAACGTAAATCTGTTTGTGTCGTGTTTTGTATCATTTTTAAACACTAATTATGTGACACATCCACACACACACATATATATATATATATATATATATATATATATATATATATATATATATATATAGTCGTATAATAATATTTATATTATAACAATAATTATATGACTAGTCTAAAATAGTTATTGCCTTCGGCAATTTTAAGATGTTCACATTAATATTTTAAATGTATATTTTCTGTAGGCTGTATAGGCGTGTGGCTTACATTGTGATAAGTGACAACTGCTGTCATGAACATCCGCAACGAAGCACTCATTTGTACGTTGCCAGCCTTACCGCAATGGAAGCAAAATAACCGAAAAAGACCAACAGATCAGTAAGCAGAAGTGGCAGTAGGCTTTTGATGGGCTGTAATAATGACGATGATAATAATGACGACGACGACGACGATGACGACGACGACAACGACAATGATCTCGAAATTAAACATTTTGAAAATGTGCAAATTTATAGCATCTATTAAGTAATTATAAAATAAATTTTTAATTGAGTTGTATTCCGCCGGTTTGGCAGCGCAATGGCTAAACGTTTACTGAACAATTATTGCATGATTTACAAATAATTGTTTTGAGTCTGAATGTTTCTCTTCATGTACACTTAATATGTTCGTGACACGTTCTTAAAGAACGACGACGCCGACGATGACGACAACGGCGACAACCACGACGACAACGATGATGACGTTAAAAGAATGTGTGCATTAATAGCATCTATTATAATAGAATTGAATACAATCATTTTTTTTCAAGATAGATTGCAAGAATACTTATTGAAAGTCATTTTATATTTTTACCATTGGTTCGAAAAAACTCTGTTCTGGGAAGAACCAGCAGGAAACCTAGCGGGATTTTTTTTAAATAAAATAAATTTACAATATATTATTTTATACAACTACTATGAATAAATTAGAAATGTATGGTAGTGATCACCTCATTCCAATAGGGTTACTATCAACCATGTACTCTTAACTCTTAGTAGTATAACAACCCATACTAAACAATTTTTGCTGAATAAACTTTTTTAAATATTTAATTGATAAGGCCTGCATACTTTCTGCGACTTTGAAAGCGTATACATTGCCCCATGAATTACTTGAATAACTGACT
This sequence comes from Parnassius glacialis, assembly GCA_033319125.1. Classification (NCBI taxonomy): domain Eukaryota; kingdom Metazoa; phylum Arthropoda; class Insecta; order Lepidoptera; family Papilionidae; genus Parnassius; species Parnassius glacialis. The sequence goes on along the minus strand of JAVANC010000021.1, from coordinate 38,967,383 downwards.
CCTGCTTATTCTTAGTATTTATATAATGTACATCATCACTATTTAAAAAAAATACTAGTTTTGTTTTTGTGTACATACTTTAAATTTTCGTAAATATATGAGTGGATGAAATAAAACAAAACGAAAGAAAAGATGTATTCAACGACAAGAAACAATAATAGCTTGCTATTGCCAATCTTATTTCGTCTTCTGGAAATTGCTGGGATTAATCTCATGGTAATATTGAAGGCAAATAAAGTGGTTATACAGTAAATACGAACGTATTATATACGTGAATTAGGAACTGAACTAACAAAAGAGTATGTTAAAAGAAGAATTATAATGGTAACCTTCCGAGAACATGCAAAAGAAACATAAGAAAGCGTTGGAATATGAGTGTTGAAGACACTGATAATAAAACAAGCAAGCCAAGTAGTAGTTCCAGCACATGCAGATCAAGCAGCCATGCTGCAAATATGTACAGCAAAAAAGGCAATCGACGACAAAATTGATCCAAAGAAAATTTTAGTTATGTTTTCAGATTTTATAATTTGGTTTTTATCAGATTTTAATATTAATTCATTTTTTCGAAAAATTGTGTCTACAATAAAATAAATGACTATGTATTAATAAGTTTTTTAAATCTCTGACATATCCTATACGTATTTTAGGTTACACGAGACCGCTGCTGTTACAAATGACCGCGCGCCCGCTCAAAGGTTAAGTCATAACCACGCTAAACTGGTTTTTACGTTTTTATATACAATGAAGTGAAAACGAGCTTTTAGTCGTTTTTTTTACATGGGGAAATGCCTACGCATACCCGCCTCGCGGGGGCAAGGAAGGGTTATGTCGGACTCGCACAAACTAAAACCCCATGGTGTTGCACCTTCGTCGCATATTGGCAGGGCCACGGAAACGCTTTCGCACACATCCGCGGCCCCACCTGCGCCGGCTGCCCCATAGCGGCCCCCCCTTGGGAGAGGACTACTTCTCCCCCATCTCCTTCTCAGGTAAGGCGCACCAGAACACATGGCGCGCCCTCCTCCTCGGCCTCCAATTTCACATGCGCAACGGACGCCCCCGTGTCCGATGCGCAAAGGCCATGGGGCCAGGAAAAGCGAGTGCTTTTCCTGGCCCCATGCCGCTGGGGTCAGGAAGGCTAGTGCTTCTGAGTAGAAGCACTAGCCTTCCTGACCCCAGCGGCGTATCTGGTCTATGGCTCCGCCGCCAACCAAGATTCGGCTGCGGAGGGTAAGGAGAGTGGCGCCTCGCAATACCAACACTCCTCTCCTCCCGCAGCCCCACCACCACCGCATCAATTGACGGTGTAACCCCGTCTGAGTCACGGAGGATAGGGCGAGTGGCGCATCGCCATACCAGCACTCCTCTTCCTCCGCGACTCCACCTCGGCTGAAGCGGTAGAGGGAGCGGACACCCCTCTCACCGCAGCCCACCGACACACATCCGAAGTGGGCTCCTGAAACCCACTCGGAGTGGCCATCTCGGGCCAGCCAAGGGGTTCCTCTTTGTTCACTGTGGTTAACCAAGCCACGGCTACTAAGCCCCCCCGCCACGATAAGGCGGGAATCCGTTCGGGGGGGAGCTTTTAGTCCTAGTAAGTGGCTGACGCAGCCCATGTACACCCCCAACCAACTTTAAACAAAGATAACTTTAGATTTGTTGTCACCTCTGAGGACCAAGATAGAATGCCTCAAAGAAACCCCATGAGCCTTCATAGAACTACATCTGTCATGTGTCAATTTAATGTCAATTATTTTAGTCTGGTAATAATAGAAAGCAACAACATTTCCAGTGTGTTGCATAAAACCCTGTGTATGATTTTTTTGAAATGCAATACGCCTACACAAATCAAAGATGAGTTAAACTCTGTGTATGAAGTCTCTGCACCATCACATACTACCATAGTCAAATTTTGGGCAGTTGAATTTAAACGTGGCCGTGAGAGCTTGGAAGACGATGAACGTTCAGGACAATATTTATTTATTTATTTATTTTTTTAGGTAATCATACAGCGTTTTCATCATATTTACAATACATATTATCATACAGTAAGGACAATAGAGATTACACAATTTTTATCAACTAATAGCTAAGCGTGCGCGTGTGCTTGAGTAAGTGTGCATGCGTGTGTCCGTGTCTGTGTGTGTGTGTGTGTGTGTGTGCGCGCGTGTGTGCGTATGTGTGGGCGTGTGGGTATGTGTGTGTGTGTGTGTGTGTGTGTGTGTGTGTGTGTGTGCGTGCGTGCGTGCGTGCGTGTGTGTGTGTATGTGTGATTATGCCCTATTTTTGTTAACAACAGCACGTTTGAAGCGACTCTTGGATACGTTGATATCCAAGTCAGCGTAACACTTATTATAGTTTTGAACAATACGACATAGAGTAGAATTTTTTGCGTAATTTGTGTTTGTTCGTGGTACGTGGAATAATGGTGTATGTCTAGTTCGGTATTTAGGTACTAGTATCGATATTTTAGATAACAGGTCTGAACAATCTATATTACCAGACCATTAACCGTGTAGTAAGAACATATCGTGTTGAAGCCTTCTAGTTTCCAAGGTATCTAGACGGTAAAATTTGCAAGCATCTTCGTATGTAGCAAAACTATTGTGATCTTTTGATAACATAAAATTAATGAACAGTTTTTGAATTGATTCTATTCGATGCTTATGCTTAGCATATTTTGGAGACCAGATTGTATTAGCGTATTCCAGAATACTCCTTACGTATGCAAAATATAGAGCTTTAATGCAATTAATACTGCTAAAATCGTTGCAGACGCGCTTTATAAATCTAATTTGCTTGTAGGCTTTGTCAACAATATTGTCTATATGCTTATTGAACGTTAATTTTGAGTCCAGCCTGATACCAAGATCTCTAACTGATGATACACTCTTTATGGAGTTATTGTTAATTGAATACTTGTAATCTATGAGCTGTTTCTTGCGACTGAAGGTTATTTTGACACATTTTTCACTATTGATAGTAATTCTATTTTTTCTGTAATAAGTTTCTAGGTTTTTTAAATCGCTTTGAATCAGAACATAGTCATCAATTGTTTTTATTTTTAGATAAATGTTTTTGTCATCTGCGAACATTAAATAGTTTGAGTGATAGAAACAGTCACCTATATCAAATAAATAGGCGTTATAGAACAAAGGTCCGAGTATTGAGCCTTGTGGGACACCAGATGTTACCGAAATAAAATCACTACGAGCACTATCCAGTAACACTGCTTGCCTTCTGTTACTTATGTATGAAGTTACCCACCTGTCCAAATCACCATGAATACCCAAACTGTAAAGTTTACGTAAAAGGATGGCATGATCAACACGGTCAAATGCTTTTTCAAAGTCCGTGTATATTACATCAACTTCCTGCCTGTCGTGCATGTTCATATATATATAATTGGTAAAAATAGCTAAATTTGTTACTGTTGATCTTTTATTTATAAAACCATGTTGTTCAGTTGGTATTGATTTTAAGATTATGGGACTAATGTATATAAAGATAAGTTTTTCAAAAATCTTTCCAAATGTGTTTAATATAGAGATTGGGCGGTAGTGCTCAATTCTGTTTTTTGATCCACTCTTATGTATAGGTATTATTACAGCTTCTTTCCACTTACTAGGAAATGTTCCATAGGTGTTAACAGACATATTAAAGATTATTGAGAGAGGCTTGGCCAAGTGTTTTGCACATTTATATATAACTATGGGAGGTATGCCATCGCTACCAGGCCCTGTATTGTCTCTGTGTCTGTATTTTCTCGAATAATGTGTCTTAACGATTTAGAATACCATACAGGGTAATTAGATGAGCGGGATAAACAAGTAGGTACAAATTTATCAATTATTAAGTGTAGTTGGGAATAAAAATTTTGAACTACATCATCAATTGAGTTGCCAATTAACAAGGCAGACCATTTCACTCCTGAGAGAGTTTTATTTATTTTATCCTAATCAGCTAGTTAAAAGTTTAATTTTGATCGTGGTTTATTTTTTAAACAGGGTATTGACAGATCAGATGCGTCGAGCAATAAAGAAGGATGATATTTATCCTCAGATACAAGATATATTTGAGAACGGGTAACGTCTATGTTTATGTTACTAAACACTAAGTCTAGTACGTTGCCGCTATTGTTGCTAATAATATTATGTTGATTTAGCCCCGATAAGTTGCATAGATCAATTAACTTTATTGTAGCATTTTGTAATTCTACTGGACCTTGCATAAGCATGACGGGACCTGAAGAGGACCATGATATATTCACTAGGTTGAAGTCACCCGCAAATATAAAGTGATCATTTGGACTTTGAGTTATGATTTTTTTGAGCATTTCTGTAAAATTATCTAGACGCTTTGATTGATAATTATCAAGCGGTATATAAACAACTCCAATATGTAAATTACGTCTGTCTTGACAACTTAAATATTTTCCTGGTACTGTTACCCACAAACGTTCGAGATCTCTACACATCCATTCTGTCCGTTCTTGAGCTTGTAATTGTGTGTACGTACAAATCATAACCCCCCACCATTCTTTTTATGCGAAGATGTTTTATTTCTATCATACCTAAATATGTCTTACCTGTTGTCACATAATTCACCGTTGTAAATACCATCAGTCAACCAAGTTTCTGTAATGAGTATTATATTGAAGTTATTACAAATTATATTGTCTCGAAATTGCCTAGTTTTAGTTCGCAAGCCACGGACTTTTTGATAGAATACGTACATTGAGTTATAAAACACTTGTAGAATGATTAAGGTACCATTGTGTTGTAATTAACTTATAAAAATTATATTTATCATAGTAATTAATAGTAATGTAAATAATAATTAAATTATGCAACAGAAGTAATACAGGTTGAAGAGTCGTGAGGGATGGTTTTGCAACAAACAGGAATTTTATTTTTGTACAAGTTAAGAAATGGTAGCTTATACATTTCTTTTGTAGGGCATATTGGTGTAAATATTCAGTATTAGTGTTAATTTTAAAAAATGTGTGTGAATGTAAGATTTCTATGTATGTTATAATGGATGTGTAAATCGTGAGTGTTCTTTTATGTGTTAAATATTAACATAGCATGCTAATACTATCAAAATTAATCTTATCATACAATTTTTAATAAATTATTTTCGGAATTTATAGTGTTAGCAGGAGACTCCTCATTTTTCCTTAATTAAATGTGACAGTTTCTCACCCAGACAAACTTATATGATTTGGTCATTGCTTGTGATTTTACTATCTTCAAGAGTTGCTTATTCTCAGGGGTCAACTGTTCGTTAACAAAAAACCTTTTGGCTGGACCACCCAGTCCAATATCGGAAGTAGTAATTCCTTTGGTTTTGCGTAGCCCTGAAATAATATTATCTTTAATGGTGCGATTCTGAAGTTTGACTACAATATTTTTTGGGCGACCTCCAACATTCTGCATAGGCTGAACTCGGTGCGCAAACACAATTTGATCATCTGTAAGCTTAATTCCTGCATGGCTGGTTATTTTGATTGTTAATTCAGAAGTTGATTCTTTTAAGTTTTCTGGTAGACCAACAATCTCTAAGTTCAAAAGCCTACCCCATTGTAGCTCTTTTTTTATTTGCACACACAAATCTGCCAGTTTCATTTCGCCATCCTGGACATTTTGTTGAAGTTTTTCAAAATTACTTTTGAGATTGTTGTAGTCATTTAGCAAACTGTTATGCGATTCTTCCAACTGTTTAAAGTTACTACTTATTTCATTTTTTATTTCCGTGATAAGTGATAATTTCAACTCTTGAATTATATCGATTTTGTCTAACAGTAACTCTATGCTATAAATTCATTCCAAATTATATGGCTGGCAAATACTTGTCTCAGTGATACATATTGGTTGGTCGGAACTTTTGTTTGATGGTCTAGTCGTAGTTTTATCGTGAACGATGTTGGAAGGAGACTTATTAGTTCGTATCGGAGTGTAACTATTATCACCAACTTTTCGACAAGAAGCAGTGCAAGCGGGACACTTCCATTCAGATCTTGAAGCAGTATCATTATTAAAATTTATGCACTCTGAATGGTAATTATGCGAACATTGTGTGAATTTTATTCGTTTTTGCGTAACATTAACATTAGCTCTGCATGCTTCACACCTTCCGCCCATTTTACTATTGAATGAAGCGTTAAAATGCCGAGAATGTAATACAAATTATAAGTACAAAAAGTGCATTAACTCCAATTTACAATGTAGTGGACTCGATCCTCCGTCGCTTTTTACTTTAAATTTTCGTGCAACTCGTTAGGCCGTTCGACCAACACGCCTTAAACTGATACGATTAAATTTTTGATCTCTTTGTACGATTTGCAATAGTCCTTCATGTATTGTTAAAGGGTAAGCTAAAAATAATTTTGCTAATTTTTCTTAACTTAGACCACTTTTATTAGTACTCAGCACCAATTTACTTTGAAAAACTATTAAAGTCTCACAACTTTAGCACTATAACACTAAATAACGCTGTTTGAAACGTTTAAAGATTAATTTGATCGGAACACTTTTTAACACGTCCACCCGCTTAATGTCGGTACTTGTCTTTCTTTTGAGTAGACTTCATTTAAGAATTAAAACTTTCTAAATATATAATATAATATAATATAATATAAAATAAATATAATATAAAACGTTTCATTTGTGTATGTTTCATTTCCTAATTGTAATGTATTAGGGTATGTAGAGTTGCTATTACGTATAGATTTTAAATAAGACCATAATATTTTCGGATCTTTTTTTAAAAGACTTTGCATTTTATCTAAGTAACGCTCGCGGCACTGTTTCTGTAATTTCTTTTGTCTAGTACGTAGTATGCAAAATTCGTCATAATCACGAGGATTTTTATACTTTTTCCAATGTTTATGTTTTAAGAGCTTTTCTCGAATAATGTGTCTTAACGATTTAGAATACCATACAGAGTAATTAGATGAGCGGGATAAACAAGTAGGTACAAATTTATCAATTATTAAGTGTAGTTGGGAATAAAAATTTTGAACTACATCATCAATTGAGTTGCCAATTAACAAGGCAGACCATTTCACTCCTGAGAGAGTTTTATTTATTTTATCCTAATCAGCTAGTTAAAAGTTTAATTTTGATCGTGGTTTATTTTTTAAACAGGGTATTGACAGATCAGATGCGTCGAGCAATAAAGAAGGATGATATTTATCCTCAGATACAAGATATATTTGAGAACGGGTAACGTCTATGTTTATGTTACTAAACACTAAGTCTAGTACGTTGCCGCTATTGTTGCTAATAATATTATGTTGATTTAGCCCCGATAAGTTGCATAGATCAATTTACTTTATTGTAGCATTTTGTAATTCTACTGGACCTTGCATAAGCATGACGGGACCTGAAGAGGACCATGATATATTCACTAGGTTGAAGTCACCCGCAAATATAAAGTGATCATTTGGACTTTGAGTTATGATTTTTTTGAGCATTTCTGTAAAATTATCTAGACGCTTTGATTGATAATTATCAAGCGGTATATAAACAACTCCAATATGTAAATTACGTCTGTCTTGACAACTTAAATATTTTCCTGGTACTGTTACCCACAAACGTTCGAGATCTCTACACATCCATTCTGTCCGTTCTTGAGCTTGTAATTGTGTGTACGTACAAATCATAACCCCCCACCATTCTTTTTATGCGAAGATGTTTTATTTCTATCATACCTAAATATGTCTTACCTGTTGTCACATAATTCACCGTTGTAAATACCATCAGTCAACCAAGTTTCTGTAATGAGTATTATATTGAAGTTATTACAAATTATATTGTCTCGAAATTGCCTAGTTATAGTTCGCAAGCCACGGACTTTTTGATAGAATACGTACATTGAGTTATAAAACACTTGTAGAATGATTAAGGTACCATTGTGTTGTAATTAACTTATAAAAATTATATTTATCATAGTAATTAATAGTAATGTAAATAATAATTAAATTATGCAACAGAAGTAATACAGGTTGAAGAGTCGTGAGGGATGGTTTTGCAACAAACAGGAATTTTATTTTTGTACAAGTTAAGAAATGGTAGCTTATACATTTCTTTTGTAGGGCATATTGGTGTAAATATTCAGTATTAGTGTTAATTTTAAAAAATGTGTGTGAATGTAAGATTTCTATGTATGTTATAATGGATGTGTAAATCGTGAGTGTTCTTTTATGTGTTAAATATTAACATAGCATGCTAATACTATCAAAATTAATCTTATCATACAATTTTTAATAAATTATTTTCGGAATTTATAGTGTTAGCAGGAGACTCCTCATTTTTCCTTAATTAAATGTGACAGTTTCTCACCCAGACAAACTTATATGATTTGGTCATTGCTTGTGATTTTACTATCTTCAAGAGTTGCTTATTCTCAGGGGTCAACTGTTCGTTAACAAAAAACCTTTTGGCTGGACCACCCAGTCCAATATCGGAAGTAGTAATTCCTTTGGTTTTGCGTAGCCCTGAAATAATATTATCTTTAATGGTGCGATTCTGAAGTTTGACTACAATATTTTTTGGGCGACCTCCAACATTCTGCATAGGCTGAACTCGGTGCGCAAACACAATTTGATCATCTGTAAGCTTAATTCCTGCATGGCTGGTTATTTTGATTGTTAATTCAGAAGTTGATTCTTTTAAGTTTTCTGGTAGACCAACAATCTCTAAGTTCAAAAGCCTACCCCATTGTAGCTCTTTTTTTATTTGCACACACAAATCTGCCAGTTTCATTTCGCCATCCTGGACATTTTGTTGAAGTTTTTCAAAATTACTTTTGAGATTGTTGTAGTCATTTAGCAAACTGTTATGCGATTCTTCCAACTGTTTAAAGTTACTACTTATTTCATTTTTTATTTCCGTGATAAGTGATAATTTCAACTCTTGAATTATATCGATTTTGTCTAACAGTAACTCTATGCTATAAATTCATTCCAAATTATATGGCTGGCAAATACTTGTCTCAGTGATACATATTGGTTGGTCGGAACTTTTGTTTGATGGTCTAGTCGTAGTTTTATCGTGAACGATGTTGGAAGGAGACTTATTAGTTCGTATCGGAGTGTAACTATTATCACCAACTTTTCGACAAGAAGCAGTGCAAGCGGGACACTTCCATTCAGATCTTGAAGCAGTATCATTATTAAAATTTATGCACTCTGAATGGTAATTATGCGAACATTGTGTGAATTTTATTCGTTTTTGCGTAACATTAACATTAGCTCTGCATGCTTCACACCTTCCGCCCATTTTACTATTGAATGAAGCGTTAAAATGCCGAGAATGTAATACAAATTATAAGTACAAAAAGTGCATTAACTCCAATTTACAATGTAGTGGACTCGATCCTCCGTCGCTTTTTACTTTAAATTTTCGTGCAACCCGTTAGGCCGTTCGACCAACACGCCTTAAACTGATACGATTAAATTTTTGATCTCTTTGTACGATTTGCAATAGTCCTTCATGTATTGTTAAAGGGTAAGCTAAAAATAATTTTGCTAATTTTTCTTAACTTAGACCACTTTTATTAGAACTCAGCACCAATTTACTTTGAAAAACTATTATAGTCTCACAACTTTAGCACTATAACACTAAATAACGCTGTTTGAAACGTTTAAAGATTAATTTGATCGGAACACTTTTTAACACGTCCACCCGCTTAATGTCGGTACTTGTCTTTCTTTTGAGTAGACTTCATTTAAGAATTAAAACTTTCTAAATATATAATATAATATAATATAATATAAAACCGCAACTACTGTCAGCGTGTTGGAGGCTACGTTTTCTCACTTTAGACCAGTTTGAATGAACATTTCCAAAGCTCTGTTGGCGCAGTTGAGCCGCAATAAATCCGAGTTTTTATTTTTTGTAGGAGAGGTGGCAAATGAGTATACGGCTCACCTGATCGTAAGTGATTACCACTGCCCATGAACAACTGCAACACCAAGGGAATTGCAGATGCGTTGCCGGCCTAAAAAAAAGGAGTACGCCCTTTCTTCCTAAGTCATTCGGTCCGGATATCTCTAGTGGTAGTTGATTCCACAATGAAGTTGTGCGAGGAAGAAAACTTCTTTTGAATAACATAGTGGTGGACCGCCAGTTATCCAGATGGTATGGATGATATCGCGAGTATTGTCGCGATGTACGATGGTGAAACTGTGCGGCTTGAATTAATCCAAACAATTCCTCAGAGCACTCCCCGTGGTAAATGCGATAAAATACGCATATATTTTCGCAGTGCCAGTGAATCAAGCCGATGGAAAAGAGTTCGGTCGCCGAAGATTCGAACAGCTCTGCGCTGGATGCGGTTAAGTGGAAGGAGCTGGCACTAGGGAGCCCCAGCCTAGAGATTTTATTATCATAACAATGCTTTTATATTATGTTAAAATAAATTCACCACCCCCTTTAACCCCCAACTAAATACGTAATGACCAACAACAGATGATTACGTATTTAGTTGTCCGAGGCATAATGTAGTATAGTACCTATTGATTATATATTTTTTACAGATTATTTGTCTCTTAGTAAGCCCGAAGTTTGGCTTAGAACAACTGATCCCGACTTTTGGAAGAAAATAGTGGATTACAATGATGCTAACAATTTTGTATATATTTTTGATGTTCAATCGCAATCTAGAATTTAAAAAGACACGACAACAACTATTTACCCTAATGGCACTGTTATTGAAGAAATAACTGAAACTACTTGGGAAAACGGGGACGGTGACGGGGACATCTAAATTTATCCTTAATAAATAATCAAAATGCAGATGCGTCGTCACCCGTGAGGACTAAGATGGCATGCCTCGTTTCCCGTAAAATGGGTCTCCGGGTCTCTACACTCACCATACGAAGTACAGCAGTGTCAAGCTGCTATTTTACGCTGGTATTCAAGCTGGTATTTAGGGCACAAAAGTTTTAGATGCATTGCTGTTATTACCTTTTAGACACGCAAGCGTTCGTTCCTCCTCTTGTTTATAGTGTTTGTTTATTTTGCCATCATTTATTTTATTTTTGTTTTTAGTTTAACAGAACCATTTTCTTTTATTGATCTTTTATGTGATGCTAACGAAACCACTAATCCTTTAATTAACTTTTAAATAGTTTATTGCTTTTATTCAATTTACAGGTGATCAACCGAAAATTTTTAAAACGGTTAAAGTCACTTTTCCCGATGACGAGAAGAAGGACAAGAATAATACATCCTAATGATTTTCTTAATATAATATGGTCTTCTATTTAGGTCTATACTTAGGTCTTAACTTAACATGGTAACTTATGACATTAAAATACATTTTTAGATCAAGTAATTTTTGCTAATTGATAACTTAAAAACTACATTAGTTTTAATACTTTTTACTGATTTATTACAGCAACATTTAATAAAATGTGATCTGGTTGTTTATGCAGCGTTTTTATTTTTTTTATTCCTCAACAAGGCTTATCTTTTTACTTTCATTTAGGTTTTGAGATGAACATTAATGAGATATGGTAACATTCATGTTACACCTACGCCGGTAGTCGTTGGTAACAATACACCCAAAAGTGTTGACTAATAGAATATTCCGACCAGGAAAATCCAACTTTCAACAGGTTCGGAAGATTATGACATTTATCTCCTCGTTACGTATGCTTAGTGTTATATACTTGTGAGTAGTGCTAGCTGCCAGTGAAGACATATGGATCAAAAAGATGATATGCGCAGTGGAACCCACTGGTTTCAGACTTAACCGATATATCGCAATGGATCATTAAGCTTAAGTGGCATTATGCCATCCATAATGTTCGACCAAACGACAAATGATCGGGAAAATAGGTTCAAGAGCAGCAGCTTTGTAGCAGTAAGCGAAGTGTACCCCTCACAAGATGGAGTGACGACCTCTAACAATGCAAAAAGTCGATGAATTCAGGTGGCCCAGTGATGTGAATTTCAAAATAAAAGAATATTATGGGCCAAGTACAATTTAGGTACGAATAAAGTGGGATTTCATTGTGTAGATTATCTCTAATGTAGTAAAAAAATAGTGTAAATGCCTACAAAAATGCTATAGTTTGAAGTTTAGTACATATTTTAAAAAAGTAACTTCGTGCATGTTCTTTATTATCAAATCGTTTGACGTGAATGTATTTACGCTGAACAGTAATTAATCGAATGTCGTGTTCGTTAAACTCTTTTTGAGTACCGTGAAACCTGACAACTTAGCCATTTTTGGAAGGACTTAAAAGTGTAGGACTAATTTTCCAACATAAAAGGTACTCTCATACTAGGCCTTAATGTTAGAAGTTACGCTATGTTATCGATAGATTTGGTATTTATTGGTGATTTAAACAAATACTAAGATTAAATAGACAAAATACGCAAAAATAGAAAATGGCAAATTTAACCTAAATTTGTGGCAACTTCACCATCAGGGTTTATAATGAAAATAATCATAATATGATTTGCTTCTTTAATTGTGTTGCAAATATCAAAGTTTACGTTAGTGGAAAAGTTCCCCCCCCATTTTTTAATCTTTCATACAAACTTGAAAATGTGTGTGAGGGTTGCTAATAGTCCTTGATTACATACTTTACTTAATTTTTGTATTTAAATTTTGTGAAAATAATTTCTTAAGGAAACATTTCAAATATATTAAAACAAACTCCACTTTAAAATAGAAAATCTAATTGGTGAAATAATAAGCTCAAATCTATTATAGTATAGATCGAAAAAAAAATTGTGACAATAATGTTTAACAAGTATTCGTTTTTTTTTATTAGTTATCATCATCATTTTATTACGAGCAGGTAAAAAATAATTGTAATCAATCTAATTATTGTTGTTCCACAATAGCAAAACATTTATAATCTTTAAAAATGACACTGTTTTTGGGTGAAAATTAATATCAACACACTAAGTTGAAATCATGAAAAATACTGAGTAGTAATATAATTATTACTGCCCGACAACGCAGTAAAAATAATATAGATTTCTCATTTCTTTTCCTTCAGTTTTGATATAGATGAATCGATAGACAATTTACTTAGTAAAATTGGTCTAATGGGCTGCTACGGAGAAACATCGATACAAACATACATACACAAAATGTCAAGTACAGAACCCCTTTTTGTAGTTGAGCTGTAGCAAAACATGGTAAAGTAACCGACACATCGTGGCATCACAAGTATGGTAACTTTACCAAGTTAGGTTTATACATAAATGTTACGACCAATATGTTAAAAACGATATACATTTCCTAACCATTCATATTACGTAACTTCAAAGACAAAGATACCTACATTCAGTATTTCAAAGAAAATCAACAAAAGTTCTGGAGCACTGAACAAAGGGGTTACTTCGCCGGCACAATTCCGCGTTAAATTAAAATGCCAAAATTAACTCTCATGTCGCCATTGCAAAAACAATGCTGTCAATTAGTTATTGTATTTTCATCAAAAAAGAAAATGGCATACTTTGAAAAACGTTACGTTTTCCATGTTAATCGTAATTTTGAACTAGTACACCCCTAATGGTAAAGTTAACTTACATTGGTAGTAACTAGACTTGACTGTACTGTCAGTACCTTGCAATTAGGCTACTGTTGCTTATCAATAAACTTGTCATTTGTCTATAAACTTTTATTGTTACTTATGAATTAGTTGTTTGTACCTTCAAATGCATAATATTCCATTAACTGATAAAAGCTGATAATGCAATATATAATATAGGCGATGGCGAAGCGTAGTGATCAGAGAATATGCCTGATACGCTGCAGGTCTTGGTTTCGGATCCTAACCAAAGTTAAGGTAAAGCTACAGCCTATATACATACGTATCTCTTTTCTTTTGAAAGATTTATCTTAAGATTTGAAAAGTTAATATTTTTGCAAGTACAACAATTGTTGGTTTTGAGGTCTTTATGTTTTTTTTTTTCAATAAGAACCTTTACAGCAATAAAGAATTTACCTCCATACAAGGAAACAATGAGATATTAACTAACTACAATTAAAAAAGTGGTGTATTAAAAATTGGTTTGAAATCCCAGTAGTCTTAATAATTTACATTAGAAACATAAGCGTTTTATAAAGAATTTTACATATTATGCTGCTCATGAAAATCATTCATAATCTTAAAAACGTAAAAATACATAATGACGTGATAAATGTTTTCGTACGTAATATTTTGTTTTAAGAACATTTTTTATTTGTCATCTTTTAGTATCTAAAAGTCACTGATCTTATCCATGAGGCGTATTAAGGGTATGGGATATGTCGTACGTAGGAGAGATAACACGACCTTAATGAAACCTTAATTTATCCCTGCTGATACTAACATGATGTAATGACAAGGCTACCAATAAAGCCAATTTATTATACATACGAGTATATTACAACCACTGCTGGCTCTTTGAAGTCATACAAGAAGAAATCATATTAAAAAAAAACTACTAACTAGCAAAGCCAATTCCAAAAAGTCCGTACATAACAATTACAAATATTATTATTTTTTATGTAGATAGTGCAAGTGGCGATTATAGCACAAAGCGCCTGCTTGTTATCGACGATTGAAAATGTTCGATCTCTCGAGATTTTAACATAAGGCAAACGTACCCCTTTCTATAGCCTTTATAAAATAATAATAATAATAATATATTGCTTCATTTCGACCAACAATAGTCATAGATTGTTATTAAAACAAACCTTAACCTAATGTTAGCATAAAATGAAATAGAAATTAATATTAAAATGTTAGTAGCAATCGTACATTAGTAACTTAACCTACACCCAGCCTCACATAGCGAACACCAGGTGTGGTACTCTTAGTGCTGGTGTGTGCACCATTCCAAGTCTTCCAATGCGCTGAGAAGGGTGTTGGAGGTCCTCAATAGCCTGCTCATCATGGACGCGGTACGCTTGCGCATGATCGCGTAGAAGTCGTCCACACGAGCATCTGCAAACATAGTCGACGCACTACAGTGTCGAGGCCTCCTCAACATCACCCTTAGCACATTGTTGTACTGAACATGCAGAACATTGTAGGCTCGTCGCGCATAGTCAGTCCACAGACTGCACATGCAAAATGATTGGCCTTGAATGAAGTTAACTTGACTTGAGTCGTACTACGTGCAAATCTGCGAGCCAACATATTGCTTCCGACCGTCAGCGCTCCGCGCTCTCGTTTGATGTCGCTGTCGTCATTCACGCGTATACAATATGTCCGAGGTACCTAAACTCAGTCACTTGTCTCAGAGGAGACCGACATAGCTGGATACGTGGTTTGAAGTCAAGTAGTTTGTTTTTACCAAATTCTAAACAAATTTCGAAGCCCGCTGACTGAAGGGCTGATTAGAACCATGTCGTCTGCGTACACTAGTGCTAGTTGTCCTGGCACACAACTACATCTCATTGATAGGTACGCCGGAACTAGAGGCGCGCCCTGCTACACGGCTTCTATCTCCATTTGCACGATTGACTTCCCAAGGCCGTCATGAGAAAGTTATGGGGTCAAAATTAGTACCAGCCAGTACTACTAAAGAATTAATACTGAAGACAAAAATTTAAAAACTACAGGTTTCTTCAAGACACACTGCACTAACACGTAATGTCGTTAAATTTAAATTAAATTACATAAGATATACATAGAATAAAATGATTAAGGATAATAGCTCAAAGGGTCGTGTGTTTTATTACTGGCTTAAGTCACTTCTAGCACAATAAATATTTTAAGCTAAGCTGAAGATGCACACAATTTGGTTGTCAGTCATATTTATTTTTACAGTAAATTACTTCTAAATTATTAACCCTTTCAGAAATAACAGGAGCCCTGTGCCCCGGACGTAACAAAGCTCTAACTTAACTTATAAATTAAGAGAAGTGCTTTTTTCACAAAATTTGAATAATTTCCTTGCGAAATGCGTAGAAAGTCGCAACGCTGCAAACGTAAACCAAGATCTCAAACCCTCCCAAATCTTGTTCTTTAAAGTATTCAACGAATTCTAAATATCGGTTCTGGATTAAATTTATTAGTCGCCCATTCAGCTTTTTTTGTTTTAAGAGGTCTTTATTTTATCTTTAAATGTCAATAATGGAGTACTGTTAAAAGAAAATAAATTTAACAATGTGATATATTTGTGTACATATGTATTCATTTTGCCGTGTATTGGCAGCTTCGTTATGAACGACTATGAAAAATGCCAGAAAATCTTACCATTACACTCTATTCAAGTCCACTGCTTTGCAATAGTTGTCACGCTTGGCAAGCGGGTTGGCAACCGCAGTTTTTATTTTTAGTCATTATTAGGAAGACGCTGCTGCTCATCTCCTTATTTATTTCCCTTTGTTGCCTCTTAAGACACATACGGGATGATATGGGGTAGTAAATATTCTTACAATGCTACTACTACATGGTCGGAAAATCGTATGGCTTCCGATTTATGATGGTATAATAAACTTGATTACGTCTAACTTAAAATACCCAGACTAGCGACGAGCAGCTGTGTCCAAGGTGTGAGACGTCTGGCTCTACTGTTGCAAAACTGCCTGCCATGTGTGACGATAAATGCAAATTCTTCTATGAACGGGGTGGGGCTCATGTCCCCAGTTGTTAACTTAAGGGACGTTAAAGAAAATACATATGTATCCATTGTTTTGCCAATAAATCGACATATTCTGTATAAAGCATGTACTTGTAATATGAAAGAGTACTACATTTCGGTAATATATTTATGTAGGTGCAATTAACTTTTACTTCTGTAAATTAAGTATTATTTCAATCCATTGCTACTAAAAATGGTTGAATTAAAATTTTCATATTGTTCTTTCGCGTTTCACTTGGCTCAATAAACAGCTATAAAGTGAAATATTGTTTTCTTCGCCATCTATTAAGAGCAAATTAATAGAATAATTTTTATATTTTGCAAGCTCCATTTGGAAAGGGTCAAGTAGTCGATCGTGCGATTAGGGGTTCTTTCCTAATAGACCCCCGTCAAATTGGTACATGGTAAAGCATAACTGTGAAAAAGTAGTTTTGAATGAAACTGGAGCTTTTAGAAATTACGATTACGATGGTTATATTTGAATAATAGCAAGATCTATCGACTGTGTAGAAGGCATGGAGTTATATGTACTACGTACTAGAGAAGCCATTCCGAACATTGATTATGTTCAACTGAACTGTACTGCAATCGATACAAACTAAAAATTGAGGATTTGAGAATTCCATAAGATAATTATTATTACATTTTATTTAGAAATATAATATGTTCGTTTAGATTAAACTAAGATATTTTATATTAAATTCTTATATTTATTTTACATTAATATCTTATTTTATATCAAATTAAAGTTTTCGCGCATGTGCGACAAGTACTCTCGCGCATGCGCGAAGACATAGAGTAGCGCACAATTTTTGTTTGGAATGGCTTCTCTAGTACGTAGTACATAATTCAATGGTAGGAGGTGATTTTTTTGTAAAATGGTAGTTAGAAATGAACTTACAGTCCAGTCCATGGACATCAGCAGCCAACTTCAAACAAGGATGGCTACATACGTGTGGCACAACCTGTAATATTACTGTCCCTCTATACTACTCAGACTGGAACACAGCAGTTCAGTCCCTGTTATTTGACGGCAGAAACAGTTAAGATGGTGGTACCTACCTAGACGTACTCCTAGGCAGAAGCAGGGTCCTAGCCATCTAGTAAAAGTGATGTGTATATTACGCAACAACATTGGACACCGCCCTAAAACAATACTGCGTGGTAATGACGTATAAAAGCTACTTTGACTTTGTGATAGAATGAGAAAAAAACATTATGCCTTGTTATAGATTGCGGTATAACCATTCTATTTGAAGTGCGTTGTAAAACATCCCAGATCGTAGATGCAGAGCAGCGTAAAATATGCGAAATATCTGGCATGCAAGTTCCAATCCGCCTACCAAGTGTAGCCATTATGGAAAATTCTCAATACAAAAGTAGAGGCCCATATTTTATGGGCCGATGATAATAATACCGTATTTCGGATAGTGTTGGTACAAGAATATATTCACTACCTGTCTGTACGTATGAGAAAGTATACCATAGTCCCGTGGGTATAAGAGACGACAAAAAGAAAATATCAGAAAATAGGCAACAGCATCTTCCCACTTACAACTTATTATTATAACCTGAACGGCGTGGCGTGGCAACTATAGAAAATATCCTCTATGAAACTAATCTATGAGGGAGCCCTATGATTAGTTGTCGATTTTTGATAAGTTGTAATGGGAATGATAGTGATGATGATTATACTGTAAAATTATTGATATTAAAAAAACTGCAGATCTGTGGGGGATTTTCGTAATAGTTATTTCATCTATAATAGATATGATCGCGCCTCAAGTAGCTTTTATTTCTAATACTAGTATTGAATCTGGTATTTTTCATGATTTAGTGAAACGCAGTATAGTTATACCTTTATTTAAATCTGGTTGTACATTAGACCCCGCTAATTTTAACCCCATTTCTGTACTGCCAAAATCTATTAAGATTTTTGAAAAAAATATTCATGATCAAATGTGATTTTGTGATTAAATTAATAGGTAATTTACTTCATAAAAATAGATTTGGTTTCACAAGAAGTCGCTCGACAACTGACGCCGGTGCTGAACTCATTAAATATAATATCTTTAATTAATGCATGGAAGAATTCATGGGATGCTTTGGATATATTCTGTGACCTATACAAGACCTTCGATAGTGTTCACCAAGAATATCAATCAGGAACTTCAACACTACGGTGTAAGAAGTGACGGTCTTTAATTAATTATTTCATATTTAAGTAACAAAATGAAAAAAGTTGTCCTTAATAGTAAGAGCACTTGAGGGTCGATGGTATAAATGGGGGTACCTCAAGGCTCATTTCTCGGCCCTTTTCTGTTTCTTGTATATATTAATTTCTTACCTTACATTGTAGGGGAAAACCATAATATAGTATTATTTGCTGATAATACTTCTTTAATTTTCAATTACGTAGTTATTAAAATATGTAATTACTAAAATATGACGAAGTAAGTAATGCTATATCTAAATTACTAAATTAGTTTAATGTGAATACTTTGCTTTTAAATGGAACTAAAACGAAATGTATGAAATTCATGACTCCAAATGTCAAACGTTTAAATAATAATAATAAAATAATAATAATCTTTATTTCGGACCAAAATTAATATATAGTAGTGTTAGTAATAATTGACTTACAAACTAGTGTTAGTAAACATTGAAGTATGTACAAACTTTTTCAAAATCGGAGAATTATAGTTCTCCGCTACTGTTTTCAAAATGCTGTTGTGACTATCTCTCACCCTTCTAAGCAGCGAAGCTGTCTTCTTACGTATTATCGCATGAAAGCCGTCCGTGCGAGCATGCGCAAACATCTCCGACGCACTACAGTATCGAGACAGTCCCAACAACATTCTGAAAGCATTATTATATTGAACACGCAGGGCATCCAGCGACCTTTTAGTGTAATTGATCCATAGATTGCTCGTGTACAGACTCTGGCAGTATGCCTTAAATAGGGTAATTTTAACTAGGTCAGTACATCGAGCAAATCTACGGGCCAGCATGTTACTCCTAATCGCTAGAGCCCTGCGTTCCCTTTCAATATCTAATAAATACTAATGTTATTTTAATTGGGGAGGAGTTGAGACCTGTCGATACCACCATTTTTCTTAGCATCACACTAGACGCGAAACTTCAAAAGGGCCCCCATATATCAAAACTAGCAGGCAGATTTAGTTCTGGAGCATATGCTGTAAAAAGGATTAGAAATCTTACGAGTGTTGAAACAGCTAGACTTGTTTACATTATCAATTTCCATAGCATAATTTTGTATGGTATTTTGCTATGGGGACATTTGACTGACACTGTAATTATATTTGTTTTACAGAAAAGGGCCATAGAGTCATTCGGGGTAACTGAGCGCAGTGGGTAAGTGAGCCCAGTGAGTGTATCTCCCGAACGGGGAACGGGAGGGAGGTTTTTTTGTTAAGGTCGAAAAGTAATGCCAGAGTGCCCTGCTATTCGCGACTTGCCTTTGTGGCGGCGGTTGAGAAATAACTTTTTTTTCATAAAAATCAATATATGGTGTTTAAATTCGAAATTTTTTGTTTAATGGAAAACAATGTATCATCGGCGTTATCGATTTCACAACGGTAAGTTGTATTTTCTTATAATAATAATATGTTTACGCTACATTTTATATAAAAAAAAACATGTTTTATTTGTTTTCAATTTATTTTATGAACTTTTAATTGCAATTCGGTGTTCTGGGGAAAGTATGCGCGGGTAAGTGTGCGCATACGTACACTTGCCCCTTCGATGTTATTTTCAGTTTCTCATCACCATACCGTGAAATTATCTCATTGAGCTCATTGAACATGAGCAAAAGAGCTGCTGCAAGTGCCATTGGTATTAGTGAGTATTGTATTCAAAATCGACATCATCGTCTTGAAGAGGAAGAACAGTTTTCTATGGCCTCGACCGCTACAACAGTAGAATACTGTTATCCTCTATATAAGCAAAAATATACAGAGCCAAATACTGAAGAATGGAGTCAGTGCATGTATGCAAAGACTGGTGACATGAGGATGCCATCTGATGAGGATGCACTGCATATGAGAGAGGTGTTTTTGTTTGTGATAATTGAATTGATGATCCCCAAATTAATATTGTTTCTAATAAATTAGACGATCCCAAGTAAAATATGTTAATCTCTAAATATTAATAATTAAAAATTTCTATAATTTAATTAAAATAAATGTTAAGTTAATTTAATTTTATGAGATAATTGTTATTTTTATGCAAAGACTAATAACTAATAAAAATATTTTCTAAGTGGCATTACAATAAAGAACCTTTATTCTTAAATATTGTGTATATTTTGATTAATCCAAGGAATGCGCTACTTATCCCATATGCGTATACTTACCCCGTACGGATGCGCACAGTTACCCGCATCATGGCTCAAGTGAGCGCATTCCGATTTTATGTAATTAAATGCTTACAGAAAAAAAACAACAAGTTTATATTATACTATTTCAATTTAGAGGCTAATATGTGGTTTATCTCAGAGCCGACTTTTATATTCCTAACTTTTTTATTTTATGCGTAGTGAACTAATATTTACCAAAGTGCGCACACTTGACCTGAATGAATCTAAGAGCAATCTATGATTTAAAGCCTAAGGTGTCACTGTGACAAAAATTTAAGGAAATTAATTTATTTACTTTGGCCTCTCTATACATTCATGAAAATGTAACGTACGTACACAAAAATAAAAGTAATTTTACAAAAATAAGTGTTATTCATTCTGTAAATACTATAGGAACAGACACAAGACAACAGACACTAGTAGTACCAGGTACTCGACTCCACCGAGTCATTAAATTCATTCTTGGGGCGATGTATACGCTTTTATAACAAAATACTAAAAAAATATACAAAATTTGACCTGCTCAAAGTTCAAAAACTTTATTAAACTAAGTTTATATAAAAAGGATTGTTAGGATAAGAAGGAATTTGTGGATGATAATAACCTCTGTGAATGAGGTGATCACTATCAAGCTATTTATAATTTGTTTTGTGTTGTTTATTGTGTAACATATATGATTGTTAGCTGTAATTAAAAAAAGTCCTGCTGGATTTCTTGCTGGTTCTTCACAGGACAGAAATATTTTTTCGAACCAATGGAAATTAAACAAAAGAGTGACTTTCCATAAGTAATATATATATATAATCTTTATTTAATAAAAAGTTTCTCTTTCTATATAATGATGAAGATGCTAATGAACTTTTTCTAGATTTAGCGTTCTCTACGGTTGACTACCCTGATTAACTTAAAATTAAAAGGTTTGGATAAGTGTTACGAGTAAATTTATGCCTTTAGACTATCCATATTGATGAAATTGAAATGGAGTACATAATGAATAATAGACGTGGGTCGATGGGAAACATGGGTCGACATACCTACTGTTTATTATATTTTCGATATATTTATATTTTATTTCCCAGTTAAGTTGAGTTCTTCGAAGTGTTTGTCTCAATCACAAATCACGACGTATATTAACAAATCTCAATTTCATAGTAATTAAATACCAAAAAGGTATTAAATATCAAAAAGGTATTTAATTACTATGAAATTGGGATTTGTTAATATACGTGGTGGCATAATAGAATACATAAACCTATATCATCCCGCGGATATATATGGCAATGGGAAATGAAGCAGGAGATTGGCAGGAGCATCGTTACACCTTACATCGTTATATCGTTAACAACTCAAAATTCTGATAGAATGTGATGATGATGATCATGATGTTGAATAAAAAAAAACCATTACGTCGCATAGATGAGCGATATGGTAAATGTCAAAAAGATCTTTTAGCTTTAGACCGATGGCGGTATGGCGATACCGCCATCGGTTGTTATTGCTAGGCGTTAAATCAGCAACGAGCAGCAGTGTCAAAGGTACGAAGAAGTTGAAACTGTTATTCTTAATTCTCTCTCTCGCCATTTTGATTAATTTTTTATAAACCAATTATTTAAGACAAACGAATTTAAAGTTCACATTTTGGTAAGTAGTCACTGAAGTCAATGGACACCTGCAACCAACTTCAAATATAGAAAGCTACAGATGCATTGTCACCTTTGTGGACTAAGATGTTCAGCATGCTTCATAGCCCGTAATTATTATTCTGCATATTCTTTAGGAATGTTGTTATAATCTAGCTTCGTAGTTACAATTGAGATGCAGTCGTCAATAGGTACCATCGAGATTATATGGATATCCGAAAATACCAAATCAAATGCTCCACTATGTCTCATAGTGAGTCAGATCGATTCGCCAACTTATAAGTTGGCTCAACACTTGACAAAAATACTGTTACCACTGAGATGATACACCAGAGCACACACAAAGGATTCATACCATTTTGTTAGTGAGATAAAATAACTACATCTCACTGACAATGAAACTATAGTCAGTTTTGATGTTCGGTGACCATTCACATGCTTACCTATTAAAAACTGCATCACAATTTTAACTAGGAAGTTTGAAGGTAAGAACATGCCTACAGAAAATGCAGTATCACTCAAACACTGCTTCAATCTGACTACCTATTGTGGTAGGAAGAGTTCTACAAGCAAGTAGACAGTGTGGCGATGGGCTCACCTGTACCTCCCGTAGTCGCTGATATATTCATGAAGGACTTTGAGGAGAAAGCCCTTCTTACTACTCCTGTAAATCCAAGATTTTACAAACGGTACGTAGACGACATTTTCACAATATTACCATCTGACAAATTAACTGCATATTTAGACCATCTCAACTCCATAAACTCTAAAATACAATTCACAATGGAGTTAGAAGCAAATATTTTATTCGCTTTTCTATATGTTTTAGTCATCCGAAATCATGATAACACTATGTATAGGAAAAAAGACCCATACCAACCGATATTTAAACGGTGAATCTCTCCACCATCCATCACAGTTAGCAACCGTGGGAAAAATCTTTGTTTCAGAGAGCACAAGGGATTTGTAAAAAAAAATATTTGGCCGTCGAGTTCCAGCACGTCTACAAAGTATTACAAGATAACAAGTTTCGGGTCCCGCACCTACGTCACAGAGACCGAGTGAAACCGGCCACGGTCAAGTATGTGCCTACTGTACTACGATACGTTAGAGGAGTCACAGACAAGATTGGCTACATTTTGAAGCAAGTTTCCATTAAAATCTACTCTACAAGCCGCTGAAGAAGATTAGTCAACTTTTACTATTGGTCAAGTGTCATACCTCTCTACAAGATGCAGGAGTGTACAAGCTGGATTATGAATGTAGTCTCTCTTAATAGGACATATAGGATAGGACCCATGTAAAAAAGCATACAGCTGACTTGAAGCACCGATTTTTTGGGTCTTGTATTGTGAAACACTGAAAAGAACACCGATTCCTACAAATGATGATTCGCCAGGCTATTGAATGCATAGATTTTACTTTATTGTTTACCTCTATCACAATCAATTGTAAATAGTCAAAAATATTTGTCAATAGTCCTTATGTTAGAATTACTCGAGTACCTAAGCACTATGTTCAATAACCTTAATAGTGCCTTCCAACGGATAGGTTTTAAGATTAACATGAACAAAACAAAGATCATGTGTAACGTTCATTCCACACATATACCGGTAGTTATTGGGAGCACTAAGCTCAAAGTTGTTGACGAGTATGTTTACGTGGGGCAAATAGTCCGTCTAGGCACAGCTATATATTTACTGTGGTCTAGGTAAGTTGTTCAAATTCGACTGAGAGGTCAATTGACGGATTCAACTCGGCTAAGCAGAGTTCGGGAAATTACGACACATCTTCTCGTGATACGTCATACGTCTCGTATACCTCAAAACTTGAAAACGAGATTGTACAACCTTTGCGTGTTTCCAACGTTGACTTATGGGTCCGAGACGTGGTGCGTCACTGCTGGCCGTATGTGGAAGCCCAATGTCGCTCTGCGAGCTATGGAGAGGGCTATGCTCTGGGTTTTTCTGCGTGATAAACTTCGAAATGAGAATATCCGCAGTAGGAACCTCTGGGTGGTAATGCGTTGGGCTTATGTGACAATGGGGCGGCCATATAGCTCGAAGAACCGGTTGAATTCACGAACGTACCTTCTTCTTCTTCTTCTTACCTAAAGCATAGTGTGATAAAGGAAATAGTCATTCAGATTCGATTGGAGAGTGGAGAGTTGAGATAGTGTAGAGTACGTTCGTTTTACTACTTGGACAGACATACCTTACCTAAAGTTTAATGTAATTGAAAAAAATAGTCATTCAATAGAGATACGAGTTTTACCTTTGTATACTGTGATGGACAAGTTGGCAAAACAAATATATTATCTACAAAGCAAGAACAAAAAAATGGAACTTAATAATTGGATCCCAGATAGATCATTTGTTGATATAATAAATGAAGATAGGTTTCATTAATTACAGCCTGTCAAAGTCCACAGCTGAATATGAGCCTCCCCGTATAGCTTACCTCATATAAGGGATATTTGTCTTTGTTGCCACGCTCGGCAGGCGGGTGTGCAAGCGTTTTTTCCTTGTTATTATCGAGATGATTAAGAAAGGTGCTGTTGCTCACGCTGTTACTACACTAATGGGATGATGTAGGGCAGTGAATTCTCTTACGCTGCTATTACACGGAACACGACGGTAAGGTTAAGAGAGAGTACTGAGTTTTAAAAAGGGAGTATATAAAAACGATTATTTGAGGAAAATTTAAATATTTCTGACGTCATTAATAAGGATCCACGGGGAATATATAAAGAACATCGATCACTAATAAAAAACTAGATACACAATCAGTGACACAAAATGTCCTTACCGAATGAGCGCCCACTTGAAAATTTGGGTACGCTTTTAATTTGTACTTAGCTTTGTGAATACAACTTTAGTAAATGCATTTAAGGTTGTATTTACATTAATGTATATTTATTTCAACTAGAATTACGTCAAACCAATTGATGACAGTTTTTGGAGAACTTTTGCATGGCATTGTGTATCTACTTTTTTGTTAGTGATTGATGATTGAGAAGGAAAAATAATATTGTTTATAATTTTATAGCCTCCATTTGCGAATTTATTTACCTCCGCTCGTACATAGCTATTAACGTTCTTAAATGATGTTAGTGACCTATTTTTGGGATAAAATAAAATTAAAATTATAGTATCTTCTACTCGTGTGTGCTCCATTTTTTATTGACAAAATCAGTAAGAAGTCCTTTACGACGTATGATCCATCCATTATAGCCTATAAAAGTCCACCGCTAGGCAAACATAGGCCACTTCCACAGACTGCCTCATGGGGAGGATTTTGCCATAGTTCCTCCGCATGGCAAACGGGTGGCAACACCAGTTTTTTATAATATTGAGATGTTATCAGGACGATGCTCTTGCCCATCTTCTGTTTCAGTTTCCCTCTGTCGCATCTTACGACACCCTCGGGAAAGTATCGGGTAATGGATCTTATTTCACTGCATGACGTGTGATCAATTATTGTAAAAACGTAGTAGTTTAAATTTATTTATGAATTGCTCTCAATTCACGGTCCAACGTTTTTGTGGTTGGAAAATATATAGTTGCAGGAATTGTACCTCTGGAAGAAAAATGAATTATTAATGAGTTGTAAAACAAAACCAAAACATTTTTGCGACCATTTTTTCACTTGTTTTGATAAAAAATTACTTACGTTAACTGCAAAAATAATTGATACTTTGTGTCTTAGCTTAAACTTTAGCCTTAAGGGTAAGAGTCAGGCAAGCGTGTAGCGTTCGGCGGGGCGTGCGGCGTTATGACAGAAATACTCGTTGTGCTGTTAGTGTTCTTACGCCTGCTCTAGTTGTATTTTTATTATAAAATTGAAGTGACAAACGAATTTACAGTTCACCTGGTGGAAATGGCTGCTGCAGTTCATGGAAACCTTCAACCGACTTCAAATAACGAAGGCTACAGATGCGTTGTCATGTTTGATGAATAAGATGGAATGCCTCACTGACTGTAATTAGGTGCTAAATGTAAGGTTTTTCATGTTCTTTCGTCAGTCCGGTAAATACTTTAGGAAATTAAAACATATTTATTTACACATATTTTAATAAAAAGCTTAATTTTCAGAATGAACCGGAGGCGTTTGTATTATATTCTGAAAATAGTTATATAATATGCTCGAATCGATCCAGCGGACACTAGGATTGACGTATTAAATCCAGATATTCAGTACATTGACGGGTTCTAAACTTATGAAATTGCTGTCAACCGTTATATATAGAAACAAAGCAAAAATATGCTGCTATTTCACGTTCAGTATTCAGTGCGAGCGTGCTTCTTCTCCGGTCAAGCCAACTTATTTAGAGGATTATACAGCTGCTAATTATACAACTCTACCTCGTTAAAATTTTAATTGACACACCGTTAAAAATCTCAACAGCTATTAATGTTGCACTGCTTGATTACTAGGAATTATGGAAGAACGTATGTTTTAAGTATTTGTTATAATTATTTGTAATGACTGTCATCATGTTTTTGATATTTTATATACAGGATGTTCTTAAGTGAGAACAGCAATTCTTAAGTGATCAATTATTGTATTATATGTTTATGATACGGCTAAAAGACGAAGTTCGGATACACCCAAATTTAGCCAGCTGCAACTAGACACACACATGCACATATTAAGTAATATTGGCAGTAATAAAAGAAGTAGTATTAGCGGCGGATAAAATGAACGCATGTCTCAAGGCGTCACTACTGTAGTCCAGGTGGAAAAACTTTATGTGACGTTCAACATGCATGTGCATTTTTAATCAGGTGCCTATGTAAGTGAAGCTACAAATCGGAGCGTGTCGACTGGAAACGAACGCATCTAGCAAAGTTTTTTTATCCAGTGGCGACAGAAGGCGAACCAATTGCACACGTTTTCCAATATTCATTTAATAATATTCATATTGAAGTTTGGTTATGCAATAGGTCAGTGATGTCTCCAGAAAATGTATCTGTTGATAGAAGAAATTAAAATATGTTAGACGTGATAGTCGGAAAGACAAATACTATTCACCATAGAGGTCAGTGATGACAGAGTTCCCAGCTCAGTGTTAAAAGTTATCGTCACACTTTTGTCGATTCGTAGCCTTAATGCATAGAGATTCTGCAACGGCACCAGACTGAGCATCATAGCACAAAGGAGAAATATTTTTAAGGGGAACCTCTCTCTCTGCAGTTGTTAAATCAGACTAGCTCGTCTGACTACGTAACTAAAGGAGAGTTTGTTTTCATTCTCCGCATTCGACACTCTCTCGCTACTTCCGACCTTATCCTATTTATATTTGGGGACGGTTGTCCTAATCCTGTCTCTAGAATGATCTACCCTGGGGAACTTTGATCATTACGACCAATCAGCAACAGGAACTAGCCATTAGCACATGACAAAATTATAGTGCCAAGTGTATATGCAAGCACAGGTAAACCGACACGACCGGTGAGAGATCAGGCGTACGACCAACGGCTTTACGTGTTTTCCGAGACACGGAAATGAGACACCGCCAACTTCCTGATTCCGGGCAGCTACTGAGAATTTCTTGACCGAATAACTCAATAACTGATTTTATGGCCCGACACAGGATTCGAACCCGAGAACCCAGAATCAGTAGTCTCGTTTACAAACATTCCACTAATGAAAAATAATAGAAAAGATTTTTTTTAATTCAAATTAGATCACATGTGTAATTCTTATTGAAAGTGATTTTTTTACTTTACAACTGGTTTGATAAAAAAACTCAGTCCAAGAAAGAACCATCAAGAAACTCAGCGGGACCTTTTCTTACTTGAATGGTTGTACAAACTATTTACAAAATTTATTTTAGAAACAGCTTGGAAGCGACCACCTAATGAGGTGGTCGCTTCCAAGGTCGCCGAGGTGTTATTATCAACCATGAATTCATTTATATTACAATAACCCTTTTTATACAGTTATTGTTTTATTAAATTTTTAATCTTTGCTATAGAGAGACCTTTTATATAATCTGGGAATTTGTGCGATAGCGTTTACGTTGCCCCAAGAATGAATTAATGATTCTGTGGAGTTGAGAAACTGATATCACTAACTTATGCTTGTTCCTAGTGTTTACAGAGCGTATATCACTTTTTTACTAAAACCACTTTTGTTTCTGTGCACATACATTAAATTTTCATAAATATACTGAGAGGTCATGTTAATATATTTATTTAAAATTTTTCGTTATCGGTTTTAGGTGTTTAATAGCTCTAATGTTTTCTCTATCGGTTTTAGGTTGTAAATAGCTCTAATGGCCCTCTTCTGTAAAACAAAAATAGTTTTTAAATCAGCCGCATTTCCCAATAGCAATATCCCATAAAAGATTATTTGTTCACTTTCACACGAACTTAAATTTTTAATAATTGATTTATGCAAGGGCTTAACATCTGTAAAATGTTTTCTATACTCGCACTAGGCCCACTAGGCCCAGGAATATATGTTGGTTCTACGAATAAATGAAAAATCTACTCAAATTAATCTAAAATTAATATTAATGAAAGAAGTTTCAAGGACTTCGGTCTTAAAGTCTCCATATTTTACAACAGATTTGTTCTGTTTACTAAGTTTGAGCACAACTTCTTCTACAATCTTTTCAAAATAGTCATAAGTAGCACATGGGGGTCTGTAAACACTTACAACAATGAGGTCCTCGAGCTCCACACAAGCCATTTCTATATTTCGCTTAACCACTCAGCTGTGGGAAACTTAAAATGAAAATTGTCATGTCTGTGTGGCTGAATTCAGCCACATCACAGACTCGGCTTATTTTTAGCCTTAAGTTTATAAAAACCGTAATTTCTCCAGTTCTATTTTAAATTAAGGTTTTATTTTTCTATCCATTACTCAGAATTAGTTTCTGTTCCTATTTCTTTAAATCATATCAACTACAATATTATAATAAATCTGTTATACTACATCTAAGTTGGGGCACATAAATTCATATTTATTTCTATGTAAAGAATAAAATATAAACAAATGTTTGAATATAATAAGCAGTTAATTACATCAACAGTACATATTTTAACAGACCTATTACAAAAACCCAAGGCTCTACATACAATTTTGTTCAGCAAAACAATGTTCAAAACTTTAATTCTAAACCAATTACTCTCAGGCTATACAAAAGTGACCTCCACATTTTAACGTATATTTATGTAAATAAACACTATGAGTATTGAAAAAGACGTGTACAGTAACTTGAGCTTCAAAGGTGAACAAAATCACAAGTGGTTCATGAGTACGCTCACTGGAAGTAGAATAAGAGTTACACAAAAAACGGTCCATTTTTTTTACTTAGAAATTAGTGGTTGCAATAAATTAATTTCTGAATGATTAAAATGTCCGTTTGGATAAACTGTTATATTTTCAAGATATATATTTAACTAGCTTTAATCTGAATTAAAAACCTTGCAGGGTTTTTAAGAAATTTCATAAAATCAATGCTAACAAAAACAATAAAAAAACAGTACAAAAACATACAAAATGTGTCAAGACTAATGTGGATAAGACTAAGATTGATTTGTTTTAAACAAAGTATTTCTGATTTTATCAATAGGTGAACATGCTGCATATTATCTTAATTTCAAGATTCCACATTTTTTTAGTTTTATCTTTGTATTTGTAATAAAACAGTAAAATGAGTAATAGTAAATATAACAGCCCTTCCCTATTGTTAAGCTTTCATCGATTGCAATATTTTGGTCTAGATTATATAATTGGGAGAACTTGAAATTTAAATTGTCTATAATGAGCTTTATCTTAAAAAGTTTTGCCTGCACACGGGTCATTAACATGAGATTGCATGTATCGTTCTTATTGAAATGGAGACACCTGCTCAACAGTACAAAGTGATCAAAATCGCTGTGGTGAGTTCTGGAGTACTGAAAATGTCTTAATTACAATTCCAATACTCCTCTATACGTGTTTTCACTACAATTCCGGTCGCTTGAATTATGGCGAAAAATACGTACAATTCATCCACAGTTGTATCGTGCCATTTTGTGATGCGGCTATTGGGGTGCAAAGTCCCTGTTTGCATCATGATAAACGCTAACTGTTGAGCGTAGCGGTTCGTCTCCACGACGATTTTCTTCATAATCTCCTGGTCCCAAATTGCAACGAATGCTTCATATGGACTGGTATATTGAACAGTGGATCCACAATTAACTGCAAAAAATGTTTCTCTCCTCCGCTTTGGTTCAATTTGAAGCTGCGGGAACGCTCTCCACTGAAAATCAAACTTGTTGCAGGGCACAAGAAGCTCCTCATGTGGTTGTATTACAAAGGCCGGTACTTGGCCCGCTGGCTGCTCCACATGCGGTGGTAGTATAGAGGCAGGTGCTAGACCTGCTGGTTGGTCCACATGCGGTATAATTGAAGGGGCAGGTGCTGAGCCTGCTGGCTGTTCCACATGCGGTGGTGTTATTGGGATGGGTGCTGCAGGTGACGGAGGCCATGCAAAATTGAGCTCCGCCGATGCATTTCCCACTTGTTCATTGTCCTCGAGAAACATTCTAAACGATCTCGGGAAAAGCAGAGGGGGAGAGCCCTCTTCCTGGCCATCCTCTTCATCGCTTTCTTCTTCTTCACTTCCTATTAAAAAAAATAAGAAAATGAACGATAGAAAGTTAAGTTGGCAAGCTGTTTGAGTAGATGTAAATGAAATAAATTAACGAACCATACTGAAGGTACTCTGAAATTTCATCATTCCGTAGAAGTCGGCTATAAATTCTGTAACAAAATTTTTAATATTAATAAAAAGTATATATGTATATAATATGCATATACACAATACCAACATGCAAAAGAAAACAAAATAAGCCAAGCAAACAAAAGAACATTTTTTTAAATAAAAAGCACTTAATCTAGGTGGAATTCCGATCTCGGCAAGCGACTCATGCAGCTTATAACAGAAAGGCCAGCATAAAAACCCATACAGAGCGGTGCCGCGAGAGAACAGTAGCTGACAATATCAGAATACCATCTTTAGGTCAAAAAAAAGATTAAATGTCTGCAATTAATTTCAGAAAATATAAGACGCAAAAATACATTATTTTCAAAATCCTAATGCCCCGTGAATGTTCCAGTCCCGTTCAAAAAAATAGACCAAAGTACCAGAGAAGTTAATAATTTGAAATACATGTATTTAAAATGCAAATACAAATTACCTATTTTTATTTTGCATTTCAAATTAGTCTTTGTAATATTCAAAATGGTCAAACTGGTTCTGTTTTTCTAAATTTCAAACAAAATAATTATTCACTGATCTATAAAAAATAGTCATAAGAAATTCTATTTAAAATAGCTACTTTAAAATACGTATTTTGAATTTTGTATTTAAATACTTTAATTCAAATATATTATGTATTTTTACTTCAAATTATAAAATTAACCAAGAATTTGCATTTTGAATTTTTAAATTCTTCTAATAAATTATTTTTCCCATCTCTGCTAAAGGCATATCCATATTCTCCATCGTTACCAAAACAAATGTCAAACCTAGTCTGTGGATATGGCAGATTTCAGCCACGAAACGACCGGTTCGTACTTTTATAGCGATTTCTCATTTTTTTCCACCAAAATAACTATGTGCTTTTGTATTGAGTTCAAATATTAGTTTCACAACATATTGAACACAATGTAGTGACACTGGAAGCAATTTAGTCACTAAGAAAGTAAAAACGTGCAACATTACGGCGGTCATTCCTAGGGCAGAGTCAAATTCAAATTACAAAATCTTCACTGAAAATTGCCAACAAGCCTCGAAAAGTAGATAAATAATTAAAGATAACTTACCAATCCATTGTATTTTCCATGATATAACTAGTAATTCACAGTTTTAAAAGCAAAATTATCACAGCAACTTTCGATCTCAAAGCCATTGAAGTTCTAGTGATTTTGCGCTTTGAGATCGAAAGTTGCTGTGATAATTTTGCTTTTAAAACTGTGAATTACTAGTTATATCATGGAAAATACAATGGATTGGTAAGTTATCTTTAATTATTTATCTACTTTTCGAGGCTTGTTGGCAATTTTCAGTGAAGATTTTGTAATTTGAATTTGACTCTGCCCTAGGAATGACCGCCGTAATGTTGCACGTTTTTACTTTCTTAGTGACTAAATTGCTTCCAGTGTCACTACATTGTGTTCAATATGTTGTGAAACTAATATTTGAACTCAATACAAAAGCACATAGTTATTTTGGTGGAAAAAAATGAGAAATCGCTATAAAAGTACGAACCGGTCGTTTCGTGGCTGAAATCTGCCATATCCACAGACTAGGTTTATTCTTGATTAAGAATCAAAATGCAGATGCGTTGTCATCCCTTGGAATTAATTGAATGCCTCTTCCAGTAAAACTGGTCTCCGGTTCTATACGCTCACAACACGAAACACGGTAGCGTTAAGCTGCTATTTTACGCTGCTGTTCTGTGATAGTGTTGTCCTTCCCTGGTCGTGCCGACCCATTTGTGCATGCGACTAAATCAATTGTAGGAACACTTTTCCCAGTCTGCCTCAGACGTCTCTTCTACGGCCTGTTCGAACGCTAGAGTGCATTTTACGACAATGGAAACGATATATCTTTCAGCTGATTTTTTATGTTTGGAAATTAAAGTAAAGAAAGTCTTCTTCTTAAAATTCTATAAGTTATTAACAACAGATTCCATGACAAAGTTAAAAAATAGCGATAAAATCTTCTATGCTTTTTGATACTTGTGCCTTTCGATCGCTTCACTTTGGTAGCCGTCGAATATCTTTAAAACTGCCAAACTGTCAAATGGTGCTTCTTGTATGGATTGTATTGATGAATTTAAGATTCATCTTCTGTAATAATGCTGTAAACACACCAAGATGAGCCTGCTTTAAGTTTAGTAATCATGTCATGCTCCTTACGCTTAACTATCTTCCTCACGCGAAGGTGTTTGTGTAAAATTTCATCAACGTTTTCCGATCTAATCTGCTATATGTGCTGAATCTCTACGCCTAATTCACCTATTTCCTTCGATACAGTTTTCCACTGCTAGTACTTTTCTTAGAGTAAAAGTCATCTCAAAATATGATCGCGCTAAAATTTGTTATACCAGTGGTACCATTTGTATGCTTCAGATGGACCTTTAATGTGAAACTAATTATACGATTAGTCCGATTTGCTTGAAGTTCTCTTATACATACATATATGCTTTATCTCAAATAATAATAGGAAACTTACATTTCTTTATATAGAATAAAGGTGAAAAACGAGACGGAGTCCACCCGATGCTAAGTGGATGCTGTGGCCCATAGACAGTTACATTTATCCTAAATATAGAAGCAAAATGCAGATGTCACCCTTGAGGACTAAGATGAAATGCCTCATTTCCAGTAAAAAGGGTGTCCGGTTCTCTATATTCACCACACGAAACACAGCAGCATTACGCTGCTATTTTATGCTGGTATTCCGTGAGAGCGCGGTTCTCCTACGGTCGAGTCGACACATTTGTGATACAAACATAATATAGCTGCAGCGTGGCTCTACTACTTTTACAATTAAATACTAGTTAGTAAGGTCATTAGATATATGAAAATATCCTATATTAACAAACATGCCTTTAAAACATTTTGCAGGTGACAATCTTATTTTGGCGTCAACATTTTTGTTAGCCTCCTATTGATTATATGTTTAGATAAGTCATCTACAGGATTTGAAAAAAAAGTAAACATCGTTTTAAAATTTTGTGAAAGCTAGCTGAGAATATTTCATTTTTCTGAATTACCGCTTTGAAATAAGAATTATGTAAGAGCTCCAAAATTCTTCAAAGAAAATAACACTTTTTTTCAACATTTTAAAACATTTTTAGAAAGTATTGCAAACATTTTCACATTAAGAGTAAAATTATGCGAATATTTAGCTGAATTTTAAACCACTTAGTTATGTCAAAATCCTATTTATACATCTCTGTTTGTAATACAATGGTGTGAATAAAAGACGATGCTTTATATTTTCAGGTTAAGTCCTTCAGCCAAGACACGAAAATGTAAATGCAAAGAATGAAATGAGATTATGGGTTCTTGTTTTGCCACGACATTGTAAACAGGTTTAAGAATTAATGTTCCATTGTATAAAACCTTTTTTGAACCTAATTCCAATTAATGCCTGTATTTTTAGAAGCTTAAATATTTCATTTAAAGATAAATGGGGTTTTAATATTATAAGACGATAACACACACAACAAACTAGCAGTCTATGTAACCGATTACATATCCCATCCTATGATTGGGATCTTGTATTTTCGAAACAGTGGTAACAGTGGTAAGACAAAAAATAACTTTAATAAGAAATTTATCGCGACCGCTTAGCCATTGAGCTAACACAACTCTGTTCTATTCAATAAGTAATAATGAATAATTCATATTGAATAAAAATTCTTCATTCTTGTCTATATTTTTTATTGGTTATCCTTGATTAATAACCATCAAAACATATAAAGGGGGACAATTCTCATTATACTGTAAAAATTACTCTGAAAATAGCTTAGCTAAAATAATCTTTATTTAATTCAGTAATATAGATCTAAGAAATCATACAATAGCTTGAAATTACGTTATTCATTTAATGGCTTTCATAGTGTTTGTGTAGTTGCTGTCTTGAAATAAAGTCTCGTTACGCTTCTTGTCTCCATATTACGCTTCTAACCACTTAGGTGCTTAATCTACGGTTGTTTATGTTCTTTCGTCAGTTCGGTAAATACTTATTTACGTAATCATAACGTATTTATTTACACCTGTTGTAATAAAAATCTTAAATTTCAGAATGAACCGGTGGCGTTTAAATTTTATTCTTAAAATTTTTACATAATATGTGATTCGCTGTATGCTCGAATCGATCCAGCGGAGGTTAGCGCTACGATTGACGTATTAAATCTAGATTTTCAGTGCACTGACTGGTAATAACGTTGTGGCATTGCTGTTAACCATTCAAAATGTAAAGCTGTATTTATCGGTAGGACTCGTCGTCAAGCTACACTCATAGGTGTTTATTGTTTACAACGACACGAATTCGTCTTAGTCAATAGTTAAAGACCTTGAGTTAATGTCCTATACTAATTTAAGTTGACAATCTCAAGTGACTGAGATAAGCGGTAAGCAACATTAAAAAGTTTAAAAAAATATCGTACCAAACGCGACTAAGGCGAGACTAAGCGTTTATGCTGTTGTGTATTACCCTGTTGTAAGTCAAGTCCTTCTATGCAAATTGGATCGTCTGCTCAATAACTGCATAAGTTTTATTTTCGGTCTTCGCAAATACGATCGTGTTTCCTTGTATCGTTCTAAGCTTAAATGGCTCTCTATCCATCAGCGTAGATGCAGAATTTTTCAAACACTATTTTATGTCTTTTACGATCCATGCACATCCTAATAACTAAAATGCAAATTTAAGTATTTTGGTTCTTCTCACGATCTTAACCTGCGATCTTTCACGCTTACTGTGTTCGGGAATTACCTTATGTGTTTTTTTTTCGGTGTACGAAATTTACGTCTCAGTATTTCGTCACTGAGGCCATAAGACTTTGGGATAAATTACCTCCACATATAACATAACATAGGAAACCAACTTCTATTGCTGTCTTTAAGAAAATGGTGTTAGGGGACGAAAATATCATATTATTTAACGGAATTAAAATTGGAAATTTTCTTGACATTGCCACGTGATAATAATGCTGCTCACTCTAAGTTGTGTAATTATGAAATTTGAAGTCGGTAAGAAATTATATATAAATATTTACATGAGACGTGTTATAATGAACGCGAAAGATTCATTAAAGTGCAGTCAATTAAATATTAATTTTCAAATTTTGTACAATAATTACTTTTTATTTATAAGTTCTGTAAAAAGTGTACGGTGGTACGAGTACCTCACTAGATAAGTGCTCGTAGTAAATTTCAGAATACCGGAGCAACCTATGTTTAATCTCCGCAGGCACGAATGAAATATTTAGTTGAAACGTTTAGTGTTTTTTTTTTACCACATGCCCAGCGGTGAAGAAAAACATCGAAAAGAACGAGCATACCTGAGAAATAATATTTTAATATAATATAATATATTAAATATTTTGAGAACTTCACAGGTATTTCGCCAATACTCTTTGCACTTGGCACTGGAGCAGCTCGACGGACTAATCAGGCTAAAGTATGTTAAGGATTCTACAAATCACAACATCTGCTTATTCTTAGTATTTACAGAGTGTACATCATCAATTTTTAAAAAAATATATTTTTGTGTACATACTCTTAATTTTCGCAAATATATGAGTGAATAAAATAAAATAAAACGAAACAAAAGATGTATTCGACATCAAGAAACAATAATAGCTTGCTATTACCAATCTTATTTCGTCTTTTGGAAATTGCTGGAATTAATACCATGGTAATATTGAGGGCAAATAAAATGGTTATACAGAAAATACGAACGTATTATATACGTCAATTAGGAACTGAACTAACAAAAGAGTATGTTAAAAGAAGAGTACCATTATAGGTAACCTTCCAAGAAAATGCAAAAGAAACATAAGAAAGCATTGGAATATGAGTGTTGAGGACACTGATAATAAATATAATAATATAAAATAAATATATAATAAACAAGCAAGCCAAGTAGTAGTTCCAGCACATGCAGATCAAGCAGCCATGCTGCAAATATGTACAGCAAAAAAGAAGGCAATCAACAACAAAATTGATCCAAAGTGTGTGTGAGTAAGTACATAAATGATTATGGATTAATTAGTTTTTAAATCCCTGACATATCCCATAGGTATTTTAGGTTGCACGCGACCGCTGCCGTTACAATTGACCGCGCGACCGCTGCCGTTACAAATGACCGCGCGCCCGCTTTAAGGTTAAGTCATAACCACACTAAAACTGGTTTCTACGTTTTTATATGCAATTAAGTAAAAACAAGCTTTTAGTCCTAGTAAGTGGTTGATGCAGCCCATGTACACCCTCAACCAAATTTAAACAAAGATAACTTTAGATTCGTTGTCACCTCTGAGGACCAAGATAGAATGCCTCAAAGAAACCCCATGAGCCTTCATAGGGCTACATCTGTCACGCGTCAATTTAATGTCAATTATTTTAGTCTGGTAATAATAGAAAGGTAACAACATTTCCAGTGTGTTGCATAATATCCTGTGTATTATCATGTCTAGTGCATTGTAGTATTTTGTGAACCCTCCCTTTGCTCAGTGGTAGGCTAAAATAGAAAAAAAAAATACTAAGCAACATAGTTGGCAGTTTTCAAAACCGGCTGGTTTATAGGTTGAGAATGACTAAGTAATTTTTCTTTCCGGGGTCACTGACATAAAGAGGCTTTTGGAATAATGGCAGTCTGCCAACACAACCTAAATGGTGTGCACAGTTTTATGTATGTATTTATTTTGGAGTACGTTTTATTTCTAAAAATATGCTCTTCGATTGATAAAACTATTTTACGGATTTTATCGCCTTTAATTTTACTTATTTTAGATTCCCGATATTTTGGGTGGTCACGAGGGACAATAACAAGTAAAATTAAAATGGAAATAAAAAAATAAAACGCGCTGACATAGTTCTTTTAATATGTAGTGTTCGCGTAAACATAAGAAATCAATTGTGTCCTAAAATTTTAAATTTGAAAAAAAATTACGTAACGTCTTTTTCATCAACCTCAATTCTATATAAAATTTGTTGCTACAACTATTTCCTTTAGGCAGGAGCTAAAATACTGCCGATTCTTCAAGTCGAACGAGTTAAAACTAAAGTATACGTTACATATTACCGAGGTTGGTGTTTTTATAGTCAAAGTTAGATGAAATTATTTGTTTATTTATTTATTCCTTATTGCACCAAATATTAGTACAAAAGGCGAGCTTAATGCTATATGGCATTCTCTACCAGCTAACCTTGGGTAGAACAGAGAGTGAGTTTGGGCAGTTAAGTTGTCATGATATAATTCAGTTCAAATATATACATGCAACACATACATAAACATATATATATATATATATATATATATATATATATATATGTAAAATATATAATATATTTAATATTAAAATAATATAATATATAAATATGTTGACTCATCTTTGTAGGCTACGGATATGCTCATATAGTTTTCTTTTAAAAACATTTTTGGCAGATATTGTGACAGGCAATTTGTTCCAGAGGGTTATGGAAGTAACTGTGTAACTTATATAGGACAAACTAAAAGATCCATAAAAACCCGCGTTAAAGAACACATAGCTGATGTGAAGAATAGACGCTCCGGGAAGTCTGCAGTCTGTGAACACGTACAGGATCGCCCCCGTCACTACATTAGATTTGATAGACCACAAATCCTCGCTAAAGAACACCGATTCCTTCCAAGGATGATTCGCGAGGCTATTGAAATCAAGAAACATCCTACTTTCAATAGAGAAGATGGCTGGGTGCTACCATCTGCTTGGGATTCCATAATTAATAAAATTAAATCCCAACCCAAGCATACAACTGCAAGACTTCATGATACTGTGAGTTCATAATGCGTAGATCGGAACAAAAATTAATAATTTTT
Organism: Parnassius glacialis; assembly: GCA_033319125.1. Lineage (NCBI taxonomy): Eukaryota > Metazoa > Arthropoda > Insecta > Lepidoptera > Papilionidae > Parnassius > Parnassius glacialis. The sequence continues at coordinate 38,928,158 of JAVANC010000021.1, read as the reverse complement.
AATCTGGAGGTAGCCGTGGTTAACTATGACATTGGGACGTCATACACCTCAGTCCCCCCCGTGACCATGGGTGCTGTAAAGTGCTTGAAACGTCAGGAATGTAAAATAAGTTAATATACGTGATAAATTCCGTAAAATTAGTTTTATTTAAATGTGTAGTGTTTTTAAATGTCGTGTATATATAAGAAATCATTAATGGAAGTAACTGTGAAAGAATTTGACATAGACCCAGATTATTGTCACCAATTTAAAGTTAATCGCAATTATGATCATACATTATTAGTTAATATTGATGACCCAAAAATTATATACTATACTTATAGTACCTTTATGGATAAATCTCTTCAAGAGAAGAAAACTTTGTGTTATTCCTCATCATTCTATTGTTCTTTTTATAATACCAATAATATTTAAATTAATTTAACTATAAAACTGTGTGGCCGTGTAGTGGCGGTCAAGAATATCCACTACCCCATATCCTCCCGTGGGTGTCGTAAAAGGCCACAAAGGGAAAAAGGCAGGAGATGGGCAGCATCTTCCTGATAATAGTCAAAATTACAATAAATAAACTGCGGTTGCCAACCCGCTCGCCAAGCGTGGCAACTATGGCAAATACCCCCCAATGATTAAAGCAACAAACAGACGGCCCCCAGTCCCCGGCGGCCCCGCTATTCCTGGCTACGGTGGCGACCATGGTAACGGCGGGGCAGGGGGTGCTAAGAATCTCCGGTGGAGGTTCGGTTGCCACCTTAGACGACTCGACCTGGCAACGTACAACGTACGCACCCTGAGGACTGAAGAGAAGATCGTGGAGCTGGAAGAAGAGATAGACAAGTTGCGCTGGCATATTATAGGATTATCCGAAGTCCGAAGAGAGGGGGAGGACACGGTAATCCTCGAATCCGGCAACTTGCTCTATCACCGGGAGGGCGACCATCTGTCCCAAGGAGGTGTCGGATTTATCGTCCACAAGTCTCTCGTTAACAACGTTGTAAAGATCGGGAGTGTGTCGACGAGGGTTGCGTACCTTATACTCAGAATCACCAAACGGTATTCGCTGAAGGTCATACAGGTTTACGCACCAACCTCGGCACACCCCGATGAGGAGGTGGAGGAAATGTATGAGGATATCTCTAGAGCCATGCATTCCCCCAAAACCCAATATACTATGTACAATATATATGTTAACGGGAGACTTCAATGCAAAACTAGGCACAAGAGAGAACGGTGAGCTGAAAGTAGGGAAATTTGGAATAGGGCAACGGAACCCAAGGGGCCAGCAGCTGGCCGACTTCATGGAGAAAGAGGTACTCTTTATGATGAACTCTTTCTTCCAGAAGCGGCCCCACAGGAAGTGGACCTGGTCGAGCCCCGACGGTTCGGCAAAAAATGAGATTGACTTCATTATGACGACCAGACGACAACTGTTCAGTGATGTCTCCGTGATTGCGAGGGTGAAAACTGGTAGCGATCACCGAATGGTTAGAGGCACACTGAACCTAAACGTTAAGTTGGAGAGGTCTCGTCTAATGAAGTCAACGCTTTGTCCCCCTTGTGCTCTGTTCCAAAGTCCCGAAACTTTTCAGCTCGAGTTACAAAACCGTTTTCAGTGCCTAGAAGACTGCAATGAAGTGGACGATATGAATGACAAGCTCGTGGAAACTGTCCATGCGGTCGAAGCTAAGTTCTGCAAGACCCGCCGCAGAAGAACACAAAAACTCTCCGATCACACTCTTAATCTCATGGCTGTTAGACGGGAGATGAAGCTACATTCTTCAACAGACTTGACAGCATACAGGCAACTGAACAGACAGATCTCCAAATGCATGCGGCGGGACTTACGCAACTTCAATACAGCTCGTATTGAAGAAGCGATCGAGCAGAACCAAGGCTCCAAAGTCTTTGCCAGAGATCTGTCTACCAGAAAGAGCCAACTGTCAAAGCTGAAGACCGAATGGGGCACCTGAGATTTTGAGTGAGATTGAGAGGTTCTATGGGCAGCTGTACAAGTCATCGTTGGAGCCACACGCAAGTGTGAGTAACGATCCAAGAGCGAGTCTCACCCGACACTATTCCGAAGATATCGCGGACGTCAGTCTGAGCGAGATTAGAATGGCTCTCCAGCACCTTAAAAACGGTAAGTTCCCAGGCGAGGATGGAACTACAGCGGAGCTTCTGAAACCGGGTGGAAGACCGGTACTTCAAGTCCTTCAGAAGCTCTTTAATTCCGTCATCCATGGTGGTATTACACCGGAGGCGTGGAGCAGAAGTGCGGTGGTCTTGTTCTTCAAGAAAGGTGACAACGCTCTCTTGAAGAACTACAGACCGATTTCCCTTCTGAGCCGCGTCTACGTGCTGTTTTCGAGAGTCATTATGAATCGCTTAGACTTGACGACTTCCAGCCTCCCGAACAAGCCGGTTTCCGAAAGGGCTTTAGCACCATAGACACATACATACCCTTCGGCAAATTGTACAGAAGTCCGAAGAGTACGATGTCTGGCGTATGTGGACTATGAGAAAGCCTTTGATTCCGTTGAATTTTGAGATTTGGGCGGTGCTGCAGTCCCTTCAGCGGTGCCAAGTTGACTGTCGGTATATCGAAGCGCTGAAGTGTTTGTACAGTAGAGCTACGATGTCTATCCGAGTACAGAACCAAAATACGAAACCTATCCAATTGCAGAGAGGTGTAAGACAGGGTGACGTCATATCCCCGAAACTCGTCACCGCTGCATTGGAAGACGTATTCAAGCTTCTGGACTGGAAAGGATACGGTATCAACATCAATGGCGACTACATCACTCACCTTCGATTTGCCGACGATATAGTCCTATTGGCAGAATCGCTTGAGGACCTAAGCACTATGCTCAATGACCTCAATAGTGTCTCCCAACGGATAGGTCTTAAGATGAACATGGACAAAACAAAGGAATATGTTTAATGTCCATACCACACCTATGCCGGTAGTTGTTGGGAGCACTAAGATCGAAGTTGTTGACGAGTATGTTTACCTGGGACAAATAGTCCGACTAGGTAAGTCCAACTTCGACCGAGAGGTCAATCGACGGATTCAACTCGGCTGGGCAGCGTTCGGGAAGCTACAACACATCTTCTCGTCAGACGTACCTCAAAATCTAACTTACGTCCTAAAACCTCCTTAACCTCCAGCTAAAACTCTTCACAAGCGTTGTTTTGTTCGCTTAGATGTTGAGAAACTTTGTATGGATGCATCCAAAATAAACTGGAACAGCGTGGTTTCTGCACCCACTGTGGACGAAAAGGTTGGGGCTTTAAATGAAGATATCCTTCAATTATGTGATGTACATGCTCCCATTAAAAAAGTGAAGCTCAAGCGTCCACCTGCGCCATGGATGACGATTGGGTTTTGAATTGCGATGAGACGTAGGGATCGGGCTTTCGGCAAATTTAGAAAAGATCGATGTGATCAAAACTGGACTCTTTATAAAGTTGCAAGGAATCGGTGCAATCAGATAATAAGCAACGCGAAACGCCGATTTATTTTTAGTAATATCTCATGTTCTTCCCCTGCTAATATTTGGAAGTTCCTTGGAACCATAGGTATCGGTAAACGACACCGTTGTGAGTTTCAGAGGACGATTGGTCTGGATGATATTAATTTTCATTTTGTCCAACAGTCCTCTTGATCACCAGACTAAGCGTCTTACTGTAGAACACTTAATGGGTTTACCTGGTCCCGACATTGATCTCTTTCAATTTTCTCCATTAGCTATGAAGCTAAGAAGACAATACTTTCCATTAAATCTAATGCTGTAGGTTGTGACAACATCAGCCGACGGATGTTTGTCTATATACTTGACCATATCCTCCCAGCTATCTCGCACATCATTAACTTCTCCTTGAATTCTGGTGATTTTCCTTCACTGTGGCGTAAGGCTTACGTTATTCCCTTGCAAAAGATCCCAAATCCCACTTTACCCAATCATTTCCGACCTATATCCATCCTTCCCTTCCTATCCAAAGTCCTTGAGGCCTGTGTCCATAAGCAACTTTCGCAGTTTATCTCCTGTAATAACTTATTAAGTCCCTTGCAGTCTGGCTTTAGGCCCGGTCACAGTACAGTTTCCGCACTCCTGAAAGTAACTGGTGATATTAGAGCGGGCATGGAGGACACTAAAGTCACTGCGTTGGTTCTAGTTAACTTCTCGAACGCCTTTAATACCATCAGTTATGACGTTCTAATTTCCATCCTTTCCCTTTCTATGGTCTCACCCGAAGCAGTGGATTGGTTTTCATCATATCTTCGAGGGCGCCAGCAGTCGGTTTACATCGATGAGCTATCATCTAGCTGGATTGACATACATGCTGGTGTTCCTCATGGCGGCATATTATCTCCTTTATTGTTTTCTATATTTATTAATCTCATTACCCTAAACCTTCAGTCTGCGATCATCTGTATGCTGATGACTTGCAAATGTACACACACGCGAGTATTGACGATATTTTTACAGCGGTGGACACAATAAACAGGGACCTTGAGTACATTAAGAACTGGTGTGACAGGTTTGGCCTAATGGTCAACCCTTCGAAGTGTCAGGCCATAATAATTGGTAGCCGTCGGATGATCCAGAGATTGAAAACTTTGAAAGAAAAAAAATTGAAGTAGCTCTACCTTCTATCATTTTTAATAGTACTGAGATTCAATTGTGTTCTACTGTGAAGAATCTAGGTTTATTAATTGATTCCACTTTGAGTTGGAAAGATCAAGCAACGACCGTTAGCCAGAAAGTTACCGGTAGCCTGCGTTCTCTGTATCGCTTAAAACATTTTCTACCATCTGCAATTAAGACAATGCTTGTACAGAGTTTAATTTTTCCCCTAATCGACTATGGCGATGTGTGTTATTTCGACCTGAATGCAGATCTTCTCAACAAATATGACCGTCTTCTAAATAACTGCATTCGATTCATTTTCAATCTTCGAAAGTATGACCATATATCCACGTATCGTTCTCAATTAAAATGGTTACCTATTTGTCAACGCCGTAGTTTGCGTTAACTCACCACCCTTTATTCTATCCTGATGTCTCCAACTTCCCCTTCCGACTTATCTCCTTGCTTTCAGTTGCTTAGTGCTAGCTATGAGAGAAACCTCCGCTCTACGAACAATCTTCTTCTCCTATGTCCCTCCCATAGCTCTGGACTTGTTCATTCTTCTTTCCACATTCAGTCCATTCTCCTTTGGAACGCACTCCCTCTTGAAAGCAGGATGGCTAGGAATCGTTACGCGTTCAAGATGAAGGTTCGGGACCACTTACTTAATAAATTGGCAGAACCATCATAGTAACAGTTGATTTATATATATGCATTTGTATATATATATATATTTATGAATATATATGTATATTCTTATTATGTATATTGCATATTTTATTTTATGTATTATATGTGTGTGTATGTATATATAAGTATATATTATTTTTAATTTTTGTGATATATAATTCATATTTTATGTATTTTATTTCCATGTATTCCAATTTTTTTTTGTTATTTTAGTTTAGTATTCGCAAATTAACTTTTATTACACCTACTCCATTCTATCTCTCCATCATCCCAAGGTAGACTGGTAGAGAATGCCTTAGGCATTAAGTCCGCCTATATACCACATGTGTTTATGAAGTTTAAATAAATAAATAAAACCTTAAAACGAAATTGTACAATCAGTGCGTGTTGCCAGTGATGACTTTACGGAACTGAGAAGTGGTTCTTCACAGCTGGCCATATGAGGAAGCTCAAGGTCGCTCAGCGAGATATGGAGAGGGCTATGCTCGGAGTTTCTCTGCGTGATAAACTTAGAAATGAGGATATTCCCAGTAGAACTAGAGTAACCGACATAGCCCAACGGATTAGTAAGCTGAAGTGGCAGTGGGCCGGCCATATAGCCGGCCATATATAAGAACCGACAACCGATGGGGAAGAAAGGTTCTCGAGTGGTAGCCTCGTACCAGTAGGCGAAGTGTAGGGCGACCCCTTCACGAGATGGAGTGACGACCTGGTAAGGAAGGAAGTCGATGGATGCAGGTGGATCAGGACCGTGCTTTGTGGCATTCCTTGGGGGAGGCCTATGTTCAGCAGTGGACTTATGAAAGGATGTAATGATGATGATGATAAAACTGTGCCGTGTAGTAACTACATCAGAAAACCCTTACTCAATTCCGTTCTTTCAATTTTTCTTGAGCAGACTTTCATGGTCTCCGATAGATAGCGATAACTTTCTCTTATATGGCAGTGGTAAAGTATTCAGAGGGATGTCGGGGCAACGTTGACGGTGAGAGATATCTTTAGTAGGCGCCTCAAAGTATTGGCTCCTAAATACCACCATGATCTAAACATTTTATCCATGCGGAGCCAACATTTTGTTATAAATTCACAAGTTGCTTTTTTTATAAAATTGAAGTGACAAACGAACTTATAGTCCACAATGGTAAGTGTCTAATGCAGTCCATGGACACGTGGAGCTAACTTCAAATAAAGATAGCTACAGATGCATTTAAACTGTAACGACTAAGCTGGAATGCCTCGTAACCTGTAACTGTACTGGCTCTCTATACCCTACAGACCAGAATACAGCAGAGCAAGCGCTGCTATTTGGCGGCAGAAATAGTATAACCTACTCATAGGCAGAGAAGAAGGTCTACCAGCATACGTAGTAGGTAGGGTTATAGTACTTGTTGGTGTTATATTAAAATACACAGTAACATATATTATAGTTAAAGTACATATATTATAGTTAAAGTACACATATCGTTAAAGTCCACATATAGTATAGTAGCAACAAAGCTCTATTATAACAAGTTATCCATTGAACTTTTCTTTCTGTACAGCAAAAATAAAAACAAGAAAGATCGCATAAAAGCCATATGATAGATGATAAAATTTGACGGCTGCGTGGCGCATTGGCTTAGCAATGAGTTGCTGCGCTGGGGGGCGCGGGTTCGAATCCCGCACGGAATAAGTATTTGTATGGCCTACAAATAATTGTTCTGGGTCTGGATGTTTGTCCTTGTGCAATTTGTGTTTGTAAACTGTCTCCACGATACAGAAGAAAATCCCAAAGTGGGGGTAAAGTTTTATAAAAAAGAAAGTAAAAAAAATTTAGATGATAAGCAAATCGTGCCAAATCTCATTCATAGAAGTAAACAATGTTCATTCAACATGAAGATCGCAGCACTTGTCAATAAAAGCTAGTGAATATAGTTATGTATCTTTTGACAGTTACGCACCAAAATTTAAGCCATTTAGGACGCGTAGTTGTTATTTGACTGTCGTTTGAGTAACTCGATGTGAGTGTTTTTGTGAAATTAAAAAAAATTGTGTCGCTGCCATCATTTTTTGTTGAAATGCAATACGCCTACGCAAATCAAAGATGAGGAACTCTGTGTATGGGGTCTCTGCACCATCACCTAATACCATAGTCAAATTTTGGGCAGCTGAATTTAAACGTGGCCGTGAGAGCTTGAAAGACGATGAACGTTCAGGAATAAACAAACTGCAACTACTGACGATAAAATCGCTGAAGTTCACCAAATGGAGCTAGAGGACTGCGAATTAAAGTGAGAGAGATTACATCTCATAGAGTCTATGAAAATGTCCAAAGAACGTTTTTGTCACATATTAAATCACGATTTAGGCATGAGATAGTTGTCAGCGTGTTGGCGGCAACGATTTCTCACTTTAGACCAGTTTGAATGAACATTTCCAAAGCTCTGTAGGCGCAGTTGAGCCGTAATAAATCCGATATTTGGCGCCGATTAATTATTTTTTTATAGGAGAGGGGGCAAATGAGTATACGGCTTACCTGACGGTAAGTGATTACCGCCGCCCATGAACAACTAACTACAACACCAAGGGAATTACAAATGCGTTGCTGGCCTTTTAAAAAGGAGTACGCTCTTTCCTCCTAAGTCGTGTCGGTCCGGAAAAATCTCTGTTGGAAGTTAATTCCACAATGACGCTGTATGAGGAAGAATACTTCTTTTAAATCACACAGTGGTGGACCGCCTGTCATCCAGATGGTATGGATGGTATCGCGAGTATTGTCACGATTACGATGCTGAAATTGTGCGGCTCGAATTAACCCAAACAATTCCTCAGAGCACTCCCCGTGGTAAATGCGATAAAATACGCATATATCTTCGCAGTACCAGTGAGTCAAGCCGATTGGAAAGAGTTCGGTCACCAAAGATTCAAACAGCTCTGCGCTGGATGCGGTCAAGTGGAAGGAGCTGGTACTAGGGAGCCCCAGCCTAGAGATGGGAACAGTAATCCATGTACGGCCTAACCTGTGCCTTGAAAAGTTGCAGGCGGTGTGCCGGCATGAAACTTAAAAGTGCCCGCTCTGCTGAACACGCCAAGATTTTGAGAGGCCAATTTGGCGTTTTCTTCCAAGTGACTACGAAACTGCACGTTACTCGATATGTCGACGCCGAGGATTCTGATACTGGCTGAGACAACAAGGGTAGTGCCATAAAACTGAGGAGATTTTTTTTTATAGGATAAGGGTGACAAACGAGCACACAGTCCACCTGATGGTAAGTGGTTACTGCGGCCCATAGACATCTACATCTATCCTCTATTACAAATCAAAATGTAGATGCGTTGTCACCCGTGAGGACTAAGATGGAATGCCTCATTTCCAGTAAAAAGGGCCTCCGGCCACCTGCACTCACCAAGCGAAACGCAGAGGTAAATCTCTACTTCACCCTGGTTTTCTGTGAGGTCGTGGTACCACCCCGGTTCGAGCCGGCCCATCCGTGCGACAGCAAAAGCTGCCGCGTGGCTCTACCACTGTTTATATAATGAAGGGGTTCTTTTTAGCGTTAAACACGCAAATTTGTGTCTTCTGGAGATTAAACTGGACTAGATTTAGTCGCCCCCAGTCCGCGACTTCATTCAACAAAGTCTGGACTTCAGACATAAGTTTGTTACGGTACTCGGCGACGTTTTCCCGAGAATTTGCTGAACAAAGTCTCGAATTGGGGGCGACTAAATCTAGGCCAGTCTAATCCTCAGAAATCACAAGTTTGCGCGTTTACCGCTCAAAAGAACCCCTTCGTCGTATCTCTTCAGTTTCAAGGCACATCCCATCTTGCCTCAGCCAGTATCGGAATCCTCGGATTCGACATATCAAGTGACGTGCAGTTTCGTTGTCATTTCGAAGAAAAGGCCAAATTGATCACTAAAAAGCTTGGCGTGCTCAGCAGAGCGGGACAGTATTTCATGCCGGCACACCACCTGCAACTTTATATGGTGCAGGTTCGGCCTTACATGGAATACTGTTCCCATCTCTGGGCAGGGGCTCCCCAAGGCCAACTCCTTCCACTTGACCGCATCCAGCGCAGAGCGGCTCGAATCGTCGACGACCGCCGAGTCCTTTCCGATCGGCTCGATTCATTAGCACTGCGAAGAGATGTTGCATCCCTTTGCATTTTCTTTCGAATTTACCACGGGGAGTGCTCTGAGGAATTGTTCGGATTAATCCCAGCCGCTAAATTTCATGAACGCACATCGCGGCAGAACTCCCGATACCATCCACACCATCTGGATGATTGGCGCTCCACCACTGTGCGATTTAGAAGATATTTTCTTCCTCGCACAAATTCATTGTGGAATCGATTACCATCAGCGATTTTTCCAGTCCAATACGACTTAGGAACTTTCGTGTTGCTGTTGTTCATGGGCGGCGGTAGTCACTTACCATCAGGTGAGCCGCATGCTCGTTTGCCCCCTCTCGTATAAAAAAATTCAGCGTTAATGGGCTTGTAATCAGATTATGCACCGTCTACTACGACTTTGATGCTCCGATCTGCAAGAAAACTCGTGATCCAATTGTACAATTTCGCGGGAAGCCCATAGGAATGATGGTTCGTAAGAAGTGCTTTGTGCGATCGAAGGGCTTCGCTGTGTCGAAACTAACGGTTAACGCCTCCCCCTTGAACCCTACTGCATTCTCCCATTTATGAATTAGGTAACCCAGAAGATCACCAGCCAAGCGACCGCGAAGATAACCGTACTGATGGTCACTAATCAGCTGGTGACTCCATTGTTTTAGAGAACAAGGAGGGGATGGCGATAGACCTGTAGTTGGATGGATTAGAGCGGTTACATTTTTTAGGAATCGGATGCATGAAAGTTGTTTTGCATGATTTCGGGACTACGCCTAAAGAGTAGGATTACCGGAAAAGATGCGTTAAAAATTGGTACCAACTCCAGAGCACACGTCTTTAGTACAATAGAAAGGGCATCATCAGGCTGACTCGACTTGTTGACGTATAGGGAGAGGTGTGTTCTACGCACCGAGCGTTGGGTAAACAGCACATCCTGAATGGTTCACTTGTTAACAGTTAGAATAGAAATTGCGCGGATTGAACTCCGTTTTTGTAGTAATCGCGACACTTCTACTTGAAATAAAAATAAAGAGAATTGCTACTTAATTTACCTACAGTGAGAGAAAATTAGTCTGGCCCACCAGGAAGGGTAAATGAAATAGGTAAACTCACGGTTAACAGCAGCGGCGGTCAACTTCAACTTGGCTTCAACAATATCTTCGGATGTGGAAGGATTCAGTCTTCTTTGACCACACTCCTACGTGATTATATAGTCTATGCACACAGCTGGGTCGACCTTGCACACTCACTAACGCTTAATAACTACATTGATTTTAATTTGGAAGGTTTAGAAAGAACAGCCATTACCGATGCAGTTTGTCTTGAGTCTTGATTGCATGTGGGTATCGATCGCGTCGACTTCTTTTGCAGACGCTTTTGTTGTAGGCCAACAAATGGCGCCATAAGTTTTGTTTTGCATATAATTAGAAAGAAGGATGTGATAGAAAAGTTAGGAAGGCAAGCCAGTACATCACTCATAGCGCGGGATGGTGATCGGTGTGTACCCCACGTCATCAAGAGTCGAGTTGGACGCAAAGAGAGAGCCTAATAAGTTCTTTGCGGCATTGGCCAGTGAGTCGTCCTCTCTCTGCAGAGATAGAAGATATGGTTGATAGAAGTTCCCTTGGACTGCATTGGCGAGAGACCAGAATGCACGTGTTCCCATAGGAAGAATAACTAGCTTCTCGCCAATTCTGCCGATGTGCTCTGACTTTGCCTTGACAATGACTCTTTTGAAGGACCTAGAGGCGGAACTATACTTCTTTTTAAGAGCGCTGGTATTTGCATCCTGAGACGTCGATGCGTGAGCCCAGATCTGGGAGCATTCTTGCTCAAGCGTTATGTAATTTTATAGGAGCTACCAAACTATGGCTGGGTTCTGCCTCTGATAGGTACCATAGATGATGGAATAAAAAATTCCATTCCCTGTAGCACCACATCAGCGACAGAATCAGCAACAACGCTGGGATCATCCGTCGAGAAGAAAACCCGCCTCCAAGGTTAGGATGGAAAAAAGATCGCATCCCGGCTGACCTATAATACCAAACATGGTGGCAACCCGCAAAACGCAACCGCGATGGGAGAGTGAGTGGCACCGTACTCCAGATGAGACAATGGTCCGAGGAGCCAAGAGGGGCATCAACGGAGTACTGATATCCGTCTGGATGAGAGGTCAGCAGAAGGTCCAGCAGGGAAGGTCATGATCTTCCACATCTGGAATCTGCGTAGGCGAAGTAAACAGATGTGTCAGACCATATGCCAAAGCAAAGACATTAAAAGATCTACCCGCATTGTTGGTTAAACGAGAACCAAGCCATTCAGCGTGGTGGGCCTAAAAATCACCAAGCATTATGATCTCTGTGGATGGGACCTGTTGTAGCATAGATTTTGCAGCCATTTAGACGTAGTCGATGAGTCGGTCTGTGTCGGGATTGCCGCTATGGGACCTTAGAGGCAACTGTAGACGCGGGGATGGTTTTTGCTGTCTACTCGCAGCCATAAAACGGACAGATACCATAACTTCAAGGCTGCCGATGCGTCGAAAACAGATGTTCTATTTGACGTACACAAAAACACCAGCCCGGGGCATAAAGGAGTGTTCTAATTTGTTCCCCAGGTAGAAAAGATACAAAGTATTAGCCGGAAAGGACACCTGTGTCTCGGTTAGAAACAGCAAGGCCAGCTTCACCGTTTCGAGATGGTATTGGACGGCGTTAACGTTTTAATGAAGTCCCCTGATGTTGCTAAAATTTACGGATAGCTTGGCGGAGGGTGCCTTTGACTTATTGCTCCGTTTGCCTCGAGTAGGTTTAGTCTCAAGCGGAATTCACCTCTCCCCAGAATAAGTGGGGGAGCCTGAGCACCCACGCTCGTGGGCGTGGATGCTCAGCGAAAGATTCTCCGTCACGGGGGTGCTGTTATCCTCCTGGGGTAGTGTATTATTTAAATCCGCTACCATGTTAAGAGGGTGGGGGGGGGGGAATTGAGCTTCTGGCCACCTGCACTCACCAGACGAAATGCAGAAGCAGAGCTTCAAATTCACGCTGGTCTTCTGTGAGGTCGTAGTACCACCCCCGTTCGAGCCGGCCCATACGTGCAACAGCAAAGGCTGCTGCGTAGCTCTACCACTTTCACAAAATTTAAAACGATGTTAACTTTATTAATGTAGATGAACCTTCGATACACCATTATACGCGCCAAACAAAAATACAGTCAAAACAATGCAAAGGGGAACCGGCTCAAAAAAAAATGTTTTTCGGCAAGTGATGGCGACTGTTTTCTGGAATAGTCATGGAGTTATCTTAATCGATTATTATCTTCAAAAAAGGAAAACCATTACAAAAACATAGTACGCATCATTACTTGACAAACTGATGGCAGAAATTGCGGAAAAACGGCCGCATTTGCAGAATAAAAGTCCAGTTTTACTATGTCTCCACCGTTTGTAAGAAAGCTTTAATTTTAAATTTTAATATTTAATTTAAAAAAGAGACTTTATTTATTAATGTCGTATAAACAATAACAAATAAATAGTACAAGTCATTCATTCTATTTTTTTAAATAATAAGGATGACAAACGAGCACACAGTAGAGTACACCTGATGCTAAGTGGATGCTGTGGCCGATAGACATCTAAATTTATTCTCGATTAAGAATCAAAATGCAGATGCGTTGTCATCCCTTGGAATAAATTGAATGCCTCTTCCAGTAAAACGGGTCTCCGGTTCTATACGCTCACAACAGTAAACACGGTAGCGTTAAGCTGCTATTATACGCTGCTATTCTGTGAGAGTGCTGTCCTTCCCCGGTCATGCCAACCCATTTGTGCATGCGACTAAATCAATCGTCGGAACACTTTTCTCAGTCTGCCTCAGACGTCTCTTCTACGGCCTGTTCGAACGCTGAGTGCATTTTACGACAATGGAAACGATACATCTTTCAGCTGATTTTTTATGTTTGGAAATTAAAGTGAAGAAAGTCTTCTTCTTCAAATACTATAAGGTATTAACAACAGATTCCATGTCAAAGTTAAAAAATAGTGATAAAATCTTCTATGCCTGTCGATACTTGTGCCTTTCGATCGCTTCACTTTGGTAGCCGTCGAATATCTTTAAAACTGCCAAACTGTCAAATGGTGCTTCTTGTATGGATTGTATTGATGAATTTAAGATTCATCTTCTGTAATAATGCTGTAAACACACCAAGATGAGCCTGCTTTAAGTTTAGTAATCATGTCATGCTCCTTACGCTTAACTATCTTCCTCACGCGAAGGTGTTTGTGTAAAATTTCATCAACGTTTTCCGATCTAATCTGCTATATGTGCTGAATCTCTACGCCTAATTCACCTATTTCCTTCGATACAGTTTTCCACTGCTAGTACTTTTCTTAGAGTAAAAGTCATCTCAAAATATGATCGCGCTAAAATTTGTTATACCAGTGGTACCATTTGTATGCTTCAGATGGACCTTTAATGTGAAACTAATTATACGATTAGTCCGATTTGCTTGAAGTTCTCTTATACATACATATATGCTTTATCTCAAATAATAATAGGAAACTTACATTTCTTTATATAGAATAAAGGTGAAAAACGAGACGGAGTCCACCCGATGCTAAGTGGATGCTGTGGCCCATAGACAGTTACATTTATCCTAAATATAGAAGCAAAATGCAGATGTCACCCTTGAGGACTAAGATGAAATGCCTCATTTCCAGTAAAAAGGGTGTCCGGTTCTCTATATTCACCACACGAAACACAGCAGCATTACGCTGCTATTTTATGCTGGTATTCCGTGAGAGCGCGGTTCTCCTACGGTCGAGTCGACACATTTGTGATACAAACATAATATAGCTGCAGCGTGGCTCTACTACTTTTACAATTAAATACTAGTTAGTAAGGTCATTAGATATATGAAAATATCCTATATTAACAAACATGCCTTTAAAACATTTTGCAGGTGACAATCTTATTTTGGCGTCAACATTTTTGTTAGCCTCCTATTGATTATATGTTTAGATAAGTCATCTACAGGATTTGAAAAAAAAGTAAACATCGTTTTAAAATTTTGTGAAAGCTAGCTGAGAATATTTCATTTTTCTGAATTACCGCTTTGAAATAAGAATTATGTAAGAGCTCCAAAATTCTTCAAAGAAAATAACACTTTTTTTCAACATTTTAAAACATTTTTAGAAAGTATTGCAAACATTTTCACATTAAGAGTAAAATTATGCGAATATTTAGCTGAATTTTAAACCACTTAGTTATGTCAAAATCCTATTTATACATCTCTGTTTGTAATACAATGGTGTGAATAAAAGACGATGCTTTATATTTTCAGGTTAAGTCCTTCAGCCAAGACACGAAAATGTAAATGCAAAGAATGAAATGAGATTATGGGTTCTTGTTTTGCCACGACATTGTAAACAGGTTTAAGAATTAATGTTCCATTGTATAAAACCTTTTTTGAACCTAATTCCAATTAATGCCTGTATTTTTAGAAGCTTAAATATTTCATTTAAAGATAAATGGGGTTTTAATATTATAAGACGATAACACACACAACAAACTAGCAGTCTATGTAACCGATTACATATCCCATCCTATGATTGGGATCTTGTATTTTCGAAACAGTGGTAACAGTGGTAAGACAAAAAATAACTTTAATAAGAAATTTATCGCGACCGCTTAGCCATTGAGCTAACACAACTCTGTTCTATTCAATAAGTAATAATGAATAATTCATATTGAATAAAAATTCTTCATTCTTGTCTATATTTTTTATTGGTTATCCTTGATTAATAACCATCAAAACATATAAAGGGGGACAATTCTCATTATACTGTAAAAATTACTCTGAAAATAGCTTAGCTAAAATAATCTTTATTTAATTCAGTAATATAGATCTAAGAAATCATACAATAGCTTGAAATTACGTTATTCATTTAATGGCTTTCATAGTGTTTGTGTAGTTGCTGTCTTGAAATAAAGTCTCGTTACGCTTCTTGTCTCCATATTACGCTTCTAACCACTTAGGTGCTTAATCTACGGTTGTTTATGTTCTTTCGTCAGTTCGGTAAATACTTATTTACGTAATCATAACGTATTTATTTACACCTGTTGTAATAAAAATCTTAAATTTCAGAATGAACCGGTGGCGTTTAAATTTTATTCTTAAAATTTTTACATAATATGTGATTCGCTGTATGCTCGAATCGATCCAGCGGAGGTTAGCGCTACGATTGACGTATTAAATCTAGATTTTCAGTGCACTGACTGGTAATAACGTTGTGGCATTGCTGTTAACCATTCAAAATGTAAAGCTGTATTTATCGGTAGGACTCGTCGTCAAGCTACACTCATAGGTGTTTATTGTTTACAACGACACGAATTCGTCTTAGTCAATAGTTAAAGACCTTGAGTTAATGTCCTATACTAATTTAAGTTGACAATCTCAAGTGACTGAGATAAGCGGTAAGCAACATTAAAAAGTTTAAAAAAATATCGTACCAAACGCGACTAAGGCGAGACTAAGCGTTTATGCTGTTGTGTATTACCCTGTTGTAAGTCAAGTCCTTCTATGCAAATTGGATCGTCTGCTCAATAACTGCATAAGTTTTATTTTCGGTCTTCGCAAATACGATCGTGTTTCCTTGTATCGTTCTAAGCTTAAATGGCTCTCTATCCATCAGCGTAGATGCAGAATTTTTCAAACACTATTTTATGTCTTTTACGATCCATGCACATCCTAATAACTAAAATGCAAATTTAAGTATTTTGGTTCTTCTCACGATCTTAACCTGCGATCTTTCACGCTTACTGTGTTCGGGAATTACCTTATGTGTTTTTTTTTCGGTGTACGAAATTTACGTCTCAGATTGTAAGTGGTTGTTGCGGCCCATAGACATCTACATCTATCCTCTATTACAAATCAAAATGTAGATGCGTTGTCACCCGTGAGGACTAAGATGGAATGCCTCATTTCCAGTAAAAAGGGCCTCCGGCCACCTGCACTCACCAAGCGAAACGCAGAGGTAAACCTCTACTTCACGCTGGTTTTCTGTGAGGTCGTGGTACCACCTCGGTTCGAGCCGACCCATCCGTGCTACAGCAAAAGCTGCCCCGTGGCTTTACCACTGTTAAGAAGTACTAAGTATTCTCACTGTACTGTTAAAATTTGTTTCAAATCATTTATAAAATAGCTTAGCTAAAATAATCTTTATTTAATTCAGTAATATAGATCTAAGAAACCATACAATAGCTTGAATTTACGTATTAAATTAGCTTTAAATTTATTTCAATGGCTTTCATAGTGTTTAATATGTAAAGCTGTAATTATCGGTAGGATTCGCTAAACTCATAGGTGTCTATTGTTTACAACAGCACAAATTTGTCTTAGTCAATAGTTAAAGACTTTAGGTTAATGGTCGATACTAATTTGAGTTGACAATCTTAGCTGGCTGAGATAAGCTGGAAAGTAACATTAAAACGTTTAAAAAATATCCTACCAAACGAGACTAAGTGATTATGCTGTAGTGTGTTACCCTGATGTAAGACAAGTCCTTCTATGCAAATTGGATCGTCTGCTCAATAACTGCATACGTTTTAATTTCGGTTTTCGTAAATATGATCGTGTTTCTTTATCTATTTCAAACACTATTTTATGTCCATTACGATCCACGCACGCCCTAATATTTGAAATGCAAGTTTCAGTATTTTGGTTCTTCTCATGATCTTTACCTGCCATCTTTCATGCTTACTGTGCTTTTTTTACATGGGGAAATGCCTACGCATACCCGCCTCGCTGGGGCAAGGACGGGTTATGTCGGACTCGCACCGACTAAAACCCCATGGTGTTCCACCCTAGTCGCATATTGGCAGGGCCACGGGAACGCTTTCGCACACTTCCGCGGCCCCACCTGCGCTGGTCGCCCCATGGCGGCCCCTCCTCGGGAGAGGAACACTCTTCCCCCATCTCCTTCTCCGGTAAGGCGCACCAGAACACATGGCGCGCCCTCCTCCTCGGCCTCCAATTTCACATGCGCAACGGACGCCCCCGTGTCCGATGCGCGAAGGCCATGGGGCCAGGAAAAACTAGCACTCAGGAGCACCAGCCTTCCTGACCCCAGCGGCGGATCTGGTCTATGGCTCCGCCGCCAACCAAAATTCAGCTGCGGAGGGTAGGGAGAGCGGCGCCTCGCAATACCGGCACTCCTCTCCCCCCGCAGCCCCACCACCACCGCATCAACGGTGCGGCCCCGTTTGAGTCGCGGAGGATAGGGCGAGTGGCGCATCGCCATACCAACACTCCTCTTCCTCCGCGACTCCACCCCGGCTGCAGTGGTAGGGGTGGGGAGGACACCCCTCTCGCAGCAGCCCACCGACACACATCCGAAGTGGGCTCGTCAAGCCCACTCGGAGTGGCCACCTCGGGCCGGCCCTACACCACGGGCCAGCCAAGGGGTTCCTCTTTGTTCACCGTGGGTGACCAAGCCACGGCTACTAACCCCTCCCGCCACGACAAGGCGGGAACCCGTTCGGGGGGGATGCTTACTATGCTTGTGGATTACCTTATGTGTTTTTATTCGCTGTACGAAATTTATATCTCAGTCCTTCGTCGCTGCGGCCATAAGGCTTTGGGATAAATTCCTCCACATATATGTATGTTATGTTACAAAGGAAACCGACTTCTATTTAAATTTCTAGTGTTTTTTTTTACCACATGCCCAGTGGTGAAGAAACACATCGAAAAGAACGTGTATGCCTGAGAAATAACATTTTATATATAATATAATATATTAAATATTTTGAGAATTTCACTTGTATTTTGCCAATACGCACTGGAGCAGCCCGATGGACTAATTATGCTAAATACGTTAAGGATTCCTTTAAAAATGATAGAGACCTGTGCCCACTGTGGGACGAATATAGGATGTAACTTTACTTAACTTTTAATGAGGTGACAAATGAGCTCACAGGTCCTCTGATTGTAAGTGGATGCTATGGACTATAAATACCAACAATAGCAGGTGCTTTGTTACCGCTGACGTCTGAAACGATATACTTCGTTACCAGTACAAGTCGTGGCACGTAAGTCTAGCGTAGAACGAAACGTGGAGGAGACGCGCACGAATTGAATTGCACGAATGCGACTGGAGAGCCAATCAGCGCGTGCAAGCGATACGCACGAGCCAATCGCGCAGTAATCAATTAGTGCGACTTATGCACAATAACCATCACCGCTAGACTTTCGTGCCATTACTTATAACACCGTCTACGGTTCTTGTTATACCCCATGCGAAATAAGGCAGAAATATGCTACTATTTTACGTTCGGTATTCTGTGCGAGCATGGTCCTTCCCCGGTCCAGTCAAATCAGCTAGGATTATGCAACTGCAGCATGGCTTTACCTCGTAAAAAATTTAATTGACACAGTTTTAAAAATCTCAACAGCCATTAATATCGCACTGATTGATTACTTGGAGTTATGGAGGTACTTATGTATGAAGCGTTTGTTATTACTAGAGATAACAATACATTTATTATGAATAAATGACATTATAAATGTATTACACATACAACACACACATACATATTTTTGATATCTTACATACAAGAATTGCTCACTTACAGTTACAACAATTCTTAAGTGAGTATTTCTTGTATAAATATTTATGATGCGACTAAAAGACGAAATTCGGGTACACCCAAGTTTAGCCGGGTACAATTAGGCGCACACACACATAATAAGTAATATCGGCAGTAGTATGAAATTAACGTGTCTCAAGGCGTCACTACTGTAATCCAGTGAGGAAAAACTTTATCTGACGTGCAACAAGCATACAATTTTTAAAATGACCAATAATCAGGTACCTATGCAAGTGAACTGCTACAAATCGGAGATTGAAATTGATTGAGAAAAATTTTATCTGTTGAGATAAAAAAATAAATATAAGACGTCAGTATGTCAAAAATTCCTCACCATAGTGGCCAGTGACGACAGTGCTGCCAACACAGTGTAAAAAGTTAGCATCACACTTTTGTCAATGCGCAACCTTGATGCACAGAGATATACCAACATCAGACTGATCATCACAGCACTGAGAAGAAATATCATTAAGGGACCTGGTCTGACTTAGCAACTAAAGGAGAGTGTGTTTTCATTCTCTGCATTCCTCACTCTTTCGCTTCTCCCGGCTATATCCCATTTCTATTTGGGGCCAGTTGTCCTAATCCTTAGTCTCTTGGGTCATCAATAAATAACTATTACTACGTATAAACACACCTAGTGTTTAGGCAGCCGTGGCACAGTTTATACTAGTACTGCTGCCGACATTAACCTATCAATGTAATTGATGGTACTTTTTATTTAAATAGTGTAAATCACGATGTAAAATTTGTAGAGTGAATAAACAAATATATTATTATTATATATTAATATATATATATTAATATAAATATTATATATTATTATATATTATAATATAAATATTATGTATTAATATATTATTATTATTATAGTGTCTCTTTATGCTTTTCAGGCAGTAATTTTGTTTTGAAGCTACCTAGGATAAACCGGTTTGTCTAGATGAGTAGCCCCTGCCGATCACCTCACCCCACTTTTTATTAAGCCAGTATTTCGCACCATAATATAAAGGTTCACCAAAGTTTGTATATTATGCCTTTCGTACCAGCTGGCATTACATTAGATAGTCTTATGGTAATTTAAACACCTCTCTGAGAGTTTGATATTTAAAAAAAAATTAAGTTTCATGTAGCATGCATTCATGGTAGAGAAACACTGCACTTTTTAATCGATAATAGATACAAATGTCTATGGGCGATAACATCCACTTACCATCCATCCCATTCCATTTTATAAAATAGCCATCAAGATTTATTTTGTAGAAATATTAAACCAAAATTTTATTAGACGATCCAATTTACCGAAGAAAATTAATAAATTAATTCTTTAAAAGCTTATGACACTAAATCACCCACCGCTGTTTTTTTTATCTTTCTTCGTAAATTAAGGACTGTAATTTTGTTGAGTGTGATAAAAACGACGAAGGCAAATTCGTTTCCCGTGGCGTAATAGTTGATGGGAATCCATATTACTTGTCTTGGTAATTCAATTTGTTAGTTCCGTTAAAATTAAAAAAAAAAGTATCAGATTAATGAGGTTTGCAATAGGGAAGAATTAAATGTCCGCTTAAAATAATTGGTTTTCTCAGACATGCGTGTCTGCATTTGATGATTTCCTTCACCGCTGAGCGTGTATTAAATCAACACTGCAATTAAACTTAACAGTAAAAATTCATTTGTGATGTGAGGTTTGCACTCTTGCATGGGTAAGTTTAATTCTCGCCGCAATTAAGACTTGCGTGCTGCTTATACCTTAATCTAGCATCTCAGTCTAAGTTCTGTGCTATGCATCATAAATCATTATATAATAATAATGTCCTCCAGACCGAACTTCGATCACGGCGATCAGCCTGAACATAGACTACCCATCGACATAAGACAGGATTACAGTGCCCAAGTGTATACGCAAGCACAGGTAAACCGATACGACCGGAGAGATCAGGCACAGAACCAACGGCTTTACCTGCTTTTCCGAGGCACGGGGTGAGACACCGCCAACTTTCTGATTCCGGGCAGCTACTGAGAATTTCTTGACCGAAAAACTCAATAACTTATTTTTTGGTCCGACACGGCATTCGAACGCGAAATCACAGAATTAGCAGTCGCGTTTACAACCAATACACTAACGAGGCAGATTGTGATTCATTCTATTTTAGGAGGATTATTTTCCTCAGGAATGACAACACCAGAACAGATACACACATACAATATCGTTCTGTCTTCCAAATAATAACTCAGATTTGTAGATATACCCACAAGCGATTGTTGATTGTATGCCAATACAATGATGGAAATACATGTGTTTTTGAGGATCTAGAATATGTTAACATACACATAGGCCTACCGATGTTTATATTATTTACTTACTAGCAGTGGCCGCGATTTCATACGCGCAAATATGTGTCATCTACGTTTCATAATATTTAAAATATTTCATGATACCCAAACTTTTACAATAATTGTTCTCTATTTTCACATATACCCGATCTAGTCACATATACCCAATTTAGTTAGCGCACGCCGTTAAAACAGCCGATCTGCGTTTTTTCTTCCGACTTGTACCCGCAACACTTCGAGCGCGCGCGACATGCTTTTAAATTGACATATTTTTTATTTGGCAACCATTTTCTGCAGACTTCCAAAAAAGAGACGGTACTCAATTCGACTGTATGTTTTTTTATGTGTGTTACCTCATATCTTTGTACTGGGTGAACCGATTTCGATGATTCTTTTTTTATATAAAAGCTGATAGTTCTCGTGTGGTCCCATATGAATTTGATCAAGGTCAGACCAATAGTTTTTGAGTTATTCTTAAATAACTTATATTGAAGTCGGCTGTTTTGCGTGCTGCTAATTTTTAATTAAAATAAAACAAACACTAAGCCAAGCTATATACATCACTGAATATCTCATCAAAATTGGTTCAGTTATTCTAGAGATTAGCCCGCACAAGCGTGCAGACAACGTTTTTATTACGTGTATAGATTATAATACAACCACGTCATACTCGTATATATTTAAAACTTACAAAATAGATGAGATAGTAAAAAAATAAACTTGTGAGAAAATACTAATGTAAATTACATTGACCACTTAGAACTTTGTCAACTGATTTAAACAAACAAACACTTAGCCAAGCTTATCTTAGTAAATCACTGAATATCACATCACAATTTGTTCAGTTATTCCGGAGATTAGCTCGTACAGGCGTGTAGACAATAAACGATTTTATTATATGTATAGATTATAATACAACCACGACATTTATACTTAAAACTTACAAAATATGTACATAAGATAGTAAAAAAAAATTGTGAGAAAATACTGATGTAAATTACATTGACCACTTAGAAAGGCAAGTCAAACACGATTAAAACGAACTGACCGAAGTAATTACGTTACAATATAAAACTTTATTAGAAGTCCTTAATTCCTTTTAGGTTGCAATGCTCACATTTAGTATTCCCTCCACAAACTTGTCATACCTACTCTTTACACATTCCAATTACGGAGGACTGCAGACCAAAGCTTGTTTTTGTTATTAGTTTTTGCAAAGAATTATCACGTTTACGACTTGGCTCGACTATATAATAATACGACTTTACACTTGGTACAGTTTTTTACGTGGTAAAGTCATGTTGCAACTATATTAGTAGTATAGTTGCGATCGGGTCGGCTCGACCGGGGAAGGACCACGCTCTCACAGAATACCAGCGTAAAATAGCAGCTTATTGCTGCTGTGTTTCGTATTTTTTTTTTTTTTTTTTTTTTTTTATAGGATAAGGGTGACAAACGAGCACACAGTCCACCTGATGGTAAGTGGTTGCTGCGGCCCATAGACATCTACATCTATCCTCTATTACAAATCAAAATGTAGATGCGTTGTCACCCGTGAGGACTAAGATGGAATGCCTCATTTCCAGTAAAAAGGGCCTCCGGCCACCTGCACTCACCAAGCGAAACGCAGAGGGAAACCTCTACTTCACGCTGGTTTTCTGTGAGGTCGTGGTACCACCCCGGTTCGAGCCGGCCCATCCGTGCGACAGCAAAAGTTGCGCGTATAGTGAGTGTAGAGAACCAGAGACCCTTTTACTGGAAATGAGGCATTCCATCTTAGTTTTTTTCGGGTAATAACGCATCTGCATTTTGATTTGTAATCGAGGGTAGATGTAGATGTCTATGGGCCGTAGTAACCACTTACCTTCAGGTGGAATGTGTGCTCGTTTGTCACCGTTTTCCTATAAAAAAAAAAAACAGCGAAAGTTTACTCTTTACTGATTCAAATAAAAACTTATATATATTCGTCGTTTATATTGTGACTTGTCATTTATTTTTGAAACAGCAAACATAAGCGCTTATTTCACGGTTCATCTTGCTGTACATCCCGCAAAGGTCGTATAGTCGTCGTACGTACGTACCTGTTGTCAAGCCTTTTTTTACGTGGGGAAATCCTCATGGATACCTTCCGCTGCAGGGGCAACGAAAAGGTTATGCCGGACTCATACAGACTAAAACCCCACGGTGGTCACCATCAGCGTATATGAGGGGTCCCGGGATCTCCGTTCGGAACGGAACTGGGGCCCCTCCATCGCTTTGCTACGCTTATAGCACGTCCCGGGGACAGTAATTGCTGCCCCCAGCAGCCTCGCAGTGCTATCACGATGTCTCGAGACCACTTCCGAGTCATCGTCCTCCTCGGGGATTACATAACTAGACGTTCGAGGCCCCCGCCTCGAGCGTCTGCAACCCCGGAGGCCCCGTATTTGGTAGGGTAACACCGTTTTCAAGAAGAGGGCCGTGACGAAGGCCTTGGCGATGTCGTCTCCGCGCGCGATCCGCCCTCTCCCGATCCCGCTCAGAGGCCTTCTGAATCATAACAGATTCACAGAAGAGGGCTACGGCCCTCCACGCCGAATCCCCGCTCAGCTTCGCCGACACGACTGCTGACAGGGAGAGGATCCATCCAATGCGGTTCACCAGGATTGTCCACTCCCGTTCCCAAACTGGGTATACTGCGAGCGTATGGGAAGCGGAGTTCTGGTCCCGTCCAGCACAGTGGAAGCAGTCTGCTGTCAAACCTATGCATAGTCGTTTTGCATCGTGGGTCGTCAGTATTTTATTAGTGATCGATGTGGGTCGTGCATGAACTTGGCGGGACGTATAGCAGGATGGACTGTAAATAAGGCGCTATAGGCTTATACTCAGGTCTTATTACAAATACTAGCACCAGTTTAAAAGTCCGGGCATATTTATATTAACGACACATAACCTCTCGCGGGCTATGTTTCTATAAATATGCTTAGAAGTGATCTTGTATGTTCAAAGACTGAATGTCAAAGTAGAAGTTGTTTCATAAAAAATATAATATTTAACAAGACGATGGATTATTGCTGTATTGATGAATATATAAAACTTTAATATTTCTTTATATTCTTTTCAACATTACAGCCTATCGAAAGTCCATTGCTGAACATAGTGTGGTCTTGAGGCAAATGCAAGAAATACAAGATCTAGGTTCTGGTTCACTAAATCAGGGGATACTAATACGGGATAGCTAGAGCTATAGGTATATAGGCTTAGAATAATAACACCTAGAAGCCGAGTCCGCGTCCGTATTGTGAGGCAACTCAAACTAAGCCAGTATGGCTTAGTTCAATACTCGGCCCGTTAGTGCTCAAAGTCGTGTCATGTTGACAACAGCTCTAGAAATTTTAATTAAAAATGACGTTTTATGCAGTGAACGGATGTCAATACATCAGAGAAACACAAGAAACATAATAACATTACATTTCACGAGTAACTAATGCTTTTGAACTTATATTTTTACGTAAAATATTCATCAAAAATAAATATGAATTTTTAAAAACTGACATATTACATTATATGGAAATGTTGCCAAAGTGAAAGAAAAATTCTCCCACCTTTTTTTAACTAATACTAAAACACGTCAAAAGGAATGAGGGCATCCACGACTTTTTCTGTCACCAGGGCGGCGCCACTTTACAGTGAGGTAAAATATTTGAGAGATTTCATAGCGGGATGACAATTTCTTAAGAAAATGTAATATTTAAGGTTTCTTTCTGTATTATTAGTTATATTTGATATTAATTACATTAGAAATGAATAAACCAAACTATAAAATATAACTAAAAGCCGATTTTTTTAAAAAGAGTTAAAAAGTGCAAAAAATTAAAAAATCACACCTCTGACACATTATGTTGTGTAATAATAAAATTTTCTAGATAATGATAAACTATCATTTAAAACGAATTTCTCAATAAACTGACACTATGTTACAAAAAACTTTACCTCAGTCACAACTAGCGACATCTGGTGAGTGGAAGAATATTAGCCCTCATTAAATAGAGTGCATAACGCAACTTGACAACGTATTACTACGAGGGCTGCCAACATTGAAAAAATGCAACGCATTGTTTTTATTTATCGACGGCTCCGTGGCGCAGTGGCTTAGCAATGAGTTGTTGCGCTGGGAGCCGCGGGTTAGAATCCCGCACGGAACAAGTATTTGTATGTCCTACAAATCATTGTTCCGGGTCTGGATGTTTGTCCTCGTGCAATTTATGTTTGTAAGGTGCCTCCACGATACAGGAGAAAATCCCAGTATGGGGGAAACGTTTTTAAAAAAAAATTAAAAAATATAGTTGATGAATTTTAAGGAAACTTTTTATATGGTCTGATAATAAATGCATGTTTGGTTTTCGTTTTATGTTTCTTTTTGATCCGATCATTGCGGCTTGAGAGACAGTAAACATCAGACACAATTGAAATGAAAGCAGTTGGAAGCCCAATAAAATACAAAAATTTGTTCTTTACAATTTTTATAGGATACGGTGACATACGAACATACGGTCCACCTGATGGTAAGTGGATGCTGTGACCCATATACATGTACAACTATCCTCAATAAAGAGATGCGTTGTCATCCGTGAGGACTGTGTAAAACCTACAAAAATTAAAATTTTCTTGTGTTTTTTTGTATTGTAGCTTACATTGTGCATGCAGTGAGGTGCGGTACACCATTACTCGACGGTTATTAAAAAAAATTGTTAAAAACAAACTGAATAATAGATACTGAATACGGTCAATCGTTCGTCGAACAGTCGTGTGTCAGGCATCGGGCGGGTGTGTATCGAACTTGCATTAGTCATATAATTAAACGTCTCTATACAGTTACAAAGAAAAATATGATGCAATCACATTTATATGGTTCATAAAAGTATCTCACTTGGCTAGATAGGCAAATATCCTATTCAAAAATGTTTTGAATTTAGCGGGCTAAACTTCGATAATAGAATTAAAACAAACTTATTTTCACATTTGTGTGTCATACGTTACGTTGTAACTATTAGTCCAATATAGTTTCAACTTCCCTACTTTTCGGGAAAATTTAATTTATTGGCCACATTATTTCTTCACTTGCGTGTGTTTCGTCTAGTATAAATACAAGTTGATAACGCAAACATAGATTTTGTTCTTGCCCCACTTTTGAACGTCCGCTTTGTAGGTAACTATCGTTCTAGGTGTTATTATTCTAAGTATATAGGCTAATAGGTATAAAATAAAATAAATTTAGCCGTGTGACAAAACCTAAGATGATGATTAAGGTAAGCCCTTCCTATAACGGGAAAAAATCATACAGCAGTGTACTTATACGGACTGATGAAGAAGATGATGAAATAAAGAGACCTTTTTTCAAGGATAGGTGCCGTGGGCTTAGGGGAGGCAGTGCATTGGAAATTTCAATTCTCAATCAAGGATTTTTCTTACAAAATGCAACTATCGATAGAATTTAAAAATATAGTTGTCCAGAAAGACGGTGCTGAGTTCAATACTAGTTTGAGTTATAGACGTAATTTACGAGTGGAGATAAGTGTGTTCCTCCTGATATCCTTGATATTCCTGTCACAATCAGAATCGATATTGACGTCAATACCACATAAACATCCTTACCTGATAGTGAAAATATTAAAATATTGTGGATAATATGACAATATCTTTAAAGTAACGCATTTTTCGTTGTGAATGTTGTCATATTGCAGAGATCTTGGCAGAAAAGTGTTCATGACAACAAAGCGGAAATATTTTACTTTTGTAGTGGCTTTTGAAAACAAAATAATAAAATTTGATCAAAGCGCAGAAATTTGACATTTTAACGACTGTAGAGGACAGAAGTCAGTGTTATATTATAGACATTTAATTTAAGAAGTGCTAAAATATTAAAAGTGACATTTTTAAGGCTAAGAAAATGAATTTCTCAGATTCTTAAATTATAAATAATATAACTAGGTAATAGTTTAGTTAAGGGTTGATCAAATCAATGATCAAAGGGTTGTCAATCAAATATAACTTGTCCATCAAATAAATAATAACCTGACTGAATATAAAAGTGAAACAATTGAACTACAAGTACTTATTCAATACAAGTATAAGTTTCAAATTGTTTATGTTATATTTTATCCTATGAATAAATTTTATCTGAGGATCAAAACTTCGGCCCTAATTCATTACAGCCTATTAAAGTCCTTAGACAGCTCCATAGGGAGGATACTTGCCATAGTTGCCACGATTGGCGGCCGGGTCGGTAATCACAGTTTTTTTATTAATTTGAGTTGTTATCGAGAAGATGCTGCTGTCCATCTCTTGTTTCATTACCCTGTGTCGCCTCTTATAACACCCACGGTTGTTGTAAATAATATAGAGCAGTGAATTATCATAAGCCGTCACTACACGGCGAAGCAGGCATTGTTACCTTAATTTAATTTTGATGTTTAAATAGTTATATAATAAACATTGACGAAGCCATTAACATCGATTATTATCTAGGGCTTTATCATCACTTACCACCAGGTGGGATTGTAGTCAAGCAGTGGCTAAAAGTAAAGTTACAGCCTATATATAATACGTACCCTACTGTTGGGCGCAGGTCTCCTCTTACTTCTCAGAAGGTTATAGGGCGGGGAAGTGTCCGCCGCGCGGCCCCAATGCGTGTTGGCCGACTTCACATGTCTTTGAAATATTTTTTATTTTTTAGAATGCCAGGTTTTCTCACGATGTTTTCTTCACCGCTGAGCACGTGGTAAATCAGCACTTAAAATTGCAATAAACAATTTAATTGGTGCCGACGGGGAACGAAGCTTGCTTTACAGCGAGCGGTAAGCCCTTGAGCTACCACCACTCTCTCGACGAAGCACTGGCTTATAATAAGTAATGAAAGTCATGTACTCGCAGTAAAAAAAAATCCCTCTCCCGTTTCTAATTGTATCGATTATAGAAAATGCCAAGAAGATCACATTGCTTCCGAAAGATGGTCAGTATAAACATTTCGTTTACAATAGACCCGCAACGGAGAGTAGCGTTAAACGTGTGGTATGTCTTGTTCTTCGATCACCATTTCGAATGGCAAGCGTGGCTGTTATGGAAAATCCTCCTCAAGACGAGAAAGGCCCTTGACCTCTAGCATTGGGAGGATTTTCCAAAAACGCCATTCTTACCATACGAATTGGTGATCATAGTACCAAACGTCTAGCATCTTTGTCAGGATGGTTTGGGTATTTGACATAGATTGGAAGGTTATATTGCTATTTATTGGACATCACTACATCTGTTTGGCATTTATAACATTGACATATAAATTTTTTGGGTGTGTTTTAGTGTGAGTGTGTCACAGGGTGTTTTAGATTTACATTTGGACCCGGTGGGTGGCACTGTTGTCGAGATCGAAAAATCGATCGCAAGTATTTCATAAAACTGGAGGCGATAATAGCATATTTTTTATATTTATATAGTGTAATTTTTATATGAGAAGCTTTTTAAAATATTATGTGCTTTTCAGAAGGTAATCCGAAATCTGGGCGTGAAAATATAAAAAGTTAAAATTATTGTCAAAAAATAACTTGGTCTTAAATGAGACATCGATTATTTAACTTCGCTTTATACATGAGTTTTTAACTTAATAATAGCTACGTTTCATTCATTAAACTCTTTATTTATTTTATATAGTCTAAATTACTCTTATATGTTTACTAGCTGCTACCCGGCGCGTTGCTGCCAAAGAAGAAATAATTGTCGAAATGTCGTTTTAAATTTGGAAGAGTTACGTGTATATTGTTTAATTAGAAATGATAATACATTCATTGAAATTGAATGATATATTAGAGCTTTAAAATAAAACTATCGGTATAACACGCGCGCCACCTACCGTGGGTAAATTGTACTCTGCCTATAATCTTCGCTCAAGTGCAAACAATAAGTTTACAGCCGATGAACGGTATCGCATACGATTATCGGCGCATCAAATACGAAAAATCGAAAATTAATTTTTATAAATGCGATTATACAAAATTTAAATTGTTAAGAAAGTATTCATTCATTTTCATTCATTACAGCCTTTCATAAGTCCACTGCTGAACATAGGCCTCCCCCAAGGAATGCCACAAAGCACGGTCCTGAGCCACCTGAATCCATTGACTTCCTGCATGTCTTACCAGGTCGTCACTCCATCTCGTGGGGGGTCGCCCTACACTTCGCCTACTGGTACGAGGCTGCCACTCCAGAACGTTTCTTCCCCATCGGTTGTCGGTTCTTCGAGCTATATGGCCGGCTCACTGCCACTTCAGCTTACTAATCCGTTGGGCTATGTCGGTTACTCTGGTTCTACTGCCGATATCCTCATTCCTAAGTTTATCATGCAGAAAAACTCCGAGCATAGCCCTCTCCAAAGCTCCCTGAGCAACCTTGAGCCTCCTCATACGGCCAGTAGTGAAGGACCACGTCTCAGATCCGTAAGCCATTACTGGCAACACGCACTGGTTGTACAATTTCGTTTTAAGGTTTTGAAGTATGTCTGACGATAATATGTGTCGTAGCTTCCCGAATGCTGCCCAGCCGAGTTGTATCCGTCGATTGACTTCTCGGTCGAAGTTGGACTTACCTAGTCAGACTATTTGTCCCAGGTAAACATGCTCGTCAATAACTTCGAGCTTAGTGCTCCCAACAACTACCGGCATAGGTGTGACATGGACATTAAACATAATCT
This sequence comes from Parnassius glacialis, assembly GCA_033319125.1. Classification (NCBI taxonomy): domain Eukaryota; kingdom Metazoa; phylum Arthropoda; class Insecta; order Lepidoptera; family Papilionidae; genus Parnassius; species Parnassius glacialis. Next base: position 38,898,037 of record JAVANC010000021.1, on the reverse strand, counting down.
TTGTTTTGTCCATGTTCATCTTAAGACCTATCGGTTGGGAGACACTATTAAGGTCATTGAGCATAGTGCTTAGGTCCTCCTCTATATATAATAAGATTAATAAAATTGGCAAATCCAATTGGGCATGCCCTAAGGGCATTAAAAAAATTACGTGTAACATGATTATACGGATTTTTTTAAAGTAGTTTAAATACACACATGTTTTCACTAATAACCTTATTATACTTCCAATTCTCTGATAATTTTATGTCAAAATTCAATTTAAAAAAAGTTTGGAAAATCCAAAAGCGCATGACACATAATGCTCACATGAGAGTGAAAAAATTAAAAAAAATGTAAATTGTAGTTTTATTCGTCAAAGAATTCCAGTAGCAGTGATCAAAGTATACTTTCAAGTCACTCTATCTAGTCCGGAAGTAAAGTCTCATCATAATTAACAATTTGTATTCTTTTGTTTTAAGGAATGCAATAAAGAATAAATAAATAAACAAGCCCAAACTCGGCATATCTAGTTCTCCTCGTCGAGGAGTTCCAGTAGCAGCCATCAAAGTACACTTTCAAGTCACTCTATCAAGTCCAGAAGTAAGGTCTTATCATAACTAACAAAACGAGCCCAAACTTGGCACATCTAGTTCTCCTCGTCGAGGAGTTCCATTAGCAGATACCGAAGTTCACTTTCAGGTCTATAAAGACCAAGACGTATAAGTACATATATTTATATATAAATCCTGCGTGCTTTTAGAGAAACAAAATATTGTAATGAAAATCTGTGATTATAAAAATAATAATAATATCTTACCTTGGTCAAGTATATATCAAATTTGGTTTTTGGAATATTTCGTATTTCTACGGCGATCTTTTCCGCTGCAAAAGAGCGATACGGTATCCACTCACGACGGCGGCCGAGGCCGGAATGACCAGTTATATAATATGTGTGATTTGTGGGAATGACGGTGTGAGACACTGTCTATTTAGTAAAATATATTAGTACAAGGCTGCTTAAAACACCGAAAATTTCGCCATTTCTTTGCCGAAAAAAATTAATTATAACTAAACAAAACAAACTTTGACTGATTTTTACATTCCATGGTTTCCCACATGATAGATGAAGAGTTTAAAAAATAGATTGAGTTGAACAATTGATATTTTCAAAAGTTATCGTGTTGACGATACCACGTGGACTTGATAAATCCACACGATAGGCCACTAAAACCTTTTTTTTTGTTTTAAAATAAGAATTTATCGATTTAGAAAAAATATGAATAAGTTCAACAATCATTTATCTTTCTGACAATGTGCTTTTTATATCAATTGATAGGTACGATTTCATGCGACAAAACGTTGGAATCTTAATTTTTAGTCCCTAGTAGAACATACCGGCGCGCCTAGTGCTTACGGCATGTAATACCTAATTTTTAAGTCTCTCGGCCGGCATTTCCTCTTACTACAGAATGTTTTTCCTCAGTTACCGGATTCATCATCTTCATTCATCGTCTTTAACGTCAAAAATGTTTTAATGATTAACGATGCGTGATCGCCATTTGGCGGTTTATGTGAGTAATAAGTTACACTTAACGTTGAAGTAGGTTTATCTAGAGTCCGTGAAATTAACATGCGTGCGGTAGCCGGAACACTTAACCACAGTATAAATATGGACAGTACGGAAACTAAGCCTAGTTGAAGACATAATTACCTACGCTCCATTGAATCAATAGAGTTGTAACTTTTAATGTTTTTGATATTGTTTTTGTTTACAATTTGGTTCTGTAGTGATCAATCAATCGAATTTAAATAACTAGCTTTCAAATACAATTTAAATATGACAAAAAAATTGATACCTATTGCAGCCGCCACCTTGGATTTACATTCCAACAGCACTATCGGATTCAAAACCCTCGGAAACCATGAAAATGACACATTCTTATTCCTCGCTATTATTCTTCCTCGCTATTTACATTTCGACAGCACTATCGGCCATCTTGGATTTATTTTTCGAAAGGACTATCGGCTTCAACACCTTCGAAACCCATGAAAATGACACTCATGATGAAAAAATTGATACCTATTGCAGCCGCCAACTTGGATTTACATTTCGACAGTACTATCGCCTTCAACACCCTCGAAAACCATGAAAATAACACCCAAGATGAAAACTGTTATACTTATAGTAGCCACTATCTTAGATTTACATTTCGACAGCACAATCGGCTTTAGCACCCTCGAAAACCATGAAAATTACACCCATGATGAAAAAATTGATATGTATTGCAGCCGCCATCTTGTATTTACATTTCGACAACCCTATCGGCTTCAACACCCTCGAAAACTATGAAAATGACACCCATGACGAAAAAATTGATATTACTTACTTTTAGTACGTACTACTATTATTTATTCTGTGCTTTAAAATATTGTAATAAAAAAATCTCTCATTATTATAATCATGTATTTATGAAATTTGGTTATTCGAATATTGTTTATTTGTAAAGCGATCTTTTTGAGCCGCTGCAAACAACCGAAACAATGTCCACTCACGACGGCGACTGACGCCGAACTGAGTGACGCAGTCTCTATTTACTAATAAATTATTTATACAAGGCTGCCGAATACACAGAAAATTTCGGCATTTCGCAGCCGAAAACAATTTATTATAACTAAATTAAACAAAATTAAACTGCCATTTTTATTTAATGGCTTTCCACATGATAGATGAAGAGATTTAAAAATATATTGAATTGAACAATTGATATTTTCAAAAGTTATCGTGTTTACAAGCCTTGCGATCTTGATAAACCAAACCATAAGCCATTAAAACCCCTTATTTTATTTAAAAATAGCAATTAATCGATTTAAAACAAATATTAATAAGTTCAACAATCATTTATCTTTCTGACAATGTGCTTTTTATATCACTTATATGTACAATATGATTGCTAGATACGATTTCATGCGACAAAACGTTGGAATCTTAATTTTTAGGCCCTAGTAGAACATACCGACGCGCTTAGAGCGCTTACTATGAATACTCAATTTGAGTTATACGGTATTTAATAAATTAAACTATTTTTAAGATAAAGCGAAAAAGATTTTTTTATAAAATAAATACATATAATTAAACGCAAATTTCATTGAATAATACGAGTAGATGGAGTAATAAAATGTCGTTTTGCCAGTACAGATTGCGTATTTTCCGTTCACAACCGTTGCAAATCTGAAAGCAGCGGCAAATTGTTTAGGTCTCCTTCCTGACTGTTCTTTGGTGTATCGTGGAGGTAAGTAATTTCTTTGATAAAAGAGCAATATATTGCGGACGAACCGGCACCTTCTTTCTGACATCTTTTTTATGTTCATAAAGTAACAAAATTTCATGTACATAATTTTGCTTTTTTAAATTTATGATTTATGATTGCAAAACTATGATATGATACACAAAACTATTTTTTTTACATTTTCGGTAAAAATTTTAAAAATGTATTTACACTTCACATAAAATTAAGTAATTTTTTTAATACTTAATGTTATTTTACTGATATGCTGAGGGCCACATTAATGAGTTCAACTATGTGGCAGCATAAGAGTTCATGCTACTTCATCCAGGCGGCTATGTGATATCCCAGAAACTTCCCATGGCTTTTGATAGATGGAAGTAGCATTTCGTTTAGGCAAGACGTAAAATAACTAGATCGGTGTCTAGGGGCAGCATCAAAAGTGCGCAACATCAGGTATAAAATAAATAATTAATAGTGAAACTAGTAAGGTCAACTCTCGCAATTCAAAGCACCGGTTAAGTTTTAACAACTAATTAACTGAATCAGATCAGGATATTGCAATGGTTTTTGAGAAATATTTTATTGATATTCCGATCTTAACCACTATGTCACTGAATTCTTCTCCTGCCGTGTCATTACTTAAACAAAATGTAAATGTGTATACAAACAATTTTAAATTTCATAAAATATAATCAAAAGTTATTTAAAAATATTTTAAAACTATTGACATTAAGAATACTGCAGATCTGTGAGGGATTTCCGTTAAAGTTATTGCGTTTATAATCAATATAATCGCGCCTCAACTAGCTATTATTTTTAATACTTGTATCGAATATGGAGTGTTTTTTGATTTAATGAAGCATAGTAAAGTAATACCTTTATTTAAATCTGGTAGTTCATTAGGCCCCGCCAATTTTAGACCAATTTCTGTATTGCAAACACTTAGTGAAATTTTTGAAAAAATTTGTTCTTCATCAAATGGTAAATTTTCTAAATGTAAATAATTTACTTCATAAAAATCAATTCGGTTTCACACTGGTGTTGAGCTGATTAAATATATTTTCAATGGACATGAGAATTTACAGGATACTTCGGATATATTTTGTGACCAATCCAAAGCCTTATATTGTGTCCACCATGAAACATTAATCAGGAAACTACAACACTACGGTGTAAGAAGTAAAGCTCTTAATTAATTGTGTCATATTTAAGTAACAGTACGCAAAAAGTTGTCATATACATATACAAGTTGTCAATAGTATGAGTTCTTCCGGTTCGAGAGTATAAAGGGAGCACTATAAAGTGGATATACAAAAATAAGTGATATTCATTGTGTAAATACTAGGAAAAGACACAATTTAGTAGTATCAGTTACTCGACTCCACCGAGCCAGTAATTCATTTTTGGGGCGATGTATACGCTTTTACAACAAAATCCCAGAAAATATACGAAATTTGATCTGCTCAAAGTTCAAAAACTTTATTAAACAAAGTTTGTATAAAAAGGGTTTTATGAGATGGGAATGAGGTGATCGCTACAAAGCTATTTATAATTTATTTTCTGTGTTTAATTGTGTAACATACATGATTGTAAACTGTTTTTTTTAACAGTCTCGCTGGGTTTCTCACTGGTTCTTCCCGGGACAGAGGTTATTGTCAACCAGTGGTAATTAAACAAAAGAGTGACTTTCAATAAGTATTATTTATAATCTATATGGAATAAAAAGTTTCTGTTTCTGTTTCTATTGTTTACATTCTACAACAAGAGTAGCCCGTGTCCAGCAGTTTACAAGATAATGAAAAAAAGGGAGGAAATATTTTAAGTATCGATTTAACATATTATATTTAGTGAGAAAGTAGAACATCGCGAGGAAATTTGCATGATATTATATAATATTAGAGCGGTAAATGAACAGTTTATCTACTACAGGCCGTGGGCGCTTGTCACTCATTTTAAACAAAGAAAGCGTCAGATTAATACGAATCAATATTGCGCTCCTATCCTCAGAGCGTGCTGCAAACTATCGGAATATATTTATACGCTCTGTGGTCGAAATACAGTAGTGTTTGTACTGTTTTTTACGACAGAAATATAGAAGGAAGTTTTTATTTATTTATTATAATTTGCATGCAAGAAAGTTCATACTTAAATTATACAATACAAACAAGGAATGACACGTAGAGCATTGCAATTTAAACGTTGTTAAATAATAAAAGATGGATTCATGACAACAACTGTGCAAGAAATTAATTTTGTCTATTATGAAATAATTATGAGAAAGTATTAAGTAAGCATAATTATGTACACTAAAACCGACAACACATAAAATAAATAACACGTAGCACTGACATTTATAAGTGGCCTCACGAATAATAATGTAATGCGTTATTGGATTAGTCCAGTAACGATTTTCTTTGTCGCATCGAGGGCATTCATAACATTCACGCTATTGTAGCCGCACAATCCTTTATGGATATATAAACACTACTCGTCACAATTATTCGTCCTCCTCTTCATGGGCGAGTGCGAAGTAGCATTCCATGGCCTGCATTAGATTTATTAGTCTAGGTTAGACCATGGAATGTTCTCCGTAGTGTAGACTAGACATGAAGCGAGTAGTGATTCGCCAAGTACTCTGCCGAATACTCGGCTTTAAAAAAAACGCGGTAGCGGCGGTGTGTGGTTATTTCCCTTACAAACTAGACCCAAATAGGGCCGAAAAACTAATGTTTTTGCATCACAATCTTCCTGTCTTGAATTTTAAATTTTAGTAATAGTAATTTCTGTTATAGATTCTTATGGACATTCTAAATATTTCTGCTGCTTTTCACGTTCCTGATGTTTTAATATATCTAATATAATAATAATGATAAAAAATGGCTTTTTGTCTTTATTTTTCTCTGAAATATAATTAAGGCCGAGTATTCGGTTCTCGGTCGTTAATACTCGGTGCTCGGCCGAACCCTAAAAAAAGGACGAATCCGCCGAGTACCGAATCCGAGTACTCGTCCCATGTCTAGTGTAGACTGAGCAATTCGTTAAAATTAAAATATCTTTAAATTGTGCTATACGAGTACTCTAGTGGAACTGTTAACGGGAAACTGTCAAAGCTACGCTTTGCTTGAGTTCTAAAAAAATGGAAAATAAAAAGGTCCTGATGGCATTCATTAAAAAATAATGTATTATATTTAATAACAGTTATTGAAAATATATACTTTTTCATTATTATTATTTACAATACATGAATCAATGATTAAACACTAAAAACTAATTTAAATGGTTGGCAGACATGAAAATGGATTTATCACTATCAAACTAGACGTTTTTATGGGACCCCCAAAAGACGGATACTGTGAAATCGATAATGCTCTAGCTCTACAAGTAAGTTCGTTAGGCGACGAAAATCTGTCGTTGTTTAATGGAATTCACATTAGGAATTTTCTTGAGACATTACGACATGTATTAATGCTGGTCACTCTAAATCTTTGATTGTGACTTTCATTAGATACCGCAAAAATATCGATGCAGTGTGATTGTATTGTCTTTTTTTTATAGGAGAGGGGGCAAACGAGCATGCGGCTCACCTGATGGTAAGTGACTACCGCCGCCCATGAACAACTGCAACACCAGGGAGGGAATTGCAGATGCGTTGCCGGCCTTTTAAAAAGGAGTACGCTCTTTTCTTGAAGGTCCCTAAGTCGTATCGGTCCGGAAAAATCGCTGATGGTAATCGATTCCACAAGGAAGTCGTGCGAGGAAGAAAACATCTTCTAAATCGCACAGTGGTGGACCGCCAATCATCCAGATGGTGTGGATGGTATCGGGAGTTCTGCCGCGATATGCGTTCGTGAAATTGCGTGTAATTGTGTACTCACGTACTAAGTGAATTTTTTTTACGACATATCATTCTTATTTATTTCACATAAGTCGGTTAATGATATACCCATGCAGCCTCGGCGGTGAAACGTTACAAGAAAACTTGACGTTTTTGTTTTTTAATACCGTACTAAATTTCTCCACACTCGAAAAAGAAGTTTCACTTTACTACACCAGAATAGAATAGAAAAACTAGAAAGAAAGTCTAGAGAGAGTAGAGAAAAAGAGCGCTGCGTACATTTCAAAAAATTACAAGTAACACAAAAACCAAGCTCAACTGTTTACAAGGACACGCACCCAAGTACACTTATACCTAAAATCATTTGCAACTATCAACATGGTTTTGGGTGCATACATAATTATGCGTCTAGCAGTTCATTTTACGGGAAGTAAAATTATTTAATGTGCGATGAGATAATAAATAAAAAGAAAAATGGTGACAACTAAACCATGCTCACCTTCCTGATACGCACACAGTATCAGAGTATGGTTTCGCTATCACTTAAAATGTACTTCGTCAAAAATATTTCCCCCACAAAATATAAATGAAACTCTGAAACAAAAGACGATTAATTCTGAAAAAAATAATTAACTCCTTTTTGCCAGTGCATAATGAAAAGGTTATCAATATAAAAAGCAACCCTTTGTTTGTATTTACAAGTGTATAATATACCGTTACTGTTACGGCCTATTAAAGTCCACTGCTGAATATGGGCCTCCCCTATAGGAGAGTGGCGGTTAAAAATATCCACTACCCCATATCTTCCCGTGGGTGCCGTAACAGGCGACAAAGGGAAACAGGCAGGAGATGAGCAGCAGCATCTTCCTGGTAACGGCAAAAATAAAATAAAAAACTGCGGTTGCGAACCCGCTCGCCAAGCGTGGCAACTATGGCAATATGGGGTATATTGCCATAGTGATATATGAGATAATGAAAGTTACGAAGAGACGGCCCTCAGTCCCCGGCGGCCCCGCTATTCCTGGCTACGGTGGCGACCATGGTAACGGCGGGGCAGGGGGTGCTAAGAATCTCCGGTGGAGGTTCGGTTGCCACCTACAACGACTCGACCTGGCAACATACAACGCACGCACCCTGAGGACTGACGAGAAGATTGTGGAGCTGGAAGAAGAGATAGACAAGTTACGCTGGCATATTATAGCATTATCCGTAGTCCGAAGAGAGGGGGAGGACACGGTAATCCTCGAATCCGGCAACTTGCTCTATAACTGGGAGGGCGACCATCTGTCCCAAGGAGGTGTCGGATTTATCGTCCACAAGTCTCTCATTAACAACGTTGTAAAGATAGAGAGTGTGTCGACGAGGGTTGCGTACCTTATACTCAGAATCACCAAACGGTATTCGCTGAAGGTCATAAAGGTTTACGCACCAACCTCGGCACACCCCAATGAGGAGGTGGAGGAAATGTATGAGGATATCTCTAGAGCCATGCATTCCTCCAAAACCCAATATACGGTGTTAATGGGAGACTTCAATGCAAAACTAGGCACAAGAGAGAACGGTGAGCTGAAATTGGGAAATTTGGAATTGGGCAACGGAACCCAAGGGGCCAGCAGCTGGCCGACTTCATGGAGAAAGTGGGACTCTTTATGATGAACTCTTTCTTCCAGAAGCGGCCCCATAGAAAGTGGACCTGGTCGAGCCCCGACGGTTCGACAAAAAATGAGATTGACTTCATTATGACGACCAGACGACAACTGTTCAGTGATGTCTCGGTGATCGCGAGGGTGAAAACCGGCAGCGATCACCGAATGGTTAGAGGCACACTGAACCTAAACGTTAAGTTGGAGAGGTCTCGTCTAATGAATTTAACGCTCCATCCCCCTCTTGCTCTAATCCAAAGTCCTAAAACCTTTCAGCTCGAATTACAAAACCGTTTTCAGTGCCTAGAAGACTGCAATGAAGTGGACGATTTGAATGACAAGCTCGTGGAAACTGTCCATGCGGTCGGAGCTAAGTTCTGCAAGACCCGCCGCAGAAGAACACAAAAACTCTCCGATCACACTCTTAATCTCATGGCTGTTAGACGGGAGATGAAGCTTCATTCTTCAACAGATTTGACAGCATACAGGCAACTGAACAGACAGATCTCCAAATGCATGCGGCGGGACTTACGCAACTTCAATACAGCTCGCATTGAAGAGCGATCGAGTGGAACCAAGGCTCCAAAGTCTTTGCCAGAGATCTGTCTGCCAGAAAGAGCCAACTGTCAAAGCTGAAGACCGAATGTGGCAGCATCGTTTCCGGGGCACCTGAGATTTTGAGTGAGATTGAGAGGTTCTATGGGCAGCTGTACACGTCATCGTTGGAGCCACACGCAAGTGTGAGTAACGATCCAAGAGCGAGTCTTATCCGACAGCACCATAAAAACGGCAAGGCCCCAGGCGAGGATGGAATTACAGCGGAGCTACTGAAAGCGGGTGGAAAACCGGTACTTGAAGTCCTCCAGAAGCTCTTTAATTCCGTCCTCCATGGTGGCATTACACCGGAGGCGTGGAGCAGAAGTGCGGTTGTCTTGTTCTACCAAGAAAGGCGACAACGCTCTCTTGAAAAACTACAGACCGATTTCCCTTCTGAGCCGCGTCTACGTGCTGTTTTCAAGAGTCATTATGAATCGTTTCGCGCGCAGACTTGACGACTTCCAGCCTCCCGAACAAGCCGGTTTCCGAAAAGGCTTTAGCACCATAGACCACATACACCCTACCCTACGGCAAATTGAACAGAAGTCCGAGGAGTACAATTTGTCACTATGTCTGGCGTATGTGGACTTTGAGAAATCCTTTGATTCCGTCGAAATTTGGGCGGTGCTGCAGTCCCTTCAGCGGTGCCAAGTTGACTGTCGGTATATCCAAGTGTTGGAGTGCTTGTACAGTAGGGCTACGATGGCTATCCGAGTACAGAATCAGAGTACGAAACCTATCCAATTGCAGAGAGGTGTAAGACAGGGTGACGTCATATCCCCGAAACTCTTCACCGCTGCATTGGAAGACGTTTTCAAGCTTCTGGAATAGAAAGGATACGGTATTAACATCAATGGCGAGTACATCACTCACCTTCGATTTGCCGACGATGTAGCCCTTATGGCAGAATCGCTGGAGGATCTAAGCACTATGCTCAATGACTTCAATAGTGTCTCCCAACGGATAGGTCTTAAGATAAACATGGACAAAACAAAGATCATGTTTAATGTCCATGTCACACCTATACCGGTATTTGTTGGAAGCACTAAGCTCGAAATTGTTGACAAGTATATTTACCTGTGACAAATAGTCCGACCAGGTAAGTCCAACTTCGACCGAGAGGTCAATCGACGGATTCAAGTCGGTTGGGCAGCGTTAAGGAAATTACGGCACATCTTTTCGTCAGGTATACCTCAAAACTTGAAAACGAGACTGTACACCCAGTGCGTGTTGCCAGTGATGACATACGGAACTGAGACGTGGTCCTTCACTACTGGCCGGATGAGGAAGCTCAAGGTCGCTCAGCGAGCTATGGAGAGGGCTATGCTCGGAGTTTCTCTGCGTGATAAACTCAGAAATGAGGATATCCGCAGTACAACCAGAGTGACCGACATAGGCCAACGGATTAGTAAGCTGAAGTGGCAATGGGCCGGCCATATAGCTCGAAGAACCGACAACCGATGGGGAAGAAAGTTTCTCGAGTGGCAGCCTCGTACTGGCAGGCGAAGTGTAGGGCGCCACCCCACTAGATGGAGTGACGACCTGGTAAGATATGCAGGAAGTCGATGGATGCAGGTGGCTCAGGACCGTACTTTGTGGCATTCTTTGGGGGAGGCCTATGTTCAGCAGTGGACTTGTGACGGGCTGTAATGATGATGATGATGATAGGGGAGATATTTTCTCCCGCCTCATAGATAGATATTTGCCACATATAATATGTCCATGTATATACATTTTATAATTTTTTTTCTTTTCCTTGCCTCGATGCATATTTGGTCGTACCTAATTATATTATATGAGCTAAGTACCTTTAAGTGTACCTTTAAATTGGTTGGCACAAGTACTAGTCAAGAAGAAATGTCTTGTCTGGTTTTTTTTTATATGATAAGGGTGACAAACGAGCACACAGTCCACCCGATGGTAAGTGGTTGCTGCGGCCCATAGACATCTACATCTATCCTCTATTACAAATCAAAATGTAGATGCGTTGTCACCCGTGAGGACTAAGATGGAATGCCTAATTTCCAATAAAAAGGGCCTCTGGCTACCTGCACTCACCAAGCGAAACGCAGAGGTAAACATCTACTTCACGCTGGTTTTCTGTGAGGTCGTGGTACCACCCCGGCTCGAGCCGGCCCATCCGTGCGACAGCAAAAGCTGCTGCGTGGCTCTACCACTGTTAAAAAATGGTTTAATGAAATTACTCTTGTTTATTTAGTTCCTTATTCAAAACGTTAATCTAAAATTATAATTTAATCCTTAAGGTGAAAGCGCCAGGGTAACCCGCGAATTTCAAATTTTCTTAAGTATTTTGCATATTGTAGGTCAGTGTCAGGTTGTATGTTTAATAAAATATGATTCGCGACCCTAACGAGTACGTATTTACAGAATTATAATCATCAATACAATCCCCTAAGTTCGTATAATCCCATTGTATGGCTATTTACAGAAAAACTCATTCAAAGGTATTATATGAACTTGGAGGGTTGTATTGGTGATTTCATTGATAATAATTTTGTTAACACATACTCGTTACGGTACGCAAATCATATTTTGTTAAACATTCAACTTGACCCTGACCTGCAAATTCCCAAAAAATGTAAGATAGTTTGAATTTCGGGGGCCACCCTGGAGATTTCACCTTAATAGAAATTTTTGACTACACAAAAATAAAAGATATCTTAAAAATAATTAATATAATTAAGCCTTACTTTGCGGAAATCCATTATATTACGGATGTTAAAAACTTACTTTCTAAGATCTGGTCATAAAATAAAATGATGTGTCTTACATAGTTGGAAGAGCCCCCATCCTCCCTCAATTGTGTATACTATCCCTGTCACCACTAATCTCAGCACACCTATTACCAAAACCACTGCACTAGGAACACTACTACTCCCAACACCACTAAACTGTGGTGTCCGATCGCTAAGTTAGCCGTCAGCCACCGCAGAGTCTACTTTACCTGAGGATGTCTCGTATAGAGTGTGGGTGTGTTTTTCCTAGTGTAATGGTGTTAAGAACAATGCATATTTCCTCGCAATGTTTTCCTTTACCCTCGAATGTGCAGTACGTCAGCAGGTTACAGATTCCATAATTTTTATTTAAAATCAGACCAACAAAATAGAAAGACGGAGCGCTGCCTACATTTCAAGTCACGCAAAAGCCAAGCCAAAACCATATTCAGCTTATTGTAAGAATACGCGCTCATGTACACGTAGGTATAGGATATAAAATCATTTGCAACCAAAATACTCGTATATAGTTTTAAGTGCATACTTGTGCATCCAGCACTGTACTTTTATGAGCTGGTGAAGAAAGGAAGAAGAAAGATGTTTGCCTGTCAAGAAGATTTTTACGTCACTTGAAATGTATGCAAACTCCGTCTGAATTTCTTTTCTGGTTTGAGTTTAAAATATATAAAGAGCATAAAGTCCACATACGTCCCACAGCTGGGCATACACCTCATTTCAGAAAAGGTTTTGGAGCAGGAAAGAATTTGGAGAAATATAGGTACCACTTTCTTACCTATCCCTGTTGTCAAAGAGCAGTACAATAATACAGAAGCAGTACCAGTGCCGGCCAAGTGCGGCGATTATAGCAAGTCTAATATGAGAGTGGCCCATGTCCAGCGGCGGACTGATACGAGCTCAAATTTAAGAATTTCAGCTCGTTACAGTTAGTGTTAGTAAAGTTATTGGGTGTTAGTAGTAGTATTGACTCATTCGTCAATGCTACAACTAACACCAACTTTCTTATATCTGCTGCCAAATAACAGTTCTTGCACTATTGTGTTCCAGGCTGAAGAGAATAGAAAGCCAGTATAATAACAGGTTGTAAGGCACTCCATCTTAACCCTAAGAGGTGACAACGCATCCGTAGCCAGCTTTCTTTGTTTAAAGTTGGCTGCAGATGTCGTTGGACTGCAGTGGCCACTTACCATCAGATGTACTGTAAGTTAGTATGTCACTGCAGTTTAAAAAAACTTTAAATATGCAGGTTTCCTCACGACGATATCGTTCACCGCTGAGCAAGTAGCAAATCGTTGACGATTTCGCATCGTTCGCCTAATGTAAAATAATAATTACCTGAGTTTGTAATAATTTAATTCTACACAAAATTGTATTCTACATAAAAAATATATATCTGTCACACGAGCGATTTAAAAACCTTATAGAATTTTATAGTAATATTTGAAAGGAAATCATTAGAAACGTTTTCAACTCTAATACAAAAGCTCGGTTATAAAAAGAACAAAAGCCTGTCACCCTTGTTTTCATCGCACTAAAGTCAAAACAATAGTTTCGATCCAAATCTGAACTGTGTATTGTGAAAGTAGCCGTCTAATGTTTTGGGAATTCGAATCCGCCGACAAGTGTCGAGAACACAAGCATTTTCAGCTTTACTTGCAGTAGTGTTAATAGCATTGTTAGTGTTTTTATTTCAAAAAGAAGAAAGAAAATGACACATTTAAATAGTTATAATAAAAATTAACAATGTAAAAGATGATTTTTCAACTGTCACATTATAGTTATTCATCAATATAAATAAATTATAACTTGACTGAATACAAAAGTGAATTATGTTTTAACTGAATTCTTCATACAATTGTAATTATTAATTTGTTAAGGTTGTATTTTGTCTTATGAATAACTTTTATGTAATAACTGAAAAATCAGCTCTTGTTGCAAAATATTTTGAAAAGTTTTTGATGGTCTTTTCCTTTGTCAGCCTGTTAATGTCCACAGCTTTAGTAGTTTGTGACGTCCGGGTAGGTAACACCATCTTACCTAATACTACCGCTAAATAGCAGTGCTTGTACTGCTGTGTTCTAGTCTAAGAGGGCACTGAGAGATATATAGTTACACTCTGTGAGGTGTCAACGCATCTGTAGCGTTCTTTGTTTGAAGTTGACCGCAGATATCCATGCACTGCAGTAGCCACTTACCATCCAATAGACTGAAATTCGCTTGAAACTTCAGTTTTATAAAAAAAAAGTATAAATAAGTTGGAAATAAGCCTTTCCCACAAAATGAAGAATTTGCTGTGTTTGTAGACCTTAACAAATCCAATACTGTACAATTATGCCTCCCCCAAGTTATGCCCAAAACACTGTCCTTAACCACCTGCATCTATCGACGTTCTCCATGTCTGACCACTCGTCACTTCATCTAGCGGGGGCTGCCTTACACATAAATGTAGTTTGTAAAAACCCGCATTAGAACCTTTATTTCCGTACAAATTAAAATAACCTGTAACGGAAGTTTTCATAAAAAATATTACTATAAACTACATCAATATATTGAACTTACTCTGCTCTTGCCAAGTCCCCCGTCTAATAATATTATTTTGTTCAAACTGACATTTGAAATATTTATAAACTTTTGACATTGTTTTATATTCTTTACTTATAGTTAAAAAATTAAAGAATAAATAATTTTATACATATAAGTTGATATGTGATTACAACTAATTGTACCAGAAACAGAAATATAAACTTTTTTATTCAATATAGATTATAAAAAATATTTATTGAAAGTCAGTCTTTTGTTTAATTACCACTGGTTCAAAAAAAATCCTCTGTCCTGGGAAGAACCAGAAAAAAAACCCAGCGGGACTTTTTTTAAAGTAACAGCTTACAATCATGTATGTTTACACAAATTAACAACACAACAAATTGGAAATAGCTTAGTAGCGATCACTTCATTCTCAGGGTTTATTATCATCCACAAATCCCTCAATATTATAAAAACCCTTTTTATACAAATTTTGTTTAATAAAGTTGTAGAACATTGAGCAGGTCAAATTTTGTATATTTTCTGGGATTTTGTTGCAAAAGCTTATACATCGTCTCAAGAATGAATTAATGACTCGGTGGAGTCGAGTAACTGGTACTACTAGCTTGTGTCTGTTCCTAGTATTTACACAATAAATGTCACTTATTTTTGTATAATTTCTTTTATTTTTGTGTACGTACATTACTTTTTCATAAATGTATTGAGAGACTAAAGTTAATATATTAATTTCCTTAAATTTTTGTCGGAGCGATTCTTTAGGTTTTAAATCATAGATTGCTCTTACGGTCCTCTTCTGTAAAACAAATATAATTTTAGTATCAGTCGCGTGTCCCCATAACAAAATACCATTCGACTTTATGCTATGGAAACAAAATACCACACGACTTTATGCTATGGAAATAGCTAAAGTAAACGAGTCTAGCTGTTTCCACACTGGTAAGATTTCTAATCTTTTTACAGCATATGCTGCAGAAGTCTGCTTGCTGATTTTGATATATGGGGGCTCCATTGAAGCTCCGCGTCTAGTGTTAATCCAAGAAAAATGGTGGTATCGACAAGACTCAGTTTCTCCCCATTTAAAATTACATTGGTATTTAATTGTTTGGAGTCATGAATTTTATACATTTCGTGTTAGTGCTATTTAAATGTAAGTTATTAACATTAAACCAGTTTATTCATTTAGATATAGCATCATTTACTACAACACATAACATGGATTTTAAAAGAGACCCAGAGTTTTCATGTCGACTATTGGTGGACTGCGAATTCATTTGTCACCTAATTTTCTATATAAAAAAAAAACTTGTTTTTGTGAAACGGCCTCGATTTTGACACTCATTAATGTTTTAAACAAGACTAAATTGATTAAAAAGTTTTTACTTTGACTAACCTTATAATAACATGATGAACTTGTCTTATACTATCTATCGTCCACTGGAAGCCACGACATACCAGATTCAATTTTGTGATGAATTTGCTTATGCCAACATCACAATATACGTGGTAGAGGACAAGTACACGCGAAAGCTATATTCGTAGTAGCACGAATGGATCTGCTGGGCCAGGGTAGGACCACGCTGGAGTGGAACAATCACATGCTCTTCTAATATGGGATCCTGATTGGTAAGCTATTAATATATAGCCTAGCGTGATGAAATAGCCCATTTTCAACACAACTCGACCGGCCGTAATTCAGGATATTGTAATACAACAGGGGCATGATATTGTGACTCATTAGACAAAAATGCCTTATAGCTGAGCTACAGTAGTTAAGCGTTTTCATTTTCCTCAAGGGTGACAATGCACGTGTAAATGTATGTGCGGTTATTACACAAACAATTCAAATTATTACGGTGTTAAGTTAGAAAGCAACATGGCTATAGTTTTCCAAATAATTTGCTTTGGAATGTATTTTTGTTACATTTTACTAAGCCAGCGCTTATCTACGATCCCACTTGTTGGTAAGTGGTGATGTAGCCTAAGATGGTGAAGCGCACTGACTTAACAAAAGCGTATTCACTCTTGCCTTTAAGTCACCCACACTATAATTGGATGGAAAGACAGATTCTGGCAACTTATTCTACTCCTTTGCTGCACGCATGATGAACGACGTAGCGAACTGTTTGGTTCAAACGCGTGGTAAGTCAACAACGAAAGGGTGGAGACTGGCCGAACGTCTAGTTGTCCGATGGTGGAAGGGAGAGGGAGGAATTAAATTATGCAATTCACACACAATCTCCAAAATGCATCCTGTAGAAAAGCGAAAGGCTGGCTACTTTGCGTCTGTGTTCGAGGCGATTAGTTTAACCAAATTCGCGTCACCAATAAGTCTTTTAGCACGCCTTTCCATTGAGTCCAAAGCTAGGTGGCATTTTGCAGCATCAGCCTATATGTGGCAGTAATTTATTTATTTATTTATTTATTTACTGGAAAACTAACAGCTTAATCTTAACAAATATAACATACATGTAAATTACAATCTAAGCCAATAAAAAGTTTTCACATATAGATAAACAACAGTCATACATAGATAACAAATAACACTTTGCTGCCGGTTCAAACTAATTTTCTAAAATTATTGACTGTTATTTAATTGTTGACCGCTGCTGAAATTAGAGGTGATTAATTTACAAATGGCAGAACTGTTAGTACAGAAAAGTTCCACCTTATCATAGTCTTTAGATAGTCTGTTAAATGAATTAGATGCTCTTATAAAGAAGGAATTGCGTCTGTAGTTTGTGCTGTAAGAAGGTATGTGTAAAAGATTGTTACAACGTAGTGAACGAGTGGGGGTTGAGATGAGTAATTTCATTAATAAGTCTGGACAGTCTATGTGGCCCTGAGCGATTTTTGATAGTAGAACCAGGTCTGCTGTGTAACGTCTAGTTTGCAGAGGGAGAAGGTGAAAACGACTACACAGCAGGTCGTAGTTTTCTTTGGGAATGCGGAATTTTGAGCACACATATCTGTAATACTCCATGTGCGACCGGAATTGCGCTTTAAATAAAGTAAGCAGCTGCCCCGGCGTGAAGTATCGACGCACTTTTGCAAGGACTCCCAGCTTCCTTGCAGCTGCTTTGGCCTTGGACTAAATGAACCGCCCGAAGTTCAGATATGAGGATATCTCAAACCCTAACAACTGAAGGCGGTCAGTATATTCCAGTGGTATATTTCGGAAAAAAGGGGACAAGGTGAGCTGGCTCCTTTTAGCAGTGTAGCGACACGCTTGTGTTTTGGAAGCGTTGAATTTCACAAGATTGGCGTCGCCACATTCGGAGACTGTCTGTAGTGTGAGATTCACACGCTCTACCATAGCTTTTCTTTCAGACTGGATTTGATCCCGACTGGCCCAAGGACTTGGTTGATATCTCTCTACAACTGTGCAATCGTCTGAAAACACATAGATATCGTGTATAAGCAGACCATTAATATTCAGCAGGTAGAGAGTTGCGAAGAGAACGGACTCCTGAGGAACACTGTCGTTAGTCGCTATAGGATCGGATGAGCAGCCATCGACGACAACCTGGAGGGACCGTTCACTCAGAATGGCCTTTACTCATTCAATCAGATAAGAGAATCAGCCGTACGCTGGAAACTTGCCCAAAAGGCTAGTATGCCAACTTCTGTCAAAGGCCTTCGAGATATCAAAGGAAACAGCAAGTGCTTCACCACTGTTCTCGAGTACCTCGTCCCATATGTGTATGACATACGCTAGAAGGTCCCCAGCTGACCACTCTCTGTGAAACCCATATTACCGGTCACTGAGAAGGTCATCCTGTTCTAGGTGTGCCATTAAGCGGAAGTTCAATATACGCTCCATAATTAAGTTATTGAGATTGGCCGATAATTTTATCCACCTATAAAAAAAACTAATTGGCAGGGTCAGCACAACTACCTTTTTTTGAAACAGACTGCACGTTGGCCAGCCTCCAGGATTTTGACACTATTCCAGTCCTAAATGAGAGGCGAAACAAGCGAGAGATAACTCAGGTGCACAAGCCTTTAGATCTTTAGCTAGTATACCATCTGCTCCACTAGCTTCATTCACATCTAGACACCGCAAGGTTTTAAGAACCTCCTTATTTGTTATACGAACCTCCGACATAGAAGTCCCACAGTGAGGTAATTTAAGTAGAACGTTGTTGCCACTGTCCAGACGTGAATTGTAGGCAAAGAGAGACGCGAACAGGTCTGCTTTCTCTTTAACCGTACGCGCCAATGTGCCATCCGGTTTTACCAGCGGAGGCAGTGTAGGCCGACAGAAGTTTGTTTCGACCATTTTGGCGAGAGACCAAAAATCTCTAGTGCCGGATGGTCTGGCAGAGAGTTTTGCGCCAATTTGTTTAATGCGATCGAGACTAGCTTTCCGTAATGCTTTTTTGTTGGATTTGACGTTCTTGTTGAAAGTTCTCTTCTTGGAGCTAATATCCGGAGCTTTGCGGTTTCAATCGTCAACCTAGGATAGGTACGCTAAATGCTTGCGCTTTTCAGCTTGGGCGTATTCAGCATAAACCATGGGCGAGCTTTGCTATCGGTGGGAGCGTCAGAGAAGCGGATAATACTCTCTATAGCTTGACGTAACACATCTGTTATCGCAACCACGCATCTCGACAGATCCGTAGAAGAGAAACAGACCTCCCGCCAAGGATAGGATGCAAGAAAGTGTCGCATCTCATCCCAATCAGCTGACTTATACCGCCATATTCGTCGAACACCTTTGGACTCGTAATCAAGTGCAGAGTATGACGATACAGATAGATGTACCCAAAGGAGAGGTAACCTGTACTTCATATCTGTCTGGTTCGGTAGTCAGCAGAAGGTCCAAGCGATTTGCTGTGTGGCCGTCTACATCGGGTACCCTAGTCGCTACCTTTACCATCTGAGAAAGACCTAGCGTCAAAGCAAAAATCCATGCTTCTCTTCCAGCATGGTTGGTCTTCTGGTATGGGAACAGCCAGTCTTGGTGACAAGCGTTAAAGTCCTCCAGAAAGATCAACTGTGCAGTAGAATCCGATTTTGGGCCACGTCAGTAGCCTCACTAAGGTCATCATATAATCGTGTTGTCTCCTGGTCACCGCAGTGCGATCGATAGAAACAGGCATAAAGAATTAAATGTATGAAACTCTTGATGCCTTTGTTTCAATAATCCTTTTTACTAGGTCTCTCCGCGATTTTATTTGCATAGAATCTTTTTGTCGATTATTTTAAAGGTGAATAATTTAGTTAATTACCAGTTAAACTCGATTTACAACTTCATTTTTATTATCATCAGCCCGTTATGGTCCACTGCTTGACATGGCTCTCTAACGTTGTAATGTATCTATCTCGTTTCTTATTATTAAACATAATGGCGTTGAAATATTTAAAAACACAATTTTTATTATTAAAAGCACCGAGAAGAAAGCTTTAATAAATGAATGATTTTTGCTTATATTTCTTTATGAGCATTAAAATGTTGGGATTTATAAACATTTTATAGTTATATTTGTAATGAAACCAATACCATTTTTGAATAAACATATAAATATTATTGGAGTAGAATCAAAAAAAAAAAGTAAAAGTATTTATTGTATTTACATTATTAAGTTTTTGTAATACAAATATTTGATAAAAAAGCCTTTTGTTAAATTTCATACAATAAGTTTGTTGTATACACCGATAAATTAAAGCACAATCTGTGAGATATTGTGTTTTCATACGAAAATTTACTGACTTTAGTGCCTCCTATATTATGCATATCGGTGGAAATACGTATTTAACTACTTTGTTTCTCACCGTGTAGTGACGGTGTAAGAATATCCACTACCCCACATCATCGTATCGTAAGGCTACAGAGGGTTACTGAAACAGAGGATGGGCAGCAGCATCTTATTAAATAAAAAAACGGCGTTTGCCAATCTGCCTGTCCACGCTGGACAGGCAGATTGGCAAACGCCGTGGCTAATTCCCCCCCTAAGAGGCAGTCTGTGGAGAACGCCTATGTTCAGCAGAGGACTATTATAAGTTATAATGGATGGATGGATATTTAATTTTTAAATATAGTATAAAAAGGACAGTCCGCTTAAAATACAATTTGTGTTGATTCCTTTAATTCCGTTATTATGTAATTTACTACTTTAATTCCTCCTTCTCTTTTCCACCATCAACAAACAAGCGGTCGGCGGGTTAACTAACACACACACTTTGTTGTCGATATTCCACGCATTAGAACTAAAAGGTTTGTTTCGTCTTTTGCAATGCGTATAGTAATTGAGTGGAATAATTTGTCGTTGTCGCCGCAAAGAAAAAATTTGGCTACACGTCACACTGGTTACACGCTTGACCATCAAGTAATCTCGGCATATTACTTCGGAAAGCTTGCGCATTGCCGTAGGAATCCGACTAGAAGCGGCAATTTGTCATCCCCATCAGTGCCCATGTGGTAGCAGCGTCGACAAGTTTGGGCTCCACGGAATTTCATGTAAGAAAAGTGCTGGTAGGTTTTCACGACACAGTTCTTTGAACGATGTCATCCGAATGGCTCTTGTTCCGAATGTCTTGTGTCATTTAGAGACGATGGCAGGAGACCCGTCGGTATGAAATTGGTCCCATGTGAGAGAGGTAAAGCCCTAGTGTGGGATGCTACTTGTGTAGACACTCTGGCGGCCTCTCATCTCAGGGGTACCTCGTTTAGAGCCGGGGCGGCATCAGAGGCAGCTGAACTGAGTAAGTGGCGCAAATATGAGTCTCTGAGAGATGACTACATATTTGTGCCATTTGCTGTAGAGACTATCGGACCGTGGGGTCCACGTGCGGTGAAGTTCCTAGAGGAGCTCCATCCGCGGCTGGTCGTTGGTGCTGGTGATAAGAGGGCTGGTTCTTTTCTCGCTCAAAGGCTAAGTATGGCCATTCAGCGGGGAATCGCAGCCAGCGTTCTTGGCACGATACCGCGGGGAATAGGACTAGATGATAATTAAGTTTCTAGTTTTCATTATTTTTTATTTTTTAATATTGTCTATATAATGTATCAGGAACTAGTTGAAATACTTCTATACCAGTAAAGAAGTCTCCGGTATTTAACTCTTACCTAATTGTTTGGTCTAAAAATTTTGCCGGATCAGAATGTCGGTCCTATATTATAATTTAAATTTGAAAAATGTTTCGCGGAGGTAAAATTGTTAGATAATAATATAAAATTGCAATACGGTAAACATTTGTACATATTAATGTATTTAATAATGTTAATACATTCATTTATTCAGCCTATGAAAAGTCCACTGCTGAATAATTGGTCTCCCCCATAGATTGTCTCATTGGGTGGATTTGCCATAGTTGCCACACTGGAGGCAGGTTAAGAACCGCAGTTTTTTTATTATTTTGAACTGTTGTCATGCACGCATGCTGCATCCTGCTGCCTACTTTCTACTCCAGTTTGTCTCTGTTGTTTCCTATTAAACCCACGTGATGATATGATGTAGTAGGATTATCTAACGATGCCAATGTTTTTGAAGTGAAAACTTTTTTAGGAATGTTTGGCGTTTGGCTTTTATAGGATGGGGAAAAAACAAGGAATACAAACATATATATATATATATAATATATTCCTTGCTTTTTTCCTAGAATATTTTAGGAAAATATAATATTTTTAAAAGAACCCAGAACAAGAAAAATTAATGGAATATAATTAGAATTCTTAAGAATACTCGTTGAAGAAATTCATTGAGTAATAAAGTTCATTTATAGCCATGTCTGGCGCAACACGAACCATTTGGACATTCCAAAGAAATTTAACGATATTAACTCTCGTAATATTTTTAGATGGTTACTTCTTGTCTATCACTTTGTTTATTAAATAAGGATCCTTGTTACTAAATTCTTGGAAATTGATTGTAATTTCTATAAGCATTATGAACAGTGGTAGAGCCACGCGGCAGCTTTTGCTGTCGCACGGATAGGCCGGCTTGAACCGGGGTGGTACCACGACCTCACAGAATACCAGCGTGAAGTAGAGGTTTACCTCTGCGTTTCGCTTGGTGAGTGCAGGTGGCCGGAGGCCCTTTTTACTGGAAATGAGGCATTCCATCTTAGTCCTCACGGGTGACAACGCATCTACATTTTGATTTATAATAGAGGATAGATGTAGATGTCTATGGGCCGCAGCAACCACTTACCATCAGGTGGACTGTGTGCTCGTTTGTCACCCTTATCCTATAAAAAAAAAGCAGGTCAGGGGAAAAACTTCTCAACTACATTCTCCATAGTGATGGACCGCCATGCATCCTGATGAGAATATCAACATCCCAAAGGCCTGTGGATCACGTTGATCATAAAAAACTCGATCATTAGCGATTTAAACCACTTTTCACTGGATACGGTCAAGCAGAAAGCTTTTGGAATGTGGTGCCTATAATCCGTTCTTGCTTTGCATTTTCCAATGAAAAAGGCTCTGACATGTGAATACCCGTGCACTGAAATATGTCACTTCCGTCCATGGACTGTAAGAGAGATACTATTGTATGAAATAGTAAGATGATCTCATGTCCTTTGATATAAGGTTGCTGATCATAGTGTCTCGGATTTGAATCCCGGGTCAGATATCAGTGTGTATTTTTTTTCGAAAGTCTCAATATCAGTCCGAAGTTACATCGTTGTTACTTTGTCATCCCCGTGCCGCTTAAAGCACGTAAAGTCGTTGGTCCTGCTTCTGATCTCCCATCGTTCATATTGGATTGCCGTCCCTACGGACTAAATCGTAAGGGAATAGCGAGTGCACCTGTGTTGCGCATACTCGTGCGTATCGTAAATTAATAAATAAGGTTAATCGTGGCCGATCTTCAAATTTCAATTAAATAATCTCATCACTTATGGTACTTACGCTTAACGAAAGCAATATTCGCTTAGTTTGATTCAGAATTTATAAAATAACCCTACTAATAATCCTACTTCCCGAGGTGTAGTTTCAAGTACGTTGGCTACATGTACAAATGTAAAACAAATAAGCTCTTATGTCACCAGCGATGGCGACCATTTGCGGATATCCTTCTTTAAGTATCCTTTAATTACAACTTCAAAGAACATGGATCTTTAAAACCAATCTTCCTTAATGCAATTATATATCAATAAATTATAGCTCACGTCTCATATTCTCAAAGCAGAGTCCAAAGAGCAGCAAACTACTTGGGTCAGCCAGTTCAGCGAATAATATGGGCTTACTTATATGGATAATTTGTGAAAGAAATGATAGGTGGCAAGCCCATCGCCTACACAATCATAAACACAATATTCCATAAGTTACGTAATAAGTCCTATGTAAACATCGGACCTATATATTCCAGACCAACATGAGAAGCAATTATACTCAAATTAAAATAATTATAAACGGAGATGTTTATTAAATTTATTCATGTGCGTGCAGTCAAGATAACGTAGCAATTTGTAAATTTTAATGGAATTCCAAACCTTGAATGTGGTAATGAGTTTTAGAGAAATTCGATTTACGAAATTGGATTGCGACTTGTGAGTTTCAACGTATATAGTTTTTATTGGCCGTGGCTACAACTTTAGTAACAAATCCTCTAATTTTATACGCGAGCCGTGGTACAAAGAGTATATATATATATATATATATATATATATATATATATATATATATATATATAATCAGTACGTTTGACCATAGTAGCTTAGTGGATAAGCATTTGCTTTATTTCATAGTTCGCGTGCTAACCGATTCCGAATCCCGGCCCTATTTTATCAATTTCAATTTCAAGTGCTGATTTACACGTGTTTAATGGTTAGTAAAAATATTGTGACGAAATTTGCATATAAGATAAATAAAAAAAGATATTTCGGGGACTTTTCACTGTTCAAAAACCCTTTCATAAATAAGATAAAACCCATGAGATAACGCCGAGCAGTGCTGCATATGAAGAGGGTTGTGCTTCTTATCCTTGACTGGGCACGGCATGCTTTGCAATGCCTCTTTTGTCAAAAATCTTCGCAGGCGAGGGACTACATCTCACCAAAGCTTAATTGTGATCAGAATAATTGTATAGGCACACATTGAAGATCCACAAACAAATATTTATTTTAACTCATGATCATCATCATCATCATTACAGCCCTTCACAAGTCCACTGCTGAACATAGGCCTCCCCCAAGGAATGCCAAAAAACACGGTCCTGAGCCACTTGCATCCATTGACTTGATGCATGTCTTACCAGGTCGTCAATCCATCTAGTGAGAGGACGCCCTACACTTCGTCCGGTTGTCGATTCTTCAGGCTATATGGCCGGCCCATTGCCACTTTAGCTTACTAATCTTTTGGCCTATGTCAGTCACTCTGGTTTTTCTGTGGATATCCTCATTTCTAAGTTAGTCACGCAGCGAAACTCTGAGCATAGCCCTCTTCATAGCTCGCTGAGCAACCTTGAGCTTCCTCATCCGGCCAGCAGTGAAGGACAGCGTCTCAGTTCCATAAGTCATCACTGGCAACATGCACTGGTTGTACAGTCTCGTTTTCAAGTTTGGAGGTGTACCTGACGAGAAGATGTGCCGTAATTTCCCGAACGCTGTCCAACCGAGTTGAATCCATCGATTGACCACTCGGTCGAAGTTGGACTTACCTAGTCGGACTATTTGTCCCAGGTAAACATACTCGTCAACAAATTCGAGCTTAGTAGTCCCAACAACTACCGGCAAGGTGTGACATAGACATTAAATATGATCTTTGTTTTGTCCATGTTCATCTTGACCATGACACTATTGAGGTCATTGAGCATAGTGCTTAGGTCCTCTAGCGATTCTGCCATAAGGACTATATCGTCGGTAAATAGAAGGTGAGTGATGACTCGCCATTGATGTTAATACCGCATCCTTTCCAGTCCAGGAGCGTGAAAACGTTTTCCAATGCAGCGGTGAAGAGTTTCGGGGATATAACATCACCCTGTCTTACACCTCTCTGCAATTGAATAGGTTTCGTACTCTGGTTCTGTACTCGGATAGCCATCGTAGCTCTACTGTACAAACACTTCAGCACTTCGATATACCGACAGTCAACTTGGCACCGCTGAAGGGACTGCAGCACCGCCCAAATTTCGACGGAATCAAAGGCTTTCTCATAGTCCACATACGCCAGACATAGTGGCAAATTGTACTCTTCGGACTTCTGTACAATTTGCCTTAGGGTATGTATGTGGTCTATGGTGCTAAAGCCCTTTCGGAAACCGGCTTGTTCGGGAGGTTGGAAGTCGTCAAGTCTGCGCGCGAGACGATTCGTAATGACTCTCGAAAACAGCACGTAGACGCGGCTCAGAAGGGAAATCGGTCTGTAGTTCTTCAAGAGAGCGTTGTCACCTTTCTTGAAGAACAAGACCACCGCACTTCTGCTCCACGCCTCCGGTGTAATGCTACCATGGAGGATGGAATTAAAGAGCTTCTGAAGGACTTCAAGTACTGGTTTTCCACCCGCTTTCAGAAGCTCCGCTATAATTCTCTCCTCGTCCGGGACTTCTCGTTTTCAAGGTGCTGGAGAGCCATTCTAATCTCAGACTCACTGAATATCTTCGGAATTATGTCGGATAAGACACGCTCTTGGATCGTTACTCACACTTGCGCGTGGCTCCAACGATGATGTGTACACTGCCCACAGAACCTCTCAATCTCACTCAAAATCTCAGTTGTCCCGGAAACGATGCTGCCACACTCGGTCTTCAGCTTTGACAGTTGACTCTTTCTGGCAGACAGGTCTCTGGCAAAGACTTTGGAGCCTTGGTTCCGCTCGATCGCTTCTTCAATACAAGCTGTATTGAAGTTGCGTAAGTCCCGCCACATGGATTTGGAGAACTATTTGTTCAGTTGCCTGTGTGCTGTCAAATCTGTTGAAGACTGCAGCTTCATTTCCCGTCTAACAGCCATGAGATTAAGAGTGGGATCTTAAAAAAGCTTGTTGTCATAAGGAACCTGCTTGACGACAAAGCTCGGCGGCCAGGTGTTTACTCTCACAGATCCCTCGTGCTATCTGTAACAATTACATTATACAAGCCGCCGCAGAAGATTAGTCAGTTCTACACAGAGATTTAGAGTGTGATCGGAGAGTTTTTGTGTTCTTCTGCGGCGGGTCTTGCAGAAGTTAGCTCCGACCTCATGGAAAGTTTCCACGAGCTTATCATTCAAATCGTCCACTTCATTGCTGTTTTCCAGGCACCGAAAACGGTTTTGTAACTCGAGCTGAAAGGTTTCCGGACTTTGGGCTTTGGGACGAGACCTTTCCAACTCAAAGTTTAGAATCAGTGTGCCTCTAACCATTTGGTGATCTCCACCAGTTTTCACCCTCGCGATCACTAAGACAATACTGAACAGTTGTCGTCTTGTCGTCACAATGAAGTCAATCTCATTTTTTGTCGAACTGTCAGGGCTCGACCAGGTCCACTTCCTGTGGGGCCACTTCTGGAAGAAATAGTTCATCATAAAGAGTCCCTATTTCTCCATCAAGTCGGCCAGCTGCTGGCCCCTTGGTTTCCGTTACCCTATTCCGAATTTCTCTAATTTCAGCTTACCGTTCTCTTTTGTGCCTAGTTTTGTATTGAAGTCCCCCATTAACACAGTATGTTGGATTTTGAAGGAATGCATGTTTCTAGAGATATCTGCATACATTTTCTCCACCTCCTCATCGGGGTGTGCTGAGGTTGGTGCGTAAACCTACCTAACGACTTTCAGCGAATACCATTTGATGATTCTGAGTATAAGGTACGCAACTCTCGTCGACACACTCCCAATCTTTACAATGTTGTTAACGAGAGACTTGTGGACGATAAATCCGAAACCTCCTTGGGACAGATGATCGCCTTCCCTGTGATAGAACAAGTTGCCGGATTCGAGGATTACCATGTCCTCCCCTCTCTTCGGACCTCGGATAATCCTATAATATTCCAGCGCAACTTGTCTATCTCTTCTTTCAGCTCCAGGATCTTCTCGTCAGTCCTAAGGGTGCGTGCGTTATAAGTTGCTAGGTCGAGTCATCGTATATGGCAATCGAACCTCCACCGGAGATTCTTAACACCCCCTGCCCCGCCATTAGCATGGTCGCTACCGTAGCCAG
Source organism: Parnassius glacialis (assembly GCA_033319125.1). NCBI lineage: Eukaryota > Metazoa > Arthropoda > Insecta > Lepidoptera > Papilionidae > Parnassius > Parnassius glacialis. The sequence goes on along the minus strand of JAVANC010000021.1, from coordinate 38,870,318 downwards.
GAATAGCGGGACCGCCAGGGACTGGGGGCTGTCGTTTCATAACTTTATTCATTGGGGGGTATATTGCCATAATTGTCACGCTTGGCGAGCTGGTTGGCAACCGCAGTTTTTTTATTGTGGTATTTCTGTTATCAGAAAGATGCTGCTGCCCAACTCCTGCCTGTTTTCCACTGTCGCCTTTTACGACGCCAACGGGAAGATATGGGGTAGTGCATATTCTTAACCGCCTCTACATGGTAATTACTATTTAATTATTTAACTACTATAATGATTTCTTATATTTACGCGAACACTACACATTTAAATAAAACTAATTTTACGGATTTTATCGCGTATATTAACTTATTTTACTTTCCCGACGTTTCAAGCACTTTACAGCACCCAAGGTCAGGGGGGGGACTGAGGGGGGGGGACTGAGGTGTATGACGTCCCAATGTCATAGTTAACCACGACTACCTCCAGATTAAAATTATTAATTTTTGTTCTGATCTACGCAGTATGAACTTACAGTATCATGAAGTCTTGCAGTTGTATGCTTGGGTTGGGATTTAATTTTATTAATTATGGGATCCCAAGCAGATGGTAGCACCCAGCCATCTTCTCTATTGAAATTAGGATGTTTGTTGATTTCAATAGCCTCGCGAATCATCCTTGGAAGGAATCGGTGTTCTTTAGCGAGGATTTGTGGTCTATCAAATCTAATGTAGTGACGGGGGCGATCCTATACGTGTTCACAGACTGCAGACTTCCCGGAGCGTCTATTCTTCACATCAGCTATGTGTTCTTTAACGCGGGTATTTATAGATCTTTTAGTTTGTCCTATATAAGAGAGACCACATTCACAATCAAGCTTGTACACTCCTGCATCTTACAGAGGAATATTACACTTGACTGATGGTAAAAACTGACTAATCTTCTTCGGCGGCTTGAAATATGTTTTAATGGAAGCACGCTTCAAGATGTAGCCAATCTTGTCAGTGACACCTCTGACATATGGCAGTACAGCAGGCACTCGCTCGACTGTGGCCGGCTTCACTCGTTCACTGTGACGTAGGCGCGGGACCCGAAGCTTATTGTCGTGCAAAACTTGCTTGACGTGTTGGAGCTCGGCGGCCAGGTATTTACTGTCACAGATCCCTCGTGCTCTCTGAAACAAAGATTTACCCACGGTAGCTAACTGTGAAGGATGGTGGTGAGAATCACCGTTTAAATATTTATCTGTATGGGTCTTTTTTCTATACACAGCGTGGCTCAAGGTGTTATCAGGATTCAGAATTACTAAGACATCTAGAAAAGCTAAAGAATTGTTTGCCTCTAACTCCATTGTGAACTGAATTTTAGAATTTAAGGTGTTAAGATGGTCTAGAAATGCAGTTACTTTATCTAAAGGGAGAATTGTGAAAGTGTCGTCTACGTACCGCTTGTAGAATCTTGGGTTTACGGGAGCAGTACGCAGGGCTTTCTCCTCAAAGTCCTCCATGAATATATCGGCAACAATGGGAGATACAGGTGAGCCCATCGCCACTCCATCTACTTGCTTGTTGAACTCCTCCTTCCACAATAGGTAGCCAGATGTAAGCGATAAAATCCGTAAAATTAGTTATATTTAAATATTTAACTACTAGTTATTTATTTAATAAACTATTTTAACTAGAGGCCATAAATTATGTTACAATTTAAAAAGTAATTTGCCCTGTATTTTTTTGGAATGCATTTATTATGTAAGAATATCGATATATCGCTTTTAAACAATACACATTATTTTCACTGTAATTATTAAATAACGTTCTGGAACAGGGAGTTACATAAACATAATTGCAGCGATGTTTAAGTCGGTATGAAGGCGTCAGTAATTTTTAAAACGCGCCAAAAGCTAGGCATCAGCAGTATGCTTGTATGTCGTACTATAGACAGGTACGCCAAGAATTCTTCTGAAGAAGATCATAAACGATCGGGGCAACCTCGTTCTGTTAGGGCCAGACAGACTATTAACATTTTGAAATCTTTAACCAAAACTTTTTTGAGAACATTAGCCAAACCCTTTATACCTTTTGTACCCTGTCGCAAATGATTAAAGAAGATCTTAATCTAGGTTCTTACAGTCGATACACAAGATATGCCCTAATTCACGCCTTGCATATTAAGCAACCGATTCTATCAAAACGCTTGCTGTCTTGATACTCTGGCGGAAGACACAAAGATGAAAAACATACGACTGAAGAGCACTACAATAAGGAAAACAATAAAATGTATTCTGATACCTCTAAAGGCTCGAAATTTATTGAAGAGTTTTGATAAGTTCATCATCCTGCATCAGTCATGGCTTGATTAGAGGTGTCCTTAAAAGGAACCATGATGCTTTAATGTTGTGAGTAAAGAGTAGACTTCGGCCAAAGTTTATCAAGAGATTCTTGGATTGTGTTGTAGGTTCTCATTGATGTACTTTTATAATTGTACCTGGCTGTACTATCTTGAGGACAATCTTCCATATTTCATTAAATCTTAAGACTGGCCCTCGTCCAGTTAAAATCCGAACCCATTGGACTACAAATTGTGGTAAGTATTAGATCACACAGCCTACTCAAAACCGTTCCGTGATATTACGTACCCCAAGATATATTTAGAGTTATGATTAGCAGTTGCTAAATTTCCCATTGAGAACTATCTCAACACTGATAAATCCTTAATTTTTTTTACATTGAAAGGTTTGTATCAAAGCCGAAGTCAGCTACTTTGAATAAATTTGTTTTTAATTAATCGTGAGACTTCGATAAATGTGTAGACATTGCTAATAGACAATAATAATGGACAAGTTTTATCATTACACAGTGTCTTTAATGAAACAGATTTTTTACCATTTTTTGCGTTTAAAGTCTAAGAGAACTTATGCACATACTGGGTACTAAAATTTGATGTGTGTGTGTGTGTGTGTGTGTGTGCGTGCGCGTGCGTGCGTGTGAGTGTGTGAGTGTGTGAGTGCATGCGTGCGTGCGTGCGTGTAAGTGTGTGAGTGCGTACGTGCGTGCGTGCGTGCGTGTGTGCGTGCGTTTATTTGTTTTTACAAAATCCATATGATTTCTTTAGTCTATTTTTATTAACCCTGAAAATACATCACCTTAAGTACCTATTATATGTTATAGGAATTTCTGGAAGTTTAATGGTAATATAATATTTTATAGGTGTTAAACTTAAAATATTAAAAGAAAAAAAATAACAATGAAAAATTTTAGACTAATTTATACGTAATTCGGTACTTTATTGGAAATAAAAAGTAGTAATTGTCTTGGCGGTGTTAGATGACTCACCCCATTTTGACTTGTGGATGTCGTAAAAGGTCTCTATTGAAAATGCCGCAAAATCAGGCTTTTTATAGATGGCAGTACACCATCTCTTTTATGCCATTCGTAAAATATCGAGACAAGCGACGGGCAGCAAAATCCAAGTTGCGTGACGTCTGATACTGCGGTCGTGAACCCACCTGCCAAGCGTGACGATCAAGGCAATTCCTTCCTACAACGGGAAGGCCCATATCTAACAGGGGACGCCTGTGGGATAAAACATAACGACAAATGTCGTATTATGATTGCATTATTTATAACTCTCCACTATCTAATATATATTTTTTTTGATTCTTCGTATTTTATGCGGTGCCATTCCGTTCATCAGATTGCGGTAAAACTTTGTCAACTTATTGTTTGCACTTCCACGAAGGCTATAGGCATAGTAAAATTAACTCACAGTAGGTGGCGCGTGCATCGTACCGACCAATTTATTTGAAAGTAATATATCGCTCGACTACAATTAATGATAATATCATTCCTAATTAAACAAAATAAATCTTCCAAATTGAAACTATATTTCTACAATTTTTTTTTGCGGCAGCAACGAGCGGGATACCAGTTACTCACATAAAAATATCGGAAAATTTGTGTTTTATTCATGTAACTGCGCATATTTGTATGAAAATATAAGCTTAGAATTAGCTGCCTTTAATAAGGCTAAATGTTAGTTGTGGGGTAAGGTTTGATGTTCACCTATATCTCTATATACAAAAATCCATTGTTGTTTGTTAGTTTCGCTAAAACTTGAAAACGGCTCGAACGACTTTGATAAATTTTTGAGTTTTGGTGCTGGATAGTTTAGATTCACAACCAAACCAGGTAGGTGGCGCTGTTGTCCATATGCAGAAATAAACCGTGCGAAGCCGGGGCGTATGGTTAGTAATATATTATAAATATCAACTTTTGCCGTGCGTGCAAACCTTTAAAATGGTTTAGATTCACAATTACCCCCGCTGTTGTCGAGATTCAGAAACCGCTACTGTTTTATTCATACCACTGTTATTTTAAATAACTTCATAGTGCAATGCTGCAGCTATATTATCGGCGAGGCTCGGCTTGACCGGGGACGGTCCATGGTCTCTCATAATATCAGCCAAATACGGCAATGTACTCGTATATAATGCTGCGGTTCTCTACAATCACTATACGAAACACAACAGCATCATGCCACTATTTTAAGCTGCTGTTCTGTGAGAGCGTGGTCCTACCCCGGTCGGGCCGACCTATTAACGCTTCAATCATACTCGTAATTTAGCTGCAGCGTGGCTCTACCATATAAAAATGTATATTTCTCATACCTGTTACGTTAAACACATTTTTTAACCATAATTATTTCTTATATTTTCCTAAAACTACGCATTTAATGAAACTAATTTTACGAATTTTATCACGTTTAATTCAACTAGTTTTCAACTCCGGACGTTTTGAGTGCTTTGCAGCACCCTTGGTCACGGAGGGAACAGAGGGGGTTGACCAACCGATGACATAGTTAGCCCCAAGTACCTTAGTTTTTAATTATTAATTTTGGTCTGATCTATGTAGAATATGCTTATGGTATCTAATTATTTAGAATGTACCATAAAATATGCGAGACTGGATTTGCAGCATACCCAATTTTTAACAAAGTAACGTTTCGCTTATAAAAAAAACACTTAAATTAACTGCGATGAGCTTGTTAGAAAAATTAGAAGCGTTCTAAAAATTCTTTTGAACGTTTTGAATGGAAGTCGCGTTACTAGAGCATTGTTTTTTTACAACCAAAACTCTTAATTAAATAAAAATGCTTCATTCTTTACTTAAATATGACTTTGGCAAGGATAAGATAGTGCATTTAATTATTTTATTATAAATATACATATTATGTAGTTCATACGTGTTAACTGCCTGGTACCAGGAGTAGAGGACGACCCAAGAAACGCTGGCTTGATGTCGTGCAGGATGACATGCGCGCCAATGGGCTAGTTGTGAGGGACGCCGAAGACCGGGCAAAGTGGAGGAGGAAGTGCAGGAAAGCGGACCCTGGGTTCTCCCGCGCTGGGCGAGATGAGCAACCGGGATAAACGCTCGGTAGAAGAAGAAGATACGTGTTAACTGCTTTGAATATTTTTAAATGTTCCGTACATTGTAAATATAATTGGTAAATCCAATTGGGCATACCTTAAGCGCATAAATAAAATACGTATAACATGATTATACGTAATTTTTAAAGTAGTTTAAATACATTTCGACAGCACTATCGGTTTCAACACCCTCGAAACCCATGAAAATGACACCCATCATGAAAAAATTGATAACCATTGCAGCTGCCACCTTGGATTTACATTTCGACAGCACCATCGGCTTCAACACCCGTGAAAACCATGAAAATGACACCCATGATGAATAAATTGATATCTATTGCAGGCGCCATCTTGGATTTACATTTCGACAACCCTATCGGCTTCAACTCTCTCGAAAACCATGAAAATGACACCCATGATGAAAAAATTAATACCTATTGCAGCCGCCATCTTGGATTTACATTTCGACAGCACTATCACCTTCAACACCCTCGAAAACCATGAAAATGACACCCAAGATGAAAAAATTGATATGTATTGCAGCCGCCATCTTAGATTTACATTTCGACAGCACTATCAGCTTCAACACCCTCGAAAACCATGAAATCGACACCCATGATGAAAAAATTGATATCTATTGCAGCTGCCATCTTGGATTTACATTTCGACAGTACTATCGGCTTCAACACCCTCGAAAACAATAAAATTGACACCCATGATAAAAAAATTGGTACCTGCTTCAGCCGCCATCTTGGATTTACATTTCGACAGCACTATCGGCTTCGACACCCTCGAAACCCATGAAAATGACACCCATGATAAAAAAATTGATACCCATTGCAGCCGCCACCTTGGATTTACATTTCGACAGCACTATCTTCTTCAACACCCGCGAAAATCATGAGAATGATACCCATGATGAAAAAAGATACCTATTGCAGCCGCTATCTTGGATTTACATTTCGACAGCACTATCGGTTTCAACACCCTCGAAAACCATGAAAATGACACCCATGATGAAAAAATTGGTACCTAATTCAGCCGCCATCTTGGATTTACATTTCGACAGCACTATCGGCTTCAACACCCTCGAAAACCATGAAAATGACACCCATGGTGAAAAAATTGGTACCTAATTCAGCCGCCATCTTGGATTTACATTTCGACAGTACTATCGGTTTCAATACCCTTGAAAACCATGAAAATGACACCCATGATGAAAAAATTGGTACCTAATTCAGCCGCCATCTTGGATTTACATTTCGACAGCACTATCGGCTTCAACACCCTCGAAAACCATGAAAATGACACCCATGATGAAAAAATTTATACTTATTGCGGCCGCCATCTTGGATTTATATTTCGACAACCCTATCGGTTTCAACCAAGGAGATTGTAAAAATTATAACCTTCTTGGTTTCAACACTCGAAAACCATGAAAATGTCACCCATGACAAAAAAATTGATACTACTTACTTTTAGTACGTACTACTATTATTTATTCTGTGCTTTTAAAATATTGTAATAAAAAATCTCTTATTATTATTATAATCAGGTATTTAAGAAATTTGGATATTCGAATATTGTGTATTTGTACAGCGATCTTTTTGAGCCGCTGCAAACATCCGAAACAATGTCCACTCACGACGGCGACTGACCAGTATATAAAAAGTACTCTGTGCGTCGAACTGAGTGAGTGAGTAAACTACTCTGTGGCTTTAGCTCCCTTTACAGAATTAATTTACATACAAGGCTACCAAATCAACGAAAATTTCGCCATTTTGGAACCGAAAAAAATTAATTATAGCTAAACAAAACAAAATTACACTGGCATTTACATTCAGTGGCTTCCCACATGATAGATGAAGAGATTAAAAAATAGATTGAGTTAAACAATTGATATTTTCAAAAGTTAGAGTGTTTACAAGCCTTCCGGGCTTGATAAATCCACACCATAAGCCACTAAAACCCCTTTTTTTATTTAAAACTAGCACTTAATCGATTTTAAAAAAATATTAATAAGTTCAACAATCATTTATCTTTCTAACAATGTGCTTTTTATATCATTTATATGTATAATATGATTGCTAGATACGATTTTATTCGATAAAACGTTGGAATCTTAATTTTTAGGCGATAGTAGAACATACCTTGCGCTTTCTTAAGCGCTTAAGGTATGCAATAAAATGTACTGAAATTATTGCGCATAAACAAATTTTATAAAAATTGACCAACAAAATCGTGACCAAAAGTGATCTGTGATGACAGAAACGGTGATCATATTAATTATATGTTTTATCATAATATCGCTTACAGTTTTTATTCCTGCCTGAGTTCAACCAAATATTCCTTCGTAAATAATATGATTATATAATAGAATGCATTATGTTGCATTATATTCAAAAAGTAACCATTTATTAGAATATATAGTCGTGGTCACTCATAGCGAAATATTTTGTAATATGCATAAATATTATGAGACGCCGTATAACTGGATACTGTTTTACTGAATGCCGTGAGCAGATGAGAGAAGCCCTTTAGTTGAATATGTTATTTGTCTAACGGGATGGTAGTTCGCGAAATTATTTTGCCATCAAGATATCCCATAGAGGTAATATCAGATTAAATGCACTGTGAAATAACATTCGATTGGATGGTCCGCGGCACCGGATGGAATGTTTTCCACTTTAAATTAGAATTGGCCGTAAAAAGTTTGCTACGCAAAAGCTATACTTACACAGCATAAGTATGCCGTGCCAAGAATATTAAATATTAGCGACACTTAACTTAATGTGGCGCTATATCGATTTAAGATAATCTAAGACCAAATATTTTAACAATATTTCTTTTTTTATTTAAAGTATTTTGGATAAAATATAGTCTAGATCCTCCCTAGCAGTGCTCTCTATCTATTCGTAAAGTTCTATCACAATGTTCAAAAAGAGTTCTGGTTCCAAAGATTAACCTGGGCAGACCGACAGACAGACAAACAGACAGATGGACACAAATGTGCTTTTCTGCTGACTTCCAAAAAGTAGACGTTACTCAATTCGACTGTATGTTTTTTTATGTGTTACCTCATAACTTGTTACTGGGTGAACCGATTTCGATGATTCTTTTTTTATTTGAAAGCTGGTACATCTCATGTGGTTTCATATAAATTTGATCAAGGTCAAAGTTATAGTTTTTGAGTTATTCTTAATAACTTATAGTGAAGTCGGCTGTACGAAATTTAAAATTTAAAATTATTTCTTAATACCATGCAAATAACCCCTGAGCGTAATAGAATCCAGCTATTTCAATATTACTGATAAACACTTCAATTTTATTTATATGCATAGATTATTAACATTTTAAGTTTAATAAATGTTGGTTAAACACTATAATGAGAATTGTCAGCGTAGCCAGGGCGAAAGTGATGGTTTAAAATATCATAGTGAACCGCTTAGGTTTCCACGAGGACTAATGAAACTGTTAAATCCTTAATTAAGTGCTGATTACCATGTGCTTGCCGTATAGAAGATTATTGTGAGAAAACTTGGACGTCTGAAAAGTAAATAAAACAATTCGAGTGCATCGCATATCTGCCAAGATACAATGGGGCAGCACATCCCGTAATGAGAGAACGATAGTCTTCAACTGTTTTATGGACAATTTTTAATGAGACTACTAACTAGCTTAGTATTCAGGAAATTTCAAGAAACTTCATACAAATGTGAAAAAAAAACAGCCTGTTTTATATTTTTTTACATTTGAATCGGTTCAATTGTTGTTAAGATGTCAATCAATCGAGCCAATGATATGTATCAAATATCTCCTTTAAAAATGTTGTCACCACATTATTCACAATAATTTTTTTACGTGGTAGAGCCATGCTGCTGCTATATTAGTAGTGTAGTTGTAGCACGAATGGGTCGGTCGACCGGGGAAGGACCAAAATCTCACAGAATACCAGCGTAAAATAGCAGCATATCGCTTCTGTGTTTCGAGTGGTGAGTGTAGAGAACCGGAGACTTTTTTACTGGCAACGAGATATTCCATCTTAGTACTCACGGGTGACATTGCATTTGCATTTTGATTCGTAATCGTGAATAGATTTAGATGTCTATGCAAAAGCAACCACTTACCATCAGGTGGACTGTGTGCTCGTTTGTCACTCTTATTCTATAAAAAAAATTGTACAACCGATTTAAATATAAATTATTCAGAATAACTCAAACGTATACGCTTCTACAACAAAATTCCAGAACATGTTCAAAGTTTGTCAATAAACAAGTTTAAAAGTTTCATTAAAGAAAAACTGGCTAAAAAAGGGTTATTATAATATCAAGAAATACATTAATGAAAATAACCTCTGGAAATAAGGTAATCGCCACCATGCTGATTCTATGAAAAAACATTTAAAATTGTATAAAGAAAATTATTGTTAAGTGAAATTATGATTAAAATAAGTCCCGCTGGGTTTCTTGCTGGTTCTTCCCAGGACACAGATAATTTCTGAACCAGTGGTAAATCAAAAATGACTGTCAATAAGTATTATGTAATAATCAATATGGATTAAAAAACATTCTATTCTATTCTACCACAAGAAGATGACTGGGGAATTATTTGAAGAGTGTTTCATAAAAATACTTCCAAAATTAAAGCGAAACTCGGTAGTAGTATTGTATAATGCCTATCAATCGAGGAAGGTCGAAAAAGTATCAACAAGTGCATGGAGAAAAGGCGATGTCCAAGCGTGGTTGACTTCAAAAAAATTAAATTTTGAAGAAAAAATGCTAAAACTTAATTTATTGGAAATCGTGGGTCAGGAGAACTATAATACCAACAGAGTATAGTAGACAAAATGGCCGCAGCACAAGGCGTTACTGTGCTTAGACTGCCCCCATATTATTGTGAGCTCAACCCTATTTTTTTTAACAGCGGTAGAGCCACGCGGCAGCTTTTGCTGTCGCACGGATGGGCCGGCTCGAACCGGGGGTGGTACCACGACCTCACAGAATACCAGCGTGAAGTAGAGGCTTACTTCTGCGTTTCGCTTGGTGAGTGCAGGTGGCCGGAGGCCCTTTTTACTGGAAATGAGGCATTCCATCTTAGTCCTCACGGGTGACAACGCATCTGCATTTTGATTCGCAAACGAGGATAGATGTAGATGTCTATGGGCCGCAGCAACCACTTACCATCAGGTGGACTGTGTGCTCGTTTGTCACCCTTATCCTATAAAAAAAAATTGAATTGGTGTGGACTCAAGCGAAGGGGCAAAACACAACAAAAGTTTAAAAATGGCGGAAGTTAAAAAACTATTACTGGAAAGTATAAGTAATGTTAGTCCTGAGAAATAGCAAGAATGTATCAGCCATACAATCAAAGAAGAAGATAAAATGTGCACTCTCGACAATTTGATTGACACAGTTGCAGACTCTTTAATAATTCATGTCAGCGATGATAATGACGATGAAGATAGTGATATAAGTATTAATGATGATTAAAGATTTTAATAAAAATATGTTATCTTTACTTGTGCGGTTTTCACTGTTTGTGATGAAAAGGGAAGTAATTATCACTCATCGTAAAATCACTTTTAAGAAGTCTATCATAACTTTCTTGTTGACTTAAATGACATCGAAAGTAATAAAAAATCATTGTACGAAAATTTTTCTCGCGTTAAATTCATGCTGGCGTGACACAGAAAATTTTAAATTTACCGCCAAATCGTAAACAAATGACAAATTAATTAAAAAAATACACAATAATATTGGCAAAGAGTTCCATTTTCAAAATTTGTACTTATTTTTTTATTATATCGTTTACAAGTGGCCAGTTCTAAAAACTTTCAGTGTCGTCCTCGTATGTCTATGGGTCACAACATCCACTTATCATTACGAGGACTGTGTGCTAGTTTGCCATTCTTATTATATAAAAAAAAAAAAACTGAAAATAAACATGAGTAATTTACATTAGTATATATTTTATATGTAAAACTATATGCAAACTGGTGCCATTAAAGTTTGAAAATGTGAGTGGTCGTATAAACTTAATGAGGTTCATTTAAGTATATGTAATTCTAAAAGTTTACGACGTATAATAAAAATAAAACCTTGATAGATGTAAACACAGGTATATAAACTACTGTGTGGTAGGAGATCACTTCTGTACGACCTTCTTACCTATTATCGCCGCCAAGCGGAAGTGCGTGCACCACTGAATTCTGGTTTTAAGGGTATGTAGGGACACAGTACTGGCAAACCCATATCATCGAACAACCGAATTTCGTGGCAGTTTTAGATACATGGCCACTAAATGTTGGAACAATATTCTACCACCTATACGGGAAACTAAATCTGTAAACGGTTTTGAAGCTAAATTAAAAATACACCTTTTAGCATCTTTAAAGTCATTATTTCACGTGTAGTGGCAAGTTATTTCATAGATACGATTTAGCAAACATATCATAGGGATAGTTAATGTGTATATAATATATAATAAAATATATTATACATGTATTTTGTGTGTGTGTGTGTGTGAGTGTGTGTGTGTGTGTGAGTGTGTGTGTGTGTGTGTGTGTGTGTGTGTGTGTGTGTGTGGTGTGTGTGTGTGTGTGTGTGTGTGTGTGTGTGTGTGTGTGTGTGTGTGTGTGTGTGTGTGTGTGTGTGTGTGTATAGGTACATTTACGTATGTGTATTTTTAAGTTGTATTTAATATACGCATATACACACAAACATATGTGTGTATGTATGTATGTATATGTATATATATATATGTATGTATGTATATATATGGATATATGTTAGAAGCGTCAGTAGCCTAATGGCAGGGCGCGGAGCGCGAACTCGATAGGTCGTGGGTTCGAATCCGCCAATCGACTACTGTCGTGAACCACTTCTAACACAAGCATTTTAAGCTTACGAGAAGTGGTTATAGGGAATATTAGTAATGTTTAACAGCGTTACTAGTATTTTTAAAAAAATAAAAAAAAATATGTGTATGTTTAATTTTAATATAATATACAATACTTTTATGTTTATACTTGGAAATATTTACTTTAAGTGAATGGTAGATTCATTATTTTTCGTTTATGTTGCTACCGATATAGTCGCGGGCGCAATACGGAATCAATATTTATCAGGGCTCCGCTGAAAATCAGCGCTGCTACAGTACCTGTGGTAGTATGCTGAGACGGAATCCTTTTGGCATCACATCACTCACTCTTGCTGAGATTTATTTTATTTTTATTTATGTTTTTCAACTACTTTGTATGTTTTTATGTCTCATTATTTCTAAATGTATATTTTTTGTGTGTATTGGGGCTAATAAACATATCTCTATGTCTATGTCAGTATAAATATAGGCTTCCATCTTAGCCTTCAAAGGTACAAAGTAGCTATACCCATCGCTGTTTGAATATGGTCGCAGGTGGCCATGGCCTGCAGTAGTCACTTAGTTAGGCTAAGCGTCATCAAAATGCAGGTGCGTTATCACCGCTGAGGACAAAGATGGAATGCCTCACCCTCACAATGCCATGTCAGCTACCAATAAATGGGTACGGAGTACAAAGAAATAATTATTTTCGGCCTGAATACCTATATGTCTATGGGCAAAAAAATATTATTTTTGGATCTACTTGTTGGTCATGATATTGAATCTAAGTAGACGGAGTTAAATGCATGTAATAAATAAAATTCGTCCATGATACAGGACAAAATCCT